>OZ024794.1:36672209-38032209 GCA_964017045.1 Omphiscola glabra | reverse complement strand
AAAAGTGACACCCGGTGGACCACCCCACCCATCATATTACTAGCAGGGACTTATCTACAGTGTTTGGCAAGATTCATTCCCCCCCCCCCCCCCCGCAACTCTGAAACTGATTATTTTCAACCATTAAATACCATTACAGCCCATTCCCCCCTCCCCGGCTAGTCTGGCGTCCGGATTATATGCCCAATCTGACACCCCTCTGCCCCCCCCCCCGAAAATCACAAGTGCCCCCCCGGGGGGACATTTCCGAAAGAGACACTGCCAGGGACATCTGCCCACTCCTGCCCCCCCCCCCTTTTTTTTTTCTTAGCTACGATTTAAGAATCTGAAAGCATTTACATCGATTCGTTTTTAAGCGCTATATTTTCAGCTTAACTCATGCTTATATACTAACTAACTTACTTAAGAAAATCAGCAGACCATCGAGCCAAGGCTCATAAGGTCTTCCCCAGCACATCTCCACCGCCCCCAACTGGCATTCAACCCCTCCCCCAGTGGTCTTAATTCCAGTCAGGCCGCGAAGCGGCATGCCGAGGGCTCCCCGCCCCTGAGATGGCCCCACCCATCCTTCCACTCGATTGACTATGCGAGTGAGGCCGCATCAGAGAAGGGACGCCTGGCCAGCCGGGGTGATGCTTACACAGCAACCGGGCCGGACTTCCTTGGGCTGGGGTGGATACAATTTACGTCTCTAAAGCCCCCCTTCCCACCCCGGGGGGACTCGTAGGTGTTAACAGACGCCCTCTAATAGGGTTTACGTGGTTTTCTGCGGCATGACTAATTCACACCGCAGCCGGGAAGTGATAAAAAGAGAGGTTGCCTAGGAGCAGTACCCTCAAGTCTGCATATTTGCTTATATACTAGAATATTCGACCGGTGTTACCGGGATAATAATTGAGGTATATTGCAATAATCTCCAGCTTTTCTAGCAAAGTCTCAACATTTAAAAATCCAATTTTTACGAATACAACTAAATGGGATTTTGACTTACTGTATAATGCAACAACAAAATACTCAAAATTCAATGTCCTCGAAATAAATATCTATGAAAAAATAAAAATAGACTTTCCGTATTTTTAAAGACAATTGTATGTATAGATATTTACGTTTCTCACATCATTGGGTTTGGAGAATTTTTTCTTCTATAAAATATAAAGCAACCCAGCCAATGGACTGCAAATAAAACTTATTTTCTAAAAAAGGAAAAATGTGTCCTTAACTTTTATTTTAACGGATTAATTTTATTTTGATGAATTTATATATTGACTATACAAATTTACACAATGTCTTCCTTGTTCCTGAACCATGTTATCGGAAAATCATTAAAATAAGAATCCTTACATTTAAAGATGACTCTTAGCAAATTTTCACGCCTGAAAGTCTTGTTTTTTTAAAATAAAGATCTATCCTCAATCTCATACAAAATGTCCCATGCCCCTAAACTGTATTCGCGCAAAATGTATTTTTAAAAAGCATATATTTCATTATATTTAAAGAAAATCTTAACCCCTATTTGTTCACGTCATTGAAATTCATTTTTGGGAAATGAAAAAAAAAAGTATCTAGTTTTACAACAAAAAAAATTTTCACGCCTGTCAAATTATTGGGGTTTTAGATATTGCTTTCATATAGAAATGTCCACCAACTCTTTCTTTTATATTTTAAACGAAATGTTCACAAAATATTTACACATTTTTTAAAGTAAACATATTGCTATCCTCATTATTATATGCCCATTCCTTATCTTCATCCCTGAACTGTAAATATGGTTAAATTACGATGCCCTTTTTTTCAAGGAAAATCTTATTTACTATTCCCTTTCCAACTTCACTGAGTTTTGAGGTATAAGTACAAATAAACGCACATACATAACCCTGAACTGCATTTTATTTTGCGACATTATTGTAAATAGTTTTTCTTTATTTTGAAAGAAAAGCTACAATCAATTTTTTAAGGACTATATTATCATTATATTTAAATATCTTGATATTGACATAAAAATGAACACAACCACTTTCCCCCGACTGAAATATATTCGCAGTTGAAACTTATATTTGATTTTATTGGTTTAAAACTATCTATATACTAAATTCCGGTGTGTATTCAATTGTATATTGAGATATTGCTATGCCCATCAAATGCCTTACCAATTCTGTGGCGTATCTTGTGCTTTATTAAGTAGCTCCATTAATAACGTCATCTTGGAATATTTGCCCAAACCTGAAATATATTAATATTCTATTGTCCCAGCCACATTTAAACCTGCAATGTACTTATTTAAAAAAATGTCATCGCTTATTTCTGTCTATTTAAAGAATATGATAAAACTTTATTTAAATTAAAATCCATACAAAAGTTCAATCTCTATCATAATCGGGTGTGGAGATATTGATATCAAAATGACAACCTACAACCCCATCGATTTTACAACATTTTCATCGCCCTTGAAATGTAAAAACATGAAATGATAAAATAAATAGTTTACACATTTATTTTAAATTATCCAAGTAATAAAAATCGGGAAATATGAGAAAATATTGTTTCCCTTAAAGATGGCAAATTAAGTTCCATTTTTTCACTTACAGATGGCAATTTAAAAAGCAAACAATCATATTTATTTTACAAATAAAAAAGGGAAAAATATCATTCGTCTTGAAGAAAAGTTAATGCTGACGATTTGCACGTCCTTTCAGCCAGCAACATTTAATTAGATTTAATCATTAGACCAGGGCCGGATTTAGAGTCAGGCCGACTAGGCCGTGGCCTAGGGGCCCCGCGAAATAAGGGGCCCCAAAATTGGGAGTAGTATATTAAAAAAAAATATTTTTGAATTAAAAAACTTAGCGATATTTTTTATTTTTCAAAATGGGGCCTCAAATTTTTTTTGGCCTAGGGCCCCTAAAATTGTAAAGCCGGCCCTGCATTAGACCATTTGTTCGGCAAGATCATCTTAACATAAAGTTAAAGCATTATAACAATCAGTTAAAAATCATATTTACATTTTAATTTAAGGTATAATTACAATATAATGCTTTTTAAAATATGTCACATTGAGGTTAATACTTAAACTACAATAATTTTAAAAACAATATATTTGCTTTCAAATTAATAATAATATTGAACAGATGATTGTATTTAGTCAATCTTCTTTTATTAAGGACCTAGGAAAAACCCGAAAATCTGGTGTCGCTTTTAAAACAATATTAAAATCTTTACCTCTCACATTCAGTTAAATACTTGAAATAATTCTTTAATTACCGTTTTCATACTTAGAATAATAATTGATACATGACATGTATTTCTTTACATAGAGGCATTTTCATTTATAGAATTTTAATTTTAATTGATTAACATAAAATAAATCATACATTTCTAACATTGTTTTCAAATAATCTCTTTTGTGCATAAATTTGGTTTTCGCAGCTATTGAACACAAATGTACGCATTGTTCGGTGTAGTTTTAGGGACTTTTAAATTATGTGCTATTGAAAGTGAAAGTAGAGACCGACCAAAGGGATTTTCTGTTTGAAACCGAAGCCGAAACCAACAGCTTAACGAGACTTTCGGCTGAAACCGAAGACGAAAAATCTAGATATTTTGAAATTCATTCACTCATACATTCTGCATTCATGGAAAAGTGATGGGGTAAAGAAACATTGCATTCTCTTTTTAAAAAATGAGATCATCGTGAATATTAATAAATAAACATCCAATGAATACTTTGGCTTTACCATTTTAATTTAAAAGTAATTTAAATTTCTTTAAAATGTTTTTTAAAGTACCTGGTTATACCCTTTTGGTTGGGAAATTTTTTTCTAACCGGATCTCTTAAAATTGCTGTTCTGACGGGTCTCGGCGGAGAATCACAATAGACATCTAAATTGGTCGCCAAAATCATAAAAGTAAACAGGTCTGCAGTACCCTGCAACATAATTATAATACGAAACTGTGATACATGCACACGCGCTTTATTTGGCCAATTATACTATTTATGAGCATGCTAATGATGAATTTTGAGAAATGAATCAATTGAAATATATCAATTTTGTCACGCGCGGTTAGTAAATCAAAGAAACTTAGAGCTTTGGCTAAAATAGGCAAATCGCGCTATGACATCATTTGCGTGTTTATTTAGATACAATATTAAATAACATTTTATTTCGCTATATTAACAATGCACTAAAAATGTACTAAAAAAACTGATGTTTCGGTTTTCCCGATAAATTTGCTTACGATGTAATTCTTACATCATTATTTTTAATATAATTTTTTTTCATAACTTTCAAATTCGAATAAAATGCTTAAAATAGTTCCTTTATCGTTATTATAAATTTTTAAATAATTTATAATAAGAATATTTCATCATTTACTAAAATAAAACCTGATATATTTTATTTTTTGCGCAGTTAAATTTATTTGATTTCCGGCCGTACAATAATAGGCGTTATAGGCAGCGTAACTCATTCTTATATCATATCATATCATCATATCATATCATATCATATCATATATCATATCATATATATCATATATATATATAAAAGTGAAAATTTGTTTGTTTGTCTGTTCCACAAAGGCTTTTACACGGATTGATGGATCTTGACCAAACTTGGCACATATATCCATCATTATCCAGAAGGAACTCTTAAGGGGTTGAGAACTTTTAATAACATTTCGTTTGGGGCCGGGGGCCCCGAATTCGTTTTTTTCTTATATGAGCTATATAAATATCAAGAGGCTTAATACTCCTACATGAATGGATGGATCTTGACCAAACTTAGTACACGTACACTTGATTATCCATATTCAAATACCGAAGGGTACTGAACTCATAATATCCATTCTTCTTGGGCCGGGGGCCCCATTTCATTTTTCCTTATATGAGCTATATAAATATCGATAGGGCTAATACTCCTACATGAATGGATGGATCTTGACCAAACTTAGTACACATACACTTGGTTATCCAATCTCAAATACTACAGGGTACTGAACTCATAATATCCCTTCCTCTGGGGCTGGGGGCCCCATTTCATTTTCCTTATATAAGCTATATAAATATTAATATGCTTAGACAACAGTATAGGTTCTATGTGAATTGATGGATATATGCCTAGGGTGAGCGTAATAAACAACACTGGCAGTACTGAAATATAGGTGGATTTAAAACTAATGATATCCAATCTAGAATTTTCCAGAAATTTCGATAAATTTAAAACGCTATATCAATGGCATTTTGCAATAGATTTTAATGGGGAAAAATTTAAATTTTAATTTTATAACTTACCTGAATGATTTTTAGAGGGCCCCATCGCAGTCTAAACTAATTCGGTACAATTATGGGATGGGCCCCCGGGGCCCCTCTTTTAACTTAAATGTACTTAAGTTATAGAAATGCATTTAATTGTATAATTTTTCGTATTCGAAGAATAATTACTTAGAAATAGACAGTATTTACACATTTCTAGGAGCATAATACATTTAATCTAGAATGTTCCAGAAAGTTCTATACGTCAATAGACTTAATACTCCTACATGGATGGATGGATCTTGACAAAATTTGGCACATATATAACCATCATTATCCCGAAGGAACTCTTAAGGGGTTATGAACTTTTTACGACATTCTGTTTGGGGCAGGGGGCCCCGAAATTAATTTTCACTTATATGAGCTATATAAATAAAATGATATACAAATACTCCTACACGTGTAGATGGAACTTGACCAAACTTAGTACACATACAGTATATTATCCATATTCAAATACCAAAAGGTACTGAACTCATAATATCCATTCCTAGGAGGCCGGGGGCCCCATTTCATCTTTCCTTACATAATCTATATTTAAATTATAAATAGGCTTAGGTAGGTCCCTAGATGGAACGAGATTCCATAGAGAACAGTATACTAACGGGATCTGTAGGTCACCGGGATCAGGGTCCTAATACAATCCCGGGCCACGCCGGGTATATCGGCTAGTATATATATAAAAGTGAAAATCTGTTTGTTTGTTTGTGTGTCTGTTCCACAAAGGCTTTTACACGGATTGATGGATCTTGACCAAACTTGGCACACATCATTATCCAGAAGGAACTCTTAAGGGGTTGAGAACTTTTAATAACATTTCGTGTGGGGCCGGGGGCCCCGAATTCGTTTTTTTCTTATATGAGCTATATAAAACAATTACAAACAAATACTCCTATGTGAATGGATGGATATCGATCAAACTTAGTACACGAACACTTGATTATCCATATTCAAATACCGAGGGGTACTGAACTCATAATATCCATTCTTCTGGGCCGGGGGCCCCATTTCATTTTTCCTTATATGAGCTATATAAATATCGATAGGGCTAATACCCCTACATGAATGGATGGATCTTGACCAAACTTAGTACACATGCACTTGATTATCCATACTCATATACTACAGGGTACTGAACTCATAATATCCATTCCTCTGGGGCCGGGGGCCCCATTTCATTTTTCCGTATATAAGCTATATAAATATTAATATGCTTAGACAGCAGTATAGGTTCTATATGAATTGATGGATATACGCCTAGGATGAGCGCAATACACATCACTGTCCGTACTGAAATATCGGTGGATTTAAAACTAATGATATCCAATCTAGAACTTTCCAGAAAGTTCGATAAATTTAAAACGCTATATCTATGGCATTTTTCAATAGATCTTATTGGGAAAAAATTTAAATTTTAACTTCATAACTTACCTGAATGATTTTTTTTGGGCCCCATCGCAGTCTAAACTAATTCGGTACAATTATGGAATGGGCCCCCGGGGCCCCTCTTTTAACTTAAATGTACTTTAGTTACAGAAATGCATTTAGTTGTATAATTTTTCGTATTCGCAGAATAATTTCTTAGAAAAGACCATTTTTACACAGTTCGAGGAGGGTAATACATTCAATCTAGAATGTTCCAGAAAGTTCTATAGGTTAATAGGCTTAATACTCCTAGATTAATGGATGGATCTTGACCAAATTTGGTACATATATCCATCATTATCCGGAAAGGACTCTAAATAGGTTATGAACTTTTTATCACATGCCGTTTGGGGCCGGGGGCCCCGAATTCGTTTTTTTTTCTTATATGAGCTATATAATTAAAATTTCTGACAAATACTCATGCATGAATAGATGGATCTTGACCAAAATTAGTACACATACACTTTATTGTCCATACTCAAATACCAAAGGTTTTTGAACTTATAATATCCATTTCTCTAGGGCCGGGGGCCCCAATTAATTTTTGCGTATATAACCTATCTATAAATAACAATAGGCTTAGACCGGTATGCACCGGTATCGGGATCCGACAACTATCGTTATCCCACTGATATCGAGATACCACCGGGATCTTTATACCGACGGGATAGGGATCATACCGGAATTGGGATCCAGTGGGATAAAATCCCACCGGGAAACGGTATGCTAACGGGAGCGGGATACCGACAGGATTGGGAGCCCACCGTGAACGGAATAATTATAAGGCTGTATACTGTAGAAGTTCTTTCGTTCCGAATGCTATCCCGGCAAATGTGCCGGGTATATCCGCTAGTATATATATAAAAGTGAAAATTTGTTTGTTTGTTTGTTTGTGGGTTTGTCTGTTCCACAAAGGCTTTTACACGGATTGATGGATCTTGACCAAACTTGACACATGTATCCATCATTATCCAGAAGGAACTCTTAAGGGGTTAAGAACTTTTAATAACATTTCGTGTGGGGCCGGGGGCCCCGAATTCGTTTTTTTCTTATATGAGCTATATAAAAAAATTACAAACAAATACTCCTACGTGAATGGATGGATATCGATCAAACTTAGTGCACGTACAATTGACTATCCATATTCAAATACCGAAGGGTACTGAACTCATAATATCCATTCTTCTTGGGCCGGGGGCCCCATTTCATTTTTCATTATATGAGCTATATAAATAGCGATAAGCTTAATACTCCTATATGAATGGATGGATCTTGACCAAACTTAGTAAACATACACTTGATTATCCATACTCAAATACAAAAGGGTACTGAACTCATAATATCCATTCCTCTGGGGCCGGGGGCCCCATTTCATTTTTCCTTATATAAGCGATATAAATATCAATTTTCAATAGGCTTAAACAACACTATCGTTTCTATGTCAATTGATGGATATATGCCTAACGTGGTAGCAATAGACTGTCCGTACTGAAAGATCGGTGGATTTAAAACTAAGAATATCCAATCTAGAATTTTCCAGAAAGTTCGATAACTTTAAAACGCTATATCTATGTCATTATTCAATATATTTTAATGGGACAAATTTTAAATCTTAACTTCATAACTTACATGAATGATTTTCATAGGGCTCCTTCTCAGGCACATATAATTCGGTACAATTGTGGAATTGGCCCCCGGGGCCCATCTTTTAACTTAAATGTACTATAGTTGTAAAAATGAATTTAGTTGTATAATTTTTCGTATTCGAAGAATAATTATTTAGAAAAGACAGTTTTTACACAGTTCCAGGAGGATAATACATTTAATCTAGAATGTTCAAGAAAGTTCTAAAGGTCAATAGGCTTAATACTCCTACATGGATGAATAGATATTGACCAAATTTGGCACATATATCCATCATTATTCGGAAAAACGCTGAAGGGGTTATGAACTTTTTATGACACTCCGTTTGAGGCCGGGGGCCCAAACTGTCGTTTTTTTCCTATATGAGCTATATAAATAAAATTAACAACAAATACTCCTTCATGAATAGATGGATCTTGAGCAAACTTAGTACACATACACTTGATTATTCATATTCAAATATCGAATGGTACTGAACTTATAATATCCATTTCTCTGGGGCCGGGGGCCCCGTTTCATTTTTCCTTATATGAGCTATATAAATATCAATAGGCTTAGACAACACTACAGTTTATATGTGAATAGCTCGATATAGGCCAAGATGGAACGGGATCCCATAGAGAACAGTATACTAGCGGGATCTGCAGGTCACCGGGATCGGGGTCCTAATGCAATCCCGGGCAACGCCGGGTATATCGGCTAGTCATATATATATATAAAAGTGAAAATTTGTTTGTTTGTCTGTTCCACAAAGGCTTTTACACGGATTGATGGATCTTGACCAAACTTGGCACATATATCCATCATTATCCAGAAGGAACTCTTAAGGGGTTGAGAACTTTTAATAACATTTCGTTTGGGGCCGGGGGCCCCGAATTCGTTTTTTTCTTATATGAGCTATATAAATATCAAGAGGCTTAATACTCCTACATGAATGGATGGATCTTGACCAAACTTAGTACACGTACACTTGATTATCCATATTCAAGTACCGAAGGGTATTGAACCCATAATATCCATTCCTAGGGGCCCGGGGGCCCCGTTTAATTTTTCCTTATATAAGCTTTATAAATATCGATAGACTTGGACATCAATATAGTTTCTATGTGAATTGATGGATGTAGGCCTAGGGCGGTAGCAATTGCACTTCACTGTTCGTACTGAAATATCGGTGGATTTAAAACTTATAATATCCAATCTGGAATTTTCCAGAACATTCCATAACTTTAAAACGCTATATCTATGGCATTATTCAATAGATTTTAATGGGACGAATTAAAAATGTTTAATTCATAACTTACCTCAATGATTTTTATGGGGGTCCCCATCTCAGGCAAAACTAATATGGTACAATTACGGATTGGACCCCCGGGGTCCCTCTTTTAGCTTAAATGTTTTATAGCTATAACAACGCATTTATGTGTACACTTTTTCGTATTTGAAGAATAATTACATAGAAAATACAGTTTTTACACAGTTCGAGGAGGATAATACATTTAATCTAGAATGTTCCAGAAAATTCTATAAGTCAATAGGCTTAATACACCTACATGGATGGATGGATCTTAACCAAATTTGGTACACATACTCTTGAGTATCCATATTCAAATACCGAAAGGTACTGAACTCATAATATCCATTCTTCTGGGGCCGGGGGCCCCATTTCATTTTTCCTTATTTAAGCTTTATAAATATTCATAGGCTTAGACAACACTATATTCTCAATATGAATCATGGATAAAGGCCTAGCAATACACTTCATTATCCGTATTGAAATATCGGCGGATTTAACACTAATAATATCAAATCTAGAAGTTTCCAGAAAGTTCGATAAATTTAAAACGCTATATCTATGTCACAATCAAATTTGGATCCTATCGGGAAATGGTATAACATTGGAAAGGAGGGTCCCTAGATGGAACAGGATCCCACAGAGAAAAGTATCCTAACGGGATCAGTAGGCAACCGGGATCGGGGTCCTAATGCAATCCCGGGCCACGCCGGGTATATCGGCTAGTATATATATAAAAGTGAAAATTTGTTTGTTTGTGGGTTTGTCTGTTCCACAAAGGCTTTTACACGGATTGATGGATCTTGACCAAACTTGGCACATCTATCCATCATTATCCAGAAGGAACTCTTAAGGGGTTAAGAACTTTTAAGAACATTTCGTTTGGGGCCGGGGGCCCTGAATTCGTTTTTTTCTTATATGAGCTATATAAAAAAAAATTACAAACAAATACTCCTACATGAATGGATGGACATCGATCAAACTTATTGCACGTACACTTGATTATCCATATTCAAATACCGAAGGGTACTGAACTAATAATATCCATTGTCCTGGGGCCGGGGGCCCCATTTCATTTTTCCTTATATGAGCTATATAAATAGCGATAAGCTTAATTCTCCTATATGAATGGATTGATCTTGACCAAACTTAGTAAACATACACTTGATTATCCATGCTCAAATACAAAAGGGTACTGAACTCATAATATCCATTCTCCTGGGGCCGGGGGCCCATTTAATTTGTCCTTATATAATCTATATAAATATTAATAGGCTTAGACAACACTATAGGTTATATGTGAATTGATGGATATAAGCTTAGCTTTGTTGCAATACACTTCTTAGTCCATATGGAAATAACGGTGGATGTAAAACTAATAATATCCAATCTAGAATTTTCCAGAAAGTTCGATAACTTTAAAACGCTATATCTATGGCATTATTCAATAGATTTTAATGGGACAAATTTAAAATTTTAATTTCATAATTTACCTGAATGATTATTATAGGGCTCCATCTTAGGCAAAACTAATTCGGAACAATTATGGAATGGGCCCCCGGGGCCCCTCTTTTAACTTAAATGTACTATAGTTATAGAAATTCATTTAGTCGTATAATTTTTCGTATTCGAAGAATAATTATTACTAATAAAAGACTGTTTTTACACAGTTCGAGGAGGATAATAAATTTAATCTAGAATGTTCCAGAAATTTCTATAGGTCAATAGGCTTAGACAACACTATAGTTTCTATGTCATTTGATGGATATAGGTCTAGGGTGGTAGCAATACACTTCACTGTCCGAACAGAAATATCGGTGGATGTAAAACTAATAATATCCAATCTAGAATTTTCCAGAAAGTTCGATATTCTTAAAATGCTATATCTATGGCATTATTCAATAGATTTTATCGTGAAATGGGATAACATTAGAAAGCAGGGTCCCTAGATGGAACGGGATCGCACAGAGTACAGGATCCTTACGGGATCTGTAGGCCACCGGGATCGGGGTCCTAATGCAATCCCGGGCCACGCCGGGTATATCGGCTAGTATATATATAAAAGTGAAAATTTGTTTGTTTGTTCCACAAAGGCTTTTACACGGATTGATGGATCTTGACCAAACTTGGCACATGTATCCATCGTTATCCAGAAGGAACTCTTAAGGGGTTGAGAACTTTTAATAACATTTCGTGTGGGGCCGGGGGCCCCGAATTCGTTTTTTTCTTATATGAGTTATATAAAAAATGTTTAAACAAATACTCCTACGTGAATGGATGGATATCGAACAAACTTAGTACACGTACACTTGATTATCCATATTCAAATACCGAAGGGTACTGAACTCATAATATCCATTCTTCTTGGGCCGGGGGCCCCATTTCGTTTTTCCTTATATGAGCTATATAAATATATATGGGCTTAATACTCCTAAATGAATGGATGGATCTTGACCAAACTTAGTACACGTACACTTGGTTATCCATACTCAAATACTAAAGGGTACCGAACTCATAATATCCATTCCTGGGGGGCCGGGGCCCCGTTTCATTTTTCCTTATGTAAGCTATATAAATATTAATAGGCTTAGAGAACACTATAGGTTCTATGTGAATCGATGGATATAGGCTTAGCTTTGTTGCAATACACTTCTTAGTCCATATGGAAATAACGGTGGATGTAAAACTAATAATATCCAATCTAGAATTTTCCAGAAAGTTCGATTACTTTTTTCCTATATTGGCTATATAAATAAAAGTAACAACAAATACTCCTTCATGAATAGATGGATCTTGAGCAAACTTAGTACACATACACTTGATTATCCATATTCAAATATCGAAGGGTACTGAACTTATAATATCCATTTCTCTGGGGCCGGGGGCCCCGTTTCATTTTTCCTTATATGAGCTATATAAATATCAATAGGCTTAGACAACATTACAGTTTATATGTGAATAGATCGATATAGGTCAAGATGGAACGGGATCCCATAGAGAACAGTATACTAACGGGATCTGTGGGTCACCGGGATCGGGGTTCTAATGCAATCCCGGGCCACGTCGGGTATATCGGCTAGTCATATATATTTATAAAAGTGAAAATTTGTTTGTGGGTTTGTCTGTTCCACAAAGGCTTTTACACGGATTGATGTATCTTGACCAAACTTGGCACATATATCCATCATTATCCAGAAGGAACTCTTAAGGGGTTGAGAACTTTGAATAACATTTCGTGTGGGGCCGGGGGCCCCGAATTCGTTTTTTTCTTATATGAGCTATATAAATATCAATAGGCTTAAAACTCCTACATGAATGGATGGATCTTGACCAAACTTAGTACACGTACACTTGATTATCCATATTCAAATACCGAAGGGTACTGAACTCATAATATCCATTCTTCTTGGGCCGGGGGCCCCATTTCATTTTTCCTTATATGAGCTATATAAATATCGATAGGGCTAATACTCCTACATGAATGGATGGATCTTGACCAAACTTAGTACACATACACTTGGTTATCCAATCTCAAATACTACAGGGTACTGAACTCATAATATCCCTTCCTCTGGGGCTGGGGGCCCCATTTCATTTTCCTTATATAAGCTATATAAATATTAATATGCTTAGACAACAGTATAGGTTCTATGTGAATTGATGGATATATGCCTAGGGTGAGCGCAATAAACAACACTGGCAGTACTGAAATATAGGTGGATTTAAAACTAATGATATCCAATCTAGAATTTTCCAGAAATTTCGATAAATTTAAAACGCTATATCAATGGCATTTTGCAATAGATTTTAATGGGGAAAATTTTAAATTTTAATTTTATAACTTACCTGAATGATTTTTAGAGGGCCCCATCGCAGTCTAAACTAATTCGGTACAATTATGGGATGGGCCCCCGGGGCCCCTCTTTTAACTTAAATGTACTTAAGTTATAGAAATGCATTTAATTGTATAATTTTTCGTATTCGAAGAATAATTACTTAGAAATAGACAGTATTTACACATTTCTAGGAGCATAATACATTTAATCTAGAATGTTCCAGAAAGTTCTATACGTCAATAGACTTAATACTCCTACATGGATGGATGGATCTTGACAAAATTTGGCACATATATAACCATCATTATCCCGAAGGAACTCTTAAGGGGTTTTGAACTTTTTACGACATTCTGTTTGGGGCAGGGGGCCCCGAAATTAATTTTCACTTATATGAGCTATATAAATAAAATGATATACAAATACTCCTACACGTGTAGATGGAACTTGACCAAACTTAGTACACATACAGTATATTATCCATATTCAAATACCAAAAGGTACTGAACTCATAATATCCATTCCTAGGAGGCCGGGGGCCCCATTTCATCTTTCCTTACATAAGCTATATTTAAATTATAAATAGGCTTAGGTAGGTCCCTAGATGGAACGAGATTCCATAGAGAACAGTATACTAACGGGATCTGTAGGTCACCGGGATCAGGGTCCTAATACAATCCCGGGCCACGCCGGGTATATCGGCTAGTATATATATAAAAGTGAAAATCTGTTTGTTTGTTTGTGTGTCTGTTCCACAAAGGCTTTTACACGGATTGATGGATCTTGACCAAACTTGGCACACATCATTATCCAGAAGGAACTCTTAAGGGGTTGAGAACTTTTAATAACATTTCGTGTGGGGCCGGGGGCCCCGAATTCGTTTTTTTCTTATATGAGCTATATAAAACAATTACAAACAAATACTCCTATGTGAATGGATGGATATCGATCAAACTTAGTACACGAACACTTGATTATCCATATTCAAATACCGAGGGGTACTGAACTCATAATATCCATTCTTCTGGGCCGGGGGCCCCATTTCATTTTTCCTTATATGAGCTATATAAATATCGATAGGGCTAATACCCATACATGAATGGATGGATCTTGACCAAACTTATTACACATGCACTTGATTATCCATACTCATATACTACAGGGTACTGAACTCATAATATCCATTCCTCTGGGGCCGGGGGCCCCATTTCATTTTTCCGTATATAAGCTATATAAATATTAATATGCTTAGACAGCAGTATAGGTTCTATATGAATTGATGGATATACGCCTAGGATGAGCGCAATACACATCACTGTCCGTACTGAAATATCGGTGGATTTAAAACTAATGATATCCAATCTAGAACTTTCCAGAAAGTTCGATAAATTTAAAACGCTATATCTATGGCATTTTTCAATAGATCTTATTGGGAAAAAATTTAAATTTTAACTTCATAACTTACCTGAATGATTTTTTTTGGGCCCCATCGCAGTCTAAACTAATTCGGTACAATTATGGAATGGGCCCCCGGGGCCCCTCTTTTAACTTAAATGTACTTTAGTTACAGAAATGCATTTAGTTGTATAATTTTTCGTATTCGCAGAATAATTTCTTAGAAAAGACCATTTTTACACAGTTCGAGGAGGGTAATACATTCAATCTAGAATGTTCCAGAAAGTTCTATAGGTTAATAGGCTTAATACTCCTAGATTAATGGATGGATCTTGACCAAATTTGGTACATATATCCATCATTATCCGGAAAGGACTCTAAATAGGTTATGAACTTTTTATCACATGCCGTTTGGGGCCGGGGGCCCCGAATTCGTTTTTTTTTCTTATATGAGCTATATAATTAAAATTTCTGACAAATACTTATGCATGAATAGATGGATCTTGACCAAAATTAGTACACATACACTTTATTGTCCATACTCAAATACCAAAGGTTTTTGAACTTATAATATCCATTTCTCTAGGGCCGGGGGCCACAATTAACTTTTGCGTATATAACCTATCTATAAATAACAATAGGCTTAGACCGGTATGCACCGGTATCGGGATCCGACAACTATCGTTATCCCACTGATATCGAGATACCACCGGGATCTTTATACCGACGGGATAGGGATCATACCGGAATTGGGATCCAGTGGGATAAAATCCCACCGGGAAACGGTATGCTAACGGGAGCGGGATACCGACAGGATTGGGAGCCCACCGTGAACGGAATAATTATAAGGCTGTATACTGTAGAAGTTCTTTCGTTCCGAATGCTATCCCGGCAAATGTGCCGGGTATATCCGCTAGTATATATATAAAAGTGAAAATTTGTTTGTTTGTTTGTTTGTGGGTTTGTCTGTTCCACAAAGGCTTTTACACGGATTGATGGATCTTGACCAAACTTGACACATGTATCCATCATTATCCAGAAGGAACTCTTAAGGGGTTAAGAACTTTTAATAACATTTCGTGTGGGGCCGGGGGCCCCGAATTCGTTTTTTTCTTATATGAGCTATATAAAAAAATTACAAACAAATACTCCTACGTGAATGGATGGATATCGATCAAACTTAGTGCACGTACAATTGACTATCCATATTCAAATACCGAAGGGTACTGAACTCATAATATCCATTCTTCTGGGGCCGGGGGCCCCATTTCATTTTTCATTATATGAGCTATATAAATAGCGATAAGCTTAATACTCCTATATGAATGGATGGATCTTGACCAAACTTAGTAAACATACACTTGATTATCCATACTCAAATACAAAAGGGTACTGAACTCATAATATCCATTCCTCTGGGGCCGGGGGCCCCATTTCATTTTTCCTTATATAAGCGATATAAATATCAATTTTCAATAGGCTTAAACAACACTATCGTTTCTATGTCAATTGATGGATATATGCCTAACGTGGTAGCAATAGACTGTCCGTACTGAAAGATCGGTGGATTTAAAACTAAGAATATCCAATCTAGAATTTTCCAGAAAGTTCGATAACTTTAAAACGCTATATCTATGTCATTATTCAATATATTTTAATGGGACAAATTTTAAATCTTAACTTCATAACTTACATGAATGATTTTCATAGGGCTCCTTCTCAGGCACATATAATTCGGTACAATTGTGGAATTGGCCCCCGGGGCCCATCTTTTAACTTAAATGTACTATAGTTGTAAAAATGAATTTAGTTGTATAATTTTTCGTATTCGAAGAATAATTATTTAGAAAAGACAGTTTTTACACAGTTCCAGGAGGATAATACATTTAATCTAGAATGTTCAAGAAAGTTCTAAAGGTCAATAGGCTTAATACTCCTACATGGATGAATAGATATTGACCAAATTTGGCACATATATCCATCATTATTCGGAAAAACGCTGAAGGGGTTATGAACTTTTTATGACACTCCGTTTGAGGCCGGGGGCCCAAACTGTCGTTTTTTTCCTATATGAGCTATATAAATAAAATTAACAACAAATACTCCTTCATGAATAGATGGATCTTGAGCAAACTTAGTACACATACACTTGATTATTCATATTCAAATATCGAATGGTACTGAACTTATAATATCCATTTCTCTGGGGCCGGGGGCCCCGTTTCATTTTTCCTTATATGAGCTATATAAATATCAATAGGCTTAGACAACACTACAGTTTATATGTGAATAGCTCGATATAGGCCAAGATGGAACGGGATCCCATAGAGAACAGTATACTAGCGGGATCTGCAGGTCACCGGGATCGGGGTCCTAATGCAATCCCGGGCAACGCCGGGTATATCGGCTAGTCATATATATATATAAAAGTGAAAATTTGTTTGTTTGTCTGTTCCACAAAGGCTTTTACACGGATTGATGGATCTTGACCAAACTTGGCACATATATCCATCATTATCCAGAAGGAACTCTTAAGGGGTTGAGAACTTTTAATAACATTTCGTTTGGGGCCGGGGGCCCCGAATTCGTTTTTTTCTTATATGAGCTATATAAATATCAAGAGGCTTAATACTCCTACATGAATGGATGGATCTTGACCAAACTTAGTACACGTACACTTGATTATCCATATTCAAGTACCGAAGGGTATTGAACCCATAATATCCATTCCTAGGGGCCCGGGGGCCCCGTTTAATTTTTCCTTATATAAGCTTTATAAATATCGATAGACTTGGACATCAATATAGTTTCTATGTGAATTGATGGATGTAGGCCTAGGGCGGTAGCAATTGCACTTCACTGTTCGTACTGAAATATCGGTGGATTTAAAACTTATAATATCCAATCTGGAATTTTCCAGAACATTCCATAACTTTAAAACGCTATATCTATGGCATTATTCAATAGATTTTAATGGGACGAATTAAAAATGTTTAATTCATAACTTACCTCAATGATTTTTATGGGGGTCCCCATCTCAGGCAAAACTAATATGGTACAATTACGGATTGGACCCCCGGGGTCCCTCTTTTAGCTTAAATGTTTTATAGCTATAACAACGCATTTATGTGTACACTTTTTCGTATTTGAAGAATAATTACATAGAAAATACAGTTTTTACACAGTTCGAGGAGGATAATACATTTAATCTAGAATGTTCCAGAAAATTCTATAAGTCAATAGGCTTAATACACCTACATGGATGGATGGATCTTAACCAAATTTGGTACACATACTCTTGAGTATCCATATTCAAATACCGAAAGGTACTGAACTCATAATATCCATTCTTCTGGGGCCGGGGGCCCCATTTCATTTTTCCTTATTTAAGCTTTATAAATATTCATAGGCTTAGACAACACTATATTCTCAATATGAATCATGGATAAAGGCCTAGCAATACACTTCATTATCCGTATTGAAATATCGGTGGATTTAACACTAATAATGTCAAATCTAGAAGTTTCCAGAAAGTTCGATAAATTTAAAACGCTATATCTATGTCACAATCAAATTTGGATCCTATCGGGAAATGGTATAACATTGGAAAGGAGGGTCCCTAGATGGAACAGGATCCCACAGAGAACAGTATCCTAACGGGATCTGTAGGCAACCGGGATCGGGGTCCTAATGCAATCCCGGGCCACGCCGGGTATATCGGCTAGTATATATATAAAAAGAAAAATTGTTTGTTTGTGGGTTTGTCTGTTCCACAAAGGCTTTTACACGGATTGATGGATCTTGACCAAACTTGGCACATATATACATCGTTATCCAGAAGGAACTCTTACGGGGTTGAGAACTTTTAATAACATTTCGTGTGGGGCCGGGGGCCCCGAATTCGTTTTTTTCTTATATGAGCTATATAAATATCAATAGGCTTAATACTCCTACATGAATGGATGGATCTTGACCAAACTTAGTACACATTTACTTGATTATCCATACTCAAATACTAAAGGGTACTGAACTCATAATATCCATTCCTCTGGGGCCGGGGGCCCCATTTCATATTTCTTTATATAAGCTATATAAATATCAATAGATATAATTCTCCTATATGAATAGATGGATCTTGACTAAACTTAGTACAAGTACACTTGATTATCTATATTTATGTACGGAAGGGTACTGAACTCATAATATCCATTCCTCTGGGGCCGGGGGCCCCGTTTCATTTTTCCTTATATGAGCTATATAAATATACATAGGCTTAGACAACACTATAGTTTCTATGTGAATTGATGGATATAGTCCAAGCGTGGTAGCAATACACTTCACTGTCTGTACTGAAATATTGTTGGATGTAAAACTAATAATATCCAATCTAGAATTTTCCAGAAAGTTCGATATTCTTAAAACGCTATATCTATGGCATTATTCAATAGATTTTATCGTGAAATGGGATAACATTAGAAAGCAGGGTCCTTAGATGGAACGGGATCATACAGAGAACAGTATCCTAACGGGATCTGTAGACCACCGGGATCGGGGTCCTAATGCAATCCCGGCTAGTATATATATAAAAGTGAAAATTTGTTTGTTTGTGGGTTTGTTTTTCTGTTCCACAAAGGCTTTTACACGGATTGATGGATCTTGACCAAACTTGGCACATATATCCATCATTATCCAGAAGGAACTCTTAAGGTGTTGAGAACTTTTAAGAACATTGCGTTTGGGGCCGGGGGCCACGAATTCGTTTTTTTCTTATATGAGCTATATAAAAAAATTACAAACAAATGCTCCTAAGTGAATGGATGGACATCGATCAAACTTAGTACACGTACACTTGATGATCCATATTCAAATACCTAAGGGTAATGAGCTCATAACACCCATTCTTCTGGGGCCGGGGGCCCCATTTCGTTTTTCCTTATATGAGCTATATAAATATTAGTAAGCTTCGACGACACTATAGGTTTTATGTGAATTGATGGATATAGGCAAAGGGTGGTAGCAATGCACTTCACTGTCCGTACTGAAATATCGGTGGATTTAAAACTAATGATATCCAATCTAGAAATTTCCAGAAAGTTCTATAACTTTAAAACGCTATATCTATGGCATTATTCAATAGATTTGAATGGGACAAATTTAAAATTGTAACTTCATAACTTACCTGAATGATTATTATAGGGCCCCATCTCAGGCAAAACTAATTCGGTACAATTATGGAATGGGCCCCGGGGCCCCTCTTTAAACTTAAATGTACTATTGTTATTGAAATTCATTTAGTCTTATAATTTTTCGTATTCGAAGAATAATTATTACTAATAAAAGACTGTTCGAGGAGGATAATACATTTAATCTAGAATGTTCCAGAAAGTTCTATAGGTCAATAGGCTTTGATAACACTTTAGTTTTTTTGTGAATTGATGGATATAGGCCTAACGTGGTAGCAATACACTGCACTGTCCGTTTTTAGATATCGGTGTATTTAAAACTAAGAATATCCAATCTAGAATTTTCCAGAAAGTTCAATATCTTTAAAAAGCTACATCTATGTCACGATCAAATCGGGAAATGGGATAACATTGGAAAGGAGGGTCCCTAGATGAAACGGGATCCCAAAGAGAACAGTATCCTAACGGGATCTGTAGGTCACCGGGATCGGGGTCCTAATGCAATCCCGGGCCACGCCGGGTATATCGGCTAGTATATATATATACAAAAGTGAAATATTGTTTGTTTGTCTGTTTGTTTGTGGGTCTGTTCCACAAAGGCTTTTACACGGATTGATGGATCTTGACCAAACTTGGCACATATATCCATCACTATCCAGAAGGAAATCTTAAAGGGTTAAGAACTTTTAATAATATTTCGTTTGGGGCCGGGGGCCCCGAATTCATTTTTTTTTCTTTTATGAGCTATATAAATAAAATGACCAAAAAATACTCCTGCATGAATAGATGGAGGATAATACATTTAATCTAGAATGTTCCAGAAATTTCGATAACTTTAAAAAGATAGATCTATGTCATTTTTAAACCGATTTTAATAGGACAAATTTTAAATTTTAACTCCATAATTTATCTGAATGTTACACGTTTTGATGAGGTTATTAAATTGCACATTTCTACTAAAGCTTATAGTACGTTAACGAATTCCAGCAGTAAATTGAACCCAACGATAACGCGATCTAATCGGGTAACGGGATCAAACCGGGATCGGGATCCTATCAGGAAATGGGATCCTATCTGATAAAAGGACCCCACCGTTATACGGGATACTAACGGGATCGGCATCCTTACGGGATCGGGATCAAACTCGGATCGGTAACCTATCGGAAAACTCAAACCTACCGAGATCAGTATCTCAACGATATCGGGACCTGACAGCTATCGGGATCCCACCGGTATCGTTATCCCACTGGTATCGAGAAACCGGGATCGTAATACCGACAGGATTGAAATCATAGTGTAATTTGGATCCAGAGGGATCGGAAACCCACCGGGAAACGGTATATTAACGGTAACGGAATACCGACGGGATTGGGAGCCCACTGGGATCGGAATAATTATAAGGCTGTTGACTGTAGAAATTCCTTCGTTCCGAATGCTATCCCGGCACATTTGACGGGTATATCCGCTAGTATATATATATATTATGATACTCGTTTGTTCTCTTAAAATATTATTCTTTTTGTATAATTTTATTTAATTTCTCTTGTTTTATTATAATTTTAATGATATTACAACTAAATGTTTTAACTTGAAGTAAATTGATTCTTATTTTGATAATTTGAATTTTTATTCCAACAACTGAGCTCAATTTTTTTTTAAATTGCCGAAATTAATTCAATCTTTAAATCTTAATTTTTTTATCCCCAGGAATCGTTTATCAGTGCAGCCATAAATCGCCACGAGAAGATAATGAGAGTCGTTAAATCAAAGGAATCCAAACTTGTGTACATCTGAGGGACTTGAACGCCCCCCCAACAGTAATTTTAAGACCAACATAAAGATTGCAACTTATTTCATTGCACAAAAGAATATATGTACTTCATACCACATTTTAAATCAGACATTCTTGATTCTCTTTTAACAGTTATAGCTCTCAGTTCAAAGTATCTAAAATTAATTTAGAAGATTGGATATTTTATGCCTTTATGTTATGGACATGTGCAGGTCGATTTTTTACACGACAAACTTTATAAATAAAGTTGAAGAGTAAAAAGATTGTTGGAATAAATCTCATTGATAGAACATGATTTTGATTTACGTTGTGATATTCAATACTGAACGTTTTGTAAGACTATTAGTCAGGTAATGATACAGTATCAATGTTTATCATGGTTGGAGAATTGTGTGATAAACAAGTTTTGATTTTATACATACATGTCTGGGTATTTTTCGAACAAAGAAATATGATCGATAAGAAAAGTTTCGAAAGTTACAATGTAAATATATGCATGCTTTGGGCCCATACATTGATTAAAACAAAGGTATACTGTAACATGTGATGATGTTTGCATCCTACTAGCAGGCTCAATCTCCCACCTATCTATACTATGAAGAGAAGTCATGTGAGGAAATATCTTAAAGATAAGCGTCTTTTCACAAAAATACCTGAACATCTTATCTTCTGTGTCTGTCGCTGTATGCCAAGCAAACATTTGTACATGCAAAACGTTACTTTCAATACCTCTAATATTTTTTCTCTGGACCTAGATGTTGTTAACACAACGTCAAATGGTACGAAGGAAACTGGAGGCGAGGAAAATCTTATCTTACCTAATCACTCATTATCTTTTGACAATTTTGTGTACACAAACTTTTCATTTGGAGAACCATTGTACAGGCTTAGTAATCCTGCCATAGGAGTACTTTTGGCAACATTTAGTCTAGTAGTTGTGATCGGAAATCTAATGGTTATTTTTGCCGTATACCGAGAAATATATCTACGGACAGTTACCAATTACTTTATTGTTTCCTTAGCCATTGCAGATGTTATGGTTGGAGGTGTTGTAATGCCTTTTAGCATAAGCAATGAACTGACCAATTCTGTATGGCTTTATGGGCAAGCCTGGTGTGATATGTGGCGATCTCTTGACGTTCTCGCGTCAACAGCATCCATTTTAAACCTTTGTGTCATTTCTTTAGATAGATATTGGGCCATAACTGATCCAATAGCATATCCTAGCAAAATGTCTAACAGCAAAGTTTGCATCCTGATTGCTTTAGTATGGTTTTGTTCGGCTGGAATTTCTTTCCCAGCCATCGCTTGGTGGAGGGCAGTGACGCCAATGGATTTACCGAAACACCAATGCTTGTTTACAGAGGATAGTGCATATTTAATAATATCTTCTGTTGTTTCATTTTATGTGCCAACCATCATTATGATGTTTGTTTATTGTAAAATATATCGTGCTGCACTAGCACAAACTGAAGGAATCAAAAGTGGTTGCAAAGTTACGTCTGATTGTCCAAGAGGAGACAACGGAGAAGTTATGACTCTAAGAATTCATAGAGGAGGATATCGGCTACGGAATGAGCTAACATCAACGAGTAGTAGTTATGACCACCGTAATAGTGACAGTGATGGAGAAAGCCCACTAAATACTCGTCATCATGTTTTTCATCACAATAGTCACGATCACAACCCACGTTCATCCACTTTTATCAGCAAAAAAATCCGTCATTTCGCCATTAGTAAGAAAATAACGAAGCTCGCAAGAGAACAAAAAGCGGCAAAAACACTCGGAATCGTTGTTGGAGTTTTCATCATTTGTTGGGTGCCCTTTTTCTGTGCAAATGTACTGTATGGAATCTGCCACAGTGACTGTGTCTATATGCCAGATATTCTGTTTCCCGTTTTTACATGGCTCGGATATTTAAATTCCGGAATGAATCCAATTATTTATGCACTTTCAATGAAAGATTTTCGCAGGGCTTTTAGTAAGATGATATTTTGCTGTCCTCGTTACCGACACAACCAGAACAAACGTCATGCATATAGTCAAACAAACAGTCTATCAACTTCTAGCTTTTCAGTAAACTGCAATGACAGGTGTGTAGCTTTGCGAATGTAGATGTGCACACACACACACACACACACACAAACACTATATATATATATATATATATATATATATATATATATATATATATATATATATATATATATATATATATATATATATATATAAATTCATTAATATTAGTATACTTTTTTAAAATCACGCATGGTTATTTGAGGTGTTAAGAAGTTTGATCGAATAAAAGGTTCCATTTATTTCATCTTACTTATGTTATTCATGCTATATTTATTAATACGTTTATATATTAACCTTTAAGTTACAATTAATTTAGAATATATACAGGAAACGATTATTCAATATAAAACAAATGATGTTTTACGTTAATCGAAAGTATATTCAAAACTGCAATTAACAATCATTTCTTATGATTTATCATTAGAAAAGGCCCCGTTTAGGAAGGCAAAATGCCGTTATTAGGATGAAGCAGTCACCTTAACGAAATGTCCCCTCTATAATTAAGTAACTCCAAGCTTCAACTTGCCTACGTTAGCCTTCAAAATTGGAATCAATTTAATGCCTTTCTATTGTCATTCATTGGCTTAAAATGCTTTATTTCTTAATAATTAATTTTCACAAATTTTTCATTTATAATATGCCAGAAATTTTGCTTTTTTAAAAATAAACGGCTACTTAATTAGGAATTAGTCTTTATTCCTCTTGTAGCACGTGGGAGTGTAAAGAAATATTTTTTGCCAATCCTCCCGACCTGTTTGCCTGTTTCCTGGAATCTTGGATCACGAACATAATCCGTTAAGTGATTGCGTTATTAAACCCAAATTTAACTAACCGAATTAATTGTTTCCATTGAAATCAATATGTAAATTCAAATAACCTACTCAAGCCTTAGAAATATAGAATATTTACATTTCTAAGTGTTGTTCTATAATAAAAAATATATAATTTTATCTAACTAACAGCCTCTCCATGTATTAAGGCACTAAAATTCCACTTTTTCAACGAAATTATCCGAACACCCTTTAAAATCTTCTGCTTGGGCACTTGTAGACAGTATTTTGACCAACAAATCACTTAAGAACTGACTTACCTTTTCACAAGATACTGTCTCACTAGCGCTATATACAGACTAAACGCAGCTGCTTTCATTAATTCAAACTAACAATACTTTTTCTACTTTAGCTAGCAGTTAAGACTTTTGATCCGATAACACAAGTCGCCTTTACTGCCTCTTTGTTATTAAGATTTTTCTACGCTTCTTAAGTGATCATAAATTTTCTAAGCTATCCTGAAATAAAAGAAATATAATTCTTACATTTAACCGGATCGCATTTAAAGCAAATTTGTTCCAAAATTAGCAGCATTTAACAGCTTTCTTCTGACTTTATTTATTATCAAGAATATATTAATTATAAGAATTGTATTAAGATAAATGTATTTGTGAACATTTAGCAGGCATGGCAGTAGTTCAAAATGAAATAAATATGCTTATTTAGAAAATGTTTCAGCCCATTGAATTCATTTTTTACTTAGCTGCATATATTTAAAAATCTTCTACTAACATACATAGAAATAAACTTTAAAATGTAAGAATTATTTTTAAATGAGAGATACGAGCCGCAGATTCTGTGTACTTATTCCGCTATATACAATGCATTTCTTTTAGTAGTTTCAGTTACAATTCAATGTTCTTTGCAAATCACAAAGACATGCACGCAGTGGTATCGCTAATTTCTTTCCACTTTCAATATCACGGAGCGATGGGAGCAAACAACAGTAGGGCAAGACAGTTGTAAGATTTCATATTTCCATGACTAATAGTCTGTTTCACAATTTTGTCAGCAATGCAAACATTTACACGGGTCATATTGTATGTGCCAAGTCATATGACATTGTATTTCTTGGGCACTCCACTCTATTTTAGTCATATGATTGTAACAAACCAAAGGTTTTTGGACATTTATTTTGTACCGTTTAGTTTTTGAAAAGCGTTTTCTTTAAAATTATTTTTGTAAATTATTTTATTGTTAAATTATATATTTTTTGACTCAGTTTTTACCCTTCACAGCAGCCTGCAAATTGTAAAAATTAAATTTCTTTGTGTTAATATTTAATTATGCAAATACAA
The DNA here is from genome assembly GCA_964017045.1 of Omphiscola glabra. NCBI lineage: Eukaryota > Metazoa > Mollusca > Gastropoda > Lymnaeidae > Omphiscola > Omphiscola glabra. The sequence goes on along the minus strand of OZ024794.1, from coordinate 38,006,130 downwards.
TAATAAAGTTTATTAAGCCTGCACATGGGAATTCAGCGTGGGATTTTTATTGTATTTGGCATTTAAATATAATAACCAAAGCTATGTGTGGTCCTGACAATCCACTTATAACAACCAAATTTAAATTTCAGGGCCAGAAATTTAAAATAATGCTTAATATCAACAAGCTTAAATATACAAACATAGCTGAAAAGTGTTCCTCTGAACTTGAACGCAAGCTGAGCGACAATCCCTGGGAAAATGAAAATATTGATTCCAAATTGTTAAAATTGAGAGATACTTTCTACTCCACTGCTCTAGAACATCTCTGACCAACAAACCTCATAAATAAATATCCGTGTGATGAAAATGATAAGGAGATATAGTCACACCAACGCATAAAACATCATGTGCTGAGATCTTATAAAAACAACCCACCGTCCCAGGTAGAGAAAGACGCTCTCAGAAAAAAAAACAGAACGTGTTAAATAAACATCGTGAAATGCAGGACACGTGGCTCTAAAATTCAAGGCTTTGCCGATAGACATGATACTAAACTTTTATACGATGCCATTAAAGTAGAATATGGACATATTAATGGCTTGCTTATCCTTAACAAAGATGGAACTCAGATACTGACAACAACAGTCAGATTTTAGAAAGAACACTTTTGTTAAGTTCTTAACTGTTTGGTTGCAACAAACGGTAATGCCATTGCTTGTTTACTTCAGGTGGAGATCATCCAAGAGATAGACTAGATCTCTCCTCAAATAAATCCCCGGGACAAGATGCAATTCCTGTCGACATATACTAAGAAGGAGGCCCGGTGCTGACAAAAATACTAATAGAACTATGTAAAAAGATAATACTGTCCTCAGCAAATCAAGAATGCAAATATAGGGCAGTCGCCAAACCTATGACAGCTATCGAGGCATTTCTCTCATTTCTATCGCTGGTAAGGTCATGTCCAGAGTCCTACTTAGTCGTTTACAAATACACCTTAAGCAAGCACTACTTCCTGAAAGCAAATGTGGATTCCATTCAGAACGGGGCACAGCTGACATATATGTAGAAAGCTAGCTCCAGAAAAAAAATTCAAGAGCACCTCACAAGCCTGCTCATCATATTTTTTTGGGATATGACCAAGGCATTTGACTCAATCAAATATTGTCTATGCATATTTGTCTGCCCAAGTAGATTTATTACAATATTACGTCATCTCCATGAAGGTTATGATGCTAGGGTGATGTATTCTGGAGTTGTGTCTGTGGTTTTTCCAGTAACTAAATGGCGTAATACAAAGTTGTATTCTAGCCCAAACACTTTTTAGCATGGCATTTTATCAATGCTTAATGATGACATTCCTATAAGTTACAAGACAGACGCGTAGCTATTTAATCTTAGGCGACTGCAAGCCATTACGAAAGTTAAAGAAATAGTTATTGGAGTTCTCTTAATTTCCAAAGAAAATTTTGCATTCGGTAGGCTTCGCAAGTGTCTGGGAGCGAAGGTGTCTTAATCGTGTTACTAAGCGGAAAGCATATAGAGTAATCGTATTAACTTCTCATATTTTCTAGCGAGACGTAGACAGTGTACAGAAGACACGCAAGACAACTAAACCATAAACGCTGTCTTCATAAACTTTATGGCATAAGTTGGTAGAAAAAAGTCCCTGAAAAAGAGTTCCTATAAAAGGCTGACTTTACAGCACCCACACGTTCCTACAAAAAGGACAAGCAAGATGGGCAGTGCGTGTTGCGAGAATTCCAGACAGCAGATTTCCTTAAAAACTAATGTTTAGTGATTTCTCCAGAGCAAAACGCGCAGCTGCTGGGCAGAAAAAAATCTTTTAAATACTATCTAAAAGCTTCACTTAAATCCATGGACATCGACCTAAGTTTGTGGGAAACACTTGCTATGGATCGTACAAACTGCCGAGACAGACTCACTGTTGGATTACAATCCTTGAAGTAAATGCATCACTCAAGCCCAAATAAAGCGCACACCAAGAAAGCCAAATAGATTCAAATATACCTAGAATAAAAACAACGTGTTTCATAAGTGCGGGAAAGCTTGCCAGGTAGCAAATCGGCTTGAATGTATCCTTGTCATCTTCGCAACAACATTGGACATTTTCAAAAAATCCAATACTTAGCATTGTTTAAACATAACTTACCTCCCACACAACCTTGGAAAAAGGATCAAGTAAATAGAATTTATTTCGAAAGGAAATTGAAGCTTTAAATTTTATTAGAGATGCTAATGTTGTGTGAGTTATTACTAGGATTGAGCCCTAACGTTTTTGGAGGCCCATCCCCTTTTTTGTGTAAGTTAATATGAGCTTTCATCTCTACCCTTATTTTTAAAAAAATGTTAATTTTATTTCCACTTTTAATCCAACGTGACCGTCCATCTAGCTTGATGCAAACCAGTAACTCACTTTAGTAATTTTTGTTGGCAGAATATCCTACGCTTGGTAATAGATGGCGCTTCGTTACCTACATACGAGTTTATTTATTGACAACCAACTGTTTAATTAAAATAGATGCATTTTCATTTCGAAGTGTACTCGTTAGAATTTGAAATAGTGCATGGGAAAAATTCAGCAAGGGCGCCGAGAATCGAAAGCTTTTAGGAACCACATAAAACGCCACACGAACGTAAACATACAAAGGCCAACGCTGGGTTAAATATTACTGTTACTATGTGAAGGGAAACATAAACTGTTTACTGTAAACAGGAAGTGTCCGTATCATAATCAGTGTTTCTTTCAGAAATTTTCCCCGGGGGGGGGGGCACTTTTGATGTTCGGGGGGACAGTGCCAGTTGTCAGTGGCCAGAGGCGTAGCTAGGGGTGGCAGATGGGACATATGGTCCCGGGCGCCAGACTAGCGGGGGCATCTAATGGGCTATAGTGTTAATGGATGAAAATAATACGTTTCAGAGTTTTGCGGAGGGGTGGGGGCGTAAAAATGAATCTTGTCCCCTGTCACCAAAGACTCACGTTAGTGACATAGAAGTGGGGGGGGGGGGCGAAAATTTGGTCTTCCCAGATGTCATTTTTTCTTTAGATAGAGTGGCGGGATTTTCGGACATCTGCAGAGTTTCTATCGAGAAAGGTAGCGTGGCTAAAAAGTTAACCCACCTAGGATGGCGCTAAAACTAGGCACGCCACTGCCCAGTGTATATATCAGCACCAAATTTGGCTGTCATGGCAAGTAATTTTTATCGGGAAGTAGGGCAGCAGAAAATGTGTGATTATTTAACAATCAAGAGGTGCATTTGGAGTATACATGATTCAAATGTTTTGATAAGACTTTCATTGATCGGGGAAAATAATTTTTCAAGCGTCAGGGGAGGCATTATGGCGCTCAGTGCCATACATAAACTAAATTCATTCTGGTTGTGGTGTGCCGAAGAAAATCATTTGACACAAGATTAGATTCAACCCGGTAGTCACATTGATCGACGTCAGGGAAAGGGGAAGGGGTAGCAGAAATTGAGGAATCCGAAGAGTTTGAGCAAAAGTGTGGGCAGGGGTCACCTTAATTTAAAAATAATAAATTCAAAATGCAGTGATGCATTGTGGTGCAAATTTTTCTTCTTCTTTTTCTGTATATTAAGGGCCCATGATCAATTTATTGATCATTATGGCTCCTATGAATGTAGATGGGATTTGCAATGTTTCTGTGCCTGGTGTTTATGCAGATATTTCACTGGTAACAAGAGTTACATAGTGAGGGTATCATGCACTGTATTCAGTGTATCTTTAAGACAATGTGTGAAGGGGAATTTCTGTTAGATGTCTCGTAAAAAATGCTAAGAATACATCAACATACACCAACTATATGTGGACTACAAATCAGCTTATGATAGCATAGACAGGAAATACATGAACGATGCTGTGCTGGAACTTGGAGTCCTTAACAAACTTACCCGACTCATACATATGACGATGGATAACTACAAAAGTAGAATCAAGGTACAGAGAGAGTACTTGAATGAGTTCCCAATCAATCTGGGCCTCAGACAAGGAAATCCGTGTATTCTTTCAAACATCACTTTAGAAAAAAAGCATTAGAAACATACGTGCGAGCACTTGAGAGGTGGTAGAGAACAACCATAAGGAACTTTATAAAGCCAGCCTCTGCAATACCTGGCCTACTCAGACGATATAGCGCTTGTTGGTAGAAACAGCATTGATGATATAATTAAAACTTTCAGGGAACTTGAAGATGTGACGGTCAAATAAATATATGACCCCATGATAGACAATTTTGTTTTTGGAATCAGTACAAACCAAGAGCTATATCAATTGTACAAACACACATCCATAGTCACATCAATATAAAAAAGGCATACTGCCCTAGGCAGGACACATTGAAAGGATGCCGGATTCTGGAGCAACAAAAACGATCTACAGGCAGAAACCTAGGGGCAGACGGCTCAACGGTCGACCAAGACTGAGATGGATTGACGATGTAGAGAAGGGCTTACAAAGGTTGGGGTTCGCACATGGAGGTGTAAAGCGATGGATCGATCCCAATGGAAGAATGTTATGGAGCAGGCCAGGGTCCTAAATGGGATGAAGCGCCACTGATGTAAACATTTCAGACATTTGGGTGGGAAGCGCTAGAAATAACGATAATAACAGGACATCACTAACTCATCCACCAGCACAATATTATATAAATTCAGTCCAGTTGGGAGCCCTTAGGGTATGTTTTTTTATAGAGAGATACTCCTTAGCTTATACTCGCCCCTTAAAACTTTATAGGCCCCGGAAATTTATTGATAAATTCAAAATGCAAGAATGCATTTTTTTACATACCCTAGTTAAATTTAGTTTCGCATCATTATACACTTAACTGTAGAACAACGGGAGAGATGTTAGTTAAGATTTTATGTGTCATTTGACCTAATAGCCATCGTGTGAGGTCTGCAACCCGTATAGCTGCATGGGGCCTCGTATATTTTAGGGGTTTAAAGTTGGGCTGTAATTACATTAAATTATCAACTTTTACTGCTAGGTAAGAAGGACAAAACCGAAAAGTAGCACGGGCCCATATAAAGTCAAGCGACGTCTCTGCTTGACTAAGTGTGTTATGCAAAAAAAATATTTTAAATTGAAAAGTAATGTATTTTTAAAGTTATTATTTTAAAATATTTTGGGGGTCAACTACATAAAAATAATGAAATTACTACAAAATATTTTTTAATTAAAAAAAAAGAATTCCTTCCAAAAAAGGGATCCATCTCAAAAAAGAAATGCTAAAATAGTTTTACATTTTGAACGAAAAAGAAAATCCAACAACATACGTTTATTTCTAAATATTTCCAAGTTTCACCAAAGTCAAAAAGAAAAAGAGCTTTTCTGTACAAAAGGCTATAGACTATATCTTTATGGGTTTTCAAAATTGGTATTTATTTATAAATCATATGAAACCGACATAATAGTTCAGAAGTCATGAACTGTTTACAAAAGACATCATATATTTATTAATGTGTGATTTTTTTTCGTATAAAATTAAAGTTTAAATTCTCAATATTCAGTTGATTGAAATGTTTATTAAGATTTTTAGACTACTATAATTTGCTTCAGATCATTAAAACTTGCCTATTCGATATTATACTTGAAAACAATTTTTTAACAATTCCATATAATTTTTTTTTAACTACTACAAAAAATGGTATTTACAAGATAATCGAAATACTCGATTTTTTTAATTCGTTGTTTAAATATATATATTCTTTCTACTGGATTAGCATCTTAAAATAATTTTTTCTAAATAGTGCCAACAGCTGGGGAAGATTGTTTATTAGTATCATATTAACAGAGAAAAGTCGTTGGGGATTTAATAAATAAAGACTATTTTTTTAATAAAAATCATTTTACTCTGTTCCCGAAACTGTGTTAAAAAATTAGAAACACTCGATGTAATAATTATTGATGAAATGTTCACTATTTGTATGCAACCGGTAAATTCCTAATTTTGTGTTTTAAAATTATTATTATTATTTTTTTTTAATTTTCATTTTATCTAAGTCAGTATACATCTATGGAATCTAATACATTAAAATGTTTGCTAAAAATGATTTTTTAAAGCATGATGCTATTATACAATATAATTTAAAAACAGATTGCACATGTTTATTACTTAGTAAAACTATATTCAGCGATATTTGATTTGTTCCAATAATTGTAATCGATGAAAGGCACACATTTCAATAACTTTTAAAAATGTTATAAAATTAAATTTAGAGTAGTTTTTTTTTAAAATGATTTTTTCTTACACATTTTCCCCCCGGGGGGCACTTGACATGCTCCGGGGGTGGGGCGTTGCCCCCCCCCCCCCGGAGGTATGCCTGAAAGAAACCCTGATCATAATGGCTAAGATCACACATAATTAGCAACGAGAACATTATTATTTTCAAAACTTAGCAGTTTCAGTTAGCATTTGTTAAGTTCGTATCAATCGCTGGTCACAGCTCTATTTATTTAATTCAAGCCATATTAATATGTAAACATGATTATAATTTTTTTTTAAATGTCTATTTGGTCATGGTTCCGTTTCATTGACCTGATGTGTAATATTCGACATTTCCGGGGATCGGGGTCAGAACAGGGCACATGCCAAATAATTACGGTGTGGTTTTAGCAAAGTGAGTCATATATAATGTATAAAGCAATATATGTTGCATCAAAGAGTTTATTATTGATAATAATTAATTTTTAACATTTCTTTATTTAAAAACGAAGAAAACACATGCCAACTGACAGTTAATTAAATGTTCATTCTCATTTTGCTTAAAACCATTTAAAGAAATTAAGAACGATTATGTTTAATTCAGTTATAATAGATTTGACCCATTTCCATGTTTTCCGTATGTGTGTTTTATGTGTGTGTGTATGTTTATGTGTGTGAGTGCTCGTTTGTATGTGTGTGTAAAATTTAAGGCTATGCATGTGCTATTAGTTGATTAATCATTTTCAGAAGCTGGACAAAGTTATCACTGAGAGCAATAATAAACTACAAAATGTGGAAGTAAAAATTGATAGTGAAGCTGTGGCACATTTTACGTAAACATTGTACAATTGTTTAGTATATTGATTATTTTAAGGGTCAAACACCTGAATAAAAAGTCAGATTTTAGACAAATCCAACACCTTGTTGCACCATAACTTTTGTTGACACTCCCTATGCGTGCGTAAAGTGAGTCTTAAACCCTACCTTCTTCAGCCCCTTAAAAAGTAATTAAAAATCAATTTATTTATAAACCCTTATGACAGTTAAATGAAGTTGTCACCGTTAACCAGTGTTTCCTAACTTGTAGCGTACGCCCCATGTGTAGACAAATTTGATAGTTTTAGGCGAACATAAGTCTCTGGGACAGTGGCGTAGGAAGAGGGACGAGGGGGCATTTCGCCTAGGGTAGGACTTTTGCTATCTATTGACATTTTCGCCCAAATTCAGAGATTTTTAGTCGCACGGGTAGTGGCAAAAATTTGTTATGCCCCGGGTTTCAAAAAACCTAGCTACGCGACTGATTTAGGTTTCAAAATGTTGGGAAAAGGGGGGGGGGCGCGTGGTGTAATGTTCAAACGTGATCATATTTACATTTAACAACCTCTAATAGGAAATATTAACATATGAATAAAAAACAGTTTTCTTAGATTTTTTGCCAGATAAATTGTTGTAAAATGTATATTTCAGTTGAAAGTCTTTTCAGGGCGTTTTAATCTAGGAAACGAATCAATGACGTTTTGAAAGTCAAGACGAGAATATTCCGACTCGATGTTCAGAAATTAGCAAACCTATTCTTGTCATTTGTTGACATCATGGGCTATTCTATCTTCATGAAATGTATTTTAATTCATCATTATATATCCATGAAAATGCAAGCCTAGCTCATCCAACTTTATGTTGACCAAAATTGATTAGGTTTGTACGTTCACTTAACTTAATTTGAAATCAATAAAGTTGTCTCAGTGACGATGAATAAATAAAGCGTTTAAAGACAGAGCATAATAAGACACAAACAATTACTGTCAATAAAATGATTCAGTTTAAGCTTTAATAATGATACACATAATACAAATGTAAACGTTTCGGCAAATGTCTTGATCAAAACAACAAGAATTTTTTTTATTAAAAAAATATTGTATATGCGTATAAATTAAATTTACATAATATTTATAAATATTTTATGTTTCCTACTAAAGAATAAGGCTGGACACACGTTTCCATTCAAACAAAATTCCTTTGTAAAAAATGGTTTCGATCTTTGTTAATTGAAACTGTTATGTTCTCGCATTTATTAGCGACTTTTTCGTTTTAGTATGGATCAGTGCTTTACTGTTTCTGGGTGGCGGGTCACTTTGCTTCTATGAACTGGGGTAGTAACTTAAGAAAATTTGGGAACTTGTGCCCGAAATATTTCATTTAGTCCAATAAATTTCTTTAAAAGTCATTTAGATTATATTCATTTGGTTTCATGAATCGATTAAAAATTAACAGGATTTTTATTACAAATAGCAAATTAACTTTATTAATTATTGGTTTAAATTTTGTGAAAAAGAGAATTTATATTTGACAATTTTCATTGATATGGTCTATTGCTTATGTTATTTCAGCGAATTATAATGAGAAAATGTTCTTCCCGCGGTATCAATTATGCCATGTCTTTCATTTCTCTAGTTTTTTTTCCGTTTTAAAAACTAATTTATTCAGTTATAAGTCACACTTTGAACAACAGTTAATTTTTTTACGTAAATCACTTCCTCTGACCGACTGCAATGATAAATGCGACATTTCACATTTTCAAATATACCTTATTTCTCTTTAAATATAATATAACCAATAATACTTCTCTTTCATTTCGACATTATGGAATTGAAAAAATATAAAATTTCGGGGGAAAGCTAAGTTACCCCGCCCCCACCCATTTTTTTTCTCCTCAATTCCTCCCATTGAACCCAGACGAAACCCTCAAAATGGCATCCTCGCGCCCCTGCGTCATTCTAAAAGCCTTTCTCTTCCTAGTCCATACGAACCTGTGGTGTAAATTGTATTTGTCTGGATAAGTCGATCTATTTTACTTTCTTTACACGCTCGCTACAAGTATGTAATAAAATTATTTATAACATAATAACTAACTGAAAACAATTAAGTACTAACCAACCACCCAAAAATAAGTCCCATTCTGTGCCACTTTTTTATACCTCAGATTTCATTGATTACCATCTAATCTACGTCAAAGTATTCACCCTCTGATCGGAAGCACCTGTCCCAGTGACTCTGCCCGTTTTGGAAGGCCCCCATGGACGTCATACTATATCCGTCCGCTTGACGTGGGCCTCGTCTGTCACTAAAGCTCCCTGGAATATTTCATATTTTCGTTCAAGGAGATTTTTCTTCTAAGAAAAAATCGCATAAAACCAATAAAAGAGATTAACAGAATTTAGGCTTTAGATAACGTGTATTAATTAAGAAATAGCGCGTATTTAGTGCGCAGTATTGTGCAGCTAATTCTCTTTCACGAGAAATAGTTTAAGTTTTAAAATAAATAACCACATTTACTTCCGATTATTCATTACCTGAAGTGCTCACTTCGGGTTTAGTGATGCTGGAATTGTCCATTTTGTCCTTTGAAATGAAGCATGGTCGTCCTCTATTTCTCCTACTCTTCTCATTGGACGATACCATTAAATAAATTATGTTAGGAGCAGGGCTAATTTTCATATAACGCTACCGACGGATTTTCCAAGTTGCTTTTGACAATATTATGCTTGGTCAACGTGCTCATGTCCAGTATAGCAGATCTAGGCAAATCTTTGAAGCGGTGCATGCGGGCTTCTTTGTGAAAAGCAAGTGGCCAAAAGCTTACCCCGTCCCGTGCGGCACTAATTCTAGCTACACCACTGCGTGCGAACGGGAGATATATTTTTTGGGTAAATGTAAAAAAAAAAAAAACGCATTACAGGTGGTTAACAAAAAAAAAAAACACGATAGAAAACACGCAAATAACGACAGGTTGGAGGCGGTCCAGCGACGAGCAACAACCTTTGTCCTGAACCGCTACAGAAACACCTCAAGTTTTGGCAGCATGCTGGAAACACTGGCTGGTCACCATTGGAGGAATGACGACGACTATCCAGGCTCTCCATGATGTGTAAAGATAATATATGGGCTAGTCCACTGCTCCAGCATTAAAGAGAAACTGATCCCTTTCCCCCTAGACAGCGACGAGGCTACGACATACAGGTCCGGCTAATAAGAACAAGAACTCAATACAGAAGCTCCTCATTCCTGCAACAGACAATAAAGGATCGGATCAAGCTTCCAAAAGCAACAGTTGAGTCGACTACACTTGACACATTTTCTTCTATTGCCTCAAGTCTTCCAACACCCAGTTCATAATACTATTGCTGAGTAGCCATTGCAACCAGTGAAGTATCCCATTCAAAACTATGCACAGTTACATCGCGAACCCCTCTGAAACATAGGAGCCAGAATTATCAATTCATTGATCTTATGCTCTCAAAATATAGAAATATTGAAGAAATGGAATTGATTTCACTAAATTACCGATAACTGCGCTAATGAGATTCTTTAAATTATCGGGTTAGGGTTAGGGTCCGTAGTATCTTCTTTTATTATACGGAAAAAGGTGGTTTAATAAATATAATAATAATAATAAAGTTCATTACAAAAACACGCTTCATCCCTATTTAAGGCTCGAAGCGCGGTACAGAGTCAACAACATATGACAATTTACATTTCTCCACATTAAACTACAAAACACAACACCATCAAAACTATACAAGCCAATGGACAGTACAATGAACAATACATCGAGGAATATGAGCAAGCTGGAAACAAGGAGGTAAACTACATCACCCGAGCAGGTGAGTGCAAAAAAGACATGTTTTCAAATCAGTTTTAAAGACTGCAGTGTCTGGTTGTTTCTAAGAGTGACAGGAAGGCCGTTCCAGATTCTTGGGCCAGCAAAAGCGCCTTCCGTAGGTCTCAAGGCGAACACGCGGTATCCAGAGTATGTCACTATCGGATGAACGGAGTGATCTAGTGGGTACGTAAAGCGTCAGGAGAGCTTTGCGATAGGATGCTGCTAGGTCATGTAAGCAGCGGTAGCACGGAGTTGCTAATGCGGTATAAAAGGGGTTGGGACATTAGAATATTATTATAGTTCAGGTGCGGTGGCGTAACGGGGTAGCACAAATTGGGTCTGTGCTGCGTAAGCGGCAGCGTCCCCGAGGAGACTTGGGGGCGTCCACATGGGGTTTTGCCTCTTCGTGGCGTGGCAGACTAGTAGGGGGACTTGTCCCCCGAAGCTAAAAAAACCCCGGCCAAACGCATGACTCCCAACGCAACGGGAGCTGCCACTAACATGATTACTAGTTGTTGTTAATGGATATGAGGCTTGGGTGGCCATCAAAACCTATGCCGATGATTTTAGCTACGCGGCTGTGAGAAAGCCGCTCCTAGGCAACCGTTTCGTCCCGCCACTACAAACGTCCCGACCGAAAGACTCCCTGGGCGGTGGGGAATGGCAACGCAACACCAACCCCCCGGAGTGGAAGTAAAGCCGTCCTGACCCACAGAGAGTGGACGGCGGACGCTTTAAACGCAGCGTCCTCGGTCGACCGGGCCTCCCCTAGGTCAAGGGGGAGGTTCCCGGCGCCCTTCCGCACGGGCTGGCTTCGGGTTAAGTCCTTCAGTGCGCTGGATTGTGTGGGGGGGTGCCGGGGGGCATTAAGAGCTCACGCTCGACGGCCCACCGACTCCATCACTTATGCGACATTTTCAGCACAAATTGGGAATATTTTAAAGTGCATTACCTGAGTGCATGTTTTCTCAAGAAGCTTTATTAGATTGGAATTTCATGCATTACTGTCGCCATTGTTTGGCGGTCTATATTATATAGTATATTATACACTGAATTAAACTATGAAAGAGTCGATTTTTATACTTGTTAAATTGTTATTGTCTATTAATGAATATAAAATGTTTAAGGTAGTTGAGAGATTGGTCAATCGCAACTAGATTCTTCATTTTCCACTAATTATCCCTAGTAAAAGATGAGTAACTAATAATATGCGTGTTTAACAACAGTTGGATATAACCGCATGTAGATAAAACCTTAACACTTTATGAGTTTTGAATACTTTACAGGTCGCTAATTCTGGTTTCGATTCAGAAACCAAATATTTACACGCAAATGTTTTTAACAACTTGTAATAAGTGATTCGTTTCGAAAAACAAATTGGAATGTAATAAATCTATCTATATATTTGTATGTCTTACTATGTTGATTTACAAAGAATAAACATAACGCAAAGGTATTTTGACCAATGAACACATTGACATAATCAAGTTACTAGAGCATATCAGAATTAGTTTTGGTTACAATTTCAGTTATGACATTAAATATGTTGCTTGTTCATAAGATTTATGATTTTTTTCTTTCCAAGAATTTACTTTATTGAAAAGCTTTTTTGCCCATACATTGTGGTAAGGGCACTTTGATTCTATATGATTATTGTCGTGACTTTTGAAAACCTAGAGCTTCCGAGCTTTTTAATTCGGCGCAGTTAACTAGAATTTACAGGTTTTGCCTTATAGCGATAATTTGTAACACTGTCAATTTTTTTTTAAATTAAAAGGGTATTCTTAACGAATGTTCCCATGGTATGGCATCTTTCCGTCTACGAGAGACGATAGATTATCTTGTCTGGTTGCAGCTCTTCGTGTGGCTAATGAGACCGATCCTTGAATGGCAGTCTCTTGTGCATGTCCCGCACACGAATGCGGTGGAGTAGTGTTTTCTTGCCTTTCTCCGCGCTCTCTTCACAGCTGCTTCCGCTCTGTAGAGCTCCTCGGCACGTAGTGATCCTTCCTTCACGATGCCCCGCCATGTGGATCGATCCTCCGCCAGGTCCTCCCAATTTGAGATGTTGATGTTAGCCGCCTTCATATCTCTTTTGCAAATGTCTATGTATCTGAGACGAGGCCGTCCAAATGACCTTTTCCCTGTCGCCAGCTCGCTGTACAGCACGTCCTTAGGTATGCGACCAGGTTGCATTCGCTTGACGTGCCCAAGCCAGCGGAGGCGTCTTTGGATTAAAAGGGCTGGGACGTTGCACATATTTGTTTGAGATTTAAAAAAGTATACCAATGAATATCAAAACGCAATCATTTTACAGATGGGAAAATTTAATTTTGAAAAATAGAGATGGGTTAAAATTTAGAATCTTCTTAGAAGCCACCTTCCTGCTATTAAAGCACATGCCCCTACGTGATTGAAGTTGAAAATATCACGTTCCCTCTGGAAATATTCAGAATCAAAGTTGGCTTTACCTGCGAAAGTTGCAACGTGACTTACATCATCCTTGTAAAAATGGCGGTAAATTATATGTAGGAGAGACAGGTCGTCTGGTGGTACTAACCAAAATGGAATTTAGACATTGCATTTGCTGTTATATTGTATACAAGTAATACACCGTATATGATTTATATGGAAAAAAAATAATTACAAGATTTGGTACGTGGACTCCATATGGTCTAAACCAAATTCACAATTTTACTTAGCTGCCATGATTTTTTTTTTTTTTTTTAAATTTTGCTTCCACTCACTTCCTTTCCGTCTTTCTTAACCTTGTTTTTGGCTGGGTTTTGCGCCCACTCTTTTTCTTTTCTAACTTCTTTATGTAGGATATATGTATATATATATATATATATATTATGTAAACTATACTTATAATTATAGTTTTTTTGTACTCATTACACAAGTTATTTGCCGCAACTTTTACATTTATTTTGTAAAATCATCGTTAAAGCTGAACATATATTGACACCAATTGTTTGTGTCTAATTAATGTACTTTAAAGCTTTATCGCAGTCCAAAACTCTTCTATCATCTTTACAGCCAGGAGAATTGATGCCTAATTGCAGTTGGGTAGTGAAATTTTATATAACTATGTGATTGTTTGCAATAATTAAATTTCTTGTTCCATGGGGTGAATTTTTGCTGAGTGACTTCAGTTGTGCTACTGCTATTTTCCCTCGGGGTGGGGGGCATTTAAGATTTTCGGCCCGGGGGGGGGGGCAGTGCCAGTTGTCAGTGGCCAGAGGCGTAGCTAAGTGTGGCAGATGGGACATACGTCCTTGTGTTTAAGACTATCCGGGGGTGGGGTGGAAATGGCTTAGATGTATTAATTGGTTGAAAATAATGGGTTTCAGAGTTGGAGGGGGCGTAGAAGTGAATCTTGTCCCCTGACGCAAAACTCTGTAGATAGGCCCCTGGTAGTGTCGTCGAAATAAGGCGGATTGGGTGGTACAACCCAGTGTCACTTTTTCTATTTGTGCAGATGTGGTATTTTCGGACAACGGCAGAGTTTGTATCGTGAAAAGAGGGACAAAAAATATTTGGCCGCACATGGCAGCACTAATAGTAGCTACGCTACTAGGCATTGTATCTATCGATACCAAAATCATCGATCATTTTCATCGAAATTTAGGGCTGAAATCGTGGGCGCCGAGCAATCTTGATCGGTGGAGGGGTTTGGGGAGCCTGCTCCTCAGAAAAGTTTTCATTATTTCAAAATCAAGAGGTGTATTTTTGAGTATACTTGAATTCGATGTTACTATTATACCTTTTGAACGGAAGAACATTTTAAAGGTTTTTTGGGAGGCATTATTTAGCCCAGTGCCACATATAAACCAGGGTAATCTTTAGGCGCACGCTTATAATCAACCTCATACTGTACCATTGATCAGCGTGATGAAAGGGAGCACAATTTAGGGTGCTAAAGACAGTCGTACAAACTCAAATTGCAGGGATGCATTATTTTGGCGCATTCTTGAATTTTTTTTGATTTCAGACAACTTTAAGGTGGCATTTCAATTATTCGGGTGGAAAGTGACATAATTATCCATAATAATGACCGAAGACATCTTAAATTTCGCACCAGCAGGACGTAAACTATATTCATTCTAGTTGTGTCACCCTTGAGGGTACGCTTTTGCCTTAGATTATTCTCGCCCCTTAAATTATTATAGTCCCCAGAATTTTGTTAAATTATTTCAAAATACAAGTATGCATTTAATCACATATCTGAAATTAGTAGTGCAATATTCTATACTTAATTGGGGAGCAACGGAAGAGATTCTAGTTTAAAAATGTAGGTGCCACTTAACTTTAGAGCCATTGTGTGCCCAGCAACCCCTTCGACTTCATGGTGCTTCGGCTATTTTTGGGGCTTAAAGGTGTGATTAGGATATTTATTAATTATCATCTTTCCATGCAGGTTTGGCAAAACGGAAATTGCTTGACCTGCTTGTTTTATGTAAAAAAATTATTTAAAAATAATAATAATTATATAACTAACAATAGTTATGTGGCTTTAATTTTTTATTTACATTATTATTAGAGATAGCTACTCAATTAATAAATGAATTTTCAAAAAACAAAATTCAATGAAAATTCATTTCCTTACTAAAAAGCACTGCAAACATTATTTTATATGTTGTACGCAAATGAAAAAAAAACATTATAATTGAAGATCTTAGTGCTAAAAGTACTTAAGTCACAAAATACACATTTTGAGATAATCAAGTTCAAATATTTTTTTCGTCTATAAAATGTGATCATTTTAATAATTTTTCTCGTTTAATTAAGGTACTTAGGCATATTTTAATGTGTTCAAATTTTTGCAGTGCACTTGGCTCAAACGTATAAGAAAAGGTCACAGTTTAGATTGATTTTGACAAAAATGTGACTTAAGTACTTTTAGCACTAAGGTCTTCAATTATAATGTTTAGACTAACTTGTCTAAATATTCCTAATTTTACCAGGGTCAAAAAGAAAAAAAAACAGGTTTATTAGAAAGTTCTATACATTTAATGGGTTTTGAAAACTGGTAATATTTAAATTGCCTATGAACGGCATAACTATTGTAAGAAGACGTGGGTTGTTTACAGAAGACATTATATTTACTAATGTATGATTTTATCATAGGTAAATTCGTATGCAAATAAAGTGTAAATTTCCCAATATTTATTAGATTTAAATTTTATTAGGAATTTCAAACTACTATAACTTTCTTAAATTGCCCCCTCGCCATACTTAAAAATATTTTTATGTAAATTCAAAGAATCTATTTTAGATTGACGAATATCAATTAAGATTTTTTTTAACACATACCAAAAAATGGAATTGGCATGATATTCGAAATGCTAGTTCACAAAAAAAAATTTCTTAGCTTTCTACTGGATTCTCATCTAAAATAAAATTAATAATATTTAAAAAAATGAGTGCAATGCAAATGGATCGGGCACTTTGTTTGTTATTTTTACATTAAAAAGAGAAAAGCACTTGGGAAGTTAATAAAATAAATATCGGCTTAGTATTAAAAAAAAAAACACACAAAAAACTGTCTTCAGGAAACTTTGTAACTAAAGTAGTACATTTAAAGAAAACAAAAACGCTTACGATTTAATAATAATTGACGAAACGTGCACTATTTGTATTCGCCATTTCAATTTTATTATTAGAAAAAGAAACTTAAAGCCATCATACAATTTATAATTAACACCTATCTTTATTTTTAATCATGCATTACGATAAGCTATAATTTGAAAACAGATTGCACATGTTTATAACGCGACTATTATTAAAATTTTAGATCTTTATAGGTATGTAAAAGTATTTTAATACATTGCCATTAAAGTCTTTTAACTTGTCAGTTGCAAAAAATAAGTAAATGAAAATAGCAATATATGCGAACAACAGGAAGAAAGACTGGAACGGTCGGTGCGATTTTTATAACCAAATATTATAACTTGATTAGCCTTAAATATACGGATCATCAAATATATCGAGCCGTGCGATATTTTATAGATTCCACTAATTGTAATCTGTTAAAGGAACTAGCTACTATTTTTTTTAAACTGTTTGTGTACAAATCTTTTGCTGCCCTCTTGGACACTACTTCTAAGCTAAGTGCTACATTATATTTTTTAAAATAAATTTTTTAATTTTATTCGTTTTTCTGTTTGTTCGCTGATGAAGGCTTCCTGCCGACACATTTATTGTTTTGTTGCGTTCCTTTTATCAGGTTTAACCTTACTGTGTTTTACTAATGTACATACACGATGTTTAACATGTATTTTCTTTCGGCACCTGTGTTACCAATGTTACCAATTGCATTTTGTTTCTTGATATTCACAACTGAAAAGAATAAAGTTTTTTTGTGGAGGGGATGGATGATTCTAATTTATTTTCTTTTGATCGGGACAATCGCTATTTAAGGTTCCGTTCCATACACAATATACGTCGCCATACAGATATCGCGTAACGTGAGTTTGGGATCTTAATAGCAAGGAAAACTTGGCTAGTAAATGTGGGACTGTTTATGGCGCCTGGGAGCAGTGACTAGTTTGGGTTTTTTTAGGATGTAATGTATGAAATAGATTGATAGATGGGACTCGTAAACCTTGCATATCAACTCATCTAAGAGAAAACGAAATCTGAAATGAAACCCACAGATATCGTCAAGTAGACGGTTGACATTGTAACAGTAAAAAGTCCGACAACTCCTGCGACGTAGAACACATAAAAACCACAAGATACACTTCTAATCATTTACTGCAACCTGGTCTATTTCCAGACATAGCTAAGCTACCATTGGATCAAATAGGCAAGGACGAGAGGGTGAGGCTAACGAATTGACCAACTCTCCCTCACTTAAAACAAAATACGTTTCAAGTCAAGGTTTCTACTCAAGACGAAATTTGCCTTGATCATCTTCACATGCGAAGGAGGAACAATAACATTCTATGAAAGTAGCTACATCTAGGGAATGGTGGGTTTTCATCTGAGTAGCTATACTCTTCTGCTTGCGTTTAGATTCCCCCTATGGATAAGCTCCTGCTCGATTACGGTATATTCTAGCATAGCTTTCGTGTGAGGGTTCTGATTGCGATTTTCTTTTTACATTGTATAAAAAATATACAATGATTGAATGCAAAGGCGTCTGCAATGTGGGAAAAGGAAGCAGTTACTTCCAGTCTTAGTCAGTGCAGGAATACCCTCTGCCCCGCCCACTCCCCACCCCCGCTCTTGCTGGCTTTTGTATTTCTCCACGTAACACAATTGGGATAAGCTGACTGGGATCGCTGATAGCCCATTAAATTGGAAGAGGTATTTAAAAAAATGTTCTATTCGTGTACAATTTTTGGTTCAAAGTTGTCATATTTGATCCTTATTCATCGTCACAGACAAAATAAATATATTTAGGAAAAAAACAACTAATTATTATACCTTTTATGTTGTTTATTTTAGTCATGAACGAAATATACACGAAACCACACTGAAATGAGAGGTAATAATGATATATCAGTGAATTAAAATTACACGTTTTGTTTGTCTATTTCATTTTTGGGTTGCTCTCGTTTAGTTTATTGTATAATATGTACAGAATATGCACAAACGATCAATGCACCGATATCATCACGTCTATCTATCTAATCTAATATTAATGAAATTATTAAAAACACTTGCCTATTAAATTGTGAATATACACATATCTTTTAATATTTCTTGAATAATTAGAAGAAAATATCCAATTCACTCCTTAAGAAAATCTGAATTAAAATACCCCAGCCCAAAAATACATATTTGATACACCACTTTGCCTGTTATTTCGACGATGAAATGATTCATAATGGTAGGTTCTATCGATTTATTCCATTTCCCGCTGACCTAAAAAGCGAAATTTCGGCAGTCGGACCTGTAATGTTTAAGTTTAGGCCTACCAGGCCTGCTAAGAGTTATCATATTCTATATCTTGTATAAAACATGGCATTTTTAAGTGTTAACAGAGTTAGAAAATCTAGTAAACAGGATAATCGATGTAAAAATAAACTAAACTTGAGAACACTGTAAAAGAAAAATAACCTTTAAAATAAAATCATATAATAATTTTATTTCAATGGTATGCAATATGTTTTTAAGGATCCATTTATTTAGTACATGGTTTGACCAATTTTATTAAGTATACGCATTTTTGTAGCATTATTGCTTTAAAGTTCGGTTAACTCGAGTATGTGAAATTCTAGTTTCTTTCAGACAATATGTTCCGTGGAGAGGGTGGGGAGTGGCAACAGTATTTAAGATTGTGGGTAGGTAGTGCCAAAAGCGTAGGGAAGGAGGCATATTTCTTTTAATGGAGAGGCGGCATTTTCGACCAATTGCCGAATTTTTATCGGGGGGGATGGGGTATTTTTGCTACTGGGCAATGCATCTAATAGCACCATAATTAGACATAATGGCGACGAGGGCTAGCAACAACTAAGGCCCCCCCTCGCCCAACATAAACTAAATTCATTCCAGTTGTGGCGCCAAGAGAATTTGCTTTCGTCTCCAGCTAAGTTCATCCTTGGAATCTATAAAGTCAAACTATATACAAAAAATTAAAAGACAATGATATATTTGTGAGGTCAAGAAAAAACCATCTTATTAACATCCAGTGAAGTTTTTTGTAGTAAAAAGTGGCCGACACTATTTATTTATTATCGTAAAAGTAGTAGGTGAGAAATCGAGGGTAGCCTTGATTTCCGCGCAATATGGGGAGGGATCTGAGGAGGGGGCTAGGTGAGTCTCTCCCACATTTTTTTGATAATTTCAAAATCTCAAATTGATTGGCCGTGGGCAGCAGAAATCGAGAACGAAAGATACATATTTTCATGAATTTGAAATCCAGGGATGCATTTTGGCGCATGCCTAAATTAGTTTTGCACCAGTCTACACTAATCTGAGAGCAACAGAGATCCCTAGTGAAAATTCCTTAATCTCATTTTTATCCAATTGATATATTTTAATTTTTAAATAGTAATGTTATTTAATTATTGTTATTGTAACTAATGTCGTTATAATATTTCATAACTATATCAATTAAAAATGTATATTAAAAAAATAAAAACTATATCCATACAAAAAGGGGCCGTCACAAAAAGTATAATTACCTTTCCTAAATATTTTTAAGTTTTGCCAGAAACAAATGAGAGATAAAAATGCTTTTTTATAGATTTTTTTTTTATCTTAAACAATTTTCATAACAAGACATATATTATTTTCGGTTTTGTCCCCCCCCTTTCCACCTTACATTCCAAGTTGATAATTATAAAAGAGTCCACACCAAAAGCCGCTTTAATATAAGGGATGCAGGACCCACATGATGGCTCTGAGGTCAATTGACACTTACATTTTTAACTAGCATCTTTCCGTTGCTCTCCGATTAAATATAAAATGCTAAACTTAATTCAGCTATGTGCTACAACGCATTCTTGCATTTGTTTATTTTTTGTAATGTTAGGGGCTATACAGATTTAAGGGCAGAAAGCTTACCCCAAGGGCACCACTACTGTAATGAGTTAAGTTCATGTTGCACTGGGACAAAACAAGAAATGTCTTTCATCGTTATTGTGGTTAATTGGGGCGCTTCACTCCCAAAAGACTGAAATTACCCTTCCCAAATTGTCTTAAAGAAAAATCCAAGTTATCCCTGTCTTTTGAATTGATCAGACTTTTTCGAAGGGGACCCCTGCTTTTGCTCCAGAGTCTTCGGCACCGTCAATTTCTGCCATCCCCCTCACGCCGATCAATGTGACAGTAAGGGACTTAATCTAAGCTTGTGCCAAATGATTATTCTGGGGCGCGCCACAATCAGAATGATTTCAGTTTATGTTAGGCAATAGGTGTCATAATACCTACCTTGTATGCATGAAATATTCCTTCCCGCTATCAAACCGTCCAAAAGAAATATTGAATTCAGGTATACTCCAAAATGCGCCTCTTGATTTTGAAATAATCAAAACTCTACCGGATAGGTGTTCCCCGGACCCCCACTTTGCTAAAAATCCGTCGGTCCCCTCATTTTCTGGCCTTACTTCCCGAAAAAAATTTACTTTGTCTTAGTATTTTATTTCCAAAATAGAGGTGTGTCTTCTATTCAGCCACCAAAAGCTATTCATTTCAACATTTGTATTCTTTGTTGTAATAAATATTCAGCAGCAATTAAACAGTTAGATTATTCTTTTAATGCCCTACTTTTCTATTTACCATTTTAATTTCAGTTTTATTTAATCTTCGAAAAATTTTAAGACTAATAATGTCTTAAGAACTCAATTAAAAGCGCTTAAAATAATTTAAATGTAACAAAAGATTTTAATCTGTTAAACATGGTAGTTTTCATATTAATTTAGTGGTGAAATTACGGTTCACAATAAACAAGAAAAATGTTTAAAATTATTAAAAATAAACATTGAATTCGTATTAAATCATTGTAGATATGTTGGCCAACTTAATGATAAATATTTCATTGACTTTCTGATTTGAACTATTTTAGATACATATTAGTACAGACATATCATTTTACTTTTTCGTTTTTATTTCATTAACGAGAGTATATTAATGCATATTTTTGTAAACTTTTCGTTTTAATCTGTGCTATGTTTTAAAAGATTATATTTAGGCCATTTTTTAAAATTGACTTTGTTTCAAATCTCATTAATTCTCTTTGAGTCCTGAGATTATTAAAAGTTTATTCCCTGTTTATTTGTACTGGATTTTAACTTGAGGAATAAGTTATTGTAAAACTGGACTATTCCCCTTGTCAAGCATCCCTTAATGTAGAACTGATAATGTCCTGCTCAAAGTCCTTTACTTGTAATGATGTACATATATGCTGGTATTTAGCATTTTCACATTGGTTGGACAGAACCGTTGGTTTAAAAAATATATTAGGTGTATCTCAAGACACGTGTGGTCAAATATTTTACATAATAAGTTCTTAAAGCTGACATCTAGCCGATTTTTAGAAATTCTTGAGTCTGTTGCTTCAAGTACATAATCTTAAGCTTACATATATTCGAAATATATATATTTACACATTTTGGCCAAAATGGGACAGGGGAAAATGCGTGCCAAACACGACTGCGACTGAAGAATTTTTCCTCAATCCAGATCTGACAAATAGGCAGGGAGCCAGCAAGGGTGGGCATCGATTTTGTTGTAGTTAGCGAAGCTCCCCTGGCCGGCCATAGTTAACTTAGGAACACTGTGGAGGCTACTTTTTCCCCCTTGTACGAAAAAACCCCACAGGGTAAACGCATACTATCTGGAGTTCGCTTAATGAGGAAACTGTTAGAAATTGAACAACCTTACAGTAATATACTCAGATCGTCTCATTCCGTCTAGACTTTAACTTGGTAACATGTACATTATTATATGTGAAATTCTTTGTGGTGAAATTACGGTTTTATAAAATCAAAGGTTTTACATAGATTTCAAATATCTCATTAATGGTCGTCATAAAACGGACAAGCTTTACTTCTAGAGCAAGGGTCACCAAACTTTTTCACGGTGGGCCTGATGACGGACGAAATGGCGAGCGCGGGCAGTATAACCGTATAATCATTCTGTACAATACTTGCAAGCCAGAACGAAAGCTCTGGGGGGGGGGGGGGAGTCGACAAATTAAGTTTAGTATTCCATGTTAAACATGCGTGAGTGGCGTGCAATTTACAAAAATTAAGACAACAAACATATTTATTTACTCAAAATGTTAATAAAAAAAAGGCGACGCTAGAAAATAAGAAAGTTACATCAGGACTACTGCGCACATATTCGAGTCTCACAAACTAAGTTGCAAAAAAGGTTAATGAGATTAGTGAAACTGACGTTTGGCTTTCAAGATATCATCAATGTTTGGTTTGGAATTGCTGCATCCAATCAAGAGAACTATTTTCAAATGTTCATCAGTCACGCTCGTTCAAAGTGATGACTTCACACACATGATTTTTAAAAAATTTTGTTCACTGATATAAGTTGTTCCATGCATACTGCAAACGGAATCCAACTTTTCCGTTCTCTGAAAGTCCAAATTGATACCACAAATGAACACGGAAAGTTGTGAAAGATCCGTAGACTCATCTTGTGCCAGAAAATACAACATCAAGTTCCTAGCTTTCTCACGCATCTGTAGCTCTATGCTGTCTCCAAGTGTCTTCTGTTCTCCGCACAACTAAACTTGCCGAAGGGATGTTTGTTCCAACCGCGATGACTACGATTTTTGATGTCCCCCTATGTTTCAAACACTTCTCTTTTTAATTTTTTTGTTTACCCATTTACAGTTTGTCGTAGTTAGCAGACGATAATATATCAGCGGGGTTAAGCTTAATGGAACTTGATTCTTATTTAATAATTTTTTTTAACCAGCTCTTCCCAAAAACAGCCTTTAAAACTGCACTCAAAACAAAGCTCTTTAAACTCTACTATCCTGTCTGATCCTCTCTGACCTATAAACGATGCTGCTGGGTTCCGTCCAAGGCTTGACATGTACATAGTTATGGAATGGGTAGAGTAAATTACATTTGTTTTGTTTTATTTAATTAATGTAAGTTAATTTTTAAGTTCATGATTATGTTTGTTAAATTTTATTGTATGTACAGCGTGGTGAGCCCAGCCCTAGGCTGGAGTACCGCGCTATATAAAACTAATAATAATAATAATAAGGGGAAGGTTAGCATCACGGGCTCATAGAAGACCATAAAGAATTAGCTATACAATGCCTTATTGGGCAGATAAGAAAACATAAAAGATCCATCTTTCATGAAATGAATTAAATGTAGGCGTGTTTGCCGATTGATATATTTCCCCCTTCGCACAGTCCAGGTGTGTTGTGTTACTAGGGGGCCCCAGTACCTTGCTGTGCCTAGGGCCTCCAATCTGTTAAGACGGCCTTACAAGAGCTTTGTCACAAAAGTAATTCTCCGACTGGCAAAGTCGAAGAAGTCGAAGTAATTTAGAAAAATAGAGTCTTTACAGGTGTGAGGAAGAGCAGAGTAGATAGATGTGGCTGACAGTTGGTTTAAAGTAGGCGTAGGTGAGTAGGGTGTCTTAGTGAACGGTGACCGTATGCGACAAGACTGATACACTTAACTTTAAACAACTCAAAAAGCGAAAGTTCCAAAGAGAATGTTGAAAGGGAATTTCAGATTAGACGAGGCCTGTCTTGTATGCTATCTAAACTAACATTAGAGAGAGTTATAAGAAGCATACATATTGAAAACAAGGGAATAATAACAGGATACGTTCTGAGGGAAACACAAGACCGACAACCAATTCATTGATTGATTGGATATTTATATAGCGCTGGTATCCATGCTACTTTAGCATGCTCATTGCTCTCTGGTTTTCATAAATTTGTTTAAACAAAAAAGTTTTAAAATGTTTCTTAAATGATGTTTTATCCCGTTCAATACCCCACAAAGATTGAGGCAAACTATTCCATAATTTTGGCGCTATCGCTTCAAAATGGGCACTCTCTACAATCAACCCCTTCAGTATCTTGCATATGCTGATGACAATGTACTGTTAGGGAAACGTATTAAAGACATATCAAAATCCTTTATTGAAAAAGAAGACGCATCACTACAAGCAGGGCTGGAAGTTAACAAACAAAGAACAAAATAAATGACTATGATAAGAGAAGAACAGACAGATAAAGCCATTATTATTAGAAAGAAGACATTTGAAAATGTAAATCAATTCAAATTCCTAGGATCTTTATTAAATGAAAGAAACGAATTACTAACAGAAATAAAAGAAAGGATATCGGCCGCAAAAAGGCCATACTTCAGTAGTCAGAAAATTTTCAAAATTCAAAACATTTCAAGAGAAAAAAAGAAAACTATTTATAAATCTGTAATCAGGCCAGTAGTAGCATATGCAAGTGAAACTTGGACCATAACAAAAGCGATAGAAAACACATGGTAGAGAAACTTTTTCAGGAAAATATATGGAAAAACCACATGATTATGGATGGAGAATACGAATCAACCATGAATTGTACAGTCTATATCAGGATCCCACGATAGTAACAGAAATAAAAAAGGGTAGGCTACGCTGAGCAGGACACTTAGAGAGAATGTCAAATGACAGAGGAGTGAAGAGGGTGCATCACCAAACCCCATAGGAAAACGGCTCAAATGCAGATATAGGCTTGGATGTATGGAGGATGTGGAAAAAGATATACACTAATTGGGAGTCCAAGCATGGAAAAGAAAAGCATTAGTTAGGTCTGAGTGGAAGTAGTGAGGCAGGCTAAAGCCTACATGGGCTGTAGCGCCACATGGATTGATGGATGGACCATAATGTCCTAAATGTTGACTGAGGTCTCAGAGACAAAAGATGTGAATTTATTGGAAGGGTGAAAAGAGTCAACAAAGTTTATGAATAGATCAAGTTCACTCCTTTCCATAGTGATAACCCCAAAGTACATTTTGTCGATTTCAGGGAGGCTTCCAGTGTAGTTGCTCTCGACCATGTGTTCGAAATGTTCCATGAACATACATGCGTAGCTGGGTCCCATTTTAGTTCCCATAGCAACACCACTAATTTGATCGAAGAATTGGCCGCCATAATCAAACGAAACCAGTTCAGCCAATACCAATACAGTCAGGATCCCACAGGGAACGGGATACAATCGGGATATCAATCAAACTTCGAATCGGGATCCAATCAGGATCGCATCGGGAAAATGTTTATACCTGGATCGGTATATGTGAAGGATTCCATCGTGAAAAGGTTTATACCTGGATCGGGATATGAGATTCCACTTGTGACCGGGATCCCATTTGCATCAGGATCGGGATCTCATCGCGTTCAGGAAAGGGATTACACCAGTATCGGGATTTCCATCGGAATATGGGATAAAACTTGGAATCGAGATGTCAACGGAATCGGGATCCTATTGGTATCAGGAAAGAGTCCACAACATTTTTTACCTTTGCCTAACCCTAACTGAAATTTTAATTTTGGAAATATTGGACAAGTAGGTTATCATGCAGCTGTGAGTATTGTTCGCAGATAAATAGTCATTTATCATATCATGATAGCAAGACGTCGAGCAATACTGAATAACGGAATCCAGGTCGACAAACAGAGTCACAGTCTGACTTCTGGTAGATGAACGGAAGCTTAAATCACTTTAAACCGAACCGAAAACAAACCGAAACTTAACTATTCTGTTTCGGCCGAAATCGAAAATAAACCGGAAGTTACATTTCTGTTTCTGCCGTAACTACGCCGAAAGTGATCAAATGATAACTGTGGGCGCCAAAGCCGAAACTGAAGCCGAAATTCGGTGGGTCTCTAGTTGTCACTTGCATCGGTTGTCACAATTTCTCAGCTCTATTTGAGTCAAACATGTTCAAGACATATATGAAGCACACACATTATTTGATTCAGTCACTTGGGTTGACCACCCCAAATTTTAATGTTTATTCGAAAATATTCTTTATAACTATTGAATACAATTGGGGATATTACTTTGGATTGTCGATATGTCAAATTATTAAAAGCTCATATACAATGGCGTAGCTAGGGTTTGCGGGGGTGCGGACCACACCGGGTAACACCATCCCAAAGGGTTACACCAAATTGAAAAATTGCATTTTTACAGTGCGCACACTGATCGGTCTAACCGAACTTCATAAATGGATAACCGATAAAACGTCAATTCTCCACACATGTAACCAATGTGTTTTTTATTAATTAAAAATTGAAGGTTGATGCGTCAGAAATGAAGTGACTCTATTATTAGATAAGAAAAAACACCGTTTTGACCGTGTTTCAAAGCCGATTGAAGTGATCGGTAACTTTCGTAAGTGACAGGAAGCTATATTTATCTAAATTCTGAGAAATAGAGCTTTCAATTGATACAAAATACGATGTGGTCGGGCAATTCTAAGTACATGAATCAAATTGGTAAAAATTAAAAACATTAAAAAATTATTTTGTATCCAGTTATAGGGTTAACAACATAATACTTGACAATATGTTCTAATATCTTCAATAATAAATATAAATATATTTTAATTTATAATAATTAATTTTTTAAAAATTTGAAAAATGTATATCGAAACCCAGAAATACTCAAATTTAATATTTTCGCCGATTCGTCTTTAGCGCCGCGTCTTAACATTTGAGCACGGTTGTCATTCAGCACAAAGTCTTTTACATGCTATATGTGATTTCACGTTTAACTACTTGATGAATAAAATGTAACACAGCAGTATCTGCGTCATTTGATGGAACATGCTATTGAAAAGGTACTTTTAAAATTAGACCAATATTTAATTTCGGTAGAGAGAAGAGTAAGGTTTAAGAAGAGAATGGCGTGAGAACAATTAATAGATGCTGGACTCTCTCTGCGAGAAGAAAACATTAGGGAGATGCTTGAGTGTATTGATCGCTTTCATTCTGACCCCCAGATATGTTCTGGGGCGTTAAACCCAAGAGCCTATTATCAGCAAGAGAAGCAGAGTTATTGTTGTTCATTCCAAAATTAACCGCTTTCTATGATGAGCTATTAGATGATGAACTTGTAAAAGAAATACCAAGTACTTAGAAGACACATTAAGGCACCTGATACTGAATTTCACAAAGTTTTGGACTTATCAGTATTTGATTTTTGAAATGCATAGCTGAATAGGACTTCCTAGGTTCTCTTCCGATACTCTTGTTATGGCTTCAAATGTTTCTTACGATCTGTGTGTCAAATGAGCTTTGGAAAACTAAGACATGGGACAGTCAAGGCTTTCTGATCTGGCTCTACTATCAAATGAAAGTGCTACGGTGACGGATATTGATTTTGATGAAGTCATTGGCATGTTTGCAGCTTTGAAGAACAGCAAAGGAAAATTTAAATAAAATAAATTTAATGTAAAAATAATTATAACTTAACGTTTTACAGTTTTTAAATACATTAACCTCCAGATCTTTCGTTATTTTTATGTTCTTGTCATTATTATAGTGTGGACTTATTTTAAACCATAAGAATTCCATCGTGGAATTCGGGTAAGGTGGGGGGAGGGGGAGACACCATGAGTTTACCGCACCGGATGACACCAACCCTAGCTACTAGAATGGGACATTAGGTACAAAAATATTTTTTAGAAAAGTGTCTTTTTAAAGTTTCCTTACCGTATCTTTCTATTTGCCCATTTGATCATTTGATCGGAATCCCTTATATATAGAGTAGTTTTCACATCATCATTGAAAAAATTAAAATTTAGTTCATAATATTCTCTAAATACTAAATAAATATCGACCAACAATCTAATAAGGATAAGAATGAAAATTGAATTCAAAATGTAACATAGTATTTCTTTTCAATTTCAATGAATAGGGCATTTGTTCTTTAGAATTTTCCATAAAGATGTATTATTTTTAAAAAGTAAATGGTACAAAATATTTAGGTAAAGCATCAAGCAAGTGAGCAAGATTCTTTTACTGCAATGGATCGATGAATATTGAGATGTTAAAGATAGGAGTGGACTTGGCTGCTTATGTGAACCTCTATATTCACGAGGTCAAAGTGTTGGCTTTTGTTCTGTGCTGAAAGTACACAGACTGAGATGTGTTCTTGTTGGATATATGAGAATTGTGCTTATAGTTACTGCTTTGTATAAAGAAAGGTCATTTAAATTTAAAAGAACCGAGAAGAATAATATATCAATTTTACTGAATTAAATCATGAAAAAGTGTGTGTTTTTTAAAATATAAAAAATTCAAATTTAGATAGTGAACATTTTAAAATGTCACTAAACTATTATAATTGTGTTTTTAAAAAAAATATTTTAAAAGCGTTTGTTGTTGTTGTCGAACACCGGTTATCGGTTTTAGGAATACATTTGTTTTTTTTTTGCGCACTAAATAAAAACATAAATCAGATTTATATTTTGAAAGTTCGAAAGCAGCAGTTGGAATTTTTTTTTTAGAACAGTGAAAGCAACTCTCATATTGATAAAGGTTGGTACCAGCATTTGACATATTTTATCATCAGTAACCTAACTGCGACACTGCAATATGCACATACGCTAAATTGATAATTTATACTTATAACACATATGTTCTTAAGTTGTCAACGGACTCCATATATTTATAAAAATTAAAATGAAAATCAACAAAATTCTTATTTAATGATGTTTAAATATCCATCTTAAATCGTTTACGTTTTTTTAAATGCTTACAAAAAGTTAAAAAAAAACTAAATGAAATAAAAAAGAAAAAAGAAGAACTACAGGGACTCAAATAAGACCCTAAGGAGGATCAACATCTTAAGAACCCGAATCGATGGTAGAATTAAAATTCTAGACGCGTGCATCAATCAGTCTGAGTGAAGGAGATCAATTGGGGAAAAAATAAGAACAAACGATTGATATTTATTTTCCTATTCCGTTTTGCCAACTCAAATATTCATTATTAATTATTACTTGTGTTAGGGAAGATTAAAATTGACGTTACGATCAGAAATATAATATATAGAAAAGGTTCAAAAATAATAAACAAAACACATTTCTCATCAGCTTCTTCGCCATTTAATATCTATCTATCTATCTATCTATCTATCTATCTATCTATCTATCTATCTATCTATCTATCTATCTATCTATCTATCTATCTATCTATCTATCTATCTATCTATCTATCTATCTATCTATCTATCTATCTATCTATCTATCTATCTATCTATCTATCTATCTATCTATCTATCTATCTATCTATCTATCTATCTATCTATCTATCTATCTATCTATCTATCTATCTATCTATCTATCTATCTATCTATCTATCTATCTATCTATCTATCTATCTATCTATCTATCTATCTATCTATCTATCTATCTATCTATCTATCTATCTATCTATCTATCTATCTATCTATCTATCTATCTATCTATCTATCTATCTATCTATCTATCTATCTATCTATCTATCTATCTATCTATCTATCTATCTATCTATCTATCTATCTATCTATCTATCTATCTATCTATCTATCTATCTATCTATCTATCTATCTATCTATCTATCTATCTATCTATCTATCTATCTATCTATCTATCTATCTATCTATCTATCTATCTATCTATCTATCTATCTATCTATCTATCTATCTATCTATCTATCTATCTATCTATCTATCTATCTATCTATCTATCTATCTATCTATATATCTGTCTGTCTGTCTATCTATCTATCTATCTATCTATCTATCTATCTATCTATCTATCTATCTATCTATCTATCTATCTATCTATCTATCTATCTATCTATCTATCTATCTATCTATCTATCTATCTATCTATCTATCTATCTATCTATCTATCTATCTATCTATCTATCTATCTATCTATCTATCTATCTATCTATCTATCTATCTATCTATCTATCTATCTATCTATCTATCTATCTATCTATCTATCTATCTATCTATCTATCTATCTATCTATCTATCTATCTATCTATCTATCTATCTATCTATCTATCTATCTATCTATCTATCTATCTATCATCTCTCTATCTCTCTCTCTATCTATCTATCTATCTATCTATCTATCTATCTATCTATCTATCTATCTATCTATCTATCTATCTATCTATCTATCTATCTATCTATCTATCTATCTATCTATCTATCTATCTATCTATCTATCTATCTAACTATGATCTATTTATCCATCCATCCATCTATATGTATTTATGTATTTCTGTCTGTATGTCTGTCTGTCTTTCTGTCTATCTCTCTATCTAATAAAATCTCTATTTTGAAATTTAAATTTTCATTTGTGTAAAATGATTGAGTTTTGATATTCATGGGTATAATTATGTAAATGTATTTACGTTTTGTTAATGTCATTGATTTTATTAATTGGTAAACATATGTGCATATGTAAAAGGAGAATATTACATCTGTTTTTCACAACTGTAATGTCATTGGATTGAAAGATATTGACATCCAAGTAAAAATGTATAAACTCAATTTCCTACCTACGATATATGTACTTTAGAAGGTTAATTATTTATCAAATTTATTCTGAGGCGTATCTTTTGCTGCATTGGAAAAATGAATTTATCATATTACTCCGCCCCCCCCCCCCCCGCCCAAACACAGAGTTTTAAAAAAAAATCATAAAATCATCCACTGGATTATAACCACCTAACTTACGCAAACAGATTTTTTCCCCTTTAATATGCTTTGTTCTTATTTTGATTAGTGATAAAGGCATTAAAAAATGCTATTTGGCTACGTAGTTTTCCTGCACCAATTTAATTAAACGTTAATTTCTTATTAAAATTATTATTAAAGGTAGTGTTTTTACAACTTTATAAATTTAAAGAATTTTATTTTTGGAATGAATAAAAAGTAAAAACTTATTAAATGTTAAAAATAGAACGCTAAATTTGTATCTAATTTTAAAATTTAAAAAGCAATCGATCTTATTGATTAATTTTACTTTTAAGAAGGGGAAAATACATAATCAGTTTTGTCACGCTCTTTTATTAAATCAGAGACCTTTTAGCTTTGGCTAAATAGGCAATTCGCACTATGACGTCATTTGCGTGATTATTTAGAACTAATTAATTTCAATTTTATTTCGCAATATTAACAATGCACTAAAGAACGCACTAATAACAACTGATGTTTAGGTTTTCCCGATAAATGTGATTACTGTGTAATTCTTTGATCATAATTTTTGTATTTAATATTTGTTTCATAACTTTCAAACGCATATAAAAATGCTTAAGATAGTTTTTTAGTTGTTACTTTAAATTAATTTGTAATTTATTATATTTATACTTAAACTTTTACTAAAATAAAAGCGGATATATAATATTGCGCATTTAAATTTATTCCATTTCCGAAAAGTAATAGACAATAACAGTGATTGTTTTTAAGAATTCGAATGTATGTTAATATGTTCGGTTCTTAGCGTTACGGTCAGCATAGATCATTCTTATATACTAGCGAGAACCCGGCTTGCGTTGCACGCCACTCAATGAAAAAGGTGTTTGTGTTTTAATTAAGTTTTAAAGTAATTTTTAAATAGAACATATTTATTGTTTTTTTCCGTCTAGTGTGTACAAAAATAAATTAGAAGTTTTTTCAACGCGTGAGCAGGCAACATATTGCAGTCTACGTGAGAAGCGTGTATTTTCAAAATTTAGTCCACACACTTGTAGCGATTGATCCACCCACGCAGTAGCTCTGTTTTAAATTATATTTAGATAGCTCAAATATGTATTATTTTTCAAATAAGGACCCCGGCCCCAAACGTAAAATTTTAAAATAGTTGTACTTATGTCACACACAAACTGAAATGTCGTTTGTATTTGATTGATTTCTAGCCACCCATGCAATAGCACTGATTGAAATTATATTTGTATTGCTCATATAAGAAAACAATAATTTGGGGCTCCGGCCCGAAAAGGAATATTTCAAAATGGATAAGCTAATTCAGAAACCATTTGTGCGCACAACAACTTACCAAAGTTTTATCGCAATCGGGTGAATGGTATAGGAACGCATACGAAAATTATATTTAGCTCATAAAAGGGGGAAAAAAAGAATTTAGGTCCACGGTCCTTAAACGGAATATTGTAAAATGTGTGTAATAATTCAGAAACATTTGCATTTTGTTACAATTCACACAATTTTCATCACTTTGGATTGATGGTATAGATCCACATACGGGATATACTTATATATGTATAGATATAGTTTACCGAATTAAGATAACTTTTTTGCATTTATTCAAGGATGATCTGTCTGTCTGTCTGACTGTCTGTCTCCCTGTCATTCTGTCTGTCTCCATATCTGTCTGTCATTCTGTCTGTCTCCCTATCTGTCTGTCTCTCTGTCTGTCTCTCTGCCTCTGCCTGTCTCTATGTCTGTCTCTCTTTCTTTCTGTCTGTCTCTCTCTCTCTGTCTATCTCTCTGTCATTATGTCTGTCTCTCTGTCTGTCTCTCTGTCTATCTCTCTGTCTGTCTCTCTGTCTGTCTCTCTGTCTACATCTCTGTCTGTCTGTCTCTCTTTTTGTCTCTCCTTCTGTCTCTCTGTCTGTCTGACTGCCTGTCTGTTTGTCTGTCTGTCTGTTTATCTATCTATCTACCTATCTATCTATCATCTACCTATCTACCTATTTACCATCTACATGCCTACCTACCTACCTACCTACCTACCTACCTAACTACCTACCTACCTATCTACCTATCTACCTAACTATCTACCAATCCAGCTACTATCTACAGACCTATTTACCCTCAAAATCTTAAAATCGTTCAATTTCATCACAAAAGCGTTCAATACATTATCTTAAAGTAAAAAAAACACTCAGTATATATAATGTATACACATCAAAATCGTACATTGTACGCCAAAATCGTAAGAGTAAACAGGTCTGTATCTATCTACCCATCTATGTATACCTACATATCTATCTACCTACTTACCTACCTACCAACCTACCTGCCTACCTACCTTTCTACCTACCTATCTATCCACCCATCCATCCATTCATCCTCTCACCCACCCTTCCATCCATCCATCCAACCATCCATCCGTCTAGCTATCTTTTATCTACATCTCTATCTATCTATCATCTATCTGTGTATTTGTCTGCCTGTCTGTCTGTCTTTCTATCTCTCTATCTAATAAAATCTCTATTTTTAAGATTAAATTTTCACTTGTGTAAAGTGATTGGGTTTTGATATCCATTGGGGATAATTATGAAAATATTTTTATGTTTTGTTAAAGTCATTGATTTTCTTAATTGGTTAACATATGTTCATATGTAAAATGAGAATATAGCTTCTTTTTTTTTACAACTGAATTGTCATTGGATTGAAAGATATTGTCATCCAAGTAAAAATGCGTGAACTCAATTTCCTACCATCGATATAAATGTATCGAAGAAGGTTAATTATTGATCAAATTTATTCTGAGGCTTATCTTGTGCTGCACTGGGAAAAATGAATGTATAGTGTATAGTGGGCTACGCAGGTTTTAAAAAAATAATAAATCATCCACTGGATTGTAGACCCCTTACTTACGCAGAAGATTTTTTTTTGCATTTAATATGCTTATTTCTTATCTAGATCATTGATAAGTGCATAAAAAATGCTATTTTGGCTATTTAATTTTGCTACACCAATTTAATTAAAAGGCATATTCTTATTAAAATTATTTTCAAATGTAGAGTTTTTACTACTTTATAAATTTCATTAAAGTTTTTTTTTGGAATAAATAAAAAGTACAAACGTATTAAATGTTAAAAATACAAAGCTAAATTAGTATTTAAGTTTCAATGCTATTTATTAATTTTACTTATAAGAAAGGGAATGTACATCATCAGTTTTGTCACACTCTTTTATTAAATCAGAGACCTTTTAGCTTTGGCTAAATAGGCAATTCGCACTATGAAGCCATTTGCGTGATTATTTAGAGCTAATTAATTTTAATTTTATTTCGCCTTATTGACAACGCGCTAAAGAACGCATTAACAACAACTGATGTTTAGGTTTTCCCGATAAATGTGCTTATGGTGTATTTCTTTGATCATATTTTTTCTATTTAATTTTTTTTTCATAACTTTTAAACGCATATAAAATGCTTAAGATAGTTCCTTGGTTGTTTATTTATATGTCTTTGTAATTTATAATAATAATACTTAAACTTTTGCTAAAATAAAAGCAGAAATATAAATATTTTTTGCATTTGTAAATGTATTCGATTTCCGTAAATAAATAGAAAATAACTATATTTGTTTTTAAGAGTCCGAACGTATCAAAATATTTTCGGCTCTTTGGCGTTATGTCCCTATAGCTCATTCTTATATATATAATATATATATATATATATATATATATATATATATATATATATATATATATATATATATATAACAATAGTAATCTGTCAGCCACTTACAATAGGAGTTTTGGCTCAACATAATGAGACACCACACAAAATAACAAAAAACGATGGTTATATCAATCAGAACTTTTGGTTGTTTTTGACTTTGGAAAAGAATATTTAGTTTTTATGTATGAGTTATGACATATAGAAATGCTCTAAAAATAATTCCACAATTTGTTTATAGCTCATATTGTCTTTTGACAATCATAAAAATTAACCTATACTCAAAATTTCATCAATATCGATGAGAAAG
This sequence comes from Omphiscola glabra, assembly GCA_964017045.1. NCBI lineage: Eukaryota > Metazoa > Mollusca > Gastropoda > Lymnaeidae > Omphiscola > Omphiscola glabra. Next base: position 37,971,051 of record OZ024794.1, on the reverse strand, counting down.
GCCTTAAAAACAATCAAGAAAATAAAACATCTAAAGCTAGTGCAGCTTACAATCGATCGACAATCAAAGTACGAGGGCAGACCGTTATGGAAAAAAAGACAAGATGGAAGACAAGTTTGGTGACTTATCGACTTACTCTGTGCCATGCAAAATCTCTTAAGCTGGATAAGGGCATATGACCAGTGACTCTAAATGAGTCGAACATGTGAGATTCGAGTGTCTGAAGAAAGCCATGCTCTAAACTATTTCATATAAAAATGTTTGGAAGTCCCAACTATTGGGAATAATGTCTTGAAGTATTCACAGTTCCCATTTCAGAGGTTGAGATGTAGTAACCAGTCGTTATAGCATTCCAGCTAATGCACAAAGGTTACGTACCGTTATAAATATGGAGAAATTAATCTCCTATTTAAGTGTATGGCTCGTTCTAAAACAGTACACAACAAAAGACGATCCCAAATGATAAATACAATAACAAAGAATACAATACTCCAACCAGGGCCAATTACAATTAATAAGTTTTAATATATTAATTATAAACATTACAAAATTTTAAAAAATATATTAAACTATGGACGTACAGTATATTGTTTGGCTTGTACCGGTACTATGTTAATAAAACACAATGTGCAAAAAGGGTGGTACAATGATGAAAAGAAATCTACACACACAGTAAACAAAGCGCTGTCTCGTGGAGAAAATAACACACACGTAAGTATCTCGTGATAAATGATCTGCCTCTTCGTCATTTGTCTCCACACGCTTTTATAGTCTATTCTACTCGTTTTTCGAGAACCGCCTGACGCATTGTTTTCCGTTCCAGTTTTCTCCAGATGTTTCTATAATATTCTGAATGAAACGGACAAAACTAAGCATGTTGTAAACAAGATTAAAGGGAGACAAATAGTTTTCAACCCACACCTTAAATGCGGTCACGAGTTTGTTGTATGCTAGAGTTCATGCACGGGGAAAGCATGAAGCAAACAAGTCGCCTACATAACACCTTCCCTCTTAAAAGATAAAAAAAAATATTTTCCATTAAACAAGTAAAAGAAAATACATTTATTATTTCAAAACATTAAACAAAAGCTTCTTAATAGCTTATAAACAAATACATATTTATTTACAGTGAAAATTCATTTCTGGACAAAGTATCAGCAATCACATTATCTTTGCCTCCATCTTAACACTCTTTGATTTTTGGAAACCATCTTATTCAAAAATGTAAAAAGATTGTGATCAGTAAAAACAAGTACTGAATGTAAGGAACAACTGACATAAAAATCAAATTGTTGCAAGCAAGATTTAAACCCAAACATTCTTTTTCTACAGTGGAATAATTTTTCTGATGGGAATTAAATTTCTTTGAGGAATAACAGACATGATTATCTACACTGTGGCCATCTTCTTTAAAAAGAATTGCACCAATGCCAAAGTCACTGGCATCAACAGCTAATTTAAACTGTTTGTTTAAGTCTGTTTTAATATTTTCGAATGCTTCTTGACAAGCATCTGACCAATGAAATTTGTAATTTTTCTTTAACAATATAACATATTACTTAGGGGAGAAGCAATAAATGAGAAATGTTTGCTAAATCTTCTTTAGTAAGCTGCCATTCCCAAAAATCTCATGAATTGTTTTCTAGTAGTTGGTGGTGGAAGTGATAGCATTTATCTTAGCTTGAACGTGCTTTACATGAACTTGACCCACTATGTGACCTAAATATTCCACAGTTGCATGACAAAATTCACACTAATTTTAATTTACAGTTACATTTGCCAGCAAGAATTTTTTAAACTGAGATCTTAATTGGTTTACATAATTGGAAAAATCTTGACTGTAAATAATTACACCATCAATATAGGCGCTGCAATTTTCCTGGTAAGCAATAATTTTATTTTCTAGACGTTGGAATGTAGCTGGGGCATTTTTCATTCCAAACGGCATTACTTTGTATCGGTATAAACCATCTGGTGTACAGAAAGCAGAGACTTCTTTTACTCTGTCACATAAAGGAATCTGCCAATAACCTGATAGTAGGTCTATATTGGTTACATATTTGGCATCGCTTATTCGATCTATAAGATCGTCTATCCTTGGAATCGGAAAGGAATCAGACTTTGTAACTGAATTGACTTTCCTGAAATCAGTGCAAAACCTGTAACTTTTGTCAGGCTTTGGGACTAAGATACATGGAGAACTACAGTTACTAGAGCTTGGTTGAATGATATCATTTTCAAGCATGTATTTTATTTCAGACCGGATTATTTCAAGTTTTTCCAGATTTACCATATTGGAGTTTTGCTTGATCGGAACTGCATTGCCAATGTCAAACTAATGTAAAGCAATGTTGGTTTTATTAGGCACGTCAGGAAAAGGTGATACAAAAATCTGCAATAACAGACTTAACAACATCCTTCTCCGACAATTACAAATGTCTAAGTTGGCCAGTATTTCTGAATTTTTGAGCTTGTAATGGCCAACTTATTCTGGGACACTATCAAAGGTTTCATAAAATTTTCTTTAAGTACTGAAGTTACAGTTGAGATTGTGTTAACATTAATTTCTGAGGATAGACAATTATCATCACATTTGCTTTCTACATATTCTTTTAACATATGAATGTGACATAACAGTAGCAGTACATCCAGACAAGGGAAGTATATCCTCAAGTAGTAAAGACTGTGAAGCACCTGTATCTCTTAAAATTTTGATAGGTCGTAGACTGGACAAATCACCTGGCTGTGATACAAATCCTTCCGATATAAATGGCATGAAGTCTTGCATGACATCAATAGTTTATGATGTAGAATTTTGGACCTTGTTGGAGTCTTGAAAACATTCGGCTAGGGTAGAGGAAGAAAAACTGTGTGTGGAGTCATCAAAACTTGCACACAAGTCCTCGGTAAGACGCCCTCTGCTTGGGGCAAAAGGATCTTGGCGACAAGCTCATGAAACTAGCAGTCGAAGCAGGAACTTGGCTTTAGTTGGTAAAACTAGCCTTATTGTTCATATTGAAACTCTTTGAGGAGTTGTGACAAACCTCTTTGAAGTACTTATGGACATCTGGAGAGCCAAAACTTTTGACTGTGTTTCCAAAGACCTTGTGTGGTGTACCAGGATGTGTGGTCTTCTCAGTTTTCTTCTTGAGTTTCCAACCCTCATCCCTCGTATTTCCTTCTTTTTTACAGTAGGCACATGCGTCTTTTGCACTCGTTTATTTTGTACCGGCTTATATGGTTTTTGTGGAGGTTTGCTGTAAGTCGATGCTGTTGCTTTATTGTTGTGAAATGGGATCTTTGAGAGTTGATGTGAGATAGTGAAAACATCAGCTAACACTGCTGCCGTATGTGCGTCACCTTCTTCATGGTCTGCAATATGTGTTCGTGACTCCTCACGAACACATTCTTGAAATCCGCCATCAGAATGAGGTTCTTGAACTCTTTAAAGTCTGTGTCGGTGTTTGTTTCGTGCAGCCATTTATCTAGGAGTCGTTCCTTTTCCCGCAGAAATTCAACATGAGTTTGGCCATCCCGTTTCCACAGCTCCCTAAACTTTTTACGGTAGGCTTCGGGAACAAATTCATAAGCCTTAAGTATTAAGGCTTTTTACTAGGTTATAGTCCCCGCGCTTTTCCGCGTTCAAGGACACAAAAACTTCGGATGCCCTACCAATCAGAGCCGGCTGCGGTAAGGTAGACCACATATTTTCAGGAATTTTAAAATTTTGGGCAGTTATTTCAAACTGTGCAAAATATTGGCCCACCTCATTTTCTGCAAATTTAGATATTATTTTTGCAAATTTAATACATCGCAACCCTGACCGGCTGGAGCTGTGGGCCTAATTTCCATTGATCCCAATTTGGCCTTAATTTCAATTTCTTTTAAATTTATTTGTAGTTCTCTATCTTTTTCTTCTTTCTCTCTTTGAGCATCTAGCTTCATTTTTTAAGCTTCAATTGGAGCTTTATATTAGGATCATGCGATTGTGTGACTAATGCCAGTTAGTCCTCAGACAAAATATCCTCATCCACTAAGTGGACGATGATCATATCCTTTACGGTATTTTTTAATGTCGAATGAGCTACACTTATTCCTAAATCTTTAGCAATGGAAAATAGTTCCTTTCGAAAACATTGGTCTAATGCCTTCGCTGGTGGATTTTTAACATCAAAATCCATTTTGACACAGGAAAAAATATAACAATATAAGTTTTATAAAAGTTTGAACTTAATGAACACACTTATCAAATAGACTATCAAAATAATTGCAACTAGCTCTGTTATTGGTATTGTTAAAAAGGTTCCATGACAAAACGACAAGTGACAAAACGACAAGTGACAAAACGACAAGTGGCAAAACGACAAGTGACAAAACGACAAGGTGACAAAACGACAAGGTGACAAAACGACAAGGTGACAAAACGACAATGTGTCAAAACGACAAGGTGACAAAACAACAAGTCTTCAACGCCAACGCCTCCACTGTCTTTAATGCCTTACATCGATGTTTCCCAACGTGGGGCCCATGCCCCACAGAGGGGTAATTTGAAAATGAGCTATCTAGAACTTGAAAACACAAACATCTCACTAACGTTAAACAATAAATTATTACTAATAATTAAAATAATATAGAAAAATCTTTCATTAAAATTATTTCATACTTGAATGTCAGTTCTCCATATATGTTTTGAAAATTTACTTGCTATGTTTCCTCACCATTTTCCTAGTGATTTCTTCCTAAAACCTATCATTAAAGCTTCTTCAGTGAACAATCGTATTTTTTAATATTACAAATTATGTATAAGTTACATGGGGGGCATAAGATTTTTAGAAAGGTTTAGGTGGGGCATGGCACAAAAAAGTTTTGGAGACATTGCTTTGCATACAATAAAGTATGGTAAACTTTTAAAGATATTTAACATGCCCTATAATTGGGGAAACACGGTATTGGTTTATCAGACTAACCCTAACCCAGGGGTGGGCAAACTTTTTGGGCGGAGGGCCACATTGACAAAGTTAAAGCTATTGGGGTGCAGCATGTATATTATGTCCAATTTTTAAATATCGATAAACATTTCCCTATATTAAAATCGGTAGTTTCGCATTTTAGCATTACATGACAAAGGTCAAGGACTGTTTAAAAAAACAGAAAATTAGAAATTTGATCAAAAATGTTTTAAAATCATAACGGTGCATGAAATTCTGTAAAATTCAACAAAATAACTTAAAAACAGTAAATTTTTAAAAATTTCTAAATGCCTTCGAGGGCCACATAATATCAGTTGCCGGGCCGCATGCGGCCCGCGGGCCGTAGTTTGCCCACCCCTGCCCTAACCCTAACCCCAAACCTTGTCATTTTGTCACTTGTCGTTTTGGCATTTGTCGTTTTGTCACCTTGTCGTTTTGTCACTTGTCGTTTTGTCTGGTTTCCGTTGCAAACATGATAACTCGAGCGCCGGTCACATCAAAGAGCTTTGATGTTCGCAGCGATGGCGGAAATATTGTTACTTTCTTAGGGGAGTTGTATGTCTTATTCAGTGGTTCTCAGCCTGTGGGTCGCGACCCTTTTGGGGGTCGAACGACCATTTCACAGGGTTGCCTAAGACCATCGGAAAAGACATATACTCTACAGTTATGTAGTAGCAACGAAAATAATTGTGTTGTTGGGGGTCGCCACAACATTGGGAACTGTTATAAAGGGTCGCGGCATTGGGAAGGTTGAGAACCACTGGCCTAATTCTATGTTATTCGTGAGGAAAAATACCATGAGTTGACACGTGCTCTAGCAGCTGGAGTTTGTGATCAACGGTATAGTGCTGTGTAATTGTAGTTTCCTGTACAGTATAATTAGATAGTAATACACCTTTTGAGATCATAATCTTATATGCAACATAACAGACATACTTTGAGATAATTAATAAAAACTTTAATTTTATTTATAATTACTGTATTTAGTAATTGTAATTAATTACTCTCCGTGTAATTTACCTTTTTTAATTGCTCAGTAAAAGTTTTTTTTTCAGAGTAAAAGTGAAAATAGTGAATAGCAGATCACATGCTTATGAATTTAGTGTCATGGTATACAACATACTCATATAGTACTTTGACCCAATATGACATACATTTTGTCTCCAAGTAATGAGCAAGCTGAAAATTTTAATGTACATTTTGTCATGCTTGCTCATACGCACAGACAATCACTGAAATTTGTAAGGGTTTGCTACAAAATATGATTGTGTATTCAGATATACAGTAAAATCATTTAAAGAATTTCTGTGACTTTCTTGTATAACAATAAAATCCAAAAGCTGGTTCCAAGTAATGTGCATGTTACTGCACTGTAAAAAGAAATATGTCTTAATAAAACAATGTTGATATTTTAAGTTAATGAAACAAATTAACACAAATTCACTATATTAAAATTTTGTAAGTAAAAAATGTAATTGTAATTATAGGTCAATAGTCGAGTAATTTGTAATGGTAATTAATTATACCTTTGAATGAAGTAATGGAAATTGTAGATAATTACAAAAATAGGTCATGTAATTCTAATGGTAATTAATTACATTTTAATGTAATTATGCGCAAGTCTGATAACCGAATACCGTGTTTCTCCAACTATAAGACATGTAATATATCTTTAAAAGTTGACCTTACTTTATTGTATGTAAGGCATTAAAGACGATGGAGGCATTGGCTTTGAAGACTTGTCGTTTTGTCACCTTGTCGTTTTGTCACTTGTCGTTTTGTCACCTTGTCGTTTTGTCAATTGTCGTTTTGTCCCTTGTCGTTTTGTCACTTGTCGTTTTGTCTGGTTACCCGTTAAAAAGTATGGTATCGTATACTCAATTAAATCTGAGTAAATTAAAGAAAACAGCGGGTCAACCATCCACAAACATTCAATTTATTATTTGTGTAATAAGAAAAGTTATGGATTCAAATTATCTCAGGACAACCAAACCAATTTTGTTATTGGTGGTAATGAGAAATAAAAAATATGGATTCAAGTATACAAGGACAAACCCATAATTGTGTTAATTTGGGTGCGTGTGAGAAATAAAAATATGGAATGTATATCCACGGAAGAGCCCACAATTTTGTTAAATTGGGGAATTTTTAGAAATAATAATATGGATCAAGTATGGAGCTCCATTACATGTACACTTAGTTTATTGAAACATAAAGGCAAGGAAAGTGTGACGGTGTCATATGTTTTAAACTTAAGCGTCTTTTACCTCTTCCACCGTACCATTTTGACTATACGCTATAACGTATTTTTCTCCATGTCGCTTTTAACATCTCCTTTTACGTGGGTTTTCAATATTTTCCCGGTAATTTTAAAACGGTCACTTAATCATAAAACCTGCTATACATCCCATTAAGTTTTAAATCATTTTTTTTTGTTTCTAGGCCCTAAAGAGAATTAAAACACATCGCTAATACTAATCCGATTAAATTCTTTCAGGATATCTCAAATTTGAATTTCTTCATAATCAAATTGGTGATCTTATTTGTAAAGTGTTTATTTTCAATTATTTTGCTGATTTTTCATTAGTATGAAATGTGAATAAATCTTTTTTGGAAATTTGTACGAAAGAATTTTTCGAATGAAGTTTTATTTATTTTTTTTGTTTTAAGTCCAAGTGAAAAAATGGGGAACTTCCGATCGAAAAATGTTGCTTAGATCAAATTTCTTTCATGCAAAGTTTCGGTAATTTAGACTAAATCTATAAAAACAAAGAAACTAAACAACCTTTTAAAACAAAGTTTTTCGTATAAATCCTTTAAACAAATGTAATATCGAGCAATGGGGTGGGGCTGAAAATTTGACAAAGCATGCATACAACCCCAAGGATCGCAACCGCACATTTTTTCACGCCCTGAACTGTATGAATTATCTAACACCCCACCAGCTTTGACAGCACAATTTAACTTCACCAACTATTTCAGAAAAAAACAAAAGAAAATATTACGCAACTAACGCACTTACGATATTTTTATACAATCAATACCATTCAGCGCAATTATCGGAAATTTTATTTCGTGAAATTAGCGTCATCATATTTCCTTCACGTTACCTTTGAAAAATACGAATAACTGATTTTTGGGAGATGTGCAGAAAATTTGAGTAAATGTGTTATCATCGGCAACGAGTCTATTTGCCAAATTTCAGCTCGATAGCTTGACGGTAAGTGAGTCCATAGGCTGGCCGAAGATTTTGCCTGCCACCGAGCCAGCCACGATCAAAAGCGAAGTTAATATAAAGGATTTAAAAAGAATGAAAATTGATCAGATTAAATGGATGAGTGAAAAAAGTGGGAAAGTGTTAGGTCGAAGAGAATATGATGTCATTGTGTACACTATAGTACAGTTCGAGCGTACACAGTTGTTTCATTAGAATACAAATAATAATTTATTGTCTATTTATAAGATTTATTCTTAACTAGCGAGTACCCAGCATGCGTTGCAATGCCACTCATCGAAATAAAGTGTCTGTGTTTTAATAATTTTTTTGTAAGTTCTTCTAATAAACACCTTTTTTTAACCGTCTGGTGCGTATTCGAATTAATTAGAAGGTTTTAAGAAGTGTCAGCAGACCACACGCAGCTGTCCGTGTGGGAAACATGGATTTTCCAAATTTAGTCCCAAAACTTGTAGCGATTGATCCCCCCATGCAATAGCTATGTTTGAAATTATATTTATATGGCTCATTTATTACATATAAACAAATTTAGGGCCCCCGGCCCCAAAAGTAATATTGTGAAATATTTGTACTAAATCAGAAACCTATTTATTAAGTCACATATACAAAATGAAATGTCACAGTTTATATTTAATGTAATTCCACCCACTTATGCAATAGCTCTGCTTGACGTTATATTTACATAGCTCATATAAGAAAAAAAAAGAATTTAAGGCCCCCGGCCCAAAGCGGAATATTGTAAAATATTTGCCCTTCTTTAGAAACCTAATGCCGTCCTGCTCACAACAACTCACTGAAAGTTTATCGCATTCAGATGAATAGTATAGGAACTCCTACGGAAATTATATTTAAATAGCTCATATTAGAAAGAAAAACTATTATAGGGCCCCGGTCCAAAACTGGTAATTCTTTGTAAAATGAATAAGTTTTGATATTCATGGATATACTTTTGTAAATGTACTTACATTGTGTTAACGTCATTGATTTTCTTAATTCGTAAAATGAGAATATAGCATCTATTTTTCACAACAGTAATATCATTGGATTTAAAGACATAAAATTGTACACACCCTATTTCCTAAACCCCATATATATGTACCTAAGAAGGCAAATTATTTGTCAAATTCATTTTGAGACGTATAGTGTGCTGCCATGTGCAAATTAAACTATTGAATTACACCTTCCCCCTCCCTCAAACAGAGTTTTAAAGAAATTAATAAAATCATCCACGGGATTGTAATCCACATACTTATACAAAAACAATTTTTTTGCATTTCAAATGCTTTGTTCTTATTTAAATGAGTGATAAGTGCATTAGTGGATGCTATTTGGATATGTAGTTTCGCTGCACTGATTGCATTAAACGGCATATTCGTATTAAAAGTATATTTAAAGGTTAGGGTTTTTTTTTTTTTAAATTAATTTATAAATTTCATAAATGTATATTTTTGGAAAGAATAAAAGTAAAAATTTATTAAACGTTAAAAATAAAAAGCAAAAATTGTATTTCATTTTTTAAATTGTAGCAATTTAAAAAGCAATCTATTATATTTATTAATTTTACTTTTAGGAAGGGGGAAATACATTATCAATTTTATTAGGCGCGGTTATTAAATCAGATAAATTTTTGCATTGAATAAATAGACAATTTGAGTTGTGGCGTCATTTGCGTTATTATTTAGAACAAATTAGTTTTACTTTTATTACGCAATATTTGGAACGTACTTTAAAAATGCACTAAAATCAACAGATGTTTTTGTTTCCCCGATAAATGTGATTACTGTGTAATTCTTTGATCATAATTTGTTTTATTAATTTTCATAACTTTCAACCACATATAAAATGTTTAAAATAGTTCCTTAGTAGTTACTCCAAATTTATTTGTAATTTATATTATTAATACTTAAAATTTTATTAAAATTAAAGCGAATATATAATATATGTTTCGAATTACCATTGATTCGAGTTCCTTAAAATAATAGAAGATAACTATGATTGTTTTAAAAAATGGGAACGTATTTAAATCATATCGGTTCTTTGGAGTTACGGTCAGCATAGATCATTCTTATATAATAGATGTATTACTACATCATTGCTATTCAAAATCACAACACATTTATAAAGTTATATCCGATTCTAAAATACGTCACAAAATTCAAGCTTATTTATAAAAACAACAAAAATACTCTCTACACTAAACATGCAAACACATGTTTTCTCTGCTCTTGCTACAAATTGATGTCTGTTGGCATTTGTTCAAGGGCGGTTGAGTTGATAGCTCTGATTGAAATTATTTTGATAAAGTTTGTTAAAGAAAACAAAACGAATTTAAGGACATCGGCCCATGCGAAATATTGTAAAATGATGTTCTAATTTAGAAACATTTGCGGGAGCGCGCATATCAATTCACCAAAGTTTTTATCGCAATCGGATGAATGGTATAGAAATGCATACGATAATTATATAGATAATATAAGGGTGGAAAACGAAATAAGGCCCCCGGCCACAAACGGAATATTGTAGAATTGTTGTATTACTTCAGAAACCTACTTATTATATCACAATATTAAAAAAAGAGATACATATTACTGAAGTTGTATCGCATTCAGATAAATGGTAAAGGAGCGCATACGGATATTATTTTTTACAAGGCTCATATAAGAAAAATAACGATTTCTGGGTCAACGGCAAAAAACTGATTATTTTAAAAGTGTTGTAACTACTTCATAAACCTAATTATTATGTCCCACACACAAATTAATGTCGCTATTTGTATTTGATTGAAAATCTATCAATCCACACATTAGCTCCGTTTGAAATTTTATTTGTATAGCTCATATTGGAAAATATAACATAGGGCCCCTGGCTCAAAACATAATATTTTAAACGGTTGTAATAATTTGAAAAGCTTTGCGGACGTGGGTAAAACATTTTACTAAAGTGTTATCGCATTCAGATGAATGGTATAGGAGCGCATACAGAAATTATTTTGTACAAAGCTCATATAAGAAAAAAAAAAGAATTTTGGGCCAACAGCTGAAAACGGAATATTTTAAAAGTATTGTAATTACTCATTAACATACGCGACTTTATGGACAACCTTTCAAAAAAGTTTTGTTGCATTCACATAAATGGTGTAGGAGCGCATACGGTTTGAAATTATATTTATATAGTTCCTAAAAGAAAAAAACGAACATGGGGCCCCTGGCTCAAAACGGAATATTTTAAAACGGTTGTAATAATTTAGAAACGTTTGTGGGCATGCTCGCAACATCTCGTCAAAGTTTTAGCGTATTTGAATACGCCATGTAGGAGCGCAGACGAAATCTATTGTTTACAAAGCTCACATAAGAAAAAAAAACGATTTTGGGGCCAACGGCCAAAACGAAATATTTTAAAAGTGTTATAATGACCCAGTAAAATGCGCGAGCTTATGGAATACAACTCTCCAATGCTTTGTTGCAATCGCATGAATGGTGTATGAGCGCATACGGTTTGAAACTATATTTATATAGCTCATATAAGAAAAAATGAACATGGGCACCTGGCTCAAAACGAAATATTTTAAAACGGTTATAATTATTTCCAATTCTTTGTGGGCGTGCTTTCAACATTTTACCAAAGATTTAGCGCATTCAGACGAATGGTGTAGGAGCGCAGACGGAAATATTTTTTACAAAGCTCGTATAAGAAAAAAAACGAATGAAGGGCCAACGGCCGAAAACGAAATATTTGAAAAGTTTATTAATGACGCAGTTAAATGCCCAGGTAGGTGGCCAACAACTCACCAAAGTTTTGTTGCAATCGCATGAATGGTATGGGAGCGCATATGAGACAAACAGACATACAGACATACATTCATTTTTATATATATAGACAACAACTCGTACTGTCTATCAATATATCTCAACACATCTAAAAATGTCATCTACTCAGGATGGATCTGGCAAACAGATTTGACAAAAAATCAATTTGGTAAAAATATGTCCTCTCACGTTCAGTCTATCTCACAATACTCATATATACGACTATCCTAATAAAACTCTTAACATATCGCTCTATCACTGTTCTCAAAAATAATCTACCGCGCTTGTCATCCACGCACAGCTATCCACCAGTCAGATTCAAAGCTCATGGCTTGTATATGATTTCATTTTCCATCGAATTTCACTCATATTCACTGGGCTATAACCATAATACATTTACAACTTCTTCAGTGGTTTGACAAATATGATAATTTATAAATCGCTCATCAAAAGCCTATTTAATATTGTACCTTCATTACGCGTGAAATTATAGTCTATAATAGGAGAAGTCATAATTGGCATTTTAATATGCTCCGTCATGCTAAAAACGAAATTTCGGTTGACACATGTCACGCTGCCTTAAGTTAGGTCAAAGGATGGACGGAATCCGGATATTATATGTAGTATGGTTGTCAACCGCACCTAACCGAAGCTTCGACCTCAACTCCAGCAAGACCTGATGCAAAATATTGATTAACACATTGTCTATAAAGTACAAATTTTAATCTGAAACGCTTCCCGAAAATGGTAGCTACCCCAAACATCTTCAAAATAATATCTCTACTTAAGAAGACTTAGCATTAAAGCAAATGGAATTCTTTATTCACTTCTTTACGTCTTTACACCCCTGAATATAATCAGATGCCACACAAAGTGTTAAATCGTGCACAGGGAATACATTTTTTAGAAGCCCTCGGAACTTAGACAAAATTGACATTCCTTCTAGGACAGTATTTCCGAAACAACGGCATTTGTATAAATTGCTCACAAATAGTTATGTTACAAATCTTTATATTCTTAATATAAAGGAAAATTTGTGAGGCCAGTTTTTTCCTAATGACAAAAAGGGATGAGATTGAAAATGGTTTTCCTCGTATGCCCGCTATCTCACTTTCTTTGAATCTTTCTTCAAGCAAAGTTTACTTTGGCTAACTAATGGTCACGTACCTTTTGTATAGTTGATTAAGTAACTTTTTAATAATATTCATTTCCCAAATAGAAGCTTGGAAGTCAAAACACCCATGGTTCTGAACTGCCCCTCATTACCCAATGTCTAATGTTAACTAGATAATACAACGCTGGAATAAGGCAGTCCAAGACATGCAAATCCTTTGGGCCATAGGAAGAGATAACAAAATGCCGTTTCAAAGGCACATATACTAGAAGTGTTTAAAAAAATCATGTATCTTTATAAGGAATCTTTTATTTATTATGTTATTCTTCTTCAATTCTGCAACTTTTTGTTAAGCATTTTTAAATTGTACGTTTTAAATTCTTATAGACTTTGAATGAAATTATAATCAGCGTCGTCAGTTGGTAGTGACATCACAGGAATCGAGTTTTCTTTTTAAGCACGAGCCACAAAATATCGACCAGCCGTAGCTTTTTGTACAAAAAAGCAGGGGCGTAACATGCTAGACACTGTCTCAACCTTGTTTTTTTCACGAATTTGTTTTAGTTCATTAAAAAAAATGATGTAGTGCAGGAACACACACATTATGTATGTTATAAACCTCATTACTTATCTTTTGCGTTGCACAAATGATATTAACATTTTTAGGATATGATATTTGATGATGATTATACATTTTTATATAGTTTTATGTATACCGCAATTGTGTGATTCTTCACTAAAAATATGATATGATAGGTGATTGCAAATACGATTTGTTGATCTATTTTTTAAAAATGTAAGTGCTTGATGATGCTGTTTAAACATGTTCCCTTAAAAATGAGTTTATGTCCCTGAAGATGGTCTCTAATTATCTTTAGCTTCTAAAATTTAAGTTTTTTTTTTTTAATACTGGAATGCCCTTACACATATTTCTTTTAAATTTCCTTTTGAATGGCTGGATTTCAGAAAGGATCTTATAATTATGCTACGTAATTTGAATTTGAATTTAATTTTTAGATTTGAAAAAATAAATCTTGTTACTTAATTGTTTTATCGGAAAAAAGTAATTAATATTCATAATAAATAAAAGCCACAATACGAAGACCCTTCTGTTAGTGTATTTTAAAGTTAACAGCGCGTACCTCATTTGGGTTTGCCCTTGCTGAAGTGAAGAATGCAATTTGACTCGCTAACTCTAAGATTGCGCGATTGCCGCCACCACATAAAATCGTTACCAACAGAAGTAATCGATGGGCAGCCCGGCGTGATGCTGTGTTACAGCACATCTAGTCGGCTATTCAGAGGTTGTACCATCTTCCAATAACATCACAAGTTCCATCAAATAAACGTATTAAAAACTCCATTCCATGGGTCTCAGCGGTTACTCTAAAACAGTATTTAACCCTTCTTTATATGATAAACTAGCGAGTACCCGGCATGCGTTGCAATGCCACTCATCGAAATAAAGTGTCTGTGTTTTAATAATTTTTTTGTAAGTTCTTCTAATAAACACCTTTTTTAACCGTCTGGTGCGTATTCGAATTAATTAGAAGGTTTTAAGAAGTGTCAGCAGACCACACGCAGCTGTCCGTGTGGGAAACATGGATTTTCCAAATTTAGTCCCAAAACTTATAGCGATTGATCCACCCATGCAATAGCTATGTTTGAAATTATATTTATATGGCTCATTTATTACATATAAACAAATTTAGGGCCCCCGGCCCCAAAAGTAATATTGTGAAATATTTGTACTAAATCAGAAACCTATTTATTAAGTCACATATTCAAAATGAAATGTCACAGTTTATATTTAATGTAATTCCACCCACTTATGCAATAGCTCTGCTTGACGTTATATTTACATAGCTCATATAAGAAAAAAAAAGAATTTAAGGCCCCCGGCCCAAAGCGGAATATTGTAAAATATTTGCACTTCTTTAGAAACCTAATGCGGCTTGCACACAACAACTCACTGAAAGTGTATCGCA
The DNA here is from genome assembly GCA_964017045.1 of Omphiscola glabra. Classification (NCBI taxonomy): domain Eukaryota; kingdom Metazoa; phylum Mollusca; class Gastropoda; family Lymnaeidae; genus Omphiscola; species Omphiscola glabra. The sequence continues at coordinate 37,955,938 of OZ024794.1, read as the reverse complement.
TTCAGATAAATAGTATAGGAAATCATACGGAAATTATATTTAAATAGCTCATATTAGAAAGAAAAACTATTATAGGGCCCCGGTCCAAAACTGGTAATTCTTTGTAAAATGAATGGGTTTTGATATTCATGGATATACTTTTGTAAATGTACTTACATTGTGTTAACGTCATTGATTTTCTTAATTCGTAAAATGAGAATATAGCATCTATTTTTCCCAACAGTAATATCATTGGATTTAAAGATACAAAATTGTACACACCCTATTTCATAACCCCCATATATATGTACCTAAGAAGGCAAATTATTTGTCAAATTCATTTTGTCAACTTCCCCATACCCCAAACAGAGTTTTAAAGAAATTAATAAAATCATCCACGGGATTGTACTCCACTTACTTACGCAAAAACAATTTTTTTGCATTTCAAATGCTTTGTTCTTATTTAAATGAGTGATAAGTGCATTAGTGGATGCTATTTGGATATGTAGTTTCGCTGCACTGATTGCATTAAACGGCATTTTCGTATTAAAAGTATATTTAAAGGTTAGGGTTTTTTTTTTTTTTTTAATTAATTTATAAATTTCATAAATGTATATTTTTGGAAAGAATAAAAGTAAAAATTTATTAAACGTTACAAATAAAAAGCAAAAATTTTATTTCATTTTTTAAATTGTAGCAATTTAAAAAGCAATCTATTATATTTATTAATTTTACTTTTAAGAAGGGGGAAATACTTTATCAATTTTATTAGGCGCGGTTATTAAATCAGATAAATTTTTGCATTGAATAAATAGACACTTTGAGTTCTGGCGTCATTTGCGTTATTATTTAGAACAAATTAGTTTTAATTTTATTACGCAATATTTGGAACGTATTTCAAAAATGCACTAAAATCAACAGATGTTTTGGTTTCCCCGATAAATGTGATTACAGTGTAATTCTTTGATTATAATTTGTTTTACTAATTTTCATAACTTTCAACTACATATAAAATGTTTAAAATAGTTCCTTAGTTGTTACTCCAGATTTATTTGTAATTTATATTATTAATACTTAAAATTTTATTAAAATTAAAGCGAAAATGCAATATATTTTTCGTATTACCATTAAAATAATAGTAGAAAACTATGATTGTTTTAAAAAATGGGAACGTATTTAAGTCGTATCGGTTCTTTGTGAGTTACGGTCAGCATCTATCATTCTTATATAATAGATGTGTTACTACATCATTGCTATTCAAAATCACAACACATTTACAAAGCTATATCCGATTCTAAAATACGTCACAAAATTCAAGCTTATTAATAAAAACAACAAAAATACTCTCTACACTAAACATGCAAAAACATGTTTTTCTCTGCTCTTGCTACAAATTGATGTCTGTTGGCATTTGTTCAAGGGCGGTTGAGTTGATAGATCCGATTGAAATTATTTTGATAAAGTTTGTTAAAGAAAACAAAACGAATTTAAGGACATCGGCCCATGCGAAATATTGTAAAATGTTGTTATAATTTAAAGACATTTGCGGGAGCGCGCATATCAATTCACCAAAGTTTTTATCGCAATCGGATGAATGGTATAGGAATGCATACGATAATTATATAGATAATATAAGGGTGGAAAACGAACTAAGGCCCCCGGCCACAAACGGAATATTGTAGAATTGTTGTATTACTTCAGAAACCTACTTATTATATCACAAAATTAAAAAAAGAGAAACATATTACTGAAGTTGTATCGCATTCAGATAAATGGTATAGGAGTGCATACGGATATAATTTTTTACAAAGCTCATATAAGAAAAATAACGATTTTGGGGCCAACGGCCAAAAACGGATTATTTTAAAAGTGTTGTAACTACTTCAGAAACCTAATTATTATGTGACACGCACAATTTAATGTTGCTATTTGTATTTGATTAAAAATCTATCCATCCACACATTAGCTCTGTTTGAAAATTTATTTGTATAGCTCATATAGGAAAAATAGAACATAGGACCCTGGCTAAAAACATAATATTTTAAACGGTTGTAATAATTTGAAAAGCTTTGCGGACGTGGGTAAAACATTTTACTAAAGTTTTATCGCATTCAGATAAATGGTATAGGAGCGCATACAGAAATTATTTTGTACAAAGCTCGTATAAGAAAAAAAAAGAATTTTGGACCAACGGCTGAAAACTGAATATTTTAAAAGTATTGTAATTATTCATTAACATGCGCGACCTTATGGACAACCTTTCAACAAAGTTTTGTTGCAATCGCATGAATGGTGTAGGAGCGCATATGGTTTGAAATTATATTTATATAGCTCATTTTGGAAAAATAGAACATGGGGCCCCTAGCTCAAAACAGAATATTTTAAACGGTTGTAATAATTGGAAAATCTTTGCGGGCTTGGGAGAAACATCTAACTAAAGTTTTATCGCATTCAGATGAGTGGTATAGAAGCGCATACAGAAATTATTTTGTACACAGCTCATATAAGAAAAAAAAAAGAATTTGGGGCCAACAGCTGAAAACGGAATATTTTAAAAGTATTGTAATTACTTACTAACATGCACGACTTTATGGACAACCTTTCAAAAAAGTTTTGTTGCACTCACATGAATGGTGTAGGAGCGCATACGGTTTGAAATTATATTTATATAGCTCCTATAAGAAACAACGAACATGGGGCCCCTGGCTCAAAACGGAATATTTTAAAACGGTTGTAATAATTTAGAAACGTTTGTGGGCATGCTCGCAACATCTCGTCTAAGTTTTAGCGTATTCGAATAAATGGTGTAGGAGCGCAGACGAAACCTATTGTTTACAAAGCTCATATTAGAAAAAAAAAACGATTTTGGGGCCAACGGCCAAAACGAAATATTTTAAAAGTGTTATATTGACTCAGTAAAATGCGCGAGCTTATGGAATACAACTCTTCAATGTTTTGTTGCAATCGCATAAATGGTGTAGGAGCGCATAAGGTTTGAAACTATATTTATATAGCTCATATAAGAAAAAACGAACACGGGGCCCCTGGCTCAAAACGGAATATTTTAAAACGGTTATAATTATTTCCAAACCTTTGTGGGCGTGCTTGCAACATTTTACCAAAGATTTAGCGCATTCAGACGAATGGTGTAGGAGCGCAGACGGAAATATTTTTTACAAAGCTCGTAGAAGAAAAAAAACGAATGAAGAGCCAACGGCCGAAAACGAAATAATTGAAAAGTTTTTTAATAACGCAGTTAAATGCCCAGGTAGGTGGCCAGCAACCCACCAAAGTTTTGTTGCAATCGCATGAATGGTGTAGGAGCGCATACGGTTTGAATCTATATTTATATAGCTCATATCAGAAAAAACGAACATGGGGCCCCTGGTTAAAAACGGAATATTTTAAAACGGTTGTAATAATTTAGAAACCTTTGTGGGCATGCTCGCAACATCTCGTCAAAGTTTTAGCGTATTCGAATAAATGGTGTAGGAGCGCAGACGAAACCTATTGTTTACAAAGCTCATATAAGAAAAAAAAAACGATTTTGGGGCCAACGGCGAAAACGAAATTTTTTAAAAGTGTTATAATGACTCGGTAAAATGCGCGAACTTGTGGAATAAATCTCTCCAATGTTTTGTCGCAATCGCATGAATGGCGTAGGAGCGCATACGGTTTGAAACTATATTTATATAGCTCATATAAGAAAAAACGAACACGGGGCCCCTGGCTCAAAACGGAATATTTTAAAACGGTTATAATTATTTTCAAACCTTTGTGGGTGTGCTTGCAGCATTTTACCAAAGATTTAGCGCATTCAGACGAATGGTGTAGGAGCGCAGACGGAAATATTTTTTACAAAGCTCGTATGAGAAAAAAAAACGAATGAAGGGCCAACGGCCGAAAACGAAATAATTGAAAAGTTTTTTAATGACGCAGTTAAATGCCCAGGTAGGTGGCCAACAACTCACCAAGAGTTTGTTGCAATCGCATGAATGGTGTGGGAGCGCATACGAGACAAACATACATACATACATACATACATACATACATTCATTTTTATATATATAGAAGACAAGTTTTATTAGTTATGTATCTTATCAATCTGAACTATATCTTTAGTAGTTACGTCTTATGTGAATAATGACTTAATCTAATCAAAAATAAAATATAAATTATCTAGTTGTTATAAATACTGAACTTTTTCTATGCAAGAGAGCTATATTTAATTGTTTCTGTGGTCCTATGACCAGAGTTAACAATGCAAGACATTGTTTGACGTTACAAATCATTTAATAGAAATAAGCTTGACAGCTGCATGTCGATTTTGCCATATGTTTATTATTTAAAAAAACTTTGTGAAAAATTATATCAAGTGTTAAAATAAACTTAAATATCTTGAAAACGTTATTGACAATAATTTACTTTTTTTTGGACATTTATTTTCTTAGCACAGTAAAATAAACGTATATCATATTTTTACACGAACGAATAATCAAGGGTATAAGAATCATAATTTAATAACGCATATAAACAAAGTTTTTTGTATATTCCATTGTATGCCTTTTCGTGCAACTCAGCGATAGTTATAGTTCATATTTCCTTCATCTTTCCTTTAAAAAACAGGAAAAACTGATTTTCTGGGGTTGGGATAGGAGTAGGGCTGAAAATTTGACAGAATGTTTTGTCATCGGCAACGAGTCTAAGTGCCACGTTTCAGTTCGATAGGATGAAAGGAAGTTTGTCAATTGCCGTACGAAGATTTTGCCACTAACCCAGAAAGAAACACACGAACAAAGGCAAGTTAATATAAAGGATTTTAAAAAAAACATAGGTAACGTTTATATGTACTTAATTTTCATATTAATTTTGGAACGTTTCCTTTTAGGTAGAGATATCTTAATCGCATAAGACATTTTTAAATATTCAACAAAACAACTCATCGATTTTATGTTTATGTCTTTGAGACTTCTCAAGCCCACAAGTTCATAGCTACAAGATTGTACAACTCCACCTACAAAAAAGCTATGTTTGCCAATGGTTTAGTGATTTGTTTATATAAAAGAAGAAGATAGGGACATGTTTTTAGTCAGAAGCAATATACAAGATTCTCAACAAACAAACAAAAACTCAAGTTCAAACTCAAGTGAGTGGTGCTTTTGAAAAGTATTTGTATGTTTCCGGTTTTTGTAGCCTGGTGGCCATTATAGGGTTTTCGTGAGGATTATTTAAAAATGTATTTATTTTCTGAAGGATTAAAGGCTTGCGCTTTCCTTCCTTTAAAACCACACGCAAACATGCATCCCCTTGACGAGCATTAATCACGCTATTCATCAAACACACCAGGAGAAACGTGGAGGCATCGATTTATGTTCTCGTGCTCTCTCCTCGGAGAATTTTCTGAGCGTTAGCCAATCTCATCTAAGAAAGTATTATTATCTAAACAAATCTCTATCTGATTTACATATCTATCTGCCTCAAATAACTGTCCAAACCTACGGACAAAACAAAACTATCTTTCTTAAAAAATATTACAATGTATAGCAGATACATTTTTTAAACCACATTAAAATACAATGCAGCTTTTAAGAATTGAATTACTTATAGTTAACATACGAACAATATTAAAGTCACCGATTAAACACGCTACTGATTCAAAAATCATTCCATTCATCCAATATTTCACTTGTTAACTGTCTTTATATATGTATATGTGCATGCAAACATCCAGACCAAAGTGATACAGTGAGCCTGACCCTCTCCTGTCTTTATATCTTCAACATACATTTTTTAAAAGCATGAATTCATAGGCTTAATTTGATAGACCATCAGAACACATAGATAATTTGTTTTTCGTGCACTTTCTTCTTTCCTTTTTTTTCTCTGCATTTATCTTAGCATCATTTTATTATCTCCTCCTTCTTGCCATAATGCTATATGCTTTTCTCAATTTGTGCCTTCTTTCCGTTCAGATCATTTCCCATATCTTTATGGACCCCTGTTTTGAAAGTGTCGGTATTGGGGGAGATCCGGAATGATGTACAACTTGTATAAGACATTTTGACTCTGGCGTCATTAATCCCGTTAGAGCGTCGTTGACAGCCCGGCGTTATGATCTATAGATGTTACGGGAGGGAAGCGTAGTTAGTTGGCGTGGGAGAAATAAGACAGTCAATCAATGTGGCATATTAAACACACAAAAATCGTTAGTGAGAGCAAAGGCATAACACGTTAGGGAAGGCTAGAAAACCGAAGTTTATCATATGTACATTATGTTCCAACTTGTCATGTTGTAACTGGATAATTGGATTTATTCATTATTGATGAATAAATTACAAATAGTCTAGCTTGAAAGAAAGAATGTTGGGATAATCAAGTTTAGGACTAACGCAAATTTTCCACACTGATTATGTAAACTGAGATTTCCTTATGTCGTAAATAGTTTTTGTTTTCTTGGGTAATAATGTACATATTATTTAAATTCAATGTCGGACGGAAATGAAAAATGGTGTCTAAAATCTATTAAGCTTCCTCTGAATTAAAAATTAAAAGTTTGTAGACAGATCCGAAGTTAATGCTAGTAAGTTGCTAACAATGCTCCAAATTTATTTATCATTTGTTCGTTCACAGTTGTGCGTCATGAAAAACAAGACATGTATATCTATCCATCCAAGGTATCAAAACTATTTAAAGAGCCAAACATGACGAGATGTTTTTATTATACACTAATCAAGTTAAGTTTCCATTCATATGCACATGCGGCATACCATAAAATAAACTTAAACCCTTGTTATATTCCGTAATGACGTATTAAAGCACATCTCCTCTACTTCCTTTCTGTAATATACGTGGACATTTCCATAATAATGACTGCTTAAAAAATTAGTCAGTTAAAGTTGCAATGTCCCGTTTCCAATGCACATAAGCAGAGTACAACTTAGGAAATGACTCCAATTCCCAATTTTTCTACAATTTTGGGGACGTGTTGTCATATTTTTTTTGCTTAAACACATTAAACTGCACATTTTAACATGTTTAATAATTAGTGGAAAGCTATTAAGATGCTATTCGAGCCACGTGGGCCAACCTGATATGTTATCAATATTTTAATAAGGACAATAAAGGGTATCAAAGGCCCAGATAAAATTGAGATAAGTAGCTTAGTTCTTAATAATTTCTGTTCAGTTTACTTCCAAAACTTCATAGTAATTTGTAAAAAAACGTTAAAAATTAATAATTCCGTTTAAAGTATAACAAACAACATGATATATAGTTGACCGTTTTCATTAAAAGATAGATCAATAGCCATTTTGTATCCTTAAAATAATTTGTCATTTTGCATTCATTTAATAAATATTCACTTTTAAAACTTGTCCATCTAAATCGATTTAAAATTCCAGAATTATAACCTATATAAATATTACGGTTACATTTTTATATATTACTCACGTCACCATTAAGGGTAGAATATTACATCAAAATAAATTTCAAAAGGTGTCCCGTTAAAATTAGTTGAAATTAACACTTTCACAAGCCTTTAAAAAGTAAATTTATGACATAGTATCTCAGATATTTTGTTAATTTTGTATTTTACGTTTATAAAATCAGCTGGTTTTAAGAAATCGGTTTACTCTTTAAAATGTACTATACTGTTTGCACGAATGAATTATAAATATATACGATACTATAATATTTTTGAAAAATAGTTAGGAGCATATTTCATATAAACAAACTATTTATCAATTAAAATATCTGCAATATTAACGGATTTTCAAATAATGGTATCTTTAGTATATATTTACCCGCATCTTTGCCTTGCCCCTGACTGTAAGTTCGCGAAAGCGTAAAGGCTTCTTACAACCATAAAGTCATAAAGGAATCGTTTACCAATTTACGTGTTTTGGAATTTTAAAAAAAAACGTCTACACATCAAACAGCTGATAGCCGCTTGAAGAATCTGATCACACAACGGCTAGCCCCAAACCAACAAAAACGTAAACACAAACAAAGCACTTGAATAGGGAACGGATGAGGCGGCCAAAAAACTTCAAGGCTGCATAGAATGTACAGATTGTGATACATTTATAAACGACTACGCATACATTTCGTCAATTCGTATATTATGTTCTGTGTAAATGAATTAATTTAAAATAAAAACAAAACAAAAGCAAAACAAAAAAATCCAAGTAATAAAAATAACAAACCATTGATGAGCAAAATCCACAAGTAAACAAGCCATTAACGTTCACAAAGGCTAAACAATTACTAAGGAAAATATATAGGGGTAAAATGCGATAAAAACAAAGACTGGATAGCTTATTCTCATGAATAACTCAAAATCCTGCTGGGCTGGTCTTAAAAAAGTTCAAGATATATACCTAATCGTGAATGCTTGTGTGTTGAGGATGTGTGGAATTTTTAAAAGAAACTTTTTTAATTGTCGTTTTGTATTTTGAATTTGGAAATGTTCATAATGATATGATGAATTCATTAACTTTAGCAGTATGCTTCTAATTTTCACCGAACAGGGCGTGGTGCCGTTATTTAAACAAGTGAATGCAGCTTAGGCCTCAGGGCCAGATAAGTGGATGGCTTGTTAAACTCGGCTCAGAGCAGCTCTTTTATATTTAAAAAATTATAATTTTATGACATTCATACTTTACTAAATAATAAATAGCATAGTAAACTTAAAAAATTATACCAACTCAAAAGAAAATAAATTCGTTTGCAATAAAGGCTATTTGATTGATACATTTTAATAAATTCAAAATCAGGGGGTGCAGTTTGGGTATATCTAATAAACATAGTTTCTTTCAGAAAAAGTGACCCAGCGAGTGATCATTTCAGGCGTAGAGAGGGGGCATCTATCGGTGTAAAAATTGGGCTTTTTGACATTCATAATTTACTGAATTCACTGCTGTTGTAACACGCCATAGGGTATTCTTGTGGCCTCAAATTAGTTTCTACCACCCATTGATCGGCGTGAAAAAAAAAGGGGGGGGGGGAGTTACAAAAGCATTTGAGGGATCCCGAGCGAATGCGCGGGAATTGGGTATGGGAAGGGGGTCATCGAGCCCTTCCCCAGAAAATGTAATATAAATTTAAAATACAGTGATGCATTTTTGCACATATCTAAATTATGTTTTGCATCATTCTGCACTTAATTAGAGAGCAACACAATTCAAATGTTTACGTACATTTGGTATTTTTATAAAAATACTATATTTTTATTAAATAAATAGTGCTGTTGTTTATTAATGTTATTTTATTTAAATTATTTATTTCGTTAAACTCCTTCATTAATACAATATATATCTCCATACAAAAAGGTGGCCGTCACTAAAAGAAACTATACTAATTATCTTCCTAAATATTTTCAAGTTACTCCAACTGAGCATGTGTTTCTTTTAGGCATCTCTCCGGGTGGGGGGCATCCGAAGAAAATGTGTACAAGAATAAAACGAAATATATTTTATTTAAAAAAAACAACCAAAATTGTAATTCGTTAAACAATTTCTAAAAGAATAATAAATGGTGCCATTAACCGATTACAATTAGTGGAGCCTATACAATATCGATATATTTGATGATCAGTATATTTTAGGTTAATATTGTTAGAGGCTTACACCATTCGATTACTGTTTCGAAAATTGGCCCCAACCGATTATTAGCAGAAGTCTTACTTCCTATATATCGGTATTAAAACTGTTTTTTTTTTAAACGTCAAGAGTTTACACACTTAAATAACGTTATTAGACTACCTTTACATCAATATAAAGGTCTAAAACTTTTATACAGATCTCGTTATGTAAAAACATGAGCAATCTATTTTCAAATTATATTTCATCCTAAAACTTTTAGTAAAAGCATGACATTTAAAGCAGAATAGGTGATATTTATTAATTGTATGATAACCTCGTGCTTAAAAAAATGAAATTATTATTAACATAATTTAAATATACTGGACTTCATGTACATTGGGCTAGAAGAAAATAAAAAGTTTATAAAATGTGATTTTTTCTAATATTAAGAATGTAATGGGCACATACAAATAGTGCACGTTTAATCTATTATTATATTAAAATACTTAGCCATTCATTCATATACAATTTATAAAAATGAACATTTCTAACTCATACAAATATGGACGTGGTTCACAACACGCCGTCGTAGTACTTCTCTACTAAGAAGACTTCTGGCTCGTGTCAGTAGTAACTAGTACAACTTACCTGTATTGCTCTTCTTCGATCGATAGATAGATAGATAGATAGATAGATAGATAGATAGATAGATAGATAGATAGATGGATATATGGATATATGGATATATGGATAGATGGATAGATGGATAGATGGATAGATGGATAGATGGATAGATGGATAGATGGATAGATAGATAGATAGATAGATAGATAGATAGATAGATAGATAGATAGATAGATAGATAGATAGATAGATAGATAGATAGATAGATAGATAGATAGATAGATAGATAGATAGATAGATAGGTAGATAGGTAGATATCTAAGGCCCTAAATTTGTTTGTTGTTGTAGAAGCTATATAAAAATAATTTCATACAGAGCTAATGCATGGGTGGATGGAAATTAATTAAGTAGCAACATTTCAGTTTGTGTGTGACATATGTAGGATTCTGAATTAGTATAACCCTTTTAAAATGTTGCCTTTTGGGTCGGGGGCCTTAATTTATTTATTGTTATTATGGGAGCTATATAAATATAACTTCTAACAGACCTAATGCATGGGTTAATCAATCGCTACAAGTGTTTGGACTAAATTTTGAAAATCCATGCTTCTCACATGAACAGCTGTATGTTGCCTGCTCACGCATCGAAAAACATTCTAATTTATTTGTGTACGCACTAGTTGAAAAAATTAAAAAATGTTTTCTATTTAAAAAGTACTTCAAAAAACTTAATTAAAACACTTTTTTTTTCTTTGAGTGGCATTGCAACGCATGCCGGGTTCTCGCTAGTTATTATACGAAACAGTGATACATGCACACGTGTGTTATTTCGTCAATAACAATGTTTATCAGTATGATAATGAGAATAATTTAAATAAATTATTGATTTGAATAAGCCTAAAGGGCTCTAATTTTTTTTTTTTTAAATAATTGAAATATTACCATTCCCTGGCAGGGACATCATTTCAGGGACTTTTTATGGGAATGGGGGGTAAAACCAAAATTTCGCCGGTTGGTTAGTTGTTCATTACTAGAGGGGTCAAATAACATAGCAATTGAAATAAATCCTGAAAAATCACCGGGGGAGGGTCAAGAGCCCCCCTTCCCTACCCAAGTTACGTCCCTGTTCCCTAGGATCATTCAATATTGTTTGCCTATAAAATTATTTATAGGCATGATAATGATAAATCAAAATGAATTGAATAAAGCTAGGGTTCCCAAACAAAATTTATTATTGAAAAAATTAAAACAAAATTAATAATATAAATATTTCCATTCCCATAAACCTATAACGTTTGCTTAAGCCTAAATGAAAATTAATTTTTGGAAATATAGGACTAGTAGGTCATTATGCAACTGTGCGCTGTTTTCGCTGAGGAGTAGTCATATAACATACGATGACAGTCATATATTGAGTTTTTTATGTTAATTTAAGATTATGTTTTTCTAAATTTTTAGAGAAAAAAAATTGTTATTCAAGGGCAAGAGATGGGGTAAATCTAAAGTATTTCTCTAGCGTAGGAATCGTCACTCAATTAAATTCTTTAGTGACTAAAGTGATATAATTAGTGATAATTTAGATTCGGTATTTTAAGGAAAAAAGTAGTTTAAGGGCATGAAAGTGAATAGGGTAGGCGTATAATATATAGCAGATAAATACCTCTTAAAACTTAATGATGTTAGAAACGTAAATATCATTTACATAGATACTTCTTTTTGAAGTTAAGAATTGTGATGAGTTTTTGCAATAGCAGGTAGAAATTATCGCAAAGGACCTACCATTATTATCCCTATAACATTATTCTAGATTATAATATTAAGTTTGGAATGTGCTGATGTATGTCGTGTGTTAAAATTGGGAAATTTGGCTTTTTAAATCCAATAACATTGTCAAAATCGTTCAATATTCATTAAAAATATATATAGAATGATGCATCTATAAGAGTGAGTCTCCTAGAAACGTGGGGCCCCCTACAAACGTGGGGCCTTGGGCCAGTGTCCACTGAGCCTATGCTTTAAGACTGCACTGTATGTATGGCATCCTTCCGTCTTCACGAGACGATGGGGTAGCTATGTTGTAGACCTACACCTCGACGAGTGGCTCACTAGGCCAATCCTGGAGTGACAATCTCGTCTGCATTTCACGCAGGAGAATGATGATTCCTGGTTAATTTTGGCCTTCCGTGCTGTTCTTTTTGTTACAAGGGCTTCATTCTGCACATCTTCTGCCCTTTTAACTCCTTCGTACACTGCCGTTCGCCAGCTGGAACGTTGTTCGGCAATGATCTCCCATTTGTTGACTTCAATGTTCGCTTCCTTCATGCTCTTTATATGATATAAATATATTTTATATAAAAGGTGTTTGATATATTGATAGCTTCAGCAAATATTTAACACAATTTTGCCTTGTTTTTTTAATTATACGTTATTAGAAAATCATAAAACAAATAATTCTTTTATCTAAAGAAGAATCTAGCAACCGTTTTTCACCTCCAAAACAGACTTGAGCGTCTTTTTTTTTTTAAATTGTTAATCTAATAAAAATACACACCCACTTTACAAAGTAAAAACAAAAACATTTTTTTAAAAAGAAAATATTAAAGCATCTCCATTTTTCAAAATTAAAGTTTTAAGTGTATAAAATGATTGGGTTTTGATATTCATGGGTATACTTATATAAATGTACCAACGTTTTGTTAACGCCATTGATTTTCTTAATTGGTAAACATAAGTTTATATGTAAAAAAGGAATGTAACATCTCTGTTAAGGACTTTAATGTATAACCCTTTATGTATATTGTGATTGCGTGTTGTTTCGAGATTATATGTCTTCTTTATCTATTTTGCTTAGTATTTTATGACGTATCATGCGAAAGGGGAAATGACGCATTATCATAGAAGAGGGTTGTTTGTGCTATTTGACAATCGTGCTCAAATGTTATGGGGCGGTATTAATGACGAATCGGCGAAAATAATAATTTGTGAGTATTTTGGGATTTCGATAAACTTGGTTTTAAAAAAATACTTTCTTATTTTACAAAATTTAAATTAATTATTAAAAGATAATAGAAAATTTTTAAAAAATATTATTTCGTTAACCATATAAATGGGTAAAAAGCAGGGCTACCACACGTGAAATTTCCCAAGATCTTGGGAATTCACGACCCCCATTGTGATCTGGGGAATAATTTTGAAAATCAGGCAAAACCTTGGGAAATATTAACAAGGGGAATTTTTTTTTACATTTCAAAAACGCAAACAACATATGTGATATAAATTAAGTGAAAAAGTAAAACGATTCATAAATAAATAAGAAATCTTTTGAAATTAAAGTTAATATTGTGAAGTATTAAAAAGTTAATACAATAATTAAAGAAATTTAATTTTCTCTCTTTTTTTTTTTTTTTTTTTTTTTTTTTTTTTTTTTTTTTTTTTTTTTTACATTGAGTACTAAAAATTGAAAGTGTTGAAAGTTTATCAAATTGACCTTGTATACCATATGCATAGAACAGTCTCAACAATAAATAAACTGATTATAAATCTTGAAATCTAAAAGGAAATCAATATAGACTATTAATATTATAGAATTTGTGGGGGGGGGGGGGGGGCAGTAGGTTCGGAAACTTTATCATTAGGCTATTAGACATTAGTAACCATATCGAAAAACAGTACAAGCCAAAGAGGGAACGATAGTGTTCAATCAAGAATCGATAGTAAAATTTGATGAATTCCAGTTACTTCTACAATGTGTTCAAACTATGATACGATGCATCTGTTAAAAAATCCAGCCTAATTTTCATCAATTGGAAAAAAAATAGTTGTGCATTTACACACAGGTAATTAAGATATTAAAATTATACCGGTACATTGTAGGATTATAACTGAAAATTTCATTTAAACATTATTTTGTTTGAAAAAAAAAAATTATAATTGTAATGTTAATTTACAATTTTAAAAATACTTATTGTCTTCATATAATATCAATCAATTTTAACTACAATTATTATTATTAAATTCTGCTTTATTGCTTTGCAAACACCCATGACTAGTCTACAGACTTACATTAAGAAAAAAAACATCTTTTGATGATGAACCTTTTGCCCTTGTAATAGTTGTAAAGAGACTTCTGTTTTGATTAGCCCTGTGAGCTTTGTTTCAAAGTGACTTATATTACACATGTAGATGATATTTTACCAGAAAATTTGGAGGTAATATTTAATTTAGTAGCCTAACTCCAGTGGGTATTGATAATATGGATTATAAATTAATATAATTTTTTTTTTCAAAATCAATTTTTTTTTCTTTTATATGTTAAAGATTTTTTTTAAAATGTCTTTTAAAATAAATTTCATTCAATTACTGTACCCCGAGTTTCAGGGGCATTAATTCAAGCTATTATTGCATTAATTTCTACATAGAAAACCCCTTTTAAAGAAAACTCTTATATATGTATATGATCTTGGGAAATCTTGGGAAATGTTTTGACAAAATCTTGGGAAATGTTTAAAAAGTGAGTGGCAGCCCTGGTAAAAAGTCATTTTTTAATGTTTTTAATTTTTACCGATTGGATTCATGTACTTGGAATCGCCCGACCAACTCTTAATTTGTATCAATGGAAAGCTTTATTTCTCAGAATTTAGATAAATATAGCTTTAAAAAAGACAATTGCATAGTAACTGGTGTCTTTAACCGATTACAATTAGTTGAATCTATTAAATATCCCTAGTCCTAGGCTCGATATATTTGATGATCCATATATTTAAGGCTAATAATCAAGTCATAGTATTCAAGCATAAGTCTTAACTCCTGTTGTTCGCATATAGGCCTATCGCTATTTTTATTTATTTATTTTTTTGCAAACACACAAGTTTAAAGACTTTAATGACACTGTATTAAAATACATTTACGTACTATAAAGGTCTACAATTTTAAATAATATTTCTTCACATTAAAGTACTAAACATGTGCAATCTATTTTTCAAATTATAGTTCATAGTAAAAGCAGCGTGCTTTTTTTTCTAATTGGGCTGAATTTAAAGGGCGCAAAGAAATAGTGCACGTTTCATATATTATTATTAAATCAAAAGTGTTTTTTGTTTTCTTTAAATTCTCTAACTTTGTTACAAAGTTTCCTGAATAACAGATTTTTTAATTTTAAATACTTAGCCTGAATTTATTATTATTAGTTTCCTAAAAGCTTTTCTCTTTTTAATGTCAGAAGAGCAAACTATGTGTCCCATTCATTGGCACTGCACTCATTTTTATATATTATTAATTTTATTTTAGATGAGAATCCAGCAGAAAGCTAAGAAATATTTTTTTTGTGAACTAGCATTTCGATTATCATGCCAATTCATTTTTTTTTTGTTAAATGTTTAAAAAAAAATTCGTATTCCTAATTGGTCAATTTAAAATAGATTCTGTGGATTTAGATAAAAGTATTTTAAAGTATAGCGAAGAGGCAATTTAAGAAAGCTATGGCTATAGTAGTGAAATTCCAAAAATACAATTTCAATCTACTGAATATTGGGAAATTTATACTTTATTTGCATACCAATTTCCATTAGATAAAATCAAACATTAATAAATAAAATGTATTCTGTAAACAACTAATGTCTTCTTAAAATAGTTATGCTGTTCATTTGCAATTTATAGAAATTATAACCAGTTTTCAAAGCCCATAAAAATGTATAGACCTTTTTAATAACTTTTTTTTTTCCTTTCTGACTCTTGAAAAATTAGGAAATATTTAGAAAGGGTAGTCTAAGCATTATAATTATATATATTTTTTGTATTTGCGTTCATCGTTAAAAATAATGTTTGCAGTGCTTTTTAGTGATGGAGCCCTTTTTGATTGAATTTTTTTTTGAAAACTCATTATTAATTAAGTAGCTATCCCTAAAAATAATGTAAATAAAAAAGAAACATTACTATTGTTAGTTAAATAATTATTATTATTTTTTAATAATTTTTTTGCATAACACAAGCAGGTCAAGCAATTTCCGTTTTGCCAAACCTGCATGGAAAGATGATAGTTAAGAAAATATCCTCAACACATCTTTAAGCCCCTAAAATCTAAAATATCAGAGGAACCCTTCAGTCGTAGGGGTTGCTGGGCGCACACGATGGCTCTAAGGTTAAGTGACACCTACATTTTTTAACTAGGATATCTTCCGTTGCTCTCCAATAAAGTTTAGAATGTTGCAAAACTAAATTCAGATATGTGAAAAATGCATTCTTGTATTTTGAAATGATCCAAAATTTTCTGGGGACTATAATGATTTAAGGGGCGAGAATAAGCTAGGGCAAAAGCGTACCCTCAAGGGTGACAGAACTAGATTGAATATAGCTTACGTCCCGCTGGTGGGAAATTTAAGGTGCCTTTGATCATAATTATTTTTGCCAATTCCCACCCAAAAGTTTGAAATGCCACCTCAAAATTGCCTGAAAGAAACAGCAAATTCAAGTATGTGCCAAAATAATGCACCCTTGCATTTTGAGTTTGTACGATTGCCTTTAGCAATATAGCACCCTTAAATTTGCACCCCTTCCCCCACGCTGATCAATGGTACAGTATGGTACGCCACAAATGGAGTGAATTTAGTTTATATAAGGCACTAGGCTAAATAATGCCACCCACAAAACTTTAAAAATTTTCTTCCCTGTTCAAAATGTATAATAGAAACATCGAATTCAAGTATACTCAAAATACACCTCTAGATTTTAAAATAATCAAATATTTTCTGGTGAGCAGGCTCTCCAAACCCCTCCACCAATCAAGATTTATTGGCGCCATCGATTTCCGCCATACTTCTCGATGAAATGATAGCTGTTTTTGGTATCGATAGTGGCGTAAATACTATTAAGGCTGCCATTAGGGGCCAAATATTTTTCAAACTCTGCAGTCTACCAAAAATGCCACACCAGCATATAAAGAAATTTTTACGCCCCCTCCAACTGTGAAACCCATTATTTTCAACCAATTAATTCCATCAAAGACCATTTGTTCCCCCCCCCCCCGCAAGTCTGGCGCCCGGGACATATGTCCTTAGCTACACCTTTGGCAACTGGCAACCTGCATAGCCCCCCCCCCCAACTGAAGTGCCCCGCGGGGGAAAATTTCTGAAAGAAACACTGTTCATTATTGCTCGAAGTCTTGCTGTCATCGTAAGTTATATGATTAATACTATGCGAAAACTGCTCACAGATGCTTGATGACTTACTTGTCCTATATTTCCAAAAAATTACATTTAAATTAGGCCTAGGCAAATGTAAACAGTTTTGTGGAAGAAAAAGACTAATGGAATGGTAATATTTAAAACATTATATTTAAAAAAATAATTTATAACCTTAATTCAATTCCTTCATTTGTGATATACATTTTAATTTATCATTATCAAATATTATCTTGCTGAACAATATTGTCATAGGCAAAGGTGATAATGAATAATCCTAGGAATTGGTAATATTTTAATAATTTTTAAATTAAGGAAACTTATATACTTTTTCAATTCTTCATTTCTTGAAATCCATCATGATCAGGCTCATAAACATTGTTATTGACGAAATAACACGTGTGTGCATGTATCACGGGTTCGTATTATAATTATGCAGTAGGCCAACTACAATTACTACAAACCTGTTTACTTTTATGATTTTGGCGACAATTTACATATCTTTTGCAAGACCTGTCAGAACAACAATTTTAAGAGACCGGGTAAAAATAAAATTCCACCACCAATGGGGGTGAGGGAGGATGGTTAATGAAAATTAATGATTAGTCAAAATGGACCCGGACTCGCAGCGCCGCCATTCGCACCCGGGTACCATTAGACTCAATGCAATTCAGATGTCATTTGTGGTAGCTTATTTTATTAAAACTTAAGAATTCAGATTAAAAACGTATAGTACATTCAATTATCTTTCATTAGATACCTCATTTTGTCTTATAATATTTTAAATCGCTTTTTAATCCCAACCTCTCAATTCGTGGTATTAGTATGACGATGATGAACGCGAAAATTTGGGATGATATTTTTATAGCCTTAATAAATAATATATTGACTCTATTACTATTAGAGCCAAAATATTTAATGTAGGTATTATTACTATTATCAATATCAGGTATATGTTCTAGTAGTATAAGTATAGAAGTAGGTTGTAATTATAGTATAAGTATAAGAGCAAAGGGCACTCAAGGGTCTATTTTTCATGAATTTTGCAACGCTCCTTCCCCTCTCCGGTCCAAATTTTCAATTACCATACTACTTAAAAAATATTTTAAAGAAATTTAAATTACTTTTAAATTAAATTAAAATAGTAAAAGCCAAAGTATTCATTAGATGTTTATTTATTAATACTCACGATGATCTCATTTTTAATAAAAGAATGTAAATATTAATACTTTACCACTTTACCCCATCGATGTATGCATGAACGAATTTCAAAATATAATATAAATATTTTGGTTTCGGCTACGGTTTCTGCCGAAAGTCACTTTAAGCTTTTGGTTTCGGCTTCGAATCGAAAGTCACTTAAAGTTAATGCTTTGGGTTACGGCTTTTGCCAAAAGTCATTTTAAACTTTCGGCCTAGTTTCGGCTTCGGTAGAAATCAGAAAATCACTTTCGGTTGGTCTCTAATCAGAACCTTCAGCCAGTTTTTGAATGATTTTTCTAAGGCCTCCTCCAGTAACAAAATATATAACTTTTGGACCAGGTAGTTTGGTTACAATTGTTTGATTTTTTTTTTACCTGAATAAATATGCAATTTATTAAATTTATAAAGGAAAAAAAAATAGTTCAAATAAGATAATGCCGATAAAGCCAAATTTATTAATTTTTCGTTAAATTTTATGCAACGAAAAGTCATCGGGGCTATAGATTTTCGTGGCTGATAGTACTGATAGAGATTTATAAAAAAAAAAACTAGTTTTTATGAGAGGAACGATAACCGAAAATAAAATCTGCATTTAATCAAGGCAATGAATTCTTTTTTCAGTTGTCACTAACAATCCACATACTTGTCAGGAAGAACACAATAAATGGCTGCTGCAAAATGACATGGGTTGTCGAAGGCATCTACAACTGAAATAGGCTACCCCAGGAAATAATTGAGACCTGAGATCTAATTGCAATGGCTTCTATTTTCTGAAATTTCACTTGAAAAATTTGCGAAGCCTATCCTTAAAGCGTCAATAAATCCACAAACACTGGAAATGAATCGATAAATAATCTAACTGTTATTAAGATATGTCGATATCTATTACTGTTCTTTGTACTGTCCTTTATTTGAATTCAAGTTACGTAGTAATAGTAGCATAGCTATTACTCCAGACTTTATAAGTTTAGTAGCAGAAAGTGACAGGGCATTCCTGATGGAGTTCCTACATTAAGGAAATCTACTGGATAGTTCTGAACTAAAGTTTATTCTAAAGTATATAAAAAAACATATTATAGGGAGCAAACATTTGATCACGTCAGTATTAATCTACATTCTGCACTTTACTGACATGGTCTGATCTACGTTACATTGTTCAGATCCAGGCACCCTAACAAATTAAAGTCTGCATGACAGAAAACCCACAGCAGAGAAAGTTGGGAGATTATCATCACAAAACTGGCAAATTAGTTCTATTCGAAATATACCAGATGGAAAAATAATATTTTAAAAACTATAAATTATAAATGTTATTCATTTAAAATTTGTAAAATGTTTAAAATTTGCCATCTATTCTGCCGAGATGTGGTGCCTAGTAGAATAATATTCAAATAATAAACTAACACTGACAATTTTGTTGCCATTTGTGAAGTTATTTTTTTAACAATATAAATATATTTTTTTAAATTTTGCTTTAAACAGTGGAACCACTCATAACGAGCACCTCTCATAACGAGTAATTCGCATAAACAAAATTGTTTCTCGTGCTAAGAATTTGTATTTTAGCCAAAAGATAATTATGGGTAAAACAAACAGGCAGTTGTTCGATGTTTGTAACAGAGGGAGTAACAAAGGAATTGCTCATCCTTCTGTGTACCCGTTGCTCCAGCAACCAGATATTTTCTGTAATTTCTTTACAAGCAAAGTTGCTGACATCCTCGCTGAACTTGATTGTCTTGACATATCCCCCACCCCCTAGATTTGCCTCCTTTTTTTTTGTGTTAGCTCACATTTCGAAATTTTTAAACCGGTTTCAGAACAAGAGATCAAAAGTACTATTCTGAAGTCTACGCCTACGTCATGTTCTTTGGACCTCATCCCCACCCCCCTGTTGGTTTAGTTGTTAGATCATTTGCTCCCAACGATAACCCACATAGTCAATGAAAGCGTGTCGTCTGGCACTGTTCCCTCTATGTGTAAGTCAGCTGTCATCAAACCATTGCTTAAGAAGTCTGGTCGGGATGAAAACAATTTAAAAAACGATAGACCAGTATCTAAGTTATCATTTTTATTTTTATCTAAAGTCATTGAAAAAAATAGTTCTAAAACAACTTTTGCTTATTTAAACGACAACTCTCTTCTCAGTTCTAATCAATCAGCCTATAGACCTTTCCATAGCACTGAGACAGCTCTCTTGAGAGTAACCAATGACATCTTGCTCGCATTGGACAGCGGTGATGTCTCCCTCCTGATCCTCTTGGACCTCAGTGCGGCCTTTGACACTGTCGACCATGAAACCCTTTACAAAACGCTTGAAAATTACTTTGGCATTTCTGGTTCAGTTTTGGCTTGGTTTAGGTCCTACCTCTCCAACAGAACGCAGGCGGTCGCTGTCGATGGCTGTCTCTCCGGCAGTGCTGACTTGGTGTATGGAGTGCCACAGGGGTCCGTTTTAGGCCCGGTTCTATTTACAATGTATACCAGGCCACTGCTCCTTTTGCTAGAGAGGCATGCTGTGGAGAGCCAGTCATTCGCGGATGACACGCAGCTATACATTCATACCAATCCCTCTCTTGTCGATTCCGCTGTCCGGACTTTGCAGGAGAGCATTGCTGATGTCAAGTCATGGATGACACTCAGCAAGTTGAAACTTAACGATGACAAAACGGAAGCACTTCTTATTCACGATTGCAAATCATCCTCTAAATCAGCTCTCCCCACATCATTTCAAGTAGGTAACTCAGACATACAGTTTACATCCTCCACTAGGAATCTTGGTTATTTTCTGTCTCACAACTTGTCTCTTGATAATCATATATCCCACATTTGTCGCTCTGCATACACGGCCATCCGTCAGATCAGCTCAACCCGCCACTACCTCACAGCTAGTGCAACAAAAACCCTAGTCTATGCTCTTGTTCTCTCTCGTCTTGACTATTGCAACTCTGTTCTGTCAGGCTCACCAAAACACTTCTTAGAAAAACTACAAAAGGTTCAAAACTCAGCTGCTAGGCTAGTTTTAAAGGCAAAAAAACGTGATCACGTCACACCACTACTTCATTCACTTCATTGGCTCCCTGTATAAGCACGGATTGACTATAAACTCTCTGTTCTCTGCCACAACTTTTTCTCGAATTCCTGACCTTCCTATCTAACCGAACTTCTCTCTGTCTATTTACCCTTTCGACATCTTCGCTGCTCCGCAGACGGGCGTATTCTTTCTGTCCCCAAGACTCGCACAAAGACATACGGTGAAAGATCTTTCTCTTACTGTGCCCCTAAACAATGGAATTCTCTTCCACTACACATCCGCAATATATTAACTATCACAGCCTTCAAAACTGAACTCAAAACACATCTCTTTAAACTCTACTACCCCGACTGATTCCCCACATCTGACCGATAAACGCTGCTGCTGGCCACCGTTCATGGCTTGTCATGTAAAAGTTCTGGTGTGGATGAGGTGAATATGCATTCGATTTTGTTTTGTCTCTATACATCTGTTCTTTATTATATATATGTATTTTATGTTAATATCACCATTATGTCTCTAGGCTGGGGTACCACGCTATATAAGACAACAAATAATAATAATAATAACGAGCAAATAAAATGTGAAGAAGTTGCTCCCTTAACGAGCGAAATTTTCCATAACGAGTTACGCAGAAAGGAGAAGTCCCTTTTTCCAGACATTCATTTGTGAGCCGGAACTTCCGCGCCGATGCATTAGTCTGTGTTTAGCACTCAGTCTGTTAGCGTATTGTTTTCGTGTGTGATCGCCAGTTTTTTTTTACAAATTTTGTATTCAGACAGTATTCGTATTTTTTTTAAATGTGCAACGTGTAATAACCTGTGCTAAAATGTCTTCGAAGAAAAAACCACAAGAAGACAATCATAAGAGAGAAAAAATAACTTTTGAAATGAAACGTAAAATCATTGAAAAGCGAGAACAAGGTGTGAGCATGGCTAATCTAGCGCGCACATACAATTGGTCAACATCAACGATCTATCATTATTGAGTTGCATCGTGTTTCACAGCAAAAAATTGTGGAGGAGAGCTCATTAATGGAGGAGGAAGTAGCAGAGCAATAATCTTCTAGCGCAATAAGAGAAATGCTGAAAGCATGGGAAACTGTTGCATCGTGCATTGAGAAGCATCACCCTAATAAGGAGTTGGCTTTTCGTGCTACAAATTTATTCAATGATAATGCTGTGACACATTTTCGTCAAATTTTGAAGCATCGACAAAAACAAGAATGTCTTTAGGCAGTTTTCTAGTTAAACAGGATTCATATTTTTATTTACGCTTTTTGTTTCAAATCTAATCTTGTATTCCACCAAGTTGTTACAGTCCTTAACAATTCATAAGTAATTTTATTTGAATAAATGTTAATAAAAAAAATTTTCAGCATGGAACGCATTATTGTATTTTACATTGATTTGAATGGGAAAATTGTTTCGTTTAACGAGTGTTTCGCTTAGCGAGTAAGATTCTGGAACGAATTATGCTCGTTATGAGAGGTTCCACTGTATTTAATATTTGATAAATATATACTTATTTTCTGAAAGAATTATTTTCAAATCTCTGTATCAAAAGGAAATTTTAACTGAAAATACTTGTGTAAAAGAGTACAGACATTAAGTTCATTAAGTGCTTAGGTGTGTAAAATTTTGCACGGCTGAAAATCAGTATAAGGGTCTAAGAATGTTAAAACAGATAAACAAAACAGTTAATTTATTTATATAGATAAAATAGATATAAAATAAGACAGGTGCTTTAAAACAATTATAAATCTCCTTCATCCATTAGTTTTTCAAAAGAATACTGGAGCACTGGGCAAGTTACCAACTGCCAGTGGGTGTATCTTTCCGTTTATATATTCATACATATTATTATTGAATTCAGCAACATTCTTAATGATAAAATCAGGTCATCAAGCCCAATTTTAAATCAGATTTTGGAGTGAATTGTTTTTGCCCTTAGCAGCAGTTTCTTAAATTTCTCTTGGCCCATTCAAAATATTCAAATGGTCATTGTATTTTCAAAGTGATATAGAAAGAATCTCTTTTCATTAATGTATATGATGTGGTGAATTTGATTACTGTCGGAATAAGTTAAAAAAAATTCAGAATCATTAACAGAAATACATAACATAAGCAATGGTGATGCTGTGAATGGACAGATTTTAATAACAATCTTATGTATGATGTAGCAAAATTATAATAATAATTTACACAATTATCTCAATAAATATGTGTCTCTCACAATTACCGGTATTGTATATTCAACATTTTTACAGTGGTTGTTGTGGTAAATCACTAAATGTTTTAAAACTTTTTACATTTTTATTATTTTTCTTAAGTATACTGATTTTCTTAATTTCCAAATCTCAATGCTCCATTACAAAAGGAAAAAGTTAAATCATAAAATCAATAATTAATTATGATTAATGTAATGCAAAATTAAATTTTTAACATAAGAAGAGTCACTGAGATTTCTTCTATAAATTATACATATTTAACTCTGAAAAGTAAAACTTCACTGCAGATACATAATTTCATATTCAACAGGTTTCTTAAACCATATTAAATCTTTGCCTACTATTTATATAGCCATAGGCTATCAGAATGAAACAGAAAGAAACCATTACCTAAAAAAAAGGCTTATTTAATACAGTATGCACGAAAGTTACAGTACTGAATCTCCAGCATCTTGAAAGCATAGATGCATTTTTCAATGGTGCATAGCTCAAGGTGTGTGGGGCAGTTGTAGTTAGAAATGAGTCTCTCAATGGAGGAAAAATTCATTTTCGCTCATAAGTAATAGTAATAAGTTGTAAAGTGGCAGAATAATTCCAAGAGAGATTTAATAAGACGGCACCATGTAACATGGCTATGCTGTCTACTTTGAGTAAGTTTCACTATTGTGGAAAGGCATTCTGTCAATGGAAGAGGAAATCTAATCAACCAATAATTGAAAGTGACTTTCGTTGGAGACTACACATTCCTTAAAAGTGTGAATCCTTGTACACCATTGGCAAAAATGATCATCTAACCTTGCATATCTGGCTCCATCAAGTGTTGTTCAACCTGTATTTAGTACAAATAAGCACCCAAGTACTTAAACAATTGTAAACATAGGTATCACTTATGATCACTTTCAAGGATCTTTGTCTAAGACTTTGTAGGGAGGAATGCAGCAACTACTGGAGAACATGTTACATATCCTTTTCTGTTTGACACAGAAAACTCTCATTTCATTAAAATTGACATCAATTACTTGGTGGGGTCTTTATAAAATTCACTCAAAATGGTTCTGTCACCTTTTTCAAGCTTGTAACCCATCATGACCCTTTATGTATTAGCAAAAACAATGGTCAACTATATTAATACTTTTTCCTTCATTGAGAGACATTTCCATTAACAACTGCCCAACTTTTTACCCCTGAGAACATGTGATGGCTGAAGCTTATGCACATATGTGTTCAATATGCAGGAGTTTCAGTTCTGTTACTTTTGGCACATACTGTATTTCCAACAATAATTTGTTTTAAGAACATAAATGCTAATACTTTCTCAATATTGATTGAAAAATATTTTATCTTTATATTGAGAAATAAGTCTGGATAAAAGTTGTAATGTAATAATAGCTAACTTAAGTTTTTATTAAAGGTAAAGCTTAGTGCACTTATATTCATTTAATTATTTATTTTCTTTTTTTTATATATACTCCTTCAGTAAATAACACTAAATAAAGAACTTAAGGGTAGATGAATATGAAGATGTTTAAATACATGTTGACATGACTTTTGATAAGATACTGCCAAACAAAAAATTATAATAAGCTCTAGATATTAAACTGAAGGCTTGAGTGCTTTTGGTTCCTGGCTGCCAGTCTGACTTAGAGAGAGTGGATATGTCCTATCCCCAGCTACTCCCAAAACAAGACTCCAAAGATTGACTGCCTTCTCTGCCTTATGGCTATCTAGATATGTGTGTGCAGAAATTTCATACTCTCTTCCAAAAAATGTACTGTGGAAAAGTAAAGTTAGGAAGTTGTCAAATATAATTTTAAAAAAATAATAAAAAACAAAATCTTAGTCTTAGCCTTTCTGATTATCAGTAAATGGGTGGAAAATAATGGACACTAAATCAGTCTAGCTTTAAATAGCATATTCTGAGGAGAGCTGTGAACCTAATCATACATTTCTTTAAAAAAACATAATCTTCTAATGCTTTATTAGTATGGGGATTTATACTAAATTAGCAATATAAAATGTTCAAAAACATTAGACCTTGTATCATAACCTGTGAAGGGAAATGAGGTCTCTTCCACCAATTTCCCTATCTTTTTTTTGACTTATAAATGCCTTTATAATTTTACTTCTCTGTCTTCCAGTGGGTATTTAAAGGATTTCTTAACCAGCAGATTTTTTTTGTATGTACCTTTGCTAATTTTAAGTAAAATAGTATCAAAATTTTATGAAAAATTTCATATTCCTCAAACAAAAAAAATCATTATTTTGAATAAAAAAATAAAGCCTTTACTTTATAAATGCCCTTGAATTATAAAACGATTGAATTTTGTTAACTTTGTTTTTACAAAATATTACACCAATAACTCATTATATTTTATTTAAATAGCAAATAAAAATGAGCGCTTCTGTCATATCTCTTAAACAACTACAAACAACTGAATACATTGAAAAATGCTCATTAGCCAAGTAAATAGAAACCATTAAAATTAAATATATTTTGGTAAATTTATTGATTAACTTCAAGGACCTGCTGCAAAATAAGATCAACTTTGTTGCTAGCATTCAAATTAAAAAACAATATGCATTACAAAACACAAGTCATGCAATAAATTAAAAACATAATAGAAAAAATGGAGATAGCCCTAACTAGTAAGCCAATGATACTGACTATTAACTTATTTTTTTAAAAATTAAATTATTTTCAGTTTTATAGCAAAAGGAGCATGAGGGAAGGCAACATAGAAATCAATGAATGGGAGATCATTGCTGAACAACCAGCTGGCAAACAGCAGTGTATGAAGGAGTCAAAATAGCAGAAGATGCGCAAAATGAAGCTCTTGCAACATTTTTAAAAAAAGCAAATCTAACAAAGAGTCAATATTCTCCTACAAGAAATGCAGCCGAGATTGCCATTCCGGGATTAGTCTAGTGAGTCATTTGTTGAAATTTACATAGTCGCTCAATCATAACGTGAAGACTGAAGGATGACATATATATAGGCCATATATATATATATATATATATATATATATATATATATATATATATATATAGGTTATACATATATATATATATAGTTCGGCAGTTGAAATCAATTATGACCACGTACATGCAAATATAATGGACACTAAATCAGTCTAACTTTAAATTATTATTATTATTATTATGGGTAGTTTTCTATAGCGTGGTACCCCAGCCTATTCTGTTGAGATAAATAATACAATAGCAAGCACTTACTTAACAAGATATTTTTCTTCCACGCACAGATTTTGGTGAGTTTTACAGTGTTGAATTAAGCATTCTTCATTTGCCTGATTAAACAAAAACAAAACATTTAAAATACAATATACAAAATACCACACTTAAATAATTTAATATATTTAATATAATGTCAAAATTTCAATTTGGATTTTAAAAAATAATCGCAATCTTTATCATTTTTATTTTTCACATGTTTTAGTAAGTCAGATGCATTGTGAGATGTATTGTATACTAACCAATATAACCGGTGTGGCCCCTGGATTGCATTAAATAAAAACATCAACTCAACAGCCTTTTAGCTAACATTGAAATTTTGGGCATGTAAAAAAACACATTTACAAAATACGATCCCATTTTCCGTTCTGATCTCCAGTGAATCCTTTCCCTGCTGAGATACCGATGGGATTCCGTACATAAAGATAATTCAGTGATACCAAGAAAATCCCCAGAAAAGTATAGAAATGAAGAGAAATAAACTAACACTCCAATAAGCTTTTGTGTAACAATATAGAACTTTCTAGATTAAATTTAATAACCTCCTCAAAACGTGTGACAAATGACTTTTCTAAGTAATTATATTCGAATACGAAAAAGTATACATCTAGATCTAAGTGCCATAACTATTACCATTTTTCATTCAAGTTAAAAGAGGGGCCCTCGTGGGGGCCCATCCTATAAGGTACCGCATGAGCTATGATTGAGATAGGGGCCTTATTAAAATCATGGGGTGTGTACAGGAAGAGGTAGTATATCGGATGGGGAACACGTGGTGCTCCTAGGAGCAGTTCGTCGGCATTGGTCCTCTACTGTCACGCAACTCTCACCTGTGGCTCCCCATAGCTGTTAGCATGCAACAGTGACCACATCCTGGGCAATGGCTTCCTGGTATAGCATCTTTCCTGACTTAGTCTTGCAAATTGACACGGGTGGGTCCGGACTAGAGAGGTGAACGCTGCGCAACTCTTCTTCTTTTTAAACAAAGTTATCCGCGCAATCGAAAAACAAAGACAAACTCGATTTCACTTAAAATTGCCACATGGAACATCCACACCCTGTTTGACAAGGATACTACAAACAGTCCTCAACGGCGCTCATAGCCCATAAACTTGCCAGATACAATACAGACATCAATGCCCTCAGTGAAACCAGCCTCTCTGGCAAAGTTGAACTAACAGAAAGGCTTGCTGGCTATTCTTTCTTTTTGGAGCGGACGCGACTCTGACGCAAGGCAAGAAGCTGGAGTTGGCTTTGCTATCAAAACCTCTCGCGAGAAAGCTCGCCAGCTCCCCTGCCCAAAAAAGAATCAACGAACCTCTCATGACGATGAAACTGCCCCTCTGCCATGGAAAGAAGGCTGCCACCAGAGTCAGTGCCTATGCACCCACCATGACAAACACAGAAGAGACCATAGATACGTTTTATGAAGACCTGAACCACGGCTCCACACCGACTGCTGACAAACTCACCATTCTTGGAGATTTCAATGCACATGTCGGCAGCGACAACAACTCTTGGGGAGGGGTGATGGGGAAGCATGGTGTTGGAAATTGCAAAAGCAACGGCCTTCTAATAACGGTCACCTCCTTAAGCCTCCTTACGCACAACAAGACCTATGGATGTACCCCCATTCAAATCACTGGCAACTAATAGATTATGTCATCGTCAGAAACAGGGACCGACAGGGCCATGCGCTGCGCAGAATGCAGGACGGATCAACGCCTCATCGTCTCAAAGATGAAAATCCACATCTAACATTAAAGATGACCCCAGGCCTCCAAAGCTCCGAAACACCTCAAAATTAGTAAGCTGAAAATCCCTTATGTTAGACAGATCTTTGTCGACACCCCAAATGAACGCTTTGATTCCATCACACTGGACAACCAAGACACGGAAGCGGCGTGGACCACACTTCGTAAGACGATGTATAGCACAGTGTCTGAACGCCTCGGGCCATCTACCAGGAAACATAGGGTTTGATGAAAAAACTCAGCGATCCAACTGCTACTTGAGCAAAAACGTCGGGCGTACAAGGCCCTCTATGATGGCCCAAATTTAACAGCAAAGAAAGCTGAACTAAGAAGCATCTGCTGTAAGATACAGTTGCAACTGCGCCAGATGCAACACTCCTAGCTGAGTGCGACAGCTGATGAGATTGAGGGCTTTGAAGACAAGAAAGACATGAAAAACTTATACAGTAACTTCAGAGAAATCTATGGCGTTACTACCTCAGGCTCTTCCCCTCTCCTTTTGCAGACAACACTCATAACAGTCAAGGAGAAAATCATGGAAAGATGGGCGGAAAACTTGGATAGTGTGCTGAAATTGCCTCCGTCGTCAATGATAAGGCCATTGAAAGACTGGCCGAGGTCCCTACGGACAAGTCACTGGGCGCTGTCCCAACTTTGGTCGAGATACTGACAGCCATCCGCCAACCTCCAGTGGCAAAGCACATGACTCTGACATTATTCTTACCGAACTCTACAAAGAGGTTGGACCCGCGCTGACGGATAAGCTGATCCAGATCATCTGGCAGACAGAAATTGTACACAGGACCTCAAAGATGCCTCCATTATCCACCACCCCCAGTACAAACAGAAAGGAAAACGGTTAGGCCTGAGACAATCGCCGCAAATTTCACTGCTGTCCATCGCAGGTAAGATCTTGGCTCGAGCTCTACTGAACCGACTGAATGTACTTATAGAGCTAGGCATTCTACCTGAAAGTCAGTGTGGTTTCCGCAAAGAACGCGGGACTATTGATATATTGGTTGCTGCCTGGCAGCTCCAAGAGAAATGCCAGGAGTAAAGTATGGACCTATATTCCACATTTATCGACCTGTATATATATATATATATGATAAATGACAGATACTGGAACCATTAAGCTTGCAATTTGGCATTATATTAGTAATAGGAATATTTATACATTATAAAATCTATATTTGAAAAATATATACATACTAGAACAGGTTCATGCTCATACTCCAACCGAAGAAGAGGGTTTTTGTGTTCTATTTGCCATGCACATTTGAATGATCTTTCAGGAATAAGATGAGTCACCTGATGTCTAGCTTTCTCCGTAGAACGGTTGAAAAGAATCACATCAGAAAATAAAGACAGCTAAATAGAGAATATTACATACTCAAATTAAATTTTAATTGAATTATACATCCCGGTCAATAAAAGTATAATCTATTCTGTTTTCTAGAGTAAATTATATCTCTTACTTTAGCTGTCAACTTGCACATATCTAGCTGACAATTAGTTATCTTTGATTTAAATCAAAACTTTAGATTTGTTAAACCTTAGACTTTAGAAAAAGCTCTGAAGGGTTTTTAAAAAAATCATACAATGAAACCAATTTTAAAATGGAGACCAACTATTCAATTCCAGGTGACATCCAACAAGAAATGGCACCATGTCATAATAATATAGTTTTCTAAAAAACAAATATACAATATCAAGGTAGCACACAACTGACATGAAAGATGACCTGTACTAATGTTTAAAAATGCAACATTCCAAAATGAGTATTTTAATTTAAATCTTTGAAAAAAGGAAACAGATTTATCTTTAGGATTTATTCCCATTGGTAGTGCAGAGCAAGTAGGTGCAAAAAAACTACATGGATGATTTGGAACACTATCCTCTTCAGTTCATTAGCACCTGCTTTGCTGAAAACAAGCTGCCCACACCTTAAGTGAAAAAATGTCAGATTCTCTTCACATTAATAAATAGGAAAGTCGTGTTGCTGCTTTCTGGCAAAAATATCCATTCAAGGAATCTGTAGCATAAAATGTGTAGTCACAAGCTAATGTTCACTAAGTATGTTAAAGTATGTAGCTATGGAGTGCAGGAATATTGGGAAAATTAAATGTGATGGTATTGAGAAATAAAAAATAGCACTAAATAGCACAGTTTTTATATCTTTTGCCTAAACTAAATACAAATTTAGGAGTAAGATGGACGATAATTTAAGAATTAGCTGTGTAACAAAAAGCCCAATTTTAAAACTATTTTAAACTTAAAAATGACACAATTAACTTTACATTCCTTTTAGTAATAGTTAAGTTTACACTTTAAAAATGTCTTCTGAAGAGTTACGTGAGTGAAAAACTGCAGCCTCTGAGTATTCAAATACATTTTTGTATTAAGTATCTCCAGCTGAAGTTGTACAAGGAAAGTTTCCCAACTGTGATGTTTGTGGAACCCTGGTGTGCCACAATGATAATAATAATAAAGTTCATTTGAAAAATCACGCTTCATCCCCAAAGGCTCGAAGCGCGGTACAAAAACAAAGCTGGGAGATAATAACTAGCTGGAACAGATGGTAGACAACTTAACCAACAAGGTTTTTGCGAAATAGATGAGTTTTTAAATTTGTTTTGAAGGACTCAAGCATCTGGCTGTTTCTGAGAACGTCAGGAAGGATGTTCCAAATGGTTGGGCCAGCAAATGCGAACGTGCGCTTTCCTGAAGTCTCAAAGCGAACACGCGGTATCGAATGTTTGCCACTATCGGATGAGCGGAGTTGTCTTTTGGGTACATAAGGCGTCATGAGAGCAATTTTGTACTCCATGCGAGCGCGGACTGGCAGCCAATGCAGTTCTCTCAGAAGAGTTTTAGCATGGTCGAATTTGCGTTTACAAAGAACAATTCGAGCCGCATTATTCTGTGCTTTTTCAATTTTATCCAGGAGCGTAGCTGGAAGACCCACCACGAGAGCATTGCAGTAGTCCATGCGTGATAGCACGAATGCAGACATCAGCCTCTTTGATGCATCCAACATTAAGAAAGGTCTGATATGACTAATCCTGCGCAGCTCTAGAAAAATCGCCTTGCAAATCATGTTAATGTGATTTTCAATAGTTAGTGTTCTGTCTAAGTAGACATCAAATAATTCTTAACTTTGAATAAAATTGATCACCCATAACACATTGTATTATTTGAGTGTATAGTTTGCTGAATTTCTCAATTTCTTTAATAAAATACTTCCAAACATATTCTGAACTTGAAAAAGAAACAACTGGTGAAGAGATAAATATTATCCAACCCCCAGTCTTAAAATTGTATTTTATGATATAAGGTGGAGAGTAAGTGTCAAAGACTTTAAGTCAGAAACAATGTAATATTAACAGAGAGGGCTAATTTCTTTTATGAAATATATTTAAATGAAAAAAAAAAGTCTGATAAATTGCATAAGCTATATTATAGTATTTGATATTCATTGTCTGACTTTGTTGGACCTTCATTTTGTACCTTCCTTTCTGCACCTTATTGACTGGTCCAAGAAACTAATAATGGATTTGCAGCCCCTGCTGCACTACAGTGGAGAACTTTAATTTAGTGAGTCCTAGCATTCCTTCTGGATTCTGCTTTAGCAGATTAGCATTTTGCACATCCCAGTTCTGAATGATTAACTGTTAGAGTAAAGAACACATGCTGTCCTGAGAGTCATGTCTCTTACGGAAGTCTTTGTGGCTGCAGAAGTTTCTCTTGATGGGGCCAAGCCAATAAATGTGTGTTGTACTAGGAGTAGATAACATGCTGCACATGGTGACACATTCAAGAACTTTAGTGCTGGGCACTTTGTCCTGAAACTGTATGCGCATGATATTACCATATCTTAGGTAATAGCTTTAGAATTTCTGCCTGTGACTTATGTTGGTGGTCCCTCTTACTCATTGTAAATGTGTAGTTCAATCTTCTCTTTCATGTTGGAATTGTTCCTGGCTGTCTTATTTCAATCTGGTCATAAATACAAATCATGCCTTTTACTTCCACATGAAGTGAGAAGTAAATTGTAAATCTAAGTTAATTGAAGCATACCTCGGTGACAATGTTCAGAATGTCTACTTCTTGCTACTGACATCTTTCTTTCTGAGGCTGGTGCAGATGTGAAATAGTAAACTTAAAGAAATGTTTGACTCATTTCCATGTGTGATTTTAAAGTTGCACTCTTGGTAAAGATCAGTTTACAAGTGAGAACCTTTGGGATTAATTGTTTGCATGGAGGATCGGGTCGAACAATTTTGTGTCAGACCTCGTGTGCAGTTCACAACATTTTTGCAGTCTTTGAAAACATGAGGGAGAAACATGTAGAAGAAGCTGAAAATGGGGTCGGATAGTAGAGTGCTTCCTTCCTCGCCCCACTGCTAACTGGGAAATTCTCTAATATTAAGTAAACTTTAATCTCCATGTCCTCATGATATATAGTCTCCTGGGATATAGATTTATCTGCTAGAGTCTTAAAAGTCAGCTCCTGGTACAGCAAGTTAAGTAACTTCATCAGATCTTAAAAGTAAGAATAGGAGTCATTTTCTGCTATTGTCACACACAGATAGATACATAATTTAAAATATGAGGATGCTGAAATGATAACTTTTTTTCTTTAGTGCCCCACTAAGAAAAGGAAAAGGGTTCAAAAAATTACAATAAGTCCTAGGCCATATTTTGGTTTTCAAGGATTCATTTGTGTAAAAATTAAGAAAAAAAATTTCACCAAAACAGAGCCTAGTATTTCAATATTTCACAAATTGAAATGAATCCAATAATGAAAACAAAATAATTTTTTTTAAATTGTTGCCAACAAAAGACACAGAATAAATAAAATTTGTAATAATTTTGTGTATTCCTGATAATAATTTTAAGTTCCTGTTTAAGTAAGTCATGTTATATTTATTTTTATTGTAATTAATTTGTAAGCATATATAAATTGGAACCTCTCCAGTCTCCGGTGCTGCTGTCACTAGCAGAAAGTGCTGGCCATAACGCAGTTTGTCTCCAAAGTGACTATTAACCTCAGCTCTGTTTTAGATTTGAATTAAAAAAATATTGTTTCACTTTCCTGCAACTCAAATATTCTAAGAATTAAAAAGAATTAAATAAAAATGGCCTATTTAGTTTACTTAGTTATCTTTGGTACCATGATAATATATAAGTTCCCAGACTTACGGTATAACTTTAAAAGCAGTGCGATAAGTTGGTGATAAAATTTTTGATCCAACTACCACGAGAGAAGTCAATGAACCTTCACCATCAGTATTCATGTCTGGAATATGAAGAGCTAAAGCACTATCATCACGAGGTTGCTGCCCTATTCCATAAACCGTACGGTCTGGGTTACCTGAATGTTTTAGTGGTTAAAATTAAAATTTATTTTATAATAAATTTCACAATTACACATATCTTGTTTAAAAGCACTCAAGTTAAATTTAGTTACAGGGATTTACTGGAAGATATGAACCAGTGTTACCCAGGTAATTATCGATATCATATTGTGCCCCCATTTACCTGCTATTCTGTGGTTTGTTAACAGTGTTTTATTAATTCTTAACTTTCCAGAAAAACAACATTAGAAGGCAAATATTCATGGCTGTAATTTAATTCAGTTTTGTTGTATTGTTATATTTTTTTCCCACCCCCTGAAATTTATACTCAAAAAATGGTAATTCAGAATTATCCTTATGTTTAAAGAAGTATCTAACATAATTGCGTTTTGAGAAATGGGTATCTTTTTTTCTTCTTCTATATCTTGAGGGCCCATGATCAATTTATGGATCATTCTGGCTCCTATGAGCGTTTTAGTGTACCCAACTGATTCCCATGCCCTGATCTATAAAGATATCATATTTTAGAAAAATGGTAAAAAACACAATTTCCTTAATTTAAAAAAAAAAATATATATATATATACACTTGCCCTTTATATAATTGATAAGTGAATTCAAAAAATTTTCATTAACTTGTTTAGTTTTCAATCCAATATGAAATTTATTATTAGTTTTTGAAAGTAAAGGGTGGACATTTGTACAAATTACCTTTGTTAACTACCATTATAGTGTCTCCAAATCTCACACATCCATCTGATGATGTACTTAATTGAACCTAAAAATATTTATTTAAAAAATTATAATTAATAAAAATGTACCTCATGATTTTGATATTAATTATATTTAAAAGTGAATATCTGAAGTTAAATCAGACTATTCCAACCATTCCACCCCAGATCTTGATTTAGATATAAAAGTTTCAGATTTATATGAATACATTGTATTTTTTAAAACTTAATTATGTTAGTTAGGCTAGGTCCAGGGAATGTTTATTTAAACCTACATATTGTCAACTGCTCAGGGAGCGATTTCACAAAAATGTATACTCCTTATAAATAAATGAATTTGAATTTACATGAAATCTTGGTACAGAGTGAAACATTTCACCATACCAGCATGTTGCTGTCACAGTCATTAATTAAAGATGCCACGCTCAAGGAGTGCTCAATGAATTTTTGACAATAAATGATCAAAAGTGTCTAATTTGTGAGGGATGGAGGGGAGTAAAATATCTGCCGAAATAGAATGAAGTCATTTATAGGCCTCTCACTGCTGAACCTAAACAAATATTTTTTTAATGAAAACTTTAGTTAAATTGTTTTTGGACAAATAAATAAAGAGTAACCTCATTGAAAGTCATTTTCATCTTAAATGACATTCTGAAATTAAATTTTTTTTTATATCATCAAAAATTTATATTTGTGAAATCCATTTATATGGACAAAGTTAATCAATACTTACAGGCTGTGTCATCTTCCCCATCAGTCCACTTGATTTTTGAATCAGTAGTTGACCTTTAGCTCTACGCTCCAGAAAATCCTTTAATGAATCCTAAAATTTAAGTAGAAAAATAAATAACAAATAATTCTTCAAAGCAAAAGTAAATTACTAATTGTTTTTTTTTTTAAATCTTAATAAATTAACAGACATATATATAAGAATGATCTATGCTGAATAACGCTAAAGAACCGAAAATATTTAGATACGTTCGAATTCTTAAAAATAATCATAGTTATTTTCTATTATTTTACGGAAATCGAATAAATTTAAATGCGCAAAAAATATTAAATATCTGCTTTTTTTTTTAGTAAAAGTTTAAGTATTATTATTATAAACTAGCGAGAACCCGGCATGCGTTGCAAGCCACTCAATGAAACAAGTGTTTGTGTTTTAATTAAGTTTTAAAGTAATTTTTAAATAGAAAATATTTATTGTTTTTTTACGTCTAGTGCGTACACTAATAAATTAGAAGTTTTTTCAACGCGTGAGCAGGCAATATATTGCTGTCCACGTGAGAAGCGTGTATTTTCAAAATTTAGTCCACACACTTGTAGCGATTGATCCACCCATGCTGTAGCTCTGTTTTAAATTATATTGAGATAGCTCAAATATTTATTATTTTTCAAATAAGGCCCCTGGCCCCAAACGTAAAATTTTAAAATGGTTGTACTTATGTCACACACAAACTGAAATGTCATTTGTATTTGATTGATTTCTAGCAACCCCATGCAATAGCACTGATTGAAATTATATTTGTATAGCTCATATAAGAAAAAATAATAATTTGGGGCTCCGGCCCAAAAAGGAATATTTCAAAATGGATAAGCTAATTCAGAAACCATTGGTGCGCACAACTTACCAAAGTTTTATCGCAATCGGATGAATGGTATAGGAACGCATAAGAAAATTATATTTATCTCATAAGAAAAAGGGGGAAAAAAAGAATTTTTTTAATATTGCAAAATAAAATTAAAATTAATTAGTACTAAATAATCACGCAAATGACATCATAGTGCGAACCTCCTATTTAGCCAACGCTAAATGTTCTCTGATTGAATAAAAGAGCATGAAAAAACTGATAATGTACTTTACCCTTCTTAAAAGTAAAATTAATAAATAGATAATTGATTGCTTTTTAAATTGCTAACATTAAATACAAATTTAGCTTTGTATTTTTAACTTTTAATAAGTGTAGCAATGTGGTGAAATGATGACAGTTGATATATGGCTACTGGAGGGTGGTGTGTGTGTGTGTGACACACTTTTTAAAACCCTGCTCGCAGCGCCAAAAACGGTAGCAGTGTGATGGTGGTATGGTGGCTACAGTTTTACTACCATACACTAAAGAAACTCGGGTCTGAGGACTATAGCTTTTATTTGGAAACTAACAGAAACTCATGCAAACTTAAAGAGAAATTACTATGATGGAAAAGAAAGGCTACAGAAAAGGGACAATATCTGAAACGAGACAAATAATACAGGTTAACAATGTCCTGACTAACATTAACATTGAATAGCACAGCTACCAAATAAGCATATTAACTAACCCTGCTAATACAGGGTGTGACAAAATATACTTAACTAAAAATAGAGTATGCGTACATGGTAAACAATTTGAAATTAAAATTTTATTGTTTTAATAATGTTTCATGACGAAAGTAATCACGTGGCAGTGTTTAACTTGTAACACGTACATTGTGTTATACAAAGAACCAGTGTGAGATGTGAGGGCTAGCATAAAGGTCTCACATAAAGGTCATAAAGATCTTACGGTGGTACTGTCATCCATGTAAGGGGTCTATGTAAGATGCACCCATAGCAGGAAAGGTACTTTAATGGTGTACGGTATAACCACCATTGGCTAGATACATGCATCACGCAAACGCGGTGTCTTTTTAAGACAACAGCAAATTGCTGGTAATAGTCTCCTAACACGTGCACCATTTTCTATGTGAGAATATAGCACAAGGCAGGGAGGTAGCCTACTACACATGTTGTACGTATATTCGCTGGTCATATACTGTTGTATCAATAGCTGTTAAGCACATTGCAGTATGTGTGACCCGAGCGATATAACGGTTGTGTGCTTTGTTTACATGCGCTGGTATCTAATTCCATTTCAGAATTCATTGAACGGCTGTATGTTCTACTATCCCAATATCATTGTTACACGTCAAATTGACGGAGCTAACACGTGATTAAACACTGCCTAATATAAGTCATGAACAGAAATATTCCATTACTAACACCTAACAAGTAATGCAGTCTACAAGCACATGAATGATAAAAGGCGTATTTGCTTCTACTTACAGAGCGTCCAAATGGGCGGCTATGACCACTGACACACTTCAGGGATGGGAGGTGAACACTGACACACTTCAGGGATGCGGTTCCAACCTCGCATAAAAATCTCCTTAATGTGCCCGCCTTAAATAGTCGTGCGCGAACGTACCCGAAAACCTGACGTCACGCCCTGACTTCGACAGTCCAAAACTTGTCTTCTGACAGATTTTCTGTGGTAAAATGACAAAGCCTGGGGATAACAACCCGAATTAAAGTTTATATCCGGGACCCAATCCCTAATTACTTAAATGTGTCCTTCTTAGTTTTGTCTCCGCTATCTAAGATACATTTTTATATTTCTATGAGTTATATACTTTTTGAGATATTTAAATAAAATAGGTTGGGACCCCCCATGAATGAATGTGAAAACTCTCTTAATTACAAAAAATTAAAATACCCTATGACGATGGAGACTTGTAAATATACTCAAGTATAGAGAATAAACTCTCCT
The DNA here is from genome assembly GCA_964017045.1 of Omphiscola glabra. Classification (NCBI taxonomy): domain Eukaryota; kingdom Metazoa; phylum Mollusca; class Gastropoda; family Lymnaeidae; genus Omphiscola; species Omphiscola glabra. The sequence continues at coordinate 37,917,454 of OZ024794.1, read as the reverse complement.
TCCCAATTAGATATAATTTATAATTTAATTCACTAGGGTTCCCGAGATATAAATTATTTAACTAAGTACTAAAGCACACATAGTGGGTCCCACTTTTTAAGTATTCTAATTCTACGCGATGAGGGAGAGCCGCCGGTCAGCCTGCAATGGGTGAACTTGACCAGAGGTCAATATTCCGATCCCCTGTTGGGCGAGGTCAAATTTCAATACAGTGTTGGTGTTGGGCGCGATATAAAAAACGGGGCCTACACTACCACATAAGTTTTTACTTTTTATTCATTCCAAAAACAAAGAACATGCCGTTTAATTCAATTAGTGCAGCAAAACTACGTGTGTTGTTGGGGGGGGGGGGGGGGAGAGTATTACGATACATTCATTTTGCCCAATGCAACACAAAATGCGCATCAGAATGAATTTGATAAATAATTAACCTTCTATGGTGCATATTATCGGGGTCAGGAAATTGAGTTTATACATTTTACTTGGATGACAGACAATATCTGTCAATCCAATGAAATTACAGTTGTAAAAACGGATGCTATATTCTCAATTTACCAATTAAGAATGTCAATGACGTTAAAAAAACGTAAATACATTTACATAATTATAGAGACAGAAAGATAGACAGACATAAATACAGACAGACAAATAGACAGATAGATACACAGATAGATAGATGATGAATGGGTGGATATAGAGCAGTTCGCCGCGCAGATGAGGGCCCATATCCAATTGCGAAGTTTCGAGATTGGTGGTTTACATTCGCAAAGTGTATTGTGTTAACAACTTTTTTCACGGTTCATGTTGTAACGTGAGCACTGTGGGATATGGGATTACGGTGCGTAGCGGTAACACCGTGTGGATCATCATGTGGAACTGTGCGTTATCATTGGTAAGTTACAGTAAGAATGGTAACTAATAGTCAATCCCTCTGAAACATAGGACCCAGTTGAATCAATTCATTGATCGTGGGCCCTCAAAATATAGAAGAAAAAGAGATGGATAGATAGATAGATAGATGATTGGATGAATGGATGGATGGATAGATGATTGGATGGATGGATGGATAGATAGACATACAGATAGAACACTTCCTTGAATAGTTGTGCAAAAGTTATACTTTTATTCGGTGCACTATATCTATACATATACAGAACCTGCGCCCTTCAACACAATCCATCCCAGTGTGGATGGACACAGAGAGAATTCATAAGGAGTGTGCTCTTTTGAAACTATTGCGCCTAAATTATGGAAGAGTTTGCCTTAATCTTTGAGGGAAATTGAAAATGATAAACTATCCTTAAAGAGGTTTAAAAAAAACCAAAAAGTCACACACACACACACCCTACCCACCCTGAGCAAAATATGTACTATATAACAATTATTTATTTTTGTAAAAATAAAAAATGACTAGTATCTGGTGCCTTTAACAGATTACAATTAGTGGACTCTATGAAATATTGCCACACTATATATTTTATGATCCGTATATTTAAGGTTAATCTTTTTAAAGGAATAATGTATTCGATTATAATCAAACTCGCGGCTCCAGATAATATGCCTAAGTCTTACTTCCTGTTGTTCACACTTATCAGTATTTTTATTCATTTATTTTTTGCTATTTCACAAGTTTAAAGATTTTAATAAAATTGTATTAAATAATCTTTACATCAAAATATAAACATCTACAATTTTAATAATTGTTCTTGCTAAGTATTAAACATGCACAATCTATTGTCAAATTATATTTCATAAAAGCATGACTGGTGAAGTAGGGATAGGTGTTATAAATTGTATGATGGCATTAGCATAACTATAGAATTATTATTAGAATTTAACAGTCATATTAAAAAAGTGCAGGTTTTGTCAATTATTAAATCGAAGCGTTTGCGTTATCTTTAAATTTTCTCCTTTTGGTAAAACATTCCCTGAATGTCAGAGGTTTAAAAAAAAATACTTAGCCTATATTTATTAAATTCCCAACTGCTTTTGTATTTTTAATATCAGAATTGCAAACAAACTGCCCCACCTATGTGCACAGATTGAAAAAAAACAAAACATTTTTCTAGAAGAGAATCTGTCAGAAAGCTAAAAAAAAAAGAAAGATTTTGCCAATTCCATTTTTTCGGTTGGTACTACTTTTTAAATTTTTTGTATTCCTAATTTGTTAATTTAAAATAAATTAGATCTATGTGGGTTTGGTTTTTAAAAATGGTTTTGTATTTTTAATATGAGAATAGCAAACTATCTGCCCCACCTATTTGCAAAGCTTTATAAAAGAAAAATATTTTTTCTAGAAGAGAAAATTTATCTGAAAGCTAAAAAAGAAAAAGATTTGTGTGAACTAGCATTTTGATTATCATGCCAATTCCATTTTTATTTGTTGGTACTACTTCTTATTTCTAACTTGTCAAATTAAAATAAATTAAATCTATTTCGATTTTTAAAAAAAAATGTTTTAAAGTAAATCTAAGTGGCAATTTGTAATTTTTTTTGAAAAAAGGTTACAGTATTTTGAAATTCAAAATGAAAAGTTCAATCAACTGAATATTGGGATATTATTTTATATGATTTCCCTCAGATAAAATCACAAAATAAATATGTTATTTTGTGAACAACTCATCTCTTCTTTACATAATAATGTCGTTCAAAGACAATTTATAAAAATGACTCGTTTTGATAACCAATAAAATGTATAGACCTTTCAACTTTACATTTTTTTTTCTTTCGGACTCTAGTAAAACTTTGAAACATTTAGAAAAGGTAATTATTATAATAATGTTTTTTCCATTTGCATTCAATGTGTAAAATGATGCTAGCAGTTATTTTTTGTGTGTGATGGAAACCGTTTTTGTTAAAAGACTTTTTTTTAAAAATTCATGTATTAACTATGTAGTTAACCCCCTTAAAGGTTTAAATTAGAAACGATAATATGAAAAAAAAAATATTTGCATAACTCAAGCAAGTCAAGCAGAGTCGTCGCTCGTTTTTTGAGGCCCCTTTTGCCACTTTTTGGTTTAGTCCTCCCCCACCTTGCATTAAAGTAAGAAAATAACCACATCTTTAAGCCCCTAAAATATCCGAGGCACACTGCAGTCGCAGAGTTTGCTCTGCTCACATGATGGATCGAAGGTTAAGTGACAGATACATTTTTTTAAAATTGGCATCTCTTCCGTTGCTCTCAAATTAAGTGTAGAATGTTGCAAAACTAAATTATAGTATTTGCTAAAACTAAAATGCATTCTTGTATTTCGAATTTATCAAAAATTTTCTGGGGGACTATAAAATTTAAGAGGGAAAATGCAAGGGCGCCACAACTAGAATGAATTTAGCTCATGTCCCGCTGGTGCGGTATTAAAGATGTCTTTGATCATTATTATGGCTAATACCGATCCACCAAACACGTCAATGTTGCTGCATAAGTATGTGAAGGCCTGCAATTCTTCCACGGCATTTCCCTTGGTTAGCTGATTTTACCTACATGATCTTGGACTTGCTTTTTCTTTTTTTTTTTTGCTGGCATCCGTCCGTCACGGTTCTTTTGGCTATTGGATTGTAATAATTTTTAGAATGGATTAGCTCATCATAATTGCCATCTGGAAGTTCTAGACCAAAATCTATCAATGCCTTTCTTCGTGTTCGAAGGACAACTAATTTCTTTAAGTTTAAAAATAGAGATTTTTTTCTCCATCAGAAAAGCATCAGAGTCTTCCATAACATTTTCCTTACTTCTGTCAAATAACACTGCTGCATCATACTGCTCTCACAAAGTACAAATAAATGCAAACAACTGTATAAGTTGTACTGGCATTTCATGGGTTGCAGCTTTTGTTCGGCACATATCCCATTCTGAGTCATCATCAGTTAATCTCCTTGCAATGCATGCTTCTTGGAAAGTTGTAAAGGGGATATAATTTCATTTGACCATTCTAGGGTCCACAAAAGGCCTTGCTCCTCTAGCATTGGGAGGAGAATTAAGAGGAACAATTTTTCTCTATCCGTAGGACTTACGGTAAACACAATGCCTATTTCAGCTTCAAGTCCTTTAAGAGGTGGTTTACATTTTGAATTTTTGTCATTCCAAGTATACTATTTGAGACTTTAAATATAAAAATACTCTCTGGAATTAGGTTCTTCCTGATTAAGTTTAAATCGAGACAGAAATTTGGACTTTGTGACTTTTTGCTGTACAGGTTCGGTTTCCTTGACTGGTATAAAACATATTGTATGCTTGTCTTCAGGTGAACCTTTAATCTTTCCACATGATCAGTTTGGTGGTGTGTTTTGTATTACCTGAGTCCCCAGCATTCTTCAAGTGCACTTACATATCAGGTCACGGTGTCATTTTTTTTACTTCGTCTCATTTAATAGAAGCTTACTTTTTGGGGGGAGACAGTAATGAATGGAATGATTGTACAGTCATGCCCCTTGCCGACGTATTTGAAGATGTATGCGATGCTTTGAATTGAGCTACAACTCTCTACGTTAATGTGGGCGTTGTAATGAAGAGACTAGTATGCATTGTATGGCATCACTGATCCACTTTGTTTCCTTCAGGTTAAACAAAGTTACCATCATCGTGGCATTGATATTTTGGGGTAACCATTGACATTGCTATTGGCCTCAACAGAGAAATCTTTTGGTAATTCTTTTGTGCATTTGCCATTTCCCATTCAGGGTGCATTTGGCTTTAACTTTAATGGACCACATGAGCCATGTATCAAACAGAATTGAACAATTTAATGTAGCCTCTATGTTGGCATCTTAATCAAGGAATTCTGTACAGATAATTTTGTTAATTCTTTCATTCTCTTAGGCTTTGTCTTCCAGTGCCATGAATTGCAATTTGTGCCCATGTAGTAGACCAAGTTTTTGGAACTCAATCATGTGAATAATGACCCTAACATGACTAAATCTTTGATGTTTTCCATATTTCCAGATCATGGCCATAGAATCTTGGTAATTTTGAACTATATCTTTTGGACTCCTTATGAAGGTTGAAGGCAATATAACTTTATTTCCAGGCAATATATTAACATCCAAATTGTGATTGTTCATAAATCGGTGAAGGACATCATAGTCTTCAACTCTTATTGCGTTTTATGGTTTGTCTCGGTCTTGCAATAGGCATCAACAAGGAATTGGTGAGTCTGCTTTCCATCATGGATGACAAAATGGTATGAATACCATTGAAACTGGGACACATTTCCTTGACCAACAGCTTTCTTTAGATCTGTGCTCCACCCTGAATCCCTACATGAGAAAACCAATGGGTAGAACATTGGGTCACAGAGTCTACTCATGAAGGATATATAATAATGTAAATTTCCGTTTTCTTGGGATGCACCATCTGCACTGCATAAAAATACAGTAATTCATCACACTACATTGCAACAGCTACACAAATAATCTCTACATCAAATGTATTCACTAAAAAATAGCTATACCGATGATTGACAAACTACCTAGGGCCTCTTATATATATATAAACTAAAAAATAATTTAAAAAAAAAAAGGTGCTAGGTGGCCGAGTGGTCTAAACTGAGCAAATCTCAAGTCTGGAGTTCAATCCCCGCCAAAGCCCAGTCAAGCAAAAACATCACCAGCAGCCCAGGTGGATGGGACTCGTTAACCTTGGACGGCAACTCATCTAAGAGAAGGAAACACTGAATTCAAAACTCGGAGATGGAGTCCCGAAAGGCGGATAACATTGACACAATGAAACATTCTGACAACTCCTGCGACGCCACTGGTGCCAAGCTGTATCATCAACATGATGTTCCCTTGGGGTTATCCAGCGGCATGGAGAGAGGCAATTTGCTGTTGGGAACCAGCTAGAATCCTAGAAGAATAACCCCAGGCCTTGTCCTGCGAATTCCATACCATCGTCATCTTGTGACGGACGGAAGCCAACAAAAAAAAATAAACTAAAAAACTAATACAAATATATTGATTGTAATAATAATTAAGGCTATTTATGCCACTCCCCAGATCAATACCCTGAATTAAATTAAAAATATATTTTTGCGTTATTTAATTATTTTTTGTTGTTTTTAAATGTTTTATTATGGGGAAATAAGCTTGATTTCCATTGTAAATCAATTTATTTACTCTCAAAAGTCAGTTATGGATAATACCGGGTATGTAATTTTGGGACACATGAGACAAAATTTTGTATACATTTTTAACCAATGAACTGGGACCTAACCTCATGAATTTTGGATATGTTGTAATTAATGCAGTTATCTCTGGAAGAGTTTTCATTTAAGAGACCACCATTTTCCATTCAAAAACTATAAATTACTACGTTGGCTTCAATTTACTTTCAAAGTTAAGACATCTAATTCTTTTTAGAACAAAAGTGTCTAATGACAAAACAAGATGTCTATTTTAAGATAAAAAAGTAAATACAATGTGCATGCTGGTCTATAATTTGCATGCTGGTCTATAATCTGCAAAAATCCCAAACAGTGATACTGTCAGTAAACTAAAAAGTGGAGATCACCATTTTGATAAAGCAATCATGACACCCAGTTTTCAGCAATTCCCTGTGTAATCAAAGGGCATATATGTATTTATATGGTATCCTTCCGACTTCTGTTCTCACGAGACGTTGGAGTAGCTATTGACATTGCATAAAACAACTTTTGAGGATGATCTTGGATATTGATTTTTGTACAAATTACCTTTGTTAAATACTTTTATAGCATCTCCAAGGAGACAAATAGAGTAGCTATGCTATGGACACTTCATAAAATGGTTTACGAGGCAGATCCTGAAATGGCAGTCTCGGCTGCATTTCTTGCAGGAGAGCCTTGACTACTGGTTAAATTTTTAAATATAAATTAATGTGCGTGAGAAGTTACTTTATTTTTATTGTAGAACAGAACAACAGCCTCATTTTTTTAAAACTGATTAAATGAAAAAAATGGTCACAACATCGGCAATGTTGCCTCTAAGGTTTGCTGGTTCGTGTGCAAAATCATACAGTTGTGTGCAAAGTTTTACTTTGCAGAGTGCAGCGTATCTGTTTGAATTTATTTTTATAAAAATTTGCTGGGGGGATGGTCAAAACTGCTGCGCGGCATCTGTGAGGTGGCAAATGAAATTATAATTAATGGCTCTCCTCAGAAAGGTGGGCTCAATAAAAAAATATGATACTATTCGTTAGAAAGTGTCCCCGCTGATAATTGGTGACTTACATGTATTCTTTTTTTTTAAGATCGCAATCTTCCTCAGGCTCTTCATCATTATTATTTCCTGAAATTTTATTTTTTTTAAATTCAAGAGAGAAACAAAAGTTATCTCTGTCGAATTGCATAATTGCTGTTGTATATGAGACGGTGTTCAGCAAGCCACACTAACCAAAGCATACAGTGCCTGCGTCATTGACTCATAATTTTGGAGAATGTTTCCTGATAAAACATTATTTGAAATATGAACCGGCACTTACAGTCTGCCGGTCATGGTATTGTTTATTACAAAAAAAAAATATTATTGCAAGCAATAATTAGTCTGAAAACAAAATTTGAAGTAAAAAATTAGGTCACCAATTGTAGGCGGCTATTATGCTGGTAGCCGGACACTTTCTAACAAAAAGTATTCTTTTTTAAATTTGGGACCGCCGTTCTGAGGAGTGCCTAATTAATTAATTATAGTATAGAAAATTGTATAGCCAAATTAATCAGCCTCATTAGCCATCTGCACACCCACAAACAGAACTAGCACAAATCTAATGATTAAAGTGATCATGGCCATGGTCGACTCCCAACTGACAAACAACATCACGACATAACCAATTATACTAGTATCCCCTTTCCCTATACGACTAAGTTAAGAAAAATTATAACTATAGTAAGTATATAGTATTTCCTTTCCATTGATACCAAGTTTATGTTTCTATCTTAATTAGAAAAAAAGTTATCGCATTTTTAGTGTCATAATTTTTCCTTATATAGCCTTAGTAAATTATTTCCAAAATTCTGTGACCGAAAAAAGACATCTTTGACACTCAAAATGCAATAACTTTTTATTCAGCAAAGTTAAAGCTCTGAAATTTGCAACACATTTCAATTAAGTATTGGGCTTTAATAATAAATAATTGTTATGCAAATACTACAATAAATATATTAATGCAAGGGAATTGAACAACAGAGGGTAAGTAAATTTCATTAACAATGTAGAGCCTGTTCTCAATACTCAAAATGCCATAACTTTTTTATCTGTATAGTTAAAGCCCTCAAATTTTCAGCATAGTTTAATTAATTATTGGGCTTTTATAATAAGCAATTTTAATATTATTATCTTAACTAATGTATTCATGCGTGGGATTTGAACAACAGAGGGTAAGTAAATTTCATTAAAAATTTAGCGCCTGTTCTCAATACTCAAAATGCCATAACTATTTTACCTGTAAAGTTAAAGCCCTGAAATTTTCAGCTTAGTTTAATTAGGTATTGGGCTTTTATAATAAGCCATTTAAATATTAATACATCAATAAATTAATCAAATCGGAGGCATTTGAGCAACTGAGAGTGAATAAATTTAATTTTAAAATGTAACTTGTTTGTGCATTAAAAATACAAATTACATAAATATTACTATTACCTATTCAACCTATTGTTAATGCATACAATCATATAGTGAATAATATTAATACTGTGAATAAACTGAAAAGATTTATAAAATTATTTATAATAATGGATAAGTCGCATTGAAAAAATGCTAATCACAAATGTTAAATCCAATCATCCATGTTCCAATCTATGAAATTGACAATCCAAGTAGCCATGTTAGTGCTATTAGTATTAGAAATCAATAGTAAAAATGGTGATCACTTAATATTATATTAGCACTTTTATAGTTCACTGAGCAACTGAATAAAAGAATACATTTTCTTTCATAGAAAGATGATAGTCAAAAGTAACGTTTTGTTTGAGTCCATGGCAATCTTGATCAAATATGTTACAGTTATAGATACCATTGGTAATGATTCAGTTTATGACATAGATGAATGGAGTCCTAGTGTAGATTCCATTGGTAATGAACAGTTTTTCAAAAATGGTTTACACTGTGTCAATATTGTTGATAAATAGGAGTCCTGAGTGTATAAATTGCCAAACAAATGCAGTTGATGGTGAAAAATATCAATAGCTGTTGAGATTATGCTCTGGTAGTCCATACTGTGGTGGACCGTCCAGTTGGACATTCAGTCACACCTGACAGGTTTTTGTTAAAACAGTAAAGTCCAATACAACAAAGTGAAATTGTTCACGCAGACACATTTTGGCAGTAGAGGCCATATCCAAGAGAAGTATCCAGAGAAGTATCTAGAAAAGTTTTGCTGAAGAAACCCTTGGCACAGCTAGGTAGTCAGTACCTCTAAGCAGAAGAGGTACTATCTTCCACTTCATAGCTTCACAAACTCCTTGTAATTAAATGTTGGTCTCGTAGTCCAGACTAACTGAAATAGAGATAGAAATAAATTAATTTTAATTAAACACAAAATAAGCATTTTATCATAAGTACCGGTAACAAAAGGTACCAGCTATATTTGATTTTTATATATATTTAATTAAGTAAAGATTGTGTATTTCCGTGTGGTAGTTTTGTAATTAAATTATTAATTAATTAAGACAATGGTGATTTAATTTATCCTGTCTATCCAGTATAGATAATATATTATGATGTTCTAATATTATTGTTATTCAGAGTAAGCCAAGTATTTATTACATATCCATTAGGGAACATTATTCATTCATCGGATATAAATTTACTTATATAAAAAAGTCTGGTAGTCGAGTCCTCATTTCAGCTCATCCAAATGGAATGAACAGGTGTGAATCCGAGGTACGGGTAGTACTAGAAGCACAACTCTTCACAGCTCCTCCAAAAAGTGATGGTGACATGGCTGTATATTTAAAAGAAAGAAAATGATAAGACGTTTAAGAAATGTTAACACCAATATTTGTATACAAACTACCGATTAAGCTGTTAATGTTATTTTACAAATGAATTTATTCAATGTCAATGACCAGAATTCAGACTGTACTAAGCCTGAAAAGTCAAATAGAATAGCTTTGAAATAAAGCAGAAAAGCTTAAGAAGGCAAGAAAGAGTTTACAAAAGTAAAATTAAAAAAGGGATACATGTTATTTAGAAGATAAATATAAATAAAATTATGTAACCTTGTAAAAATTGACAATGAAGTTCAGTAGCTGCCGAGCTTACTATTCCTTGATTATATAAAATGAGTTTAAGATAAATTATATCAATATCATTAAGGACATTATTATCCATTACGAAAAATATAATTTACAATTGGATATTTTGATAATTATTACAATTAAAACATAGATTTAAATAACTAAAGTTGATTTAGTTATGACATGGTGTATTTATGAATATAAATTTTATTATTAAAGAAATAATAATGAAATTTCATAAAATATATGTATAAATTTGTTTTCAGTCATAAAATTAAAACAAATTAAGTAATATTAATGAAATGGATGGCTTTTAAAAACAATAGATTATAAAGATTTTAAATATTTCTTATGCAATAAGTTTGAATAAGAAGAATAATAACAGAGAATGGCTATCACTTCCGGTTCATTTGGCCTAATCGATAACTGGTTACGAATTATGCTCAAATAGCAGACCTGTCTATACAATTTACAGCCTATCTAAATGTCATCATGTGTCTTGTTTCAATTAGTTAAATCGTTCTTACACTCAATACAAAAGAAATTAATTGCAATACTATTGTAGTTTCCGAAATATAGTGCTAGCAAACTTACCGGTTTTCCCAACGAAAGATATCTGTTACAGGCCCTTTCAGTCCGGTGAAAAGGTTTATGTTGTAATGATTGTCGTTCTCGTGTGCACAAAACAGACTATAGTAAGTTCATTGTCTCTCCCTTACATGGACAAAGGAAACTAAATATAAATACGACCCCGTGACCTACCGGCATTGACCGGTCATCAGTTTATGGTCTGTTTCTGACATCCGAAAAATCGATCGGCGCGCGCCGCTTAGTGAAGTACCTACCCTAGTTATGACTCTATTATTATTAGATAAACTAAGACTACTAGTAATAAGGGTGTATAAATAGACCTTCATTCATACTATAATTAAATAAAATATATTGTAACACTGGGGACATTCCTTTAATTTATTTTGTCTACTTAGGGTGATTTTTGTTTAAAAACCAATTTATAATAATAATTGCAATGTCATTAGCTTTTAAGAATTATCCTTTGTTTTTTCAATAGATCAATAGATTCCACATGAGGACATGCATTGCAACCTGGAGGAGACCAACAAACAACCCAATTTGATGTTGACAATGAAGTTGTTTTTAATCTACCAATCGATGAGAATGAAGTGTTGCTTCTAGAGCTCCGGAGCACGAACCATATCCACGATTTTTTGAGACAGCTGTTGCTCTGTCTTTAGGATATATTAAGACCACAGTTAAATTGTTTTGTAAGTTGGTATTATTTGACATGGATCATGAAGAAATAACATTTTCAAATTTAGTTTCTGTTGTCCTAATGGTAGATTTTCATTTGGTTAATTTGTGTTTTGAATGAAATTTATTTCAATTTTCAGTTCACTAATTTTAAATTTTTTTTATACTTTCAGGTGGACAACATTTTCACATTTAATTTCTGATGTTCTTATGGGAGATTTTCATTTTGTTTAATTGTGTGTTTTGATGAAATTCATTTGAATTTTCAGCTCACTCATTTTAAAGTTTAATTTTTAACATTTTGTATATTTTCAGGTGGACAAGGATACAATCTGTTGCTGTGGACTAGGACACTATCTGTTGCTGTGGACCGTGGATTGAATATTGCTTTGGATGTTCTATTATATTTAGATTGTCACTGTCTATTTGTACTGAAGATTTTATTGAATTGGCATTGTTAGTTTAAAAGTTATGCTTAAAGACGCACATCAATGTCAAAAGATTACATGACATTTTTTAATTTTGTGTCGCATGATTTTAATTGCTTTTGCAATATTTGAATATTCTGTTACATTTGGATTGTCACAAATTATTATTACTGACAATTTTATAGCAGTAGCTTTATTAGTTTAAAAGTTATGTATTTAAATGTAAACATATCTCGGCCATGGTTGCTTTTCATGAAATATTTTTTCTAAAATTGCATTAATTTTTCTGATCTGTATTTCATTTATTTTAAATGTGCCTTACTTTTAGATGGATATTATCTGTTTGTATTGAAAATTTTATAGCAGTAGCTTTATTAGTGTGGTAGTGTATGCCTCGCTTTGTAAATCGCGCCCAACACCAACACTGTATTGAAATTTGATCTCGTCCAACACGGGATCGGAATGTTCACCTCTGGTCAAGTTCACCCCATTCAGGCTGACCGGCGACTCTCCCTCATCGCGTAGAATTAGAATACTTAAATAGTGAGAGCCACTATGTGTGCTTTAGTAATCAGTTAAATAATTTATATATCGGGAACCATAGTGAATTAAATTATAAATGATATCTAGTTGGGAAGGGGAGTTTATTCGCTTTACTTTAGTATATTTACAAGTCTCCATCATCATAGGGTATTTTAATTTTTAGTAATTAAGATAGTTTTCACATTCATTTATGGGGGGTCCCAACTTATTTGATTTAAATATCTCAAAAAGTATATAACTCATAGAAATATAAAAATGTATCTTAGATAGCCGATACAAAACTAAGAAGGACATATTTAAGTTGTTAAGGATTGGGTCCGGGATATCAACTTTAATTCGGGTTGTAGTCTCCAGGGTTTGTCAGTTTACCACAGAAAATCTGTCAGAAGACAAGTTTTGGACACTCGAAGTCAGGGCGTGACGTCAGGTTTTCGGGTAAGTTCGTGCACAACTATTTAAGGCGGGCACATTAGGGAGATTTTTATTCGAGGTTGTTCTCTGTTATTCATTGTTAGTCAGGACATTGTTGACCTGTATTATTTGTTTCTTTGCAGGTATTTTCCCTTTCCTTTACCTTTTCTTTGGCGTTTCTTCGATTAGTTGTCAAATAAATAAAAGCTATAGTCCTCAAGACCTGCATTTTCTTAGTTTGTTTTAGTAAAACTGTCAGCCATCAGTATCATTACCACTCATCACACTACTACAGTGATTGGTGCTGCGAGCGGGGTTTTAAAAAGTGTGTCACACCCACACCACCCTTCAGTAGCCATATATCAACTGTCATCACACCACCACTTGGCTACATTAGTTTAAAAGTTATGTATTTAAATGTAAAAATGTCTCGGCCATAGTTGCTTTTCATGAAATATTTTTTCTAAAATTGCATTAATTTTTATGATCTGTATTTCATTCATTTTAAATGTGCCTTACTTTTAGATGAACATTATCTGTTTGCATTGAAAATGTTATAGCAGTAGCTTTATTGGTTTAGTAATTATGTCATCTTTTGAAAAATTAAATTTTCCGCCAATTGTCGTTATCTACCCCATATCCTCAAAGAGTCATATTTAATAAAATATAATATGTTAATTCACAATTCATGTATTTTATTTTGTTAAACATTGTATTGTAAATGTCTCCTCCAAATTTGATAGCTCTAACTTTAATAGCCAAAAAGATACAAGCAAAAAAGTACAAAAAAGTAATAATGTGATTACGGCTTTAAAAATTATATACAAAACTGAATAGTGGGGAAAAATAAATCAATAAAAAATTCATAACTTTTCTCCTATAAGTGATAGAAAGATTATCTTGGTGTCATTGGAAAGCTTAAAGCCAGCTCTTTCCAATGATATCATCTGATATGCTCCTGACTAACCTGAACCCTAAAAAAAAGATATCCCTAAACCTAATCTGAACCCTAAACAATCCCTATCACGTAAGGCACCAATAGTAACAATTAACCCTAATACTTATTAAATTAATAATTAAATAATCTTTATAAGTTTAATAGGCCTATAAGTTATTCATTATAAGTACCGGTATAAAGTATAAGTATAAGTTATATCAGATATTGATTTGGCTATTGGAGATATATAATAAATTAATTTTTTTAATGGACACATGGGTTCACCTTCCATATGCTACTTATTATTGTTCCCCTTTTAAATACGAACAGTTTGATATACATCACTCTATATTTTGAAGAATATTGTTCATGTTGTGTTCATATTCAAATATGACATATGGAAATGTTACGGCCATTTTGAATATTAATGAGCTCATCTTGCGTACCGCAGAATTTATTATGTGACGCCTGTTTGGATATTGTTATGATGATCACGGGTATATATGGTTTGTTATAGTTATCTTCATTAATTCCTTAAATAACTTCAATTTACTGCTCTCTTTCAACATCTCTCTCAAATCTCTGCCCAATTTTTATTTTAGTCACTTTTACTTTTATATTTTCCAATATGATATGTCTCAATTAACAGAGTTATCCCAAAATAATTCACACAAAAAATCATAACTTTCTTTAGAATCGACCTACAAACATAAATTTGATACCGGTATCAATTAATTGCATTTTTCAGGCCCAATCTAACCAACTAGCTCTTAGAGCTGTAATATCATTTTGAAATTTTTACCCAACAAGTACCTAAGTTAAGTAGTAAGCTACCTACTTCCTCCAATTGAATATCTTCATTCCAGTTTCCCACACGAACAGAAGAATTATATGTCCGGACTTGTGCCATTTGTTTTCATTACAATTAAAACAGGGTGACTTGTAATGATAACTTTTGAGATAAGAAGTTACGTTAAGCCGAATTTACTTCGTTGGTAACCCACTTCAACAGATAATGACACTATCTTGGTTGCTTGACAACGTTGTTCAAGTTACGCAGTGAATATTTTTGAGCAAATGTGGCTCCGTCAATGCAGAATGCAATCCAACTTTTATATTATATTAGCCCGATTAGCACTAAATAGGTAGTTTATATTAGTAGTAAGGTAATCATTGATATGATAAAATTGCCCACTTTCTTAACACCGTGATAGTAACACGTAAGTAAAAATTAATGAACTTTAGTTAAAAGATTCTTTTTTTAAAAAGTCAAGACCGCTATTTATTCATATATGTTTCTGTAGTAATAGTCTGACAGTGGGCGTGGGAGACTACTAATCAAATATAAATCAGCGGAAAGTCGAGTCTGAGATCAGTATGTAGGCTATATATATATATATATATATATATATATATCAACTATGGCAAAATTAAATAAGCGGGTGAGGAATAATCTTAAACTAACTGATAGTACAAAACTTAAGTACTGATGCATAGTATGCATATATTCGGGCAAAATGTTTGCGTAGTACGCTCCTATATTGGCAGTGAAGTGTAAGCTACAAATAATATATCAACGATTTTACGAATATATATATATGTATATATATATATATACATATAAACACCTGAGGGTAGTAGTCCTTCCTGTGGATCGCGATTTTGAAAAAGAAAAAAAAATGTCTACTAAAGCAGACCAAACCAAGCGTTCAAACAAAATAGGCATACTCTGGGATACTACATAACAAATGTTACGAACCCGTATCCTTCCAAGGTTCGTTAGCTTCGTTTGTCTAGGGGTTATAGTAACTACACAAACCATTGATTCTTAGAATAAAGTATCTGAGCCGCATATGTGCAGGTTTGCGACTATGGCTGCCAGTGTACCCACACTGCTCGAGGAAAAAACACCGTCTCCACCACGCTTCTTTAAACAACCCAAGGTCAGTTCCAATGAGAGATGCGTACCACAGTATAAGAAGATCGGTGCAGCAGCAACTGCGTCTTATGCAGAATAAAGGGTTGAAGGACAAGGCCGACGAGATCCAAGGCTATTTTGCGGTTCGACATGACCTAACAATTTTCTACTCCGCTTTGAAAACAGTCTACAGCCCCATTTCATCAAGATCATCCCCGCTTCTGATTGCTGATGAGAAATCTCTAATCACTGAGAAGGAAAAAATTAATGAACGCTGGGTTGAACACTTTGACAACATCCTGAATCGACCTTCATCCATCAATGATGAAACCCTAAGTCATCTCATACAGGTGCCGTTTAATCAAGAACTGGAGGACCCCCTACCCTAACTGAGACCCAACATGCTATATGCTATAAATCCCGTCTGAAGTATACAAAGAAGGGGGGGGGCAGCTCTGTCTGAAAGGCTTCACCAGCTGTTCATACTTATGTGGCAGCAACAGACCATAAGACAGGACTTCAAAGATACATCAATTGTTCACCACAAGCGTTTACGTCAATTCCGAGACAAACACCGTGGCATATCACTGCTCTCAATTGCAGGCTAGATATTAGCAAGAATCTTGCCAAATCGTCTTAACAGGCATCTTGAGAAGGGTCTACTGCCGAAGGAACGAGGAACCATCGATATTGTGTTTGCGGCCAGACAGATACAGGAAAAAAGCAGGGAACAAAATGTTGACCTCTTCTCTACCTTTGTAGACCTGACCAAGGCTTTCGAGATTGTCAGTAGAGAGGGCCTTTGGAAGATCATGGCAAAATATGGATGCCCCAGGAAGTTCCTACGTCTATTCCATGATGGTTAGAGTTCTCATGGATAATGGAGAGACGTCCAAACCATTCCCTGTAACAAACCGTGTGAAAAAAGACTGTGTACTTGCCCCAAAACTTTTCAGCCTCATGTTTTCCGCAAAGCTGACTGATGCCTTCAGAGAGGGAGACGCTGGAATTGACCTCAGATACCGAACTGGTGGCAATCTATTCAACCACAAATGGCTACATGCCAAAACGAAGATCCCGACAGACACCATTAGGGACCCCCTGTATGCAGACGACTGTGCATAAACGCTGTATCAGGAGTGGATATTCAACGCTGCGTCAAAAACTTTTCTAATGCTTGTACGAACTTCGGGCTCACCATTAACAACAAAAAAGACTTAGGTCCTATACCAACCATCTCCCCGAAGACCTTATGTTGAGCCCAACATCCAAGTTTATGGCGAAAGACTTAAGGATGTGCATAACTTTTTTTATCTTGGCAGCAGACTGTCCCAAAGTGAAACCATCGATGACGAGGTTAAACTCCGTATGCGAGAGCCAGTGCAACCTATGGATAATTGACTAAGAACGTATAAAACAGGAGAGGTAACAGCACTTAAACTAAGTTGAAAGTATATCAGGCAGCTGTTCTCCCTATACGCTTCTTTATGCCTGTGAAACGTGGACGGTATACCAACGCCATACAAGAATGCTGAACCACGTTCATACAATAAGACTCAGAAAAATCCTCAACATTAAATGGCAGGACAGAGTCCCATACACTGATGTGCTCACACAGGCAGGTCTCTCCAATTTGCTGGGCGGAACCCGTTGTGAAAATTTCAGACGACCGTCAGCCCAAAAGAATTGTCTATGGTGAACTCGAACAAGGAAAGCAGTCTGCTGGCGGGCAGAAGAAACGTTTTAAAGACAACCTAAAAGCCTCGCTGAAAGCGCTCGACTTAAACCCAGACACGTAGGAGGAAAAAGCAAAGGATCGAACATCATGGCATTCCACTTTACACAAGAGCAACATGCAACATGAAGTGCAGAGCACAAGAGACATGCCAGGAAGGCCCGGTCTAACTCTGCTCCCGGAGATGCCCCATCATTCCCTTGCACCTGCAATAGGCCTCATTAGCAATCTATACACCCACTTGCACAATTCTGATGATTAAAGTGGTTATCGTCGACTCCCGAACAACAACATAACAGCCAAGTGTTACTTTTAGTTAAATCTGTTTTTACTGTTGTTTGTTCGCCGATGAAGGCTTCTTGCCGACATTTTCTTTGTTTTGTTGCATTCTTTTATATCAGGGTTTCCCTTCGTTTATCTCATTTCCACAATTAGGCATACTTTCTTTAAAGGTGTCGTTTCACTGCAGTGGCATACCTAAAAAGGGGGGGGGGTGTTTGAAGGGGAGACTGTCCAGTGGTCACTTTTGTTTAATTGCCAAACTATATAATAGATCAGATGTGTGTGGGGCACACATTTGGGAGTTCGTCCTGTATGGCAATAATTATGAAGTTACCGGAACGCAAATGGTTAAACTGCAACATATGAAAAGTCATATATTTCATGTTGGCTTTTTTGATATATAGGGCCTTATTATTATTATAAGAAGTTTTTTTATAGCGTAGTACCCCAACCTAGGGCTGGGCTCACCACGCTGTACATACAATTTAACTAACATAATCATGAACTTAAAAATTAACATACATTAATTAAATAAAACAAAACAAATTTGTATTCGCCCAACCATTCCATAACTTTTAAATGTCAAGCCATGGGCGGCACCCAGCGGTATCTTCTATTATAGGTTCAGAAGGAATATTTGTCTCAGGCCTCAAATTCAAAGACCCTTAAAATGTACACTTGATCTTTTTAATAAATTAACGCTTTAAATATTATATGTAAAAAAAAATATGTAACTGTATAGGCCTACTCACAATTTCAAAAGTTTAAAAAGATAATATTTGACTGTTTTATGTGAAAAAAAGTGTGTGTGTCTGGGGGGGGGGGGGGGTATAGATTTATTAAATTAGACACTAACAAATTTTGTCAATATAACAATATATGTTTAGCTTTAATAATAATTTTACGTAATACACAAATAATCGTTTCGGCAAATGCCTTCATCAGTATAACAACAAAACATTTAAATAAGTATAAATTATATTTACATAATATATATATATATATATATATATACACATGTATCCTCCCTAAAAAGCGACAAAATAAAAGAATAGGAGCGGGCGCAAAACTTAAACAAAAACAAAGAAAAGAAGAATGGACAGGAAGTATAGCAAGTGGGTGTAGCAAGGAGACTTAAAATCTAATTTAGGGGCGTCCATTAATTACGTCAACAATTTTTAAGCAATTTTTGACCCCCCCCCCTTGTCATCAACTGTCAAACTTTCATTGACCCCCCTCCCCCTCCTTTAATTAATTATGTCAAAATGTTTATAACCCCTACCTACTAAATATATATATAGTCTACATTTTGCTTTGTGTTGATCTATTTTAATAACATAAAAATAAAATTGTAGGAAAAACATTTTATTGGATCTTTGGCTTGTTAACCAACAAGTTGAAAAGTTTTTACCTTAAATTTTATAATGCGGAATCAATGAAAAGGTTGTTAAAGACTAATAATCATTGTTTGTGGAAGTATAAATAGGATTATTGTCAGTATGGCTGACAATTGTAGCATAGTTTCTAGCTGCTATCATCTTTCCATGGAGTAGCCAGGTGTTGCTCTATCGGGGGCATAGTAGCTGATTTATTATTTTCATCTTGTGGAACTGACAAGTCAACATCATTTTCATGTAACTTTTGACTTCTCTTGCACTAACAAAGTGTGCGAACAGCCAATTTAGCCATCAGTATCAGCTGGGCACATACACACATTTAATAAATCTGGTTAAAAGTCAAAATGGACCCAGACACGCAGCGCTGCCATTCGCACCCGGGTACCGTAGACTCAATGCTATTCGGGTGTCATTTGTAGTAGTTTATTTTAGTAAAACTGAAGAATTAAGATTACAAACGTATAGTACATTCAATTATCTTTAATTTGATACCTCATTTGGTCTTACAAACCCAACAATAATATTTTAAATCGTTTTTTTAATCCCAACCTCTTAATTCTGGTACTCGGGTACCAAGTCCAATAGGCGCAGCCTTAACAAAATCATGTCCTGTTTATATATTATGAATGTACTCCGAATCTAGCACTGCTTACACAAATGCTGGTCAGATATAGGCCGCAGTCACGAATCATTTATTTAAATTTAAAGAGAAAAAAAAAGAACAGGATTTAAATCCCAGAACATGTCTCATCTGAGGAGTTGGTAATTAAAAAAAAACCTGCTTTACCATAAGGAAGCACACAAAATGCCTATAGTATACTCATCCTCAATATAGGCTATTTGGCGGGATAAAATAATAGAGCAAGCATTCGCGTTCAAGCCATGTAAACGAAATAGAAAGATCAAGAAATGTGAAATCCCGAATAACGATGAAAGAAAAACAAAGGGGCGTTAGCTGATCAAGGGTTTCAGTTAATCTCCTTTTGTTGATTGTTCGCATTAGACCTTCTAAGACGTCCAAGTTCTTTCGATTTCATTGACGGGCTAAATTATGTTACATGTGACCACACAATTAAATTAGACAGAACCGTTCCTTTAGTTAGCCGACCTTATTTATATTGGAAAATTATTTTTAAAAATCTTAATTTAAAATTATTTGATTTTTCAATCGTTTGATAAATGCAAGTTATGAGACTATTAGTTATTTTACAAAAAATACTTTAAATATAACCCTGAAAACGTGAGATTTTTTTGTCTCGTAAATTCTCGTAGATTTTGACGTATAAATAAGCGACAGCCATCTTTGGTGTTTTGGTTAGAATACTTCGAGCTCTGTGTTTAATTTATTTAGTTGAGAGAAGAAAAAAACAAAAACAAATAGAAATAAAATAGCAATGTCAGGTGCTTACTCTCGGTCAAGTGGACTCATTCAAAGACGTACTGCTGCTGTTAGTAGTACGCCTGAAACTAATGATGAAAAAGATGAGAAATTGAATGGCGGTGAAGGGGATGAAGATCTCGATTCGAAAGAAACTCGCCTTACTTTGATGGAAGAAGTTTTGTTACTGGGTCTTAAAGATAGAGAGGTATTATTAATTAGTATATCCTAACCGACAGTCCAACTTTTTTTTGAATTATATGAAGTGAATTAGATAATCTTGCAGTTCAGCTGCGTATAGTATTATTTCTTATCAAATTTCGTATTTTCATGTGACATGTGTAAAAGTAAAGTTAGTTTAATTTTTATTTAAAAAAAAAGTATTTTTTAAAGTAAAATTCCATTTTTTTGTTTGGTAAATTCGGATAGATCATACCGCGATTTTTTTACCATGACCGCCATCTTGGTTGCCTGAACCCTAAATTTATCCCTAAACCTAACCTGAACCCTAAATCCATCCCTAAACCTAATGATGAGGTATGATCTATCTGAATTAGCCTTTTGTTGGAATACAAAAACAATTTCACAAGTTTTACGAGAGAAAAAAAAGTACATTTTCATGAATCTTTCATCTTTTACTAAAATATTTAAATACAAAGACGAAGGGGGTTAAAAAATGTCACCAAAAAATTCATAACTTCCTTTCTATAAAAGATAGAAAGATGAAATTGGTATTTTTGCAAAGCTACCCCTTTAAAATGGTGTTTCATTTATGGCAATAGAACAATAATTAAAATTTCTGTCAAAGTACCTAGCAAAACGTGGAAATAAAAACCGCTAATTAATTTGTCCTCATATAAAACAGATTATTACCGGTACATTTGTAAACCTTGCGTTCCCTGATGGGATTCCAAACCCGGTTTTCAATGGTATCCCGTTGCCTGGAGGGATCATAATGGGATCCTGATCCCGGTTGGAGCCCGTTTTCTAATGGGATCCCGTTTCCCAGTGAGATCCCGATACCATGAACTCCTGATAAGATCCTATCCATTTGTATCGCGATCCCGGTGGAATCCTGATCCCAGTGAGATCACAATCCTGTGGGATCCCGATGGGATTCGAAACCCGTTTTCCAATGGTATCTTGTTGCCTGGAGGGATCATTCCGGTTGCATCCCGATCCCTTCCAGATCCCGTTTTCCAGTGAGATCCCCATCCGTGAGATCGATAGAATCACAATCCATTTGTATCCCGTTTGCGGTGGGATCCGATCCCAGTGGAATCCTGACCCTGGTGAGATCCAAATTCCATGGGATCCCGGTCACGGTGGGAACATCCTCTCCGATAGTATCCCGTTTCCCAATAGAATCTCGATTAGGTCCCGATAACCAATGGGATTGCGTTACCAGGACTATTGTCTTTGTAAAGTAAATGGGATTTTATAATTAAAGTTTAATTCGCTATAAAGATCCTTTCTAAAGATGATTTTGGTGCCAGTTGTTCTTTGCCCCATTATCATGGCCTTGCTCGAGGGCAACAGGCGCACAGGGCGATGCAGCTTATATTCTGGGAACCACTGGGCGCGCCGAACAGCTAAGGGTGAAAACCCGTGTCACATTTTGTTTAGTTATGTAACATCATAGTTATAATATATAGATAATTGGATTATGTTGATAATTGGGGGGGGGGGGGAGTTCATTGTACGTACATAAGGGGGGTCGTTAAAAAAGTACGCGTGCAACAGGGGAGTGGGGGGTAGAACATTTGACTTGTTGTGTACGTACTATATAGATGGCACCCTCCTCTCGTTTGTTTGCTTTGGTGCTGTATGGCATAATTTTGTGACATAATTATTTCTTACGGTTGAACTACGGCGAGAACACAGAGAAAACTAAAGAATGCATTCTAAACTGTTCCAGTTCCTGGCAGCAATTTTAGATTTCAACATATTTTATTGGATCTGGGAAAGGGGGGGGGGGGGCCTTTGAAATCCTTTTTGTAGTAATTATATGTACTGTATGTTTATTTATTCATTATTAAGATACTAACACACATACTCTGGTGATGGTCTGAGATTACTCTCTTATGACCCCGGCTAGTACATTGGTTACCAGCTCCATCTGCTGAGCCATACAACATTTCCCTCACGTACGGTTCTCCAACCGCCCTGGTTTGCCCCAGGACATCTAGTGAGAGACATTCAGTCAGCAGGTGCGCTAGTGTCCCTGGGACGAGGCTGCAATGCGGCAGGTAGGATCCCTATTGTTGTCCAGCCACCAGAAGTATGTGCTTATGGGGCAATGCTCTGTGCGCATTTGCGTAAGCTCTGATGTCTGCGTCCTAACCCCCACCATGGGTCCTGTTTGCTAGGAGTGGGCAAATTTGAAAAGACGCCTCTGGTGGTCATATTGTCTGACTTCTGGCTGAGGCTGAGCAGCCCCGGTTTTCACCATTGTCCACTTTCTCATTGCCACTGATGTTGACGTGACCAGGGATCCACTGCACTGTCACATTGCCTCCTAGTTCACTGATTTTGCACACGTCATCAATAATAAGTCAACTAGATGAGTGGCAAATGGTCTCTTTCCCAAGATCTCAAGAGCAGGTCTTGAGTCCAAATACACAATCACATCAAGCCCCACAAGCTCATTTTCTTTTAGTGTATGGTACACTCTCTCCCTGTGTATAGCTTCAAGCTCCGCATCAAAGTTTGATACTGCTGCAGTCCCACGGGCCTAGAGAGTTCCTGATTTTATTGTGCCCCCCCCTGCTGGGTATAGTATTTGTTTAAAACAAATCAGACACATAACACATTGGCACAAATTAGTGTGAACCCCCACTTTTCAGCAGCTCCACTCCAGGACAATGATGATGATGTGTGTGTCCGCTGCCTTAAGGTGGTCCACGGGGGAAAATATCAATATTTATATAATTTTTATCAAAAATGAGATTTTGGTGAATTTTACTAGATAAACCTCTTAGGAACATTTTGGTTTTTACCATTTTCATAAAAAAATAATTTAAAGTTGTTAAAAATGTATTTAAAAGTAGGATGGTAAGAGCAAATTTTGACCTCGGGGGCAAAATTCAGGCTCTGTAAACCCCTGACGCGCCCCTTCGCTTTTATAATATAATTACAACGCAATGTAGACATATTTGGTATCGATCGAAAGCTTAGCCTATCTACTCGGTAATGGTATCGCCCACTAAAAGGTCCAGAAATAAGCCTGGCGGATTCTCTTTGTTCTGCAAACCCTACACATTTTGAATCATTTTCGTTCAAACAAATTTTCTCATTGGTCGAGATTTAAATTTTTCAGATAACACAAATTATCATTGGTCGGCTAATTTTAGATTTGACGTAGTTGAACAAATCTATCCCACAATGCATTGCCCGACTCTCATTTTTCACTTTGGATCATTCCGTGCAGTTAGCGTTACCCGTTTCCATCGATCGACTTTACTTTTTCTGTCGTCAAATAAATTCAAATTTAAACTTATTTTCTTGCTTTGAAAAGGTAAGTTGAACTTATTATTGTATAATGTAATGTATAATAAATAGGTTTAGCTAGTTTTAAGTGTTCCAGCGAATTTTGAGCTAGGTTTAGTCAGATAGTAGTACAGTAGGCTTACTGCATATAATAATAATTACTAACGGTTACGCCAGTAACGGAGTAACGCACATGTGTACACTTTTGATTAGAAATAAAGGTTCTTTATACCTAGTTATACGAAATTGAAATAGATAATTGTATTTTAATATAACTACTAGTTCAATATAATCGTTCATTACCTTTGTGTCCATTCACGTGAGTGACAAATTAGGTTTTTATGTTTTAAAATTGTATTGATTTATTGCGTTGTCAATGACAACATTTCAGTCATTTATTTAGTGTTATACCGGTAATAATATAAATCAAAATGAATTTCAACGAATGGATGGAATAAGTTCAATAAGCCAAGGTTTCCCTTTTAATATTTTTTTATTTTAAATAATAATAGAAATTGACGAATATACCATTTTTGTGTGGTTTTTTTCCACAACATTTACCAGTATTACCAATGCCTAAGCCTATGCTACTTTTTATAGTGCTAGTAATACTACTAATAAATAATATTTTTTTTTGTTCTAAATAGAAAATAATGGCACCCATGTCCAAGAAGTCCAAGAAAATGCAGATGATGAGACTAGTGAAACAGGAAAAACAGAAGAGGGGCCACACATCACCACCCGCTTCACCACCAGCTTCTAGATGTGAAGATTCTGTGGCTTCATCTGCTTCAAAAACCAAACTTCATGCTTTTGAATGTCAGCACACCTTAGGCCTCTCTACCTCATCCATCATTCAGGTAGATGCCCTCCAGCCACTTTTTTTAAAGTTTACATGCCCTGAATGCAGGGAGGGACACTTCATTCTCCGCAGCGATGACAAGAAACGCTCTGGACTTGCATTATTCTTAGAGGTGATTTGTAATATATGTGACTTTGTCATCTCATCTTCTTATACATCAGTTTTATGCACTGGCAAAACTTTTGATGTCAACAAAAGAGCTGTGGCAGCATCATTAGTGACTGGATTGGGGCATGCTGGTATGGGGAAGTTTTTTGAAATTATTAATGTTCCTAACATTCACCAAAAGACATTTGACCAGCATGCTACCACCCTGCATCAATCGCTACCATCCTACAAAGATAAGTTGTTGGAGCTTGCAGTGGATAAAGTGAAGGCAGCTTATCCGGAACAAAACCAAGCAGGGGTAGTCGACATTGATGTATGTTGGCACACTCGGGGCCACAGCTCTAAATCTGGCATCGGTTGTGTCATAGAGAACAGAACCGGCCTTGTTGTTGACTTTGAATGTCTTTCAAAGTTTTGCCAGATGTGTTCAACCACTGGTAAAAAGATACAAGCAGAAAGTAAGGAGAAATTTTCTTCCTGGATGGCAAGTCACAAATTATCTTGTGATATTAACCACACAGGTTCCAGTGGGAGTATGGAGCAGCAAGCTGCTGTTGCAATGTGGGGCAGGTCAGTTTCGAAACATGGTTTACGTTATCGTACTGTTGTGTCCGATGGAGACACAAACACTATCAAGTCCATACATAATTCTAATCCGTATCCCGGCTTGGTAGTGGAAAAGCATGAATGCGTAAACCATGTTTCTAAACGACTTGGAACTGCCTTGAGGACCCTAGTAGACACAAAAAAAAAACAGAAAATTACGCTTGGTGGTAAGGGTGTTGGGCGCCTTACTCAAGACAAAATCAAACGGCTACAGAAGTATTTTACAAAGGCTGTTAGGTCCAACAAAAATGTGGAAGACATGAAGCGGGCAATCTGGGCAGGATTCTGGCATTGCAATTCAACTGATGAAGAACCACGCCATGATGACTGCCCGGATGGTGAGACGTCCTGGTGTTTTTTCAAGAAGGCAGTGGCTAAAGGGTTAGTTATTCCTAAACATCTTTCACATATTTCAACATACCTCATCTCAACCCAACTGTAGCTGAATATGTGAAAGATGTTTATGAAAGAATGACTAATGAGGATTTGCTACGTCGCTGCCTTCAGGGCAAAACTCAGAACGTCAATGAGTGCATCCACTCACTCATATGGTCCCGATGCCCCAAACACATTTTTGTCAAACGGTCAAGGCTGGAAATTTCTGTAGCCGTTGGTGTTGGAGAATTCAATATGGGTTCTAAGGCGTCCAAAGACTTCTTATCATCAGTTGGTTTGGGAATAGGTCATATGACACATCAGTGGGGGTAAAGAGGGATAATGTTAGGGTTAGAAAAGCTGAATCATCTTTAAAATTAAATGTCAAAAGGAGGAGGGAGCTAATTAGGGGGGCAGAGAGGAGGGAATCAGATAGACTTTTATTAGTAGAAGGGGGTGTACAGTATTTAGCGGGTGGTTCTAATGATTTTTGATTATGCTTTATGGGGATGGGTTTTACAGTTTTCACTTTCAATTATTTTATCTATATACCTATCTATATTAATTTACAGATTGTGTATGTAGGCATTTCATGCATTACGTTTGCTACATATTGATGTACAGGTTCATGTTTGGTTGCTCACCAGAGCTTTGTTTAAAAAAATGTTTATTATTATGTATCAATAACTTCAATATGTGGAATTTAGAATAATAATGTGAATTTATTTTTATCTTGCCTACTTATGTTTTTAAATTAATGAATGGTGTATATATACAATGTATGCAACCAATGTTGCTCGAATATCCTGTCAAATTTTAATTACAAATATTTTTGTTTTTCTCAACTTATGTTTTTCGCTGACGTCAGATATATCAATCAGGAGGAAAAGTGTTATGACTACATACTTCAAATTGTGCATGCTTGTTTCTGTTGATATTTTCTACTTCATGATTGTTATTTTTGTAACAAATTGATCATAGAAATTTATTTCAGAATTTTTTTATATTGTATCATTTTTTTTAGGTCGAAGCGTGGTTTCGGAAAAAATGCATTAATTTATTTTCTATCTTTTATGTCTATGTTTTTAAATTGATTTTTTATTAATGAATGGTGTATTTACATGGTGTATACAACTAATGTTGCTCAAATATCCTGTTAAATTTTAATTAACAATTTTCAAAATATTTTTGTTGTTCTCAACTATTATTTTTCAGTTTTTCTCTGACGTCAGATGTATCAGGTGGAAAATTATTATGACTACATACTTCAAATTTTGCATGCTTGTTTCTATTGATATTCTCTACTCAATGACTGATATTTTTTAAACAAAATGCTCATAGAAAAAAATTCTGAATTTTGTATTATTATAATTTTTTTATTGAGCTCGAGGGGTGGTTTCAGAAAAAATGCATTTATTTATTTTCTATCTTTTGTGTCTATGTTTTTACATTGATTCTTCATTCTTGTATAGAGTATGTGTAAGGTGTATGCATCCAATATTGTTCATATAGCCTGTAATTTTTTTAATGAACATTTTTAGACTTCTTTTTTGATTTTCTCAGCTTTGCGTTTTCCAGAAATTTTTGGAACGCCAAATGATTCAGTAGGAAAAGTATTCTAGCTACAGGCTTCAAACTTTGCATGCTTCTTTTCATTGATATCCTTTACAAATTACAAAAGGCTTTTTTATATATGTCCAACTAGAAAAGTTTTGTAACATTTTTACATTTGCTACCCCTAAAAATTTCTGGCATATTTAGGTGACCCCACATACATGCCATTTGTAACACTTCCAATAACTGCAGTGTAATAAGCTTCTTTAAACTTTTTATAAATGTTATTCTTAATGTGTATGCAAAGTTTCATTATGATATTGCAATACAAATTTTTTTTTAATCATTTTGCGCAACTGTCAAAATTGGTTTTAAAAAATCAATTTTTTGCAATAAAAGTCAAAAAATTTTTTTTTTAAATGATCTTCAGTGGTTTTTTGTCTTTCTGTTTGTGTATGTTTTGTTTGTACTATTTTTTTTTTTTCTAACTTGAGAAACATAGAAAAAATATTTTTGACCCATGGACCACCTTAAGCAGTAATACATTTCTAATCCCCCCCCCCCCCCCCCCCCCAAGGCTTCAAGGGACTATCCGTATATTCCGAGTGCTCAGGGCGAAAAATAGGGTGGGGGGGAGCATGTGTAATGCCGATCATCAGTATCATAAAAACACAACGTTGGAAATTTATTAGAAAAGAGAAGAAACACTGGAGGTTTATCATTATCAAACATTATTTGGGAAGTTCTGAGGTTACACCATTAGTTAATACTTCATTAGTATGAAATAGTTTTAACTCCACCACTTAGCCAAACTTACCCCCAAGCTCCAGTCCAACCCCTACCAACCAAGCTATGGCACAGACATTAATGAAATGGTCCTAAAGTTTCAAATTAATTTTCCATTATTATGGCCTAAACTATATACATATTGAAGTTGAAGGCTTCATGGTTGATGGATCTTAGCCAAAGTTTGCCAAAACCATTCATAATATCACCGGGGAAAAGGATCCCTCCGAGATCATGATCTCACTGAGGAACAGGATCATAACGGGAAATGGGATCCAACTTATAAAACGTGATTCAGTCTGGTAACAGTATCACTACAGAGAATAGATCCTAACATGAACGGAATCTCACAGTGAAACGGGGTCAAACCGGGAAGGGATCACATCGGGGAACCAGATCCCATTGGAGAACAGGATCCATCGGGAAACGGGATCCCACCAGGGAACGAGATCCCACCAGAGAACAGGACCCCACCTTGGAAC
The DNA here is from genome assembly GCA_964017045.1 of Omphiscola glabra. Classification (NCBI taxonomy): domain Eukaryota; kingdom Metazoa; phylum Mollusca; class Gastropoda; family Lymnaeidae; genus Omphiscola; species Omphiscola glabra. The sequence goes on along the minus strand of OZ024794.1, from coordinate 37,888,689 downwards.
GGGATCACACTGGGAATTTAGATCCCACAGAGAACAGGATCCCAAGGGGTATGGGATCTCATCAGGGAAACTGGTTCCCACCGGGATATTGGATCCTATCGGGAAAGGCATCCGCAAGGTCAGGACCCCAATGAGGTTGGGATTCCCACCAGGAAAAGTATTCCATCAGGATCCCAAATGAGTTTGGGATGTCACCGGGATAGGGATCCCCAAGGTTGGGACCCCAATGAGGTAGGGATGCCACTGGGAACGGGATCCCATGGGGAAACGGGATTTTATTGTATCAGGATCTCACCGAGTTCAGGATCCCTTCGGGAACAGGATCCCATTCTGGGGACTGGGATCAAAACTGGGAAGAGATCCTACTGGGGATCGGGATACCTTTCGGATTGTATTTTATGAATGTTTTTTTAAGGTGAGAATTTTAAAAAAAATATTCATGTGTTTTTTACAGGCCCTTTCATTTAAATGTTAGCTAAAGGGCTAAAAATGTTTATTTCTGAATGCCATCACGAGCGAGGATGCCGGGCCACGAGAGATGCTGCCTTTTATATGGTCTAGTTTTAGGAAAAATATTAAATTGTGACCCTTCGGTACCGGTATTTGAATTGTGATAATCAAGTGTATGTGTACTAAGTTTGATCTAGATCCATTCACCCATGCAGGAGCCTTTGTTTGGAATTATAATTATACTATACATCTCATGTAAGAAAAAAACCACATGAATATTTGACTCCTATCCCAAAACAAAACATCTAATTAGGTTCACCCTTCCCCACCCTTTTTTTTTGTCATCCAGTATTTCATTTTTTTTTTGAGAACATGCCTATAGTTTGAAAATTTCATTTAGCATACTAACTTATAGGTGGTTAAAAATCTGGCTACAGGGCGAAAGAAAAAAAAACAAAACAAATTGGCATAAGGCTATGTAACTATGGTTGGAGGATGTTCAAAGATGCTTTAGAAATCAAATAAAAAGAAAAAAAAGCGCTGTATAATTCATTATTAGTATAAGTTAACTATTACTGCCTGGATTTAATTAATAAAGAATACATATAAGTTTACTATAGAAAAAACTAAATGCGTTATGAAATAAAATACGCACCTGAACCGCGAGATTACAGTGAATTAATGGGGCAATATAAGCCCTTGGTGGATTATTTGGGGCAGTTATATTAATAGGGGGGTACTTTGATAAAAAAAATTCAAAAATTTTGTAAAAATAAACCAATCAGACCAATGACCAATGGCATAGTTGAATAGAGCTCGTCTAATTTGGAGAGATGGTACATTGAATTCATTTGCGTTTTTATTGGGAGTCACTTCCCTTTCATCATCATCATCATGTCCCTTAGTCCTTGGGCCGATGGGGCGCCACAGATGACATTAAAACTATCCTTCTCCATTCCTCTCAGTCTTCTGCACGACGCATAGCATCGCCTAGTTTTAATCCTGTCCACTCTTTGATTTTATCTTCCCATCTTTTTCTCTGTCTTCCTCTTCTTCTCCCTTTATTTTTTTAAAAATAGACTTAGGCTATTTCACGCTATTAGTGCCCAGCGTGATTGTTTAGGGTTCAGGTTAGGTTAAGGGGTATATTTTTTTAGAGGTTTAGGGATAGATTTATGGTTCATGTAAGGTTGAGGGATACATTTAGGAAATTTTTTCATCATTATTTAACGTTTTATTTTTAATTTTACGGGTAGCGGCAACCAAGATGGCGGCCGTGTGAGTGTGATAAATTGCGGAACTAATTCTTGGAATTTACCTAGAGTTACATTTTCATTAATATGACGATGGCAAATTTTTATTGGTTGATTAATTATAATTTTAAAATTTCATTGGTTTGCTGATTATAATATTTTTAAGTGTTCCGACATCTTTCAAAAATTCGTTAGCCTGACCTCATGTTGTTTCATTCATTTTCTAGATATTATTTTCGGTGGCACCTGAAATAAAGTGTGTAAAAGTGTATACCATGAAACTGGAAGTTGGGTTTTCATTATTTCTTTATTTTATAGTTATTTTTGACAATTTTGTTTTCCTAATTTTCAGTGTCAAAATCCAGGACGCCCAGGTTAGGGATAGGGTCAAAACACTGGTTCATTTTTGGTCAAAACCCTGGTTCCAAGAGGATCAAAACCCTGTTCCAAGAGGGTCAAAACCCTGGTTCCTATAGGGTCAAAACCCTGGTTCCAAGAGGGTCAAAACCCTGGTTCTGAGAGGGTCAAAACCCAGGTTAGGGATAAATTTTGGGTTCAGGTTAGGTTTAGGTATACATTTTTAGGACATTTTTTCATTATTTTTAACGTTTTACGCTTAATTTTAGCTAACGTGAGTTATTTTAATTTTCCACGGCCGCCATCTTGTTTGCCCCGACCCGTGAATACGTAAATGTTCGCGGTTCGCAGCAACCAAGATGGGGGCCATAGATAGGTAGGTAGGTAGGCAGTTAGCTTGGTAGGTAGATAGATAGGTATATAGATAAGTATATAGATAGGTAGGCAGGTAGATAGGTTGAAAGGTAGATAGGTAGATGATAGATAGATATAGAGATAGATAGAGAGATAGAAAAAGAGATAGATAGAGACGGAGGGATGAATGGAGAGATGGAGGGGGGAGATGGACAAAGAGAGAGATAAAAGTAGGTTTCTGAATTAGTACCGGTACAAACATGTTACAATTTTGCGAATGGGGCCGGGGGCCTTATTTTTTTAAAATGTGAGCTATATAAACATAATTTCAAACAGAGCTACTGCATGGGTGGATCAATCGCTACTCGCGTGTGGACAAATTTTTTAAAATCTATGCTTCTCACGTGGACAGCTGTATGTTGCCTACTTACACGTCGAAAAACCTTCTAATTTATTTGTGTACACATCAAACAAAAAAAGTATTTTCTATTTAAAAAGTACTTTAAAATGTAATTTAAACTGAAACACTTTTTACTTTGAGTGGCATTGCAAAGCATGCCAGGCTCTCGCTAGTTTAATATAATGTATTAATATATGTTTTTTCTGTTTACCAAATCTACATGGTCCATTATACCGGTATATGCTTTTTTGTCTAAATAAGGCAACGCATCCCCTTCCAAAATGCTTCCAAAATACTATTTTGGGACTCCTTATTTGAACTTTCAACTTTGGCACATAACTAATTAATTAAAGATTTCCCTAACCAATGGTTTAATAGTTTTTGCACACTGCAAACTTTCATGAAGGAAACTCTGAGATAAAATGAGCATAACAAGTGGCTGACTTGTGAGAATTGACACATATATACATTGATAGATAATACAGAGTAAGACTTAATATGAAAGACATAAAAGTTGAACTTCTATGCACATTTTTAGTGAAAGATGCCTTATATTTAAAGGGGAATTTCAAAATACAGGTCGATTGAAAAATCCAAACAAAACAATGAAAATGTAGGCCAAGATGGCTACTAAAGTGAAAGGCCGGAAACGGAACTCAAATATATTTCAAAATTACTCATTTATTAATAAATAGAAACACATCGGAAAATTAAAAACTCAGATTTTTCGGTGCCCATTCCCCATACACAAAAAGTAGTAGTCTCCCTTGCTTTACCCAAGTACCTAATATTAACTACTGAGGGCTGGTAATCATTCATTTTAAAGTGATTATTTCGAGTGAAATAAATTAAAACCTTTCTATTTACCTCATGGAACAACTAAAAACACTTGAGTGGTTTCAATAGCATGTACATATGGTTTTCCTGGTTCTGGTAGGGCACAATGCTGAATCCATCTACTGGCATATGTGCAATGGTTGGGGATGCGATTGATGGCGGTATTGTCCAGGTGGTTCCAAGCGATGATTGTGCGTGGGAAAAATGTTTGTTGATATTGTACTGTGTTACACCGAGGCACAGTGAAGCATTTACTATTGTTCCGGGTGTAATTGCTTATGGCAGGCCTGCACAACTAAAAATGTAAGGCGAGTCGTAATATTTTACAAAAAACTTGTTCGGGCCAAAAGAAAATAACACAGGACTTATGCTGGTCAAAAGAAAATAGGACTGGGAGAAAGCTATTAAGAGAATAATTTAAAAATATATATATTTCGTTAATTCTCAGTCCGCGAAGTGCATGCTTGCAGGACGCATGCGGCCCGCAGGCTGTATGTTGAGCAGGCCTGGCTTATGGGGTTGTTAGATGTGAAGTCAGTGTTTAGTGATCGTTTGGCTCTGATTAAGAGACCTGGCTTCTGTGGGGTGAGATGCATGTTTGCTGGGATGGCCGGCACTAGTTGCAGTTTGAATTTCTGAGGGTTATTTTTCTAGATTTTCTCCGATCTTCTGGCCTTGTGAGCTTATAAAAGGCTACATTTTACACTTATTTCTTGTAGCATGTAGAGAATTGTTTTCTCTGAAACATTGTGACGAACCAGGGTGCATGCATCCCATAGTCCAAAAGTCACTAACAAATGGACAAGAGTTCATCCCCATAATTGTTGTTACTGCTAGAAATGTGTAGGTCTCATAGTAATTGACAGGTTTCCAGTCTCTAAAAATAGATCTCTTGCATGTGCATGTTGATGTTAATTCTGTAGGAAGCATACTCATTTATTGAGAGTACAAGCTTGTGAATAATATGTGTGACTAGCTAAGTATCAAAAACAGTCAAGGTTATTTGACTTACTAGTCACAATACAAGCTCCAAATTGACACCTACATTTTTCAAAGGTAAAAATCTGAAATTGCACTCAGTTTTAGTGCTTAGATCAGCAGCTTTCCTACATTATTTATAGTAGGAACAGTATTAGCTCTTTACAAGGCACGTTAGCTGGGGGCGTGGCTGGTTGTTCATCAGCTGATTAATTATTAATTTCATTTTTTCGTCTCTAGTAATACTAATATTACTACTAGGATTATAATTACATGATTCATTGCATCCGAAATTATAAAATTACTGTCTGAATCGTCATGAGTAATATTTTCAACCTTTATAAGACTTCTACTTACCTTTTTATAAATAAAAGATTTGATTTAAAATATAACTAAAGCATATATTTATTTTAAATACAGTAAACATGTTATGTTGTTTTTGCCTTTAGAAATAATCATTTTACCAATATTTCTGTTTGTGTATATACCCTAAAAAAAAACGGTTAAAATAAAACATCTTGATGTTATGTTTAAGTTTTTATGTTCTTTGTGTTTTGAATTAAGTTGTGAATGTCTCCTGAAAATTTGGTGCAATTATCTTTAAAAATAAAATTGTTGTAGGCAAAATAATGCAGAAACTAGAAAAGAGGGTCACAAGTTTAGTTTTGGGGGTAAAATTTTAAGTACCGGTATTTCATTCTTTTTTTGTGAACATGCCCTTCAGTTTGAAAATTTCATTGACATCCCAACGTATTGGTGACAAAATCTGGTCTATAGGGTGGAAAAAATCTTGGAATATAGGGTGGAAAATCTGTGGTTACAATTAGTTTTAGAAACAATGGGCAGTTCACTCATACAAAGAAACAAGTTCAATGCATCATGACTCTTGTCCAATTCATCTGACAAATATGTTATTAATGTTAATGTGTTGATGCACAATATATTCAAGACTTTCTAATTCCATCCTTACTCTTTGGGCAGGGAATTTCTGCAATTATACTCTGATCAAAGGACAGCAAGCAGTCATTAAATTTTACTTTTTTATTTTTAAATTTTACTTTTTTAATTTTGTGCCTGGGTTATGAGCTAAGCCACTATATCCGGGATTTTGTAAGCATTCATTGCTTTAAAAAAAAACATACGAGATTTAAGAAAAATATTTTTTAAATTTATTACACCAAGTAAGTCTGTGCAGAAAGTAATTTTATAAAAGTAAAAAAAAAACAAACAACATATTTCAGTTTTTCTTCATTTAATTGAAATTCATTGGCTTCAGTGCCTTACTACCCTTCTGCATATAATTAAGAGAATTTTAGAGATGGGGCTGATTAAATGGAAACAAAAACAGAGTTGCATGAAAAGAAGGAATAAATATTGTTCCACTTTGGTACCTGTATTAAGAATTTCTCCCTTTTTTTAAGAAGAGAGCAACACCCAAAATAATTTCAAATGCTTAAAACATGATATTTTAATTTTATAAAATATTTTTCTAGGGATACACATCATTTTGGAATGACTGCATATCATCTGGATTAAGAGGCTGTATTCTCATTGAGCTTTCACTGAGAGGAAGAGTGGAATTAGATAAAGCTGGGATGAGGAGACGAAGTCTGACCAACCGCAAAGTAATATGCAAAAATGATCAACCTACAGGAGATGTTTTGCTAGATGAGGCTTTAAGACATATAAAAGAAACACAACCACCAGAAACTGTACAATCATGGATAGAATATCTAAGTGGTAATACAAAATTCCAACTGATATAATGGGTTACTGGAAATTTGTATGAAAGAAATTTCGTTGACGGAAAATTGATTGACGGAAATTTGGTCAAATCTTTTTTTCAGTTCGCACGTTAAAATTTTCATCAAATTTATTTTTTAGCGCTCTATACTTTATAGTAAACACAATAATGTGATCAATAACTTAATAGGATATTTGACGCAAAATTTTAACATGTGAACTGAAAAAAAGATTTGACCAAATTTCCATTCGATAAATTTTCCGTCTACGAAGTTTCTTTCATACGAATTACCGGATACGGATATAATGTTATGCAAATTTTAATTATTCTATTGCAATAACCTATCATATGCATTTTGTAAAAATTTTAACATTTCAAGTTCATGTTTAATTTACTTCTAAAATTATTGAGTCCATTTTATTAGACTTTATAAAAAGTATTGGCAACAAATAATGAAAAAAAAAATATGGTAAGCTTTGGTATTAAACAATCTAATTGTACCTGTACGGTAAACAAGACAGCTGTATTGACCTTTAATTCTATTTACTACTGCATTTCCCAACCTGCTATGAAGTATCAAATGAAATCACATAACTTTTTAAAATATATATTTTGAATTTAAAAGTATTAAATATTAATAATAAATTTTTTAAAACTTAGTTAAAAAATGAACCATAAAAAAACCAGTAAATTTTAAATATTTTTTAGTCTATTGAAGAAGGCTGAGAATATTATACAATTTCATGATTATTTTAATTATCGTCTAATTTGATTAAGGGTGTGATTCCTTCGTTTCAACACTATCACTAGACATGATAATGTATTAACGTTTGTAGATTTAAAAAGATGTGACATATATGTACTTGTAAAACCCCATATGATGCAACATAAATACTTTAAAAACCCCATATCTTTTAACTGCACAATTATTGTGCTATAGATTAAATTTTTTATATATATTCAAAGAATTAGAAATTCTTTTTACACTGCGTATATCAAGAAAAGATTTTTTACTTAAATTTTTACAGCTATATTTTCTATTTAAAAGATAATTTAATCCTATCCTAAGTAATTAATTGATATACTGGTATATAATTACTAGTAATGAAAACAATTTTAAAAATAATTTCAGGTGAAACATGGAATCCACTCAAACTGCGCTACCAGTTACGTAATGTAAGAGAACGCCTGGCCAAAAATTTGGTGGAAAAGGGTGTTTGCACAACAGAAAAACAAAACTTTCTGTTGTTTGATATGACCACTCATCCTCTAACAGACAATGTTGTCAAACAGAGGCTTATAAAAAGAGTTCAAGATTCTGTGCTCAGTCGCTGGACCAATGATGCTCATAGGATGGATCGTCGCATGTTATCACTGATATACTTAGCTCACTCATCTGATGTGCTAGAAAATGCATTTGCCCCTTTGTCTGATGATGACTATGAGGTGGCTATGAAGCGGGTGAGAGAATTGTTGGATCTGGACTTTGATGCTGAAAGTATGAAGGAAGGAACAAATGAACTAATGTGGGCAGTTATCAGTGCTATGAGCAAGTGATTTAAATAACTTCTATGTATGCTAATATCATTAAGTTTCTTCTACTTCTTGGTCTTTTTAGTGGGGTTTCTTTGATTTTAGATCTATAAAGTGAGAATAAGATCAGATTAAATTTTTGTTTCTGAATATGTTTTCTTTAATTTAATGGATTTGTCATATTTGATGATTACACAATATAAAATGTACCTATTGTAACATATATCTAAATATAATAGATACAAATAAATGTTAGAGGAAGGCTCCTTATTTATTTTATTTCAGTTGAAACAAATAATAGTTCTTTCTGCTTAAAGCCGCAGCAATTTTTAGGGAGAGTATGTTTGCAAAAGTTAGAAACAAAACAAATTGGTAATTTTTAAAGGTATAAATTATAAAAACAAACAGAAAAGCAGAAGTAATTTACACGCTTTATAAGCTGATTGTTATAATAATTTTTTCTTTTTTTCAAATCTATATAATTTTTGCATCACACTACAAATGTTTATTTGTTCACAAATAATACCTTTTCTCAAATAGTTTTTTTTTTTTTAAATTTTAGTTTGAAAAAATAAATTTTGGCGAGATTTCACTGCTTAAAATTGGGTAAATAATCATTTTGAAAATGAACTGTGGAACAAGAATGTTCAGGCTTGAAAATAAAATATAAGACAATTAAGCAGAAGTTTTGGCTAGATGCCTTGTGTGTTTGAAGATCTCATAAAGACATTGTAGCTCAATGTTCTTAACAGTTATTGTTATTGTCTTGTCTTATATTTTAAAGCCTTAAAATATCTTGTTTAACTATTTATTTACTGTACCGGTACATGGCTTGAACGCAGTCCCTTATCTATATTTTAAATGTTTTTAGCAGACGAAAATTATAAATAGTTATTTTTGCTAATATCTTGTGAAATGAGTTGATATACCTAACATTTCATCATGCTATTGAAAAACTTCCACATTATTTCTGAAACCCAAAGTTATACAGGTGTGGCCCCAGCAGAGGAAAAGGCAGTTCTCGTCAGTAAATGTTGACCAATAAGGGGCTGTTCATATAAGCCATAGCTCCTGTATCCAGTAGGCAAAATCTCAAAAATCAAACTGCCCTTTCAGTGTCAGTGTATATATTACATATGAATGGTCCCTAAGTAACATTAAAAATATTACAAGCTGCCTTTTATTTTCATAAGCTTAGGATTTTGAGTTCTTTTAGAGAAATCCTGTTACTATTACCTGTAAAATCTAAATTCAATTATTTATGCAACTGTTTCCTTCCAGCTGAAGTTGGAAGGTACTATACGCTACTCATAATTTCATTGGTTTTATTGATAGGAGCTAACCCTATAAATGTAAACTCAGTATAACTATATTGCAATTATTGCAATGTGTTTTCATACTCAGATGCAATTTTGTTTTTTAATGTAGATTACTAAATTATAAATTCATTCCCTCCAATATTCTCTATAATAACAGTGATCCTTAAAGAGGTAATGCTATATGTATTTGAAAATAACACCGAAGCATAACACATTAAGCATTTAATCTCGGCTTTTGTTTACACAAAAATAGGTTTCCAATGAATCAGAAAAGTTTTCTTAGATTTTATTACTGGAACTGGAATACTGCTGTAGTATTACAAGGCACCCTTGTAAATTGGCATAATGCTCTAAAACCATAGGATTGGTTCAATTTTGGAGGCACATAATAAATCTTTGCAAAAAACATTAGGAAATAAAAGTAGGGCCTTTGTTTTGATTTCATCATTCAGCAATTCATTACACTTATACACTTTTTGTACCAGTGTATTGTCTTCTAATACCTCTATGCTGCAACACTGGGTTTATTAAAATTGCAGGGAACTTGTTTAGGATTGATTTATTAAGACACCCTCCTTTTCCCAACTCAACAAGTGCTTTATACAGTACTTTTAACTGTTGTGGGCAAGAAGTAAAAAATTACTGGCACTATCTTGTAAAAGTTATTGAACTTTTCTTTTTTAAATTAAAAAAAAAATTAACTTTAATAAAATTACATAACAAACAAATTGACATCTTACGTATTAATGTAAAAAAAAAAAGCCAGTACACAGAAGCTAATATAATATAATTTCCAATAGTTCCCACCACTATACTAAAATTAAAAAGCACATTCTGCTCTGCATGAAAAGTATCCCTTTTCAACTTGGTCAATTTTATTATCTGAATTTAATTTTATATTAACTACCGTTATATAATTTTGTTAATAAATTTTCAGATTATATGTTGTTTTTCCATGAGAGCTTAACCTACATCCTAATTTTGTTTAGTTTAGTCTTTTTTGTTTATTTTATTAAAACTGTTAAGTTAAAATAAAAAATATGTAAGAGGTGTGCAATTGTGCCAGATGTGTGGAAATTTGCTCATACTGTATTTGTGGGAATTACATTAGGCTGCAGTTTAAGCCATCTGTGATTAGCTTGTATCTGTATCATACATTTCAAAATCATTTACTTGTAAAAAGTGTAGATTATTGATGGGGCCCATACTTTTATTATCATATGGTTTCAAACTGTCATATGGATTGTCTTATATTTTCTTGATGGTTATTAAACCTTGTTTATATTTTAAAATATTGAATTCATCCTCATTTGTGTGTGTGTGTTTCGTTCACATTAGGATATTTTGAAGAATTTATTCTGACAGCAGCAAACTTGGATCATTTTCAATAGTGAAAAGAAATCATAAATCATTAATGTGCCGAATTTAAAAAAAAAGGTTGTAAAGGAAGTCTATTTGCATTTATTGGAAAATTATTTTGAAATTATTATATTTTGGTTTATAATAATAATAAATTCATTTTTTGGTACATGTAGGGTACCTTATAATTATTATGCATCACCAAAATTTGATTATCAAATGAATTTTAAAGAGAATTTTCAAAACACATTTTTACGCTGCGTGTGTGTTCAAGGAATTTGAACAAGCCTGTGGTCTAGGGGAATTTGATAAGAGGTAGATGTGAGAAAGACTTATAGCCACAAGTAAAAAAATATGTACTCATTATTTTATTACATTTATATGGAATAAAATGATTATAAAGATAGAGAAAACCTACATACTAAGAAAGGAATAAAGGCTAAGGACTAACACTAACTACTAACAATGTCTAATCTTAACAGTAATATAAAGAAACTAACAGAACTCTAAGTTCCTGAAATGAATATGAAATTGAATCATTGCTTGACTTTGATTACTATTCCTGCTAGCTATTGGAGGGCCATATCTAGTACTAAGCTAATGCCATGGAAAGCATCTAACTCTAAAAAAACAGATTCATTTCACGTGGCTGAATGTAGTTGAGGGTTGGCTCAATACGCTGATAAAGCATCTTGTTTATTTAGCGACTTGTCACCCTTACTTAAATGTCTGACAAGGCCAGGTGAGTCAAGTAAATAAACAAACTGCAGTAAGTACTATGCAACAATATTCATATAATAATAAAGTTCATTTGAAAAATCACGCTTCATCCCCAAAGGCTCCACGCGCGGTACAAAAACAAAGCTGGGAGATAATAACTAGCTGGGAAATGTAGTTTTCGATGTAATTTTTTGCGGAGGGATGAAAATATACCACCCCCGGAAATTTTATTTGGCTAGGTAATTAAGGGGAGATAATCGCCTAATTTTTAATTTCCTTTAGTTTCCTTTTGTTGTGTAACTGGCTTTTAATCACCAATGACTGTCTTCTTGTGTGATGTTTTAAAAAAAATATTGTAATTTATTTTTTAACTAATAATAATGTTCTTGTAGTTTTAAATAATTAATGGTCTTGTAGAGTGCAATGTTTAATATATATTTTTAATTAATTGTCTTGTGGGGTTGTACGTTTATTAAAGTTGAAAGAGTGGTTCTCAAGATTGGATTAGGGGTCAGTAGTCATAAGGTGTGTTTTTTTTTCCTTTTTTGGAAATACTTGTCTTGCAGTATGATGTTTTAAAATAATGTTATTAAAGTTTATTGAGTGGTTCTCAATCTGGGGTCAGTAGTCAAAGTTTTTTAAATATTTTTAATTTAAAAAAAAATACTTGTTCTACAGTATGACGGTTTTAAAATAATTTAAGTTTTTTGTTTGTTTCTCAAGCTTGGGTTAAGGGTCACTAGTCATTAGGGGGTGTTTCTATTTTTTTTTCTAATTGTTTTCAGGGTGTCTTTTTAATCGTCTTCTTGTTTATATATATATATATATGTGTATGGCATCTTTCCGTCTACGAGAGACGATAGATTTATCTTTTCTGATTGCAGCTCTTGGTGTGGCTAGTGAGACCAATCCTCGAGTGGTAGACTCTTTTGCATGTCCCACACACGACTGCGGTGGAGCAGTGTTTTCTGGCCTTTCTCTGCGCTCTCTTTACAGCTGCTTCCGCTCTGTAGAGCTCCTCGGCACGTAGAGATCTTTCCTTCACGATGCCCCTCCATGTGGATCGATCCTCCGCCAGGTTCTGCCAATTTGAGATGTTGATGTTGGCCGCCTTCATGTCTCTTTTGCATATGTCTAAGTATCTGAGACGAGGCCGTCCAACTGACATTTTCCCTGTCGCCAGCTCGCTGTACAGCACGTCCTTATGTATGCGACCAGGTTGCATTCGCTTGACGTGCCCAAGCCAGCGGAGGCGTCTTTGGATTAAAATGGATGGGACGCTGCACATATTTGTTTGAGACAGGACATCCGTGTTGGGGACTTTTTCTTGCCATTTGATGTCAAGGATGCGGCGCAGGCATCTGAGGTGGAAGCCATTGAGCCTTTTTTCGTGCCTGGTGTATGGGGTCCAAGACTCGCATCCATAGAGGAGTGCGCTCAGTACGCAGGCCTGGTATACCTGCAGCTTAGTTCTTGTTGTAAGTTTGGCATTGGACCAGACTCTTTTCTTCAGTCTCGCCATGACAGTTGCGGCCTTCCCTATCCTATCACTTATATCATCCTCCATTGAGAGTGCTCGAAATGTTCGACCCTAGTTATGTGAATCTGTCAATTACATGAGCTAGGCTGACCATAACGCCAAAGAGACGAGGCGATTTAAATACGTTCGGATTCTTAAAAACAATGATATTGATTTTCTATTATTTTATGGAAATTGAATACATTTAAATTCGCAAAAAATACCAGGAATCCACTTTTGTTTTAGTAACTATTATTATTATTAATTACAAATACAGCAAAGATAACAATACATATTTTAAGCATTTTATCCCAGTATGAAAGTTATGAAAAAAAAATCATTGAAAAATTATGATCTAAGAAATACATCGTAATCACATTTATCTGGAAAACCCAAACATCTGATGTTTTTAGTGCGTTGTTAATATTGCGAAATAAAAATAAAATTAATGGTTTATAAATTAACACGCAAATAACGTAAAAGCACGAATTGCCTATTTTAGCCAAAGCTCTAAGTTTCTATTCTTTGATTTAATAATCGTGCTTGACAAAGCTGATACGGTAACTTATTTTTCCCTTCTTAAAAGTACAATTAATAACTATAGTTGATTGCCTTTTAAATCTATATATATAAAAATGTATGTATCTTTGTATGTCTCGTATGCGCTCCTACATCATTAATGCGATTACGAGACAAAACTTTGGTGATTTGTTGTCCACATACCCGGACATTTAACTGAGTCATTACAATCCTTATAAAATGTTTCGTTTTTTTTCTTATACGAGCTTTGTAAAAAAATAATTTCCTTATGCGACCCTACACCATTTATCCGAATGCGATAAAACTCTGGGGAGATGTTGCGAGCACGCCCACTAAGTTTTTTGACTTATTACAACGGTTTTTAAACATTACGTATTGAGCCAGGGGCCCTATGTTCGTTTTTTTCTAAATATATTTTCAAACCGTATGCGCTCCTGCACCGTTCATGCGATTGCTACAAAACTTTGGTTAGTTGTTGTCCATAAGCCCGCACATTTTACTGAGTCATTACAAGACTTTTAAAATATTCTATTTTTGGCCGTTTTCCCCAAATTCGTTATTTTTATTATACAAGCTTTGTAAAAAAATAATTTTTAGCCAGGGGCCCTATGTTCGTTTTGAGCCAGGGGCCCTATGTTCGTTTTTTAAAATTAAACCTATATAAATATAATTTCAAACCGTATGCGCTCCTACACCATTCAAGTGATTGCGATAAAAATGAGGTGAGTTGTTGTCCACAATCCGGAGTATTTTTCTAAGTCATTATTACCCTTTTAAAATATTTCGTTTTGGGCCGTTGGCCCCAAATTCGTTTTTTTCTTATACGAGCTTTGTAAAAAAAAAAATTCCGTATGCGCTCCTATACCATTTATCAGAATGCGATAAAACTTAAGTGAAAGGTTGTGCTTACGCCTGCAAAGTTTTTAAAAATATTACAACCATTAAATGTGTTTTCCGTTTTTAGACAGGGGCCCTAATTTCGTTTTTTTCCTATATGAGTATGGGCTATATAAATATAATTTTTAAACGGAGCTAATGCATGAATGGATATATTTTTCATCATATACAAATAGCGACATTAAATTGTGTGTTTAACATAATAAGTAGGTTTTTGAAGTAATACAACAATTCTACAATATTCCGTTTGTGGCCGGGGGCCCTAAATGCGTTTTCCAACCATATATTTTCTTTATAATTATCGCCTGCATTCCTATACCATTCATCCGATTGCGATAAAAACTTTGATGAATTGATATGCGCACTCCCGCAAATGTTTCTAAATTAGATGCACATTTTACAATATTCTGTTTGGGTCAGTGGCCCTAAAGTGTTTTTTTTTCTTATAAGAGCTTTATAACTATAATTTCATACAGAGCTATTCCATAGGTGGATTGAATTTAATCAAATACAAAGAGTGATATTTCAGATTGTATGTTACATCGTAAGAAGGTTCTGAATTAGTACCACAATTGTTCAATATTCCGTTTTTATGTGGGGGCCATAAATTTTGTTTTATATACTATATTGGTGCTATAAAAATATAATTTCCGTTTGCGTCCCTTTACCATTCATCCGATTAAGATAAGAAGTTGGCGAGTTGTTGAGCGCATGCCCGCAAAGGTTTCTAATTTAGTACAACTTGAGTACAACCATTTTACAATATTCCGTTTGGGGTTGGGGGCCCCAAATTCCATTTTTTCTTATTTGAACTATAAAAATATAATTTCAAACAAAGCTATTTAATGGGTGGAGGGAATTGAATCAAATACAAATAACGACATTTCAATTTTTTTGTGTTACATAATAAGCAGGTTTCTGAATTAATGCAACAATTTTACAATACTTCGTTTGGGCCGGGGACGTTACATTCGTTTTGTTTTCTTAAATGCATTTCATCAATATAATTTCAAACAGAGCTATCAAAGCAACAACCCTTGAACAAATGCCAACAGACAGCAAATTTGTAGTAAGAGCAGAGAAAACACATTGTTGCATGTTTAGTGTACAGAGTATTTTTGTTGTTTTTATAAATAAACTTGATTTTTGTGACGTATTTTAGAATCTGATATGACGTCGTAAACGTGTTATGGGTTTGAATAGTAATTCAATAGTGATTGAGTAATTCTATATTAGTGTGTTAGAATTTTGGAGTTGTTTTATTGTATGAAAAGACATTTGACATGAATCGATGGTTTCTTGAGTAATTAAATTACCTCATAGACAACGAAGGTATTGAACTATGGTAATATCTAGATTTTAACGCTGGAATTTATGATTTATAAAGTAATAAGACCCCTATACAACTGGAATTGTACTGCCAAGAATAAAGTAATAAGGGTACATATTGTCGGAGGTTTATATGTGAAAAGATGGGATATCCTAACATGGGAACATTATTAACGTTAAAAATATCATAAATTAATTGAATCAAATACAAATAGCGATATTTCATTTTGTGTGTGACGTAACAAATGGTGTTAATGTGAAATTACCATTGCATATCGACATCTAATAACAGATATCACATGCATTTGTAATATTCGTCACAAAGCAATACTTTCGCTGTCAAATCAATGATGCCACACAAACGAAAAGCTATGGGTTTTTCGAACCCTCAAGCGTGAAAGAAAAAGTCATCACGAGCTTCGGAAACAGTCGAGCAACGAGAAGGACGACTGGAAATCGCTTGAGTACGCAATGCTCAAATCCGTTCACATGAAACAGTCGAGCAACGGGAAGCAAGACTTGCAACTGCTCGAATACGCAATGCTCAAGCCCATACGTTTGAGACAGTGTAGCAACGTCAACCAAGACTGGAAACCGCCAGAGTGCGCAATTCTCGATCCAGACAAACACTGCACGCTGAATTAAATCTTAGTGCATTCCATTACGATGCTAAATATAATTACAGTCTCCATACAAGCGTCGTTATTGGAAAAAATGGATAAATTATGCGTGTATTGCAGTGCCCTCAAATTTAAGAACGAAACAGCGGGAATTTGTTGCGCGGGTGGGAAAGTGAAATTGCCAGAATTACATTCACCACCAGAACCATTATCAACGTTGGTATCAGGTGACTCAAGCCAATCGAAACATTTCTTGGCAAAAATACGCAAGTACAATTCATGTTTCCAAATGACATCGTTCGTTGCAGCAAATAACGTGCGCGAGAATTTTACATGCCATCATTTAAAGTGCAAGGGCAAATTTATCATCTTGCAGGATCACTACTACCAATGCCAAACACAAATCACAAATTTCTTCAAATTTATGTCATGGGGAATACTGATGGAGAAATCGATCAACATTGTCATGTCAATACGGGCACTAAACGAGAAATTGTCGCTGCATTGCAAGCTTTATTTTTCTAACACAATGAATTAATTCAGCTGTTTAGAATTGCACTTGAACAAATGCCGACAGATGATTACACAGTTGTAGTTTGAGCAGACAAAACACCTAACACGAAAGACAATACAATGCACCAACATTTGATGAAGTGGCGATCGTTTTAGTTGGCGAAGAATTTAACTCACGTGATATAATTCTTTATCGCAGAAATGGTGATGGCCAGCGAGTCTCAGAAACTAATCGCTCATACGACGGATTTCAATATCCAATTTTATTTTAGCAAGGAGACGATGGATATCATTTCAATATCAAATTAAGAAATTGAAATCCACAAACAGATAAGGAATCGAATAAGAATGTCAATTCCATGAATTACTATTGATATCTCTTGAAGCTTCGTGAGAGTGAAAATGTTGACAGTTGTTCCATCAATACATTGTTGATATGTTTTCGAAAATCGAAATCGAACGACTCTTATACATTCAAATAAATTTTCGTTCCGAAGAGTACATTCATTTACGTGATGCAGTTGTGAATGATGGCAATGTGAATCCAAATGAATTGGGGACAATGGTTATACTGCCGGCCACATTTACTGGGAGTCCACGTCACATGCATGAATACGCACAATATTCAATGACATATGTTCGTGCATATGGCCGCCCAGATTTTTTAATTACCTGTACATACAACCCTATGTGGGATGAAATACAAGAACTGTTGTTAACTGGACAATCATCATCAGATCGTCACGATATTACTGCGAGTGGGTTCAAACAAAAATTGAAATGTTTAATCGATTTAATTGTCAAGCATCATGTTTTTGGAGAGACACTCGATTGGATGTATTCCGTTGAATTGCAAAAAAGAGGATTGCCACATGCACACATTTTAATTTGGTTGATCGAAAAATTAAAACCAGATGAAATTGATAAAGTCATTTCTGCAGAAATACCTGATGGCGACAATGATCAATGCTTATTAGAAATCGTCACCAAATACATGATATACGGTTCACGTGGTTTACTCAACAAAAATTCACCATGCATGTCTGATGGGAAATGTACGAAACGATACCCAAGAGATTTAGTTGCGGAGACTGTCACTGGCAATGACGGATATCCACTATATCGTAGATGATCAACTAAAGATGGTGGTAAATCAATCCATTTCAAAGTACGAAACAATGAAATTGAAGTCGATAATCGTTGAATTGAAACCTTATTCACCGTTACTATCAAAAACGTTCAAAGCACACATCAATGTCGAGTATTGCAATTCGGTGAAATTGATCAAGTACATTTGCAAATATGTTAACAAAGGAAGCGATATGGCAGTTTTTGTAGTGGAAAAAGCAACCGGATCAATCGATGAAGTCTACCAATATCAACTTGGGCGCTACATTAATAGCCATTAAGCAGTTTATCATTTCCAATCCATGAACCCCATCCAAAAGTTGTTCATTTGGCAGTGCGCCTTGAAAATGGACAGCGAGTGTACTTTACATTAGAAAATGCACGTGCAAGAGCATTGTCACCTCCGCCAACAACGTTAACTGCATTTTTCTCATTGTGCTGGAATGATATTTTTGCAAAGACGCTACTTTACTCTGAAGTGCCAACATATTACCCATGGAATGTATCAGCAAAAAGTTTTCAACTTCGCAAACAGGTTAAAGAATTTACAAAAGGTTCAAAACTCAGCTGCTAGGCTAGTTTTAAAGGCAAAAAAAAAACGTGGTCACGTCACACCACTACTTCATTCACTTCATTGGCTCTCTGTACAAGCACGGATTGACTATAAACTTTCTGTTCTCTGCCACAACTTTTTCTGGAATTCCTGCCCTTCCTATCTAACCGAACTTCTCTCTGTCTATTCACCCCTTCGACAGCTTCGCTCCTCCTATATATTTGGTGTCAAAACCTTTAAAAGACTTAAATAAATTTAAATTAATTATTAAAACATATTAAAACATTTTGTAAAATAATATCGTTAACCCACGATTGGGTGAATAATCCTTCATTCATGTTTATTTTTTTTATTGTTAACCGATTCACATCGTATGGGCTATCAATGGAATGCCCATAAGATAGTGTCACCCTGTGCGGTCCGCATCCCCCAGCACTCTCTAGCTATGCTACTGGCCCTTTAGCCTAAATATACGGATTATCAAATATATCGAGCGTAGCGATATTTCATAGGTTCCACTAATAGTTATCGGTTAAAGCTGTGGTCGACAAAGCGCGGCTCGCGAGCCGCATGCGGCTCTTTAGCGAATTGAGTGCCGCTCGACCAGTCAGCCACAAATCAGTTTTGTCTCTGAAAAACATTGTTCTTGACAGGTTCTTGAACAGAAATTCGGCTCTCAATTTTTTTTTAATAGTCCTGCTGCTGATTTTTGACTCTTTTGACTTATGAGTTTGCCGACCACTGGGTTAAAGGTAACATTTACTCTTCTTTTTAAAACTGTTATAAAAATGATAATTTTAATATTTAATTATTAATAAAAATATTTTTTCGTTTTATTGTTCTATACATTTTTGCTTTGGAAAAAAAGGGGGGGGGGGCTATTGACTTGCCCCTGTAGAGATGCCTGATGGAAAAACTTAACCAGAATACCTATCGATGCAGTTTGGTTGGCAGGAAATTATAAGGGCCTGTTACTTAAGGGTTCCCTTAAGACGGGGAGATCTATATGTCTTTGTGAAATAGGTCTATAGGGCTACCACACCTTGGGAAATTTCCCAAGATCTTGGGAATTCACGACCCCCATTGGGATCTGGGGAATAATTTTGAAAATCAGGCAAAACCTTGGGAAATATTAACAGGGGGAAGATTTTTTTACATATTTTGAAAAAACGCAAAAAACGTATGTGATAAAAATTAAAGAGAAAATAAAGCAAAATAGTTTTTAAAGTAACAAGGTACAAAATGTATTGTTTTAACTCTTTTCTGGTTTAATTTTTAAAACCATTCATAAATAAATAAGAAATCTTCTGTAATTAAAGTTAGTATTTTGAAGTTAGTACTAAAAAGTTAATAATTAAAGAAATTCAATTTTCTCTTTTTTTTTTTTTTTTACATTGAATACTAAAAATTACATCCAGGTGTTGAAAGTTTATCAAATTGACCTTATACACCATATGCATAGAAAAGTCTCAACAATAAATAAACTGATAATAAATCTTGAAATCTCAAAGGAAATCAATATAGACTATTAATATTATAGAACAGTGAAAAAAAAGTGGGGGGGGGGGCTGTAGGCTCGGAAACTTTATCATTAGGCTATTAGACATTAGTAACCATACGAAAAACAGTACAAGCCAAAGAGGGAACGATAGTGTTCAATCAAGAATCTATAGTAAAATTTGATGAATTTCAATTACTTCTACAATGTGTTCAAACTATGATGCATCTGTTAAAAAATCCAGCCTAATTTTCATCAATTGGAAAAAAAAATAGTTGTGCATTTACACACAGGTAATTAAGATATTAAAAGTATACCGGTACATTGTAGGATTTTAGCTGAAAAGTTCATTTAAACATTATTTTGTTTGAAAAAAATTATTATAATGTAAATCTACAATTTAAAAAATACTTATTTTCTTTATATAATATCAATCCATTTTAACTAAACTTATTCTTATTAAATTCTGCTTTATTGCTTTGCAAACCCCAATTCTTATCTACAGGCTTACAATAAGAAAAAAACATGTTTTGATGATGAACCTGTTGCCCTTGTAATAGTTGTAAAGAGACTTCTGTGTTGATTAGCCCTGTGAGGTTTGTTTCAAAGGACTTCTATAACACATGTAGATGATATTTTTACCAGAAAATTTGGAGGTAATATTTAATTTAGTATCCTAACTCCAGTGGGTATGGAAAATTTGGATTATAAATTAATAATTTTTTTTTCAAAATTAATTTTCTTTTCTTTTATGTGATAAAGATTTTTTTAAAATGTCATTTAAAATAAACTTCAGTCAATTACTGTACCCCGAGTTTCAGGGACTTTAATTCAAGCTATTATTGCATTAATTACTACATAGAAAACCCCTTTTAAAGAAAACTCTTATATATTTATATGATCTTGGGAAATCTTGGGAAATTTTTTGACAAAATCTTGGGAAATTTAAAAAAATATATAGTCACTATATCAACAGAAGGAATTTAGCCCGTGAGGAAATGCGGGTTTCTCTTTGAGTACCCCTGAGATTTTCTTATTGATCAACCATCTCCACACTCACACCTATACATACACTGACACACTCAAACACCCACACACGCTTACGTTATCTCTATAACTAAATACACTCTAATGACTCTATAACATTGGAGATTCAGCCCACGAATATTTTGACATTTAATATAATTACAATTAAGGTGAACTTGAAGCTATAATAATCATTAATATCAATCCATTAATATAATTACATCCTCCGCTAGGAGTCTTGGTTATATTCTGTCTAACAACATGACTCTCGATAATCATATATCCCACATTTTTCGCTCTGCATACACGGCTCTACGTCAGATCAGTTCCATTCGCCACTACCTCACAGTTAGTGCAACAAAAAACCCTATACTATGCTCTTGTTCTCTCTTGACTATTCTCTTTTGTCAGGCTCACCAAAACACTTCTTAGAAAAGTTACAAAAGGCTCAAAACTCAGCTGCTAAGCAATAAAACGTGATCACGTCACACCACTACTTCATTCACTTCATTGGCTCCCCGAACAAGCACGGATTAACTATAAACTATCTGTTCTCTGGAATTCCTGCCCTTCCTATCTAACCGAACTTCTCTCTGTCTATTCACCCCTGTAATCTTCAACCAATTAATTCCACCAAAGCCTATTTTTTCCTCCCGGCTAATCTGGTGCCCCGGGACGTCCCACCTGCAACCCCTTAGCTACACCTCTGGAAACTGTCAATTGGCACTGCTCCCAACCCCCGAAAATCTAAAATGCCCCCCCCCCCCGGGGGAAATTTCTGCAAGAAACACTGCTATCCGGGTTCCTGCATTTGTTTGTGCCAGTGCCAAATGTACTATTTCAAGAGGGGGGCTAGAAATGGAATGAGAGCGTGAGTCAGCGGGTTTCAACCAATGAGAACCAAACGATCTCAACGGGGACCATCCCTATATTACGTACACCCTAAAGGGGAGCGCGGATTATTGATTTTGCGTCGGGGGAATGGTTTTCAGCAGAATGTGCACTTAAATTTCTGCTATAATTATCGAATTATCCTTAAATTCATGTTTGAATTCATATACCGTTTTTTTAATTTCCAAAAAAAGCCAAATGTCTCCTAAAAATCTTTGACACCCATAATCTCTTATAAATATTACGTTTCTGGTTTGACTCGTGGACTGCTTCCTAATGGACTGCTTCCATTTCTGACAGCTTCCTTATCAACGAATTGTGTATTGAGAGTATAATACAAATAATTCTAAATGTTTGAAAGACGGTGTGGTTCAATAATGAGTTCAAAAGCGTGCAAATTCCCGATAACTAAGCTAAATTTATATATTTTTTATATATATAACTTGCAACTGCGTTGGCGCGTAATATTTTATTTTCGGAAAAAGAAATAGTCCTTATTTTAAGTATGGCGTAAAAATATTTGGTTTAAAAGTGTTTGGGACATCAGAATATTTAATATATTTCATGAGCGTGAAAAAAATGTGTTCAGTAACGTATCATGGGGGAGTGGGTGTAGCAAAAGTCGGGATTCTTAAAGGAAGTGTCTATTTGTGTAGTAAACCAATGAAATCAAACCGAAACGCAATTTAAAAAACCCCGCTTTCAATGACGCTCATTTATTGTTAGGCAGTACTAGTGATAACACCGATAATGAATTCTGAAACAATTTTATCATTAAATTTGGCCACCGTTGCTCTAGATACAAGGATCGTCGGCACATGCAAGGTGTTAGGTTTTATTCATTTCTTAAAGCTCACAAAGATTTAGAAAAATGTAAAAGATGGGTTCATGCCTGTAGCAGAGTAGTTTTTTTTTGTCCACAGTCTAACTAAACACTTGTATGTATGCATAAACATTTTGTTGGTGGAACCACGAAAGGAAGACGCGTATGTCTGGTTTCGGCAATTCTCCACTTTAATAAATCCACAATCTCAATAATAAAATGACATAATACTTTTTGAGAGAGATTGAGAGAAACACAATAATTTATGTGGTGTTACGGGATTGGGATGCTCCGATGAGCAGTTACATTGTCAGTTTAATAATGTTTTACCATGATTAAATGGTCAAATGGGATAATAGTCACTTAACAACTGTCGGAAACGTGTTAACGTTGTATGTCTCTATCTCTCTCTCTCTGTGTGAAGGGGTGTGTGTGGGTGGATGGGTTTGCTTGTTGGTTGGTTTGTGTATGTGTGTGCGTTTGTTTGTGTGTACGTGTGTACGTGTGTTAGTTTGTGTGTGTGTGTTTGTTTGTGTGTTTTTGTGTATTTGTTTGTGTGTGTGTTTGTGTGTGTAAGTGAAAGCGCCCCTGAAAGCACAAAATGAAGTAGTTTGGAAACAGGCCAATTTACGCTTGTCCTGCACCCAAAGTCCATCAGTAGTATTTGTGTGGATCCTGGATTAAAGGGTGTACGAAATCTTGGGCATCTTTTAACATATAGCATGAACACTTACAAAATTGATATTTTAAAAATAAAAATTAAGAATTTAATGGATGCAAACAAATAGGGCACGTTTCATAGATTATTATTGTGTTTATTTATGTTTTCTTCAAATGTGCTACTTGTGTAACACAGTTTCCTGACTAACATAGTTTTAAAAAAATCTTAGCCTATAGTTATGTGTTCGGGACTAGTTTAAGAAAAAATTCTTCGTTGTAAACCGTGTTTTCAGAATTATTTGTCCGACGTTCTAAAAATAGTAACATTACGTAGTGCGCTATGACTTTTTCCTGTCTGAGAAATGACAAGCCCTAATAAAAAAATTATACCCAGTTTCTTTTTTGCCAAAGTAGATTAATATTTGCACATCTGAAAAATAAAATCCAACTGAGGCTGAAAAATAAATTTATTGTAAACATTTTATGTGTGTTAATTATTATGATTAAAACTATGAACTAAAATATAGACAGAAATATGTCTATAATTACCATAATAATAATTTTAGTGCATAATAAAAAAACCTTGTTAATATCAGTATAATATCAGTATAAACACGTGATTAGACTTAACGATGACAACTGAAGCTTTGGCCAATCTCAGTTTAGGAACATGGTCATGTGACACCCACCCCCCCTGTCTTGATTTTTTTCTGGTGGGAGATAGGCCTAATGAGTATTATTAGTCAATTGGGTCATTGCTGGGTCAATAAATCATCTTTAACACAAATTAATTTAACATTAAGAATCACTATTATGTCTTGAAAATTACTACATATAGCTCCCTAGAAGCTTAGTAGTTAACTACCAATAGCCACAGCCTTCTTAAATGTACGTTACTTGAGTTTATGTTTAGTCAAGTAACTTTAGTAGATGGAAAGTTGGCGCATTGCTGTCGCCAATGTTTGGCGGGCTATATCTAGTTTCTAATTATTTTCAAAGGCTATAAACACATCACCGATAAAGTTTCGAAGTTTTCATAGTAAACTTCTCTCTAGATTTCCCAACACTAATGTTTTACCTGGTAGTCTATCACATATTTCTGTGTGTAAGGTGTAATCTGTGACATACAGTGCGAACTGATAATAATTACCTTGTGAATAGAGATGTCCATGGAATATGCACTAACTCACCTCGGCACGGAATGATTTTTTAAAAACACTGACTGAACCTGCAATTAGCATCACATCTGTAAATAACACCACTTTTGCTTTGGTTCTCGAACTTTTCCTGAACACCGCACCCTTCGGACCATAAACACATCTTGAGCGCACCTCATCCCCAACATGTACCCTGTCTTACCACAAAATAAGCATTCTCAAAATAATGGTTGGTACGATCCTCTAATGAAGATATTTAGACAATGAAATGTAAAAGCGTTACATATTATGATATTTAATCACAATATACCGGTACATAGACAGACTGGCTGGAAGCGAAGAAGAGCTAGCCAACATAGTAAAGTGTCTTGTCAAGACTTCATCGTCCTTTGGCACCCAAATCAGTGCAGAAAAGACAAAAATGATGACGAATAGCACCACCGGATCGCCATTGAAATTAAGGTTGGGGAGGAAAGATTAGAGACAGTTGGCAGCTTCAAGTTCAAGTACCTAGGAGCAATAGTCTCGGAAGAAGGCTCCATGCAGGCCCGAATTGATGGCCAGGATTGCCCAGACCACAACAGCACTAAAGAGGCTCAAGAAAATATGGAACGACAAAAATATAGCCCCCAGCACCAAAATCAGGTTGATGCGCTCATTAGTCCTCTCCATTTTCTTGTATGCATGTGAGTTCTGGACATTAACACTTATTAACAGCAGAACTTGAAAGAAAAATAAAGACGATGGAGATGAGATGTTTAAGAATCATTCTTGGCATCTGCTATAGAGACCATATCACCAATGAAAGAAAGGATTCGTCAAGCAATTGGGCAGTACGATGACCTCCTGGTGACTGTAAAAAGCGCAACTGGAATGGTATGGCCATGTGACAAGAAAACAAGGCTCTCCAAAGAAATCATGCAGGGCACAACGAGAGTAGGGAGATGAGGAAGACAGAGAAAAAGATGGGAAGATAACATGAAATAGTGGACGGGACTAAAACTAGGCCATGCTGTACGAAGTGCAGAAAACAGAGAGGAATGGAGAAGGATAGTTTTCATGTCATCTGTGGCGCCCTAATGGTCCAAGGACTAAGGGACATGATGATGATAATATCGGTATACATTTTTACTTGAAAAATTGAGATTAATTTGTTCAAGTGTTACCTAAGCTTTATTTTTGGTTATCTAACGTTTTCACTGGTCTAATTTCTAAAGTGATATATGAGCTAGATGGTAGTTAGTCACTGCCTGGTTTAAATTCTAATAATAGAAACTAAATTCAAGATGTATTTCCTTTCATGCCACTTCCTTGCTTGGAGCAAATTTAAAGGACGACACTAAAATTACTAAAAAAAAAAAAAAACGATGTTAGAATATAAGAAGGAGCTTCTTATCCACCTTGTTCTTTTTATAATGTCGATCTAAATTTCTCTCCGCAGCCTATTCTCTTAAATGATTTTTTTAAAACTTTGGATAAAGTTCAGTATTATTTTAGCTGATTAGGCACATCCCCCCCCCCCCCCACCTTTTTTTTCAACTTTACCAACTGCCTCAATAATGAAACGAATTTATCACCTAATCTTTGCTTTTCATCAAAGAAAAAAAAACTGGAGTCGCTCAGACTAATAATATGTAGCATATCAAAATTTTAGGTAAAATATGTGCATCTCTTTTTATTCAAACGGGCTTTGAAATTAGTATAACTCGAAATGGCTAATATGTCAATGGAATTGAGTTTATTTGATACTAATTAATTTTTTACAATAATCATAATAAGGTTTATTTGAAAATCACTGTTCATCTCCAAAGGCTCGAAGCGCGGTACAAAATCAACCACATTAAAATATAAATGAATTTCGATATACTTGCGTATCTGAAAACGAAATGTTTGAACATGGAGCCGGATCGTGTGAAGGGGTGGGCGAGATTGGGAAAAATGGGCAGTCGCACTGGGAGCCAAAATCAAAGGTGACAAAATGTCTTTAAATTGGATCTTAATAAACTTAACAAACGCAATGGGGACCAAAATCGCCTTATAAATATTGAGGAGCGGTGCATTCCAGGCTACGCACCCGGCGTCCTTGGCACGACGATAAGGAAATTGCAGAAGCAACGCGCAACATTCAATCTCCAAAAGGTTGACCTCGAACGTCATTTTTCCATCCCAAAATTATTCTTCGTGCAAAGCGACAACAATGCCTTGTGTTTAGTTTGCAACAACACCAACAGCATTTTTAAACGGTCACTTTCAAGAGTCATTTCGATGCCAAGTACTCGTTTACTTACATAGACTACTACAACGCAGAGCCAAGATAAAGTTTTTAAAAATAACATGCTGTTCTCTCAGCTCACTAACGATCACCTTAATAACATTCTGTTGCCGAACTCCTCATCATTAGAAACATGACATTGTTCTGTTTCTAAGAATATGCAACATCATGTTTCTCAACGATTGTACCGTATATTTTTTAAATTAAAAAAACAACATTTCCTTGGGTATGTTTCTTCTAGGGTAGCTGAGCCTTCTTGGTCCCCTGAAATAGTCTAATAGTCCGAAAAGTTAGCTCTGTCACAGACCAAACGAAAACCATGTCTTTGAGCAAAAAAACACAATGGTCTGCGTTAAAAAAACCCAAATGAAAATATGATTTAAATGTAAAGATATTTATTAACTTTTATGACATAATTAACTTTATAGTAAAAGATGTGAAAGCGAAACTTGAAACAGCGCTTTACATGGAAAATGCACTAACTCACCACACTGGAAACAGAGCAGATCATGTCAAATGCAAAATGTGCAACAGTTTCTGAGAAATAATTTGATTTTTTCTGCGAATACCTTATGCCATGCCATCATGGCGTAAATTAAGTAATGCACACGGTGGGACGTAGAACTAATCACCCGGTTTGTGTCACCTGGTGCTTACTCTTGGTGTCACCTCCCCCTCCACCCGACTTTCGCGATGGATTTCTTCTTGTTAAATAAGTCCACAATATAACAATGCCAAGAAAAAAAATAATTAATTGAAGGTCAGGAGGTAAATGTATTTAAGAACTGTAATGTGTATTTTTTAGAAGCGACCGACCGCATCACATCAATGGAAAGCTTTATTTTTTAGAATTCTTTTGAATATATATAGCTTCATGTCACTTACAAAGTTACCGAACACTTCAGTCAGCGTTGATCGTGGTAAAAACGGTGTTTTCAGACATAATTATGGGATAACCTCATTTCTAACGCATCGACCTTGAACTTTATATAAAATATTGATTACATGTGTGGAAAACTCACGTGTGATCGGCTATCCTTTGATGAAATTCGGTTAGACCGATCAGTGCTTGCTCTGTAAATATGCAATTTTTTCAATTTGGTGTCACCCCCCTGAGATGGTGTCAGGCGGTGCGGTCCGCCCCCCGCATCTCCCTAGCTACGCTACGGCTTAAGGCTGTTACATTCGTGAAAAACGGTTAAGAGATTCTTTTTTTGGATATAATAATTCTTTTTTTTAACGTTTTTCCGATAATATATTAGAAAACAAAGGCACAAATTAGGGTAAATTTTTAATGAATTATCAGTATATTAAATTCCGTTAATATAAAATATATATAAACTAGTGTACAGTCGTCCCTCGCCACATCGCGCTTCGACTTTCGCGGCTTCAAGCTATCGCGTTATTTCCTCTTCAAATCAAACATGTATCCATTAAAATTAAAATGTTGATCGAGATAGTGAAAATGATACAGCTTCGGCTGTCTGAGTCAATTATACACCCCTGTATTACAATTCAATTTACTTTACGTATGTACAGATGTCTATGTATTCGAGCATCCCCCAGGGTTAACAACCACATTTAGTGGGTCGTTCTATGCTCTAACTACGAAAATATGCGATTTATAAATAAAGAAGTCTACTTCGCGAAAATTCACTTATGGCGTTAGAGTCTGGAGCCGATTTTCCGCGATAAACGATGGACGACTGTATAGAGATTTTGTTTTAAATTTATGAATAAGGTTTCACAATTTTTATGGAACAAAAAAAATAGTTTATGAGCCCGAAAATTGGTAAGTAGGCCAAACAGTTAACACATGGCATCCAAAGATTTTCTCTTAGCGCAGAAATCAACCGCCATTAAACTCCTTTACTTACAATAGTAATTTAATTAGTGATCATTTAGAATTGGTAATTTAAGGTCATGTTTAGAGAAAAGAATGGTAGTTTAGGGGCACGAAAAGGGGTAGGCTATGCGTATAATATATAGCAGAAAAATACTTCTTTAAACTTTTAATGATATTAGAAACTTGAACATAATTACTTAGATACTTCTTTTAAAGATAAAGAATTGTGATGATTTTTCGCAACAGCAGGAAGAAATTATCGCAAATTGCTTGCCATTATATTTTTTAGTTAAAAAAAAACAACTATCTATATAACCTACTACTGGACAAACCAAATATGTAGCAAAAATCGCAGTTAAGCTGGCATTAGCCAAACATGTATTGTTGCTTTTAAATCAACTTGTAGGTAACTATTGATTAAATTGCTTGCGGACATAATAAATAAGTAAAAAATGACCAGTTAATATAGAAAAGTGAAGTTGAAAAGTAGAGGCAGTCCCTTTTAAAAACCATGGTTTATGAGTGCGATGATTGTGGTTATGATGAATGTTAATGGTTTCATCATTCTGATTTTTATCGATTATCTTGCCATGAGACGACTTTTCATCTTCTGTCACATCGCTCTTATCAGTGTACCCAAAATGTTTCATGTTCTTCTTAGGGGTAGTATTTTGAATGACATTGTCATTCTCATTACTTTTTTCGCTATGTTTATTGTGATTTTGATTGAAATAATTATTGCTTGAATGTTGGACTGAATCAGAGTTGTGACTCACTTCCTTCTCATGGCGAGTTTCCACAGCTGTCTTTGGCTTAAACGTAAATTTACATAAATTGCGATCTTCCATATTAGGTTCAAAATTAGGACACTGAAATGGTTTAAATTCGTGTAAGTCTTCCAAGGGAGTGGGTTCCATTTGCCATTGCAAGGCTTGAGTGACAGTTACAAGATAAACATCGTCCATTGTTGTCATCTTTTCAATGAATTCATCCATGGCATCTAGTTGATATTCCGTATTAAGCCACGGAGAATGTAGATTAAGATATAAAGGAGCACGATTACTGCGATAGTTTCTGAGAAAATTCTTCCACAACATCTGAAAGCAATAAGAATGATTTTAAAAGGTACTTAAAAAAATTGTAATGATCTTGAAATGTTCGCTTTTTTCGGTTTGAAAACAAACAGTAAAAAGAATCGAACATTTCAAGATCATTACACATTATTATGTATTAATTTAATAATATAAAAATACAAAGTAACATTCAGATCATCCGTTTATTTAGACCGTTTTTCTGTATTTATTATCTGGTTGAATACACCCATAGGAAATGGTGTGAATTGCTAGCACTGAAATCTCGCCTTGTACAAAAGTTGGACACGCAAATGAAACACTATCCGGTATTCGGTATTTAAACTGTTTAAAGAAATAGTTTTAAATCAGTTATGCTGCCTTTGATATAATTAAGATATATATCCTTTACTGAAGTCAGCGCTTTACTAATATATTTGGCCAAAATGTAGCATTATTCCTATCTACACTATTATATTGAGATATTATTTCAACGAAAAGGATATATATACATAAGAACCAGTAAGAATAAACACGGGATCCAGCAATATGTTTTTTAAACTTGATAACGTTTATATTTGATTGTAAACTAAAAATAAATCTCTAAGGAAAAAACAATATACTTTTATGTTATAGACTTGTTTTTTAAAGTGCATCAAATAAATATTTTAATAGTTTTGCTAAAATGTTCAATTTTTAATTTACCTGATAAGCCTCATTTTTATCTCTGGGCATGTTGGCACAATCATCAACATAGGCACAAGGTTTCTGCTCTCGATAATCCATGAGGACGACGACAGGTAGGATCCACAGACCAGGATATTTATGTTGAGGACAGCGAGCTATATTACAGACCAACGTGTACCCATAGTCTAGGGTGAAAGGCCAAAGTACAGGGGAATAGAGATTTTTGGGGAAGGAATACGTCATTGTAGCGTCATATCTGTTAAAAATAAAGACGAGATGACATTTGTTTAAATATTTTGTAAATAGAATATTTGACCCGAAGTTACCAGGATAATAATGGAAGGCATATTGCGTTACTATCCACATGTTCTTTCCAAGAGTCAACATTTAAAAATGAATTTTTACGAAATTAAATGACTAGATTTTTTATACATTGTATCCTAATAAATGACAATTTTCAAAGCCCGTGAAATGTATATTTAGGTAAAAGAAAATTAGGCATTCTTTATTTTAAAAGAATAATTAATATATAGATATTTACGTTTCTCAAATCATTGGGTTTTGATAATATTTTTCTAAATAATATAGGCCAACTTAACCATTTATTTCACACACATGAATACAAAGAAAACTTATTTTGTTAAAATTGTAAAACTATGTCCTTAACTTAAAAATTGTTTATTTACTATTTTAAATATATGTAGTATTAACAGATTTTGGTATATTGTGGTGTCCTAATTGAAAATTTACGCAACCTGTCTCACTCCTGAAAAATATTATCATAAAACGCTAAAAACAGAATAATTTTATACTAGAATATATGACCAGTGTTATGAAGGATGACGTGTTCTTAGCACATCTATCTCTCGTCCCACGTGCATGACCCCTCGTGAACTCTCGTGACCGCCTTTGAAGTGTGGCTAGAAAAACCTTATTTACAGCATAAATTCTAGTCAGGAGAACTGTCGAAAATAATAGAAGATTCTGGATAAAACGGGAAGGCAAAACAATGTGTTAGGTGGTTCGAGAGACCTTAGTAGGAAATGCCTATAAAAATGGCTGACCGATAGAGAGGGAGATATTTTGTTTTGATCACGAGATATGCTATGTCATACTTTGTTGTGTGTAGAGTTTTCTATTTGCTCATACAATTTTGTGCTCATTGTATTTTTATATACAGTACCGGTACCAGAAAATCTGTAAGTTTATAATTTTAATAATATTTCTCTTGCTGTTATTATTTACTTGAAGTTCACAAATTTAAAAAGTTATTAATTGTAATTAGCTCTGGCCTTGATTGTCGTTATATTTGTTATTATTTTTTAATTTTGGTATCGTCCTTTATTATGGACCGTTTCTAGAACGAGCCATAGTCTAAAATTAAGAGATTAAAGTCTCAATTCATAACGGTCCGTAACACCAGATTGTAACCGGGATAGTAATGGAATGTCCTTTGTGATACTTTATAACTGCTATTGCAATCAAAATTTTACCTACATAGCTGAAAAATGATTATGACATTATTCAAAGCCCATAAAATGTATATTTAAGAAATAGTTAATCAGACTTTACTTGTGTTTAATAGAAATATCTATGTATTGGTATTTACGTTCATAACGTCATTTAATTTTGAGAAATATATATCTGCAATTTAATTCAGGACCCGAATTAACACGCGCACACAAAAACATCATGTTATTTAATTAACAAAAGCAAATTGAAATACCAATTTAAGTGCAGTAACATTAACGGAATTTAATATATTGTTATCTTCATTAAAATATTAACTAAGGATTCTGTACATCATTATCGGAAAACACAGAATTATTAAATTAAGAATTGAATACTATCTTTGTTAATTTTCACTTCTGTAACAGCCTTACGTTTTACTTTTTCCTTACGTTTCCCCATTCTTTGTGTTACTCATTTCCTTCCTATGAAATTAATATAATTTTTCGTTATTTGAGTTCAATCGAAAATTTTACTTAGATATCGTTTGAAGTCAGATAAAATTAATTTAAATTTTATTTCGTAATATTAACAACGCACTTTAATACGACAGACAGATGTTTGATGGGTTAACCGATAAG
Organism: Omphiscola glabra; assembly: GCA_964017045.1. Classification (NCBI taxonomy): domain Eukaryota; kingdom Metazoa; phylum Mollusca; class Gastropoda; family Lymnaeidae; genus Omphiscola; species Omphiscola glabra. The sequence goes on along the minus strand of OZ024794.1, from coordinate 37,856,266 downwards.
TTGTTTTTTAGTAAAAATAATTTTTAGATCACAATTCATTTATAACAAAAAGAATATAATGAATTTCAAATTCGGATACAATGCTTTATATTTCTTTAGTTTTTATATTAAAAGTATTTTTAATATAATGATGATAATAATAATACTTAAACATATAGGCCTACTAAAATAAAAGTAGATATATTCTATTAATCTATTTTGTGAACATTTAAATTTACTCGATTTCCGTAAAATTATAGAAAATCACTATCGTTGTTTTTAATAATCCGAATATATTTAAATTAATTAGTGTTATTATCGTCATATGGATACCCAGCCTAGCTCATTCTTATAATACTAGCGAGAACCCAACATGCGTTGCAACGCCACTCAATGAAAAACATATTTGTGTTTTAATTAAGTTTTAAGTAATTTTTAAATTGAAAATATTTATTGTTTTTTTCCGTCTAGTGCGTACACAAATAAATTTAATTTTTTTCGACGCGTGTGCAGGCTACATACAGCTGTCCACATGAGAAGCATGGATTTTCAAAATGTATTCCACACAATTGTAGCGATTGATCCAACCATGCAGTAGCTCTGTTTAAAACTATATTTATATAGCTCAAATATTTATTATTTTTAAAATAAGGCCCCCGGCCCAAAACACAAAAGTTGTAAATTAGTTGTACTTATGTCACACAAAAACTGATATTCGCTTGTATTTCATTCATTTCCATCTACCCATGCAATAGCACGGATTGAAATTATATTTGTATAGCTCATATAAGATAACAATTATTTAGGCCCCCCGGTCCCCAAAGGAATATTTCAAAATGGATAAGCTAATTCAGAAACCTTTGGTGCGAACAACAACTTACCAAAGTTGTATTGCAATTGGATGAATTGTATAGGGATGCATACGGAAATTATATTTAGCTCATAAGGGGGGGGGGGGAAGAATTTAGGGCCCTGGTCCCAAAGAGTAATATTGTAAAATGTTTGTAATAATTCATAAATATTTGCGGGCGTGTTTACAACAATTCACAAAATTTTCATATCTTTGGATTAATAGTATAGAAGCACATACGGGACATACATACATACAACAATTTTTATATTTGTATAGATATAGTTTACCGAATAAAGATAACTTTTTCGCAACTACTCAAGGATGATATGCCTGCCTGTCTGTCTGTCACTCTCTCTCTGTCTGTCTGTCTATCTAACTGTCTGTCTTCTTGTCTGTATGTCTGACTTCTTGTCTGCCTGTATCTCTGTCTGTCTCTCTGGCTCTCACTGTCTCGCAGTCTCTCTGTCTGTCTCATGTCTATCTCTCTGTCTGTCTATCTTTCTGTCTCGCTGTCTCTCTGTATGTCGCCATGTCTCGCTCTCTGTCTGTCTCTCTGTCTGCCTTTCTGCCTTTCTCTCTGTTTATCTCTCTGTCTCCCTAACTGTCTCTTTGTCTTTCTGTCTCTATGTCTATCTGTCTGTTAGTATCTCTGTCTCTCTGTCTATCTCTCTGTCTCCCTGTCTCTCTGTTTCTCTGTCTGTCTGTTTGTCTGTCTGTCTTTCTCTGTCTGCCTGTCTGTCCGTCTGTCTGTCTGCCTGTCTTTGTTTATATGTCTGCCTGTCTCTTTCTGTTGTCTCTGTCTGTTGTCTCTCTCTCTGTCTCTATCTGTATGTCAGTCTCTCTGTCTGTCTCTCTGTCTGTCTCTCTCTCTGTCTCTCTGTCTGTCGCTTTGTCATTATGTCTGTCTCTGTCTGTCCGTCTCTGTCTGTCGGTCTGTCTTTCTCTCTGTCTTACTCTCTGTCTGTCTCTTAGTCATTCTGTCTGTCTCTCTATCTGTCTCTCCATCTGTCTCTCTGTCTGTCTGACTGTCTGTCTGTTTCTCTGTATGTATTTCTATCTATCTATCATCTACCTATCTACCATCTACCTGCCTACATGCCTGCCTGCTACCTGCCCACCTACGTACCTACCTAACTACCTTTCTACCTATCTATATATTATCGTATCCGGAAATTTGATCGAAAGAAATTTCGTCGACGGAAAATTGATCGACGGAAATTTGGTCGACTCTTTTTTTAGTTTACACTTAAAATTTTGCGTCAAATTTCTTTTTGAACGCATTATTTTGTTTTGCTATATAGTATAGTGCGTTCAAAAAGAAATTTGACGCAAATTTTATCGTGTGAACTGAAAAAAAGATTTGACCAAATTTCCGTTCGATCAAATTTCCGTCGATCAATTTTCTGTCGACGAAATTTCTTTCGATCAAATTTCCGGTAACCATATATTATCTATTTACCCTTCTATCTACCTATCTATCTACTTATCTATCTACCTACCTACCTACATACCAATCTATCTACTTACCTACCTGCCTATCTTTCTACCTACCTAACTGTCCATCCATCCATCCACGCATTCATCCACTCACCCACCCACCCACCGTTCCATCCTTTCATCCATCCGTCTATTATTATTATTATAAGACGTTTTTTTATATCGTAGTACCCCAACCTAGGGCTGGGCTCACCACGCTGTACATACAAGGCACACCAAGCCATGGACTGCACCTAGCAGCATCGTCTATCTATCTATCTTTCTATCATCTATCTGTCTATTTGTCTGTCTGTTTGTCCATCTCTCTATGTAATATACTATCTATTTTGAAAATTAAATTTTAACTTGTGTAAAATGATTGTGTTTTTGATATTCATTGGCATAATTATGTAAATGTATTTACATTTTTTAAACGTCATTTAATATGCTTTCTTCTTATTTAGATGAGAGATAAGTGCATTAAAATTTTTATTTGACTACGTAGTTTTGCTGCACCAATTTAATTAAACAGCAAATTCTTATTAAAATTATTCTTAGATGTAGAGTTTTTACTACTTTATAAATGTCATAAAAGTTTATTTTTGGAATGAATAAAAAGTAAAATTTATTAAATGTTGAATATTCAAAGCTAAATGTGTATGTATGTTTTGCAGTTTAAAAAGCAATCGATGCTATTTATAATTTAACTTTTAAGAAGGGGAATATACTTCATCAGTCTTGTCACGCTCTTTTATTAAATCAGAGAACTTTTAGCTTTGGCTAAATAGGCAATTCGCACTATGACGTCATTTGCGTGATTATTTGGAACGAATTAATTTTAATTTTATTTCGCCTTATTGACAACGCGCTAAAGAACGCACTAACAACAACTGATGTTTATGTTTTCCCGATAAATGTGATTACTGTGTATTTCTTTGATCATATTTTTTCCATTAAATTTTTTTCATAGCTTATTTCCGTGAAATAATAGAAAATAACTATGTTTCTTTTTAAGAGTCCGAACGTATCAAAATATTTTCGGCTCTTTGGCGTTATGTCCCTATAGCTCATTCTTATATATAATAGTTTAAATATTAATTTTTTTCATTTTTGACAAAATATGATACTCCGTGTTTTCCCGGAGTGTCCAATAAAAGGAGATTGACACAGTACTAGATGTGTATTACTAATTTTAATATTTTGAAAGCAATTACAATTTTAAATTTCTATGAAAGCCGCCATATTTAAAAGGACTGATCATTGTATTAAACAATTATTTGGGAGGTCATCGTTGTTTTAAAATAATTAATTCAGAAAAAGTATAACGATTTTAATTTTTTGGGGGGTAATTTCTGATACTACCCCTTCTAATAACAAATTCATATCTCAAGAACTATTTAACATAAATTAAAAATAATTACACAGAATTGTGCAGAATTGAATACACTTTAATTTGATATCAATGATTATTGCTAAATCGAAAATTAGCCTTTTACCATTTTTCTCGGTGTACCTAAACTCAATTAGTGCAGCAAAAATTCAAGGCCAAATACAGCTCATTAATTCACTTATCAGTCAACCAAATACGAACAAACCATAATATGAAGCTGCAACTGTTTAGTTTGGATATCAATATCTCAAAAACCAATTATATGACAGATTTGAACTTTGGAATAATTGTTTAAGTCAAAATAAATAGCCATAATCTTTCATTATACGGAATTGTGCATATAATAATTATTTTTCTTAAAGAAATTTTAAAACAATGTGTGTTAAAAGAGAATTGGGACTTAAACATTTTAATTAAGTTCAAGGATGTGCAAAAATATGTGGGTGTGTATTTTGGGGACTACTATCCCCTGGATGATTTTATCAATTTTTTGTTAAAAACAGCGCCGGAGGTGGATTTGATAAGTTCATTATGCCCCAGGAAGCACGAGATACGACTCTGAATAAAGTAACGAATTTGATGAGCAATTAACCTAATTAGGTACATTAATCAGGGGTACACAAATGTGCACATTTACCTGTTCGACAATGTCTTTAAATCCAATAATATTACAGTCGTGCAAAAGAGGTGTTACATTCTCTCTTTACAAATTAATATATGTATAAAAATTAAGAAAATACGTTTGACAAAACGTGGGTATATTAACATAAGTGTACTCAAATAAACATATTAAACCCCAATCATTTTAAACACTTGAAAATTTAATATTTAAAGTAGAACAATATTTTGTTCTTCCTCTATAGTTTATGGGCGTTAACAATGATGGGTTAAGATTTTCATTCAAAAAATGAAAATAAATTGATGTTTTTACTTAAAATAAAGTGGTTGTATATTTTCATGAGATTAAAAAAAACCAACCTAAAATGGTCACCTCATATAAACAATTTTTTTTTAAAAAGCCAACTCCACACTTGGTTTTATTTGAAGAAATCTGCGCCACTGCTCAACGCAATTTGATGTGAATATTATAATTACAGTTAGTTGTACCGTGTTATAATTAATTTTACTTATTTGTTTCATTCCAAAATTTGAACATTTTAAGAAAACATTAATCTATTTCCCGGAAAGTCTCGCTGGCACCATTACAAGATTTAGTGGGCCGCAGCCCCCCCCCCCCCTAATATAGAGATATTAATCTCCCAAACGCAAACGATGTTAGAAAAGTTACTGGCCGTCTTTTTTTAAAAAAGGAATCTGTATTAGTTTCTTTCTATGGTAACAAGGTTAGCATAACATTTTATCAGGCGTATATGAATGTAAAATAGTTTCGCAGCGTCCAGAGAATTATGTTTTAAAGAGACTTAAATTTTGACTGTTAAACAAATCTACATTTACTCTTTAAAAAATTATATGAAATATAACTTACGCAAGATATGGTTGATGAATTCAACTATTCTTTAAAAAAAAAAAAGGATTATATTTGTAATACTATGCATTGGAGTAACTTACGTAAAATTATTTTCATAAAGAACAGAAAACAAATCGTCTCCAGCAGGCTGCAAAAATGGACTGCGCCATCCTCGTATTTCACTTGTAGGAATGTGGGCCTTCTCTGCTAAATTAGCTCGCTGTCCAAGCACCTGCATTTAGAGAATTCAAGGTGTTTTTAAAACTATATAACGCTTCAATTGGTACCATAAAAAGAAAGGCGTATGAAAAGTAATAGTCACCAAATTTTATTAATACTACTAATAATTAATGAAATGAAAAAATTATTTGTTTGATTATTTTTAACCAAAATTTAGTGAGAAATTTGAGATCCCTTTTCATTAGCCAGCTCAACAATTTTTTTGTTCAATTATTTTACGCAAAATACACCATATGGCGTATGAACGGTAGGCGGAGGGTGTGGTCCACCCCAGATGGCATTTTTTCTTCTTTATATTGATGGAAGCATTATGGAAAAGGGGAGGCAAAAATAATGGCATCAAAATCTTGGAGTCATTAACCCTTGCAACGCCACTTGGCAAACCTCATCACTGCCTCTAAATTCATATCAACAATTCGGGATCTATATATTGACTTCATGAATACTATTGTAGAGAATCGTAATTCACAGAGTAAAGTTGATCCTAACATTGAAAATAATTTTGAAATGCTCAGTCAGGTTTAGTTTTCCACGTTTCCATTCTTGAAAAATAATGTTGCACATTAAAAAAATTCATACATTTTATTTAAACTCCACCGTAGCCGGTCCCAAGCCCGGGTGAGAAAGGAGGAAGGTTGGGCTATGGGCTAGCAACCCTTCCCTGTAAAAAAAAAGGCCTGCTACAAAAACACAAAAAAAAAGAAAGATTTTAAAAGGAAGCTCGACCTTGGAAAGGATGGATCTCCTAATAGAGAATTAATGAAGCTGGGTGGCCAAAGCCAACTGGAAACCACCTGGCGGACAACCATCCTCTCCTCTAGGACCACCACCAGTCTAGGAACATGGAACGTAAGGACAATGTTCGAAACTGAAAAACTGTCCAAGTTGCTGTTGAAATGCAGAGATACAAACTAGCCATCTTAGGAATAAGTGAGTCTTGATGGACAGGCTCAGGTCAGATAAAGCTCAGCACAAAGGAACTGCTGCTATACTCAGGCCACGAAGATGAAAAGGCAGCTCACAACCAAGGAGTGGCACTTATGCTTTCCAGAAATGCCCAGAACGCACTTATAGGGTGGGAAGCTCACGGCCCCCGTAATATCACTGCAAGATTTAAGACCAAAAACCGAAAAGTCAATATGTACATCTTACAGGTATATGCTCCTACAAACGATAGTATAGAAGAGTTCAAAGAGGACTTCTACAACAGACTGCGAACCCTTGTCCAAAAGTGTCCTAAGAGCAATGTGGTTATACTCATGAGTGACCTAAATGCAAAAATGTCAGCAACAATAAAGGCTATGAAGAATGCATGGGAACACATGCATGGGAGAGATGAATGAGAATGGTGAAAGAATAGCAGATCTATATGCTACAGATGGACTGGTCATTGGAGGAAGCCTCTTCATGCATAAAAATATCGATAAGGCGACATGGATATCACCAGATAGGTCAACGGCTAACCAAATTGACCATTTCTGTATCTGCAATTAGTTCAGACGATCTCTCCAAGATGTTAGGGTAAAAAAAAAAGGGGGGGCAGATGTGGCCTTATAGCATCATCTACTGATTGCCAAATTAAGGCTTAAACTGAAAAAGAACTGGACAAGCGAGGGAAGCAAGCGCCAACGTTTTAACACCAATTTCTTGAAATTGAAAGACGAATCCAAACTAAATGAATTTAAACTTACTATCTCTAAAAGTTCCAGATCCTACAAGAACTAGGCAATAAGGAAACAATTGACCAAAATTGGAAAGACATCAAAGAGATATTCACGACTACCTGCGAAGAAGTGTTGGGCCCTATGCAACAAACGCATAAAGAATGGATTTCTGCTGAAACCAGGGAAAAAATCCAATGTAGGAAAAAGAAGAAGGCAAATCTAAACAACAGCCGCACCAGAACCGAAAAGGCCAGAACATCAATAGAATACTCAGAAGCAAATAAAAAAGTTAAACGTTGATGGATTAGCAAGTGAAGCAGAAGAGGCAGCGTACCCTGGAAACACAAGATAATTATTCAGTACAATCAAAAAGTTATCTGGAAAGTTGAACAATCCATAGAGAGAGCAGTTAAAACTAAAGATGGGAAGTCAATACCTGATGAAGAGGGCCAGAAGAAAGATGGATAGAGCATTTTGAAGAACTCCTCAACCGGCCAGCCCCACAACACACACTCAGCATAGAGCCAGCGGAACAAGATCTAGAAATAGATTGAAGCACACCCACAAACCAAGAAATATGCAAAGCAATTAAACAAGTAAAGAAAGGCAAGGCGGCAGGTTCAGACAGAATACTAGCAGAAGCCTTGACAGCAGATATTACGACTAGCACTGAAATGCTACACACACTATTTAAGAAAATATGGGAGGAAGAACAGATACCGATTGAGTGGAAAGAAGGACACCTCATCAAGCTCCCGAAGAAAGGAGAACTTAGTTCTTGCTCTAACTTTAGAGGAATAACCCTGCTGTCCTTCCCCAGCAAAGTATTCAACAGAATGCTGCTAAACAGAATGAGAGAGGCAATAGATACCAATCTTAGGGACCAACAAGCAGGTTTCCGAAAAGACAGATCATGCACAGACCAGATAGCCACACTGAGAATTATTGTAGAACAATCCCTGAAGTGGAACTCGCCACTATACATTAATTTTATTGACTATGAGAAGGCTTTTGATAGTGTAGACAGACAGACTTTGTGGAAGCTGCTAAGACACTACGGGGTACCACAAAAATTGACAGACACAATTAAGGTTTCTTACGAAGGACTGTCATGCAGAATTGTGCATGGCCAACAAACAACTGCGGCTTTTGGAGTACAGACCGGTGTCAGACAAGGGTGTCTGCTCTCGCCTTTCTTATTCCTGCTGACCATTGATTGGATAATGAAAATGTCTAAAGAGCAGAAGAGAAATGGTATCCAGTGGACAAGCTACTCCTCGAGTGGGACGTGGACGTAGCACTCTTCCAAGAGACGCTACTAAAAGTTAGATCTTTCATATTACAGGCTACTCCCTCTACAAATGGAAGTGTATGAATTGCAGAGGTTTGGCCACATCAGTCAAAAATTCCCTACCGATGGAACTGCTTGAGGTGAAGTCGTGCCAAGGCACTGACACCCTCACCATCAGAATTTTCAAAAACAATCAGTATTTTGAAGTAACTAACGTTTACAACACACCCCGTAACCCGATCAGTGTCCCGATCGGGCGAAAATCTAAATTTCCAGAGGAAAATAATAGCTGGGGATTTCAACGCCCAGTCACTGGGATGGGGGTATGTTGAGCGTAACGCATCGGGACGTTACGTAGAGTATCTGTGTCTCACTACCAACCTCATTCGCTTACAAGATGCAAATAGTGTGCCCACACTATTACATACAGGGCTAAGTACGGAGTCCCGACCAGATCTGACGCTTATTTCAGTGGACCTAGAGTCCAAGCTCAGTCTGGAGGTCTTGGATGATGTTGGAAATGACCATAAACCGATCCTCCTAAGAATTTTGCTAGCTACCACCAAGGCATGCCTTCGAAAAAGGCACTGCCAGTTTCGTAAAGCAAATTGGGCCAAATACGAAACAGAGGTCGAAGCCAGTTTGGCTGAGACCCATGCAATAGGACCGAAAGATTTACATGTGGAGTACGAGCTCCTCATAAGCAAGATACTCGATGCGGCAAAGAGAACAATTCCGAGAACGAATGGGAAACAAACCTTCAGACCTTACTGGAATAAGACTCTGAAGGCGCTGGTGAAGAAAAGAGCAAAAGCACGGAGGAAGGCTGCCAAGAGAAAAACACCTGCAGCTCGAGCAGCGTATGAACTCTTGACGGCCCAAGTTCGTGCCGAAGTCTTTAGGGCAAAAAAGTTCAAGTGGGAAACTACGTGTGGAAACCTCAACCTCTCGGACGGAAGGAAGGTCTGTCGGTTACTAGATAACCTCTCTGGCATGGGGAAGCAGCGAAACATTCACCCCCTTAAAACATCAGCTGGCACAGAGGCTAGCTGTGCTAAGCGCGCCGAAGCGCTTAACAGACATTTTGCTAAGGTGAGCAAAAGTGCCAGAGACACCGACGAAAGCCGGGCCATCAGGAAACTCCGAAAGGTTGGAAGCAGAGCCCAACGAGTGGGCCCACACCAAGAGGCTTTCACGGCACCTTTTACAATGGCCGAGTTGCTGACGGCCCTAGGAAAGTGCGAAACAGGTAAAGCTCCAGGACCCGTCAGAGTCTGTAATGAAATGCTCATACATTTGTGCAAAACGGGAAAACGTACATTACTAGACTTTGTCAACAAAACCTGGACATAAAGCGCCTTGCCAAAGGCGTGGCAGAAAGCAGTGATTGTCCCTATTCCCAAAGAGGGTAAATCAAGTGACCAATTGTCTAGCTACCGGCCTATTTCCCTCACATCGTGTGTCGGAAAAGTAGCAGAGCGAATGGTTAACGCAAGACTCTATTGGTTCTTGGAACGAACCAAGAGCATTCCTACCAACCAAGGCGGCTTCCGCAAGTGATCCAGTATATCCAAAGCACCACCAATGATCTTAAGATGAAGAATCACACTGTCGCGGTGTTCTTTGACTTCCAGAACGCTTACGATAAAGTCTGGAGGGCAGGTCTGCTGTACAAGTTGCAACAGCTCGGAGTGACAGCCAATATGCACAGGTGGATTCACTCTTTTCTATCAAATCGTACGATATCCACCCATGTAGGGGACAAGGTTTCGAACATGTGTGCACTCGAAGACGGGCTCCCACAGGGGTCGGCCTTGAGCTGCACCTTGTTCCTGGCGTACGTGCATGACCTGCAGTCTCATTTGGTAACAAAGAACACAATGTTCGCGGATGATTTGGCAATCTGGAGTTCGTAGCAAATCCATCCAGCAGTAGCAGAACCAGCTGCAAAAAGATCTCACACAGATACAAGACTATGCTCGGAAATGGAGGTGGTGAATGCGAAAAAGACCGTGTACACATTATTCACTAATGGTACGAAAGTGCTCAAAGAAGAAATTGATCTTCACATCTGCGGGAAGTCACTAAAATCGGACAAATCACCCACGTATCTGGGTATAAAGCTGGACCAGAAACTCCAGTTGCATAACCACGTACGGGAACTCGGCGCTCGAGCCACGTCCAAACTCAGCCCGGTCAAAAAACTTGCCAGCACTACCTGAGGAGCCGATGCAAGACTCCTGAGAGCTCTCTATCTCGGGAGTGTAAGAGGTGCCATAGACTACAGCCTCTCGGTCCAGGCCTTTGCAAGCCGCACGGCTCTAGAGGGTCTTGACCGGATACAAAATCTAGCTCTAAGATTTGTTTGTGGGGCGTTACTTACCACACTCGCGGCTGCTGTGGAAATTATCTCAGACATAGAACCACTCCACATCAGGAGGGACAAGGCTGTCCTAACGACCGTTGAGCGTTACCGTCGAATGGAAAAGACGGAACCCTGTCTTCAACTCCAAGATCGTTGGGTAAAGAGGACAATGCTTAAAAGACCCCCCTTTATGGACGCGGTTTATTCACTTGAGAATAAGCAGCCTTTACCAGAAAACAGGGAGAAAATACGCCTGATCCAGGAGCGATCCCCTCAGGATATCTGCGAACCGCCTGATGTCCGTCTCAACCTGTCAAACACAGCAGTTAATAAGTCGAGCCCCCATAATGAGCAAAAGGGAGCCGCACTCGAAATAATTGAGGCCTATAAGGACCACGTGGTGCAAGTCTTCAAAGACGGCTCCTATCTCGCCAACGAAAAGCGGGCGGGCTACGGTGCACTCATCCAGTACCCAAAGTGGGTACTTCCAACTGAGGATATTTCAGGCCCAAGCAGCACGAATAGCACTGCAACTGATGCAGAGATCGAAGCCATATTGATGGGCTTGAAATAAGTGCGTCTTAGACTAGCTAGACTAAAAACACTTCCATCCATCGTAGTGTTCACCGATTCATATTGTGCTCTCGAAATTGTGAAGAGGTGCTCTTTGAACACGAAAATGGTAAATGCAATCATGGAGCTTGTGCGAGACATACAGTCACACGGAGGCCAAGTGACTCTTCAATGGATCCCAGGACATGCGGGGATTCCACCACAAGACAGAGCCGACTGTCTCGAGAGGCAAGGCTCTTCCCAGCCACAACCTAACCGGCCAATGACTCAACTGGGGGTCCAAGCCTGGATCAAGGATCTCTTCCATGAGGAATGGTTAAAAGAATGGGAACAGGGGAACACAGCCCGAAAACTTTACCGGAACATGCCTAAAAACAACCGCAAATGCGATCAGTGGTGGAGTCTTAAACGCCACCATCAGAGTCTCATCACCCAGATGAGAACAGAACATTGCCCTACCCGTAGCTATCTGAATAGGTTGCACCCACTGCGGGACCCGAGCTGCCGCCAGGAACCGGAGACGATCGAGTACCTTCTAGCCGAGTGCTCAACGCTGGCGACTGGCGTGACTGGGGTCCTCCCAGCCAACCATGTCGAGAGTCTTATTTACGGGACTGCTCACCAGATGAGGCAGGCCTGTACCTTACTTGCCGGGGACATTAAAGAGCAATAGCTCGGTCCTTTTCAGTGAATGTAATATTTCAGTATAGGAACGCATACGGAAATTATATTTAAATAGCTCATAACAGAAAAAAAATTAATAATTTAGGGCCCCCGGTCCAAAACTGAATATTGCAAAATGGTTCTACAAATTAAGAAACCTACTAAATTATGTCATACAGAAATGGAAATATCGCTGTTTGTATTTGATTCAATTCCAAACATGCATGCATAAGTTCTGATTAATATTAAAATTTTAAAACTCCTTTATTAAAAAAACAAATTTAGGGTCCCCGACCACAATAGGAATACTGTAAAATGGTTATAGTAATTCAGAAACCTACTTATTATGTCACACAAAAATTGAAATGTTGCTGTTTGTATTTGATTAAAATTCCATCCTCCAATTCATTAACTCTTTTTGAAATTTTATTTATATTGTTCATTTAAGTAAAAACGAAGTAAGGGCCGACGGCTGAAACGGAATGTTTTAAAATGGTTGTACTAATTTAGAAACATTTACGGGAGTGCGCATATCAATTCATCAAAGTTTTATCGCAATCGGATAAATGTTATAGGAACGCATACGGAAATTATTTTTATATAGCTAATATTAGAGGGAAAAAAATTTACGGCCCCCGGCCACAAACGGAATATTGTAGAATGGTTGTATTATTTCAGAAACCTACTTATTATGTCACACAAAAAATTTAATGTCCCTATTTGTATTTGATTAAAATTATATCCACTTATGCATTAGCTCATTTCGAAATTATATTTATATAGCTCATTGAAGAAAAAACGAACATTAGTCCACTGGCTCAAAACGGAATATTTTAAAATGGTTGTAATAATTCAGAAAACTTTGCGGGCGTGCACATAACATCTCACCAAAGTTTTATCGCATTAGGATAAATGGTATAGGAGCGCATACGGAAATGGTATATTCGTCATCATCATCATCATGTCCCGTAGTCCTTCGACCGTTGGGCGACATAGATGACATAAAACTATTCTTATCCATTCCACTCGGTCTCCTGCCCTATGCATAGCATCGCCTAGTTGTAATCCCGTCCATTATTTGATGTTATCTTCCCATATTTTTCTCTGTCTTCCTCTTCTTCTTCCTCCTCTAGTAGTGCCCTGCAAGATTTCTTTGGCGAGCCCTTGTTTTCTAGTCACTTGGCCATACCATTCAAGTATATTACATAGCTCATATAAGAAAAAAAAAGAATTTATGGCCAGCAGCCCAAAACTAATTACTTTAAAAGGTATGTAATGACTCAGAAGACTGCACAGGTTTGTGGACAACAACTCTCTAAAGTTTTATTGCAAACGCGTGAATGGTTTAGGAGCGCATAAAGGTGAACATTATATTTATTTAGCTTATGTAAAAAAAAACACGAAAATAAGGCCCTTGCTCACCCTTGTAATAATTCAAAAACATTTGCGGGCGTGCGCACAACATCTCCCTAAAGTTTTATCGCTTTCTGATAAAAGGTATAGGGGCGCATACGGAAATTATTTTCACAAAGCTCGTAAAAGGAAAAAAAAAAGAATTTGGGGCCAACGGCTAAAAACAGAATATTTTTAAAAGTGTTGTTATGACTCAGTTAAATGCCCGGACATGTGGACAACAAGTCACCAAAGTTTTTTCGCAATCGCATGAATGGTGTAGGAGCGCATACCGTTTGAAATTATATTTATAAAACTCATATTACAAAAAACGAACATAGGCCCCCTGGCTAAAAAACGGAATATTTTAAAATGGTTGTAATAATTTAAAAACCTTTGCGAGTGTGCTCGTAACATCTCACCAAAGTTGTATTGTATTCGGATAAAAGGTGCAGGAGCGCATACTGAAACTATTTTTACAAAGCTCGTATAAGAAAGAAAAAACGAATTTGGGGCCAACGACCGATAAAGGAATATTTTTAAAGTGTTGTAATGACTCAATTAAATGTCCGGATATGTGGACAACAACTCAGCAAAGTTTTGTTGCAATGGCATGAATGGTGTAGGAGCGCATACGAGACATACAAAGATACATAAATACATTCATTTTTATATATATAGATATAAATATAACAAAAACATATTTTATAAAAGCAATATATATATATATACTTTTTTTTAGACGACAGGCGCCATTTCGGTGTAACACCCCCCCCCCTTTTTTTTGTTGGACTGATTTTAAAAAAATAGTTTGAAGTAAGTAATAATTTAAGATTTTTAAAATTTCTGTGAATAAAAACTAATAAAATAAAGAAAAATTATGTAAAAAAATATGTAAGGAGAATGCAACTTTTCACAAGCATTACGATTAATTCTAGAATTATGCAAATCTATATCAGATATACGCAAAATGGTATTCATGCATTTTGAATTTTTAAAAACAATTCTGGTAAGGGGGTTCAGCCCCCGCCCAAAACCCCACCCCCACTTTTTTTCGAGTGACTTAGGCGGGCGTTCTCAATTTCCGCTCGGCCACCACGGGGATATATTTTTTGCAATAATGCACTATATATAAAACGCCAGTCATCGAACAGTTATATTGTACGTTATATTGTATGTTTATTAATTTACTATAACATTACGATATTGTACGATTTTGGGATGGTTAAATATTCAGACACGTAAATTGTACTTTTTTTGGAGTTCCAGTGAAACCAAGTCTGCAACTGTATTATCATACTAAACGTAGAGTAACATTCCTTCGAATTTTCTTTAATCTTGGTCAAATATAAATTTAGCCGATAAAGGATAATTGCCGATAAAGAAAAATTTAAATGTCGAGACCAATAAGAAACCGTGTTTCAATGAAAATGTACGGTCAGCGGAAGAGAAAGTTCCTTCGAGGGTAATATCTGAACATTTCAGTAGGTCATACCAATTATATAATATATAGGCTAAGCTTTTGATCGATACCAAATATGTCTAGGTAGCGGTGTATTTATATAATAAAAGTAAAGGGCTCCAAAGGGTATATTTTACATGAAATTAGCCTCCCCCAAGTCAAAATTTTTTCTTTCCATAATACATTGATACAATTTTAACAATTTTAAATTACTTTTTAATTCAAATGGTATAAACCAAACTATTCATTAGCTGTTTCTTTATTAATATTCACGATAGTCTCATTTTTTATAGAAAAAAATAATATAAATATCGATACTTTTCCCCATCATTTTTTGATGAACGAGTTTCGAAATATCTAAATCTTTCGGTTTCGGCTGAAAGAATCGTTAAGCGTTTTATTTCGGGTTTTGGCGATAGTCACTTTAAAATCTCAGTTTGTTTTCGATTTCTGCCGAAATCTGAAAATCACACTCGGTCGATCTCTATTGTAAGTAAAGTTTATTTTTGGTCTGAGTTCAATAAATGTCTTTAATACTTAAATTATACTTTTGATGATTGATTTTAAGCTAGCCCTCTTGATTTGTTATTCAAAAGACATGGTTTCCCTTGGTCATATCACATGTTTGAAATCGATTTTTCCTTGGTATGATGCTTGGTCGGATTATGATGTTTGAAGCACTGGGTACCGTCCACCTTAAGACATATAGCTGCCTATTCATTGTATATAAATAGTTATTTGAGTGTGCCCGGGATGGGATCCCTTGAGTTGCTTGACAATAATAAAGAAGATGAAATAGAAATTGAAACCAAATACCCCTTTAATGTTTACAATGTTTCCTACTTTAAAATAGAAAGACGCTAGAAATGTGCATAATTGACAGAATCGACAAACCACTTCATTAGCTACTCGGCCCTGATTTTAAAATAACTCAGCACCATAACTCGATTGACATACCCAGGCAACGGTATATTAAATATGCTTTTGTTTGTGCGAAGTAAAGCTCCGGTACGTCAAATCGGCAACGTTATAAAATGTTAATTCACTTATGAAGAAGTTTAAAAAAATAAAGTGTTTTAATTTATAAATATTTTCAATACATTTTATAAAACAACGTTGCTCTTTAGTAAAAATAAAAGATTTGTATAAACGCAACCAGGACAAGGGACAGACAAACTTCATATCATTTCTCTGATGCTCAATCACATAGTTTAGATTGATGCAAAACTAAATGCAGGTGTACGTTAAAATGAATTCTTGTATTTTGAAATGATAAAAAGCTTTAATGAGCCACCTCCCCAAATCCCTGCCAGCATTTTGATTTGAACAATACTGATGTGAACTGGATTTGCTATGAATGTGTGGTAGGGCGAGTTGTCGATCGTGTGAGTGTTTTGTGAGTTGTTGATCGTGAGGTCAGAGGTGAAGTTGGTTGGTGTTGAGTGTATGCTGGTAGGTGGCTGTGGACAGATATAAAAGACAGTGTGTGAAATGATCGGAGGGGATAAGAGTTGTGAGAAGTTAGTTGAGAATTAGTAGAGCCAGGAGTTAGTCGAGAGAGGAGCCAAGAGATCGTTAGTTGAGTAGAGAAGCGAGTTAGTCGAGAGTAAAGTCGAAAGTACTTACAGAGAAGAGAGTTGAGAGTTGTCGTTGTGAATCGACATTGGCTGCGATTAGATAATGTAAATAAAGTACTTTTATTGTGATCTTCATTGGACGCTGTTGTTTTGCTCTTTATTGGACCTGGTGTGACAGGAAACATTCTTTGACATTAGAGAAGACCAAAGTAAGAAGGCTGTAACACATTGTGACCCTAAACTAACGAAAGTAGATCTCAACAAATACCGAGGGAGATTAAATTACACACCACCAAGTAATACAGTTATACTGTCTATATTACGAAATTTCGCCGAAGAGGTAATCTTTCAAAGTAATAGGAAGTCTGATCGAACATAAAATGAGTGTCACTTCTAAAATATGTAATTTTGGTAAACTTTTCAATAAACTTTCCATTATACATCATCCTAGCTCGCATATCTGGAGCCGTGAAGCATTGTGCAACCTGTTTCCTGTACGAAAATGCATCAATATTCTTAATACAATCGGTTAAATGAACTGGTTTTCAGTTTTAATGTTTGTCGCAGATTTTGTAGGACGAGTGCAGCACCTGAGCGTGATTATCCTTTATGGAAACACTTAGTGGTCGAAAAAGACTTACCCTTTCTTTGACACAATACACTTTCAAAACGGTGAAACTAAATAACTGTGATACTTTGTTTTAGTACTGTTTGTTTTGGGGTATAAATTGACTTTGGTTTGCCTCCAGGAGAAAAAATTTGTAGACTAAAATAGACATTATGTTCGTGGCTTCTTGAAGAGTCTGTATGGTGCTTATGCACAGTTTTAGTTGCCAAGATTATAGCTGCTGCTAATGGGTTGTAGATGAAAAAGAAACACCCCGATAGTCTCCTTTGTAACCGTTTCTTCCCCTCTGCTTGCTAGCATTATTTGAGAAATTTCTACTTTAGGAGCCAGGAGCGCTCATTTCCGTTTAGTTATTAATCTTTTCCAGAAACAACGTGGACGATAACGCCGAGGAAACCTTCCAAAAATGATGCCAATGAAAGTCTGCGACAAGTGGGCTGGTGAAAAAGGGGTGGTCATAGAAACCATTTCCTTGTGGCGTCCACATCTTTATGAGGAAGCTACTTCAGGCATCGGGGTAGCCGAGTGTCCCACAGTAATAGGGACAGTAATTTTTCATTCATCATACATATTTTTTCAGTCTTGAAAGGCATCGTTTGAGATTTTTCTGTTCCTTAAAATAAGTCTTTAGTAAGACTTTCATCTAATAATTGAGCGGTATGAATAACTGTTGAGTTCCTGAGCGTGAGTTGTAATTTTTAACAAGGTATTGTCTTTAAAAAAAACAAAAACAAAACATGATCTCTTTTTTTTAAGATCTTGGACTACTTCAGAACAAGTGGCTTTGCCAGAGGCTGAGAGCTTAAAAGCTAGGGGCTTGCACTCTAACGTGCTCAGATCATGAAAAAACGATTCTTTGTGGAAACTGAAGTGCAAACATTACAGTTTGGTGACACAGATGAGACCGAATCACTCCTCGTTTCAGTCCAACTGCGACAAAGCACCAGCTATACCAGCTTTGCACCCTAAATCAATATTTTTTTCAAATTGCTTTATGGAAGACCGAGTTCAGGAAAATTATAAAGATCCAAAGAAGGCTATAAGCGGAGAAAGAAGGAGGGTTTTTCCAAAGTAAATCTACTACGTTGAAAAAAATTTCAATGCAACTCATACTTAGGCGCTCGGATTTAGGCAGTACTCGCAAGGGAACTTGTAAGATGCTAGGGTTAGTGCCACCCTGGGCGGTTCCAGAATTTTACCGCTGTAAAGCACGAAAAAAACCTGCAGTTGGCCGAAAAAGCTACCCCACCTTATAAAGAACAAAGTTCCTAAGACTAAACACTAAGCTAAGACATAATTTAAAAAATAATAATTAGTTCAATAACTTCAGGTATAAGGATTTGTTATCAGATTAAATTAAAATTAGTTTTATCAATTCGTTATTTTCCAAGTAACGACAAAAATAAAATTACAAAAATCCTGGTGCTAATTTCATACCTCAAATTCCATAGCTGCTTTATCGGCATCAGTCCACCACAATCTTGGTAGTTTGTGGGTAACACTGTGGTCACCTATTTCCATTCCCCTAGCATGGAGTTTGCGTACCATGCAGTAATCGGTAAAGTTGTGAGATACAAAGAATGTTGATGATATTGGACAATCGTTAGGATTTTTTCTTCTGCCATCTGGTGGGAAAAGCCTGAAAAAATAAAGTGTATTCGATAGATTATCAGTATTTTCAGAATATCATTGCCGCTTGTAAAGTAAAACTAATTCATGGGGGAAGAGATATCATTTTCTTAATTGAATGCTATCGAAAGTATCTTTGCAGCTGGCCATTCAATAGTGTTTCCCAACCCTTTTGACACGTGACTTAACTAATCAAATTTAAAGTTTTGGGTGTCGCTCTTTTTTCTACTTTAAAGAAGGACTAAAAATAAAAAGAGATCTCCATGTTTCAGATATGAGGAATGAATTTAATTCAATGAATTAATTACAATTTTGAAAAAATTAATCCAATACCTTACTATAAATTATTAAATGAAAGTTCTAAATTAAATACATATATTGATACATTACAATGGACTAACAAACACACATATTCCGGTGAAGGTCTGAGATTACTCTCTTATGACGCCGACTAGTACATTGGCTACCAGCTCCATCTGCTGAGCTGAGCCATACAAAATTTTCCCCACGTAGGGTTCTCCAATCGCACTGGCTTCCCCCCGGAAGGTGCATTAGTGTCTCCGGGACCAGGCTGCAATGCTGGCAGGTAGGATCCTTATTGTTGTCTAGCCCCCAAAAGTATGTGGATATGGGGAAATGCTCGGTGCGCATCTGCGTCATTAAGCTCTGTTGGTCTGTGGCCTAACCCCCATCATATGCCCTGTTTGCTAGGAATGGGCAAATTTGAAAAGACGCAGCTGTCGGTCGTGTTGTCTGCCCATTGCCTGTACAACTTCGCACTTAAGTGGTCTGCCAGCCAGTACTTTATTCCCAAATAAGTAATTGGTACTTCTGGCTGAGGCTGGGCAGCCCCGGTTTTTGCCAGAGTGTCCGCTTTCTCATTGTCACTGATGCTGACGTGACCTGGGATCCATTGCACTGTCACCTTGTTCGTCGATTTTGCACACGTCATCAATGATGACGTCAATTAGGTGAGTGATATCTTATTTCTTTCACAAGATCGCAAGAGCAAATCTTGAGTCCGAGTACACGATCACTTCGAGCCCCGCAATCTCCTTTTCCTTTAATGTGTGATACAAGTTGTCTAGGGCCCTGTGAATAGCTTCAAGCTCCGCATCAAAGTTTAATGCTGCATTCCCATATAGCCCCTAGATTTCCTGATTTCGTGCCCTCCCTGCTGGGTTTAGTATGAGTGCGCCATACCCAGCAGTACCATCTCTCAGATTGGCAGAGCCGTCAGAGAAGACTTTCACGATTTTTTTGGAATACATAGCATATGTTCAGGGATGCGCTTCGTAACTGCTGCTTCGGTTAAGGCCAAATGTATGGAGGGACGTTAGGGTTTCACGTATGGCGGATTGACTTGGATTAGAATCAGACGTTCTCTATTTTATGGCAGTTCGACTGTCCCTCTCCAGCTCTACGACCTGGTGCATGAAAGAGAATCTCTTAAGTCGCCTGCCCACCACCCAGTTGTTCTGCATCTGGAACGACGGTTCCTTCTCGTTTAGCCGTCGGTACCTCTCTATAGTACTTAGTATTGATTTTTCCCTCCTAATATCTAGCGGTTCTACATTGGCCAAAACCTCTACAGCAGTGTGGTCCTGAATACGCCACAGATTAAGCTCAGAGCCTGATTCTGGAATCGGGCCAAATTTTCCAATGCGGTCTTGCTTGCAAAGGATTGGACTGGCATGTTGAAATCCATCACCGACCTTACACTGCCTAGGAATAGAGCTCTAAGCGTCCTTGCGTCCGCGCTCCGACTTTTGCAAGCCAATTTTTTTCACTAGATTGAGCTTGGCGGTTGCCTGTGAGCAGAGGTCTTGTACAAAATTATCATATTTGACTCCCAGGTAAACCGGTTGCTTGTCCCCTTGGGGCGCTACATTGCCCCCCTTGAACTCGATCGCCTGTTTGATAATGGTCCGCCCGTTAATAAAGAGCGAAGGTCCTGCTGTAATAACGTTTGCAGGCGGTGTGCATCTTTACTGGTGCTACAGATAACAAAATAGTCAACATACATTGGAGCATTTGTTATTAGATTTCTTTGCAAGCCATATATGTAGGCTAGGAAGATAGTGGAACTAATGACTGACCCTTGCGTGAGCCCTTACCTCAAGTGTTCTCTTCCTAAAGGTTTCGCAGTTGAAATTCGAGCTTATTGTCTGGTTTGTGAGAAAACCGGCAACCCACCTGTACATGTTGGCAGTCACTCACAACTCTTGTAACTTCAACAATAGACCGGACCTCCAGACCCGGTCATAGGCCTGTCGGAGGTAAAAAATACAGCCACATTTTGTGACTTTTTCTGGAGCCCATCTGTTATGGGCTGGAGAAGACGAAGCACTAGATCTGCAGGCTGCATTCCCTTGAGGAAGCTCGCCTGTATTGGACTGTGGCTACCGGTACTCTCCAGGTACCAGTAGAGCCACTGGTTAACCATTCTCTTGGCTACCTTCCCTAGACACGATGTTAGGGAGATCGGACTGTAGCCGGTCGGTTAATCGAGTTTCTTCCCTTTTTTGGGAATAAGGAAGATGGTAGCGCTAAGCCAAGCGCTGGGTAGGATTCCAGTTACCCAAGATGTGATTGACAATAGCTTTAGGGCAAATGCGTTTGATCATTTTGTTGCAGATCTTATCCGAACATAGCGCCTTGGCGGTGTTAAACTTGTCGATGACGGTTTGCAACTCAATTATAGTGAAAGGTGCGGTTTAGATCTCAGCATGTGGTCCCCACCGTTGGGCCACTTTTTCATGCTTCCGTAGACGGTTAAGGTTCGGGCTACCTCTAGACTCCTCCTGCTTCCTATTACTATTTACAAAGTGGAAAGTGTATATTCAGAATCTCGGCACTCTTGGCATCTGTGGTAGCCGTGCCAGTAGTCAATTGCAATGGGCGCAGATTACGGAGCTTTTCCGTGCAGGATAGCGAATCAATCAACCGCTAGACCTTTTTTCCGTCTTGCAGGTCGAGTTTTCTACATGTCCCAACCCATTTGTCCTTCTACGCCCTATCAACCTCCTTCGAGCAACAACCGTCTTCAACTTTCTGGCTTTGGTCCGTGCTCTCTTCCGTTCACAAATCATCTCTGCCAACATCTTGTTCCAAAAGGGGCGGAACTTGCGGATTCCGTGGTTCTAGGTATAGTTTTCTTTGACACTGTAAGAATACCACTCACAAAATTGCTGTATGCAGTGTCGGTGCATTCGGGGGAATCGGGAACCACTGCTGAATACACGATCGTGTTCTCCTTTGTTTCACGGAACAGAGTCCATTTTGCTTAGCCAAACAGCCAGTGACTCCTAGGAAACCGTGGTTTTACTAGCACAAGGTCTAGTTTGACTAGGGCCAGTCAATGGTCACTGCCAACCTCGTCCAAGACTTCACACTGGATTCTGGCCTCGAGCTCGGCTGAGACCAGTGTTATATCGGGGCGAGACATGGCACTATTCCCAGTATGGAGCAGCGTAGGCACACTGTCACCAAATGAGGTTGGTAATGAGCTCTACCTCCTCTAAGTTCGCCCCGAGGCGTTTGTATCGGGCTAGCCCATATCCCCCAAATGGGCTTTAAAATCCCCTGCTATAATCCTATCTGGAAAGAGGGCTATGCCATGCAATGGCAAGCACAATGTGTTTCTAGGGATATTATAAATATTGCTAATGGTAAAAAGATTACCGCCTAATCCTACTCTCAGGGTCAAAATATCTGTCCCACCAACGTTTCTGCTCTCTTCCAGCTTCTCTGTGAGGGGTTTACCACAGGTGTTACTAGCCCTCGGCACTTTGTGCAAGTGCAGCAGTATACTGAAAAACCTGTGATGTTCAATGGGTGCTTTTTCAGTAATATCTCCTGCAATAGAACTACGTCCATTTCCCGACTGTGGAGTAGGTTGGTGAGATCAGGGAATTTCCCTCTGACCCCGTTACAGTTACGATGCATAACTACTAGGGTTGTGGTGAGCTGACCAGCGGCACCTTGCCTCAGGGCCGGCCTTAGGCCACTCCAACCTATGCGGCCGCAGTGGGCCCCGCACTTTCATAGGCCTCGCCCCAAATTTATTTTTTAATACAAAATCTTAATTTTCACTTATTATCCTTATTCCTACCCAGATTGGGCCCCGCGCAATCCGTTTCGCATAAGGCCCCGCAATTGTTAGGGTCGGCCATTTGTTAACCCATTTCATGTACGTAACAGCCTTCGATTTTTATTTTTAAAAGCTATGTTACTAATCGCATACAAATTTACACCAAATTTCCCATGAAATTTACTTTTCGCAAAGTTGAAACAAAAATATATGTTTATATTTTGAAAGATAATCTTAACCTATCTTTATTCACGCCCAAGAACTGTAAAGGGAATAAACATATACGGTTCTGCTTTTTTAAGATAAAATATTCACATGTAACATTTTTTTTTTTTCCGAGGTATGGCTATACTTATGTCAATATACCAACGTTTTGTAAAGGTTATTGAACTCTTTTTTCTTAATTGTTATAACATATATTTTTTTTAAAAAGAAACTGTAGCACCTCTTTTTCACGACCCTAATATCATTGGATTTTTCATCCACATAAAAATGAACATATTCTATCACCCCCCCCCCCCCCCCCCCGAAATTTACCAAAGAAGAATGATTATTCTTCAAATTCACTCATTGATTCTGAAGCGTATCTTGTGCTGCCTGGGTCAAAATAAAAATATCAATTGCCCCCCCCCCCCCTTTTAAAAAAAAAAGAATATTATAAAATCATCCACAAGATAATAGACCTCCTACGTACAAAACCAACCATTTTTCGCATGCCCCATTAATACTCTAAATTTCCAGGACCCTTTTAATACACTTTGTTAAAAAATAGTTTGATGTAAATCTTGGTATATATAAAATATAATATGCTGACCGTAACGCCGAAGAGCCGAAAATATTTAGATACGTTCGGATTTTTAAATAAACATTCATAGTTATTTTCTATTATTTAGCGGAAATCGAATACATTTAAATGTGTA
Source organism: Omphiscola glabra (assembly GCA_964017045.1). Taxonomy (NCBI): domain Eukaryota; kingdom Metazoa; phylum Mollusca; class Gastropoda; family Lymnaeidae; genus Omphiscola; species Omphiscola glabra. The sequence continues at coordinate 37,832,603 of OZ024794.1, read as the reverse complement.
AAAAATATTATATATTGGCTTTTATTTTAGTAAAAGTTTAAGTATTATAATTATAAATTACAAATATATTTAAAGTAACAACTAAGGAACTATCTTAAGCATTTAAATGCGTTTGAAAGTTATGAAAAAAAAAATTATGATCAAAGATTGACAAAGTAGTCACATTTATCGAGATAACATAAATATAAGTTGTTATCAGTGGCGTAGCGAGGGGGGCACCATGCTCCGGGCGCTACTCACAAAGGGGCGCCAAATGGTATATTTTACATATAATATTGTATGGTTTTCGAATAGGGGGGTCGCTAAAAAGGTATTGTGCCCCGGGCGCGAGTTAAGCTCGCTACGCCACTGGTTATTATTAGTGCATTCTTTAGTGCGTTGTAAAATAGATGTATTGCGAAATAAAATTAAAATTAATTAGTTATAAATAATCTCGTAAATGACTTCATAGTGCTAATTACCTATTTAGCCAAAGCTAAAAATTCTCTGATTTAATAAAAGAGCGTGACAAAACTGATAATGTCTTTTCCCCATATTAACAGTAAAATTAATAATAGAATTTCTTGCTTTTTAAATTGCTAATATTAAATAAAAATTTAGCTTTGTATTTTTAACATTTAATAAGTTTTTACTTTTTATTCTTCTTCTATATATCTTCTTCTATATATTAAGGGCACACGATCAATTTATTGATCATTCTGGCTCCTATGAATGTAGATGGGATTTGCAATGTTTCTGTGCCTGGTGTTAATGAGGATAATTCACTGGTTGCAAGATTTCCTTAATGAGGGTATCATGCACTGGGGTTTGATAGGCCTGAGGCAATAGACGCAAATGAGTCAAGTGTGGTCGCCTCAAATGTTCCCTTTGAAGGCTTGTTCCAGTGCCTGATTGTCTTTGGCAGGAATGAGCAGTTCCTATACTGGCTTCTCGCTGGTATGAGCCGGAACTGCCTGTCATTGCGTCGTCGCTGTCTATGGGGGAGAGGGACGAGATTCTGTTTAATTCTAGAGCAGTGGACTAGCCCATTATTTATCTTGTAAATCATGGAAAGCATGGATATGCGTCGTCGTTCCTCCAAAAGTGACCAGCCCAGTGTTTCCAGCATGCGACCAACACTAGAGGTATTCCTGTAGCGGTTCAGGATAAAGCATGCTGCCCTTCGCTGTACTGCATCCAACCTGTCAATGCTCTTCTGGGTGAATGGGTCCCAGACCGAAGATGCATAATCTAAAAGAGGCCGGACAAATGCTTTATATGCTCTTTCTTTCACACTGGAGTTGCTGATCTTTAGATTACGCCTTAAGAAACCCAGGGTCTTGTTTACCTGGTTACACACATTGTTAATATGCTCGCCCCAGCGGATCTCTCTTTGAATGGTAACACCCAGGTACCTTACGGAGGAAACTGGCTCAAGTAAATGGCCACGCAGTTCATATTGGTAGTGTAGAGGAGTACTACTTCTAGAGACTGACAGTGTCTGGAACTTGGCAGGATGAAATTCCATGTCCCAGCTCATCTCCCACTCAGCTAACCGATTGAGATCCTGTTGTAGCTGGTCCTGGTCAGATCTGTTGGCGATCGTGCTATACAACGATGTGTCATCTGCAAACAGTCTTGTTGTGATGTCAGTTTGTTGGGTTGGTCATTGATGTATGCTAGGAACAAACAAGGGCCTAGCACCGAGCCCTGGGGGACCCCTGACTTAACACTGACAAAGGATGATTTTGTACCGTCCACCACTTCTGCTTGACATCGGTTGCTGAGTGAGCTAGAGATACATGTTTTAGTAGTGCCTTGGATCCCATATTTCTGAAGCTTGTGTAGAAGCAAACTATGAGGCATTTGAGAAGTCCATCACCAGCATATCAGTTTGCTTGCTATTTTCCATATTTGTCATCAAGTCTTCTAACAAATTCAAGGAGCTGGGTCTCACATGATCTATTGACTCTGAAGCCATGTTGACATTCATTGCGTATATTTTTGCTTCAATATGTTTCATGACTGCGCTTACGATTATGTGCTCCAACAATTTGCATACTACGCTGGTGAGGGATACCGGACGATAGTTGGCAGGGTCGAAATGCTTCCCTTTCTTGTAGATTTGAGTTACATGCGCTTTTCTCCAGTCTGCTGGAACATTGCCTGTGCACAGCGACGATTGGAAGAGGATTGTCAGTGCAGGTGTGATTTCTTTGGCTAATTCTTTGAGCACTCGTAGCTTGATATTGCCAGGACCACATGCTTTGTAAGTGTTAATGGTTTTGAGGAGGGCAAGCACCCCTTGTCGTGAAATCTGGATATCTTCCATGATGAGGTAGGCTGTGTTCATCATGTTGGTCTTTAGAAGGAACTCAGCCTCTGAGTACTCTCTATCGTCACCAAAGACCGACTGGAACTGCTGATTGAAAATGTCAGCCTGTGCGTTTGGGTCAGATGTCAAATGGCCATCACACCTCAGGGGGGAAACTCCAACGTTTGAGGACTTTTGGTGCTTCACATAGCTCCAGAAGCGTTTGTTCTTGACACCCTTGGTCGGAGAGTCTTCCTCTTAGAAGATGCCGTTCAGGTAGTTCCAGTACGATCTGCGCAGTAAGCGTTGGATGGTTCGGCGGAGTCTCAGTACCTCCTCTCTCAGTTCAACCGAGCCACTTTTCTTCAATCGCTTGTATTGGCGGTCTCTCCTGTGGATGAGCCTACGAATTTCAGCCGTTACCCATTGCTTATTTATCTTAGGTTTGGTGGTCTTGTGTTGTATATATATATTCACTGCATCAGTGATTGTTGTCTTAAACTTCACCCAAAGCTCTTCCGTTGTCGCTGTTCCCTGAATCGCCAGCGTGTTTGAGCTGAGCTCTGTCGTTGCACTTCTCAGGCTATCCCAGTCTGCCTTGGCATAAATTGGGATTTCTCGTATGACCTGCTTCTTTTTGTGTGTTAACCTGAAATTCAAAATATGTTATTCAGTGGTCTGATATCCCGGGGATGACATCAACTTTTGGAATGAGATGTGGACAGTTGGTGAGGAGTAGGTCAAGAGAGTTTTCCCCCCTCGTGGGTTCTATAACCAGCAGTTCCAGACCATGGTTGTTTATCATCTCCATGAAGTCAGAGTGTAGGACAGGGTATGGGGACTTGGGCTTGAAGGCAGGAATCTGCAAGTTCCAACCAGGAAAGTTAAAATGCCCCCCCCCCCCCTTATAAGGAGAAAAGCGTTCTTTGACTTTGTTGCTCTCTGAAGCGCTACTTCGAGCCTCCTGAGGCTGGGTTCATCTGCTGTTTTGGGTCTGTAATAGGCACAAAAGTAAAGTGTGCGTCTACCCTTCAGTTTCACTTTCACCCACAGGAGCTCGCAGTCATCAACATCTAGTTCTGGCAGTCCAGGTTGTGATGGACAGCAACAAGTACTCCTCCTCCTCTGTCTTTTCTGTCTTGCCGGAATAATTTGTAATTATCCGGTACAACCGGAGGGCTATGGAGGGATTCAGCCATGTTTCTGTACCCAGTATGATGTCAGGTTTTAGGCTGTTGATCAGGTTTGCTATCTCGGCTTGCAGATTGAAATATCACGTTCAATATGCGCAATGGTCTGTGTTTCCATTTGTCTTGTTGACTGCAGCGCATGGGAGTTGAACAATGTGGTGGCTGAAAACTTCGAATGTCCGTTGGTGTAGAGCATGAGGGATTCAGAGAGAAATTTGGGAAGGTAGAGTCTGTCCCTGCTCTATGGAGGTCAAACTCAGACTGGCTAATCCGTCCGCCGCAGACAGTACATTACCACGGCACGCCAGAGTTTTCAGCATGCTGGTTGTAATAAGCTGTGTCTATGCTTTAGCAATGACCATGGAACCATTGCCCACATTGCTCAAAGGCAATGCCTCTATCCTCTCACTGTACAGCAGGGTCACATGTTACGCAGATCAATGATGACAGGGATTTGGAACAAGGGGGTAATGCAAGGAAGGACATTCAGCACTCGTAGCGACGTTCGGTCCAGGGTTGGGTTCAGGAGAGTACGAATTTGCCAGGAGGATGCAGACCAGCTACAATAGTAACAGTCTTTGAGGGCCTCTGCGTAGAGCGATATCGATATGCTCTATTTAAAATGTCTACAGACACACAGTGAGCAATACCAGCAGTGCGGAAAACTGTCTTCTTACTGAAGTCTAAATTTTCATATAAAGCGTCTATTTCTGCTTTCTTTGCATCACAGGTGAACAATTTATTTACCAGAGCCGTTACCACAATGGTATATAATGTAATATTGTATTGGAACATACCATAAGTCACTCCGGTGTGAATCAGTCTGAGAGAACACGCAGGAATACAGCTATGCTACGCTTTAAGTAAGACAGGAAGTGGTAACAAACATGGCACCGAAGATCAACAATGCAGTACAAACCCAGAAATCGCATATTTAGCTAAACAAGTTTGGGGGTTACAATCAAGTGGATCATTTTATTTTTTTTTAAAACGCTGTTTGGGGGGGGGGGGGGGCGGGAGTAATACGATACATTCATTTTGCCCAATGCAGCACATGATACGACTCGGAATGAATTTGATAAATAATTAACCTTTTCAAAAAGAGATTTTATTAGATAGTGAGATAGACAGAAAGACAGACAGTCATGAATACAGAGAGAGAAATAGACAGATAGACAAATAGATAGATAGATAGATAGATAGATAGATAGATAGATAGATAGATAGATAGATAGATAGATAGATAGATAGATAGATAGATAGATAGATAGATAGATAGATAGATAGATAGATAGATAGATAGATAGATAGATAGATAGATCCATATTCAAATACCGAAAGGTAATGAACTCTTAATATCCATTCCTTTGGGGCCGGGGGCCCCATTTCATTGTTCCTTGTATAAGTTTATAAAAAATGATAGGCTTGGAAAACACAATAGGTTCTATGTGAATTGACGGATCTTTGTCTTGCTTGATAGCAATACTCTTCATCGTCCTTATAGAAATATCGGTGGATTTAAAACTAAGAATATCCAATCTAGAATTTTCCAGGAAGTTCTATAACTTTAAAAAGCTATACCTATGACATTTTTAAAAAGATTTTAATGGACAAAATTGAAATATTAACTCCATAATTTATTTGACTAATTTTTAAAGGGACCCCTACCTCTGGCAAACGTTACAATTATGAAATGTCCCCCCACCCCGCTGGACCCCTTCTTTGGACTTAAATGTATTATAGTGTATTTAGTGTATTTAGTTGTATAATTTTAGTATTTTTGAAAAATAATTACTTGGAAAAGTCATTTTTAACACGTTGTGAGGATATTAATTTTAATCTAGAATGTTCCAGAAAGTTCTATATTGCTCTACGGGGATATATAATAGGATCTAAAAGCTTTTTGAAATGTTAGTTTAATTTCTGTTCATTTCTATACTTTCATTGGGATTTTTTTAAAACATATCCTTCCTAATCTTTCCGGGAAAAAAAAAATCCCACTGGAAACATGATCCCAACGTGGAACAGGATCCGAAATGGGAACAAGTAAAACTGGAACCTACCGGTTGGCCGATCCCATCGAGTAACGTGATCAAGAGGGCAAAGTGATCCCACATGGAAACATAAATACGGTGCTGTGCGTCCGCGGCAGCGTCTCTGGGGAAACTTGGAGCCGTCCACATGGGGTTAGCCTCTTCGTGGCGTGGCGGACTAGTAGGGGAACTCGTTCGCCCGAAGGCAAAAACTCCAATCAACGCAAACCTGGTTACCATCAGCACCAGTGAAAGACAAAACCACACTTCCGAAGCATTGGATACTAAACCCCTGTTCCATTGAGATATGGATAAAACTTTATAAACGCCAACTTTACATATTATTAAAAAGACCAACCCACAACCCCTCTATCACCTTCCTAATCATCATGTTGTGTGGGGATGTGCACATGAACCCCGGTCCCAGACAAACAGCCTCCACACACCCCTGTGGACTGTGCCAAGAGCCAGTAAATTGGAACAGCAAAGGCGTAGCGTGCGACACATGTGGAATCTGGTTCCACCTGCTATGTGCCGACGAACGATCCACGGACTACCGCGAAACGAGTCAACCCTCTTTTGCATGGTCTTGTCCACGCTGCAACAGCATCAACAACGACAGCTTTACATTCCACAGCTATCAACTGAACTGCTCAAACTCCTTCTCACCTCTCTCTTCACTCAGTCTCAACGCTGAATCTATAGTAACACCTTACCCATTTTCACCACATAGAACTAGTACCCCAAAATCCCACAATCCCACTCAATCTCCCTACTCAGACTCCCCCTAAAGGCATCCCACAAGCTCCCAAGAACATAATCGACATCCTACAACCTCCAATTCTATCCATGACAACCCCCAAAATGCAAATCTCCGCTTACTAAATATCAACTGCCAAAGCATAGAATCAAAGAGACAAGAGCTCGCAGCCATTATCCAATTTACCAAGCCCGACATAATATGTGGAACAGAGTCATGGCTCAGAGGCATACAACCTGGGAAAGAACCAACCCTGGACCATATAAAGTCCTCAGAAATCTTCCCAATGGATTACAATGTTTATCGTCATGACCGCGTAAAAAAAGGTGGCGGCGTCTTCATCATGACTCACAGATCCCTCACATCAGTGGAGCAACCGCACCTGGTCACAGCCTGCGAAATAGTATGGGCTAAGGTAAATTACAAAACAAGAAAGACCTCTACATCGGTGCATTCTATATGCCCAAAAGAACCCAGAGTGCACTTGACGAACTCCAAAAATCCATCAACATTCTTACAGCCAACCGCAAGCACGAGCGCGACATCATCGTCGCCGGTGACTTCAACTGCCCCGATATAGACTGGACCACGCATACTGCCCACTCCACCGGTAAAGACAATACCATTCAGCAATCACTGATCGACTTGACCTCATCCTCACTACTCACACAAGTGCAGAAGACACCAACACGTCAAAAAAGCATCCTAGATCTAATCTTCACGTCCAACCCCACCCTTGTTAAACAATCCACGTGTGTCCCAGGCATATCTGACCATGACGCAGTGGTGGTTGACTTCTACTCCAAAGCTCAAATAACGCGCCAGAAACCCAGGAAATCTTACAAGTTCGGTAAAGCAAACTGGGACAAGATCAAGCTTGATCTCGCCGCCCCTGAACAGGCCATCCTGAAAAAATACAACGAGGAAGAGGATGTAGAAACACTATGATCGACCTTCAAATATGCCTTATTCAAAAGCTTAGATCAAAATGTCCCATCAGCCACATTAAAAAATCCATGTAATCTACCATAGCTGAACACACGGCTCAAGAAGCTGCTGAAAAGAAAGAAAAGACTATTGAAGAAAGCCCAAACTACCAACAACTGGACCCTATACCGCCAGTTCCAGAAACACTGTCGTAGGGAACTAAGAAGAGGCGAGTGGCAGCACCTAAATGGAGTCATTCAAGAAGGCCTTGAAAACAACAACACAAAACCATTCTGGCGCTACATAAAATCCAAGAAGCAAGACAACATTGGCGTAGCCCCTCTACTAGAATACGGGCAACTTGTAAGCGATAGCCAATGCAAAGCTGAAATTCTCCAAAGGCAGTTTCAATCTGTCTTCACCAAAATTACCACAACAGTACTACCATCCCTAAAACCTTCACCTGGTACAATTGACCCCCTCAACATAACTGAACAAGGAGTAGCCAAACTTCTCAAAAACCTCAAGCCCAATAAAGCACCCGGACCTGACTGTATCCCAAACATTGTCCTAAAGACCCTGGCTGACAACATCGCCCCAAACATCACCCGCATTTTCCAAAAGTCGCTTGACTCCGGCAAACTCCCACTGGACTGGCTTGATGCAAATATCACTAGTGCCTACAAGAAAGGTGACCGTCATAACCCAGCAAACTACCGCCCAATATCCCTGACCTCCGTTCCATGCAAAATTCTGGAACACATCATCTGTCGTCACATCATGAACCACCTTGAACACTACAACATTTTGACCACTCTAAACCACGGTTTCCGCTCTGGATACTCCACAGAAACTCAATTAATCATCACCACCAATGACCTCCTTGCCTCCTATAACAAAGATAACCAGATCGACATGGCAATTCTCGACTTCTCCAAGGCCTTCGACACTGTTCCACACAGCCTTCTTCTACACAAACTCCACCACTACGGCATTACCGGCAACCTTCACTCCTGGCTCTCAACATTTCTAACAAAATGGACCATGCAAGTAGTGATAGATGGCGTCCGATCAGGCAAAGCCACCGTAGACTCAGGAGTTCCTCAAGGCACAGTACTGGGCCCCCTTCTCTTTCTCTGTCACATAAACGACCTCCCTGATACTGTAAAATCTCAAGTGAGGCTGTTTGCAGATGACTGTCTACAGAGAGATAATCGACTACGATGACCACAACCAACTTCAAGCAGATTTGGAGTGCCTTAAGAATTGGACAGACAAATGGGGCATGAAATTTAATGAAACCAAATGCTACATAATGAGCATCTCAAAAAAAAACACATCAAGCTATATGTACACCCTAAATAGGACAATCCTTCAACAAGTAACAAACAATCCATACCTTAGAATTCTCTTCTCAAATAACCTAAAATGGTCACCCCCATATAAACAAAATTTCAAAAAAAAGTTAACCCCACACTAGGTTTTATTAGAAGAAATCTGCGCCACTGCCCAACATCCTGCAAACGAAATGCCTATCTTGCACTCGTTTGTCCGATACTAGAATATGGTGCAATCATCTGGGACCCATACCTCAAGCAAGACGTGGACAAATTGGAGCGAATCCAACGTAACGCAATGCGCTTCATAGCACGTGACTATAAAACCACCACTCCTGGCTACGTCACTGGCCTTTTAAACAGATTTGACATCCCCACTCTCAAGGACAGACGAGAAAAGATCCGCCTAACATTCTTATATAAAATGGCCATGGGGCTAATTCCGGCCATCCCAGCAAACAATTATCTTACCCCACAGAAGCCAGGCCGATTAATTAGAGCCAAACAGTCACTTAACACTGACTTAACATCTGACAACCCCATGAGAAATTACACCCGAAACAATAACAAATGCTTCACTGTGCCTCGGAGTAGCACAGTGCAACATAAGCAGTCATTCTTTCCACGCAACATAATTGCTTGGAACAACCTGGACAACGATCGAAAGCTTCAAGGCCGCCCTGGCATCTGCTAGGGGCCGTTAGATTGGCAACATCGCTTCCCCAACCGTTGCACATATGCCAGTATATGGATGCAGCAACGTACCGAACCAGAACCAGAACCGTATGACTCCCAACTCAACGGGAGTAACAACTTCTAGCATGATTACTAGTTGCCGTTGATGTTTCGTCCCACCTTAACGTCCCGACCGAAAGACTCTCTGGGCGGTGGGGGACGGTAACGCAACACCTTCCGTCCAGATCCGTGGGGAGAGTGGACAACGAACGCTTTAAACGCAGCGTTCTTGGTTAACCGGATGTCCCCCATGCCAAGGGGAGGTTCCCGGCGCGCCCCCGCGCGGTCTGTCGGCGGGGAGACACGGCGGCTGGTCCTTGTGGATGTGTGCCGGGGGGGGGCATTAAGAGCTCGCGCTCGACGGCCCACCGACGCCATCTCCTATGCGACATTATTTATGTATTATGGCATTCTTCCGTCTTCGCGAGACGATGGAGTAGCTATATTGTAGTCCTACACTTCGACGAGTGGCTCACTAGGCCAATCCTGGAGTGACAATCTCGACATTATTAGATCTCATTAATAAAGTATATTTATTTTTTTTATTCATTACTACTGCACTTGGTATAAAATTCAAGCTTTTTTTCTCCTCGAAATATGTTTGAACATGCAACTGTTGGAAAGAACATCTCCATCTCAATCCCCCCTCTCTCTCCCCCTCTCTCTCTCTCAAATCTCTCTCTCTTCCTCTCCTTTTCTACATATCTCTCTTTCGCCATCTTAAATCTTGCTTTTTCGTTCTCATTCTCCACACGTGCTTCTTATTCTTTTGTTAAATTTATTTAAGACTTTGAATTTGAATGTTGGTTGACTGTTGAAATATTTATTAAGTTTAACAAAAATGCTTCTAGGCCTACATCACTTACCACACGCACACAGCTTTAAGACATACAATAAACTATTTGTATCCAAAACAACATTTTTTTTAATGGCCTCTAAACAATGATGGTCTAAAACAAGGGTCACCAATCTTTTTTCACCGCAGGCCAGATAATCATTATGTACAATATTTGCAAGGCAGAACGAAAGCTCTGGGAAAATAGACGAAAAACTAAGTTTAGTATTCCATGTTAATCATGGGGGAATGGCGTGCAATGCAAAAAAGCAAAGACAACCAACATATTTATTTACTAACAAAGTTAGCAAAGAAGAAGGCGGCGTTAGCAAAAAGATAGTTACATCAGACCTAGTGCGTACATACTCGAATATCACAAGCTAACCAGCAAAAAGGTTTGTGAGATTTTTTAAACTGACGTTTAGCTTTCAATATATCATCAATGTTTGGTTTGGAATTGCTGCATCCAATCAAAAGAATTGTTTTCAAATGTTTATCAGTCCCTCTCATTCGATGTGTTGACTTCACATGCTTCATTTTTTTTAAAAATGTTTGCTCACAGACATAATTTGTTCCATATATGCTGCAAACGGATGCCAACTCTTCCTTATCTGAAAGTCCAAATTTACACCACAAATAAAAACGAGGATTTGTGAAGATCAGTAGACGCATTCAGTGCCAGAGAATACCACGCCAAGCTCCTAGCTTTCTCAAGTATCTGTAGTGTTTTGTTCTCCCCAAATTCTTCTGTTTAACGCACAACTGAACTTGCCGAATGGCTGTTAGTTCCAACCACGGCGACTATGATTTAATGTCCCCGTATGTTGCCAAAACTCTTCTTTCGTTCACCCATTTACTACCCAGTTTTTGGTAGTTATCAGACTATAATATATTAGCAGGAATATGCTTAACGAATGTAAATTGATTCTTATTTTATAATTTTTTAAAACCAGCTTTCCTAAAAACAACAACCTCAGGTTACTTGGTAGGTTTTTTAAATAATGTCATCATTTTTTAATTAATTCGTATTGAAATACATATTGTTTTATGCTAATGTGAGTTTGAGGTTTGAACCAGGTTAAATTTCACCAGTAACTTTATTTTTATCAGTGACAGACTGATAATGTTATCTAGACGTCCACTCGATATATTTTATTATCTATAGCAAATACACGCCTGCAAAGCAAAGTGACCGCAGATTGCATTATAAACATAGACCCTCTACTTTTAGTAGTTAACTTTTTTGGCGCCAGCTTAAATCGATCCCCCTAGACACTGCGATGCGAGTATTAATTGTATTCATTATATATACGGTATGTTTATTTATTTAATATTAAGATACCGTAGTGTATGATTTTGAGACGATATTGTACGATTTAAGAGTTCGAGGTTAAACAGGTCTGTAATAAACATGAAAATCTAAATACAATAATTTAAAATAATAAATGGTACATTAAGGCGCATAACAGCCATGATGTCTTCGCGCGTGTGAAGATCTCCTAGTATTCTAAACATAATATTGAAATTTAAATTGTATCAAAACATCCCGTGTTCCATGCGTTTTATCAAGCAAGTGTAAGTACCGTTGGCGGGAAAGATGAACTGGCCTCGCGGGCCGGATCCAGCCCGCGGGCCGTAGCTTGGTGACCCCTAGTCTAAAATATTGTTTTAAATTAAATTGTTAGCATAAGTTGTTTTATATTTAAAAAATGCATTATAAAATGATGTCAAGATGTGACGTATAAATATTATTATTAAATTATTAAATTTACACAATAAGATTCGTCTTTTCATTTTCTAGTGAAAAGATCCGATACACTCAATTACTGGAGTAAGTAAGACAATGCCCAAACATAAGTTCAAGCAAAAATTTAAATATTTTGCACTTATGTTTGTTGCCTTACTAGGACTAAATGCTAAACGAGGCAAATTCTCAAAAAGGCGCCCCCTAAAAAACTCAATAACACCATTTATATAAACCTCAAAGTGCCACACTATTTGCAATCACATTGGTTTACCACTTATTTTGATGATAACAAAAACATCTTGTTAGATAATTCAATTCAAGCAATATTGTTTAGATCCAAAGTGTATATTATTTACCTCAGATAATATTGCCAGTTGTCCCAGTTGACTGCATCATCAAATGCTATCAATACCATCTGAGGAACTTTGTCAGGACGAAGATTACCTGGTATACTGTGTGCTGGGCATCGACAGGCTGGTGCGTGGCATGTATGTCTAGAACAACTATCATGCTGTGCTTCCAATACATTTAAATGAAATGTGAGTAAAATAAATGCAACGCTCATCGTGTTTGCAATTTTTACCACATGAAAAACACTGCTTATTATATTTTGATTGTTTTTTATTTTAGTAAGGCACTCCATATTAGAAAAAATTAATGTATCTGATCCTGTGAAAGAAAATACTACACAAGTCCTTGCTATCTAAAAATGTTGATGGCTACGCACAATAAACATTAGATAACAGCTATTGGTGCACACAATCTCTTTGAAATATAATGTTCTAAATGAACAGTGTGTTTTTCTGGACATCAATTTTTTAAAACTAGACATGCCAAGAAATGTAAATTTAGGGAGCCTTTGGGAAACTGGTTGCTAATTATAAGCCATCTGCGGCTTTTAAAAGGGGTTTTAAAGAGGATTAGTGAAAATAATTATCCTAAGACGCCCCAGTCGGTAAGGCAAATTTGTTTTTGGGTGAAGCTCGGCGTACTTAAGAAGATGACCTACCACCTAGCTTACTGTTGGTTTTGCTTTCTTTTAGAGTGGTAGAGAGAGAGAATGAGGGTTGAACATAGACTATTGTCAGTGACTAGCGCCCCCAACCTCCCCAAGAGAGTTTTAAGTCGGACTTGTTAAGTGTGTCAACACAACCAGCTCAGTCTCCCGGACATCTGTGTGCAGGGATCATGAGGGAGATTGTCTTTATTTATTTAAAAGTTTCCCAGGCTTCAGCGTGCTTTGTGTTTACAAAGTTTTGGATTTTAACGTTGAAAGCTGTTCAGCTAATAAAACCAACTGTTAAGATCTTAACATTTTTGGTGTACATAATTAGTTGACACAAAATGTCATTTCCTCATGGCTGTGTAAAAGGTCACGTGTATATGTTAAACGAAAGAGCGACGGTCAAAATGTGTTCATATTGCTGAAGCTCCAACTGATGGTATCCATTCCACTTGAATAATAATTTATATGTCATACATCTAATATTATTCGTATCATCCAATAAATGGTTTTGGGGTCATCCAACGGATATATTTCGTGCCATTCAGACGATGGTATCAGTGTCACTCATCTAAGAGAAAACGTGTCACTCATAAAGTAGCATTTGCATGACTCATTGATCTGATATCATCCGTATTACTCATTTGAAAGAATCTGTGTCGTTCATATAATAACATTCGTGTCACCATTTTTTTTCTCTCCATATGATCAAAATTATTCATTTTGACGTGTTTTTATTTTATCAACAGCAATAAAATCATATTGATGACTCCCCCACTCTCTGTCTGCCTTAGGAGCGGCCCGAATAATAAACGTATGAGAACTTTGGCTAATTTCAAGTTTAACAGCGCTGCCTAAGTAGAATTTCTAGTAAAGGGGAATTATTTCTAGTAAAAGGGAATTATTTCTATACATGGAGGAGTCATCAAGTAAAACGTCGCATACGAAGGGTAAAGATTGCAGTAGCCAGAGCTATGCCAAGGAAAATGGGAGTCCTGGTCGGACCTGTAAAAACGCGATTTTAGCGCCGTTACTCTTTGTGACTGACAGGGTATTTTTTCGTGTATCTTACCATAAAGGTCATATTTAAAGACGATATTTGACGTCTCTTTGAGGTTGGCTCCAGGAGAGAATGCTCCTTTCGCAACCCCTCTGCACCCCTCCCCTATACACAATCCTTGCAGTAGCAATCAACATTTGAGGATTTCATTAAAAGATAAGTTTAAAAAAAAAATCTAAATAATTGGTTGTGAAAAAGTAAGTTGCTACAAAAATGTAGTCGATTTTCGATAATTTGATAGCATGATACTTGACATTATTCATTACATTCCCAAAGAAAACTTTAGGAGTATTTAATGGCGGAACATTAAAACCAATGATAAAATGTGAGAACGTATTTAATGAATAAATCATAGAAAGATAAATAGATCAAATGGATCGACCACGGGCTCAGAACATTTGAACACATAACCAGGCAAGAACTGTCTTAGACGAAAAAAAACCTTACGAGGAATAAGACATATTGTTGAGAAGCAGGCATAAAAAGATCGGAAAGAATGAAAAAGGCATGTGCCAAAACGTTTACTTATGTGTATTGTAAAATTATTATTAACGAAATGGCTATTGGTACACGGGTACCAGAATTGAGAGGTTGGGATTAAAAAACGATTTAAAATATTATTGCTGGGTTTGTAAGACCAAATAAGGTATCAAATGAAAGATAATTGAATGTACTATACGTTTGAAATCTTAATTCTTCAATTTTACTCCAATAAACTACCACAAATGACATCCGAATAGCATTGAGCCTAATGCTACCCGGGTGCGAATGGCGGCGCTGCGTGTCGGGATCCGTTTTTTAATCCCAAACTCTCAATTCTGGTACCCGTGTACCAATAGGTGCAGCCTGTTATTAAAGCTTAATATATATTGTTATATTGACACAGATTGTTCGTGTCTATTTAAATTATTTTAAAGATTTATCGCAGTCCAATACTTTATTAATGGGAAATAATCAGGGACTTTTTGAAAAATGTGTCCATGTTGGATGCGTGGAATGTGTCATATGTCTTATGTTAGAAGGGTGGGATATGAAATGACATAAGAGCTCCATGATGATCAGTATTTCTTTTAAATACTGCTAATTGTTTTAAAAAATAATATTATGTGCATATTAATGTCCCGACATATCTGTTTCGTATCATTTACAATGGGGATTGTGGCCAGAGAGTAAGGGTTTTCTTCCATCCAAGTTTTTAGATTTGAGCTATCTTGTTTTCGGGTTATTTCTGTGTTTTGAACTGCATGACTGCGTGCGTAGATATGATTACCAAAAACTTACCACAATAAAGTAGAAGCACAATTAGAAACAACCATGAGCAAATCAACAGGAAAAAAACATAAATGAACATTGGGATTTGATAAAACAAGAAAGCTATCTGTTTTGATAATGAAAGCAGAGCGACCTCAAAGGAAGGAACAAGGCACAAATGTTACAAAGGCAAACCAGAAAGACAAGAAAATGCAATGAAGCCAGAAGGAAAACCACAAAAATGTATAGAAAAAAAATAATGAGAAAAAGCTAAAAGAAAAGAAACAGAAGACTTGTCAAGAGAGGGAAAAATCAGATGAATATACATGAAGATAAAAGATGAAAAGAATGGATACCAAGCCAGACCTCAAATATGTGAGAGCAATGATGGAGAATTAATTACGGAAAATTGTAAAGTACTAGAGAGATTGGTTGAATATTTGAGGCCATACTAAATGCAGACAATGGACAAGATGAAGTTTATCAACCACCACATAGATGATCAGATTATTTAATAAATTCCATAACTTTAGAAGTTACTACAGAAGTAATAAATTCTATAAAAAAAACACTAAGCCCTTACAGCAGAAATTTTAAGTAATGAGGAAGTGAACTACACACTCAGAAACATAAACTTATAACTAATATTTGGTAAGAATAGTCCAACAGAATGGGAAACATCATTAATAACCTAAATCAACACACAAGAAAGGTTCCAAACTTCAATGCACAAACTCAGAGAAATTATAAAGTTATATACAAAAATACTGAAATATCTAATTGCTATAAGACGTCAACCGAACACTGAACAAATACTAGGTGACTGCCAATGTGGATTCAGACAAAACAGATCATATTTTATTAGAGAAATGTTACGAATATAATATCCCCATACATCAACTTTATGTGGACTATAAAATGGCATGTGGCAGCATAAAAAATACATACACGAGACTATGCAGGAGTTTTGCATGCCCAACAAATTGACCCGACTGATACATGCAACATTAAGCAACTCAAAAATTAAAATCAAGGTTCAGGGAACTTTTCGATTAGACGAGACCTAAGATCAGGAGATTCACTGTCTTGTTTGCTATTTAACCTAACATTAGAGAGATTATAAGAAACATGCATAGTGACACCCGAGGAACAATAACAGGATACTCGCAACACTCATTTTTCTAATAAGGTAAATACAAATTGTAGAGTTATTATACAAATATATACTTTAATATTGTAAATAATTTTAACAGTAATGTTTTTTTCCTTCTCTTTAATTCATCATTATTTAACTGGCACCATGCCTAAGGGATTAAACACAATTTCAAAACACACTCATGGAAGCAAATTTTATTTTTAAATTTCAAACAAAATATGAATGTTTATATTAGTCTGTTATTTTTGCTATAGCGCAGCCATTTGAGTGCACCTCCTGACGTCACGTACAATTTCATATACTCCTGCTGTATTCCACATTCTTAAAGATATTTTCAAATTTTATAAACAATTTAAAAACATCATGAAGTGGCTTGATTCTATTGCATAACAACATTGAACATAAAAATTTTAGTATTAAAATTTAAATACTCTTTTGCGTTTGGATGAAGTGGAAAATGATTTGATTGTTGTGATAAATAGACTATTTGCAGTGGTGGGTATTGTATAATTTAACATTCGGTTAACTTTTATAATGATTGTTTTAATTCTAAAAAGCAAATCACCTACCATCCCCACCCCACCCCCACCCCCCAAAAAAATAATAAAAAATTAAAATTATGTTTTGATTGAATAAAAGTTTTTTTTCCATGTATTATTTAGTAATAGTTTATTGCAGCAAGCCATAAATGCATCCCCAGAAAACTATTTATTGCATTAAATTCCTAGTTCTAAAGGAATCCCAGCCTTGGGCATTGATTCTGGGTCGAATGTAAGGTCCTCAGGGCTAAAGGGGTACTGATCCGAGCTAACCGTAATGAAACGATGATATCTATAACAATGCATAGAAAGTTATGGGCCTCTATGAAGGTATGTTGTTATACAAAAAAAAAATAACAAAGCGTTTAACTTAAATTGACCTATTTTTTTATTTTATTGAATTTATGTTGTAGGTTTTTTACATTAATAATAGTATTCTTGGCATGAATAGAATATACTCATGCTAAATGTTATTCTATGATTTTCTCCCTTTCATATATTTTAAGGTAATTTCTAAAAAGGCTCCCCGACTCTTGGCTTAAGGTAATTGGAAAAAAAAGAAGAATCAAAATAACCTTTTAAAAGAAAGATGGTCAGTATTGTAATGACCAGTGGCGGGAGTGCGGGTTGCGGACCGTACCGGGTGACACCATTTTAGGGGGATGACACCAAATTGAAAAATTTCATATTTAGAGAGCACACACTGCAGCTGTAACCGAATTTCATAATAAGATAAGGAATTACACATAAATTGTCCATACATGGAACCAATCCAAATGCGTGTTTTATTAAAAGTTCAAAGCTGACGCGTCAGAAATGAGGTGAACCTATAACTAGTTAGGAAAAACACAGATGTATCATTTTTAAACGCGGATTGAAGTTTTCGGTAACTTTCATAAGTGACAAGAATCTTCAGGCAATTCTAAGTATATGTTACAGTTCTTAAATACATTTACCTCCTAACCCTCAATTAATTTGTTTTGGTTCTTGTCATTGTTATAATGTGGGCCTCCATCGTGGAAGTCGGAGGTGGGGGGGGGGGAGGCACAATACTTTTACCGAAACGGTTAGGTCAGAAGAAATTAATAATCAAAGGCTACCCAAACATACGAACAACAAAAATACACTTTTTAAAGATAAATTAATTAAAGTGGAAAAAGGTCATTTTGAAATTTTCATCACAAAAGAAAAAAAATGTGTATATACTTTAAAATAGCATACAATTTTAATTTACATGTTAATGAAAATTCTTACAAATACTGTTAATAATGTATCATAACAGAGTTGAATTTGCAATCAAGTGAAATTGATGACTGACAGCTTGAGGATATTAATGCATAATCACTTATTGCAGATTTAATAACATCATGTTATGTTTTACTGAAAAGCCCTGTTCGTTAAAATAGGTCTAGATCTCAGCTTCTAATCTATGACCAAGATTAATACTACTCTTAAAGTCTTTTTAAAATTATAATAAAAACAAGGGCTGGTAATCATTTCTTTGCCCAAATGCTTGAACCAGCAGCCAGCACAAAGGTTTAGTGGTTCCAACTGATCATTGGGATTGTTAGAAACCAGCATAATGGTTTAGGATGGTTGGGCCTGCTGAATCATTTCATGCGGCCCTCAAGACTTTCCTGGAACAGCATTTTTTTCCTCATAAAATTTGCAAATTTCTGTGTATTTTCTGTAATGTATTTGGAAAAATAACATTCACAGTGTGAAATAGTCAAACTGTAATAATAAGGAAATTACAAAATGTTATGCTGCTTATTTTCGAAATGAAATCGGTGTTTATTTTCGAAGTCTATCTATGTATGTTTATTTTAGAACTGAAATTCTGGATTCCCAGAAAATTATTATGCGGCCCGCAAAAAAAAAAAAACCAAAAAAAAAAAAAAACCCAACTCATTTCCAAGTAACTCTCTGCACGTTAAGGATGCTGGATGGGATTATTCCTCAGGCATCGTTAAAATACTGATCGCAATGATTTCGTGTCTACTTTCCGATAAATTTGTACATGTATGGCTATGCTCAATGAATCTAAAATGATATTCATATTTGTATTTAACTATTACTTTGCGATAATCACACTTTGCTATTAATCATTATGAATACTTTCTTCTCAAATAGTAGACTTCATTCAGTTATTTGGAGTTTCGTACTTCACTAAATGGCGCCGATCAGTTTATGGCATTCAGCATTGTTTGCATTCAATATTGTTTGCATTCAGCATTGTTTGCATTCAGTATTTTCTGTATTCAGCATCGTATGCATTCAGCATCGATTGCATTCAGCATCGTTTGCATTTAGCATTGTGTGCATGAGTGCAGATAGGGGGTGGGGGCATTTTCAGGGAACTTCGATTTTTTGTGTAAGACAAGCGGGTAAATGCAGCATGCATCAAATATTATACATACATCAATTATTTTTTGAAAAGAAGATAATTCTTTTAATATCTTCGAACTGTAATATTAATATCCCCATCATCGAGGAATTTCAGATGGTTCCAAGCCTCATAATGTCTCATTGAAGTAAAGTCAACTCCATTGACTTCTATAATTTCATCTTTGATCTTGAGTTGGCCGCACTTTTCAGCTGGTCCACCTGAATAATAATGTAATTGGTTAACAATATAATAATAATATAATAATGAGTTATTTTCAATGAAAGTCCGAATTCTTATGGAAATCCTGAATAGTCTAGTCTATGTGACAATCCTCATTAAACCAATAACGCACCCTTTTCCACCATCACCTTCCCAAGTTAAACCCTCTTATATTTAATTGCATATATGACTGATCTGTATATTTTATCGTCCAAAACTCTCGCACAGGATCGCTCCTCTGCGCGGTGGGAGAAACTAGATTTGAGCGCAGCTGCAGCATTCGGTGGAAGCTAAATATCCGGCGCCCTTACCAAGGCCAATTGACTCCCTTGAACAAGGGGCATAGGAGGCGACGCCGATCCCAGACCTTAGGAGGTGGAAGCAGCTGTCCCTTCTCTTGCACGATTAATACAATTAAAACAGGTCTGAATGACCTTCCTGTGCGTCGATGTTGGGGAACAGGTTGGCGTATGGGAACACTACTGAGGGTGTGCCTCATGGACATCCTTATCCCCCTCCCCCCCTCCCCTTCGACACTCCCGACTTGAAGGGGGCGACCCTCTCTCGGTAGGTTAAGAAAGACAGGCTGGCGCGAGGCGAACAAGTTAGTGGGAGTAATGGATGTGTTGAGATCCACTTGTGATCCTACAGTTGTGTGTGGCATAAGGCAGAAGAAGCAATAAATAACCACACTACTCCATGAACGATAAGTAGACGTAACCCTATTCCTAGAAACGCTGCTTCACGGCAAGTAGTTTCATATAACTGGTAATGCGTAGAACGCAAATGCGTCCAATGTTGAGGTCTTGCACATTGGTTCAAAGGGATCTCAATGTTGAGATTATGGAAGTGAAGAGCTAGAGCAACACGGATACTCTCAAGGTGAGGGTGTTCAAGAATGACGTAATTTTATAGCAACGAAGTCTACATACGTCCAGAAAACCCCAAATCTTGCCAGTAGGGAATAACATGATTTTCCGCAGAACCATTATAGCAGGAGACTTTAACGTCAAGTCACCCGAATGGAGATATTTAAAACGGAATGCATCGGAACGATACATTAAGGACATATTCCTCACTACAAACTCTTCAGGCTGCAGAACGAGGAGAATGCCCCGATCAGATCTGCCTCTAATCGCATTGGACCTCGAGACCGAGCACAGTCTGGTGGTTTTTTATGAGGCTGGAAGAGACTATACTAGGCACAACAAAAGCACGTTTCGAAATGCGACATTAGAGCCAACTAGCAGAGCTACGAGACCAAAACCTAGTCCAATCGCTTAAATCGATTAAAGCGACATCGACGTCGTGTACGATAAGTTTAGTGGCACTATCATTGAGAACAAATTAAGACCCTATTTGAATAAGAGTCTAACTGAAATTGTAAAAATAAGAGTGAGGGCACAAAAGAAAACCGCGAAAAGGAAGTCGCCGGCTTCTCGTGCGGCGTACAACAAATTGAAAGCAGTTTGAAAGGCGAAAAAGGCCAAAATAGAAAAACTAACACTTGCAGACGGGGGAAAAGTTTGGCGCCTCAAAGATAATCTCTTGGGAATAGGTACGCTGAAAAACAAAAAAACATCAACAACAACAACAAAAAACCGCAGATGGCACTTAGGCGAGTAGTGCAAAGAGCCTATGGAAACTCAACAAACACTTCATAAAAGTGAGTACACAATTCAGAGTCTGAGGAAGGCTGAATTATTAAACGCCTGCGATAAAATGAAGCTCGAGCTCAACGAATTGGGCACCACCAGGATGTTTTGACGGCACCTTTCACATTGAAATAATTACATCGTCACTAGACAAATGCAAATCACACAAAGCACCAGGTCCAGACAAGAGCTAGAATGCAATGATCACCCATCTGGGTAGAAGAGCGAGACAAACGCTTTTGGATCTCATAAACAAACTTAGACAAAAATGCATCCTGCCTAAAGCAAGGGAAATGGCAACGATAACCCCCATTTCCAAAGATGGAAAATCAGGCGACCTTCCGTCGAACTATCGTTCGATATCCCTAACATCGTGCTTGGGCAAAATAGCCGAACAAATGGTAAACGCACAGCTGTAAGGTTTTTAGCATGAAATAAGTGCTTACCAATGACACAAGGTGGCTTCCGCAAGGAAACACTAGCCTCTTTGTCCAAACGATTATCAACGAGCTCCATTTGAGAAATCACACTTTAACAATATTCTGTGACCTCCAGCAGCCATATTACAAAGATAGGCACACGGCACTCTTATACAAATTGCAACAGCTCGGTGTGACTGCGAACTTATACAATTGGACCCAATCATTCGTACCGAATGCGAACGATCGCATGAAAAAAAGTAGACAAAGATTCAAAAATGGGTGCACTCGAGGACGGACTCCCGCAGGTATCAGCCTTGAGATACACTTTGAACCTAGCATATATAAATGATTTACAATGGGAACTGGAGTCACAGATTTCCATGCTTGCAGGCGATCTAGCTTTGTGGTGTTAAGTGGAAAATGGGCAACACGATTGCAAAAGAAGCTGAGTCGAATATAATTCTTCCCTGCAATGTGTTTAATTGTGGTCAACGTGGATAAAACAGTGCATTCCATTATCACGAATTAAAGGAATGCTCTTAAGCAGGAAGTAGTTATGTGCGGCACTTTTTTCTTATTTAAAGGGACAACATTTTTCGGCCGAATGCTCAGTTTTTTTTCGTGAAAGGAGGTTGTAAATATAATAAATAGGAAAGAATGTCAGTTAAATACAGGGAGACATTTGCATAGGTGTTTTTTAAATAGCATTTTGGTTGATTACCTTTAAAAATCCTTTTAATGGTTATTGGTAGATTTCCCTTTGGCGAGCCTTTACCGCCTTCCAAGCACAAACCTACTCCTGTGACGCCCTTTACCATGACGACTTTGTGAATTTCTGGTTTTTGTGACTTTTTATGGTACGAATCCACCTGTTCTCTCTTTCCAGTCTCTGGTTGGGTTGCTGTGTGTACAAATATTGCTTTAGAGCTGACAACAAAATTTTCTGGAGTTTGTTTAATTTGGACATATTGGGTATCCATCTTTGAGTCGTCTTCCGGGGTTCTTATTTGTTTTGGGTCATCTCGTATGGCATCTAGTGTTATTTTAATAGGTACTGATTTTAAATTCTCCTTTTCTGTACTCTGGGTGAAAACGTTTTCTGAAGCTACAGATAATGATGATTAAGATACATAATGCCATGTAAATACCGAAGAGACCATCGAAAAATAAGGCCACGCCACTAGGGAGCTGAGGCGGGGGTGGGTCACATATTTCGGACGATGTGTTTTAATGGTTTCTAATTTTATTTGATGATTTATGAAGATGGGTAAAAAAAAGTGAGGTGGGGGGTAATAATTGACGTCATCGATGGATAGCCCCTTAATTATTGTGTAGGCTGACATAGAAATAAAATTACAATAAATATCATTTTGTATTTGTTTGGCCAATGGGGCCGATTTCTGCAGTGAATATATTGTTCGTTAAGCCTTATTTAGATCAAACTTACACTTAAAGCAGATTCGTCCATTCATTTAGGTTTTCAGTGCGCTATAGTCAGTAATAAAGCCCGGGGATGGGGATCAGTGTTTCTTTCAGGCATACCTCCGGGGGGGCAGTGCCCCCCCGGAGCAAGTCAAGTGCCCCCCCGGGGGAAAATGTGTAAGAAAAAAAAATAATTAAAAAAAATTCTCTAAATTTAATTTTTATAAAATTTTTAAAAGTTATTGAAATGTGTGCCTTTAATCGATTACAATTATTGGAACAAATAAAATATTGCTTTGTTCGATATATATTGATGATCCATAGCGTTCAGATTAATCTTGTTACAGGCTCTCAGAAATCGATTATAAATATGGTAATGTTTTGAAAATTGGCTGCTCCTGATCATAAGCTAAAATCTTACTTTTTCTGATTTGCAGATATCGGTATCTTTTATTTAATTGCATTTTGCAGCTGCAAAAGTTGAAACACTTTTTAATAACCCTGTATTAAACTACCTTTTCATCGATATAAATGTCTGTAAATTAAATATAGTTCTTGCTAAGAAATAAACATGTGCAATCTGTTTTCAAATTATATTGTATAATATCATCATGCTTTAAAAAATCATTTTTAGCAAACATTTTAATGTAGTAGATTCCATAGATGTATGCTGACATAGATAAAATGAAAATTTAAAAATAATAATAATAATAATTTTAAAACAAAAAATTAGGAATTTACCGGTTACATACAAATAGTGGACATTTCATCAATAATTATTAAATCGAGTGCGTTTCTAATTTTTTAACACAGTTTCGAGAACAGAGTAAAATAATTTTTTTTAAAAATAGTCTTTATTTATTAAATCCCCAATGATTTTTCTCTGTTAATATGATTATAATAAACAATCTTTCCCAGCTGTTTGAACTATTTAAAAAAATATTTTAAGATGATAATCCAGTAGAAAGAATATAATATATATTTAAACAACGAATAAAAAAAATTGAGTATTTCGATTATCTTGTAAATGCCATTTTTGGTTGTAATTAAAAAAAAAATTATATGGAATTGGTAAAAAAAATTGTTTTCAAGTATAATATCGAAGAGGCAAGTTGTAATGATCTGAAGCAAATTATAGTAGTCTAAATTTCTTAATTAACATTTCAATCAACTGAATATTGAGAATTGAAACTTTAATAATTTATACGAAAAAAAATCACACATTAATAAATATATGAGTCTTTTGTAAACAGTTCTTGACTTCTGAACAATTATGTCGGTTACATATGATTTATAAATAAATACCAATTTTGAAAACCCATAAAGATATAGTCTTTAGCCTTTTGTACAGAAACGCTTTTTTTCTCTTTGACTTTGGTGAAACTTGGAAATATTTTGAAATAAACGTATGTTTTTGGTTTTTCTTTTTCGTTCAAAATGTAAAACTGTTTTAGCATTTCTTTTTTTGGGATGGATACCTTTTTTGGAAGGAATTAATTTTTCTTAATTTTAAGAATATTTTGTAGTAAATTCATTATTTTTATGTAGTTGATCCCAAAAATATTTTAAAATAATAAATTTAAAAATACATTACTTTTCAATTTTTAAAAAAAATGTTCGCATACCACACTTAGTCAAGCAGAGATGTCGCTTGACTTTTTATGGCACCCGTGCTACTTTTCGGTTTTTTCCTTCCCTACCTAGCAGTAAAAGTTGATAATTTAATGTAATAACAGCCCAAATTTAAGCCCCAAAATATACGAGGCCCCATGCAGCTATGTGGATTGCAGACCTCACAGGATGGCTCTTAGGTCAAATGACACCTAAAATCTTAACTAGCATCTCTCCCGTTGCTCTACAGTTAAGTGTTTAATGATGCGAAACTAAATTTAACTATGGTATGTAAAAAAGAAATGCATTCTTGCATTTTGAATTTATCAAAAAATTTCCGGGGCCTATAAAGTTTTAAGGGGCGAGTCTAAGCTAAGGAGTATCTCTCGATAAAAAACATACCCTAAGGGCTCCCAACTGGACTGAATTTATTTAATATTGTGCTGGTGGAAGAGTTAGTGATGTCCTGTTATTATCGTTATTTCTAGCGCTTCCCACCCAAATGTCTGAAATGTTTACATCAGTGGCGCTTCATCCCATTTAGGGCCCTGGCCTGCTCCATCACATTCTTCCATTGGGATCGATCCATCGCTTTACACCTCCATGTGCGAACCCCAACCTTTGTAAGCCCTTCTCTACATCGTCAATCCATCTCTGTCTTGGTCGACCGGTGAGCCGTCTGCCCCTAGGTTTCTGCCTGTAGATCGTTTTTGTTGCTCCAGAATCCGGCATCCTTTCAATGTGTCCTGCCTAGGGCAGTCTGCCTTTTTTTATATTGTTGTGACTATGGATGGGTATTTGTACAATTGATATAGCTCTTAGTTTGTACGGATTCCCAAAACAAAATTGTCTATCATTGGGTCATATATTTAGCAGGATCTCTGCTTTTCTGGTAGGAACCAAGTCTCACTACTGGTCTTGTGATAGTGGTGTATACTGCCTTCTTTGTTCCCTTGGCGAGATTTTTGCTTTGAAGTAGCTTTTGTAAATTGAAATAAGAACTGTTGCATGCTGTTATTCTTTCTTGCACCTCATTTGTATTTCCTCTTGCTTATTTATAGTCATCCATAGATATTTGAAAGTAGCTACACTCTCAAAGGCGTAGATGTTCATATTGATGAAGTCATCAGTGCGTATTTCCTGACATTATCATAAATATTGCCTTCGCTTTATTTACATCAAGACCAGCTTTGACCGTCACATCTTCAAGTTCCCTGAAAGTTTTAATTATATCATCAATGATGTTTCTACAAAGTAGCGCTATATCGTCTGTGTAGGCCAGGTATTGCAGTGGCTGGCTTTATAAAGTTCCTTATGGTTGTTCTGTACCACCTCTCAGGTGCTCACACGTATGTTTCTAATGCTTTTTTCTAAAGTGATGTTGAAAATGAT
This sequence comes from Omphiscola glabra, assembly GCA_964017045.1. Classification (NCBI taxonomy): domain Eukaryota; kingdom Metazoa; phylum Mollusca; class Gastropoda; family Lymnaeidae; genus Omphiscola; species Omphiscola glabra. Next base: position 37,806,627 of record OZ024794.1, on the reverse strand, counting down.
ACACGGATTTCTTTTTCTGAGGCCCAGATTGATTGGGAACTCCCTCAAGTACTCCTTCTGTACTTTGATTCTACTTTTGTAGTTATCCATCGTCATATGTATATATGAGTCGGGTAAGTTTGTTAAGGACTCCAAGTTCCAGCACAGCATTGTTCATGTATTTCCTGTCTATGCTATCATAACATGATTTGTAGTCCACATATAGTTGGTGTATGTTGATGTATTTTTAGCATTTTTCTACGAGACATCTAACAGTAAATATATGAACGTTTGAAATGCCCCTTCAAACATTGTCTTAAAGATACATTGAAACCAGTGCATGATACCCTCACTAGGTTACTCTTGTTATCAGTGAAATATCCGCATCAACACCAGGCACAGAAACATTGCAAATCCCATCTACATTCATAGGAGCCATAATGATCAATAAATTGATCGTGAGCCCTTAATAGACAGAAAAAGAAGAAGAAAGATTTGCACCACAATGCATCACTGCATTTTGAATTTATTATTTTTAAATTAAGGTGACCCCTGCCCTCACTTTTGCTCAAACTCTTCGGATTCCTCAATTTCTGCTACCCCCCCCCCCCTCTTTTTTTTCCTTGACGTCGATCAATGTGACTACCGGGTTGAATCTAATCTTGTGTCAAATGATTTTCTTCGGCACACCACAACCAGAATGAATTTAGTTTGTGTCTGGCACTGGTCGCCAAATGCCTCCCCCGACGCTTGAAAAATTATTTCCCCCGATCAAATGAAAGTCTTATCAAAACATTCGAATCATGTATACTCCAAAATGCACCTTTTGATTGTTAAACAATCACACATTTTCTGCTGCCCTACTTCCCGATAAAAATTACTTGCCACGACAGCCAAATTTGGTGCTGATATATACACTGCCCAGCGGCGTGCCTAGTGTTAGCGCCACCCTAGGTGGGTTAACTTTTTTGCCACGCTACCTTTCTCGATAGAAACTCAGCAGATGTCCGAAAATCCCGCCGCTCTATCTAAAGAAAAAATGACACCTGGGAAGACCAAATGTTCGCCACCCCCCCACTTCTACGTCACGTACGTGAGTCTTTCATGACAGGGGACAAGATTAATTTTTCCACCCCCCTCCCCCTAAACTCTGAAACCTATTATTTTCATCCATTAACACTATAGGCCATTAGATGCCCCCGCTAGTCTGGCGCCCGGGGACATATGTCCCATCTGCCACCCCTAAGCTACGCCTCTGGCCATTGAAAAACTGGCACTGCCCCCCCGAACGTCAAAAGTGCCCCCTCGGGGAAAAATTTCTGAAAGAAACACTGATGGGGATCGATGACCGCGCCATCGAAAGGGATAAGTGGGGATGGGGAAATAGAGAACATTTTGGGCATTGAATATTGAAATGGTAGATTTAGTAGAAATAACCAGAAAAAAGGCGGCTATGCGTGAACTTTTATCTAACAAAACATGCATTTATAAGAATCCTAATTTGTGCTAACTTCTGGGAATTTAATTTTGCGCGCCTATTGAACACACTTTTACAACATACATAGATACAAGAGAATTTGTGATATTATGTGGTAATATGGTGTACTTTGTGTTCGATATAAAGAAACTAGATATAGCCCGCCAAACATTGGCAGCAGCAATGCGTGAACTTCCCATCTACTAAAGTTACTTGACAAAATATGAACTCATGTAACGCACACTTAAGAATCCAAATTTTTGCTACACCCCTTCCCCCATGATACGTCACTGCACAATTTTTTTTTTACGTCCATGAATTATATTAAATATTCTGATTTTCCAACCACTTTTAAACCGAATATTTTTTACACCATACTTAAATTGCGACGATTTCATTTTCCGAAAAGAAAATATTACTCGCCAAACGCAGTTGCGTTATTTTAAAAAAGTATATCATTTAGGGTATATAGCGGGAATTATATGTTGCGCATTATTGAACTCATTTTTGAGCCATACATGCTTTCAAACATTTAGAATTATTTAATTTTTAATATACTCTCAATACCAAATTCGCTGATTAGGAGGCAGTCACTCAGGAAGCATTCCCTTAGCCTTAGGAAGGAGTCCACGAGTCATAACAGAAGTGTATTATATTTAAGAGCCTAGGCCTATAGGAAGATTGTGCATTTTGCGTTACTTTATCTGTCAAAACAATTGTGCGACATTTTGTGCTTTTGTTTGACACTAGATTGTATTAAGTATTGCTTGATATTTTACTTAATTTGTCACACAGCTATAATTGATATTGAAAAAGTTAAATTTGAAAGTGGGGTCAGGGTAGAGGGGCTCAGTGAGCCCCTTAATAGAAAATGTATCGATAATTCAAAGCAGTGATGCCTTTTGGCGCATATTTGAATTTAAGATTGCATCATTCTACACTTGATTGAAGTAGTCCTAATCAGCAAGCACAAGTGTTTCTTTCATCCATCTCCTCGGAAGGGCACTGCCCCCCCCCCCGGGAAAGTCAAGTGCCTTCCCGGAGCAAATGTGTACAAAAATATAACAAAAATATATTTTTAAAATAAAAGTGACAAAATTGTCATTTTTAAACAGTTTTATAAGACATAGTAATAGCCTTTAACTGATTACAACTAGTGGAATCTATAAAATATCGCTTGGCTCGATATATTTGATAATCCATATATTTTAGACTAATCTTGTAATAATATTCTGTTATAAAAATCGCACTGGCCGCTCCAGTCTTAATTCCTATTTTTCGAATCTCTTCGCTAAGTTTATTGATTTATTTTTTGCAATTTCACAAGTTTAAAGACTTTAATGGCACTGTATTAAAATACATAGACATACATATAAAGGATTAAAAATTTAATAAAAGTTAAACAAGTATCAAATATGTACTATCTGTTTTCTTTTTAAATTATAGTTCATCGTAAAAGCATGACTTTTTCAAGTAGAGATAGGTGTTAATTATAAATTGTATGATAAGGAACATGCCTTTTTTCTAATTTATAATTTAAAGGGCGCATAAAAATAGTGCGCATTTCATCAATTATTAATAAATTGTTAACAGCTCTTTTTTTCTGTTTGACTCTGGTAAAATTTGGAAATATTTAGAAAAGGTAGCCTAATTATTATAAGTAAGTTCTTTTCTTCCATTTGCGTTAAGCCTATAAGTACTTTTTAGTGATGGAACCCTCTTAAATGAAAAGAGATTGAAACTTCATTTATTAATTAAGTAGCTATCCCCCAAAATAATTTAAATAAAATATAAAAGCCACATTAATATTTTTAGTAATAAAATTTTTTGTTTGCAAAACCCAAGCACTGTTCCGTTTCGCGTCTCACAAACCGCGGCATTGATAATGATAATTAAGAAAATATCCTAATCACATCTTTAAATCCTTAAAATATCAGAGGCACCCTGCAGTCGTAGGGGTTGTTGGGCGCACACGATGGCTCTAAGGTTAGGTGACACCTGCATCTCTTCCGTTGCTTTCTAATAAAGTGTTAAATGTTGCAAAACTGAATTTAGATATGTGATAAAATGTATTCTTGTCTTTTGAATTTATCAAAAATTTTCCGTGGACTATAAAGATTTAAGGGGCGACAATAATATGTGGCAAAAGCGTACCCTCAAGGGTGACACAACTAGAATGAGTTTAGTTTACATCCCTCAGGTGCGGAATTTAAGATGTATTTGATCATTATTATGACTAATTTTGGCACTGCAAAAACGAACATTTGAAATGCCACCTCAAAATTGTCTTAAAGTTAAAGAAATAACAAATCAAGTATACGCCAATTGCACCCCTGCATTTTGAGGATTCCCGACTTTCTTTAGCACCTTAAATTTCTGCACCTTTCCTTCACGCTGATCAATGTTACAGTATGGGGTTCATTATAAGCTTGTGCCGAATGATTACCCTGGAGCACGCCACAAACGGATTGAATTCAGCTTATGTACGCCACTGGGTGCGATAATGCCTCCCAAAAAAACCTTAAAAATGTCCTTCTGCCGTTCAAAAAGTAATATAGAAACATTGAATTCAAGTATACTTAAAAATACACCTCTTGATTTTGAAAAAAAACAAACATTTCTGAGGAGAAAGGCCCCCCCCCCACCTATCAAGATTCATTGGCGCCCTCGATTTACGCACTTCTTCCTGATGAAAATGATCGATGATTTTGGTATCGAAAGATACACTGCCTAGTGGCGTAGCTACTTTAAGTGCCGCCATTGGCGGCCAAATATTTTTGCCGTCCTACCGTTCACGATATAAACTCTGCGGTTGTCCTAAAATGCCACAGCTGCATATACAGAAAAAGTAACTCTATTTCGGTATCACTTGCGTATCAAGAGTATTTGGCGTCAGAGGTCACGATTCAGAGGATACGCCCCCCCCCCCCCATTTTCCGACACTGAAACCCATTATTTTCAACTATTTAATGCCATCAAATCCTATTTTGCCCCACCCTCTATTTTGGCGCCCCGGGACTATGTCCCATCTGCCACCCATTAGCTACGCCTCTGGCCACTGGTATCTTGCCATCCCCAAAAATCTAAAATTACTTCTTGGGGAAAAATGTATGAAAGAAGCACTGGTAAGCACTAATCATCTTTTTTATTCACTACCCCGATAATAAATTTTACTTTCAGATAAGCATAAAGTGACATTAAGTGGCAAATAATTAAGTATCGAAATTATTTTAGCTTTAACCGGTACTAAAACATTTATGCATTTTGGTTTGTTTAAACTGTCTAGATATTGTAAATGTTACCATTTTTCTGCTGACTCATTTATCTTTGTGCTCCTGATTTTTTAAACATCCAACAATGGTTAACATCACTGGAGTTAAATACACGTACATTATTAGTGGCATACTTCATTTCACTGCTTTGGCCTTGCTAAACACTCTGAAGCACCAGATTGCAACGTTTTTATACATTTGCGTTATTCTACAATTTAAGTTTTCAAATTGTCAAAAACGTCTTCGCTCCCGTATTCTTCTTACCTACTGCATCTGTTTCGTTTGGTAGTTCTCGTCTGACAGTAGATATCTTTTGAGAAGATCGTGGTTTTGGCATTGGGGCTGCTTGTCTTGTTTCAGATATTACTGGAGAGAAATTATACAAAATTATTTAGGAAATAATGTTTTAAATTGTTACATTGCTTCCTTTTTTCGCAGGAGTTTGAACTTACAACCTCTTCAGATCCAAGATACATTTTTTAGTAGTGCTAACCCCCGCCCCCAACCCCCCCCCCCCCCCCCCCAAAAAATAAAATAAAATAAAAAATATGGATAATATTTTATTTTCTTATAGCTCAATGTCCCTATACTCTCTATCTCCCGCTCCTACACTCTCAAAATTTTTATGTTGGGTAAAGAGCATGAGTCAATGTTTTTAAAAAAAATTACTTAATAAATAACACAACCAGGTCTAAAACATCATAAGTAGTTTGAAAAGTATCATGGACAGAAAACACTGCGTTGTAATATTTCCCAAAAAATTATTTTAACAGATACTTGCATATAATATACCAGTAGATGCGATGTCTAATATTCCATTATGGTTGGCATTAGTGAAATATTTAAAATTTGACAAAGGGGTTGTTCATTGATGTTATAAAGGTCTTCTCTAAAACGGTCTCCAAGGTGACGACCTGTCTGTGCGTACTTTTTATAAAGGATTGTGTAAATCACGTTGTCAGTTTACCAAGAAAAACCATCTTGGATTCTGAATATTTTCAGAGGGAAAGTGATTTTATCAACTTCAATCACGCAAGGAAATGTGTTACAAAAGCCTCGGGTGGAAACGTTTGGTGCCTATATGTGCTTTAATAGCATGGAGTTTGCTTCTAACAAGGATATCCCTTAGGCGCTTGACCCTCCGGAAAGCGAAAAGAAGAGGTTTTTGAAAATCTCATTGGTGACAGGGTCTGCCATTAGAATTTATTTTTTTCTTTTATTTTAGGTAGGATATATATAATCAAACAGATGCAGTTTTACGTAATATAATAATTATTCTGTTGCAACTGATTTTTAATTTTATTTATACTTATTTGAATGTTTTTTGTAGTATAGATGAAAGCATTATCCAAAATGTTTGCATTTGTATTCTATGTAGCCATAATTAAAGCTTAATAATTAATGTTTTAATTACACAAATTAAACCTCATTAACCTGCTTGGAAGGTTTATCTCAGTTCAACAATCTTATAATTAGTATCCACAATCATGTTTGTTTTCTTATAAATATTGTTGAATTCCTGAATAGCTCTCAATCATTCGTTTTTAAACATACAGCTACATAAGTACTTCGAATTCATACGTTTTCAATTTCCAAATATTTGTAATATCTTGTTTAGTTTTGTCTGTTGAAGAAGACATTTAGTCGATAAGTCCTTCTAACTGTCCTGTGTTTTATTTTCAAATCAAACTACATTGTTTTCCATTATTTATTGACTCAAGCTATTCAATAGCTTGTGGTGAAAAAAAAACAAGCGTTTGCACCGCTATGTAACATTAAGAGGAATATTTTCGTAAGAGACCACAACATTAAATCCTGGAAAATCCTAGAAATTATAATATGCAAATATTACAAGATTTTACTTGTATTAACAAAGTACTAGCAAATGGCGGTGTTTCTTTCAGGATCTCTCTCTCAGAAAGTCAAGTGCCCCCCCCCCCCTACCCCCACAAACTTCAAACCTCCGGAGGAAAATGTGTACAATAATAAAACGAAAATATATCTTATTTTTAAAAACGACTAAATTTTCATTTCATAACACTTTTTAAAATAGAACAGTAACGTGTGCCTTTAACTCAGCGGTTCTCAACCCTTTGGAGTCGAACTACCCTTTTCCAGGGGCCGCCTAAGAACATTGGAAAACACATGTACTCTACAGTTATACATTAGCAACGAATATAATTTTGTGGTTGGGGGTAGCCACAACATGAGGAACTGTATTAAGGGGTCACTGCATTAGCAGGTTGAGAACCACTGCTAAAACCGATTAAAAATATTGGAACCTTTGAAATATCGCTACACTCGATATATTTGATTATCCGTATATTTCAGTTAAATCTTGAGGTTCACGCTATTCGATTATAAATATCTTACTGTTTCGAAACCGGCCGCTCCTGATTTATAAGTCGAAGTTTGTTTTGTTTTTTTTTGTTCCCATATATCGTTATTTATTATTATTTTAAAAATATTTTTTTATATAGTTCTTGCTAAGTATTGAACATGTGCAATCTGTTTTCAAATTATATTTCATCATAAAGGGATGGTGTTAGTTATAAATTGTATGATGGAATTAGGCATTTAAAAATGTTATGAGCACAATTTTAATTGCACTCGATTCCATGTATATTCCATACAAATAGTGGATCAATTATTATTAAATCTAAAGCATTTGTGTTTTCTTTAAATGTGCTACGTTTGTAACACAGTTTCCAGAATAACAGAGCTTTTTTTATATTTAGCCCATATTTATTAATTCCCAACTGCTTTTCTCCTTTTATATCAGAATAATTTACAATCTGCACGTTTTTTTTTAAAACTGTTTTATTTCTTTGGATGAGAATCCACTATAAAGCTTTAAAAAACAAACAAACTTTTTTTTTACCTATTATTTCTATTATCATGACAATTACATTTTTAGGTGCTATTTTTAGAAAAAAATCGTCAATTTAAAAATAAATTATGTTGATCAGGTAAGAAAATATGTTGAAGTATATGGAAAGGCCATTTGTAATTTTTCTGAGGAAAGTTTTTTCTTTTGAAATTCTTCATAAACATTTCAATCAACTGAATATTGGGAAATATACACTTTATTGTTTACGATTTCCTTTGAAAAAATTACACATTAATAAATATATGAGGGTTTTTTAAACATCTATTTAAACATCTATTGTTTTTTTAACGAAATCATACCATTCATATACGATTTATACACATGACCAGTTTTGAAAACTCATACAAATGCCCCCTTCAACAACGCTTCTGGCCTCTGGTGCGGCCCACCCGAAAATAAATCTGAAAATCCCCCCCCCCCCCCCCCCAGGATATTATTTGAAAGAAACACTGTCAGCGAAGGTAGATAAGGGAAAGATATGTTTCAGTATTAGATGAATGCTGTGATGAACCTAATATAGAAAATAAAGATAATAATTATATTTTATAAAATATAAAATTAAATATATTTTATAAAAGCAAACACATAGGAAAGGTATCTCTGAAAACACTAAGTAATCATAGCTGTGCAATAATAATCACTTTCTTAAGTTCCCTCTCACTTTTTTGAAACATGTAAATACTATTAATGACACATACCTAAAGGCTTCTTCTTGTTTTCATTTCTGCAAGCCTCCATTTCCTTTTTCTGTATTGGTGATATATTCAAAATCTCTCTAACGGATGCCTCATTACATGATTCCCCACCTTTTTGAAGCATCAAATTGTCGATTTGGGACTGATTGTTTGCATGTAGACTGTATGCTGGAATCTCTTCAGCCTTAATTAAACATTTTTTTATATTTATTTCACAAATATTAGCCAATAAGTTAATAACGTTCACATTTTATTTTTGAATTATCATTTAAATATGTATTTAACCTAAATATAATTAACTCATTTAAAATTAAAAAGTACAACTGTCTCAGTTAAAGGTAAAAGGTTATAGCCCTGTTACGGTAATATATAATTGACGGTTAAAGGATTATCAAATTAGCTAAATTTGATTTATTATTAACTTACAAAATGAAAGCTTGATACTTACTGTTGTTTGAGTTTCATCATTATAAAATGAATTATGACATGTTAAAGCATTATCATCTTCCATTGCCAATCTGGCATCATCCAATACTACAGTATTATCATAGACACTATTATATGAGGTAATTACTGGGGGTGCGGTGGTTGGAGGTATCGGAGCCCATTGCTCACTATCCTCTTCACGGGTATCAATGTTTTGAGTTTCCCCTTGAAAGTTTGACATTAACTGGTCAATGTTGGCATTACTATTGGGAACAGTAGCAATCTCCCCCCTGTCAACTTTAATAATTGTATCTTTTCCCTGACAGGGGAGATCATCATGTGTATTTTTAGTTAGTTCAATTTCATTTGAAGCTAAGTTTTTATTGTTTTGCAATGTTACTTTTGAAACCAAATCGTCTATTGGATTATATGACGTTTCATTTGGTATATCCATCTGAGCTGCCCCATTATCTCCATAATTATGTTGGTTTTGAATAGCAGAAAAAGGTTCTGTAGAGTCATCACTCATTGCCTGTTCAAGATTTTGTTCGCACATTGCTAATTTATCCATACTCTGATCATTCAGAAAATCGGATGTCATTTCTATGTTATGATATTCTATTAAATTTAGCGAATCAAGATTTAACTTCTCAAACAAAACAGGATGCTCGGTGTTTTTAATGTTTGGAGGTGGTGCCTCAGGCAACGGTGGTGGTTCACTTTCAGAAATGTGTTGAGATAATAATGCAAGATCATTTACTGTACTCCTTAAGATTAATTGATCACTGAATACATTAGTAATCACAAGCTCAACAATTTGTTTTGCCTGTTTAGTATATATATCATCTTCTTTTGCCTCCTCAGGAGAGATAAGCTTGTCGTTTTCAGCCTCCAAAAAAATATTTGAGTGATTTTCTTTGTTCACGTAAGCATTCATGCTATGCTGCAATGTGTCTTTATTGATATCTTCATTTTTCAAACCAAACTCACCACTTTTATTGGTGTCATTATTTTCATCACAATTATGGTTATCGAGTCCTGCACAATTTTTCTCATTGTTTTTCTCTTTATTACACAAGTTAATTGAAATTGTCATTCCAAAATCAATGACTTTGCCAGCAAAGTCATTATTGCAAGGATTTGGTGAGTCAAGTAAAGAATCATAGTTTGATATTTGAGAACATTTACTTTCATATTTCAATAAATCATCAGTATCAGTGCCATCCAACTCGAGGAAGCCGTCATTTACAATCTCAACTAATGAAATTTTCTTATTTTCTACTTTTCTTCTTGGAAGCGCCATAGGTTTTTTGATACGTAAAATATTGTGCGAGAAATTTACTTGATCTTTGTCTGATTCAATTGCTTCCAGAGACGACAAAGGAGCTATTAGGAAAGAATCACTTATGTCCATTTCTGAGTCATTGACATCGTCACCAATTTGTACACACTGTTCTATTGAACCCTCTACAACACTGTAGGTTACTAACTCATTTGTAGCATGGGAACTAAGGTTTTGTTCATTTATAATTGTACATGAAGCTTGAATATTTTGAGGAGCAATACTAATTTCATATTGACATGACCTTGTTGTAACATTGTCTGATGCATTCTTAGCAGCCTCATTTCCCTTATGGACGTGCCCAGGAAAAGACTGAGAATGTGGCTTGTTGTTACTTGCTCCAATTTTTTGTAAAGGAGTAGAAGTAGGAGAATCGTAAGAATGACGTGGGGATAAAGCGCTGTTAAGTCGAGTAGGACTTAAAACTGTTATTGTTTTACCATCTGAGCTTTCTCTGTGGATCTCGAAAATATCAATATCTTTGGGTCTGATTGCAGAAGTGGCAAGGATTTTGGAATTCGTAGAAACTAAAGAAGGAGTGGTTTTCAGCATCTTTGATGACATTTTTTCTGTTTTTCTACTTTCAAATGTTCTTGAAGGGAAGCCTATATTTTTACTACTGTCTGCAAAAGATGGCTTATCAAACATTCGGACTTTTGATAACACTGTCGTCTTTGAATTGTTATTTACATTTTCTGTTTTTACAGATTGAGTGAAAATGTGTGACGTCTCATTACTGTGACTTATAACATGAGATGTTTTTATTACTCGTTCTCCATCTTTAAAATAACCACTATAGTTACTTTTCTCGCCAGTCATATGGAAAACTGACTGTGGTTTAGGAGCTACTGGAGGTGGGATTTTAGAATTCAAAGTAGTTATCCTGTCCTCATTTGTAACAGGAGATTGTTGTGTGAAAATTATGTCCTGATAAATTGAATTATCCAACTCTCCAAGTTGAGGGTTTTGCTTAGATGTAAGGGCTGGTGACAGTTTTTGTTGGAATAATTCTTTTTTGCTGCTAGGGATTAATTTTGACATTGACTTCGGATTGGAAAATATTTCCTCTTGGATATTTGTTTTCAAATTTGCAAGATCTGGCTCATCAATACTATCATCAGAATAAAAAACTGGAAAGTGTGTTATAGATTTAGGTTTTGTTGATTCATCTTTTATGGGTAGAACTTTTTGTGATGCAATTTGTTCTTTTTGAGAAGTCAAGTCTTTATTTAATCCAACTATCTTTTGAGATGTCTGGTCGACAAGAGATGAGAAAGTATTTGAATTTAAAGTTGACAAAGAATACATTTTTTGTGGATGTGATTCATTGTCTAAAATAGTGACGCTTGCTGTGTTTGTATATTCTTCTACTGTCCTTTCTGTTGTTGAACAAGCCAATGGCAGTTCAGGTTCTACATCCAATGAGTTTTTCTCCGTTGGTGACTTTTGTATTGAACTGATCATGTTTGAAGAAAATATTTCGGGCTTATTTAATATTGATAGTGGTGATGCTTCCTGTTCTCGAAGTTTGATGATGTTTTCTGCAAAAATAATAAATACGTATTTGAGTCTGTAATATTCAAATTTTTTAAAATTATGATTTCCCCCAGACAAAATAAAGAATGTTTAATCTTTGTATAGCTTGCATTAGTGGTCTATAAAAAGCAAAGAAATATCTGCTTTTTACATTTTAAAAATTTCAAACTACCAATTTCATGTAACGTTGTATGACTTTTTTTAAAACATTGATTCCAAAATCAAGGACACAAGTCCGAAATGTGGCTGAGATTTTTTAATTCTGAAGATATTTTGAATCTAATAAAAATCACTATATATTTAACTTAGAGATTTTTAACAACTTTATTCTTTATTCCTTATGCCAAAATTGTTCATGTTCCAAATAGGCTTCCCCATTTTATAATGTAGTATTACACATAATCTACCTTACTTTGTGCAAACCAGGAACTCATTAGTAATAACTAGATGCCTTTAGGCGTAGCTGCTTGATTAAGCTATTCAACAATTAAGTTGATTAATTGTTTTAACAATGTCTCAAAATTTCTCATTACTTTGTGTTCACATATAAATAGTTGTTGGTTTTGCACAGACTTTTGGTTGAATTAGTTTTAGGAAATTGTATTACTTGAATATTGTTGGGATTACCTCAATTGAAGGTATTTAAGTATTTCATCTCATTTGTACTTTAAAAAATTGATAATTGTTTGGCTGAACAGTGAGAACAAAAGTTTTAGTATAATCTTTATTTTGCAGTGCAATTGGCTACTTTCAGAAAATCTGCATGTTGCAAAGGCACCTTAACTTAAAAAGAAATAATTTTTGGGATGCTCTGTTTAATTTAAAACCCTCCTGTTTTACATTAAACGTTTGCTTTTTAAATCTAATTCATATTAAATTTAGTCCAACCTTCTTCTAATTATTTAATTATAAAGACGTATATTTTTAAAAATAAAGACTTTAACCGTAAGAGTCAACTAAACATACCTTGTGTCTCCTTAGAATTCAAACTACTGACAACAAGTTTGACAAGACCTCTTGGAAGTAATCTAAGCACTTGCTGAACTTTTGCATCATTTTGACCAGTTAGCTCAGTCGAGTTAATACTCCATATGTAATCATTCACTCTGTTAGAAGGGGTTAAAATACTAATAATTTGATATTAGAAGAAAATACTTTTTTTCATAATAGAAGGCCTATCATAACTCTTTCAAACATAACTCTCAAACTTATAAACTTTGCTAAAGATCACTCAATAGTTTGAATAATTGTATGAATTTAGACCGAATGATAACAATTTTGGTGAAAATTTTAAACTCATAAACAAAATAAAAATTAAAACTAATTCACTATTTGATTCAATTAAATGTATATATTATAATAATAATGTAAAGATTTTAAATAAATGTTTATAGAAAACTCTTTCTTTTACCTTATTTGTCCATTTTTGTCTACTGGTCCACCTCTTTGAATTTCAGATACCTGGGCATATCCAGAAGAAGTTACATTAACCTTGATACCAAGTCCTATAATCCCTTTCAAAACATCAACTTGAAATGGTCCTCCCTCGTCTTGCCTTGTTTTTGGATAGTCTGTTCTTAACCTAGGTGTAAACGTAACTCCATAGAAATTACCAATAGCAGGCCTGCCAGTCGGTAAAAAGTTTAAGTTCGTGATTGATGAACTTTGTGGTTTGAAAGCAGATAAAGGTCTTAATGCTGGTGAAAGATTGTCCTCATGTATAAACGTTATTAAGGGAGAAGAGCTTTGTGTGGAAGAAACTTCGATCATGCTTTTAGGACGTCTTGGTGTTGATTTTGAAGAAATAGGATCCAATGCTGCTCGAAAGTTTTCAAATTTGGCTTTAAACCCAGAGAATGGCAAGATTTTATTTTCTTGCCCAGTGTCATCAAATTTTTCCAGAGTTCGTGATGATTTTTCTTTGTAATTAGTTGTATCAGCATATTTAATATCCTTTCTACTTTTAAAACCTAACTGAACATCTGTATGAGGCTCGTGGCTTTCATCGTTAGTAGCTTCTGATCCTTGTTCCGTGATAAAGGAAATTGAATTTACTGAATTACTATCAAGTAAAGCAGCTGTTTCTTCATCCTGCGTTTTTGAAAGTGAAATCTCCGTTACAGTTTGATTAAACACAGAAATATGATCATCTTCTCGTCTTAGAGGCTTACATTTAATTGGTTTTGTAAAGCCACCAAGACCTCTTTCAAATATGCTCTGGTGTGCATCATCATTTCCCCATTTGTTAAGAATATCTGTAAGCATTTCTTTTTGGTTGTGAGTCAAAAGTGTTGGTACTATTTCGTCTTCGTCAATCAGACGACGAGGCACATTTGATGTCTCATCTTCGATTCGAGGTTTCGGAACGTTGAAGCCTGCCATAATAATGGCAATATCTTCTTTAGCAATGGGATCCATTGCTGGGTATTGTTCCGAAGTAGTTCTCTCTTTTGTTGGTGATCGTATACATAATGAATTTCCTTTGAAATATCTAGTAGCGGTCATGGGGCAGATGGGAACTTCCTTCTCCTGCCCCATGGTATTCGCACCGAAAGTTGTAAAGTATGCGTAAGATTCATTTGTTTTGTTACTTTTGCTTAATAGCTCTTCCTTTTCAATTTGAATTGGATTATGTGCATGCATTGAAACATCATTTCTTTCAGAAGAAGCCACCAGTTCATTCATTGTAATTGATGGTGAATTCTGAGATAAACTATTGGTTTCTGCAACGGCATGTGTATATATTATTTCCTTACATTGATTGTCAAATTCCACTGCATTTATTGTTGCTACTGACTTCTCCTTGTTACTGTCTGGGGGTGATAAAACGTTGTTTGTTGTCGGATGTGGAGGAAAACATTCCATTTCCAATAGATTGCTCACCTCTATCTCATCTACTTTGACAAAGTCCGATTCTAGTGACATATTTGAGCTAACAAAAGGCATAGACAATTTATCAGTGCTTTCCTGAACCAAATTTAACGGAATATTTGTATATTGCGGTATGGAAAAGTGGTCAGATTTTGTCTCCATATTAGTCAAAGCAGAAATATTTGTAGAAGACAGTGAGACACTGTTTTCATACAACCTGTTTGTTTCAATTAGAGCTATAGCTTTTAAACACTCATTTACTGAAGGACTTCTATTAGCAATACTATGCTTATCTTCTGATACTGATGAATTGAATGAAGAAAAAGTTATTTCTTCCTCGTTCTTATGTAAAAATGAATCAGCTAACTGTTTAGATGTATTCATCAAGAAGGTACAATCGTTATTTACATTGATTTCTAGAGTTATTTCAGCTTTCTTATTGTTGACTATAAATGGGAAATCATCTGTTCCAATTTTATGAACATGCTGTAACGAATACAGATGGTCTATACAATCATGATCGTAAAGTTGGTAATGATCTTTTCTTTCCAGAGTTGAGTCAATAGTTGTTACCGAATCTTTTTCAGTACACACTATCGTTGCACTAGGGGAAAGGCTTGATGTATTACATTCGGAACAAATCTCCTTTATAAAAAAAAGACCATTGCCGGTGCATAAGGACTGATCCTTTTTTGAAATGTCACAATATGTTCCTTCAATTTCTATTTCAGATTCATTATGGATCGAAAACTCTGAGTTTTCAGAATGGTCTGCTTCAAAATGTAAACTTTGATCTTTGTTTTCCCTTTGACGCAGTACTGTTAATTCCAACCGGTGACTTGAATGCCTCAGGACGTCCAGACACTGAGCCTGTGTTAAATTTTTCAAGAGAAAGCCGTTACAGGTCAATAATCGGTCACCTATTTCAATGTGTCCTGACTTGGCACATGCTCCATCGGGTAAAAGGCGTTTAATCTGTGTAGAGAAAAAATGAAAAGGAGTCCCACAAATTATCCAGATCTTGCACAAAACTCTATATTATATCAAGTATGGTAAAAGAAATGTAATAATATACCATTGCTATCTATGAATCACAGCATTAAACTATGGCTTTAAATTACGCATAATTCCTTGACAAGTAACTTGCGAGCTTCTTAAAAGCAGCAGCTATGTGCTTGGACTAGGGTGGGTAAACAAGCCTAAAAATTGTTTGTTGTCCTCAGGTTGCCCTCGAAACTACCTCCAATTGACTTTTCTTTTTATGGCGGCAGAGCGAAGTCAATATTGTTTTTCTCAACACAAATAGTGTCGTTAAAGGGAGACAAAGTACAAGGTATTTTTAGTTTATATTTGTGTTTCCCAGACACATAACAAATACATAGCATTTTAACTTAAAATTGAATACTTATAATTTGGTAATCATTAATACGAAAGTGAAATTTCATTTGGATTTTATTATTTTTTGTTTATATGTCGGATTAGGAGTTTTTTCAAATTGTATAAACATGTAAAGTCCCAGGGTTTTACTTAGCTAAGGAAAACGGGATAAAAGTTCTCTCATCCCAGGAAATTAAATTATATTAAGCTAGTTGAGTCGTTGGGAACTTGGAACTAGTGGCTTCATTTTCCCCTGGTATAAACAAATTAGAAGTTTTTTTATAAAATTCATTTTTATAATTCATGTTACTTTTATAGCGGTTGCAAGAATTAGTCAAACAATTTAATTTTGTGCGACTAAGGGCCCGATTTTTCTACCTAGAGGTCTTAGGCTAATTGGCGCCAGATTTTTCTACCTAGATGCTTTATGCTAATTGAATTCTAAGGCCTCTTATCAAAAATATTTTTTTTTAAATTACATTTTACCTGGATTGTGACCTGAAAAAGGGCACAATGTCTACCGACATTACATCATTAAATCTCAAATGTATAATATCATTTAACAGTCCATGTGACCCAACCCTGATTGAAGCGTACAGAAGATGAATCATAATCATTTTGATTCAGAATATATAATAAATAAACTGGAACAAATTATCAAAATCTACTCTAATTTAGTTTTTAAAATCTTCAAGTGAGTTAGTTTATGGCACAGTCAATGAATTTTAATAGTTTTGCTGACTTGATGAAAATAACGTAACACATAGGACAAGCAATCAAGGAAAAACTCTAATCACAATGACTCTATTTGAATCAACAGATCGTAGGGTTGAAGCCTGGTGTTTTCATGACCATCGTAGCCATGAATAAGACACAACAGTGCTAGCACTGCAGCTTTCCAAAATCGCATTGATGGCTTTTGTTACTCACATTTAGGTAGTTTTGAATGAGATGGCACATTGCATAAATTATTTTAAAACTGTCTTTGTGGGGAACGAAAAGAAATTATGTCATTGATAATGCCAAACAGTTCAATGCATCAAGACAGCAAACAGTGGTATATAATAAACTTTGCTATTTTTTTTCTCAGACATGTTTTCACCAGAGTGATCTTTTAGTAAATATAGCATGCGCCTAAAATTAGCAGTTCTGAAAGTCCCGCATCTTGAAAGTACCCCCCTCCCCTCTTTCCCCACTGTCACAACCTGTTACAAATCCCAGAACTGAGAAGTTCGTCACACTATCGAATTAAAAAATTAAGCTAAAAAATTACAAACGAATTAAAATTAATTTTTTTTTTTTTACCACACTTCACTAATAAACTATTAAATTTATAAAAGCGACATCTTCTGGCAGAATACATCCATCAAAACATAAAAATCAACATCACTGTCATTTTCAGGTTTTGTATGTATGAAAAATAAAAATAAATATGAATGATGTCACACACGATCTTTGCCTCCCCCCCCCCCCCCCCGGTGTCAAAAGCTGTCACACTTTCTTAGTCCCCCTACACCTCAACGGGGCGTGACGTACTTTATAGATAGCCCCCCTGCGTTTATCTTTTTTCGGAGAATTACGCATTCCTATTAAAACTGGATCCTGGTATACCATAGCCAGAAATGTTCACAGCACATCATCCTGGCTTACAGATATGTCTCCGTTAAGCATTGAATAAAAATGTAACTTGGTTCTTAAACAATCGAAGAACGTATGTGTGCCACTGATCTCTCTGAAATATTTCCCTCGTATACTTCGTAGGGGCGAACGCAAAATCATCTAGAGAAACAGGCGTGATGGCCATGGTCGCAAAATGTACTGGTCTCCCAGACTTCTTCTTCCATTGACACTATAACGTCTAAATTTGTAAAAATAGACAGCATAACTGTGTAACTTCGTGCCGTCGAAATAAATATCTCTTTGAATTGCTCTGCCATCTTTTTTCAAACATGGCCCCCAACACAATCACTTAATTCTTTACGTACTAGCGAAAATAGAACTTAACAATGAAAACCTCTTCCTCCGTTGAAAGACCCATTTCTGACATCAGCCCAACACAACTTCCTTGACACATCAGGGAACGCCTGGCAGCTGGAGCTGTGCATCGTAGACAAACGCATTTATTCGTTCGAGATGCGGGAGTTTCAGTACTGTTACTTTTGGCTCTTACTGTATTTCTTTGATCGTAACAACAGTAATTATTATTAAAAATTAAA
Source organism: Omphiscola glabra (assembly GCA_964017045.1). NCBI lineage: Eukaryota > Metazoa > Mollusca > Gastropoda > Lymnaeidae > Omphiscola > Omphiscola glabra. The sequence continues at coordinate 37,788,546 of OZ024794.1, read as the reverse complement.
TTAAATCATTTTTTAATAATAAAAAATTGATTTCATTCGTATTTTATATGTATTTTTTTTAAAAGTCAAATAAATTTTGTATAGCGCGAAAAATTAGACGAATGTTGCTTCTTTAATTTCGATTTTGGAGGCCCTAGGCAACTATTTAGCCTAAAGGGAAATCCGTCACTCCACTCCTCTCTTTCTCTCTCTCTTTCTCTCCTCCTTTCTCTCTTTCCTGAGCACCTAAAAAGACTTAATATCATCCCATCCCTTTTTTGGGGGGGAAGAACTTAGGTAAAAAAAAATGTTTTCGTGGGCTATTTTGGCCTCTAAATTCAACATTGTTGGATAAAACATGTATGAAGTTTAAAATACCTGTATTGCAATAAACGACAAACAATAGAAGTTTCAAGTTCCAAAAATGTCTTATTAAACTTTCCCCCTCACCCATTGATAAATTGGCCCCACGTTGGGAAATACTGAGTGTAGTGCAAACAGCTTTTTGTGTTCAAATGGATTTAACCTTTTTAATAATATGTCAAGTGTATCTGGATTGAGAAGTGAGGACACTTTAAAAGGAGTTATTTATGTTTTTTTCCCTTCAAAATGCACAAGGTAAAAGTACACACAAATGCACAGAAATATATACGACGATAATGATATTAACTTTTTAAAAGAGATTCTGTTTTCAACGCTGCAACTAGGTGTTGTTTTACAGCCCTCGTCATGTGATGTACGCTCATTATTTTCTAGATCTGTTTAGATATATTTCAGTTGTATAGTATTTGTTATAAATGTTACATTATTATTGCAGATCTCAACCGCTAGTATTATCTAGTTCTAAATCTAGGTCAAATCTGGTAGATTCATGACCTTACAAGGGCTAGGTGTCAGTATTTGACACCGTGTGAATCGTTCGCCACCTGGAATGCGGATCTGTGCAGGAGAATACGACAAGGTAAACAGCAAGACTGTGTTACTGAAAGTCATGCAGGCGGCAGTGGCGTAGCTAGAGTTAGGGCCGCGCAGGGCGGGCCAAGATTTTTGCTACAAATACATAAAAAAATCTGCAGTTGGCCGAAAATACCATCCCTCAATATATTGAAAAAAGTGAGTTTTCTAGAAGTACATTTTACAAAAATAATAATAAAAGTAAACTTGTGTGCTCCCCTTTTCCAATATACAATATTTGGTTATTGTCTGCTAACTGGATACGCCTGGAATTGGTTAAATTCCATATCAAAAACGAATTTTTTTATTGGGATCAACAACACCCCACGACTTGAATCATAACAAATTCCTCCGTCTTTGTGATGATAATGTCGCTTAACACATTCATCAGCGCTAGACCTAGAAGCTAATTTTAGCCTGAGTCCGACTATATAGTGTCAGTCCCCGCCGGTCAGCTTTGAAGAGAAAAGTTAATATAGATAAAAAGTCAACAATATAGAATCATAGCATGAATCATAGCAAAAACAAAGTTCATTGCTTAAACAAACATTTCCAGCTAAATAAACTAAATTGTTTATATTGTAAACTAATTGCGACCAGTAACTAAAGTTGGGCTACTTTCAATATGGCTAAGCTTACATATCTGCTTGACTTAACTTACATGTCTGCTTGACTTAACTTACATGTCTGCTTGACTTAACTTACATGTCTGCTTACATTAACTTACATGTCTGCTTCACTTAACGTATATGTCTGCTTGACTTATCTTACATGTCTGCTTCACTTAACTTACATGACTGCTTGACTTAACTTACATGTCTGCTTCACTTAACGTATATGTCTGCTTGACCTATCTTACATGTCTACTTGACTTAACTTAAATGTCTGCTTCACTTATCTTACATGTCTGCTTGACTTAACTTACATGTCTGCTTCACTTAACTTACACGGCTTCTTAAATTTACTTACATGTCTGCTTGACTTATCTTACATTTCTGCTTTACTTAACTTACACGGCTGCTTAAATTAACGTACATGTCTGCTTCACTTAACTTCTTGACTGGTTTTGTCTCGTACAGGTAAGTGAAACATGAAGACGAAATGAAAATACAGCATAAAATGTAGCTTTTATCTCGTGTTATGATCTAGCTAAGTCTAGCTTCAATGATCATTTCTGATTCCGTTTTTTCAGTGTATGTAAAAAGCCCTCACTGTTATCAGAAAGGCTCTGTATCAACAAGCCGAGATCGTCTGATAGCTGAGCTACAAAATACTGGGGCTAGTACTTGGCTTCTGTACAAACTTGTTTATGGATGTATTGATATGTACAATCAGTCGCATTCCTTTTAGATAACCTTGTAAACTCCTGGAGTGTATGCGCAATGCGAAATACACATTTGACAATCTGAACACCGGAGTAATGCAAACTATGGCCCGTGAGCCACATGCGGCCCACTGAAAAAGTTCAAGATCTTCCTAGAACTGGATTCATATTTTCAAACTTCTACAAATTGTAAATGATTTTAATTTATTTAAAATTGTTCCACTTATTGTCTAGACCAGTGTTTACCAACCTTTTTTGTGACGTGCCCCACCTAAGCCTTTCTAAAATCCGCATGCCACCGAAGTATCATATACATAATTTTTAATATTCCAAAATAGGGTTGTTCACTGAAGAAACTTAAATTATAGGTTTTAGGAAGAAATCACTAGGAAATTGGTGAGGAAACATAGTAAGTAAATTTTCTAAACATTTAATGGAGAACTGAAATTCAAGTACGAAATAATTTTATTTAGTAATTATTTATTATTTAAATTTAGTGAGATGCTTGTGCTTGATGCTTGCTGCAAAGAGATTTTATGCTAGGTTCCAATTTAGTTAGCTTCAGTCTCAAGTCTCCCATCTCAGTCTCCCATCTTAAGTCTCCCATCTCAAGCGGATTTTTTAAAAAAATTTGCACCAAAAAATGTATGTCACTATCTTCACATTTAGCTAAATATGAAGATGGAAACGTTAACAATAGTTTTCTTGCGCATTTGGTTGAATTTGGATATAAAGTTTTAACTGACATATCATTTTGCATGTCTCCGAGTTCTTCACGATATTGCATATTTGAAATATCAGACAAATCCACGAACATTGGCTGCATCATCCAAGTTGGAAAATCAATTTGTTTCTAATAAAAAAATCTTGATTTTAAAATAGCTGATAGAATGTTCAGATGATCGACAATAATAAGTATAGCGGTATCGGTCACTTCACATTTGTTGGAGCCCATAAAACTATCAAAATGTTATTTGTAAATATTTTTCAGACATTATTCAGTAAGTGAAATGAAACCAAATATCTTCGCTTTTGCAAGAGTTTTATTTGTTCCTTTAAGTTGGTTATTTAATATATTTAGTTTTTCAAAGATATCGGCTAAATAACTCACAAATGCTTTACCATCGACCGTTAATAGATTATACTTCATATTAGGTTTGTCACTTTAAAAAATCGTAAGAGTATCAGATAATTCCATAACTCTTTTCTTCAAGCAAGGCCTTTACGAAAGCTATCTTACTTTGTTGGAAGTTAAAACTCAGTCTGCATTTTGTTCTTAACAAAATAGCTTGCAGAGAAGTTCACATTTGCATTAGCTTAAATAGAATTGATACACTTTATAACTGAATTTAGTACTTCTTGTTTTTAGCTCCTAAGTTTGCCTATGAATAACACAATGCACAAGTAGCATTTCTGGATTCTCATCTTTCATTATTTTTAAGCAGCCATTTTTCTTGCCCATCATATTAGGAACACCATCGTATTGACATTATATATATCTTTGACGGTAGTGGCACCTTCTAATTATTTACATACCAACATTTCTTCAACAAAATACCCTTTATCAATATATCTTACGTAAGTTATCGATACAGCCTCACTGTCTCTCAAAGTTGATTCATTCATTTAAAATGAGAATTGTTTTGTTTTCAGCTTTTCAACAATTTGTATTTCAATATCTTCACTCATTTCGTCTATTCTTCTGCCAAAAGTATTTTTTGTTACTAAGTGGCATAGCTCTCACGTCGTTGTCATATTTTTCCAGAACCGTTTCAAGAAATGCTGATGTTGATGGTTTGATTAAATTCTCTCGTATAGTATGATTTTCCCAAGATTTGGCAATGAGTAAGGAAATTTCATAATTAGCCTCGAGAGTACGATTGACAGTTCAGTACAAAGACGTAGCGTTAGGGTGGGAGGGAGTACAGATGTACCCGGGCCCCAGATAGTTAGGGGCGCCAAAATGTGCTTTGGTATATTTTATTGATGAAAATAATGAGTTTGAGAGTTTAAAAAAGCAAAAGAGGGCACTTTAAAATGAATCTTGTCCCCGGGCGCGAATCTTGTCCCCGGGCGCCAAACACTCTAGCTACGCCTCTGGTTCAGTATGAGCAGTAAATAGAGACTTAAACGTTACTCTTTTTTCAAAATACAAGTTAAATCTAAGTATGCGGTTGGTTTTCAAAATCTAGACAGCTCATTTTCCAATTTCCCCCTTCCCTAAACAATCAAATTGTTCGTCAAATTATTGGCGTAACAAGATTTGAAACATATGAACGGAATTCTATATTATGTTTGTAAGTATGTAAGTATAACTTGAAAGTATATATAATAAAATAAATAGAAAGAATGATGGATAAATGGATACACTAGGACTTAACATGGGGCAGTTTTTTTACACCGGGTCCGGGTATTTTGAGAAAATACCCGGTGCGTCCAAGTGTTATAAAAAAGTTCACTTCTCATTTTCTATACTATACTATATATAAACAATAGTCTTACACCCTACCTCCCGGCTTTTAAACAAAATGCCTACAGACAATCCTACGGCATACTGGTGGCTCTTGATTGATTAATATAATGACCGCCTCCGAAAAATTCAACCTTAATACCTGGGTTCAACCGTTACGCATGATGCTCAATGCTGCATTTTTTCACTCAATACTATTAATATAAAACATGTTGCATATGGGGGGCGGGGGGCGGTTGCTATAAGGAAGCAGTCACACCATTTGAAGCATGATCAATCTTTATCTACATTCATTGTTATTTGATTTTCCTATTTATATTTCTTAGAGCATACATTATTCTAATGTACTTAGCCAAAAGAGAGCTGCTGAGTAATGAATTGTTTGAATTTGAATGGATTGATCTCTTGTCACGAGCTGGTCAATTATCACTGATCGCATAGAATTGAGGAACATAAATTAAAGTGGAATTATACAATACCTATTGGAGTATCAAGGAATACTAAGGTTGAATAGCATAAAACTACAACAATTTTGTTCCACACAATCATGAGAGCCCAAGACGAGAGGATGGCATTAACGTGTATGTAAGAAGCAACACAAGACAATGATAATGGGCTCAGATTTGCACAGTTTACAGGGCATACACATATTTGAGAGGGATCAACAAAATAATACTGTTTCATGGTACCATTATTTTGTGTTAGAAATGTATTGAAACTGAAAGGTTTTCTTCCATGCTTCAAGTACACGTACACAACATTTTGAATATTAATTTTTTTTAAAAATTAATATTCACTTCTTTGAAAAGCCCACAACTTGCTAATAACTTTACTTAAAGGTTGTTGTTGTATTTTTATTGCAACAAAACATGACTCATTTTGAATACTTTCTAAGTATCAAATTTCCTCTTTTTATCATGAAAAAATGATAAATCAGTGTCCATTGTCCACTGTGGTCTATGAAAGAGTTAGATAAACAAAAGCTTTACCTTCGCCAACATATTGGAGAAAATATTATTCCCAGGAAGAGGAGAAAATATGATTGGCATGAAGGGCTTTCATTGAAAAATATTGTTTATTTAAATAGACTCTACTTAACTCTTCGTACCACCAATTTCAATTTCTTATGCGCTAAGTAAAGAAGCATTGGCATAATTATTAAGGTCGTGGTAATTATATTTATGTTGTGTTAAGTAATTAAACAAATTAAGTACACTAAAATTAACTTGAGCTCACTTTAAATAAAATAAAATACGTACCGCCTAAATTAGAAAAGCACACTCTCTATTACAGAACTGATACGCCCCTTGTTGCAGCCATTCGAGCCTGTCTGGGGTCTATAAATAACTTACACAGTAAGGCGACTTTCAGTTGTAATATAGTGAACAGCATAAGAAACGTTAAGGCTATATTCCTCTTCTTTGCCTGGGCTGTATGTTCTTACATCTACCAGTGTATTACTGACTAACGCTTTAGGAATGTGGGGCGGAGTGCTAGAGTCAACTCGATGTCTAGTTATAAATTAAAGGTCTTATGACATATTGAGTTTAAAGCACGCATTGACTGTTACTTACAGCAAAATATTATAAATTGAGAGCCTACGTTTTTTAGGAATTTTGATATAGTTAAGCTTTTTCTTAGATTACCCCATTACAGCTAAAATAATTCGATATTCCCGAAGGAAAGTGTTAGTGCACCAAAATAGTTTACAAGAAGTCATGACATCCTTTTTAACGGATAATTAATCACAATTTCATAATACCTAAATGTTTAAATATCTTTTCAAAATATCTTCAATGTATATCATCACCATCGCTCATATTTAATGAGTATCATGAGTATTTGTTTGAAAATGTTTAGTTTAACATTCTGACGAAAAATAAACATTACTAAACCTAAATTAAATTGAGGATTTTCTTCTTTAGGTAACTAACACAAAGTTGTGCTTTCATGTTCAGTTAATTACAATTAATATCATGGAAAGTATATTTGAAGCGTTTCTATTGTGTGTACAATTACCATGTATACCAAACATATTCAAAAATGCGGAAACATTCGTTTGCAGTCATCAAAACATTTTTAAAAGCATTGATGTAAATTTTAAAAAAAATTAACATCTGATTGTCGTCAATTCTATTCACCACAGTTCAGTATATTTATAGCATGCAATCATAAGAAGATGATGACTTTAAACAGTAGCACAACTAGCAGGTAAGTGTTGGTTTGGGGGGGGGGGGGGAAGCGGGGGAGCTGCTTCCGCTTACCATGAAGTCTATAACAACATTGCAGCTATTTTTTTTTAAACGCTCTCCATCTTATGAAGTTAGTTAAATTAACACTAGTGACCTCGAGCGATATATAATAATTCAAAATGTATATGCAATCAGAATTTAAAACTACGTCACTGAATGAACGGGTGGATTTTATGAGAATAGCAATGTCTCAAATACACAATTATTTTACACACTTAACAATTTCAGTCCATAGTAGCTTTACCTTTTTTTAATACAATTATTTAAATGTTGTACATTCACTATAAGCTTCTTAAATGTCACACACACTAAAATTCTGACTAGATTGTTCACTGTCATCAGTTAATTTTACGGGATTGTTACAGTTAAGATACGGGAGTGTTACAGTTAATGATACGGGAGTGTTACAGTTAATGATATGGGAGTGTTACAGTTAATGGTACGGGAGTGTTACAGTTAATGAAATGGGAGTGTTACAGTTAATGGTACGGGAGTGTTACAGTTAATGATATGGGAGTGTTACAGTTAATGATATGGGAGTGTTACAGTTAATGATACGGGAGTGTTACAGTTAATGATATGGGAGTGTTACAGTTAATGATACGGGAGTGTTACAGTTAATGATACGGGAGTGTTACAGTTAATGGTACGGGAGTGTTACAGTTAATGATATGAGAGTGTTACAGTTAATGATATGGGAGTGTTACAGTTAATGGTACGGGAGTGTTATAGTTAATGATACGGGAGTGTTACAGTTAATGATATGCGCGTGCCAGTTAAAACGGTGCCAGAAACTAAACAAAAAAATTATGGCTGTTAACGATTAATTTAAATTTAATAGTTAACTTTTGAAAAATTAACGATTAATTAATATTTAGTTTCGATTAAATCCAAAAATTAAAATTTATAGTGTCATAAGTAACATTTATACTTGTCGAAAATCGAAATAACACTGGAATGTCTCCTTTATATGTCATCTTTTAACCAACTACGCAAACAGACAAGCCTGTTGATATTATTTGGTTCAAGTGATGAGCGTGTCTTATTGACAATATAACCAGCCGAGCTGAACAATCGTTCACATGGAACTGAGGTAGCTGGTATGCACAAAATGGTCTAGACAAGGAATGACAATTTCGGATATCGGTGTTCATTAAGTTTCCACGATTGTAGAGGGTCAACGGATTCAGGAACTTTCATATCCATTTTATAACGCAGTAATTCACCAGAAGAGTTATTATCATTTTCTGTGTCTGAGTCAGATTCCATTAGCCTAATACGCTTTTCATTTGTTTCACATATAGTTTCATTGTCAATGCCATCACCATCCGTTGCAACTGTCTCCATGTGCTCATCGTGAGTATCAACTTCTATTTGTTGTTCAATACGTGACCAGGTTCGTTCTTTTGCATTTTCTGACAAACACTTCAGGAATTTGTAGCGTGGATCAAGTGATGTTGCTATACTTGTCATACCAGTTTCACGTTCATTGAAGTCATCAATGGATGCTGCCTTGAATCTAGTTATGTAGCCTGGATCACCATCACGTACAGTCATGTGTTTTTCAGCGATGTTAGCAGCGGCAATAGGCAGCTACATGAAACATAATCTTGACCACCAAGCAGAACCGTGGCCCGACAGAATAAGTCCGTCAGTCAATAGTTTAAAACCAAAATGTTCGTGTAATCGTCCGGAGATTTGTTTATATTTCTCGGCCGCCATTTTTTTACTTTTAGACTTCCGGTACATTTGTAAGTGATGGGTTAAGTAATGGGTCGATAAATCGTTAAAAAAATTTAATCGTTAAATTTTTTTTAACGATAAATCGATTAATTAATCGTTCAATTTAGCAGCCCTAAAAAAGATATATAAAAACGTTATACCGATATTCATCAATATATAAATGATATTTTTTGATTGTTTGTATGTATTAAATTAAAAATAATAAATAGCTCAATAAGATTTTAAATGTGCATCCATGTCTATTTCTGGAATAAAATGAATCTACTATATACATGAGATATTTTTACCGCATACATTACTACATGTACATGGCGCTTGAATAAACTTTTGATACATAGTTTCTTCACTTTATTATACAGAAGAAAATATTGACAAGGTTGTATTTATATATATCCGAAAACCTTTTTAAAACTCTTTTTCGTTATATTTGTCTTTAACTGGTGGATATTTGTTGACAATAAAATATAAGAACAGGGTGTGCTAAACTTGAATTCATAGACAGGACAAAAGATTTTGACGTTTCGGCATAGAGCCCTCATCAGAAAATAAGGCAAAAAGAAGTATAACAAGTATCAGATGACAGTAAAAAATTTAGAGATTTCCATTTTTTGCCGGAAGTAGGATTGCAGGAAGTGAAGAATATAAATATTGGTACTGTGAAAAAAAAATTAGCGAATCTTAAAGGACCAAATTATTTAGGGATACATAAGTTCTAAGGAATAAGAAGAAAGAAGAGAAAGGGAAGAAGAAATACACTGAGAAACATTAGTAAGTGAGTATTTGATTGATACCATGTGGAGATATGGTACCAAAAAGCTGAATAAATGTGTTTTCCATTTTCACTCTGTTATGAAGGATGACGTGTTCTTAGCACACCTATCTCGCGTCCCACGTGCATGACCCCTCGTGAACTCTCGTGACCGCCTTTGAAGTGTGGCTAGAAAAACCTTATTTACAACATAAATTCTAGTCAGGAGAACTGTCGAAAATAATAGAAGATTCTGGATAAAACGGGAAGGAAAACAATGTGTTAGGTGGTTCGAGAGACCTTAGTAGGAAATGCCTATAAAAAGGGCTGACCGATAGAGAGGGAGATATTTTGTTTTGATCACGAGATATGCTATGTCATACTTTGTTGTGTGTAGAGTTTTCTATTTGCTCATACAATTTTGTGCTCATTGTATTTTTATATACAGTACCGGTACCAGAAAATCTGTAAGTTTATAATTTTAATAATATTTCTCTTGCTGTTATTATTTACTTGAAGTTCACAAATTAAAAAAGTTACTACTTGTAATTAGCTCTGGCCTTGATTGTCGTTTTATTTGTTATTACTTTTAAATGTTGGTATCGTCCTTTATTATGGACCGTTTCTAGAACGAGCCATAGTCTAAAATTAAGAGATTAAATTATCAATTCATAACGGTCCGTAATACACTCTCTCAGGTGTGTTTGTGCACAAAATTATCTAATGCACCATTATGATGCCCTCCGTTGAAGTGTGAAGAGACTTGGGAAAGTTTACCTTGTTCCATATCTCGAATCTTTTTCAGTACACACTATCGTTGCACTAGGGGAAAGGCTTGATGTATTACATTCGGAACAAATCTCCTTTATAAAAAAAAGACCATTGCCGGTGCATAAGGACTGATCCTTTTTTGAAATGTCACAATATGTTCCTTCAATTTCTATTTCAGATTCATTATGGATCGAAAACTCTGAGTTTTCAGAATGGTCTGCTTCAAAATGTAAACTTTGATCTTTGTTTTCCCTTTGACGCAGTACTGTGAATTTATCTGCCAATCTTCTCCCTGTTTTGTCTATATAACTAGATGACATCTACGGCGCACAATCACATATATCACATTCCGACTAACGCATGTGAAACCCTCTTTGATGGTAAAGGTAACTTTAGGGAGGCTAATGTGTTTTTTTCCTACATCGACTTCTTGAGCATGGTTTAGTTTAAATATAAGACGGGTCAGGTCAAAGTCGACTATGAACCAGAAGGTCAATTAGATTTTTGTCCCGTCTGAAGACATCAGTGGAGGGGGATGAGAATAGCCTGTCGGCAAGAAGTATGTTACGATTTTTTTATGAATATTTTTTTGGATGTCAAATTGTGAGGGTGATAGGTTAATATGAGCTTGGTTCGATCTTCATTTTTGTTTTGGCGAGGTTTAAAAGCGTCTTTTTGTGTGATATTGCTGATATGATGAGTGCCGAACAAAAGTATTTGCAGGATATGATCTGGAGCGAAAGAAATCCATAATTTCATCAGCTTTTTCTTTAAAAAAGTCTTTATCAAGTTGGCAGAGGTGAAGTAGTCTGAGAAGTTGTGAGAAGGGTATAGAGTCTTTGCATGATTTGAGGTGGGAGGATGAGTACAATCGGTAACTATGGCTGTCGTTAGGTTTATAGTGGGCAAATGGGATCAATCCGTTTTCTTTCAAAGTTTTCGTGATATCAAGAAATCGACAGAATGTTCAGAGATTTGGCAAGTAAATTTTATTGATGGATTAAATGAGTTTAAGAAATCTATACATTTTTGAAGTCCATTAGTTTCCATGGAGTGATGACAATGCCGTCATCAATATATATTTTATAAAATTCAGGGACACGGCCAGTATATGTTTTCTCTACCATATATTGAAAATGACCCATAAATATGCAACCATAACTAGGGCCCATTTTTGTGCCCATGGCTACACAAAAATGATCATTTAAATTCAAAGGAGTTGAGGTTGAGTGCCAGTTCGGCCAATCTGATAATAGTGTCAGTAGGGATAGAGGAGTGTGGTTCATTTTCAGAAAAAAATGTCAAAGCTCTAAGTCAATCAATCATTATCTTTTTCTTTGTTGAGCTCAGCTAGAATATTCACTACAACGTTATTGACCCCAAATTCAATGTTTACACGAGTTATTATAAATCTGGCCTTTTATTGTATAAAAAAAACAATTACAGGGGCATTTTTGACAGGGATTTACATTTACCTGAACGCTGATAATTCGTTAGATATGTGTTTTTTCCGAACTCAAACCCAGAAAAGCCGGGTATATTGGCTAGTTCTAATTATTTTTCGCACATAATGTAATCACGATAGTTTTCACTAGTCTCTTTGTTTTTCATTTCTAATAAATATGTAACCGTGACAGCTAACAATATAAAATTATTTTCTGAGCCGTATTGGCTTGTATTGCTTTGAAGCCCTAAGTTACGTTACATTATTTCTAAAACGTTTAATATGTTACAATACAAGTAAACGCTTTAGAATATAATTTAGGAAGTGATATTACAAATAATGAATGTCCCCACCATGAATATATCATCTTGTCTAATGGGCGTCATTCAAGTTATCTGGTAAATGGACTCAAATTGACTGATACATTTTATCAAATGCCATTTCATAGATAAATAAAGTGCGCAAACATACGTCAATGAACACATACATACACGTGTATTTATGTGTATGTGTGTGTTTGCTCGTGTGTGCGTATGTGTGGATCTATGGATAATGTATGTATGTATGTATGGATGAATGGATAGATAAATGTATGGATACAAATAATTCCTAAAAGTACAAGAAACAAAGAAGCGTTTTATCTTGACTAAAGGATGAACTATAATATGAAAATAAAAATATTCTTACCTGATAAAGATCACGTGTGTCACCGTAGCTAGGGACAATGCTAACGCCAAGATTTTCATCTGCATTCTTAAGTATCACAACTGTTAATTGATTAAACCCTTTAGGGACGTCTTCCTCCTTAACATCATCCCATGGGAATGATTGAACAGTGTCCAATAAGTAGCTATTTTCCGAATTTGTGATGTTCAAAACACTGTCACCCAAGCTTTGATTGCTATAACCCACGTTTCCCATTTTTACCATCACTTGCGTGAAAGGGGGGAGGGTAATATCATTGACCGTGCATTCAGCATGTTCATTTGAATCCCCTTTTAAGTTGTGACGTTTGATCGTTACCACAATGTTATCAGACATACGTTTCAACAATGTTTCGCACTGTGTATAAGTAAGTTGGTTTAAATAACAACCATCAATCTTGATAATTTCATCTCCTGCAAGAATTGTATTTGCGGTATCATAAATGCTAGCCGCAGATTTTCTTGGTGTCACAGTTTTAACCATTACTCTCTTGATAAGCCAAGAACCATCATTTTCTTCATTCACACATGACTCTATTTTCTCTATTAGACAACACAATGTAATTAATTGTAAATTAACTTTGTCTGGGTCACACTCATCTTGCAAGTTATCGCTCTCGACTTGCAAGTCACCACTTTTACCACGAAAGTCAACGTCAAACTCAAATTCACCACAATTTTCAAATGGATTTACCGAAAGCACACTTGTTTCTTTGTGAACTAACGGTTTCTCTGTTGCAAGATGTAAACCCACTTGTTTACTAACTCCTTTTGTGGACGAGAATGAATTCATTGATACTTCTCTAAAAGGGTTGCTATTAGCATAGGCGGCACAGCGGAAGGGATTTGTATCCATTCTGCGATCATCAGTTAGAAATGGGTTTGAAGATCCTTTACTATCTACGTTTGTAAATTTGGTTGTACTGAAAATAGCACTTGTACAGGTTCACATCAGATGTAGTTTTTAATTGTTCAGGAGATTTCCAGAAATAATCATCTTCAACTTTTACTTTAGATAGAACTGAACAGTGATTTTCATTCCTCGTTTCTGGTAATTATTTTCACTGTTATCAACGCCAAGAGCAATTAATGCACAAGCAGGTAAGTCACAATCACTCACTTCGTCCTTAATAGATTTATTCATAATTGTGCTTTTAAATACATTTATTGTTCGTCCTAGTAATCATTGGATTATCAAACGTATGTTTCATTTGCAGTAACTTTTTTATCTGGAATATTAAACGACAACGTTATTTTAGGTACATATATATATATATATATATATATATATATATTATATATATATATATATATATTGACATATAAAATCAGAGTTTAATGTATTATTTATAGACATGTAAATACAAAATAATTGTATTGTGTGGAAAAGTTATACCAGACGTCGCTCCTCCCATGCAGTTCAAGAAAGGTCACGCTGATTTTCTTTTTCCGTTAGCCTCTTTCCTCCAAAAGAGGTCTAAGCCAGGTGAAAAATGCAGTTCAGCTATTTTGGAAGTCACACTGAACGTTCACTGAAAAGCAGAGGTTGGTAATCATGTTTATGGTCATTCCAACATAAAATAATAATACGAAAAAAAACGATTCATTGCTTTATGTTTCTTTTTCGAGTAGGCTTTAATTTAACTGGTTACTGTCAAGGCTGTATCAAGCAAAAGCTGAACCCGTGATGATTTAGATTATGCACCTCTTCCAGTCATGTATACTCGCAATATGGTTGCATTTCCCCAGCTAGTCTTACTTAACATATTCTCATTTAAAAAAAATATATATATAATTAGAATTGAAATAGCGTATTAAACTAAAATAATATAATTCTCCAGTACCCTATTTAACTATTCCAGCCTCCACCCCTTCTAAATCTCCGAGCCTTTCAGTGCCCGCCCCTGGTGTTTTTTTTACTAGAGTTAACTTTTCTTTAATTAGACGATTGTAATGTTTTTAATAAAAATTTAATTTGTTGGTTAATTATAATATTTAAATTTTCTGGCATTTTTGATAAAGTTTATGTATTGATTTACTGGTAATTTTTGGATTTTGTTTTTGTTGGAACATGACATAAGGTATGTAAAAGTGTATTATGTGAAGCTGTAAGTTTGGTTTTCATTATTTTAAATTATTTTGAATTGTTTTCTTTTTGTTTACATTTTTCTTGACCACCATGTGTAACTGTAGCCGCACACATGTTTTAGTTGATGGCAAACGAGCATGTACACAAAAGTACCGGCTGAAATTACGCGAGGTAAGGGGGCGACCGCAGTTCGTGCCAAATATCGTGATGGATACAAATGTATTTACCGGCATGGCAGCCAAGATGACTGCCGTGTGAAACGTCATGGCGCGGATACTCCAAATTTATCAAAGTTTGGTTGAACGGAAATTTGTTCGAACGGAAAAATACACAATTAAGTATTTACAGTTTACCGAATGGTCAAAGGGACATAACAAAAAACGGAAGTTCAGTTCGTTGGGAAAATTGTATGCGCTTCCCCGTAGAATTATAATAAATATTTTACATAATCGATTAAAAAATAATTTATACTTAGAATACTGTGACGTAAAATGCATAAATCGTAGAAGCGATTGTAAAATTGACAGTAAAGTTATTTTGCGCCACTTTTCCACATGCGCAGACCGTGTTTGCTTGTGAGTTTCGTGGTACCTAACTACACTGCCTGCAGACTACAGTCTACATCACATGGTCATATTATAGATATGAGAATGGGGAAAACGTGCGGGCCACATTAACACTAAACTTTGATGTCAGGTATCGGGCCCTACAATATCGGGCCGCGAGTTTGAGATCCCTGCTATTGAGTATAGTATTATTAATAGAAGAATAGTAGTCATGTTATTGATATAATGATACAATTAATAATATAAAATCAAACATTCATGTAGTCATGTAGAGTCTAATTATAAAAAAGATGGACTGTGTTGTGAACATGATTTGTTAGTGTGATGTTTGGTATGAAAGTCGTTCATGCATGGTGAGAGTTTAAATGTGAGAACCATAGTTATTAGTGTGAACACTTTTTGGGTGCATGAGTTGTGTTATGAATTGTGTTATTGTGGCTGCATGGTCATTGGTTGAGAGGGAAATATTAATAAACGAGTGAGTGGGTATAAAAGGACAGTGAGTTAGTTAGTCGAGAGAGAGATCGAGAGATTGCTAGAGAGGATGAGAGATTGGTAGAGAGAGACCAGAGAGATGACAGAGGAATGATAGAGAATTGCTGTTGAAGACTTGATGTGTGTGGAGTGACCCTGGATGGGACAACGTTTTGTACAAAGTGAATAAAGAACTGATTTATGAAACTATGAGGAATTATTGTGGACTTAATTGTGTCATTGAATGGACCTAGAGAAGAGACCCTAGACAACGAGAGTAGGCCGTGACGTATGAAGGCTGTAACTTTAGAGGCCGTTACATTTGGAAGCCGTAACGTTGGAAAGGTCATAACAGAATGCTATTAAGCATTTAAGTAGATTAAACTTATCTAAATGGGTAAATCCTGTACATTTATATATGGTACAAAATAATATTTCAAAATTGATAGGCTCCTATTTATAACAGGCATATTTTTAGTAAAAAATCCTTATCATGAACTTTAAAAATTTCATTATATGCTTATTTAGACATGCCCCAAAAAGTGGATCCTCGGAACTATGCATGCTCAGACGAGCATAGTGAAGCTGATAAAGGAATATTAAACGTTTTCTTTACATCCCTTTCTCATTCCCTTCCCGCCCCAGCCCCAATTTTTGCAAACCAAATTAAAAATTTTAATGATTTTTTAAATATCGACGTAACCAACACTTTTAATGAAAATTGCTTGAAGCAAAAAGGCATACCAGTTGATGAAAGACCTAACCAATGCAAAGCAAGGGCGTAGTACTACCATCTATATATATAAAAATGAATGTATGTCTGTATGTATGTATGTATGTATGTTTGTCTCGTATGCGCTCCCACACCATTCATGCGATTGCATCAAACCCTTGGTGAGTTGTTGGCCACCTACCTGGGCATTTAACTGCGTCATTAAAAAACTTTTCAATTATTTCGTTTTCGGCCGTTGGCCCTTCATTCGTTTTTTTTCTTATACGAGCTTTGTAAAAAATATTTCCGTCTGCGCTCCTACACCATTCGTCTGAATGCGCTAAATATTGGGTAAAATGTTGCAAGCACGCCCACAAAGGTTTGGAAATAATTATAAACGTTTTAAAATATTCCGTTTTGAGCCAGGGGCCCCATGTTCGTTTTTTCTTATATGAGCTATATAAATATAGTTTCAAACCGAATGCGCTCCTACACCATTCATGCGATTGCGACAAAACATTGGAGAGTTGTATTCCATAAGCTCGCGCATTTTACTGAGTCATTATAACACTTTTAAAATAATCCGTTTTTGGCCGTTGGCCCCAAAATCGTTTTTTTTTCTTATATGAGCTATGTAAACTATAGGTTTCGTCTGCGCTCCTACACCATTTATTCGAATACGCTAAAACTTTGACGAGATGTTGCGATCATGCCCACAAAGGTTTCTAAATTATTACAACCATTTCAAAATATTCCGTTTTGAGCCAGGGGCCCCATGTTCGTTTTTTCTTATAGGAGCTATATAAATATAATTTCAAACCGTATGCGCTCCTACACCATTCATGTGATTGCAACAAAACTTTTTTGAAAGGTTGTCCATAACGTCGCGCATGTTAATGGGTTATTACAATACTTTTAAAATATTCCGTTTTCAGCTGTTGGCCCCAAATTCTTTTTTTTCTTATATGAGCTTTGTACAAAATAATTTCGGTATGCGCTCCTATACCATTCTTCTGAATGCGATAAAACTTTAGTTAGATGTTTTTCCCACGCTCGCAAAGCTTTTCCAATTATTACAACCGTTTAAAATATTCTGTTTTGAGCCAGGGGCCCCATGTTCTATTTTTCCAATATGAGCTATATAAATATAATTTCAAACCGTATGCGCTCCTACACCATTCATGCGATTGCAACAAAACTTTGTTGAAAGGTTGTCCATAAGGTCGCCCATGTTAATGAGTAATTACAATACTTTTAAAATATTCCGTTTTCAGATGTTGTTCCCAAATTCTTTTTTTTTTATATGAGCTTTGTACAAAATAATTTCTGTATGCGCTCCTATATCATTTATCTGAATGCGATAAAACATTTTAGTAAAATGAGCTATACAAATACAATTTCAAACAGAGCTAATGTGTGGATGGATAGATTTTTAATAAAATACAAATAGCGACATTAAATTGTGTGTGTCACATAGTAATTAGGTTTCTGAAGTAGTTACAACACTTTTAAAATAATCCGTTTTTGGCCGTTGGCCCCAAAATCGTTATTTTTCTTATATGAGCTTTGTAAAAAATAATATCCGTATGCACTCCTATACCATTTATCTGAATGCGATACAACTTCAGTAATATGTTTCTCTTTTTTTAATTTTGTGATATAATAAGTAGGTTTCTGAAGTAATACAACAATTCTACAATATTCCGTTTGTGGCCGGGGGCCTTAATTCGTTTTCCACCATTTATTATCTATATAATTATCGTATGCATTCCTATACCATTCATCCGATTGCGATAAAAACTTTGGTGAATTGATATGCGCGCTCCCGCAAATGTTTCTAAATTAGAACAACATTTTACAATATTTCGCATGGGCTGATGTCCTTAAATTCGTTTTTTTTTCTTTAACAAACTTTATCAAAATAATTTCAAACGGAGCTCTCAACTCAACCGCCCTTGAACAAATGCCAACAGACATCAATTTGTAGCAAGAGCAGAGAAAACACGTTTTTGCATTTTTAGTGTAGAGAGTATTTTTGTTGTTTTTATTAATAAGCTTGAATTTTGTGACGTATTTTAGAATCGGATATAGCTTTGTAAATGTGTTGTGATTTTGAATAGCAATGATGTAGTAATACATCTATTATATAAGAATGATCTATGCTGACCGTAACTCACAAAGAACCGATACGATTTAAATACGTTCCCATTTTTTAAAACAATCATAGTTTTCTTCTATTATTTTAAGGAACTCGAATCAATGGTAATGCGAAAAATATATTGTATATTCGCTTTAATTTTAATACAATTTTAAGTATTAATAATATTAATTACAAATAAATCTGGAGTAACAACTAAGGAACTATTTTAAACATTTTATATGTGGTTGAAAGTTATGAAAATTAATAAAACAAATTATAATCAAAGAATTACACTGTAATCACATTTATCGGGGAAACCAAAACATCTGTTGATTGAAGTGCATTTTTTAAGTACGTTCCAAATATTGCGTAATAAAAGTAAAATTAATTTGTTCTAAATAATAACGCAAATGACCTCAGAACTCAAATTGTCTATTTATTCAATGCAAAAATTTATCTGATTTAATAACCGCGCCTAATAAAATTGATAATGTATTTCCCCCTTCCTAAAAGTAAAATTAATAAATATAATAGATTGCTTTTTAAATTGCTACAATTTAAAAAATGAAATACAATTTTTGCTTTTTATTTTTAACGTTTAATAAATTTTTACTTTTATTCTTTCCAAAAATATACATTTATGAAATTTATAAATTATTAAAAAAAAAAAAAAATAACCTTTAAATATACTTTTAATACGAAAATGCCGTTTAATGCAATCAGTGCAGCGAAACTACATATCCAAATAGCATCCACTAATGCACTTATCACTCATTTAAATAAGAACAAAGCATTTGAAATGCAAAAAAATTGTTTTTGCGTAAGTAAGTGGATTACAATTCTGTGGATGATTTTATTAATTTCTTTAAAACTCTGTTTGGGGGAGGGGGAAGTTGACAAAATGAATTTGACAAATAATTTGCCTTCTTAGGTACATATATATGGGGGTTAGGAAATAGAGTGTGTACAATTTTATATCTTTAAATCCAATGATATTACTGTTGTGAAAAATAGATGCTATATTCTCATTTTACGAATTAAGAAAATAAATGACGTTAACACAACGTAAGTACATTTACAAAAGTATATCCATGAATATCAAAACCCATTCATTTTACAAAGAATTACCAGTTTTGTACCGGGGCCCTATAGTAGTTTTTCTTTCTAATATGAGCTATTTAAATATAATGTCCGTATGAGTTCCTATACTATTCATCTGAATGCGATAAACTTTCAGTGAGTTGTTGTGTGCAGGCCCGCATTAGGTTTCTAAAGAAGTGCAAATATTTTACAATATTCCGCTTTGGGCCGGGGGCCTTAAATTCTTTTTTTTTCTTATATGAGCTATGTAAATATAACGTCAAGCAGAGCTATTGCATAAGTGGGTGGAATTACTGTGACATTTCATTTTGTATATGTGACTTAATAAATAGGTTTCTGATTTAGTACAAATATTTCACAATATTACTTTTGGGGCCGGGGGCCCTAAATTTGTTTATATGTAATAAAGGAGCCATATAAATATAATTTCAAACATAGCTATTGCATGGGGGGATCAATCGCTATATGTTTTGGGACTAAATTTGGAAAATCCATGCTTCCCACACGGACAGCTGCGTGTGGTCTGCTGACACTTCTTAAAACCTTCTATTTAATTCGAATACGCACTAGACGGTTAAAAAAAGGTGTTTATTAGAAGAACTTACAAACAAATTATTAAAACACGGACACTTTATTTCGATGAGTGGCATTGCAACGCATGCCGGGGACTCGCTAGTATGTAATAAATGAGCCATATAAATATAATTTCAAACATAGCTATTGCATGGAGGGGGATCAATCGCTACAAGTTTTGGGACTAAATTTGGAAAATCCATGTTTCCCACACGGACAGCTGCGTGTGGTCTGCTGACACTTCTTAAAACCTTCTAATTAATTCGAATACGAACCAGACGATTAAAAAAAGGTGGTTATTAGAAAAACTTACAAAAAAATTATTAAAACACGGACACTTTATTTCGATGACTGGCATTGCAACGCATGCCGGGTACTCGCTAGTACAAGATAAAAATAGTAATGTTTGACCGAGTAAAATGATATCCTGAAAAGATGGACTGACTACTGCTCAGAGTTGTATAATGAAAATATAAAGATAGACCCAGAGATCCTTAATGTCCCCCAAGCAACGGACAATGAAAACTTCCATATTCTCCGCGCAGAAGAAGAAGCAGCAGTCCATGCACTCCAAATAGGAAAGGCCGCAGGAGTGGATAATATTCCTGTCTGATAAATCAATATTTGTTATAAAATATGGCTGACCGGGGAATGGCCCAAATCATGGACCCAATCGCTCATCATCACCCTCCCCAAGAAAGGTAACCTACAGCTTTGCCAAAACTATCGAATCATTAGCCTAATAAGCCAACCAAGCAAGGTCATGATGTAGGTCATACTGAACCAACGGAGACCACATGCCGACAGAATCATTGCTGAAGAACAGGCGGGCTTCAGGCAAGGACGTGGCACTACTGAGCAGATCCTAAACCTCCGAAAAGTATGTGAGAACTATGCTCAACACCAACACAACCTATACCACGTCTTTGTAGATTTCAAGAAGGCATTCGACAGGGTTTGGCATGCTGCTTTATGAAGTACTAGAACATCAACACAAACCTAACGAGAATAATATGCATCCTCTATGATAAGGCCCCCAGCGCAGTCTTCTTCAACAATAACATCGAAGAATGGTTCAAGACCACGGTTGGAGTACGACAAGGCTGCTTGCTCTCCCCCATCCTGTTCTACATCTTCTTGGAGACAATTATGTCAGATGATCTGGAAACGCGTGTAGGGACAGTCAGCATTGGTGGCAGAACAATCACCAGCCTACGCTTTGTGGATGACATAGACGGACTTGCTGGAAGCGAAAAAGAGCTAGCCAACCTAGTAAAGCGTCTCGATAACACTTCATCGTTCTTTGGCATGCAAATCAGTGCAGAAAAGACAAAAATGATGACGAAAAGCGCCACTGGCATCGCCACTGATATTAAGGTCGGGGAGGAAAGATTAGAGACATTTGGCAGCTTCAAGTACCTCGGAGCAATAGTCTCGGAAGAAGACTCCTAGCCCGAATTGATTGCCAGGATTGCCAAGACCACAACAGCATTAAAGAGGCTCAAGAAAATATGGAACGACAAAAATATAGCCCCAGCACAAAAATCAGGCTGATGTGCTCATTAATCCTCTCCATTTTCTTATATGCCCGAGAGTCCTGGACATTAACAGCAGAACTTCAAAGGAAAATAAAGGCGACGGAAATGAGATGTTTCAGAGGCATTCTTGGCATCTGCTATAGAGACCATATCACCAATGAACAAGTGAAAGAAAGGATTCGTCAAGCAACTGGGCAGTACGATGACCTCCTGGTCTCTGTAAAAAAGTGCAAACTTGAATGGTATGGCCACGTGAGAAGAAAAAAAAGGCTCGCCAAAGAAATTATGCTGGGCACAACTAGAGGAGGGAGAAGAAGAGGAAGAAAGAGAAAAATATGGGAAGATAACACCAAAGAGTGGACGGTATTAAAACTAGGCGATGCTATGTGTAGTGCCGAAGACTGAGAGGAATGGAGGATAGTTTTCATGTCATCTGTGGCGCCCCAACGGTCCAAGGACTAAGGGGCATGATGATGATGAACTTCACTAGCGCAATAGATTAAATGGTATTTTAAAAAAAATATGTACATACTGAAATTGCTCACAATATTAGTTTAATCCATTATTTGTTGGTACTTTAAATTACTGTGGTGATTTTAATTGATAGAGGTATTTTCATTTACAAAGGGGCAATAATAGACTGGATAAAAGGACAATAACAGAAAAGTAGGAGAATGAGTGTAAGTGATACGCGTTTCAATGACAAACGATATACGCACTGAAAATTTTACATACGGAATTACGTCGACGAGCCGAGCCAAAGCTCTCATGGATCCCCCGGGAAACCCATCTCGCAAGACCTCCCTTCCGTTTACAGAGGGGAGGTACAGCGAGGTAGCTCCCCAGTATGTTTCGTCCAAATGGTGAACCATCCGGCTACCCCATTGAAATTACATTGACATTTTGGGACAATCTGTTGCTCTTTCAAGGCCCTGGCAAGTACTTTACAGGCCTGCCACAGCTGCTGGGCGTTGCCGTAAATTAGATTGTCAACGTGGTTGCCTGGGAGAACCCCCGACACGTAACTCGTTAGCGTCGGACAGTTGGCTACTAAGTGCTCGATTGTCTCCGGCGCCTGCACACAGTGAAGGCAGCTCGAATCCCGAAGAGGATGTAACCTATTCATGTAGCTACGGTTAGAACAGTTCTCAGTTCTGATTTGTGTTATGAGACTTTGGTGGTTGCGTTTAAGACGCCACCATTGATCGCCCTTTCGGCTTAGCTTAGGAATGTTCCGAAAAAGCTTGCGGGTCGTTTGTCCATTTTACCATTCCCTTTAACCATTCCTCTAAAAAGAGGTCATTGATCCAGGCCTTGACACCCAGTTGGGTCATTGGTCTGTAAGGATGTGTTTGGGTAGAGCCTTGTCTCGCCAAATAGTCCGCTCTATCGTTTGGGAGTATTCCCGCGTGTAACAAGGATCCACAATGAAGGACCACTTTGCCTCCATGTGGCTGTATATCTCGTACGAGCTCCAAAATTGCATTGGCCATTTTCGTGTCCAAAGAGCACATCCTCACATCTTCAAAAGCGCACTGTAAGTCAGTAAACACTACGACGGATTGAATTGTTGTTCGCTTCGCCAATCTGCAGCGCACTTGTTTCAGGACCATTGCGTCGATTGCAATGCTATTTGTTCCGTTTTGGTCCTGAAATCTCCTTAGATGGCGGTACCCCATTCGGGTAATGTATAAGTGCACTGTATCCGGAATGCTTCTCGCTGTCTGTGAATACTTTTACCACAGCGCCCTTATATGTTTCGATAGTCTTAAATGCGGCCTCCTTTTGCTCATTTCTGGAGCTCGACTTTATAACCAACGCGTTTGCCAGGGTCAGATATACATCAGGTGGATCGTAGCAATCATGTGGTGATCTATTCGGGATCAAGCATATTTTTGCCGTTTCTTGGTAAAGGGTGCTTATTCTCAAGCGAATGGACCGCATTCATAAAGGAGGGTCTATTTAGCCGGATCCTCTTTACCCACTGGTCTAAGTGTTGGAAACAGGGTTCCGACTTTTCCATTCAACGGTAACGATCCACTGTCGTTAATATGGCCTTGTCCCACCTTATACTGAGTGGTTCTATGTCTGACAATATTTCCAAAGCAGCCATAGGTGTTGTACGTAGCGCCCCGCATACGAATCTGTGAGCTATGTTCAGTATCCGATCCAGTCCCTTTAAAGCCTTCGGCTCGCAAAGGCCTGTACCGGGAGATTGTAGTCCAGTACCCCTCTCTCACACACCCGAGGTATAGTGTTCTCAGGAGGTTTGCTTCGGCGCCCCAGCTTTACCACGCTGAATTTAGACGTTAGTTATAGTTCATACTACTAAAAATTATTTGAAGGAATATTTTGAGCGAATGAAACAGCATAGCCACAATTTGTATATAATAGAAGAGGAGTACATGCATTATTTCACAAGGAATTGCCGAGAAAGTGTACAGATTTACAAAATTTGTAAAAAATGGAATATTTCAGACAATGGAAGATGAACTATGTAACGAAATAATTACTTTGGTACATATGACACCCTGCAAGAAGGATTTATACGAAAAACTTAGTTTTTAAGGGTTGTTTAATTTCTCTTTAAATAGCCACTGTACACGTAACACTTTTTTAAAAATAAGAAACCTTTATTAGAACCTTTATGAAGTAGAAGTTTAAACAAGTCTTTGATATACAAAAGTAGATGCAACAAACAAACAAAATCAGTCTAAGGTGTGCGGGCGATCAAACAGTAGGCTAAAGTTTCCAGTAAAGACTGCTGTTGAACAGATTGATTCACGATTTCTCTCATCTAAACACAATTTAAATTTCATTTGTAGTCAGCAAAAAAGTTCCTATATTATGTTTATTATTATTAAAGTAGTCTTATATAAATATGACAGCTCAATATTCCTAACTGTTTAGTTACATAAAGTGTTGAAAACTTTTTTCAAAGATCTGTGTGTCATCACAACAGTCTATTCACCTTTATAAAGATAATACAAAGTATACGTGTTCAGCACTCTGCATTATATATATATATATATATATATATATATATATAAATAAATGTATATATATATATAATATATATTATATATATATAAATAATATTATATATATCATATATATATATTATATATATGCGTGTGTGTGTGTCTCTGTGTGTGTTAATGTTGTAAAATGATCACCACTCAAATACAAAAGAAAATCAAAGTTTCAGCAAATTATATCTATAAAAAATAACACTTCAGCTAATATTTAAAACTTAAGCTGATAGTAAGGACCTATACATCATACACATGAACAACAACCACACTTTCAACAAGCAATAATATATATATATAAGAATGAGCTATACTGACATAACACTTAAAACCCGGAAATATTTTGATACGTTCGGACTCTTAAAAACAATCATAGTTATTTTCTATTATTTTACGAAAATCGAATAAATTTACATGCGCAAAGAATATTGTATTTCCCTTTTTATTTTAGCAAAAGTATTATTATTATAAATTACAAATACATATAAAGAAACAACTAAGGAACTATCGTAAGCATTTTATATGCCTTTGAAAGTTATGAAAAAAAATTAAATAGAAAAAATATGATTGATTGATTGATTTATAGGAGTTCATATATTTCGCTAATTCCATGTTATGGTAGCATGCTCGTTGCGCTCCTATGTTAGATGTTCGAGAGGCCTCACTGCTGCCTGTTAGGCGCACGTGAACTCCATCTCCCCATCTCCGGGTTTCTTCTCATCAGCACTTTCATTTTGTAGAGGCAGAACCAGTTTCTGATCCCCCAACAATAGTTAAACTTGATGAAGTCACAATGATCAAAGTAATACACAGTAATCACATTTATCGAGAAAACCTAAACATCAGTTGTTGTTACTGCGTTCTTTAGCGCGTTGTCAATAAGGCGAAATAACATTAAAATTAATTAGTTCTAAATAATCACCCAAATGACGTCATAGTGCGAATTGCCTATTTAGCCAAAGCTAAAAGTTCTCTGATTTAATAAAAGAACGTGACAAAACTTATAATGTACACTCCCCTTATTATAAGTAAAATTAATAAATAGAATTTATTGCTTTATAAATTGCTAAACATAAATACTAATTTAGCTTTGCATTTTTAACATTTATTAAGTTTTTACTTCTTATTCATTCAAAAAATATACTTTTGTGATATTTATAAAGTACTAAAAACGTAACCTTTAAATAAACTTTAATAAGAAAATGCCGTTTAATTCAATCAGTGCAGCGAAACAACATAGCCTAATAGCATTTACTAATGCACTTATCACTCATCCAAATAAGAACAAAGCAAATTAAATGCAAAAACATTTTTAGCGGAAGTAAGAGGGGTTACAATTCCATGGGCTTGGGTGGGGGGGTGGTAAACGATACATTCATTTGCCCAAGGCAGCACAAGATAAGCCTTAGAATGAGTTTGATAAATAATTAACCTTCTTAGGTACATATATATCGGGGGTAGCAAATAGGGTGTGTACATTTTTACGTGGATGACAATAATATTTAAATCCAATGATATTACAGTTGTTAAAAATATATGCTATATTCTCATTTTACCACTTAAGAAAATCAATGACGTTAACAAAACGTACGTTCATGTACATAATAATACCCATGAAGATCAAAATCCAATTATTTTACACAAGTGAAAATTTAATTTTCAAAATACAGATGGGTTAATATTTTCTTAAATAGATTGATAGACAGACAGACAGACAAACAGACAGACAGATAGACAGATAGATAGATAGATAGATAGATAGATAGATAGATAGATAGATAGATAGATAAAAAATAGATAGATAGATAGATAGATAGATAGATAGATAGATAGATAGATAGATAGATAGATAGATAGATAGATAGATAGATAGATAGATAGATGGATGGATGGATAGATTGATTGATTGATTGATTGATATATAGATTGATTGATATATAGATTGATAGATAGGTAAATCATATCTATACGTTTATAAACGTTTTTATGTCCCCCATGCGCTCCTATACTATTCTTCCGATTGCCACGACGAATTTTTTCAGTGTTTAAAGAGGCGGTTGAAACTCCACTGCTAAAGAAAGCAAATCTCGACCTTAATTTGTTGGAAAATTATCACCCCGTCTCTAATCTACCATTTGTATCAAAGATTTTAGAGAGGGTCGTTCTTCGACAGCTCCTGGATCACCTCACTCAGTGTGACTTATTTGAGCCTTTTCAATCAGCATACAGAAAGCATCACTCTACTGAGACAGCCCTGCGCGTCGTAAATGACCTTCTGTCGTCTTGTGATGAGGACCAGGAATCCCTTTTGTCGTTACTGGGTCTATTGGCAGCGTTCGATACGCTTGACCACGGCATACTTCTCCAACGTCTGCAAAACACGTTCGGTTTCAACAATACCGTCCTGAGTTGGTCCCGCTCATATTTGACAAATCGGGTCCAATCAGTTATTGCAAACGGCTTGACCTCCAAGAAATCCATTATTGAATTCGGAATACCCCAGGGCTCGGTCTTAGGACGGATGCTTTTCACTATGTACGTTCAACCCCTGGGTGCAGTGATCAAGTAGTTTGACATGGTATATCACATGTTCGCGGATGATACCTAACTTCAGAAATCCGTGATCCCCTCTCAATTCCTTCAGCTTCTAATTATGACACAGAAGACAGCGGAGTCAGTTAAGTACTGGATGACAATAAACAAGCTCAAATTGAACAATGAAAAGACTGAGCTGATCCCCATTGCTACCGCTCAAAAGCTAAAATCTTTTTTAAAAATACACCATCCTTAACTCTCTCAGGCGTGCAGACTGAGTTTGCTCAAACAGGGCGAAACCTGGGTGTCTACTTAAACAGAACACTAACTATGGAAAATCACATTAACATGATTTGCAAGGCAATTTTTCTAGAGCTGCGCAGAATTAGCCATATCAGACCTTTCTTAACGTTGGATGCATCAAAGAGGCTGATGTCTGCATTTGTGCTATCACGCATGGACTATTGCAATACTCTCATGGTGGGTCTTCCAGCTACGCTCCTGGAAAAAATTCAAAAAGCACAGAATTCACAACTCTTGCACTGCAACATCTGCAAGGCAACGTTTCCAAACCAACGCGGTATCAGCAGGCGTTACCACAAGTACTTCTTCACCTAATTTCTGTCTTGCCGTCCAAGAGTTCAAACATGAGAGTCAAGACCAGCAGTGCAAACACTGCTATACTGGCCAGCTGAGCGTAATACATCCAGCAAGTACTCAAGATGCTGCCACGACGGGAAAGTAGCTGTACCACCTTTGCGGGAGCCACCTGTGTCTTTACAACATCTTCTTACCCAGCAAACCTCAGAAGCTAAAAATTATCGTGAACACATTCGAGCTTTACCCAATATTCGGGAGCCACCTGTGTCTTTACAACAACTTCTTACCCAGCAAACCTCAGAAGCTAAAAATTATCGTAAACACATTAGGAATACATAATAAAGGACGATACCAAAGTTTAAAAATAATAACAAATAAAACGACAATCAAGGCCAGAGCTAATTACAATTAATAACTTTTTTAATTTGTGAACTTCAATTAAATAATAACAGCAAGAGAAATATTATTAAAATTATAAACTTACATATTTGCTGGTACCGGTACTGTTATAAAAATACAACGAGTAAATAGAAAAATCGACACACAACAAAGTATTAAATAATGACACATTGCACGACTCGTGA
The DNA here is from genome assembly GCA_964017045.1 of Omphiscola glabra. Classification (NCBI taxonomy): domain Eukaryota; kingdom Metazoa; phylum Mollusca; class Gastropoda; family Lymnaeidae; genus Omphiscola; species Omphiscola glabra. The sequence continues at coordinate 37,760,213 of OZ024794.1, read as the reverse complement.
TCAAAAGAAAATCTCTCTCCCTCTCTATCTGTCAGCCCTTTTTATAGGCATTTCCTACTAATGTCTCTCGAACAACCTAACACATTGTTTTGCTTTCCCGTTTTATCCAGAACTTTCTATTTTTTTCGAAAGTTTTCCTGACTGGAAGAGATGATAATAAATGTTGTAAACAAACTTTTTCTAGCCACACTTCAAAAGGCGGTCACGAGAGTTCACGAGGGACGCGAGAAAGGCGTGCTCAAAACACGTCATCCTTCATAACAGACATATTGGTATGCATTTCAAGCTGTTGATAGACCATTGCGAGATCTTACTCAGAAAAATGTACCTTTCGGTAATAAAACCATTCTTCTCGGTGGCGTTTTCCGCCAAAAACTGCCAGTTATATTCCGCGGTTCTCGAACCCTCGCTTTGCCTCTTGCATCCACAAGCAAAGGCTGTGGAAAGAAATTCAACTCCTGAAACTCACAAAAAATATGGGAGTTCTAAAAAGTGAAACTCAATTTGTTCAATGGCTTCTTCAAGTTGGGGAAGGTAAAACTAAAGACACGGCAGAACTAAAAACCTCAATGTTTACCACCACAACAAGACCCGATGGCTTAACTTTATAGTGATATTAATTTCTCTACTGTGATTTCCCGTGAACATGCTTCAAGAGCAAAAATTAGCGTCACAAACGAAGATTCTTTTCATATAAACAACAAAGTTCTTGATCATATGCAGGGTGATAAAGTGACTTTGCAGAGTGTAGATATAGTGGTTAGAGATGATCCTAATGATTAACTGACGTACAACCTCTCACCAACTGGCATGCCTCCATATATCATTTATCTGAAGTTGGGGGTCGTAGTTATGCTCCTCCGCAATATTATGTCATCAAAAGTAAGAATGTTCGCAGATGACACTGCAGTGTATAGGACGATCGCCAACAGATCTGACCAGGACCAGCTACAACACGATCTCAATCGGTTAGCTGAGTAGGAGATTAGCTGGGAAATGGAGATATATATGTTGTTCGTCCGTCAACATCGACTAGGACCATCCAGTCACCCGGTTAGCGGGGTGGGTTACGGTGAGTTCGTATGTGTCTTGCCAATCCTATCCGTGCTCAGAATAATCTCTGGACCGCGGGCAGGGGATAGTTGCTTAATATAGCTCTTTCGGGCTTGTCAGCGTGTCTCAGTGGTGGCTATCCTACTGGCTTCATAAGATTTAGCCCCTATCTTGACCACTGATCTCCACCTGACTCTGTCCTGGGCGGTCTGCTCCCATTTAGTAGTGTCGATGCTGAAGGCCTTTAGTGCCACTTTCAGTGAGTCTTTGTAACGTTTTTTTTGGACCTCCTTGGGAGCGCTTGCCTGTCGTGAGCTCACCATAGAATATTTGTTTAGGGAGCCGGTGATCTTCCATACGGGAAACGTGTCCCATCCAACGGAGTTGATACTGCATCAGGGTGGTGAAGATACTAGGTAGGTTCGCTCTAGCGAGAACCTCTGTGTCAGGAACTTTGTCTTGCCACCTGATGCCGAGGAGTTTCCTGAGGCTGGTTGTGTGAAAATGGTTCAGTTTTTTAGCGTGACGCTGGTAGACTGTCCACGTTTCACACCCGTAGAGCAATGTCGAGAGGACTGCTGCGCTGTAGACCTTGATCTTCGTTTCCCGTCTGATACCTCTCCTGTCCCAAACAGTGCTGCGGAGTTTGCCAAATATGACACTAGCATTCATTGCATTATCCATGATGACAGATCTGGAGAGGCTGCTGCCCAAGTAACTAAATTTATCCAAAGCGTTAAGACGCTGTCCGCTGAGATATCGCTGAAAGAAACCCTGTTCGTAGACTGTAGATTTTTATAACCGAATACTAATTTCTTCTTATGCTCAAGAGTGCATTTTAGGTGCTGTTGAACATTCTTTTTCAACATGACTTATGATGCAAAATAGATGTTAAAGATTTTGCAAATCTGTTCAAGCAGTGATAACTGGACTTAGGGACAATACAGATCAAATGGAAGAATTTTGAAAGTCTTTGTGAATAAAGGTAACATATAATCATATATTACGGACCGTTATAATTGGAGAATTTAATCTCTTAATTTTAGACTATGGCTCGTTCTAGAAACGGTCCATAATAAAGGACGATACCAACATTTAAAAATAATACCAAATAAAACGACAATCAAGGCCAGAGCTAATTACAATTAATAACTTTTTAATTTGTGAACTTCAATTAAATAATAACAGCAAGTGAAATATGATTGAAATTATAAACTTACAGATTTGCTGGTACCGGTACTGTATATAAAAATACAATGAGCACAAAATTGTACGAGGAAATAAAAATCTCTACACACAACAAAGTATGACATAGCATCTCGTGATCAAAACAAAATCTCTCTCCTCTCTATCGGTCAGCCATTTTTATAGGCATTTCCTACTAATGTCTAGAACCGTCTAATGCATTGTTTTGCCTTCTCGTTTTATCCAGAATATTCTATTATTTTCGACAGTTCTCCTGACTAGAATAAATAAGGTTTTTCTAGCCACACTTCAAAGGCGGTCACGAGAGTTCACGAGGGGTCATGCACGTGGGACGCGAGATAGTCGTGCTAAAAAATACGTCATCCTTCATAACATCATATTTGACAGGCTGATTGAAGAAAAAAGATGGAAATCTGTGCAAGTCACTTTCTGAAGCATCTGGTACCGTAAGGCCTTCTCTGGTTTGAAAGACTGGAATCGGAGGAGAAAGGAATCTATTTGACACAATTTCAAAATAAGAGCTTCGAATCGGCTGGCAACAGTTCTCATCATGACATTTCACAATTTGTAAAAAGTATTGACTTGTTCTTACATGATTAGTAAACCAATCTTGATCTTTAGTAAGTAAAACTTCCGCCACAAGTTCAGATAATTCAGGTGCAACTCAGTGGAGCCATCCGTCGTTCTACTCGATTAAATGCATTCCTACCAGGCACGTTTGTTGTAACAAACATTGCATCCAGGTTTTACTTCAGAAAATGATGAATTGCCAGATCAATGACTTTTTGATATCTCGGATTTTCATCCGGTCCACCATCCACAGATATGATAAGAACAGGTTTGACTATCTTATTGCTTTCATCCTTTGGGATAATGTCGAATTCTTTTAACTGAAACAGCTTTTCATAGTCTAGTCCATGAACAAAATGAGGAATGCTTGCTAGACCTGATCGCTATGTATGTTGGATCTGAATAAGTAACAGCTTCAGTTTTGCCTAGACCATCCTTTTGAATTTCAATGCCAGCATAAACTGACGGCATGAGTTTATACCTTGCCGCCACAACCCATTCATGGTCTGGCAAATTAACATGGTATTCAACATGCATTAAAAGTGGTGTATGTTTGTTAGCTGCTGTCAGTCCAATAGGAACTCTGGCTTTGTCATTTTAGTTGATAAAGCACACTTCTATTGGTCCCAACATGGAGGCAATTTCCTCAAGATGATTTAGAGTAGCTGTACAAAATCGACCATCAATGTGAATCATGTTGTGCTTCAATTAATTTCATTGGTGCAGTTCTGACATATCGTTTACCCTCAAACAATGAACTACGTTTTGGTATTAATCATGTATAAATAGCACATCTACTTATTTGAAAACTTTTGTTCTTCAGGTGTTCTGTCAATTCATCAAGAGTTTTGACATTGCGATAAATAACACTCTGCCTTTTCTCGTGAGCAGCAGACCCATGTAAGGCAATGTCAGCAATTGTCTTGAGAAGTAGTGACTGATAGTGCTGAGTTCGAACGGCGCTATAGTGACTTTGAAGCACAGAATGTTAATTTCGGACTATTTCGTAACCCATTTGTCATTGACGTGGAAACTGAACCTGTAAATTCGCAGATGGAGCTAATAGAACTGCAGTGTAATGGGACACTAAATGCAAAGTACGACACTGTTCACTCGTTTCATTCCTGAAGAGATGCCCCGGCCCCAGCTTCGTCTACATGCGGCTCAAACCTTGAGCATGTTTGGTAGCACTTATCTGTGTGAGCAGCTGTTTTCTGTGATAAAAATTAACAAAATATCACACAGGAGTCGTCGCAATAATGAACACTTGCAGCCCATCATGAGAATCTCAATGACACAGAACATTACACCTAACATAAACGAAGCCAAGACAAGATGCCAATCATCCAGCTCTGACAAATTGACATAAGAGCGAAAATGGGTATGTCAATGATATTTTTATTAGTACCACTTTTTCTGTTTTAATTCATATTAATGTTTAAAAAATGTTTACTTTTCCGTTTATTGAATGTTCATGCTGTTCGGCCCGCAACCTTACGTGTGAATTGAGCTTTTGTCTGCTGAGCGATTGAGTTTGACACCCCTGCTCTAAGTAATACTAGTCTATTAGTAATACTAAGATAATATTCAAATGCTTAACAAAAGGCATTTTAGGCTTCTAACTATGAGTATAAGCCTATTTTATAAACATAAATAAGCAGTATTATTATTATGACGCTTAAATGATTATTTTGCTTTATGTAGTAATAGTAGTTATATGACAGCTGTATTCATTATAAATGATAACTGGTTTATTAAATGGCAATTATTTTAAATGTGAAAAAATAAAATTATATTTGTTAGTATAAAATTAGTGAAACTATAAGGAAATTAGCAATTAGACATGTAAATGTGGTTGAGTGTTAATTTTGTACAACTGTCACTAATAAAGTACCATAGAAAAGAAAAGCAAAGTTTCAGCAATTTATAATTTAAAAAAAAAAATTTTTTTTAAAAGTCCACAAATATATACCATACATAAGATAATAGCAGGACTTCACATAAATAAACAACAAACACAGTTTCAACAAGCCATAATTTATAATATTATAATAATTAGATCTCCAAGTCATAACTTGAATTACACATACAACATACAGCCAAACTATTAACAGCGTCAGCTAGCAATTGAAATTTTATCTAAAACAGCATGAGCCTATTTACAAAATTTTAAACAAAAAAAATTAAATTAAAGTTGTACTTCATGTTGTATTATTTTGCTAAGCTAAGTCTTATGGAGATTCTATTAACGCAACCCGACTATGCCATGGCTCTACATTCTACTACGATAGTAGCGTATTCTATTCAATTTCAATTGTGTGTGTGTCTAAATTTACGTTCGACCATATTCCAGTTCATCCTAATTTACGCTCGACCAAACTTTTGTACGACCAAACTTCCGTTAGACCAAACTTCCGTCGCCCAATTTCCCGTCGTCCAAATTTAAAAAAACAAACATTTTCGATACACAGTCAAGTTACCACAGTCCATAGGGACGTCAAACGACAACAATATTGACTCGGTGTCCTTGGTCTATTCCTATCAATCTATTTGTTGTTTTCTGGGGGATGGGGTGGATGGGGATACTCATACTGGACGATAAAGAATCTTTGTTGACTGATGGCATAAGTAAAATAATGAAAATAAAGTCTTCTAAAATCTATAACCTATAAGTAGTGCATATAATCATATACAATGTTTCTTTCAGACATTTTGTCCCGGGGGGAGGGGCACTCACATTTCCCGGGGGGGGCGTAGCTTAGGGGTGGCAGATGGGGGCATATGTCTCGGACGCAAGACTAGCGGGGAGAAGGAGGAATGGTCTGTGATGATATTTAAAGGTTGAAAATAATCAATTTCAGAGTTGAGGGGGGGGGGGGGGGGGGCCGCGTAAAAATGAATCTTAACCCCTAACACCAAACAATGTCGATACTTCCCTGCCAGTGGCGTTGAAATAGGGCGCGTCCAACGTGGTGTCTCTTTTTCTTTATATGCAGATGTGGCATCTTCGGACAACTGCAGAGTTTGCAGCGTGAAGGGAAGGGTGGAAAAAATATTTGCCTGCCCATGGCGGCAGTAATAGATGCGCCACCTTGAAGTGTATTATCGATACCAAAATCGGCGATCATTTTCATTGATAAGTAGGGTGGAAATGGGGGCACCGATTAATTTTGATCGGTGGAGGAGTCTGGGGAGCAGTTGAGCAGTTGCTTCCCAGAAAATTTTTGATTATTTCAAAATCAAGAGGTATATTTTTGAGTATACTTTAATTCAATGTTTCCTTTATACTATTTGAAAGGGGAAAGGACATTTTTAAGGTTTTGTGCGAGGTATTATGAAATCTAGTGTCGTACATAAACTGAATTCACTCCATTTGTGGCGTGCCCCAGAAAAATCATTTGACACAAGCTTAAAATCAACCCCATACTGTACAGTTCATCAGCAAGAGTGAAGAGGTGCAGTAATTTAGGGTGCTAAAGACAGTTGGGGCAAATTCAAAATGCAAGGGTACATTTTGGCACATAGTTTAATTTTTTGTTTCCATCAGACAATTTTGAGGTTGCATTTCAAACTTTCGGTTGGGAGTTCCAAAATTAGCCTTAATAATGATTAAAGACATCTTAAATTCTTCACCAGTTTGATGTAAATTATATTCATTCTAGTTGTGTCACCCTAAAGGGTAAGCTTTTGCCCTAGCTTAATATCGCCTATTACAGTAATCGGAAAACTCATTAGTCAAAAGAGCCAAAAATCAGCAGCAGGACGATTTAAAAAATTTTGAGAGCCATATTTCTTTTCAATAAATTTTCAAGAACCATGTTTTTTTTGGAGTCAAAACCTATTTTTGGTTAACTGGCCGAGCCGCAATCAGGTCGCTAGCGACGGTTTGCCGACCTATTAAATCTTTATAGTCCACCGAAAATTTTTTATAGATTAAAATTACCGAAATGCATTTTATAATATATCTGAATTTAGTTTTGAAACATTCTACACCTAATTGGAGAGCAACTGAAAAGACCCTAGTTTCAAAATGTAGGTGTCACGTAACCTTAGAATCATCGTGTGCAACCAGCGACCCTCGGATATTTTAGGGGTTTAAAGGTGTGGTGTGGTTATTTTCTTAATAATCATCTTTCAATGCAAGGTGCAAAAAAGCAGGAAAAAAAGGCGGGGGGGGGGTGCAAAACGTAAAGTGCTTGACCTGCTTGTGTTATGCAAAAAAAAAAAAAATAGTAATATGGCTTTTTTTTTTATTTACATTATTTTGTAGCTACTTAATTAATAATTGAATTTTCAAAAAATAAATTAATTAAAAAGGGTTCCATCACTAAAAAGCACCGCAAACATGATTATATATGCTGAACGCAAATGAAAAAAAAACATGCTTATAATAACACCTTTTCTAAATAGTTCCAAATTTTTCCAGAGTCAAAACTAATTTGTTTTTTTATTATTTAGAAAAGTCTATACATTTTATGGGTTTAGAAAACTGGTCATTTTAATAAATCGTATATGAACGGCATAACTATTTTAAGAAGACCTGAGTTGTTCACAAAAGACATTATATATTTAGTAATGTGTGATTTTATCTAATCGAAATCGTATGCAAATAAAGTATATTTTCCCCAATATTCAGTTGATTGAAATGTTTATTTGTAATTTCAAAAAACTATAACATTTTTCAGATAAATTACAAATTGCCTCTTAGATATACTTTTAAACCCTTTTTTAAAAAAAAACCGAATCCACATAATTTACTTTAATTGAACACATTAGGAATAAGAATTTATTTCTAAAACTAGCACCAACAAATTATTTTTTAATAGAAATGACAATCGAAATCCTAGTTCACAAAAAATATTATTATTTTTTTTTTGGCTTTCTGATAGATTCCCATCATAAAAAAATAATACTAATAAATTTTCGTGCAAATAGGTGGTGCACAATAAATATAGGCTATGTTTTTTTTAAACATTTGTTATGCAGGAAACATTGTTACAAAAATAGCACATTAAAAGAAAACACAATATATAATAATTGATAAAATGTGCACTTTTTGTATGCGCCCGTTACATTCATAATTTTTAAAAAAAGATATCTTATTTTTTAAAGTTTCCATTTTATATAACTTTACACACATGTAATCGATTAAATATATTTATTTTTTAAAGACTTATGCCATCATACAATTTATAATTATTAGCACCTAGCCCTGCTTTAAAAGTAATGCTTTTATGATGAAATATAATTTGAAAATAGATTGTGCATGATTGAGACTTAGCAAAAACGTATTATTAATTTTGTAGACCTTTTTATTGATGCAAAGGTAATTAAATACAGTGTTATTAAAACCCTTTAAAAAAACCATGCATGATGCTAATTACGGGAAGTAAGATATCGGCTTGAGCGGCTATTTCGATATTATTAATCGAATACTGTACGCCTGTAACAGGCTTGGCTTTATAAACGGATCATCAAATATATCTAACGTAGCGATATTTCATAAGAATCCTCTAATTGTAATCGGTTAAAGGCACCAAATACTATTCTTTTAAATACGTTTAAAAAAGAAAATTTAGTAGTTTTTAATTTTAAAAAATGTAATCGTTATATTGTTGTCACCATTTTTCTCAGGGGGTGGGCGGGGTACTTGACTTTCCCCGGGGGGGGGGGGGGCAGGGCCTCCGGAGAGATGGCTGAAAAAAAACCTGATCATATGTATAATCATAAATATTAATATGTAGGCTGCTATAAATGAATCTATGCATCTCTCTTCTCTCTCTTTTATTTTCCTTATACCACAAACACATCAAACGTCTACTAACACAGACACTAAACAATCCCACTTCCCATCACCCCTTTGATCAAGCAAACAGGTTTAACCAGTATTATGTCAAACGTTATCTGCAGAGGCCTTGAGTTATACACAGTCCACAGGCCGAAAAAATATTTGATTTTATGTTCTGGGCTAAAGGAGACTTTGCAAATAAAAATGTGTAATTTTTCCAGGTAGTGTTTCCTTGACTTTACTATCCCGTGGGCTCTACACCATTCCGTCCCCCAATTGGGAAGGGTAACAATATAGCGGTCATTATTTAACCCATATTGTGTTCTTTATAACGGAACAATCACACGGCATGCTACGGCTACATGTTGTTGTATAGTGACCTAGTTACGGCCTATCGCGTTCCTATGCATGAACGTTCTCTATAAATAATCATTTCGGGCAATTTATCAGTTATAAACAAGTTAAAGTTATACCCAATATAGTAAACATAATAAAGTCCAGGGTAGTTCAAAATAGCTCGTGTTTAACAGCGTTTTATCAAGTCAAATGCTAGTATTACAAAGCCACTAGCCGCATACCATGACACACTTTTGACCTAATGACCTTTTGCTGTGTTTAACCTAATAACCTAGAGCAGAGGTCCCTAAACTTTTTTGTCTCGTAGACACCTTGCCATGTTTTTAGGTTTTGGGTAGACCCCCTATCACGTTTCATGAACATTTATGTTTATTCAAATTTTTACTTCATAGGTACTTTTATAATTTATGTAGGAAGATATATGTCTTTAAATTATAAAATAATATTATATAAGTAAATAGGTACTATCTGTGTATGTGGATTATTCCATTCATGGAATGCCAGACTAGAAGTCACGACCGTCATCACGTTTCATGATTATTTATGTTTTAAATTTTTACTTCATAGGTACTTTTATAATTTATTTAGGAAGATATATGTCTTTATATTATAAGGTAATATTATGTAAGTAAATATCTGTGTAAGTTTATTATTCCATTCTTGGAATGCCAAAATAGAAGTCACGACCTGCTTACATGAGATCCACTATCGTTGACCCCCATTTTCATTTCATGGACCCCTAATTTTGTTTCCCGCTGATATGGACCCCTTGCAAGTTGTCGTAGACCCCTGGGGGTCGATATAGACCACTTTGGGAATCACTGACCTAGAGGGACATTGACTACAAATCCTCCACTCGCCACACAAATTGAAAATAAAATATGTTGTTTCAGTATAATAAACGTAAGATTTTTGTAAAAAAACACCTTATCTTAATTCGTGATCTATAAGTCATATTCCCATTTTCATTACCGTTTTTATGAATGAACTTTATAATAAAATCTAATAAAAGTCGTACTTACATTTAACGATTCTTTGAATTAGAAAAAAGCTGATCCTAAAGTCAAGTTTTGATCGAATGCCCCATTAAACGAAACGTTTCCATGGAATACAGCCCTAATGCCTTATAACTTCGCCTTGCCAATTCAAGTTAGTTGCGTTCACAAAGTCAGTGTTTCTCAACTTTTTATGCTCGTGACATTTTACAAAACATATTTAACTTTTTGTGTCCACTTCATGCCATAAATATATGTATGTGTGTGTGTGAAAACAGCTATTTTTATTAATACAAAACCCCTTTTTAAGAGACGTGCGCAGTCCTCGAGACATATATATTTTGGATTCCTTTATGACCATATGGCCCTTGTTGAGAACTGCTTAACCATGTGACATTGCACCGTGTGACGCGCAGTGTGCTTGATGGATCAGTGGCAGACAGTAGCAGAATTTAGTTTATCAATGTACATAGGCTAATTCTACTTCACTGCTACTCTAATGTTTTAATATGGCTAGTATTTACTATCATCCGAAGTTATAAAATAATGGTTAAGTCATTTTACAAACTGTTCATTTATTTTCAGCCATTGAGATATTTTTTAAGAAATCAAACAATGTTTTGTTTACACGTTTTGTTACGATATTTAAAATGTCCCCGCTTTACTAATAGGCAGGAGCGCCAATAGGGTGGTAATTTTTTGGAGTGCGGACAGCAACATTTGACATCCTCCCAGGGGGTAAAATAAAAGGAGATTTTTAATTTTTTTTTTTCTATGTGTTCTTCAGAAGTGCTGCAATATTGAGGTAGTCACTCCTAATTCTGCCCTTACGGGTCTCTTGGCCCTGCGGCTCTCTATCTGTAGTAGTGTACGTCCCGATCCCGTTAAGACTCAAAGCAATATATCATGAGCCACCCAGAAAGGTTTGGTAACCTGACTGAAACAGAGGCTACACTTTGATCTTAGAAAAAAGACCAAGAAGTGATAAAGTGGGAAATTGCAAATTTAACAGTTTGCACGATACGGTCTCATAGTTGATCGGATTTAAATTCAAGAGTAGGGTACCACCATAGAAAGTAGCCACCGGAGTAGGCAGTCGCGGAGGAGGTCCTTGCAGAGCCGTCGCAACACGTTTGGAGATCCCTGCCACTTTACGGTTTTTTGCCCCTTGTCTTAAAAGTTCATAGTTATGTTTTTCCACATGACATCCTTTATTGTCCGAGGCAGCCATTGGTTGCGGGTGACATCTTCACCATCTTGTATCAATTCTCCAAGAGCCAAATCGACACCAAATAAGACAAGCATCATCGAGTAAATCTGTCAAATTATAGCACACCTAAACAAAAATCACAAATGTCTTTCACAAAATATCCAAGTCCAAAACACATCCGTGGCTATTGCAAAAAGGAAGGTCATAAGCGAGAGTATAGTCGGAAACTCAAGAAGAAAACTGAGAAGACCACGCCCACTGGTTCATCACACAAAGTCTCCGCTTGTACGTCTCATCATACATCTGGACACATAATTTAAAATTCCAAACGTTTTTGCTCTTTTCCAGATGTCCATACTAACTTCCCAGAGGTTTGACACAACTCATCAAAGAGTTTCATTCTGAACAATAGGGCTAGTTTTAAGACTCCAGTCCAGTTCCTGCTTTGACTGTGATCCTGTTGCTCTAAAAAGATGGCGTTCTACCCAGGACTTGAGTGAAATTTTTGTTGAATTGTCTGAGTTTTATTTCTACCCTAGTCGGATATTCCTAGACTCCGACAAGAGATTTCCTAACAAGGTCAAAACACCTTCTTTAGAAATGACATCACTAAACAATCCCTCTGTACCGTTTCTAAACATTTCAATAATGCTAACCTTAATAGAATATTAGTCATTGCAGTTACTGGTAATGCACTTGATGGAATCTATATGGAAAACCAAACCAATAAAAAAAAAAAAAGATTTGATAGTTGATCCATATGGTATAAACCAAATTCACAATTTTACATAGCTGCATTTCTTTCTCCTGATGGATATTTATATTTACTTCCACTCATTATCTTTCCGTTCTTCTGTTTTTGTTTTCTTTAAAGAATTTTGCCCACTCTTATTCTTTTCCTTCTATTCTTTAATCAAATTGTTTGTGTCTCATAAGCGCAAGATCCTCAAACTAAATGTATATGACCATAGTTTGTTTTCGTTTTTAAAAAAAATATTCTTTACAACATAAACATATTTTGTTTCCACTTCTGTTTTCAGTGATTAAATTTAAATGCATCAAACTAGTTAACAATATTTATTTTAAAATCATGACAACAGCATTAGTTGTATGTATTCTTTAAATAATCAATGAGCCATAAAGTTTTTGCACTGGTCAGAACTCAGCAATATCTATGATACACTGTAGTAAAGTTTGATTTTCTATTATCTCCCCTTTTTACATATTTTAAGCAATCTACACACATCATTTGATATTCATCATATATAAATTGAATGAAGATTATGGGTCTTTAATTTGTAACTACTGCAAAATATCATTGATTTAAGAGATAAATAATCTGATTTTTAGCTAGCATTTCATTAAAAAGAGTACAATACTGGACCCAAAACTATCAGCACTAAAATAGTATAATATATGACTAAATGAATTATATGACTTAAAGAGTTTGAGTATTTCTAATAAAAGCTTTAAAAAACACTATGTGACTATGTAAATATGCTGACTATTTATTTATAAATATCATTTATCTTTTGCCTGGTTATCAAACACAGACTGGAGTAATCCTTTAGTAGTTAAAATATATTTTGGATATTTGATGTGGAACTATTTCAATGAAATCCTATTTTGATAGCATAGAACATATGCAACATTTTTATATATGTATATTCTATTTGATTATCCCTGTTCATTTGTTATTGTTCAGTTTTCTCTTGTCTTTTGTTAGTTTGTGCAGCTCCTAGGAAAGGTCCTGCTATGAATAGAAACAAGTTGAAATTGAATTAAAATTAGATGTCTTTAGGCCTAAGGCATTTCTTTATTCTTCTTATTTTGTGTATGTTATCAGAGAACACCTGTACATTACTTCTTAATCTGGGACAGTAAGATATTGTAAATAGTGCTAACCATTACTTCATTAAGTAATGTTGTTTATATATCTTTATATATATATATATATAATGTCTTAAGTACTCTAAGGTTTTTTCCTAATTACTAATAATGTTTAAAATAGTTCAGAAACTACTGCATATAACCTAGTAGTTATAGCTTGATGCAAATTTCTTATAAGTATTAAGCAATTATTTAAACTTACTAAATCTCTGACTGCCAGAATATGAACTCGTCCAGGTGGTAAGTTACGAAACATTTGATGAGCATCAAGAAGAGTAAGATCTTTCATTAACACCCCATTCACACTCAGAAGACAGTCACCTCTCCTATTTCAATTAAAAGATCAATATTTTATATTTGTGAATTAGATGGAACATGTCAGTGTTTGTGTGTGTCTGCTAATACTCATGTTTTATTTAATCTACCATTAAAGACACAAAAGGGTTTACCTCAAGAGACATTCTTTATCTGCAGCTGAACCAGGAATAATATCTTGAATGAAGATGTTGCTGATATCCTCCACTGTCTTTCGGACAATATTGATTCCAAGATTGTTAGATTTTTCTACAAAAAAAAAGGAGAAAAGAAAATAACTTGCAAAGTCATGTCAATAATGTGAAATCCTGTCTTTTAAATGTATTACATTTTTGTCCCTTTAATTATTTATATTGTTCTGTTTCTAATGGCAGATGAAGACTACTTTTTGCAAATTCCCCCCAGCATGCAAAGTAATTGTGTAAGTAAATTGTTTGGGAGCAAAAATTTGATGTTTAAGCACAAAGGTCTCGTAATTACCTTTAACAATAGACGTTTCAAATCTGAAAAGCTTGCTATTGTTATAACTGAGGTCCCAACTAAGCTCTTGAGGGCACGATTTCATAGATTGAATTTTTTTTTCCGCCAAACTACTCTTGTGTCTTGTTTCTGGCATTCCTTTCAAAGGAACCATTTCTGGGAGTTTTAGTGATGACATTGCTCCAGTCTGTTGTTGACTTAAACTAGTCTTGCCTTCAAAACATTGCGTATGAGTTTGTTTCTCTACCATGGATTTTCCACGGAAGGATGCACTAGCTTCTTTTGATTTATACTGATAAAAAGAAGCTTGTGTGTAAGAGTTAAATGAAGTGCTGTTTGTTTGAGGCAGGCTGTTACTCTGGCCAAAAGTCTGAAACTGTGAGCCGAAAGAGGACAATTTAGGTGAGTTGTCTATAGAGAGATGAGGATTTGGGGTTGATGCTAACCTTGAAAAAGTATGGTTGTGCTGAAAGAATGTTAATGCTGTATCATCAAATGGTTTCACGGGCAGTTGAGATTGACAACTTGCCTTTGTGAGTTCATGCAGCAATGATCCTTCTTCTGAATAATCAATTGGAGGGCTGAAACTTTGTTGAGCTTTGTCTCTTTCAGTAAACAAAGTTTGATGGGGAATAAAGTTATCATACGGACTTTGTTGTTGATGTTGGCCATGAACAGAATGGAAATGATCTGCAGGCCTCAAGTATTTATGATTGTGGTGATGATCACGAGGTAGTGAAGAATAACAGCCACCATTCATAGAATTTTTTTTTTGAGTAGGTGTCCTAACAAAATTTATAATTTTACTATTGGTTGATTTTTTAGGGCTAGATTCTGTAAGTTCCTCATTTAAATTAATATTGCAGTATATTGGAAGCTGATCACAATCAGAAGCTGTCTGGTTATTTGATCTAGGAAGTGTTTTAGTTTGGGAGCAAAATGTAACTTCATTTTCAGTTTGGTTATGGTTTCTTGTAACAGCCATGGTCGAATGGCAACTATTTCTTTGATTAGTAGTAGTGGAAGCTGTATTGATTTGCTTCCTACTTTCATGTAGCTGCTGGTCAACTCTTTCCATAGACTTTTGAGATGTGGAACTGTGCTGTAACCTAGATGCTGTTGTGGGACTGTCTAAACAATAATCTGATTGTAGTTTAGCCTCTAAATCACCATTAGGTTTGATTTCAGCATGGAAACTTTGACTCATTGATTTCTTGTCTGACATATTTTGAATGTCATAATTTTCATATTTCTTGCGCTGGCTGTTAGGAGTATGTGTTGCTCCTATTGCATTCAAGTCTATTGAAGGATATGTTATAGCTGTGCCAGTGGGTCGGAAGCTATGCAGACTCATTACTGGAGAACTTTGGGCGACATGGGTTTTTACTGGTCTTACCTGCATCTTCACAACTGAACTTGATTTAGGAGAACTGACAACAAAGTTGGCGTGTACAGTTGATGCTATTTGCTGCTCGACAAATTCTGAACTTTTCACTTTATCTGAGTTCCGTTCTTTTTTCTTTTCATTATAAACTGGTAAATAGCTATGCTGTGTGGTTTTGATTACTTGCTTTGAGGTAAGTGTTACACTTTGAGGCAGACCAGGGTTGACGTGGTTCAGCTGATGACGATGTTCTTTAATAGTATTTGACGGGTTTTGGCCCAGGATCTGAGTGTTGTATTGATTCCAATCAAATATTATCATTCTTTGTAATTCATCTGCATTATTTCTTGCCTGGCCAACAGACTCATCAATATTTGAATGTTCATCCATTATGATTTCATTTTTTGAGTAATTTATTAATGGAGCTTCTATATTGATTTGATCCCTTTCCATTGATTTCTTAGATGGTATTGGTTTTGGGCGTAAACTTTTACTCATCTGCAAATCGTTTTCTGTTTCAAAAGTAGTTTGTTTCATATCTTGAGGTGCTATGATTTCTTCACTGGTATATGGTTCAAAAATTGTACTCATTTTATTAAAGAGATTGTCATTTTGTTGATTAACTTTATTTCTTTCTAATAAAGTTTTAGAATCAATTTCATCGACAATATTAAAAGGCAATTCTGAAAGGCTGTGACGAGGAGATTCATAAGGTGAACGATTTGGAGTTGAAACGGGGCTTCCATCTGGCGATTCTCGGGGTAAATTTCTGGGGCTGCAAACGAAAAAAGATTTAGCACTACAATACGCAATACAAATAATTACAACAGACGGTCTGACTATTTACAATAACTTAACAAACACTTTATTGTGGTAATCAAAATAATTGGCAACTGGCATAGTCAACCTGGCTAGAAAAAGGGGGGAGGGGGTGCAAACGATCTTAGACTAAGAAAAATAAAAAGGAATGGCACGCAGAATCCACAGATGTGTGCAAAATTGAAGTAATTTTCATTTAAGCTAATGTAAGTTACACCCCTCCCTGCCCCCTCTGGTTCCGCTACTAATTACAGCCAATGAATGCGCTTTGATGTTTTATTTGGCAGCTAATTGATCCCTAGAAAGTTCAAGCAGAGAATCTTTACCATGTTATAATGATGCAGGCTTCACACACCACTGTTTAACTTTGTGAAGAAAGTAAATGTTATATGACTCCTACCTGGCTCTTGGTGACATAGCTCTAGCTTTGAAAGTAAGAGTGACATTTCCTCTCTTGAGAGATCTAAACTTTGACAATGCTTCTTGGTGGGTTAAACCAATTAATGATTGGCCATTGACTTCTAGGATTTCATCGCCTGAAAAAATAAATGTGCATTGAAAAATCATATGATCATAATGTCATTCAAAAAAAAAATTGAACTTAGTTTTTCAAACGTTTTGATTAAAATGTAGAAACAATTTCATAAGCTTGATTATTAATTGCTTACCTTCCCTTAGGCGCCCATCATCTGCAATGGCACCATGGCTGAATATTCGTCTAACAAATATACCTAATTTTCCTTTGGGGGAGTCAATGCCACCAACAACACTGAATCCTAGGCCTTTTCCACCGCTACCTTTAAATACTTTAATTGTAATGGATTTATGGTGTGAACTGAGATTATCTTGCACACGAGGTGCTGTACCATCTTCTACGGGTTGGAATTTCTGTAGAAAAGCCGTCATAATTTAGTTATAACTAATGTATTTTTATTAAAATTTAATGATATTTTGGATTTATTTACTACATGTCTTTTTATTAGCCAGACAGTTTAATTTTCTTTACCAGTAACTCCTTTAAAAACCGAAGAAGAAAAAATAAAAATTTACTCTTAAGGCATAAAATCAATTAAAAAATATATTTTTCTTGTATAAGGAAAAGCATCCTTTTTAATAGCAAAATTAAATATATAAATAAGACATGTTTTAAAAATATTTTATTAGCAAATTGTAAATTGTTTGTAATAAAATATAAATTAAAGCAATAATAGATATAAAGCAGCTGATGTTCATTCCTATTTACTATTAGTTAATTTGATTCTTTTTCCCATAAGTCTCACTGAGATGTAAGTAAACTTTTAAACTTTGAGGACTCAAAAAGGCTGAGATTTCGTTATGGAGAATTACTTGGTAGCCAGGTCAGCAAATCCCCTATCTACATGCAGCTGGTGTTTATAAGGAAACATCAAGTGGGTGATGCAGCTTGGCACCAGGACTTCTAAGGAGTTAGCTGAATGTCGTATTACCTCAGGAACACAATCTCGTTGGCTTTTTTCTGTAGGTATTGTCTTCCTTAGCCAATAACCATGGGTTAGTTACCGAAAGGCAGCCGAGACCTGCAATGATAATGTTCCTTCCCACAACTTGAACGCAGTCCTTCATGTATTGTTTTGGAGACTAGCAATCCTTCTCTTAGATCAGGGATTCTAAACCGGGTGTCCAGGAAGACCCAGAATATTAGTTTGTTTTTTAAATTTTGCATTTTTTATCGTGGGGTTGTGGGAAATGTGCTTTGAAATCGAGATGAAGGTGCTTGAAATATTTTCAAATCAAAAGCGGTGTGCCGCTGCAAATAGGTTAAGAACTGAGAACCATTCGGGGCGTTGTTTAGCTTTTCTGGTTATTGCTGGTATTTGAACTCCAGACCAAATTTTGTATGTAATGGTTGACATGAAAATCCCAAATTTATTTAGCAACTATATTATTACACTACCTGAAATCAGTGCATCTAACAAACAATTCGATCCTGGGGTTTGCATATCAGGAAGGAGAGGCTAGGGAATCAATTTGCGTCAAAATAAGGTATTATGACACCAAGTGCAAGCTCTGGTCCCAACACCTTCTCATTCTCACCCATCTTACCCTTCGCTGTCGTTAAGCTTTTGGTTTCGGCTACGGTTTGGGCCGAAAGCCATTTTTAACTTTCGGCCTAGTTTTGGTTTGGTTTCGGCCGAAATCAGAAAATCACTTTCGGTCGGTCTCTAACAGAAATCAGAAATCGTTTTTGAAACTTTGCTGCTTTCGATCTTATTAAATATTTCAATCTGACCTTCCAATGTGGATCAGATTCATAAAACCGATAAAGGTTGGGGGAAAAAAACATATCCATTATCGCAAATTTTAGATAACAAATGCAACATTTTTACTACACCCTTCCACGATAAAAAATATGCAGTTATCTGAAAATTCTGCCATTGACAAAACGGGGGGCATCGGTGGTGAATCGCAAGCTCTGCGCCCTTCCAGAAATCTGAATTGCCACGTCCTCCCCAGAAGAAAATAAAAGAAACACTGCAAGTCGCTAAACACTGCGAGCCATTAAATGCAGAATTGACCAATGCTCATAGAGGGGGAGTGTGTGGCTTCCACCACTCAGCCCGGGGGGGGGGGGGAAGCATAGATGGCCCTGGTGTGAGTTACCGGTTTGGACCAGATCTGCTAACCGTCGACTCCTATCACAATGGTTTGAAACGGGAAATATTTTGGACACCACTGGACAAAAGAGAACATCTTAATGTGCCGTCATAAATTTCTATTAATATATTTTTTTTATTTTTCGACTCTCTAGTGTATATTAATTGAGGTAATTAGACTACATATGTTGGAATGTGTTATAATTATTTATTCCACAATGAAATTTGACCAAAATAATATAACTAGTTATGCAGTTTCGTATAAATACTTTTGTACACATTCCAACTAGAGCTATAAAAAGCTTGAACCCCCCCCCCCCCAACTGCTCTGCATTACACCCAACAGCATCCATAGGTTTGGTGCAAGCGAGTCTTGTTTAGATTAATTATTCATTACAGTCATGTTCTATGCATCGTCATGTTACCTCAAAGAATTCTCCCCATTTCATAATTGAACCACAAGGGGTTTGTGCCACAAGCTCAGGTAATCTTGAATGAAAAGAAATATCGGGGAAATCATTGTTGCACGTTGAAATAAAATTTTGCAGTCTGAAAATTGAGAAGGAAAATGGCTTTGTAATGTTTTTTGTTGTTGTTTTTTTAAAAATATATTTATGCTAAATGAATTAAACTTTAAAGAGTATTTTTTAACTTCAAATTTAATTTCTCTATTTAGGTTTTTTATTAAATTAAAAGAAGAGATAAGTCCTCTTTTATCTTGAAAATTCATCTTCTTTAAAGTTATCGAAGTAATGCATTTGAGATTTACAAACAAAAAGGTTAGGCAGGACGGGACTAAATGAGGCCCAAATTGGATTTTGTTTCTGTAAATTTGCTTTAATTTAGGTCCTAGCTCTTTGTTTTCAATCGTAACCCAAATAAGGGTCTCACATTTTAAATGATAGAACCAATCAGAGAAAAAGATACAGTTTTACATAAAATAAATGATGATTGTTTGATATTCTAGTTGGTGTTAAATAGTGTTATGAATTTTTTTAAACATTATGCCATTACGTTTTTTAATGTCTTACGATCTATAGTTGTTGTCAGAAAATATATTTTTAAAAATTAACCTGTAAGGGTCATCAACAATGTCCAACTCAACTGATGAGGGAGAATCTTGTGAATCGCTGGAACTCTGATGACATATACTCTTTACTTCATCTATGTTTTTATTTATCTTTTGGTCAGTTCCTACAACACGGTCTCCATTAGTGTTATGGTGTTTTTGAAAATCAAATGTACTTTCAGTAGGCGTTGCCAATGATGCAGATTTTTTGAGCTGTTAAAACAAAGTGAAAAAATATTTTTTTCAGTAAACTATTATTTAATAAATGTTAAATTTTAAAAAAAAATTAAAAAATATCTATTATATATTTCACTAGTAAAATACATGTTGGAGATCAACTAAGACATGGACTATCATTTATGACGATTTACCTTTCAGCCCTTCCCCCCAATCTGCTCTAATTTCTCTTCATTACACTACCAAAACGCCGCACCCTCCAACAACTCCTTATCCATTCATTCGACCCTTCTTTTAACATCTCTCAACTATTGACTCTCGTCTTAACAGAAATTAGCGAGGCCCAAATTGACTAATTTTGCATAGTTTGAATTAAAATAGTTAAAACCAAATTATCACACTCGTTGTGAATATAGTAATATGCTTCTTAACATCAAATAGTTTTAATATGAATACTGTAGTAATTTGAATCAATAAACTAATAATAATCATTGTGTATAGTTATTTTACTTAAGCTTTTCTTCTTTTATGCACATTATTATTATTAGAAGTTTACTATAGCTTGGTACCCCGCAGCCTAGGGCTGGGAACACCGAGCTGCACATACAATTTAACAAACATAATCATGAACTTAAAAATAAACTTCCATTAAGTAAATACAACAAAACAAATGTATATTCACTCCAACCATTCCATAACTATTTAAATGTCAAGCGATGGACGGCACCCAGAAGGATCGTTTATCGGCCATATGGGGGAATCAGTCACGATAGTAGAGTTTAAACAGATGTGTTTTGAGTGCAGTTTTGAAGGCTGTGATGGTTGATATATTGTAGATGTGAAGTGGAAGAGAATTCCACTGTTTGAGGGCACAGAAAGAGAAAGATCTTTCCCCGTATGTTTTTGTGCGAGCCTTGGGGACAGAAAGAATACGCCCGTCTGCGGAGTAGCGAAGCTGTCGAAAGGGTGAATAGACAGAGAGAAGGTCGGTTAAATAGGAAGGGCAGGAATTCCAGAAAAAGTTGTGGCAGAGAACAGAAAGTTTATTGTCAATCCGTGCTTGTTCAGAGAGCCAATGAAGTGAATGAAGTAGTGGTGTGACGTGACCACGTTTTTTTGCCTTTAAAGCTAGCCTAGCAGCTGAGTTTTTAACCGTTTGTAAATTTTCTAAGAAGTATTTTGGTGAACCTGATAGAAGCTAGTTGCAATAGTCAAGATGAGAGAGAACAAGAGCATAGACTAGGGTTTTTGTTGCACTAATTGTGAGGCAGTGGAGGATGGAGCTGATCTGACGGATAGCGGTGTATGCAGGGCGACAAATGTGAGAGATATGATTATCGAGAGACATATTAGACAGAATATAACCAAGATTCCTAGCGGATGATGTAAACTGTATGTCAGAGTTACCTACTTAAAATTATGTGGAGAGAGCTGAGTGAGAGGATGATTTGTGATCGTGAATAAGGAGTGCTTTTTTTTTTCATCGTTAAGCTTCAACTTGCTGAGTGCCATTCATCACTTGACTTCACCGATACTCTCCCGCAAAATCCGGACAGCGGAATCGACAAGAGAGGGGTGGTTATGCATGTATAGCTGCGTGTCATCCGCGAATGACTGACTCTCCACAGCATACCTCCCGAGCAAGAGGAGCAGTGGCCTGGATTACATTGTGATTAGAACCGGGCCCAAAACGGACCTCTGTGGCACTCCGTACACCAAGTCAGCACTGCCGGAGAGACAGCCATCGACAGCGACCGCCTAAGTTCTATTGGAGAGGTAGGACCTAAACCAAGCCAAAACTGAACTAGAAATGCCAAAGTTATTTTCAAGGGTTTTGTAAAGGGTTTCATGGTCAACAGTGTCAAAGTCCGCACTGAGGTCCAAGTGGATCAGGATGTAGAAATCACCGCTGTTCATAGCGAGCAAGAGGTCAATGGTGACTTTCAAGAGAGCTGTCTCAGTGCTATGGAAAGGTCTATAGGCCGACTGATTAGGACTGATAAGAATGTAGTCGTTTAAGTGAGCAAAATTATTTTAGAACTAGTTTTTCAATGACTTTAGATACAAATGATAAGTTAGATACAGGTCTGTAGGTTTTTAATTATTTCATCGAGACCAGGCTTCTTAAGCAGTGAGCTTTACCTTGGTTGCTACAACCAGCTGGACAACAGATGGAGAATTTCTTAGCACGTCAACGGCCTCTTGGTGCGTCATTCCAATTAAACTCTGACCATTAATCATTAATAATTCATCTCCTTTTCTGAGACGTCCATCCCTAAAACAGCAATAAAACCATCAAATGTAAAAACCTTTAATGTGTATTACATGTGCATAATTTTTTTAATCATTATTTGAGCATGAAACAAAAAGATAAATAAATGCATGTAACACAGATCATATTAAAATACACCAGTGTCAAGGGTAAAATAAAACTAAGTGTATGCAAATTTACTTCACCACTTAGCATTCAACTTTTTTAACGCTTCGAAACATACACACAAGTTAGCAAATGAAGCAGAAGACAAAGTTATGATGCAAAAAGTAACATGAAACTGGATAGGAGTTCAATAAATCTAATAGGCTAGTAAAAACCAAAATTAGAAAGATAATAAACATGAGACACCATGTTATAAACACTGCTCTTGAAAATATAGGAGTAATAGCGAACACCATTGGAAGGGAAAGGTGAACTAGTAGTGTAGTGCCAGTGGCGTAGCTAGGCTTGGTGTCAGCCGATGCGATAAACTTAAAGTGTCATCCCCTCTTCCCAACTTCCAAGATGGATTTCTTCTTATTAAAATAAGTTCACACAATAACAATGACAAGAACAAAATCAAATTAATTGAAATTCAGGAGGTAAATGTACAGGAGAACTGTAACAATGTTAAGTTATAGTTTTACATTACATTTACTTTATTTAAAATTTTCCTTTCCTGGTCTTCAAAGCTGCAAACCTGTCAATCACTCTATCAAAATCAATTTCCTTCACCGTATCAGTTTCCATTGATAGTAGAGCCAAATCAGAAAGCCTTGATTGTCCCATGGTGGATTGCAAATAATTCTTTATAAGACTTAGTTTTGAAAAGCTCCGCCACATGAAGCCAAAGACACACAGATATCCCTACTGTTTTCTTCTCAGAGAGAGAGAGAGTTCATCACATACTAATTGTTTTAATGTTATTCTCTTCTTAAATCTTAATCTTCTCTCTACCGAAATTCTATATTGCTCTGATTTGAAAAGTGCGTTTCCAATAGCATGTTCCACCAAGTGACGCAGCTACTGATATATAAGATTACTTCCTCAAGTAGATAAACGTGAAATCACAGAAACCATGTAAAAGACCGTGTGCTGTATCACAATTATTTTCAAATGTTAAGAGGCCGTGCTAGTGACGATTCGAAGAAAATATTTCTTTTTGAGTTTTTCTGGGCCTTGATATATTTGGTTAACATTTTTTTAAAATTTTAATTTATATAAATTTAGATTAATTATTAGTCTAAAAGTTAAAAGAAATTTTTTATAAAATATTACTTTGTTAACCCTATAAATGGATAAAAAGTAATTTATTTATGTTTTTAAAAAAATATTTTTACCGATTGGATTAAATACTTAAATCGCCCGACTACATCGTTTTTGGTATCAATGGAAAGTTTATTTCTCAGAATAAAGATAAGTATAGCTTCCTGTAACATACGAAAGTTACAGAACACTTCAATAGACGTTGAAACATGTTCAAACCGGTGTTTTTCTGACCTAATTATAGGGTCCCATCATTTCTGACACATCAACCGTGAACTTTTAATAAAGCACGCATTTGGATTGGTGTGAAAAATTGACGAATTATTTGTTATCCTTTTATAAAATTCAATTTGACCGAACAGTAAACATGTAATTATACAATTTTTTCTATTTGGTGTCACCCCCTGGGATGGTGTCACCCGGTGCGGTCCGCACCCCACCCCCCTTTTTCAGTGGTAATTTCCACTCTAAAAACATAAAAGAATATCTAGACTGTGTTTATGATCCTATCATTCTCTCCATTTACTGCAGTGCAATAGTATCAATTTAGCCTGCTAATATGTACGCGTTGTCCCGAGCATATGTAGAGGGGAAAGTTAAGTTTTCGAGGTCAACTTCTATAACGCTGGCAGAGTAAGGACTAGAAGGGTTTCGAAAACCGTGCTGGCATTAAAGAGAAATAAGGAGAATCAAACGGGGACATTGAAGAGAAGACTGAAAAGAAATGCGGATTTTTATAACTAATGAAAAAAGTCCAAGTAACACTTGTTGCATATATTTAACAGTAGTAAATTTAACATAATAAACGTAAAAAATTTAGCCTGCACATTTTTTTTTACCATTTCATGCAAACATTTCAAAGCCACGTGCATTTTACATTTATTTTGTAACATTAAAATTCAATTTTTTTTTTCAAAAAAATCAATCATTTGTATTTTTAAAAATATAATCACATTAAATTTGCAATTAAAAAGCAGTAATTTGACATTTCAAATTTGTCAAATTTTATAGTTTAAACGTTTCGCTTGATTGAATTTCAAAATATTTGTACATTTAAACAGCAAAGAGATGGAAAATATTTATCAATTTCTAAGATAAAAGATTACCTGTGAGCCGCTCCAGCATCATTAACAGCAGCAATGAAAATTCCAATGTCTCCTTTCTTGCAACCTTTTCCTCCAGCTATATGCACTCCTAAACCATTCTCGTCTTTCTTCAAATGCATCTTAGAGATAACACGTTTCTGTAAAATGAAAGCTTTCATTGTTCCAAAAATAGTTTAATTTTTCAATTAGGGTTTATTTCAAGAGGGTTTCAACAGGGTAGTAGTGGTTTCTATCCATAAACATTTTCATTGAAGTCAGTGCCGTTTCGTGGGAGGGGCAGTCTGGGTCTTTTGAGCATGCTTGAATAATCTAGCCACGTGCAATAAAACATTTAAAAGAAAATCGCCATGAAATGTTTTCTTTTTTAAACTAAAGATGTTTCATTGTGTTTTTAGTGCATTGGGATTAGTGCTCTAGATACCATTTCATGGATCACGATGGTTTTCTTTGGTGTCGCCGGCTTAAAAATAAACTATCAAAATTATGTTATTTTTAAATTTTATTTTAATAGGTTACTTAATATATGTAAGAATGAGATGTGCTGACATAACGCTTAAAACCCGAAAATATTTTGATACGTTCGGACTCTTAAAAACAATCATAGTTATTTTCTATTATTTTACGGAAATCGAATAAATTTACATGCGCAAAAAATATTATATGTCCTCTTTTATTTTAGCAAAAAGTTAAGTATTATTATTATAAATTACAAATACATATTAAGAAACAACTAAGGAACTATCTTAAGCATTTTATATGCGTTTGTAAGTTATGAAAAAAAAATAGAAAAAATATGATCAAAGAAATACACAGTAATCACATTTATCGGGAAATCCTAAACATCAGTTGTTATTGGTGCGTTGTCAATAAGGCGAAATAACATTAAAATTAATTAGTTCTAAATAATCACGCAAATGACGTCATAGAGCGAATCGCCTATTTAGCCAAAGCTAAAAGTTCTCTGATTTAATAAAAGAGCGTGACAAAACTGATAATGTACATTCCCTTTCTTATAAGTAAAATTAATAAATAGCATTTATTGCTTTTTAAATTGCTAAACTTAAATAATAATTTAGCTTTGTATTTTTAACATTTAATAAGTTTGTACTTTTTATTCATTCCAAAAATAAACTTTGATGAAATTTATAAAGTAGTAAAAACTCTACATTTAAAACTAATTTTAATAAGAATATGCCATTTAATTAAATTGGTGCAGCAAAACTAAATAGCCAACTAGCATTTTTAATGCACTTATCACTGATCGAGATAAGAACAAAGCATATTAAATGCAAAAACCAATCCAGTGGATGATTTATTTATTTTTTAAAACTCTGTGGGCGGGTAGTACACTATACATTCATTTTGCCCAATGCAGCACAAGACAAGCCTCAGAATAAATTTGATCAATAATAAACCTTCTTCGATACATTTATATCGATGGTAGGAAATTGAGTTCATGCATTTTTACTTGTATGACAATAGTTTTCAATCCAATGACATTTCAGTTGTAAAAAAAAAGAAGCTATATTCTCATTTTACATATGAACATATGTTAACCAATTAAGAAAATCAATGACGTTAACAAAATGTATATACATTTACATAATTATACCCATGGATATCAAAACCCAATCACTTTACACAAGTGAAAATTTAATTTTAAAAATAGAGATTTTATTAGATAGAGAGATAGACAGAAAGACATACAGACAGAAAAATATACAGATGGATGCTAGATATATAGAGATGTAGATAAAAGATAGATGGATGGATGAAACGATGGATGGATGGAAGGGTGGGTGGGTGAGCGGATGAATAGATGGATAGATATGTAGGTAGAAAGATAGGTAGATAGGTTGGTAGGTAGGTAACTAGGTTATAGATAGGTAGGTAGGTAAGTAGGGAGATAGGTAGATAGATAGATATATGGGTAGATAGATACAGACCTGTTCACTCTTAAGATTTTGGCGTACAATGTACGATTTTGAGGTGTATACATTATATATACTTTGTGTTTTTTTACTATTAAGATAATGTATTAAACGATTTTGTGATGATATTGTACGATTTTAAGATTTTGAGGGTAAACAGGTCTGAAGATAGTATCTGGGTAGGTAGATAGGTAAGTAGGTGGGCAGGTAGGTAGGTAGGCAGGTGGGCAGGTAGGTACGTAGGCAGGCAGGCATGTAGATGGTAGATAGGTAGATGATAGATAGATAGATAGATAGATAGATAGATAGATAGATAGATAGATAGATAGATAGATAGATAGATAGATAGATAGATAGATAGATAGATAGATAGATAGATAGATAGATAGATAGATAGATAGATAGATAGATAGATAGATAGATAGATAGATAGATAGATAGATAGATAGATAGATAGATAGATAGATAGATAGATAGATAGATAGACAGACAGACAGACAAACAGACAGGCAGTCAGACAGAGAGACAGAAGGAGAGACAGAAAGAGAGACAGTCAGAGAGACAGACAAAGAGACAGATAGAGAGACAGACAGAGGGACAGAGATACCAACAGAGAGACAGAAAGACAGACAGAGAGACAGACAGAACGACAGAGAGACAAACAGAGAGGCAGAGAGATGGACAGAGAGATAGACAGAGGCTGACAGTGAGAAAGACTGAGAGACAGACAGAGAGACATATTGACCGGCAGAGAAACAGAGAGACACACACAGAGAAAGAGAGACAGACAGAGCGACAGTTAGACAGACAGAGCGACAGTTAGACAGACAGAGAGACATAGAGACGGACAGAGAGACAGACAGAGAGACATACAGAGAAACAGAAAGACAGAGAGACAGACAGAATGAAGAGAGACAGACAGAGAGACAGACAGACAGACAGTCAGACAGACAGACAGATCACCCTTGAATAATTGCAAAAAAAGTTATCTTAATTCGGTAAACTATATCTATATATATATACAAAATAATATATATAATAAGTATATCCCGTATGTGCTTCTATACCATTAATCCAAAAGTGATGAAAAGTTTGTGAATTGTTGTAAAAAAATGCAAATGTTTTTAAATTATTACACACATTTTACAATATTCCGTTATGTGACCGAGGACCTAAATTATTATTTCCCCCCCTTTTATGAGCTAAATATAATTTCCGTATGCGTTCCTATATTATTCATCCGATTGCGATAAAACTTTGGTAAGTTGTTGTCCGCACCAAAGGTTTCTGAATTAGCTTATCCATTTTGAAATATTCCTTTTGGGGCCAGAGCCCCCAATTTTTTTTTCTTATATGAGCTATACAAATATAATTTCAATCCGTGCTATGGCATGGGTGGCTAGAAATCAATCAAATACAAACGACATTTCAGTTTGTGTGTGACATACGTACAACCATTTTAAAATTTTGCGTTTGGGGCCGGGGGCCTTATTTTAAAAATAATAAATATTTGAGCTATCTAAATATATTTTAAAACAGAGTTACAGCATGGGTGGATCAATCGCTACAAGTGTGTGGACTAAATTTTGAAAATCCATGCTTCTCACGTGGACAGCTGTATGTTGCCTGCTCACGCGTTGAAAAAACGTCTAATTTTTTTGTGTACACAGCAGACCAAAAAACAATAAATATTTTCTATTTAAAAATTACTTTAAAACTTAGTTAAAACAGTAACACTTTTTTCATTGAGTGGCATTGCAAAGCATGCCGGGTTCTCGCTAGTAAAGTTAGAATACGTGTATAATATTGCACCGTTTTTATGTGTCTTCTCCTATCGTATTAAATGAGTCTAACCGGATGACTAGATGGTCCTAGTCGATATTGACGCACGAACAACTATTAAATTGTTTAGGTGTACCCGGTTGGCGGGTCACTTTTATACTATAAATTAGGTTAGAGGGTTACTTAAATTCTATTTAATGGGGTCACAATTCAAAATAAGGTTCGGAAACTCAATGATTTGATGCCATTTTCTACAATTACTATGATATTGTACTTTAGAAGAGATAGTTTAAACTGCAATAGAGGATAACTATATACAAGGATATAAAAAATGTGCGTCCATAAGTTTGGTGAAGCTAAATTTGTGACATAAAAAAAATACATTACATTAAAGCTAAATGCCTTTTCCATCCGACTCAAAAATCGAATAGATCATTTTTATTGTTTAACTTACGATTATAATAAATAATAAGATAACTCAGCTGATAAGTCGGCTGCACGTTTATGAGGAGGCTCATGATAAGATATTTTAATAAATCTTTTTCTTTTTTAAAGTTGATTTAAACAAGTGGGTCTCAAACTTTTTCGGGAAACTCGACTTCAAAGCCGATTACTCACTTTTATAAGAAGAAGAATTTGCACGACCTTTTGATAATTCTTACATTCAATGTAAGTGTAATATATTATATTCCATCAAAATACACATAAAACGTATTAAATTTTATTGATTCAATAAAAAGCTGATTAATTAAGTCTAAAGATACCTCATTTTGTAAAAGATCTCTAACATCCTCACTGATCAATTATTGTTAAATCGATTTGTGTGCAACGCCAGTCTTTGGTAAACTTTCGCCCAGCGCAA
The DNA here is from genome assembly GCA_964017045.1 of Omphiscola glabra. Classification (NCBI taxonomy): domain Eukaryota; kingdom Metazoa; phylum Mollusca; class Gastropoda; family Lymnaeidae; genus Omphiscola; species Omphiscola glabra. The sequence continues at coordinate 37,731,066 of OZ024794.1, read as the reverse complement.
AGCACCCGTTTGGTGCCCCTTTCCCTGTCACTGTATGGTTCCGCTCTTTTTCCGATTACGATGTAGGCTATGGAGCACGTGTTATGATGCTATACGTGCAGCTAACCATACGCATTTTAACATGCACATTAATTTAAACTGTTTAGTTTATTAACGGGCCTAGTATCCAAATTAAGAATGCAACTTTCATTGTATGAAAACTCATTGTATGAAAAGCGATTGTACGAAATATTAGAAAGCCGTTTCTCGACCACGGACCCGAGGTTCACACTTCACTATAATAAACTAAGGGAATTTAAATATTTACTGGGCTTTGCAGGAGCCTCTATGGCCACTGCACCCTGTGCGAGGGCGCAGGTCACAAACCATAAAGGCCGACGTTGTTGTGTGTTTGGTAAAGTGGTGGCTTTGCTTAAAGTCTTTTCGAAACGTCATTCACAAAGTTCATATTGCTGTACCATTTCTTTGCAAGGGGGTCATTTTAAAGACCGCACTCAACACCCCTCCCGCCAAATCCTATGTTGAGAATGAAACAAGGAGCTTCTGTACCACCTTATGATATATAAATCACGTATAAACAAACACTTGGTGCAATTATTTTAAAAAAACTTTGGCTTCCGCTAAAAATCATGTTTTGCTAAACTAGCCCCTATTCCCCCTCGTAACCAACTGCCCGAATTGTATAAATGGATTTATCACTCAATCTGTGATATGCAGCAAAGAAAATCCAAGCATCGCGCAGGCTGTCTGAAATAGTTGCAGTGTTCTTCCAGATTTTACATCTTTTAGCTCATCTGGGTTAGAAAATTAGTATAACTCGATATGAATAAGATTGTTCTTGAGTTGAAATAATGTTTATACCATTACTAGGCATTACTAGCAGAAGCTTATGAAGCCGGAATATCCTCGGGAGTCTGGAAACCAGTACAGTTCAATCATAGGGGCACTCCCGTAGTTCCCGTAAGAAAGAAGTCTATATAAGGAAAAAGTCACAAATTAGGGTCTGTGGTAACTAAGCGAAAATTGTAAATTCACAGGTAGAAACACCCAGTACGAAATGTTGATATCTGGTAGAACTATAGAAAAACACGATGAAAAATTGAAGAAAGTTCTTGATACAGCCAAAGAGGAAGGGATCAAACTGTAACCATCCAAATGCTGTCTTTGAGATAATGAAATTAAATATGTAGGACACATCATTACGGATAGTAGAATCAAACCTGATAACTCTAAGATTGAAGCGATACAATCTATGCCATGTCCTCAAATCGCAAAAATTTAGAAAGATCTTGGGAATGATTAATTATATTGGAAAATTTGTCAGACATAACTGCACACCTAAAAGTGTTGTTCAAACCAGATAACGAGTGTGTGTGTGGCTGGAACAACACTAAACTGCATTGGATCAATTGAAGATTTTAATCACATCAGACCCCGGCTAGCTTCCTATGATTCCTCAAAGACATTCTAAGTGTAGGTGGACGATTGGCAAGAAAGCCTTGTGGCAGTATTATTTCAAAGTGAGAGACCAGTGGCTTATGCAACCACGTCTTTAATAGAGTGTGAAAAAATATATGCTCAAATAGAAAAAGAAATGCTTGCAGAAGCATTCAGATTTGAACATTTTCATAAACTGTGTCTATGGCCACCAGGTCACAGTAGAGACAGATCACAAGCCATTGAAAGTGATCATCAAAAAGCTTTTGTTAACTGCACCGCCCAGGCTTCAGAGGATGCATCTACGACTCATGAAACATGAAATCATTCTTGAATACAAGCCTGGAAAAGAATTATTTATCTCAGACAGCCTCTCACTAGCCTACCAAGGCATTATCCATCAAGTGATGACTGGGACGCCCAGGTTCATCTAATAGTCAATAGTCTACTTATTTCAGATGAAAACAAATATTTCAATAAGCAACAGCGGACGATGCCACTCTGAGCCTTTTAAGGCTACATATTTTAGCAGGATGGCCAGATATGAGATTCAACAAGATATAAGAACGAATGCTAGATTCAAAGAAGAACTGAGAGAAATCCAATGTTCACTTTTCAAAGAGAACGAATTATTGTTCCGAAAATAATGCAGAAAGAAATGCTTAAGATACTTCATCAAAGATATTTAGGGCGTGATAAATGTTTGGTTACAGCAAGAGAAGTACTTTTCTGGCCGGGAGTGACATCACATATCATAGACATTATATCTAGCTGTATGCAGTGAGTATCAAAGGTCCTTGCAAAAAGATCCTATGATAGACCCCGAAATCACAGCGCTTCCTTGGGAAAAAATCAGAGCTGATATGTTCCATTATACTGGAAAGAACCGTTTACTTCTTGTTGATTACTACAGCAGATTCTTTGAATATAGTCTCATTACGTCTCTCAAAGCTTCTTTACTCATATGAAGCCTCAATTTGCTCGCCCCGGCATTCCAACAGAGGTAATTAGTGACAATGGACTGGAGCCCAATTTGCTGTGAAGAGTTTCTCAACGTCTCAAAACAGTGGGGATTTAGTCACATCACTTCAAGTCCCAGATACCCAGAGTCCAATGGCATGGCTGAAAGAGCAATGCAGACAGTAAAGACACGTTTAAATAAAGCTCAAGCTTCGGGCCAAGATCCATATATTGCCCTGTTGCAGTTTTAAAATGCTTCATGCCCGGATGGGCTTTCACCTGCACGGCTACTCATGGGCAAACGCCTGAGATCAAATTTTCAAGATTAGTTTTTACACAGACCACAGACGAGTAGGGACCATATTTTACTATTATAGTACCCAATGTCATCACCGGAAGACCTTATGAGAAAGTTGGCAGGTGGACATTATTGCTCAAAAATAGACCTAGTTGGCAAACGAAACTCAAAAGATATTAGCCTTAAGGTATATTGCTGCAAACACGTGTACCATTTCAGATTACCTCCGCACCAACTTATCTCCAAGAAATCATGGACAAACGTACACAAGATTTGCCTGGAGTAGCAGTGTACATAATCGAAATTTAAATGAGCGGAAAGAATGAGAAAGACCATGTAGGCAGCCTTCGTAAGATATTACAGAGATTGAATGAAAATGGCTTAAAGTGCAGGATGGAAGAGTGCATTTTGCTAAGCAATCAGTTGAAAATAATTTAGGGCATAAATAATCGAGCAATGGCATATCAAAAGGGGCAAAAGTATATGCAGTTATACCCATCCCGGCACCAACAGATATTTCCAGTCTAAAGTCATTTCTTGGTCAAGTGCAGTTTTGCAAGTTCTTACCGGGCCTATCAACTGTACTCGAGCCACTATATTATTTAACTTATAAAAACGTATCATGGAACTGGAAAACTGAACAAGAGAAAACTTTCAGAAGCACTATCAAAGTTCCATCAATTTCTTAATGGTTACCGACCATAAACCACTGATAAACATATTTGGTACAGGAAATGGTACACCAGCAAAGGCACAAATTGTTCAGCCAAGTGGGCTTTTACCTTGAGTCAATGATTATATCAATACATTTCGTAAGTCAACTGAAAGTGGCAGTGGGGATGTTCTTAGTCGTCTACCCTTAGGGCTTGGCGACATTTTCCATGGTGAAGAAAGTGAAGCAGACGTGTATTCTGTATTTGTGACCAAACAAGTAAGTTTGAAAATTCATGAGTCTTTGCTAAAGAGTCACTTAAAGACTATACTGTTTCTAACGTAATGAGATATTGTCAAGAGGGCTCTCCGTCCTCTACAAACAAAGCGCCCTTGAACAATGATGCAGCAAATATAACAGCTTTTACAAATATTTAAGAATCACTTTCAGTGAAGTCGAATTGTCTCTTTTATGGTTCAAGAATTGTGGTACCAAAAATACTACAAGCTTAGGTTTTCAAAATTCTGCATACAGGACATCTTGGAATCGAGCGGATGAAACAGTTAGCCAGATCATCTGTATACTGGAGATTGGTGGAACATGCCAGGCATGTGCAGAACATGACAGAAATCCTAAAAAAGCCAGTATCCACGCATGGATGCTTCCAAAATAACAATGAAGTCGAATGCATATCGACCATGCCATTAATTTTAAGGGATCATTTTGGCTGTTGATAATATAGGCTTATTCGAAGTATCCGTTTATCCACAGGACAACATCCACATCAACCAGAGCAAGATTTTTCTCATTTCGGCTATCCTCTAACCATTGTAAGTGATAACGCTACAAGCTTCGTTTATGAAGAATTTCAGTAGTGGTGCAAAGACAAGGGTGTTGCAAATCTCGCTGGAGCTGCTGAGCGACTGATTTAAAGTTTCAATAATTCTCTAAGGAAACCATCATTGCCTTTAAAAGAATCTGCACAAGAATTTCTACGCCACTATCATTGGGCACCATTGGCTAGTGGATTATCACTTAGCCAACTGCAAACAATCGGCAAATATGAACTCTTATTGATACTATAGTTCCTTCTCCTGCCCACAGAGCACATGGACAACATCTTAAAGAAAGAGCCGCTCGTAATGTGACAAATAGACGTCATGATGAATAATTTAACCACCCCCTTACTTATATCCATGTTATGTCAGAATATATGGAACAACAACATACTCTAAACCACGATGGTCTCCCGGTAAAATCATTCAGGTTATGGGTCCATGCCTTTTTAAGGTAAAGCTTTTATCAGAGTGGCCCCTTATGGAAGAGAAATTTAGACCAACTTTGCTCCAGGTATGGACCAGAAGAAGATTCAGGTTTTTGAATAATGAGAGGAAGTCATCACTCAACGACCTCTGACAGCCCTGAGTCATCAGCCGCCAACACAACCAACTCCAAATACACCTACAAACAAGATGAACTCTCAAAATCCAAGACCTTTAGACTATATATTACCCAGAAGGTCTCAAAGAAAATATCAAGCACCTTTGATACTGGACTTGTAATTGTTCTGGGAGGTGTTATAGTGGACTATACTGTCGGGATAAACAACCGGGGCGACCGACGCGCATGGGGATGGTCTGTGTATAGTGTGTGTGTTCAGTGTGTTCCCGAGACGAGCATGGAGTGAACTTATTTTGAGAACTTGAAGGGCTGAGTAGAAAAAGTACTTAAGTTACAATTTTTCAAAAATGAGTTAAGACAGGCATTATATTTGATTGCTTTCCCTGAATCATTCCTGTAAATATCATTCATGGAAAATGTCCACAAGTGTTTGATTCAGAGTTACCAGGAATAGATTTTAATGTATCTAAATAAGAATTTAAGAATTTTAAACTCAATTTTCTCAAAACTTCAAAAATACACTTAAGTACTTTTTCTACTCGGCCCTTCACTTATAGTTTGAAATAAAATCCATAAAAACATAACACTTTTAGTTTTAACAAATAAATATATGTTATACCAATTAATAAAATTTAGTTCAAGAGCGTTGACAAACGCTGGGTACATTAACATCAGTATACCCATACCTCAAATAAACATAACAAAACATAATCATTTTGCACACGTGAAAATTTAATCTTAAAAACAGAGCTAGATCTATATTTTTTTTCCTTTACAGTTTGTGGGTGTGAAAAACAATGTGTTACGATTATCTTTCAAAATAAGAAAACATACTTTGTGTCCACTTTGTGAAAAGTAATTTCGTGGAAAAGTTGGTGTAAATTTTTAGAGATTTTTTTTTTTTTTTTTGTAAAGAATCACTCAAGGCTGTTACAGTTACAAACGTGAAAATGGGTTTAGATGATCTTCTGTGGATTAAATAAATCTTTTGTTTTACGATTTTCCGATAATGTAGTAGAGAAAGAAGGCAAAAGTTTTGTTAAACTTTTAATGAGGAGACGATTCTATCAAGTTCCGCTAATTTAAAAAATATTTAAAAATTTAAATTTTTGTTTGTGTAAATTTAAGATAATGTTTTCAGAGAAGTAAAATGTTGTCTGGGTGCCCGTAAATTGGTATGGTAGACCTATAATACATAGCTGATAAATATTTCTCAAAACTAAATGAAAATAGAAAGGTAAACATGATTGTATATATGCTTTTTAAAATAAAGAATTCCGATGAGACTTCGCAATAGAAGGTAGAAAATATCACAAAATGCCTATCATTATTTTCACACTAATATTGGGTCATATATTCAAGAACTTAAAAAGTAATATTTATGGACTTATATTATTTAAAATTTCAAAATTTCACATTTACCTTCGATGAAGAAGTAGAACTTTGAGTTAATCCCATAGAATTATAAGTTGTCGTGTTCGTTGATAAGAAACAAGGATTTGCACTTTTGAGCTGCTGAGAACTGTCCACTTGCCATTGTACATTTTTTCCCATTAATCTTTTTAATGGCATTCCACTATTGTGTGTGTGTGTCTTTCCTATTGACCCCACGCATTCTATCCCACTACTGCTTATATTGGTGTCGGGCTCTTCCACAAGTGTAGAGCTTGATGAGTTTGGCCTATGCAGGTCGAAATCATCACCAGGAAGATAAAAGTGGGTTCTTTGACAATCATTGACGGCATTATTCCGCAATGATAGCTGTCCATTGTCATCTTTTTGTTCATTCTCTACATTAATCAAATGTGGTGAATGGCTGCTACCATGTGTATGGTTTTTATGAAAGCGAAGGTGTGGTAAATTAACGTAAGTCACTTTGTCTGATGGCGTGTTAGAGTCTGCAAATACGTCATCTGAGGATATGTTGAGATCAACATTGGCATCTTCTAAAGACACTGGTTCTGGTAGTGAAGATTCATCAAGCGACCTTGCTCGGGATTCCATTTCCAGCGATCTCTGGGGTACCTGATTCGCTGATCTACACAAGCCATCAATAGATGAACTTCGGATTTTCTGAAAGGATTCTTGCAGTGATGTCTGCCTAGTTGGTAAAGGTGGTGGTCCTGCAGCTCGATTCCTTCTCCGTCTTATTGTCAGTACCACATGGCCAGACTTTATAGCTCTTTGTAACAGTTGTCTACAAAATAAAACAAAGGTCAGAATTATTGCATTTATAAGTTAAGTACAGTGCAACGCTATGACACAAATTCGGGTTTAACGTGGTACGATCATGGTTGCCATATTTCGTATATTCATCCGCTGTATGATGTTCAAGAAATAAGTATAGAACAATGACGTCGCTACAGAATTGGGATGGGGACCAGAGATAAAAATATAATTAAGTATTTGTAATTATAATACACGTGTTCATTAGAATATTAAACTTGCAAAGTAATAACAGATATTTAAACCGATAATATTGATTTGTTCATATTTGTCCATCGTGGTACGCTTATGATCAACATATTTTACTTGTTTGATTTTTTTTATATGAATTAGCTACATTTAATTTTTTTTTAAAGACATTTATCCCATACAAGATGTACATTTTTAAAATCGAAGATGTTCTTATACTCATCATCATGACAGCATTCATTTAAATATCTATTATATACAGCTCACTATGACTATGTTTGTTTGTAAATCAATCACAAGTAAACCAAACAATAGATAGATGGCTTTGTGAGATGTTCAGATTAAGTTATATTTGGTGTATGCATTTTTAATAAGCCTTTATTCAGAACGATGCGGTTTCAATCATCTGTTAAAGGAAAGTCTTCCGTGCACTTTTGTTTGATGCACGCATTTTAAATAAAGATTTATTCCGTGGGCTTAAAAAATATTTGTAGTAATGTTTTCAACAAAATATTAGCTCTTTTATGCAATCATATTCTTTAAATACTAGCGAGAACCCGGCATGCTTTGCAATGCTACTCAAAGAAAAAAATGTATTTGCGCTTTGATTACGTTTTTGAAGTAATTTTTAAATAGGAATTATTTTTTTTTCCTTCTCGTGCGTACACAAATAAATTACAATGTTTTTCGACGCATGCGAAGGCAACATACAGCTGTCCACGCGAGAAGCATGGATTTCAAAATGTAGTTCACACACTTGAAACGATTGATCCACCCATGCAGTAGCTCTGTTTGAAATTATATTTATATAGGTCACGTTTAAAAAAATAATAATGCCCACGGCCAGGGCCGACCCTAACAATTGCGGGGCCCTATGCGAAACGGATTGCGCATGGCCCAGTCTGGGTAGGAATAAGGATAATAAGTGAAAATTAAGATTTTGTAATAGAAAATAAATTCGGGGCGCGGCCTATGAAAGTGCGGGGCCCACTGCGGCCGCATAGTTTGTAGTGTCCTAAGGTCGGTCCTGCCCTCGGCCCTAAACGCAAAATTGTAAAAAAAAATATATAATTCAGAAACCTACTTATTATGTCACACACAAACTGAAATGTCGCTTGTATTTGTTTCTATTCCATCCACCCATACATTAGTTCTGTTTGAAATTATATTTGTATAGCTCATATACGGCCCAAAAGGAATATCTCAAAATGGTATACTATTTCTGAAACCTTTGCGGGCGTGCGCACAACAACTTACAAAAGTTTTATCGTAATCGGATAAATGGTATAGGAACGCACACTTAACATAAAATTATATTTAGCCCATAAAAGAAAAAAAAAGAATCTATCGTCCCGGGCCCAAAAGGAAATATTGTAAAATGTGTGTAATAATTCAGAAAAATTTGCTGGCGTGTGTACAACTCACAAAAGTTTTATCGCAATTGAACTAGATTTAACTAAATAAATAATGAAATATTATGTATCCACTATGCATGGATGGTGGACCTTTTAATCACTGGGATTTAAGTTAACTAATAATAAATTTAGAAAATTTTAAGGCGTAACAATTTTTCATCTGGATATGCGAGGAAGGAGTCCATACTGGCGTTTGCCCCGGTCACACAAAAAATTCTAAAAGACACTTTTTTAAAAATAAATTTAAAATTCATTTTAACAAAACATACGCATAGATCCTTATTTAAGTTCGAACATTCTATAGATTGTTTTTTTAAACATGACGGCCATTGACGGGACGAATTAACTTTGTCATGCAATAATTGCCAATATTTCCTTCGCTTGTTAGAGCCATTCTAGAATGAAAAGATTCAAGAAACTACCCGCTGTTGACCAAAGCTTGGATTCAATCTTAACCTTAGTACAGGAAACACAAAGAAGACAAATGGGAACAGTTTATCAGCTAGTGCTGGATTAACCTAACGGCAAATTCTAAACCGTTTGCGTGTTATTTTATACTTTTCCTAAGTCCAGGCAGGCATTCTTTACAATGCGTAGAAAATGTTTAATATATAATGTCTAATATATTTCATACGCCAGGCATGTTATTCCTTGCCCGGGTATTCCATATAATTCTTGCCTGGATGTTTGTGTGAGGTAAGGTGTTCAATGCGTATTTGTTGAAAGTATACATTAGTTAACGTTTGGTTTTAGTCATGGGATGAATATTTCTTGCATTCTATTTTAATTTACTAATTCTATTTTCAATCTTTATAATGTGAGATTTATTGTTTTAATTCATTTAAATAAGACTATAAAGCTTTTAAACTTTAGACGAAAGCATAGTTTCTATACCCAATGGCAAACATATTCCCAAGCCCTGACGTAAATCAAAAAACGTGCCACAACACGATAGAGTTAGCAGAGGACATGAATGGAGTGAGTAATGCCTCTGCTATGTGATTCTCGGGGGAGGGGCGCGGAGGGGAGACGGAAAGAAAACGAAGAAATCGTTCCAATATGTTCTCTCTAGTTAAACTAGAGCAGCTTCAAGCCTTCTCTCCATGAAAACGTTATTTTTTAAATTTTAATTTTAAATCCCCAACACACATTTATGCACCTGTTTTATCCCTTTCCGTAATACTTTTAGTTATGAAGATTTGATGATTTTAATTTGTTTTTATTATAGATGTTCAGTAAAAATGTACTTTTACAATTTTTTTACTATTATCAAAGCAGTGACGTAGCTAGGGTTGGTGTCACTCGGTGCGGTAAACTCGTGATGTCACCCCCTCCCCCCCGACTTCCATGATGGATTTCTTCTTGTTAAAATAAGTCCACAGTATAACAATGACAAGAACAAAAACAAGTTATTGAAGTTCAGAAGCCAAATATATTTAAGAATTGTTATATGTACTTAGAGTCACCCATTGGTATCAATGGAAAGTTTATTTCTCATAATTTAGATAAATATAGCTTCCTGTAATTTACGAAAGTTACAGAACACTTCAATCGGCGTTTAATCATGGTCAAACGGTGTTTTCTGACCTAATTATAGGGTCACCTCATTTCTGACCCTGTTCAACCTGAATAAGAGAGTAGCAGTCACTGTAATCCAATCAAGATTAGATTACCGTAACATTTGTTTGTGGCGTTTACCTCAAAACTGAATTCAGGGACTCCAGAAGGTACAAAATACTGCATCACGCATTGTATTGCATATAAATAAATCTCACCACATCAACCCAGTTCTTAAAGATCTCCGCTGGCTTCCTGTGAGTGAGCGCATTAACCACACTATTCTGTCCCTGTTTAGAAGGCTCTGCACCTGAATATCTTTAAAAGCTGATTTCTAAACATGTATTCATACAGAACCTGGGTTCTTCAACACAGTCCTTACTGGGAGTTCCCAGTGTGGATGGACACAAAAAGAAGTCATACCGAGTACGCCCTATTGAAGCTATCGGGCATAAATTATGGAAGATTTTTTCTAATTTTTGAAGGAAATTGAAAATGATAAAAAGTAATTTAAGAAACATTTAAAGACTTTTTTCTTTAAATAGATTTTAAGACATCAGAACGCTGTGAGCATGCTAAAAAAGCCTGCTTGTTTGCAACCTGATGTGTTGGAAACCTGCTATCGTAGAAACCTGATATTGTGGCCCCTTGTTCTGGTGGTACACTTTTCTTGTATTTAACCGAGTTCTGTTATGAAACCTACTGGAGCAACTCTGTAAAATTACGTTTTCCTTTTTGGGCCCCCTCCCCGTGAGAGTATCACCTAATGCAGTCAACTCCTCCGCACCCCACTAGTGACAACAACGGTGAGTGGTACATTTGTTTGTTTCATAGTACTATAAATAATTCTACTCATAATTTATTAAATTTCATTTCTAAATGATAAAATGACTTACCTCGCTGAATGTTTAGTCTCCTTGTGAAGGGAATCTCCGTTTATATCCACAATCTCATCATTGACTTTAACTCGTCCGTCTAGGTTACAACGACTGGCTTGATTTAAGGCAACGATTTTACAACTTAGAGTCTGTCGTAACAACCTTACCACTGACGTTTCGTCACGACCATAACTGACATCTGACACGAAGGCCAAATCATTATCAGAGCCTCTGTGTCTTGGGTTCACGTCGCTCAGGTTTCCCCCTGAAATTCGATGTTTAGGAGAACTGTTAGCTGAAGACGGAACAAAGTCGACCTCAACGCCTATATCATTAAGTCCTTCGGTATCTAATTGAACTGAAAAAATCAAATCTTTGCGAGGAGGTTTAGAAGGCGGCGGAGTACGGGTCGCATCTTGTTTAGCGCGCTGGGATTCTTGTCTTGAGCAATGAGGTTCAGATGCCCGATGGTACTGACGGAAGGTCTCTAGCATAGGTGAGAAGGTTCGAGAAGAACCCATAGAAATAGCATCCATGTCAAAATCATGGAGCTCATAATCAACATGTGAAGTCGAAGCAGACCTGTGAGGCATTTCTCCAGTCCTATCACGGGCTCTACTCCGTCCTCGCTTCCATTTACCGCTGCCTTTTCGCATGACATTACCTTGAGGAATAATTTTGCTAAAGTAAGACTTTATTGCATCCATCTTGCAGGCAGTAAAGCACTTCTGTAGTGGCTTGTCATTTAGACTCTTGCATTGCCATTGCAACTGTGATTTCAAATATCCATCCTTTACATTTTTGTTTAAACTTGATAAAGCTATAAAGGGACCTCTAGATTATTGTACCTTGCAAAGAAGACGTTATGCGGCATTCGAGTTTTCATCAGCCATTCCCCTGATACGGAGCTTCATGTACCTGTAGAGAATTTTTAAAAATAAAATTAATATTTTCAATTATTTTTATTTTTCAGCTGCATTATATGATATAAATAATGAGATCGGCTGGTATTGAGTCTGTAACAGAGGTCTCACATTTACCCTAGACCAAGACTAGCTAACACATTTTATGTTTAAAATGTATATTAAAAATTTTATATGGGGCCATAGATCGAGATGTCAAAGGATGCCACCCCCCCCCCCACCCTGGCCACTTCCAGGGGACCAAAAGAACGATATGTTTATTATATAAACCTTTTGGTAAGATGATTCCTAAATTCAAGCCTTGCCCCGGGAGAAAAAAGGAAAACAAGGGAATTATTCTCCCCACCCCCTACCCGATGAAATATCTCTTATATTTTATATCTTATTTTATCTTATATATATAGTTTGCTTCTGGTATGGCTGCTTCCTTTTCACAACCGGCTCTCCCCCTACTCAACCCGTTTTTAGGAGTAAGGAGTGAAAAAAAGCTGTACGGCAGCGAGCGTCATACGTAACTGTTTAACTCGGGTAAAAGGTTAAATTTTCGGAGGATACTATTATATGAAGCAATACAGAACCACGAGTATAGTGTAGGAGAGTCTATAGGAATGTCTATATATTTAGGACTATGTATAGAACTTCTGTAGGACTGCGCGAGGCCTTCTGTTTAAAGGCAGGCAGGTATGGTGCAGGACTGTCTGTAGGCCTATTTTACAAGCCTACAGGTATGGTGTAGGACTGTGGGCCTTTTTTTAGAGGACGGCGGGTATGGTGTAGGACTGTCAGTAGGCCTATTTTAAAGGCCGGCGTGTAGGGTGTAGGACTGTGTGTAGACCGTTTTAAAGGCCGACAGGTAAGGTGCAGGACTGTCTGCAGGCCTCTTTTCTTTTTAAAGGCCGGCGGGTAGGACTGTCTATAGTCGATAGGCATATAGTTTAAAGGTCGGCATATATTATAGAAAATGAGAAGATAACTTTTTTGTAACCCTTGGATCTACCGGGTATTTTCTCAAAACTGCCCTCCCCTTTTTTAAACCCTAGTTACTAAAAATAAAGTGTATGTTTTTTTGTGAGAAGTGAGATTGTTAGCTAAAGTACTTGTAAATTGTGTCCCCTTAATTTTACCGTTTGAAATAAAGCGTTTTCTGACTGGTTCTTTGCCTTTCAGTTATAATCCTTTATAACCCATTGTGGCATGGCTATATCCTGAAACAACAGTCAACGCAAGAGACTCGAATCACATATCTACAACCCCCAAAAATCGTTTAAATCGTTATTTTAATGGCTAATTGTAACCATACCCCCCCCCACACACACACACAAAACACACATTGTCAAATAAACCGGGCGCGTTTAAAAAATCAATATAAATTTTGAGAACCGTTCAATAAGAAATTTTAAATAAGGTTACCTTCTATACATACTCGTTTGATATTGATGAGTATTGGTGACTCAATCTAAAATAATCAGTAACGTAACGTGTTTTTAAATTTTAAAAAAGAATGACTGCCTTCGAATTGAGAATTGTCCAAAATTTATTTCCTGACACATTTCACACATCTTTAAAAATCCAGAAAAGTATAAAAGTTTACTAGGACTCCTTTATGGTGTCTTACAATTTATTTATCTTCACAGACTTTTTTGGTGGAGTAAATCAACAAAATCATTAACTGACAAATTTGTATCACTCAATCGCTGTGTCTTTTTAAGACAACAGCAAATTGCAGAATGTCTAATAATATTAATACAGCTGGTATTATAATCATAACACATGCACCATTTCCTGTGAGAATTGAGCACATGGCAGGACCGCTAGCCTACTACACATATTTTACGTATATTCGCTGGTCGAATACTGTTGTATCAACACACACTGGTATTAAATTCCATTTCAGAATTCAGTGAACGGATGTATAGTCAACCACAATATCATTGTTACACGTCAAATTGACAGAGCTAACAAGTGATTAAAACACTGCCTAATATAAGAAATGAACAGAAAACTTCCATTACTCACACCTAACAATTGCACCCTACAAACAGATAAATATAATGGCGTATTTTCTTATACTTACAGAGCGTCCAGATGGGCCGCGGTGAACAATGGCGCACTGTAGGGATGCGTTTAAAACTTTGAATAAAAAACTCATTAACGCATCCTAAAAGTAAAAGTGTGCGGACAGACTATAGAGAATATACGTCACACATGAACAAGACGGTTTCTTACTTTGCTTTGGTGCTTCATACTCGAAAGTTTGAAATTTCACCATAAAACTTTTTGAAAGAAACATCAAATTAAAGTATGCGCCAAAGTGTACCCAGCGCATTTTGAGTTTGTCTGATTGTCTTTAGCACTCTAAATTTCTGTACCCCCTTCCTTCACGCTGATAAGTGTTACAGTATCCAGAGTGAATTTAGTTTATGTATGGCACTGGACACCATAAAGCCTCCCACAAAACTTTAAACATTTCTTTCCCCTAATCAAAAAGTCTAATAAAATCATTGAATTCAATTATCCTCTAAAATGCACCTCTCGCTATGGAAAAAATATAAAAAAAATCTGGGGAGAAGTTCCTTCCATCGCTCAAGATTCATCTTACTTACTTAGTTGGGCATAGGGTGTCTACGCGAATTTTACATTCATCTCAGTCCTGTGCGTTCCTTTTCAGTTGCTTCCATGTGTATCCCAAACTTTGTGTGTCTGCATCTAGCTCGCGTCTCGATGTATTTATAGGGCTTCCTCTCTGTCAAGTCAGTGTTTATGAAGGTCTGTACTTTCTGCGTAATGCTCTCTGTTGTTCTACAAGTTTCGGCTTCATATAATACGACTGTTTTGACATTTCTGTTGAAAATTCTGACTTTGGTTTGAAGAGTCAACTCCTTATTCATATTTTTGTTTAATAGTATAAATGCTGACCTAACTTTTCCATGACATCCGCTTCGGATCTACCATTTATGTCAATGGTGCTGCCTAAGTATATGAAGGCTTCCACTGCTTTAAATGCATTTCCAACCAGACAGATATGCTCTTGGCTGGATGAGTTTACCTTTATGATCATTGTCTTGCTTATATTTATATAAACCAAAACAAGATATATCGGCGACCTCGATTTCTATACTACACCCCGATGAAAATGATCGATAATTTTGATGACGAGAGAAACACTGCCTATAGGCGTAGCTACTATTAGTGCCACCATAGGACCAAATATTTTTGCCGCTCTCCCTTTCACGATACAAACTCTGAAGTTATTTTAAAATGCCGCACCTCCATATAAAGAAAAAGTGGCACCTGGTGAACAACCTCATCCTCCCCCTTTCTGCACCACTGGACGAGGCGTAGCTAGAGTGTTTGGCGTCAGGGACATTATTTTTTACGCCCCCCGCCCCCCCCCCCCCGCTCAACTCTAAAACTAATTATTTTCAACATCAAATACCATCAAAGCCTATTTTGGTGCCTCCGCTGGCCTGGCGCCCCGGGAGGTATGTCCCATCTGCCATCCTTTAGGTACGCCTTTGACCACTGGCAACCCCCCCCCCCCCCCCCCCCCGAAAATCTGAAATGCACCCCGGGAGGAAAATGTCTAAAAGAAGCACTGCTCCCATACCCCGTGATGGGGCCTACTGTGTATATTTTAATTTTTGTAATATTCAACATAGGCCCACACGAAAAGACACAAGGCATTTTAATGTTATTTTTAAAAAAAAATTTTGTTATACATTAATAGCAATGAAATATAAATTATTACATGTAAAATTAACGTAGTTTGAACCACATTCAGATTTTAAATGATTTAATACTATTAAAGATGTAAGGCTTAGTGCCAATGTTTCCATCACAAGCACGCCTCCTATCTTTAGGTGATAACTTATCGCTCTCTCTGTCACTGCCCCCTATTTACGTTCTCACAGTTGAACCTTTTAAATAGGGCAACTAGGAAGGGTTGCAGGAGGGGTAGAGTTAGTGAGCACAGAGCATAATGGGTTAGTGTAAGATTGAGGTTACACGGAGATTTCAGCCTCGAGATCGCGATGTAGAAACGGTAGCAGAGCACAGATTAGGAGGTGGGGAGGGAGGCAGCTGGACTCAATTCCTCTGTTATTTTAGGGGGCGGGATTTGGTGGAGGATTTTTTTTAAGTAGATATAAATGATAAATCAGTTGAAATGCCAATAAAGGAAATGAAGTAAAAACAAGTTTTTCAAACGATGCTTTCTTGAAATACTAGAGGCATGACGTATCTTTTTCAAATCTGGAACTGGATGTTGTTCAAACCAAGATCAACGGGTAATCATATATATTCATCACACTGTAACAAAAAACAGAAAATGGATAATTTAGTTTAATCCTTGTGGACTTTTTTTTTCGGTAGTTGTTGCTAATGTCGAATGTTAAGATATACCAGAAGTCGACAGTAGGTAGAGGCCCTATTAAGGCGGAGGGGGGGTTCGTCCAATTGATCGCGTCTCACACTCATAAGAGCCTCACAGTTTCACCTGATATAAACGTTAGTGAATGAAAAAAAAAATTCAACGTGATAATAGTGGAATTTGTGGACCATCCAAATTTAAAACGTTTTAAAAACATGGCTGCCTGAGGTTATCATGGCTTCCAACAGGCTCTGCTAAGAAATGTCAATGAGTAAATGAAATAATAGTTTATATATGACTCGATGGTATCGGGATAATAATGGTAGGCACTTTGCGATAATTTCTAACTGTTATTGCGAAAACACACCACAATTCATTATTTTAAAAATAAGTATCTATGTAATTATGTTTACGTTTCTATCATCATTAAGTTTTGAGAAGTATTTTTCTGATATAGCCTATATTATACGCCTACCCTACCCCTTTTTACGCACCTAAACTACATTTTTCTTTCTCTAAATTTAACCTTAAATAACCAAATCTAATTGATCACTAATTATACCACTGTTGTTACTTATTGAGTTCATTGTTGCCCGGTGCGCCATGTGCCTAGGGCGCCATCAACGATTATCCAACGTAGGAAAAATCATTGCATATGGGTGCCAGGGAAGCAAAATAGAAATTGCATAAGAAATTTCCTGATCTAAAGGCTAGAATAAAATGTCATCGGTAGGTTAATTGCTCATACTTCCCACAGTACACTTATAATAATAGTGCCCACGGTAGGCTAAGTGTTTATGCTGTCCAAATACAAGTGAAGAAAAAAATTTATTGAACTTTTTAACTTAAACGCATTTCTAGAGAAATTGAGTGCCTACAATTATTTAAGGGAGGTGATGATTGTAATTCAAATCTGAAAAGATTGACGTTAAAGTTATCAATGTCATAATTAATATACAGAAAAACATTACTTTTGTGACACATAAATAATCTTATACGTCTGCACAATAGATTCCTCTTGACTCTTGCACAACAAATATTGGTTTCATATTAACCTTTACAAATGTGGGTTTATTATAACGCTCTTATTCAGCCAAAGTAAAATATGCTAAAAGTATGGGCAGTGTGGCTTGACGTTAATACTTTGATATTTATTATTTTAAGTAAATTCCAAAAAAATGCGTTTGATCATTTAAATTCATTTTGGTAAAAAGAATAAAATAATTACTTGGGTTGCAGGGCTATTCTGGTAGGCTTATTCTCTGTTAACATCACACTGTAAATTTGCGACAAATCTGTTGGGAGATAGGTGGAGCAAGAAGGTAATCAATGGCAGGAAATGATTCTTTCGGAAGCAAAGCTTACTATAGGGTAAAGCATGATGAGTCAGTCAAGGGAAGGGAAGTAACTGGGTCAGCTGTGCTATAATGATAGGAAAAAAAGTAGGTCGAATATTTTTTAACAAATAGCGACAAAAGGGAAGAAAGTCTTATTTTCTTAAAATCACCTCACCAGATGGAATTTTTTTCATGAATGTTTTCAAACTTAACTTTAAAAATTATCTAGTTTAATTTAAGTTGTTGTTTTTTTCCTTGTTTCTTTTTTTTAATAAATGGGGGATTTAGACCTTAAAATTTAGATAAAAGTCCGGGAAAACGTTGCATATTCTGAGAACTTATGCATTTAGGGTTGTGTTAATTTTAGTAGTCATATAACGCACGATAGTTTCAGAAGAAAATTGCAATAACGTAGTTGTTTGGTCATAAAAGTAAATGCTGCCTAGCTTTATGAAAAAATAAGTTAAATAAACCGAAAGGAAAAATGCATTATAGGTCTATAATTTTAAAAGAAATGTGATCATTAATATATATAATATAAGATATAGACCCAGAGTGGACGTAGGAGTGCTTAGCCATCGCGTGGGCCCTGCAACACCTGCGGCTGCATGGGGCATCAGTTATTTCAGGGGCCCAAAGTTGTGCTGTGGATAAAAATTATCATATTTACATGCAGGGAGCCCAAAACAGAAATTGGCAAGGGGTGGGGCTCGAAAAGTAACACGGCGGCTCTGCAGGGCGAAATTTTCTTTCTTTAGAGTTTGTTGGATTTTTTTTCGAGGAAGTGGGTGGCAAATATCTTAGCCCACCCCAGGTCGCAGTAACCCTGGCTACTCTACTTAAAATGACATTTCTTTAAAAATTTCACCGTACTAAAGTAATATGCATTCTAAAATTTAAATCGGAAGTGCTTTCTTTTTTCAATTTTAAAATCTATTAATATTTACATAACTTATATGTAGTAGCCTACAATACTTCCTTAAACTATCTAAAAAAATCCATTGAATTATTCTACTATTTCACTTGTGGGACGGGAAGTATGAGCTAGTTTCCCGGGTTTTAACATTATAAATGCAAAATACATACATTTGTGTAAAAGCGAATAAAATAAAATGCTTTTTGTGCCCGTGTTTCAATGCCATAAGCTATTTTTTTTATTACTCGTTATTTTAAAAAAAAACAAGAAACAAACAAACAAACTTCTAGCCATTAAGTGATAAAGTTATATTTTTCGTTCGCACACAAAATAATAAGCCAAGGTTGAAATTGCCATTGTATTGACTTAAAGGTATTGGTCGGCACTATGGTAATATTTTCGCCAGTTATGGGTGAGATCAACACAACTACCTAGTTAAACTATAGATTACCTTGAACCATAAAGAACTATCATCACATTGTGTTAGTAGTATCCAACAATGTCAGCACGTGCCTGTGCTAAGGGTTACAGATACTGTGGGGAAACTAGATTCAGACATAGGCGAAATTTTTGTGGAGGGAGATCCTGGCAGAATTCAGGCAGCGAGCTCGCTCACTCTCGACCAACACTCAACACTAACAAACAAACTGGTCGAGGGGGGAGAAGAAATAAACAGCTGCCGCCTGACACTTAGCAGTGTAGGGGTAAAAGTTTCGAGACTTCCAACGTCTATTCAATATCGGTATGATGCATTATTTGCTATTACAGGCTAATGAGACCTTGAATTATTGGACCGACTACTAAATATTGATATGACGTACTTGTTATTATAGACTTATTTAACAGTAACTGCAATTCAAAAGCCTTATTAACTATAAATGGTTTTCAACTTTAGAAAGCTAGATACTAAGTAAGCGAGATGTTTTAAAACGAATATCTCTTCAGAATTCAGATGTAGTAACTAGCAAAGTATATTTTTAACAACATATCTTATGAATTATTTCACTAACTAAATAGTAACATAGAACGTATAAAATTTAATCACTCGATAAATACTTTTGGATTTCTCTTATGTCAAAGAGATCGATAATTCCTCGCAATTTAATGAAAGTATTCAGATCGGCATTTAAAGCATGCCTTGATTGTTCGAAGGCCAATGCAGCTGGTGTAAGAACATCTTATAGAAAAACAATCAATACTTCTATTAAGTGCAATTACTATTATTATTGGTGGTCTTATATAGCGCGGTACCCCAGCCTAGGGCTGGGCTCACCGCGCTGTACATAAAAATATGAGCAAAGGAGACATAATCGTGACATTAAAATAAAATACATTTATGTAATAAAGAACAGCTGTATCACAACAAAACAAAAACAAATATGTATACACCCCACCCATCCCAGAACTTTTACATATCAAGCCTTGGACGGCAGCCAGCAGCATCGTTTATCGGTCAGAAGGGGGAATCAGTCGGGGTAGTAGAGTTTAAAGATATTTCATTGTGTTTTGAGGGCAATTTTGAAGGCCTGGGTGGTTGGTATAGTGCGGATGTGTAGTGGCAGAGAATTGAATTGTTTGGGGGCGCAGAATGAGAAAGATCGTTCACCATATGTTGTAGTGCGTGTCTTGGGAACAGACAGAATATGCATCCTGCGGAGGAGCGAAGCTGCCGAAAGGGTGAATAGACAGAAAGAAGTTCGGTTAGATAGGAAGGGCAGAAATCCGAGAAAAAGTTGTGACAGAGAACAGACAGCTTGTAACCAATGCGTGCCTGTATAGGGAGCCAATGACGTGAGCGGGGTAGTGGAGTGACGTGATCACGTTTTTATGCATTTAGAACTAGCCTAGCAGCTGAGATTTGAACTTTCTGCAGTTTTTCTATAAAGTGTTTTGGTGAACCTGACAGAAGAGAGTTGCAATAGTCAAGACAATAGAGAACATAAACACAGACCTGGGTTTTTGTTGCGCTAATTGTGAGGTAGTGATGGATGGAGCTGATCTGACGGATAGCGGTGGATGATGAACAACAAATGTGAGAGATATGTTTATCGAGAGACATGTTAAACGAATACAACGCATAACTTGAAAGTGTTTGTTTTAATAGCAGGGTTTCTTTCAGGCATACCTCCGGGGGGGCACTTACCCCGGAGCAAGTCAAGTGCCCCCCACCCGGGGGGAAATGTGTAAGAAAAAATAATTTTTAAAATAAAAAACTACTCTTAATTTAGTTTTTATAACATGTTTTAAACGTAATTGAAATGTGTGCCATTCATCGATTACAATTAATGGAACAAATAAAATATCGCTTTGTTCGATATATATTGATGATTCATATCGTTCAGGTTAATCTTGTTGCAGGCTCGCAGAAATTGATTATAAATATCGCATTGTCTTGAAAATTGGCCGCTCCTGATCATAAGCTAAAACTTACTTTTCTTATTCGCATATATCGGTATTTTTTATTTAATTACATTTTAAAGCTGCACAAGTTGAAATACTTTTTTATAACACTGTATTAAACTACCTTTACATCGATATAAATGTATATAAATTGAATATAGTTCTTGCTAAGTAATAAACATGTGCAATATGTTTTCAAATTATATTTTATAATAGTATTATGTTTTTTAAAAAAATCTTGTTTAGAAAACATTTTAATGTAGTAGATTCCATATATACTGACTTAGATAAAATGAAAACTTAAAAAAAGAACTATAAAAAAAACACTATTTTTTTAAACAACAAATTAGGAATTTATCGGTTGCATACAAATAGTGTAAATTTCATCAATAATTATTAAATCAAGTGCGTTTTTAATTTGTTAACACAGTTTCTCGAACAGAGTAAAATGATTTTTAAAAAAAATATTTAGTCGTTATTTATTTTATCCCCAATGAATTCTCTCTGTTAATATGATAATAATAAACTATATTCCCCAGCTGTTTGAACTATTTTAAAAAAAATTATTTTAAGATGATAATCCAGTAGAAAGAATATATATATATTTAAACAACGTATTTGTTTTTAAAAAATTGAGTATTTCGATTATTTTGTAATTGCCATTTTTGGTAGTAGTTAAAAAATTTATATGGAATTGATAAAAATAAAAAAGTTTTAAAGTATAATATCGAAGAGGCAAGTTGTAATGATCTGAAGCAAATTATAGTAGTTTAAAAATCTAAATTAACATTTCAATCAACTGAATATTTAGAATTTAAACTTTATTTTTATACGAAAAAAATCACACATTAATAAATAAATGATGTCTTTTGTAAACAACTCATTACTTCTTAACAATTATGTCGGTTGCATATGATTTATGAATAAATTCCAATTTTGAAAACCCATAAAGATGTAGTCTTTAGCCTTTTGTACAGAAAAGCTTTTTTTTTCTTTTTGACTTTGGTGAAACTTGGTAATTTTTTAGAAATAAACGTATCTTTTTGGGTTGTTTTTTTTTTTGTGATGGATACCTTTTTTGGAAGGAATTCTTTTTAAAAATTTAAAAAACAGTTTGTATTAAATTCATTATTTTTTTATGTAGTTAACCCCAAAATTATTTTAAATAAAAACTTAAAAAACACATTACTTTTCAATTTTAAAAAAATGGTTGCATAACACACTTATTCAAGTAGACACGTCGCTTGACTTTTTGTAGCACACCGGCTACTTTTCGGTTTTGTCCCTCCCTTCCTAGCGCTAAAAGTTAATAATTTAATGTAATTACAGCCCAACTTTAAGCCCTAAAATATACGAGGCCCCATGCAGCTATACGGGTTGCCGACCTCACACGATTTCTCTTAGGTCAAATGGCACATAAAATCTTAACTAGCATCTCTCCCGTTGCTCTCCAGTTAAGTGTATAATGATGCGAAACTAAATTTAACTATGTAAAAAAATTGCATTCTTGCATTTTGAATTAATCAAACACTTTCCGGGACCTATAAAGTTTTAAGGGGCGAGTCTAAGCTATGGAGTATCTCTCGATAAAAAAGCATACCAAGTGGACTGAATTTATTTAATATTGGGCTGGTGGAAGAGTTAGTGATGTCCTGTTATTATGGTTATTTCTAGCGCCTATCACCCAAAAGTCTGAAATGTTTACATCAGTGGCGCTTCATCCCATGTAGGGCCCTGACCTGCTCCGCCACATTCTTTCATTCGGATCAATCCATAGCTTTACACCTCCATGTGTGAGCCCCCAACCTTTGTAAGTCCTTCTCTACATCGTCAATCCATCTCAGTCTTGGTCGACCGGTGAACCGTCTGCCCATAGGTTTCTGCCTGTAGATCGTTTTTGCTGCTCCAGAATCCGGCATCCTTTCAAAATGTCCTGCCCAAGGCAGTCTGCCTTTTTTTTTAAATTGTTGTGACTATGGATGGGTATTTGTACAATTGATATAGCTTTTGGTTTGTATGGATTTCCAAAACAAAATTGCCTATCATCTGGTCATATATTTAGCAGGTTCTCTGCTTTTCTGGTAGGATCCAAGTCTCACTTGCTTAAGTTACTACTGGTCTTATGATAGTGGTGTATACTGCCTTCTTTGTTCCCTTAGCGTGGTTTTTGCTGCGAAGTAGCTTTAGTAAATTGAAAAAAGACCGTTTGCATGATGTTATTCTTTCTTTCACTTCCGATTGTATTTACTTTTGCTTATTTATAGTCAGCCCTAGATATTTGAAAGTAGCTACCCTCTCAAAGGTGTCGTTGTTCATATTGATGTTGTCATCAGTGCGTATTTCCTGACATTATCATATATATTGCCTTCGCTTTGTTTACATCAAGACCAGCTTTGACCGTGACATCTTCAAGTTCCCTGAAAGTTTTAATTATATCATCATTGCTGTTATACCAATATATCGTCTGTGTATTGCAGTGGATGGCTTTATAAAGTTCATTATGGTTGTTATGTACCACCTCTCTGGTGCTCACACGTATGTTTCTAATGCCTTTTTCTAAAGTGATGTTGAAAAGGATACACGGATTTCCTTGTCTGAGGCCCTGATTAATTGGGAACTCCCTCAAGTCCTCTCTCTGTACTTTAATTCTACTTTTGGAGTTATCCATCGTCATATGTATGAGTCGGGTAAGTTTGTTAGGGACTCCAAGTTCCAGGAGAGCAGCATAGGTATTTCCTGTCGACGCTATCATAAGCTGATTTGTAGTCCACATATAGTTGGTGTATGTTGATGTTGTATTCTTAGCATTTCTCTACGAGACATCTAATAGTAAATATATGAACGTCTGAAATGCCCCTTCAAACATTGTGTGAAAGATACATTGAATTTGCACCACAATGCATCACTGCATTTTGAATTTATTGTTTTTAAATTAAGGTGATCCCCTGCCCTCACTTTTGCTCAAGACTCTTCGGATTCCTCAATTTCTGCTATCCTCCCCCCTTTTTTTCCTTGACGTCGATCATTGTGACTTAACGGGGTTGAATCTAATCTTGTGTCAAATGATTTTCTTCGGCGCACCACAACCACAATGAATTTAGTTTGTGTATGGCACTGTTCCGCATAATGCCTCCCCTGACGCTTGAATAATTATTTTCCCTGATCAATGATAGTGATAGTCTTATCAAAACATTCGAATCATGTAAACTCCAAAACGCACCTCTTGATTGTTAAAATAATCACACATTTTCTGGCTAGGAAGCCATAGGGATGCTCGATTGCTGCCCTACTTCCGGATAAAAATGGCAGCATTACTTGCACTGACAATCAATTTTGGTGCTGATATATACACTGCCCAGCGGCGTGCCAAGTGTTAGCACCACCCTAGGTGGGTTAACTTTTTTGCCGCACTACCTTTCTTGATAGAAATTCCGCAGATGTCCGAAAATCCTGCTGCTCACTCTAAAGAAAAAATGACACCTGGGAATACCAAATGTTCGCCCCCCCCCCCTTTTTCTACGTCACTGGCGTGAATCTTTGGTGCCGGGGACAAGATTCATTCCCCCCCCCCCCCCGCTAAGCCCTGAAACCTATTATTTTCATTCATTAACACTATAGCTAGTCTGGCGCCTGGGGACATATGTCCCCTATGCCCACCTCAGCTACGCCTCTTTCCAATGGTACTGCCCCCCTCCCCCGAAAATCTGAAATGCCCCCCCCCCCCTGGGGGAAATTGTCTGAATGAAACACTGTTAAATAGGAAATGCAAAACTGTATAATAATGTGTTGCCACAACTGGTGTCGGGTTTAAGTAGGCTTATAGGCGCCATAAGCGGTCGCCAAGAGGGAAATATATAAAAAATACATTTACGTTTTTTTACGAATTCGACTATGATTCTGAAATTCCATATGATCCAATCCTTTAGCAAGATAATAAAAAAAAGAATGATAGTGATCAGATAAGGGTCGATTTTTTCACAGTCACATATTTGAATTTTTTTTTTGACATTAAAAAAGGAGAGCAATTTGATTTTTATTTTTTTTAAAGTTTTCAAAGAACTTAGAATGCATGGACCTTCAATTAGCTTTAGCGTCTGAAAATAAAAATTACACCGCACTGCTGTATGAAAGGATTGGTGGTGATAGTTCAACCCAGGTGGCACTTTTTTCAATACATTTCCGGCCCAATACAACGAAAAGAGATTATTTTAGGGATCAAAGGTCAAAAAGCGTAATTTATTTCACCATTAATTATCCTACCTACTGTTATAAGACATTGAATTCTGAACAATTGGCTAAAGTCTACTTATCAGAACCAGTCAAATAGAAAAAAGGGTAGAAAATATAGCGCAAAGGGGATCAAACCAAATTTTAAAATATTGCAGGATGATGAAAAACTTTCATCTCAGAATTTAATATAATATAGTGGCTCTTGTTTTTCCAATAGGCAATATGCTGACATTGTTTTCTTGACCCATACAGCCCTGACCCTAGTAGAAACTTTTGCTGCCTTTAGCACTCAAGTACCCAGACATCATCACATACTTTAAAAAAAAAATTAAGTCATGGATGCATCTTATTTTGGAATAGCGATATGGGGGTGGAGTGGAGAATGCATAATGAAGAAACTTTCACTCTTCTAAATACGACTTCATCAAAACCATCAAAGGCAGCTATCATCATAGTCTTTCTGTTGTCAGATGATAACCGTCAAAGGCAGCTACCACTTTCATCTTTCTGTCAGATTAAGAATCATCAATGGCAGTTATTATCATGGTCTTTCTGTCAGATGATGAACCATCAAAAAAGGTCTGTGTCCACTGAACAATGCAAAAGTGTCAATAGAAATATGAACTTCTGAATAAATGGACAATATAAGACAAAATGAACAGACACAAATACATAAAACAATCTGATTGATGCTTGGTTTTATCTTAAAGAGCAAATGTCTATACTTATACATATATAGAGAATAATATTAATTAACTTAATTGTAAAAGAAAAGTATTATTGAATTCAGAGACCTTTGTAGTAAGTGTAATTTTATTGTGTCTTTTAGAGCACCACAGGCATAAAAAGTTATGCAACCTAAACTTATTTCTATAATGTACATTTTCCTGAATTTTTAAAACTGAAACAGTTTTCACTTTAGTTTCAAAAAATAACCAGTGGTAACATAGGGGGGTGCAGGCTGCAATGGGTGACACCCTAACAATGGGATGACACCAAGGGTTGCTAACTTACAAAAAAACTAATGATGCCACTAATGGCAACCCTGGTGACACAAAATTTGACAAACCTTGCTTAATTGAGTCAGTTTCATAACATATCTAAGTTAAATACAAGACCAGGATTCCACCTGAGTGCCACCAGAACCTAGTGTTTCCAGACATTAAATAAATACATTTGTTTATTTTTTAATACGTTTGTTGAAAATACCTTTGTAAATTTTATATTAATTAGTCTCATTGTTGCTGAGACTTAATTCCTTTTCAAATAAATTAAGTGCTGTTTATTGTAAACCTTTGGCAGAATTATTTAAAATGCAAAGTATTCCAAAAAAATATTTCTTTTAAATAAAAAAAATCTATTTGATTAGGACTTTGACTAGGATGGCTCTGAAGACTGTATGACTTTTCTAATCCTTTCAGCATCTTTAGCAATAGCAACATTCTGATTAATGGCCAGGGCTGCATCATAGTCTCTCAAACCTAATAAAGAAATGATTGAAAGAAAAATTAACGATGACAGCACTTGGTGGCTTTTGGTTGCTTGAGGTTCATTGCTCTGAAATGTGCTTTTATTTGTCCTTACTTAAGTAATATTAAATGGCAGATCACAAATTAATATACATATATCAGATCATAAGGCATATGCCTTTTACTATATGACAGATACAAATGTAAAAAACCCAAGCCAGATTACCAATTAGAGATATGGGATCCAAGGCACTACTAAAACATAGATCTCAAGCTTCCTCAACAACCGTTGCCAAGCAGTGGTCGTGGACGGTACAAGCTCGTCCTTTGTCAGTGTTAAGTCAGGGGTCCCCCAGGACTCAATGCTAGGCGCCTGTTTGTTCCTAGCATACATCAATGACCTACCAGAGAAACTGACATCCCAAGCAAGACTGTTCGCAGATGACACAGCGGTATATAGGACGATCGCCAACAGATCTGACCAGGACCAGCTACAACAGGATCTCAATCTGTTGGCTGAGTGGGAGGTGAGCTTGGACATGGAATTTCATCCAGCCAAGTGCCAGACACTGTCAGTATCTAGAAGTTGTACTCCTCTAAACTACCCCTATGAATTGCATGGCCATTTACTTGAGTCAGTTTCCTCCGTAAGGTACCTGGGTGTTCAAAGAGAGGTCCGCTGGGACAAGCATATTAACAATGTGTGCAACCAGGCAAACAAGACTTGGGGTTCTTAAGGCGTAATCTAAAGATAAGCAACTCCAGTGTGAAAGAAAGAGCCTATAATGCCTTTGTCCGGCCGCTTTTAGATTATGCATCTTCAGGTTGGAGGCAGTACAGCGACGGGCAGCATGCTTTGTCCTGAACCACTACAGGAATACCTCTAGTGTTGGCAGCATGCTGGAAACACTGGGCTGGTCACTATTGGAGGATCGACGACGCCTATCCAGGCTCTCCATGATTTACAAGATAAATAATGGACTAGTCCACTGCTCTGGCATTAAACAGAAACTCGTCCCTCTCCCCCATAGACAGCGACGAGGCCATGACAGGCAGTTCCGGCTCATACCAGCGAGAAGCCAGTATAGGAACTGCTCATTCCTGCCAAAGACAATCAGGGACTGGAACAAGCTTTCAAAAGGAACAGTTGAGGCGACAACACTTGACTCATTTGCATCTATTGCCTCAGGCCTTCCAACCCCCTCACGCAGTTACTCTTGTAACCAGTGAAATATCCTCATCAACACCAGGCACAGAAACATTGCAAATCCCATCTACATTCATAGGACTAAATAGGAGCCATAATTATAAATAAATTGATCGTGGGCCATTAATATATAGAAGAAGAAGGAGGTCCATATTGAAGATAGCATGAATATTTGAAGGTGTAAATTAAAAATAAAATTAAAAATATTGAGGCATATTTTTAAAGAACATTTATCAAAACATTACCTTTAAAGGATGTTCAAATTAAAATATATAATTTTTAAAGCCATTTGTTTTATTCTTTCACCATGTGGAATTTAAACATGTACTTTTTATGAAAATATCTGTAATTTTTATGGGTTACTATTTCATTAAAATTCATGAAAGAAACTTGATTTTGTATAATATGTGAATGGTCATTTACTTAATATTGGAGCTGCTGCAGATTCTACTTCATATAATGGCCAGTAAAGAATTAAATTTCACTGAAACACCATCAGAAGGTTCTGAGCAATTTGATAGGATGAACACTAAAATAAATTAATGAGAACACCAGTGCTTCATGACTCAAGTAAATTATAATTAACATGTCCAGCAAAATTAGAGATAAAATCTAATTAGCCTGAAAAAAAAAAAACTTTAAGCATTTTAAAA
Organism: Omphiscola glabra; assembly: GCA_964017045.1. NCBI lineage: Eukaryota > Metazoa > Mollusca > Gastropoda > Lymnaeidae > Omphiscola > Omphiscola glabra. The sequence goes on along the minus strand of OZ024794.1, from coordinate 37,702,549 downwards.
AAAATCAAGATTGATATAAACGTCTATGGTCTCAAATTATGATTATAAATATTATTTGTTTAATTTGTGCTGCAAATAAAGATTTATAATAAAGCTTCAGCTATTTTTCTTTTTGTGACTTTTGTGTTCATAACACTAAAATATAAACCATTAATTTTTTAATATAAGGTCTTTAAGATTAAAAACCCACCTTCAACATACATCTCTAATAAACAAAATGAAGTTCCACGCCGAATTAAAGCCTTGCATCGACTTCTTGCATTTTGTGTAACAGGTGGGAACAGAAGGTCCAGAGCCTAAAACAATAACAATATTAAGCCTAGATAACAAGAAAATCGGAAGTTTTTATAAGTTAAATCAGTCTAGTCATTAGTCCAAAATTAATTATTAAAATTTTTTTAATAAAGAATGAGTCTCTGAAAATATTTTTTAATGATAATCCTGTTTAAAAAGTTATATTAAATAACATCATAAAAATATATGTAAAACTGGTATTAAAATCTTTTTTAATGCATGTTTGGTATTTTACTTTTAAACTGCATTTAATATTTAAAATTATAATAATCATAAGTATTTCACTTTATTTAATTAAAAATCAATTATCTTTATAAAATAACTGGTGGACTGTAGATTAATCTTGAAATTTATACACTTAAATTAAGTAATGAATAGTAATTTTTAATTATAAAATTAAATAATAAACAACTGATAAAATATAAAGTTAATTTAAAAAATGAGTTAGTTCATACTTTAGAGCAGTCTTCTATACACTTGAACAAGTTTTTAAGTTTAAGATGACAAGCTGCTCGGTTGGAATAAAGTCTATTTATTTATAAAGGAAAATCTCAATATAGTATTTCAGTTAGTCAACTGATAACTTTGGCAACATGGATAACAGGAATAGATATTATTTACTTTATTTATATTTACTAATTGAGCTAAAATATGAGACAGAAATGCAAAACACATTCAATATATTTGCAAGCTATATACTTAAATAAAATGTAGTTAAAAGAACCAAGTAGTGTTTCAAAAAGGTGCAACTCTGTTGTTTTTCCAATTAAAAAAACAAGGATTAGAGGTTGGCCAAAAGCAAGCAGAGCTTGGGTTCTAAATGGCAATGGGACAGACAACCAAGTATTTATATCTAAGCAATAGTTTGGTGGTTCTCAAAATATTTCTGACCATCTAACACTTTGGTTCTTAGCTACCCCCAAGTGAAAACGTTGTTAGAACCATTGTTTTGGCACACTATTTTGTAATGGAAATTTTATGTTTAAAAAAATTCAGAGCGATTCTAAATAGTTTGCAACAGTTTTCATTTAAAAATGCTTTTACAAGATGCTTAAATTTTATTTACAATTTTCTGCCACTAGAATGAAAGCACCACAAATCTATATTAACTGCCTTAAGAAATGCCCACACAAGTAAATTATCTTCCAGAGAAATATTTAATGAAACATGTTTTAGATTTTAATTATTTTTAGGATATCATTTAATATGCTCTTTATTCTTAGTTACATATCAGATTCATGGTTCATGCCACTGGAAAGTAATTATTTTTTATTTTATCACATTATTGTAAAATTTTGAAGGAGCTTAACTAACTTGCTCTGATCAGGCTCTTACTAAGCCTAGTATGGTGAGGATATAACAATAAATTTTCCTTATGCCTTATATATTGGTAAGCCAGAAATTTAAGATGTTATAGAATTAAGGATACGAGTGAAGTTTTGGGGCAAGATGGATTGCATGTGTATAAGCATTGATTGCTGACTTGAAATCACCAGCAGCAAAAAAGGAACTATAACGAGAGAAAAAAATAAATTGATTAAAATTTATCAGTAAAATAAAAGAACAAAGGAAAAAAAAGACGCATGTCCTAACACACAAAAATAATAAGTGTGCAACATTTTACTGCTCATCATTTTCGTTCATTTGGATTTATAAGTGTTAAGAAAAATATTTAATCAATTTTAGATCAGGAAAGAGATAATTGTTATAATATTTTCTTTTAATTTCTTTGTCTTTGATTGGATGAGTGTACAATTTTGAATTGCAAAAAGCTAATTTATTGTTTCTAAAGTATGTAGTCTCTGTACTTACTTCCCTTTATCTTGTAACCATTGTGGATTTTTTTCCTCTTCCTTCAAGTCATTATCTAATGAATTTTGAATAGTTCTCCTAGCCTCTGCTTGTTTCTTTAGCCACTGCAATATAACTAATTAAATTAAAGCTTATATCAATTCACATAAAGTTTAAGAAGAAAATAAATGGAACATTCAATAAAAGCTTTTCAAATAACGTTCAGTAATTTTAAAACACTAAAGTTGCCAATACAATTATGAAGACTTGTATGAGTTTTTTTTAATTTCCAAAAATGTATCAATTATATAATAACAAAAAAATATGTCTTCTTGTTTCTTACTTCTTCTTCCTGCTGAGCCTGGGACTCTCTGGTTGGGGTAGGAAAAACTCGTGGTGTATGATTGATTACAATCTTTCCATTTTCCCGTGGTGGCACTTTGTTATCTTTTGTTTCTTTTTCAAATATATTTGAGGCCCAAACTAAATATTTAGATCAATGCAAATTATGTTATTGTTTTCTATAAAAGACAAATAATCACACTTAAATTATATGGTAAAACATAATTTTCTTTTAAATAGTTGTAATTAATATATAATTGGTAATTCTGATTAAATACAGAGAACAAAATATAGTCATTGATTTTTTATTTATTTAAATATTTCAAAAGTCAGCTCTTATAAAAAGAAATAAAAAATTAAGAATAATACCTCTTCTTTGCCTCTTTCTCTCTTCTCTATCTTTTTCTTTTTCCACGTCAACAAGCACTTTCTGAATGGCTCGCATTTTTTCTATTTCCTGTATATCAAACAATGTGATTGTGTTATATTCTAAACTTTGAGTTAAATAAAATAACATTTTTAAAATACAAATTAAGTAACAGGGCCTAAAGTTATTTGTTACTTTGTTTGTAGTACACTGTGCAAAATACTTCCCACTTTTCCTAGTCTGACACCTTTTTTTTTGAGGATGATGATGATACCCAATATTAACACCTTTTAAAAAAAATATCTTGGAAGGGGGAACAAAATCACTTATCAAAAAAAATGTATGTGTTAAAAATGTTTGCTTAAAATTTAATTTACTGTATAATTATTCACCTCTTCTGAAATGCAAACCCAAAAAAGGTAAATTTGTAAAGCCTAATGTATCATGAATGAAGATAGTATAATTTTTATACCAGAATTTTTATGTATATGTTTGAATTAATCCTTAAAGAAAAATAATGTCTCCATAAGCATCTATTTTTTTTTGAATGTTCATTCAAAATACTAACTATTTTAAAATAGTTTTCTCAAGATGGGCATCATATTTCCTCAGAAAGCATCTGCCATTTTCCTCAGAAAGTGTAAACTACTCAACTTGGCTTAAGAAACTGGTGAGCTAAGCATCTCGACACTCCTCATAGCCTCATACCATAAAAACTGGACCGTTCCATGGGATTTTCAACTTAATGAAGAAACCATCAAATAATTTTTGCTACCTAAATATTCAAATGAAGCAATTTCAGCTTCTTTTAATGATTGTTAATTGGTGATTGAATTTTCCAGCACTGAGGATATTAAGTTGGAATAAATAAAAAAAAAAAAAGCACAACAGTAATAAAACAATTTTTGTTAAAACTAAGGCAAGTTCCAATTGAAATATGCCAACTAAATCATTGAATATTTCTGAAAAAAAAAAAGAACCCTGACTCCTGGTTAAATGCTCTTTTTGTTGCAAGGTCTTTGTTTTGTGCATCTTAAATTTCATGTTGCAAAGCAAATTGGTTGGGGTCTTCCCTCCTTTTAACTTTACATGCTTACAAATAAGCTATGCCCCTTGTGAAGTGTCATCACCAGTACAATTGATTCATGATTTCCATCAATTTCCATCCTTACTCAAATTTATGTGTCAGCCACCAGAAAATAATTATACTTTCTCTAATTTTGGAAATACATTTTTCAATCATTAAATAATAAGACTAAATATTTCCATTAAAAATTTAAGAATACAAAAAAGATTAAGTTTCTATAACAAAAAAAAAGTTTTTGAAATTTTATTTAAACCATTTTTAAGTAAGTTAATTACCCTGCACTACAACCACAGAAGCTATTTTGAGTACCATATATTACAGCGTAATAATTACCCTTTTTGCTTGAAAGCTACCTTAAAATGCCATGTCCTTGTATTATGTTATCTGTTAATATTGCTCCTTACATTATTTATATTACTTATAATACAATAAATACGAATTAAGGAAAGAAAAATTTATTTTAAACAAATAATCATTCTTACTTGTTGAGAAACAAGTCTCTGCTCTTCTTTCCATCTTTCCAGGTCTTGTGTTGCTTTTAATCTTTCACTCGCTTTAATGTTTGATATGCGATCTCTTTCATCTTGTTCAATCTTCGAAAAAAAATATATTTAATGTTTCATTCTATTGCACCAATGGCAAGATAACGGCTGCAGGATTGTACATGTGAAGCTCTAACCAAAATTAGGCAAAAACTCTTCAGCAATCAAGGAAGTCATATGTGAATTAGAATACAAACAATAAAAAGTGCAACGCCAAACCATTCTATTAGACAATTAAATTAGTCATTATACATTTTAATTGAATTCAAATTAATTACATTCTTAACAGAAATTGACAGGTAAGGTTATCTTTTTATCATAGAAGGTAGCTATATGAATGACTTATTACCTTCATCATTTCAGAGACAGCCAGTTTTTCATGCTCTCTTTTTATTTCAGATCTTTTAGTAGCCTCCTCTTCAATTTGTCTCTGAACCTTTTTATGGGCTTCATCCCTCCTCTGTCTCATTATTTCTTTGTCATCTAATAAAGCAGAGAAAATATTATACATATATTTTTATTAATAAAAACGTGTGCATTCTTTGAGGTGATGCCTGTCAAAAAAAATTATGAAGGTTTGCATTTTTACAATTTACACTAGTTCAAGCATTCATTATCTATTTTTTCAATTAAAATTTTTTTTAAAATATTTTAAATAAATAAATTAATACAAATTTAAATGTGTTTTAACCCACTTAAAGCAATGCATCACCCTCATTAATGCTTATAAAACTGTTATTCTTTCAACTTTACACACAAAAACTTGTTAGCATCAGTTAGCCACCCAGGGTGGGCCAAGTTTTTACTGCCCCTCTTCTATGAAAAAATAACGCTGCAGTTGTCCAAAAATGCTGCTCTCCATATTAAGAGAAAATGTGCTGTTCCATCTGCTTTGAGAAATAATTTAAATTCACAGAAAATCTTTACAGCGAAATTATAAAACAGTATTACTTTTACTGAAATCCTGTATAAGAAATATAAATTACCAGTATCTGAAGACTGCAAGCGATTCCAAAATCTAGGTTCCTTTTTATAGAGTTTAAAGACAACAGCACCATTTCCTACTTGAGCAGAACCTCTGGTATCTTCAACAGGTGATACCAAAAGGCATTCAAATAGGTATGGTGGGTAGCTAACCTGTTTATTCATAGATGTAAAAAAAAATTGTCAATAAGATTTTATTGAAATAAGTTGTCATAAATTGCAGAATAAATTTCTAACATTATTTAACTAGCATTCAAAATTTAATACAGACAACATTTTTCTTGGTTTTTTAATCCCATTACTTAGTCAATAATTTATGATACTAAATCTAATTTGCCTCCTTTCAGCAAGTCAATAAGTCCAACTTCTCAATTTCAAGCTGAGTTTTATATACATAAATCTTTTAATATTAAAATGTATAATTAATATTTTCAAATGTCTAAATTGGAAACCGGTAATAGTTTGATAAGTGATTAGTTTTATTTAATCTGTGTTACTATATACTGATTATTTTAGAAATATTATTGATTGTGAATGGAATATGCTTTTTTAAAAACTTTTATTCATAAAACAGAGTTGAAGTTTGATATAATTGTTATTTAGAGCTAAATAAATTTTTGTCTTAAAGTAAGGCTGAATAGGTTAGATAACTATTGTTATTATAGATAACAGCTTTTAACTAGACCATTGATAGCTTCAGCCTGTCAATGATTGTTTTTTCTTATGAGTAAATGGTTAGTAAAATAGAGAATGCAATACTGTTGTTTGCGGGGTGGGCGTTATTACTCATGAAAACAAAGCATGTTTGGCTATTCTATTGTTTTAAAAGTAGAATACCAGAGGATTTTTAAATTTTGAGTTAATAATTAAAGATTGCATTCATTTTTTAAAATTCTTAAACGAATTAATATCTTAAAGTTTAAAGGGTAGGACTGCCAAAAAAAATTAAGTTACAATACATGCAGTAGCTGGGACATTAGATTGATAAAAAAATAGGCATAACTTAATAACTGATTCTCAGACATTTTGCATATATTATCATAATATAATTATTATATTACAGCCCTACAGGCTTGTAGATAATTTTTTTTATTGCAGTTATAGTTAATATTTTCTTTTTGTCAGTCTTATAATTAATTTATAAGACTCAATGCTCAAGTAAAGAGGAAGTGAAGTGACAATACAAAATGACAATGATCAAAGTTTAATTAATTAACCCTCTTGAGAAGGCTGGGCTGATCTTCTTCTTCTTAGCCGTTCTCACTCCCAATGGAGCATAGGCCATACACAATCATCTGTCCCTGTCATGGGCTATCTTTGCTATTTCAGCCAAACTTTTCTTCATTCTCTTCACCTCTGTCTCTACTCCCCTCTTCCATGTGGCTCTTGGTTTTCCTCTTATACTGGTACCTTGAGGATTCCAGTTCAGGGCCTGTCTTGTGATGTTAGTGTTTGGTTTCCTTAATGTGTGCCCTATTCATCTCCATTTTCTCATTTTTATCTCTGGCTCCACCAGAACACTTATGTTACAATATTTTGTCAAACCATCTTATTTTGCGGATCCTTCGCAAGAATCTGTTTATAAAAACCTGCATTTTTTTAATGTTTGTTTTTGTTGTTTCACAGCCATACAGAAGATGTGCTTTGACATTTGAGTTGAATATTTTTAACTTTGTTTTTTTCAATATTTCACTTGAGTTCCAGGGCATTGAATGCTCCTCTGGCCTTATGGAACCTAGACTTTATGTCCTCATCTGTGCCACCATTTTTATTTACGATGCTTCTCAGGTATGTAAAAGTCTAAACTTCTTTAAGAGACCTCTCAGTTTAATCCCATTGACTCCATCATCCACTGCAATTATTCTTAAGGTCATTCTTTTATTCTGGGCTGATATATCGGCCCGATAATTCAAGCCTCAAAATTGGCTGGTTGGTCTTTGTACCAGCTAATCAGAGTGCTTCTTACATATCCTGCACATCCTGGCATTTTAATGGCAGGCTTCGTTTATTGTTTACAAGCTGTTGTTGAGTTTTTTATGTGCTGCAAGTAATATCGTAAAATTCCAAATTGACATTGACACTGAACAAAATTTAATTAGTGGTTTTGATATTCTACGATTGAATCTGACACTGATGAAAAAAACAGGAAAATAATGAAGACTATGAAAATGATAATGTTCACGCTAATGTTGTGAACCCTTGGTTTAGTATTAGAGATGACCCCTCTAAATTTTTAGACAATATAGGTCCTATAAATATGCCTCAAAGCATAAGCACCATAATTTAAGTACTTTATGCTGTTTTTTTCATTAAATATCCCTCAAATGTTAACAGGGGGGGGGGGGGGAATAAGTATGCAGACAACTTTCTCAGTACCGGGTAACACCCAGCTTAAGAGGAGGTCCTTAAGTCATAAATGGGGGCCTGTTACAGTAAGAGTTGGTAGACCTGAAAAATAGCAGGGGGCAGGAAAAGGAGTAGTACCATGAGCCAGGGCCTCCATGGGCCTTGTTTCCCAGAACACAAGTGTTAGGACTTAGTCAGTTTCAGGCTTCATCCATAATAAAATCACACAATTGATACAAGTAAGTCATGTTTATTCTTGGTTTAATTAAGATTGAATAAGTCTTAATTAAGGTCATGAAATTTCCTACTAATACTATATATATATATATATATATATATATATATAGTCCTATTTATGTAAGGGAAATATTTTATTTTTTATAAATTTTTTTGCAATGCGAGTGCCGAGCTCATAAAGTGGTCAGTCTTTTTGGCACAGATACACCGAAAAGGCTTCATCCAGAAAGGGCTCATTTTTCATAGAATAGCAGCATAATACTAATCAGTGTTTCTTTCAGAAATTTCTCCCCAAGGGGGGGGGGGATTTCAATGTTTTGGGGGAGGGGAGGGCTGTGTCATTTGCCAGTGGACAGAGGCGTAGCTAAGGTGTGGCAGCGGTGGAAAGGGGGGGGGGGTAAAATGGGCTTTGATGGTATTTAATGGTTGAAAATAATCAGTATCAGAGTTGAGGTGGGCGTAAAAATGAATCTTGCCCCTACACGCCAAACACTGTAGATACGCTCCTGCTAGTGGCGTCGAAATGGGGCTAATGGGATGGTCCACCCAGGTGCCACTTTTTCTTTATGAGCAGGGTAGCATTATCAGACATCTGCAGAGTTTGTATATTTAAAGGGAGGGCGGCAAAATTATGTGCCAAGCACTAAAAGTGGCTGCACCTCTAGGCATTGTATCTATCGATACCAAAATCTGCGATCATTTTCATCGGGAAGGAGAGCGGAAATTGTGGGCGCTGTTGAATCTTGATAGAAGAAGGGGTCTGGGGATTATTTCAAAATCAAGAGGTATATTTTTGAGTATACTTTAAAACAATGTTTCTATTATACATTTTTAAGGTTTTGTGGGAGGCTTATGGCGTCTAGTGCCATACATAAACTGAATTCACTCCGTTTGTGGCGTGCGCCAGAGTAATCATTTGGCACAAGCTTATAATCTACCCCATACTGTAACATTGATCAAATATAGTGAAGGGGTGGAGAAATTGGGGGTGTTAAAGACAGTCAGGCAAATTCAAAATGCAAGGGTTCATTTTGGCGCATACCTAGAGGGCAAGCTTTTGCCCTCGCTTAATATCGCCTATAACAGTGGTCGACAAACTCATTAGTCAAAAGAGCCAAAAACCAGCAGCAGGACGATTAAAAAATTGTTGAGAGACAAATTTTGTTTCAAGAACTTGTTAAGAACCATGTTTTTCGTAGTCAAAACCGAATTTTGGCCGACTCGCCTGCAGGTGGCTCTTTAGCAGGTGGCTAAAGAGCTACATGCGCTCGTGAGCCGCGGTTTGTTGACCGCTGTCCTATTAAATCTTTATAGTCCACAGAAAATTTTTGATAACTTAAAAATATAACATATCTGAATTTAGTTTTGTAACATTCTACACCTAATTGGAGAGCAACTGAAGAGATCCTAGTTTTAAAATGTAGGTGTCACTTAACCTTAGAACCATCGTGTGCACCTAGCAACCTTACGATGCTGGGTGCCTCGGATATTTTAAGGGTTTAAAGATGTGATGAGGATATTTTCTTAATTATCATCTTTCAATGCAGGTTGCAAAAAAAAAGAAAAAGGGGGGGGGGGGGGCAAAACGGAAAAGTGCTGGACCTGCTTGTGTTATGCAAAAAAATTGTATATTACTAAAAAATTTAAATATGGCTGTTATTTATGTTAATAATAATAATGTTAAAACATTATTTTATAGCCTCTTAATTAATAAATGAATTTTCAACACAAAAAATTAAAAAGGATTCCATCACTAAAAAGCACTGCAAACATGATTTAATATGCTGAACGCAATTGTAAATGATGAAAAATAAACTTACTTATATAATTAGACTACCTTTTCTAAATATTTCCGAATTTTACCAGAGTCAAAAGGAAAAAAAAAATTGTTAATTAGAAAGGACTATACATTTTTTGAGTACATGAGTTTTGAAAACTGGTCATTTTTATAAATCCTATATGAACGGCATAACTATTTTAAGAAGACATGAGTTGTTTACAAACGACATTATATATTTATTAATGTGTGGTTTTATTTAAGGAAATTGTATTCAAATAAAGCATAAATTTTCCAATATTCAGTTGATTGAAATGTTTATTTGTAATTTCAAAACAATCTAAAATTTTTCAGATAAATTACAAATAGCCTCTTCTTAGATAAACTTTAAAACACTTTATTTTACTAAATCCACAGAATTTATTTTAAATTGAACAAATTAGGAATAAGAATTTTTTCTAAAACTAGTACCAAAAAATGTTTATTTAAAGAAATGACAATCGAAATTCTAGTTCACAAAAAAGGTTTTTTTTGGTTGTTTTTTTTTTGTTTTAGCTTTCTGATAGATTCCCACCTTGAAAAAAAAAATAATTTAAAAAAAATTCATGCAAATAGGTGGGGCATAATAAATATAATATACAGGCAATGTATTTTTTTTAACCTCCGTTATGCAGGAAACATTGTTACAAAAGTAGTACAATAAAAGAAAACACAAACGCTTATAATAATTGATGAAATGTGCACTTTTTTATGAGCCCGTTAAATTCTTAATTAAAAAAATATATTATCTCATTTTTTAAAGTTTCTATAACTCAACACACATGAAATCGATTAAATTTTATTTATTTTTTAAAGACTTATGCAATCATACAATTTATAATTTGAACCTATCCTCCTTACTTTAACAGTAATGCTTTAATGATGAAATATCATTTACAATCATATTGCGCATGAATGAGACTTAGCAAGAACTAGAAAAGGAGTAGTACCATGAGCCAGGGCCTCCATGGGCCTTGTTTCCCAGAACACAAGTGTTAGGACTTAGTCAGTTTCAGGCTTCATCCATAATAAAATCACACAATTGATACAAGTAAGTCATGTTTATTCTTGGTTTAATTAAGATTGAATAAGTCTTAATTAAGGTCATGAAATTTCCTACTAATACTATATATATATATATATATATATATATATATATATATATATAGTCCTATTTATGTAAGGGAAATATTTTATTTTTTATAAATTTTTTTGCAATGCGAGTGCCGAGCTCATAAAGTGGTCAGTCTTTTTGGCACAGATACACCGAAAAGGCTTCATCCAGAAAGGGCTCATTTTTCATAGAATAGCAGCATAATACTAATCAGTGTTTCTTTCAGAAATTTCTCCCCAAGGGGGGGGGGGGATTTCAATGTTTCGGGGGAGGGGAGGGCTGTGTCATTTGCCAGTGGACAGAGGCGTAGCTAAGGTGTGGCAGCGGTGGAAAGGGGGGGGGGGGGTAAATGGGCTTTGATGGTATTTAATGGTTGAAAATAATCAGTATCAGAGTTGAGGTGGGCGTAAAAATGAATCTTGCCCCTACACGCCAAACACTGTAGATACGCTCCTGCTAGTGGCGTCGAAATGGGGCTAATGGGATGGTCCACCCAGGTGCCACTTTTTCTTTATGAGCAGGGTAGCATTATCAGACATCTGCAGAGTTTGTATATTTAAAGGGAGGGCGGCAAAATTATGTGCCAAGCACTAAAAGTGGCTGCACCTCTAGGCATTGTATCTATCGATACCAAAATCTGCGATCATTTTCATCGGGAAGGAGAGCGGAAATTGTGGGCGCTGTTGAATCTTGATAGAAGAAGGGGTCTGGGGATTATTTCAAAATCAAGAGGTATATTTTTGAGTATACTTTAAAACAATGTTTCTATTATACATTTTTAAGGTTTTGTGGGAGGCTTATGGCGTCTAGTGCCATACATAAACTGAATTCACTCCGTTTGTGGCGTGCGCCAGAGTAATCATTTGGCACAAGCTTATAATCTACCCCATACTGTAACATTGATCAAATATAGTGAAGGGGTGGAGAAATTGGGGGTGTTAAAGACAGTCAGGCAAATTCAAAATGCAAGGGTTCATTTTGGCGCATACCTAGAGGGCAAGCTTTTGCCCTCGCTTAATATCGCCTATAACAGTGGTCGACAAACTCATTAGTCAAAAGAGCCAAAAACCAGCAGCAGGACGATTAAAAAATTGTTGAGAGACAAATTTTGTTTCAAGAACTTGTTAAGAACCATGTTTTTCGTAGTCAAAACCGAATTTTGGCCGACTCGCCTGCAGGTGGCTCTTTAGCAGGTGGCTAAAGAGCCACATGCGCTCGTGAGCCGCGGTTTGTTGACCGCTGTCCTATTAAATCTTTATAGTCCACAGAAAATTTTTGATAACTTAAAAATATAACATATCTGAATTTAGTTTTGTAACATTCTACACCTAATTGGAGAGCAACTGAAGAGATCCTAGTTTTAAAATGTAGGTGTCACTTAACCTTAGAACCATCGTGTGCACCTAGCAACCTTACGATGCTGGGTGCCTCGGATATTTTAAGGGTTTAAAGATGTGATGAGGATATTTTCTTAATTATCATCTTTCAATGCAGGTTGCAAAAAAAAGAAAAAGGGGGGGGGGGGGCAAAACGGAAAAGTGCTGGACCTGCTTGTGTTATGCAAAAAAATTGTATATTACTAAAAAATTTAAATATGGCTGTTATTTATGTTAATAATAATAATGTTAAAACATTATTTTATAGCCTCTTAATTAATAAATGAATTTTCAACACAAAAAATTAAAAAGGATTCCATCACTAAAAAGCACTGCAAACATGATTTAATATGCTGAACGCAATTGTAAATGATGAAAAATAAACTTACTTATATAATTAGACTACCTTTTCTAAATATTTCCGAATTTTACCAGAGTCAAAAGGAAAAAAAAAATTGTTAATTAGAAAGGACTATACATTTTTTGAGTACATGAGTTTTGAAAACTGGTCATTTTTATAAATCCTATATGAACGGCATAACTATTTTAAGAAGACATGAGTTGTTTACAAAAGACATTATATATTTATTAATGTGTGGTTTTATTTAAGGAAATTGTATTCAAATAAAGCATAAATTTTCCAATATTCAGTTGATTGAAATGTTTATTTGTAATTTCAAAACAATCTAAAATTTTTCAGATAAATTACAAATAGCCTCTTCTTAGATAAACTTTAAAACACTTTATTTTACTAAATCCACAGAATTTATTTTAAATTGAACAAATTAGGAATAAGAATTTTTTCTAAAACTAGTACCAAAAAATGTTTATTTAAAGAAATGACAATCGAAATTCTAGTTCACAAAAAAGGTTTTTTTTGGTTGTTTTTTTTTGTTTTAGCTTTCTGATAGATTCCCACCTTGAAAAAAAAAATAATTAAAAAAAAATTCATGCAAATAGGTGGGGCATAATAAATATAATATACAGGCAATGTATTTTTTTTAACCTCCGTTATGCAGGAAACATTGTTACAAAAGTAGTACAATAAAAGAAAACACAAACGCTTATAATAATTGATGAAATGTGCACTTTTTTATGCGCCCGTTAAATTCTTAATTAAAAAAATATATTATCTCATTTTTTAAAGTTTCTATAACTCAACACACATGAAATCGATTAAATTTTATTTATTTTTTAAAGACTTATGCAATCATACAATTTATAATTTGAACCTATCCTCCTTACTTTAACAGTAATGCTTTAATGATGAAATATCATTTACAATCATATTGCGCATGAATGAGACTTAGCAAGAACTATTAATATTGTAGACTTTTTTATTGATGTAAAGGTAGTGTTATTAAAATCTTTAAAAATATTGATATATGCGAACTACAGGAAGTAAGACATCAGCTTATAATCTGGAGCTGCCAGTACGATATTATTAATCGAATACTGTAAGCCTTTAACAACCTTGACCTTGGATTTATGTACGGATCAACAAATATATCTCACGTAGCGATATTTCATAGATTCCATTTATTGTAATTGGTTAAAAGCACCAGGGTAATTTCACACTATTCGTGTCGCGATGTCTCACATGGCCGCCATCTTGGTTGCCGCGACCCGTAAAATTAAGAAAAAAACGTTAAATAATAATGAAAAAATTTCCTAAATGTATCCCTAAAGCTAAAATATAGCCCCTAGCACCAAAATCAGGCTGATGCGCTCATTAATCCTCTCCTTTTTTCTTATATGCCTGTGAGTCCTGGACATTAACAGCAGAACTTGAAAGTAAAATAAAGGCGATGGAGATGAGATATTACAGAGGCATTCTTGGCATCTGCTATAGAGACCACATCAACAATGAGCAAATAAAAGAAAGGATACGTTAGGCAATTGGGCAATACGATGACCTCCTGACGTCTGTTAAAAAGCGCAAACTTGAGTGGTATGGCCACGTGACCAGAAAACAAGGGCTCGCCAAAGAGATCTTGCAGGGCACTACTAGAGGAGGGAGAAGAAGAGGAAGACAAAGAAAAAGATGGGAAGATAATATCAAAGAATGGACTGGATTACACCTAGGCGATGCTATGCGTAAGGCAGAAGACCGAGAGGAATGGAGAAGAATAGTGTACATGTCATCTGTGGCGCCCCAACGGTCGAAGGACTACGGGACCTGATGATGATGATGATGATAGCTAACCCGAAACTTAAATCTATCCCTAAACCTAACCTGAACCCTAAATCTATCCCAAAACTTCTAACTCTAAAAAAATATATCACTAAATCTAACCTGAGTCCTAAACTTAAACAATCACGCTGGGCACTAATAGTGTGAAATGGTCAATTGTTATATTGTTGTCCCCATTTTGCTCCGGGGGGGGGGGTCACTTGACTTGCTGAAAGAAACCATGATACTAATCGTGAAAAACTAAAACAATTCTAGTCTAGTGTCTAGTTTAATAACTCACCTTCAAATATTCATCTGAAGTAAAAATACAAACGTTATTAGCTTTTACACCTTTAAGCGGAACGGTTATCCAGACTATTCGATCCGTTTCCTCCCATGTATAATCTTTAATTAGTAATGGCATTTTGTTTACACTTAATTCTTAAGATTTAGGCTAATTCACAGAAAACAAAATTGACATCAAAAGATAAACATTTGTCGTTTCTAAGACTAATTTAGTTTTTTTATGAAATAGAAGTAAACGAAATAAAATAAAACATTATTTATCAAAAATCAATAAATAACAAATGTAATAGACACTTGATTCTGATATATCCTTAAATTATATATTTTGTTTTAATACCTTTTTAAATAATATTTTAGTTTAAGAAATGAGAAACAATTGTAATTTTTAAAAATGCTATTTTTTTGTTTTTTATAAATTCTTAACATTATCAAGTTTGACGTATTGCCTGATTTACTAATTTAATAAATTTCTCCACGAAGAAAAAAAAAAGTATTATGAGTTTTTTATTTAAATATACCATTATACTTTTCAAAAATAAAATGTCTCATTGAAATTTTGACATAAGTTAACAAATATAGACTAAAAACGGTCACAAATAAAAATATTTTTGATCTTATGTTATTAATTTTAATGGTACCAGTATTGAGTATCGTACCAACATTAACTTTAAATGTGTAGAATCGCTGAGTGGAGTGGTACCAGCCCATATTCCGGTAAAAACAAACGAATCGAGTTAACGGCGTTTGGCGTTCTGGTGTAACATGTAACAATAATTATTAAGAGGCATTTTTCTTGTATTACTTGATTCAATTTTTTGATATATTCTAGTCTTTGTAGCTGTGTTAAGGCGAACAAAAGATGTGAGCGGTGAGGAAAAAAAAATTCGCTCAGAAAGCATAATTTCTCCTGGCTTGAGCTTAAGTGTGCAATTCCGCTTTTCGCGTCACGAGCTATGCTATACAGCTATATAATTATATATATGCTACTAGTACTATTATAGTAGACTATATAGACACTACTAATGTACAAAAATATAAATATTGATATTATATATTTAAAATAAAAGTTTCATTAAGGTTACAAAATTTCTGGAGCCATGGCCATTCAGTGTTTCTTGGAAGGGGGCGCACTTCAGGTTTTCGGGGAGGGGGGGGGGGGGGGGGGGGGGGAGGAGAGGCCAATTTCATCTTTCTATCTTTTATAAAATTTAAGTTATGAATTTTCTAGTGAATTGTTTGAACCCTCTTCTTTAACTTTGTATTTTACTGCAAAAACATGTGACCGACTTTACAAATTTCTGACTTATTTGCCCAAAGTTTTTTATTTTACAAGATAATGCTACCAAAACCATATTTTCAGGAGACATTCTAAACTAAATGCAATTTAAAACGCAATGAACAACAAAACTTTTAAATAACATCAAGACTTTGTATTTTGAAAAAAATTATTTGAGGGTATACATACCGTAAGCAAAATGTGAACAGAAAAATTGTTTCAGATTTGGGGGGGGGGGGGGGGGGGGGCGTAAAGATGAACCTTTTCCCCTGACGCTAAATACTGTAGATACACCTCAGTAGTGGCAATTGGGTGGATGGAGTGGTCCACCCAGGTGTAACTTTTTCTTTATATGCTGGTGTTGCATTTTTGGACAACTGCAGAGTTTTGAATCACAAAAATATTTGGCCTTAATAGTAGCTACGCAACTAGGCAGTGTATCTATCAATATGCAAATTGGCGATCATTTCCATAGAGAAGTAGGGCGGAAATCTAGGGCGCAGATGAATCTTGATCATTGGAAGGGTGTGGGGAGCCTCAGTGAGCCTGCTCCCCCAAATTTTTTTGATTATTTCAAAATCAAGAAGTGTATTTTTGAGCATACATGAATTCAATGTTTCTATTATACTTTTTTAACGGGGAAGGACATATTTCAGGTGCCATACATAAACTGAATTCATACTATAACTGACTATGTATTCAGTAATTTTAATATAATATATTGATATATGTTTTTTCTGTTTACCAAATCTACACTGATTAGGGACTGCTTATTTTTTACTTTCAATTTCAACTTTGGTACTTGACTAATTAATTAAAGCTTTCCCAAGACAATGGTTTAATAGTTTTTACCAATGCAAGTGGCTGTGAATGGTTGTCTATCTTTACCAGGTTTTTAAAGCTCAAATAAAAATATTCTAGTTTAAATGTCTTCAAAATTTATTCTGAAACACAAGTTATCAAATATTTATATGTATATAGTGGTTATAAATGAATGTTTCCTAAGCTAAGTATCAATATCTTCTACAATTTAAAAGAGGGTGTGGTCACTAATCCAAAATGCATAATGAGGTCTACACTGTGGAGAATTGTGAAAATGTTTCATGAGCTAGCGCAATGAAATTTTACACACATATACCTCAGTATATTTTTGCTGACACACATATTTAGTATGAAAGACATGCTTTTAAAATTTCAATCAAATTTTTATATTGACAGATGCCTTATATTGACATAGTATTTACCTCAATTAAAGTTGATATGAAGAACAATAAAACTCAATGGGAATATCTTCTAATGTGAAAGGGCAGAGTCATACCTTAATTACGGTTTAAAGGACTCTATTTTAAGTCAGCTCTTTGATTTAAATTTGTAGATGAGAGTTTAAATACAGGAAAAATGGGAAGGAAAAGAGAAAAAGTAAGAACACTGTGACTGGTTGTAACGAGGAGGGGGCAGAGAAAAGGTTTAGCAAGTGAATGAGAACATGACATTCATGCCATATGGTGTCAAGGTTCCATCAGTCTGGATCATTTTATTTTCCAAATTGACCCGATTTGGTGTGTTTATACAAGAAATAATGGTGGTTATAGTTATGGTTATAGCAAAATCCTCTGAACCCTTGTGGCCGCTTCTATTAAAGTGTTTTGAGATGGGAGACTGTTTATCATTCACAATATTACAGAGGTGTTCAGTACATCTGTCAGAGAGATGGCATCCAGTCTCACCTGTATACAACATCTGACAGTGTTTGCAAACAAAATAACAGTTTCTTTAGTAAATTTATGCTTTATGGCAGTGGTTCTCAATCTTCCTAACGCCGCGACCCTTTAATGCAATTCCTCATGTTGTGGCGACCCCTCAGCCACAAAATTCTTTCCATTGCTACTTCATAACTGTAGAGCATATGTGTTTTCAGATGGTCTTAGGCGACCCCTGGGAAAGGATCGTGCGACCCCCAAAGGGGTCGCGACCCACAGGTTGAGAACCGCTGCTTTATGGTACCTCCCTTGTCCTCATGTTGAGTACTTTTTTTTTTTTACAAGGCCGCCATCTTTGTTGCCATGACAGCAGACATGTCAAAAATTTATAACCCTCAGTGGAAAAATGGCAAGGAAAAAGGGAAACAGTGTGTTACCGGTATAGTAAAAGGAAAAAATTAAGCTATACATTTTGTTTGGGAAAACGTTTCAATTTTATTGTATCCATATAGACATGTATTCCCCCTTTCCTGACATAATTTCAGCCATTAGGCCTGCATACATTTCATGGTGAACGCAGATATGCAGCAATAAGTCTCAACAACTTGGGGTCACTCCCTTCTCTAAAATATCACTAAAACATGTGTACCATAACTACCACAGTAGATATAGTGAGAAACTAGTAAAAATGACGGAAAAGACAATAATTTTTAAAAAAAATTATTCTCAATACTGGCAATGAAAACCAAACTTCATAACAGTTTAATCCAGTACATATAGCCCCGTTTTGAAGTATTATAGCATAGTTAACAATGCTTTGAAATATTAATTTAAAATGTCTTAAATCAAAATTCCATCGGCATATTAATTAATAAAAAAACAGATAGAAATGTTGAATCTAGATAGCAGTTTTTTTACACTGCCATCACCTTGGTTTTCATGACAGGTGATTAAGGTGGCGGCCGTGTATAAACGTCCTGGTGTGGATTGTCTAAATTTACCCATATTAAAAGTATAGTGAATTATAGTGATAGCTGAACTCCATGATTAAGGCCCCAGGTGCACCATTTGACCATATACTATACCAGTTATAAGTAGAATAATAAGTAGAAGGTAACACATGTGATGTAATTTTAATACCCATAATTAAGGTATGACTCTGCCCTTTTACATTAGAAGACATTGCCATTTAGTTTTATTGTTATTAAATAGAATTAAAATAGAATGTTCAGTGCATTCTAACGATCAATGTTATAATTTTTATTCCTTTTTAAAGTATTTTTTTGGTGGGGAAGGGGGACTGATAATTTTGTTCAAATTCAAAGAGGATTCTCTATTCATAGTGGTGATCAAAGGCTCTTTTCTAAGTCTTCGAGGGCCACAGCCTAATGTTTGATTAATTTCTTGACCTTGTTATTGTTGAAATCATAATTACCTGGTAACTAATTATAAAAGTGTTGGACTGCGATAAAGCTTTAAAATAGATTAATTAGACACAAAAAATCTGTGTCAATATATATATATTAATTATTATGTAAATTTGATTTATACTTATTTATATGTCTTGTTGTTGTACTGATGAAGGCATGTGTCGACACATTTGCTTATGTATAATGTAAATTTATTAAAGCTTAACATATATTGTTATATTGACCCAGATTGTTCGTGTCTAATAATCGAAATCATAATAATGGTTTGCCCTTACTCCCTGTAGCAATAACATAAATAGTAGCTCTGTAAATGTTATACTGTTATACTGTTACTTATGATGTTTTAATTAGGATTAATTATAAAATATAAATTACCTAAAATACGTAATTAAAATAATTATCAGTACGGTACTCAGGGATTTGAGCTACGGGTACTAATTATTATATTTGTGTCAGTAAAAATAAATAAATTTTAATTGTGTAATTATAGCTGATTTCAACACAAATTGCCTTTTTTCTCAATAGACTTCTTAAAATGAGTCGTCGACAGACACCAAGTGAATTTCTTAATCAAATTAGGGGACGTCCAGTTGTTGTGAAACTGAATTCTGGAGTTGATTACAGAGGTAATTTATAATAAAAAGTAAAAACTAATCTTTATCATGAACAGAATTACCAGTACCAGTGATATTAAATACAGAGAAATTAAAGGGCATACATTACCTGTATAGCTGCTTCATTCAGACATGGCTCCATAAATTTGAGTTTTTAAAACTATTCCAATAAAAACATTTCCTAAGTGCCACAGTTTTACTAAGGAGGACCTGAAAATTTTTACCCGTTATCATGGCCATAGCCTCATGCTGAAGGGCATATGCACAAATGGCTACTGGGTTGGGATGAAGTTAAATAGCCAGACTTTCCACAAAGTGTTTGTACGGATACATACATTTTTTGGTGGTGCTAAATGGATTACAAAATATTTTAATACCTTTTTTTATCTGCCTATTAATAATAATTATTTACAAATAATAGGAATCAAATTCAGAACCAGGAAATGCGACATGTTTGGTGTCACACCAATCAGCCAGTGTTTGGCCCAACAGCCAACACCAAATAAATTGGTTGTAACACCTGGTAAGAAAGCCTGTCAATCAACCTGTACTGGTATTGGAAGCCTACATTAGCGGTAATAGCAGGCACTTAAATTTCAGGGCCAGAAGAATATTATACTAGTGGTTGACTTAAACTTAAAGGGTCAAGGATACCCTCAAAGTCCTCAACATGAATCTGCACCATGTGTGAGGCAGATCACTAACTGTACCTCCCCCGCCACCCCTCCACAGTAGAAGAAGAAGAAAAAATCAAGCTGTGCATCACAACATCAGAAAATGTGAAGAAAGAGAGAAAAAAGTTATCATTTTTGACAATCTTAAAAATTATATTATTTTTATTTTAGGAGTCTTATCTTGCCTGGATGGTTACATGAATATTGCATTGGAACAAACTGAAGAGTATGTTAATGGCCAGTTGAAAAATAAATATGGTGATGCATTTATTCGTGGCAATAATGGTAAATGTTATATAAATATTTCTCATAGTCTTAGCCATTGTTTTTAAACTAAATGAATGGACTAAAACGCCAATTTTGTATTGGTAATTTAACAGTTTTAATTGCTGATGGTTTTATTTTAAAGTGGTATTTAAATTTAAAGGAAAGTTTCTTTATTTTTTTTAATCAAGTATTTAGTGTGACAACTTAATTTGTGATTACTGTCTTTTGATGGTTATTATAATCATATTTCCTCAGTACTCTACATTAGCACCCAGAAGAGAAGATAATCTTTGATAACATTCAGTGAAAAACTTCATCCCATCCAAAATAATAACTTGAAGAAAAAGAGATGTATGAGAAATGCTGTTGTTTTTTCCTCCTGTGCTTTGTTTTATTTGTATTTGTATACTCTAGAAATGAATAAAAACTAAACTTTTCTTTAGCATTGTTTAGCCATGTTTCAAACACTTTGACATTGCAAATAAAATTATGCTAATTGAAATTGTATACATTTTTGTTTACTGTATTAATTTGGAATGCTGAAAATAAAATATAATGTAAATCAATGGCATTTTTTTAATTAGAAACGTTTTTTTCTTGAATATAGTCCAATTTTGCTTTCCAAATACTGCTTCATTGTCATACTAAGAATAATTATTTAGGGGGATGAAGTCATTTTTTTTAAAAATAATTGCTACAGGTGACCTAAAAACGTTCACAAAATGAGAATTTGAAGTGAAAAATTATATAATATTATATCACATCGTTGAGTTATATAATAAGTTATAGGGTGTTCCGAAATGGAACACCGGGCTAATCCAGTGCTGAATTTGTTCACTGTACCTTTCTGGTGTCCCATTGATTTGAACTAATTAAACAATTAGTGTGAAACTGGTGAAAAAGTTAGCCAATACGAAATGGTATTGTCCATTCGGTATTCCTCGTGTTTATTATCTTTATTTTACTCTGAAATTGCTGCAAACAAGAAATGTACCCAAGCGTTTTGTATCTTTCATTGATTTATGGTACTGTTATGTCACAACTTTGAAATCGTGATCATTGTGTCCAAATTTGTATTGAAAGTAGAAAGTGTAATTTGCCATGGTCTCCATTGCTAGCTCCTACATGTCTTATTTTCAAAATGATTATGATAATGAAATGACTAATATAATCACTCCACGCACCTAAAGATTACTCTCTTGTCGCTCTCAGCCAGTGGTTCTCAACCTCCCTAATGCAGCGACCCTTAAATACGGTTCCTAATGTTGTGGCGACCCCCAACCACAAAATTATTTTAGTTGCTACCGTACTTCATAACTGTAGAGTATATGTGTTTTCCGGTGGTCTTAGGGGATGCGACCCACAGGTTGAGAACCGCTGCTCTCAGCAGTGGCATACGTAGGTAGGGGCAGATGTCATGGGCGCCAATTGAAGGAGGCGGTAAAAAAACTCTTTTTTTTAAAAAAAGTGGCAGCGTCTCATTCTCATCTGGAGAGGCCACAATGAGTGTCATCTTTTTGAGGGGGCACCACCCTGCAAATATGGAGAGAAATTTGGTTGCAAAAATGATTATTGACGTGGAACTCCAATCACAGATTGAAAAGTAAAGCAGAAATAACGTAAAATCTTGACAAGAATCCACTGCATAAAAAATTCCTTGAAACTTAAAATATAGCATTGAACTGTCACAGAGAATCACTTCGGCAAGACGATCATGGCTCCAATATCTCAATATGGAAAATGTTCGCCTACTGAAATTACTGGCTGATTTTTACCCTCTCGTGAAAGAATACTTGACATTTATAAAATACCATGTTAGTTGTCCTAGCATGAATTTTCATGATGCTGCCCTGGATCTGAATGCTCTTCGATATCATTGTGATGAGTAAACGAGATGTGTGTCAGTGAATGACTTGATTTCTGTGAAGAATAGATCGTTGAGGAGACGAAAAAACCGAATAGCTGGTGAGAACTCACTAGATGCTAAATTAACGGAGAAAGTGGAAATAGGTAGGGTTATGAAGGTAAACTCGATCGTCTTCAAGGGAATTGGCTGATAGTTTCATTCGTGTGTAAGGTATGGGACTAAATTGTGTGGACGGGGAACTAAAGCAGAAGTGTGACTTTTACAGCTCTCATATTGATATTGGTGGATGGAGATATTTTGGATTGAATAATGCTGCTGTCGAAGTCGTATCAATAAAAACATAGCAGCCTGAAGAATTTCTCAATTTCATTGTTCAATATGGAGATGAGGGTGTCTTTCCTTATCTTCGCATTTCTAGTCAGGTAATGCTGACCATTGCATGGAAGATCTTTCACGAAAAGTAAACTAATTATTTAAGGGGGGGGGGGTCAGATTTTTGTGACGAGGGGGGGGACTCTCAAGCAATGTGACGTCACATGAAAAGTAGAATATTGTAGTAAAGAATTGCACTTAATAACCATAAATTATTGACATTTTTAACATATTCTTTTATACAAAAATCATTATTTTATTTTTAAACTACTATCACTGAGACTGAGAGAATCAGTTCAGGTATTTGAGGTCCCAATAATGGCTCAGATCAGGTTACAAGACACCATGGCAGAGGGAACTGTGGGTGTGGTTGCCATGCCAGTTGTGAGAATTTATGGCTAAATGTGGACACAGGAGTCATCCAGAGGAAGTGGAATTGAAAGAATACAATGGTTGACCTTGGGGTGGGTGGGTGGTGGTAAATGCTCTAGGACAGGGGCCGGGGGTATCTTAGTACATGCTCTAAAGCAGGGATTCTTAACATTTGTTGCAGCCCTGCCGGCCCACTCCGTTTTAAACCCCCCCCCCCCCCCAAAAAAAAATAAATAAATTATATTGTAATAAAATTAAAAATAACTCAACAATTTAGTCATCCCAGTTTTATTTCTTTCATTAACTATATAAGCAAGGGGGAAAAAAATACAAATAAAAGCAATGCGCCAACAAAATTCCCAAGAAAGACAGTTACTACTGCTAATCAAAATGGATACAAACTTATTTTGTTTAAAAAAGCAGCAACAGCTAGCAATGGCAGCAATTACAACCAGTGGCGTAGCTAGGGTTGGTGTCACCCAGTCCAGTAAGCTAGTGGTGTCAACCCTCGACTTCCACGATGTAATTCTTCTTGTTAAACTTAGTCCACAGTATTGAAGGTCAGGAGGTAAATGTATTTAAGAACTGTGACATGTACTTAGAATCGCTTATTGTTATTAGAATGTTATCAAAGGATAGTTTTACTTCTCAGATTTTAGATAATTATAGCTTCCTGTCACATACAAAAGTTACCAAACACTTCATTCGGTGTTGAAACATGGTCAAAAAGGTGTGTCTGACCTAATAATAAGGTAACCTAACTGCTGACGCATCACCTTTGAAATTTTAATAAAAAACGAATCTTGTTTGGTTACATGGGTGGAAAATGTACATTCCATCTATTATCCTTTTATGAATTTCGGTTAGACCGAGCATTGTGTGCTCTGTAAATACGCAATTTTTCAATTTGATGTCACCCCCCTGAGATGGTGTCACCCCTGTACTGTCCGCACCCCTCTGGCTACGCCACTGAATGCACTTTTCTAGTCTTCCGCACCTCAGGGCTGGGGAGGTACTTTTACCACTGGATAAGAACCACTGTTCTAGTGAAGTGTTTCTGACACAGGTGCAGTAATTTGATATCCACGGGAGGTGACTTTCTTAAGGGCTTGTAAAGGACAGTAGTGGACATAGGGATTTTTTATAGGGGGGGGGGGGGTGTAGAGATTTGTGACGTTATATTTTAGGGGGGGTCTAACTTTTTGTGACGATGGGGGGAGGGGGGGGGGTAAAAAATCGGCAAAATTTGCGTGACGTCATTTATGGATGGCCCCTAACTTAATTTAAATTTTAAGGTCATCTATAGGACAAGGCAGACTATGTGAACTTGCCCTACTCTGAATTTTATAATTTAGCGTTTTATACTGCATGGATGGATCAATCGCTACACATGTGTGGACTAAATTTTGAAAATCCTTACTTCTCATGTGGACAGCTGTAGTGTATGTTGCCTGCTCAAGCGTCGAAAAACATTCTAATTTATTTGTGTACGCACCAGACTAAAAAAATATATATATATTTTCTATTTAAAAATTAATTCAAAAACGTAAATAAAACACAAACACTTTTTTCTTTGAGTAGCATTGCAACGCATGCCGGGTTCTCGGTAGTAATTATAATAAAAAAAAACTTGCAGTAAATAATTTGACCTTAATCGCCATGTTTATTATTATACTAGCCAATATACCCGGCGTTTCCCAGGATTGCATTCGGAAAAAAATATATTCCACAACACTTTAATAAACATTGAAATTAAGCGTCATGTTTAAAAAAAAACCTAGAGTAAAAAAATTAGATCATTTATTTTTTACCTATAAAAAAAACATTTAAAATAATTTTTGTAAACCCCGATCCCGGAGGGACCCCATCTGAGTCCTGATGGGTTTTCGTTTTCCGATGGTATCCCGGTATCCGGATGGATCCCTTCACTATTAGCATCCCGATCCCGTTGGGATCCCGATAACAGGGTGATCCCGATGCCGGCTGTATCATAATCCCAAGGTGTTCCCGTTTCCCGTTGGGATCCCGATACCGGTGTGTTCCCAATCTCGATGGGATCCCCATGCCGATGGAATCCCAATCCCGGTGGGATCCCGATCCTTGTGTGTTCCCAATCCAAATGGTTTCTCGATCCCGTTGAAATCCCGATTCCGTGGTTTCCTTGTGGGGTCCTGATCCCGTTTGCCCTAGTTGATCCCGTTACACGATGGGCTCGCGTTACTGGTTGGGTCCAGTTTACTCGTTCATCTTTAGGATCCTGTTCCTCTTTGGGATCATGTTCCCGGTAGGATTATGAAGGGTATGTTTAAAGAAATGCCCATGAATGTATAGAAATGAATAGAACTAAACTAACATTTCAATAAGATTTTAGTTCAATTATAAAATTATATAACCCTGCTGTACTATAAAGAACCTTCTGGGATAATCTAGATTATATTTAAGATCTTCCTTTTCTACGTAATTATGTTTATAATACTAAAAAGTATACAACAAAATGCACTACTATAAATTACATTCATTAACATTGACAGAGGGGCCCCAACGGAAACCCATTCCATAAGTGTAACGATTTAGTTTTGCCTGAGATGAAGGGGCCCTATAACATCATTCAGATGAATAACGTTAAAATTTACAAGTTGTCCCATTAAAATTAGTTTTAAAATGTCATAGATGTACTTTTTTTTTAAATATGTAACTTTATAGAAAATTATAGATTGGATATTCTTAGTTCTAGATCCACCAATTCTCATTCGACAAATAGTGTCTTTGCCTATGGTATTTTTATTGCTTATTTTAAAAAAAATGAAATGAGGCTCCTGACCCCTTAGGGATGGATAGTATTATTATGGATATTATGAGTTCAGTACCCTTCGGTATTTGAAAATGAAAAATCAAGTTTTATGTGTACTAAGTTTGTTAAAGATCCATCTATTCATGTAGGAGTATTTTTTAAAAAACTTTGTTTATATGGTTCATATAAAAAAATTCGGGGCCCCCGGCCCCAAACGGAATGCTATGAAAAGCTCATAACCCCCCAAGAATTCTTTTTGGATAATGATGGATATATGTGCCAAGTTTGGTCACTTCCATCAATCCATGTAAAAGTCATTGCGGAACAAAGTCACAAAAAAACTAATCCACAGACAAATTTTCACTGCTTCCCGATCCCGTAGGTAACCCGATCCCGGTGGGTTCCCGATCTCTTTGGACCCAAATTCCGGTGGGATACCGATCCCATTGGGATCGCGATTGGGATCCCGTTTCCAACGGTGATTCCATTGGAATATCGACATACTTTGGAATCCCGATCCCGATTGGGATCCTGTTTCAAAATGGGATCCCAAGTAGTATGTAGTGCATGAAATAGGCCGCATTTTGGGGGGTTTTGGCGGGTCTTTCTGGCGGGTCATGGCGGGTTAATCGATAATCGATTAATTGTAATAGCGGGTTAATTAAGGATTGATAATCGATTAATTGTAATATTGGGTTAATTAAGGGTCGATAATTACTTTTTTATATTGATTTTTAATTAATGGACTAATTAATTTTTTATATTGATTTACCTTTATATTGATTTCTATTATTGTACAATCGTGTTGTTTAGCGATATCGATTTTTATATCTATTTTTATATAGATTTTTTATATTAATTTCAATAATTGTAATAATAAATAAGTTTTTTAACACCCAACACCTTTGACAAAAGACACCTAACCCAAGATAGAGAATCTGGTAATCACTTTAAAATAACAACCATCGTACTACAATCCGCCCCTGTGACTGATGACCACACCTAACCAACTCAGTGAGAACCACTGTTGAGTACCACTTAATAAGAGTAAATAACCTTATCATATTATAAGACACTTATTTCAAAACGACCCCCACTCAGTGAGAACCACTGCTCTAACTCATGAGCGTAAATCTCCCACTCCCATGCCCCTGCGCGTGAAAAGCGAAATTCCTTCTTATAGCACCTAGCTTATCTTGTGGCCAAAAACCGTCTTGTCAGCAAAAACTTGCCCGCGCACGTTCGTCTGGCAATGAAACCAGAAATAATAGCCATCGTCCTTTATGCCTTGTTTCCAGTTAATCTAAACCAAGCTTGCGTACCCCTCAATAACTTGTTACAAAACAACAACGTTCAAATTGAGAAATGGTTATAAGACAACCCACCATATGAGATGTGATCCCTATTCTATGCTTGAGAATCTCCTCAAAATAAATAAATTAAGACACAATAAGACCACGCCTTAGGAGCCCCTTAAAATATACAAGTCTAAATTTACAATCCCGTATTACCACTTATTCTAACATACTATGACTACTGACCCTTATTCCAAGCTTGAGAACCACTCGATAAACATCAAACCAATAGGACAACTCCTTAGGAGTCCCTTAAAATTTACAAGTTTAAAAATACAATCCCTTATGACCTCTGACCAGTAAACCAAGCTTGAGTACCACTAAATAAACGTACATAACCTTATCATGTTACAAAACAAGTGTTTTATAAGAAGAAAACATCCACACAATGAGAACCACTGATTAGAAAAGGACCCATCAAACTTTGAGAACCCCTTAAAATGGTTCTCCTTTACACATCTTTTTCACACACACACACACACGTAGCTGAGACTTGCGCGCTCACCGACCGCACACATCCTGAGTGCGTGGTCAGGTAATTACATTTCCAGGTGTGGCCAACATCTGGTTTATCGTATCCCTCCTTGACCGTTCGTCTAGCAAACAGCTTGAAAAGCAATTATTGTCCTGTGAGGATGCCACCTTTTGCCGTGGTTTGATCGCTTGTTGTGAGTGAGGGGCCCGTTAATTACAATACCAGACACACGTATCATGGGACTTGCTCGCTCACAGCTCACATTGAGTGCGAGGTCAAGTACTTCAAATACCAGAACCCGCCCCGCCTAAATGCTGATGTCAGCAAAATATATGTACATAACCTTTTTAATAATGATAAATATTTAATAATGATTATTGAACATACTTGTCTTGGAATGAATAAAGTACTATATAAAACTACACGTCTTTTTTGTCTATTTTTGTTGTCCATATAATAATTTTGGTAGGCAAAACAATTAATTAAAAATTAATATTAAAATTAATAAAATCACAATAAATAACAATCGATTTTATTATTAAAAACTAATCGATTATTTAATTAATTAAGTTTGAGAACCAAACTTATTTATTATTACAATTATTAAAATCAATATAACAAAACAAGATCGTACAACAACACGATTGTACAACAATTAATAAAAAAAGTATTTAAAAAAAAAATTAATATAAAAAATCAATATAAAAATCAATTAATTAAAAAATTAAAATTACTAAAATCACAAAAATAACAATCGAATTTATTATTAAAAACTAATCGATTATTTAATTAATTAAATTTGAGAACCAAACTTATTTATTATTACAATTATTAAAATTAATATAAAAAAGCAATATAAAAATATATATAAAAATCAATATCGCTCAACAACACGATTGTACAATAATGGAAATCAATATAAAGGTAAATCAATATAAAAAAAAATTAGTCCATTAATTAAAAATAAATATAAAAAAGTAATTATCAACCCTTAATTAACCCGCTATTACAATTAATCGATTATCGATCCTTAATTAACCCGCTATTACAATTAATCGATTATCGATTAACCCGCCATGACCCGCCAGAAACCCGCCATGACCCGCAAAAAAGACCCGCCAAAACTCGCCAAAATGCGGCCTATTTCATGCACTACATACTACTATCCCATTGAAATCACCACCCCACTGGGATACCGATCCCTATTGGGACCTTGACCCCACTGAGATCCCGAACTCCTTGGGATCCCGCTCCCGATTGCGTCCGGTTTCCAAATGGGAGCCCATAACCTAATGGGATCCCAACCCCTGTGGGATCCCGACCTAATTGAGATCCCGATGGGATCCCATTTCCAAGTAGAATACCATTTCCCATTTTCTTCCCCTTTTCAGGTGGGATCCCGATCCCGTTTGCCGATCACAACTTAACCCCGTAACGCGATGGGATCGTGTTACCAATGGGTTCTATTTTAATCATTCACCTTTAGGATCCTCTTCCTCGTTCGGATCATGTTCCCGTTATATAACCATGTAGAACAGCGACTCTCAACCTGTGGGTCACGACCCCATTTGGGGTCGAACGACCCTTTCACAGGGGTAGGCCTAAGACCATCGGAAAACACATATACTCTTAAGTTATGAAGTAGAAAAGAACATAAATTTGTGGTTGGGTGTCCCCACAACATGATGAACTGTATTAAAGAGTCGCAGCATTAGAAAGGTTGAGAACCACTGCTGTAGAACATTAAAGAAATTTCTTAATTGAAATTAAGCGTGTAAGGGTCGGTTCACACGATCAAATTTTCCTTCAAGCATTTGATGCAATTCGTGTATGAAGCCTTGTCACAACTTTTAAATTACTGTTTGATTAAATTCCCCCCAAAAAGAAACCACGCACAAAATAGTGCGTTCATACAACAATTTGACGCGAAATTTGATCGTGAGAACTGACGCTAAGTGTACGCAATACTTTTTTAAGTAATTATTTTTCGAAATTGGATATTACGAGTTTTAAAGACACCGAAATTTCAATAAGTACAACGAGGTGTATTGCTACCACGCTAGGCCCATATTCATTAACTCACATAGACATAGAACCTATAGTGTTGTTGATATTTATTTAGTTTACCAAAAATGAAATGGGGTCCCCGGCCCCATTGTAATGGATATTATCAGTTCATTGCCCTTTAGTTTTTTAATATGGATAATCAAGAGTATGTGTACTAAGTTTGGTCAAAGATCCATCTATTCATATTGGAGTATTTTTATGTTAATTTTATTAATATATCTCATATAAGAAAAAAAAACGAGTTCGGGGCCCCCGGCCCCTATCGTATTGTTATAAAAAAATTAATAACCCCTTAATAGTTTTTTTTTCGGAAAATGATGGATATATGTGCCAAGTGGTCAAGTTCCATCAATCCATTTAAAGGCCTTTAAGGAAGAAAGCCAGAAACAGACAAACAAACTTTCACTTTTATATATATACTAATATACCGGCGTAGCCCGGGATTGCATTAGGACCCCAATCACGACGCAGTTCCATTTCCCAATTGGATCCCAATCCCGGGTTAATCTCACTACCCGATGTGATCGCGTAATTTGTTGTTAATTTTATATTGGGCGATTGGGTGCTACATAGGCCTCAGGATGATGTAGTTACCTCTACTTAGGTCACTCTATAGCTGTCCTCAGACAACTTCTATGTTGCTTGTGAGCTTAACGTTAGTGCATCCTCTCCTCTCCATCAGTTCAGGGAGGTCCGGAGTGTGTGTGCTATAAATAGGGATGCCTTTAAGCATGATCTAAGTTTAAAAATGTCCCCTGCCCTCTGCGCTACTTTGGAAACACAAGACAGTGCATTGCGCACTGTACTTGAACGGCATGCCCTCCTCACCCGCCGTAATGTTAGGTCAGCACGGTCAGCTCCCTGGTATGCAACCATAAGGGAGGAACTAGGCAGTGCCTAGAAAGATCGGCGTAGTGCGGAAAAGAAATGGCTGAGGTCAGGTCTTGTTGTTTTAGGCAGATGTATTACGCTGCCAAGAAAAGTGTGACCAGGATTGTTTGTTGTGCTAAGACTTTGTATTTTAGCCAAAAGATAATTATAAGTAAAACCGGCAGGCAGTTGTTCGATGTTTTGTAGCAACCTAAGAGGGGGTAACAAAGTAATTGCTATTCCTACAGTGTATCCATTGCCCCAGCAACAAGATATTCTCTGTAATTTCTTTACAAGCAAAGTTGCTGACATCCGAGCTGAGCTTGATTGTCTGGACATATCCCCAATAGATTTGCCTCCTTTTTCTTGTGTTAGTTCACATTTCGATATTTTCAATTGCTTAAGAAGCCGTGTCTGGATGAATGTAATTTAAAAAACTGTAGACCAGTATCTAACTTATCATTTTTATCTGAAGTCATTGATAAACTAGTTCTAAAACAACTTTTTGAATACTTAAACGACAACTCTCTTTTCGGTCCTAATCAATCAGCTGATAGACCTTTTCATAGCACTAAGACAGCTCTCTTGAGAGTCACCAATGACCTCTTGCTTGCATTGGACAGCGATGATGTCACCCTCCTGATCCTCTTGGATCTCAGTGCGGACTTTGACACTTTCGACCAAGAAACCCTTTACAAAACCCTTAAAAATTACTTTGTCATTTCTAGTTCAGTTTTGGTTTGGTTTAGGTCCTACTTCTCCAATAGAACGCAGGCGGTCACTGTCGATGGCTGTCTCTCCGGCAGTGCTGACTTGGTGTATGGAGTGCCGCAGGGGTCCGTTTTGGGGCCGGTTCTATTTACAATGTATACCATGCCACTGCTTCTCTTGCTCGAGAGCCATGCTGTGGAGAGCCAGTCATTCGCGGATGACACGCACCTATACATTCATACCCATCCCTCTCTTGTCGATTCCGCTGTCCCGGTTGCGGGAGAGCATTGCTGATGTCAAGTCATGGATGACACTCAGCGGAGTTTCCCGATAGGATTCCGATCCCGGAGTGAACCCGTTACCCGATGGGATCGCGTTATCGATGAGTTCCTGTTTACTGTTGGATCTCGTTTACCTTTAGGATCCTGTTCCTCTTTGGGATCTTGCTCAATTTAATTGTTAAGTGAAACTTAACGGTGACAAAACGGAAGCACTTCTTATTCACGATCACAAATCATCCTCTAACTCAGCTCTCTCCACCTCATTTCTAGTAGGTAACTCAGACATTCAGTTTACAACCTCCGCTAGGAATCTTGGTTATATACTATCTAACAATATGTCTCTCGATAATCATATATCCCACATTTGTCACTCTGCCTACACAACTATCCGTCAGATCAGCTCCATCCGCCACTACCTCACAGTCAGGTTGATCAAAACACTTCTTAGAAAAGTTACAAAAGGTTCAAAACTCAACTGCTAGGCCAGTTTTAAAGGCAAAAAAACTTGATCACGTCACACCACTACTTCATTCACTTCATTGACTCCCTGTACAATCACGGACTATAAACTCTCTGTTCTCTGCCACAACTTTGTCTCAAATTCCTGCCCTTCCTATCTAACCAAACTTCTCTCTGTCTATTCACCCGTTCGACAGCTCCTCCGCAGACGGTCGTATACTTTCTGTCCCCAAGACTCGCACAAAAACGTACGGTGAACGATCTTTCTCTTACTGTGCCCCAAACAATAGAATTTCTTCCACCACACATCCGCAATATATCAACCATCACAGCCTTCAAAACTGCACATAAAACGCATCTCTTTAAACTCTACTATCCTGACTGATTCCCCCTCTGACCTTTAAACGATGCTGCTGAGTGCTGTCCATGGCTTCACATGTAAATAATTATGGAATGGTTGAACCGAATAAACATTTGTTTTGTTTTATTTTATTAATGTAAATTAATTTTTAAGTTTTAATTTCATCATTATGTTTGTTAAATTGTATATACAGCGTGGTGAGCCCAGCTATAGAAAATTACCAATAATAATAATAATAATATATAGCTCATATAAGGAAAAAACGACAATTTGGGCCCCCAGCCCCAAACGGAATGTTTTAAAAAGTTCATAACCCCTTCCGTATAATGATGGATATATGTGTCAAGTTGGGTCAAGATCCATCAATCCATGTAAAAATCCTTTGTGGAACAAACAGACAGACATGTGCAGTCAAACAATCAAATTTTCCCTTTTATATAATATATGTATATATATATGATAGTAGCCTATATACCCAGCGTGGCCCGGGATTGCTATAGGACCCTATCCTAATGTGTCCCCGATCCCATTGGGACCCCAATCCCATTCTGAAACCTATCACGTTGCATTCTCATTTCCCGGTGTGATCCCGATCCCAGTTGGATCCCATTTTCTTGTGTCTCCTGATCCAAGGGAAATCCATATGGCTTTGTGATCCCATTCCAGTTGGTATGTCGATCCCAGTGGTATCCCGATCTCAGTGGGCTACCGATCCCATTAGGATACAATCCTCTGTGGGATCCCGTTCCACCTAGGGACCACCTTTTCCGATTTTATCCCGTTTCCCGATAGGATTCCGATCCCGGAGTGAACCCGTTACCCGATGGGAACGCGTTACCGATGAGTTCCTGTTTACTGTTGGATCTCGTTTACCTTTAGGATCCTGTTCCTCTTTGGGATCTTGCTCAGTGCGAATTTGTTCCAATAATCATTTAGATCCCATTGTATATCCCCGTAGAACAATATCGAACCTTCAGGAACATTCCAGATTAAATTTAATGTGCTCCATCAAACGGGTAGAAAAAGTACATTTCTATGTAATTATTTCTCTAATGCGCAATATTATACAACTAAATTGCAATACTATAACTACAGTACATTTAAATTAAAATAGCCACCCCCCCCCCCCCCCACGAGGGCCCATTTAATAAAGTATCGTTTTAGTTATGTCTATAAAATAATTCAGATAAATTCTGGACTTAAAATTTAAAATGTGACCCTTTAAAAGCCGTTTACAAATGAAATAGATATAGCTTTCTTAAATTATCCAAATTTAAAGAAAATTCTAGTTCGGCCCTGAATTGTTTGGATATTTTAATTTAAATCCACCAATATTTCAATACGGACTAAGAAGGGTATTGCTTCAAAGCTTTGCCTAGATCCATCAATTCACATAAATCCATAGAGGGATGGATATTATGAGTAGTGTATGTGTACTAAGTTTGATTAAAATCCATCCATTTCGTGTAGGTGTATTAAGCCTATTGATATTAATATAGCGTATATATGAAAAAAAAATGAAACGGGGCCCCCGGCCCCAGAGAAATTGATGTTATGAGTTCAGTACCCATCGGTATTTGAATATGGATAATTAAGTGGAAGTGTGCAAAGTTTGGTCAAGATCTATCTATTCATGTAAGATTATTTGTTCTTAATTTTATTTATATAGCTCATATTGGAAAAAACGACAATTTGGGCCCCCGGCCCCAAACGGAATGTCATAAAAAGTTCAAATCCCCTTAAGAGATCCTTCCGGATAATGATGGATATATGTGCCAAATTTGTTCAAGATCCATCCATCCATGTAGGAGTATTAAGCCTTTTGAACTATAGATCTTTCTGGAACATTCTAGATTAAATGTATTATCCTCCTCGAACTGTGTTAAACTGTCTTTTCTAAGTAATTATTCTTCGAATACGAAAAATTATACAGCTAAATGCATTTCTATAACTATAGTACATTTAAGTTAAAAGAGGGGCCCCATTGGCCCATTCTTTTTTTGTACCAAATTAGTTTTGACTGAGATGGGGCCCTATAAAAATCATTCAGGTAAGTTTTGAAGTTAAACTTTTAAATTTGTCCCATTAAAATCTATTGAATATAGCCATAGATAAAGCGTTTTAAAGTTATCGAACTTTCTGGAAAATTCTAGATTTGATATTATTAGTATTAAATCCACCGATATTTCAGAACGGACAGTGAAGTGAAATGTTAAAAGTTCTCAACTCCTTTAGAGTTTCTTCTGGATAATGATGGATATATGTGCGATTTTTGGTCAAGATCAATTAATCCGTGTAAAACCCTTGTGGAACAGACAAACAAACAGACAAAGTTCACTTATATATATATATTTATATATATATATATATATATACTAGCCGATATACCCGGCGTGGCCCGGGATTGCATTAGGACCCCGATCCCGGTGACCTACAGATCCCGTTAGTATACTGTTCTCTATGGGATCCCGTTCCATCTAGGCCTATATCAAGCTATTCACATATAAACTGTAGTGTTGTCTAAGCCTATTGATATTTATATAGCTCATATAAGGAAAAATGAAACGGGGCCCCCGACCCCAGAGAAATGGATATTATAAGTTCAGTACCCTTTGATATTTGAATATGAATAATCAAATGTAAGTGTACTAAGTTTGGTCAAGATCCATCTTTTCATGAAGGAGTATTTGTTGTTAATTTTATTTATATAGCTCATATAGGAAAAAAGGACAGTTTGGGCCCCGGCCCCAAACGGAGTGTCATAAAAAGTCCATAACCCCTTCAGCGTTTTTTCCGAATAATGATGGATATATGTGCCAAATTTGATCAAGATCTATCATTCCATGTAGGAGTATTAAGCCTATTGACCTATAGAACTTTCTGGAACATTCTAGATTAAATGTATTATCCTCCTCGAACTTTGTAAAAACTGTCTTTTATTAGTAGTAATTATTCTTCGAATACGAAAAATTAAACGACTAAATGCATTTCTATAACTGTAGTACATTTAAGTTAATAGATGGGCCCCGGGGGCCCATTCCATAATTGTACTGAATTAGTTTTGCCTGAGATGAGGCCCTATAAATATCATTCAGGTAAGTTACGAAGTTAAATTTTAAATTTGTCCCATTAAAATCTATTGAATAATGCCATAAATATAGCGTTTTAAAGTTATCGAACTTTCTAGAAAATTCTAGATTGGATATTATTAGTTTTAAATCCATCGATGTTTCAGTACGGACAGTGAAGTGCATTGCTACCACTCTAGGTCTATATCCATCAAATCACATAGAACCTAAAGTGTTTTCAGAGACTATTAATATTTATATAGCTTATATAAGGAAAAATGAAATGGGGCCCCCGGCCCCCCAGGAATGGATATTATGAGTTCGGTACCCTTTTGTATTTGAGTATGGATAATCAAGTGTACGTGTACAAAGTTTGGTCAAGATCCATCCATTCATATAGGAGTATTAAGCCCATCTATATTTATATAGCTCATATAAGGGAAAACGAAATGGGGCCCCCGGCCCCAGAAGAATGAATATTATGAGTTCAGTACCCTTCGGTATTTGAATATGGATAATCAAGTGTACGTGTACTAAGTTTGATCGATATCCATCCATTCACGTAGGAGTATTTGTTTGTAATTGTTTTATATAGCTCATATAAGAAAAAAACGAATTCGGGGCCCCCGGCCCCACACGAAATGTTATTAAAAGTTCTCGACCCCTTAAGAGTTCCTTCTGGATAACCATGGATATATGTGACAAGTTTGGTCAAGATCCACCAATCCGTGTAAAAGCCTTTGTGGAGCGGACAAACAAACAAACAGATTTTCACTTTTATATATATGATATGACTAGCGGATATACCCGGCAAATTTGCCGGGATAGCATTCGGAACGAATGAACTGCAACGGTTCACAGCCTTATAATTATTCCGATCCCGGTGGGCTCCCAATCCCGTTGGTATCCCGGTTCCGTTAGTATACGGGTTTCTGATCCCTCTGGATCGCAATTCCGGTATGATCCCAATCCCGTCAGTATTCCGATTCCGGTGGTATCTCGATATCAATGGATAACGATAGTTGTCGGATCCCGATACCGGTGGGATACCGGTCTAAGCCTATTGATATTTATATATAGGTTATATAAGGAAAAATTAAATGGGGCCTCCTGCCAAAGAGAAATGGATATTATAAGTCCAGTAACCTTCGGTATTTGAATATGGATAATCAAGTGTATAAGTACTAATTTTGGTCAAGATCCATCTTCTCATGTAGGAGTATTTGCTGTTAATTGAATTTATATAGCTCATATAAGGAAAAAACGATATTTTGGACCCTCGGCCCCAAACGGAATGTCATAAAAAGTTCATAACCCCTTAAGAGTTCCTTCCGGATAATAATGGATATATGTGCCAAATTTGGTCAAAATCCATCCATCCATGTAGGAGTATTAAGCCTATTGAGAACTTTCTGGAACATTCTAGATTAAATGTATTATCCTCCTCGAAACGTGTAAAACTGTCTTTTCTAAGTAATTATTCTTCAAATGCGAAAAATTATACCACTAAATGCATTTCTATAGCTAAAGTACATTTATGTTAAAAGAGGGGCCCCGGGGGCCCATTCCATAATTTTTCCAAAATTGTTTTGCCGGAGATGGGGCCCTATAAAAATCAATTACGTAAGTAATGAGCTAATATTTTAAATTTGTCCCATTCAAATCTATTGAATAATGCCACAGATATAGCGTTTTAGGGTTATCGAACTTTCTGGAAAATTCTAGATTTGATATTGTTAGTTTTAAATCCACCAATGTTTCAGTAAGGACAGTGAAGTGTATTGCTCCCCACCCTAGGCCAATATCCATCAATTTACATAGAGCATATTGTGTTGTCTAAGCCTATTAATATTTATATAGCTTATATAAGGAAAAATGAAATGGGGTCCCCGGCCCCAGAGGAATGTATATTATGAGTTCAGTACCCTTTAATATTTGAGTATGGATAATCAAGTATTTGCGTACTAAGTTTGGTCAAGATCCATCCATTCATGTAGGAGTATTAAGCTTATCGCTATTTATATAGCTCATATAAGGAAAAATGAAATGGGGCCCCCGGCCCCAGGAGAATGGATATTATGAGTTCAGTACCCTTCGATATTTGAATATGGATAATAAAGTGTACGTGTACTAAGTTTTCTCGATATCCATCCATTCACGTAGGAGTATTCGTTTGAACATTTTTATATAGCTCATATAAGAAAAAAAAACGAATTCGGGGCCCCCGGCCCCACACGAAATGTTGTTAAAAGTTCTCAACCCCTTAAGAGTTCCTTCTGGATAATGATGGATACATGTGCCAAGTTTGGTCAAGATCCATCAATCCATGTAAAAGCCTTTGTGGTACAAACAAACAGACACATTTTCACTTTTATATATATACTAGCCGATATACCCGGCAAATTTGCCGGGAGAGCATTCGGAACGAAGGAACTTTAAAAGTCTACAGCCTTATAATTTTTCCGATCCCGGTGGGCTCCCAATCCGTCAGTATCCCGCTCCCGTTAGTATACAGTTTCCCGGTGGGATTCTCATCCCTCTGGATCCCGATTCCGGTATCATCCCAATCCCGTCGGTATTTCGATCCCGGTGAAAGCTCGATACCAGTGGGTTGACGATAGCTGTCGGATCCCGATACCAGTTTGGTCCCGGTCTAAGCCTATTGATATTTATATATAGCTTATATAAGGAAAAATGAAATAGGGCCCCCGGCCTTAGAGGGGTGGATATTATGAGTTCAGTACACTTCGGTATTTGAGTATGGATAATCAAATATGTGTGTACTAAGTTTGGTCAAAATCCATCTATTCATGCAGGAGTATTTGTCAGTCATTTTAATTATATAGCTCATATAAGAAAAAAACGAATTCGGGGCCCCCGGCCCCAAACGGCATGTCATAAAAAGTTCATAACCCATTATGGTTCCTTTCCGGATAATGATGGATATATCTGCCAAATTTGGTCAAGATCCATCCATTAATCTAGGAGTATTAAGCCTATTGACTTATAGAACTTTCTGGAACTTTCTAGATTAAATTTATTATCCTCCTCGAACTGTGTAAAAACTGTATTTTCTAAGTAATTATTCTTCGAATACGAAAAATTATACAACTAAATGCATTTCTATAACTGTAGTATATTTAATTTAAAAGAGGGGCCCCGGGGCCTATTCCATAATTGTACCGAATTAGTTTTGCCTGAGATGAAGCCTTACAAAAATCATTCAGTTAAGATATGAAGTTAAAATTTTAAATTTGTCCCATTAAAATCTATTGCATAATGCCATAGATATAGCGTTTTAAAGTTATCGAACTTTCTGGAAAATTCTAGATTGGATATT
Source organism: Omphiscola glabra (assembly GCA_964017045.1). Lineage (NCBI taxonomy): Eukaryota > Metazoa > Mollusca > Gastropoda > Lymnaeidae > Omphiscola > Omphiscola glabra. Next base: position 37,663,424 of record OZ024794.1, on the reverse strand, counting down.
ATTAGTTTTACATCCACCGTTATTTCCATATGGACTAAGAAGTGTATTGCAACAAAGCTAAGCCTATATCCATCAAATCACATAGAACCTAAAGTGTTTTCAGAGCCTATTAATATTTATATAGCTTATATAAGGAAAAATGAAATGGGGCCCCAGGCCCCTGAGGAATGGATATTATGAGTTCAGTACCCTTTTGTATTTGAGTATGGATAATCAAGTGTATGTGTACTAAGTTTGGTCAAGATCCATCCATTCATGTAGGAGTATTAAGCTTATCGCTATTTATATAGCTCATATAAGGAAAAATGAAATTGGGCCCCCGGCCCCATGAGAATGGATATTATGAGTTCAGTACCCTTCGGTATTTGAATATGGATAATCAAGTGTACGTGTACTAAGTTTTATCGATATCTATCCATTCACGGAGGAGTATTTGTTTGAACATTTTTTATATAGCTCATATAAGAAAAAAACGAACTCGGGGCGCCCGGCCCGAAACGAAATAATATTAAAAGTTCTCAACCCCTTAAGAGTTCCTTCTGGATAATGATGGATATATGTGCCAAGTTTTGTCAAGATCCATCAATCCATGTAAAATCCTTTGTGGAACAAACAAACACCGCCACAAATTTTCACTTTTATATATATACTAGCCGATATACCCGGCGTGGCCCGGGATTGCATTAGGACCCCCGATCCCGGTGACCTACAGATCCCGCTAGGATACAGTTCTCTGTAGGATCCCGTTCCATCCCGCTCCCGTTAATTTATCGTTTCCCGATGGGATTCTGATCCCTTTTGATCCCAATTCCAGTATGATCCCAATCCCATCGGTATTCCGATCCCGGAGGTATCTCGATACCAGTGGGATAACGATAGCTGTCGGATCCCGATACCGATGGGGTACCGGTCTAAGCCTATTGATATTTATATAAAGCTTATATAAGGAAAAATTGAATGGGGCCCCCAGCCCCAAAGAAATGGATATTATAAGTTCAGTAACCTACGTTATTTAAATATGGATAATAAAGTGTTTGCGTACTAAGTTTGGTCAACATCCATCTACTCAAATAGGAGTATTTGTTGGTTATTTTATTTATATAGCTCATATAAATAAAAATTAATTTCGGGGCCCCCGGCCCCAAACGGAATAACGTATAAAGTTCATAACCCCTTAAGAGTTCCTCCCGGATAATGATGGATACATGTACCAAATTTGGTCAATTCCATCCATTAATCTAGGAGTATTAAGCCTATTGACCAATAGAACTTTTTGGAACATTCTAGATTAAATGTATTATCCTTCTCGAACTGTGTAAAAACTGTCTTGTTTAAGTAACTATTTTTTAAACTTGAAAAATTATACAACTAAATGCATTTCTATAACTATAGTAAATTTAAGTTAAAAGAGGGGCCCCGGGGGCCCATTCCATAATTGTACCGAATTAGTTTTGCCTGAGATGGGGCCCTATAAAAATCATTCGGGTAAGTTATGAAGTTAAAATTTTAAATTTGTCCCATTAAAATCTATTGAATATTGCCATAGATATAACGCTTTAAAGTTATCGAACTTTCTGGAAAATTCTAGATTGGATATTAATAGTTTTAAATCCCCCGGTGTTTCAGTACGGACAGTGAAGTGCATTACTACCACCCTAGACTTATATCCATCAAATCACATAGAACCTAAAGTGTTTTCAGAGCCTATTAATATTTATATAGCTTATATAAGGAAAAATGAAATGGGGCCCCCGGCCCCCCAGGAATGGATATTATGAGTTCGGTACCCTTTAGTACTTGAGTATGGATAATCAAGTGTATGTGAACTAAGTTCAGTCAAGATCCATCCATTAGAGTAGGAGTATTAAGCCTATTGATATTTATATAGCTCATATAAGAAAAAAACGAATTCGGGGCCCCCGGCCCCACACGAAATGTTATTAAAAGTTCTCAACCCCTTAAGAGTTCCTTCTGGATAATGATGGATATATGTGCCAAGTTTGGTCAAGATCCATCAATCCGTGTAAAAGCCTTTGTGGAACAGACCCACAAACAAACAAACAAACCCACAAACAATCATATATATATGATAAGATATGATGATATAATATGATTACAAAATGTGTTGTCCGATGATAATATTCGATAATAGAAATTTTGACGGAGTGGAAAGTTTATTGTATCAAGTATGTTACGAATCATTGTCATTCAGATAAATTTGGAGTAAAATAAAGCTTCAGTGTTTCTCCCATTAAAAAATTTTGGCATTGGTTCTATAGAGATTTTTAACCTCTTACTTTAATATAATATGGCTCGTTGACAAACAGTACACAACAAAAGACGATACCATAAATTAAATACAGTAATACAAAAACGATACCCAAACTCGGGCTAATTACATTTAATAATTTTATTAAGCTAATTAAACATTTACAAAATCAAAAGAATTAAAACTTAAGCTATTGACTTACAGTAGAGTGATCACTTGTACCGGTACAATGTTGAAAAAGAACATACACACACGGTAAATATTAGTAAACAAATATTTGTCTCGTATAGCAAATTGAAAAATCACTATCTCGATAGGCGTATATATAGTCTGTTTCAGAGACATTTTTAGAAATGGGTTCGGCTTTGAATAAGTACCTCGAGCAAGACTATTTATAATTAAACCACACCCTTGTGGCGTTGCCGAATTTGGGTTAGCTAAAGTTCATGCACGTGGAAGGATGACAGTAGGGTTTCTTTCAGGTATCTCTCCGGGGGATGGGGGGGGGGGATTGCCCCCTCCCGGGGAATGTCAAGTGCCCCCCGGAACAAAATGGATAAAAACAATAGAACGATTATATATGTTTTTAATTAAAAACGACTAAAATGTCATTTTAAACAGTTTAAAACGAATGCAATCTGGTGTACTTAACCGATTACAATTAGTGGAATGTATGAAATATCGCTACGCTCGATATATTTGATGATCCGTATATTTTAAGGGGGGATATAACAAGAGATGAAGGAAAAAACTAAACTAACAATATATTTAAATTGGTTCCCGGAAATTTGATCGAAAGAAATTTCGTCGACGGAAAATTGATCGACGGAAATTTGATCGAACGGAAATTTGGTCGAATATGTTTTTCAGTTCACACGTTAAAATTTTCGTCAAATTTCTATTCGAACACAATATATTATATAGTAAAACAAAATAATACGTTCAAAAAGAAATTTTACCCAAAATTTTAACGTGTAAACTAAAAAAAAGATTCGACTAAATTTCCGTTTGATCAAATTTCCGGATACGATTTAAATTTGGTTGTGTTTATTTTATTCTCTATAACTAATACATGTTGAAAAATAGTTTAAAATTTTTTTTTTCATAAACAAGGACACGGGGGACAAAAAAAGAGGACAAAAAATGGTAAAAAAGGACATTATTAAAAAACTCATTTTCTAAAAAACCAATTAACAGAATGGTTTGAAAATTTATTTTTAGCAAGATATACACCATATTGATATGTGTGAGTATTAGAATTAACTAATCTTATTTAGATTTTAAAATATATATGAATCAGTGAACAAAGTTTTAAAAATATAAACAATAAAGGGGGTGGGGTTACGAAATTTTTAATAAAATGACAAATAATACAGAAAATCAAATATGCATACTCAGGATTGTTATAATATGAATACACAACAAACCCTGAAAATATGAAACTAATTGATAAACTAGTTTTTGAGATAGAGCAAGATTTGTGGTACAAAAATTATGAAAATCTGATTTTGAGAAAAACGACTTTTAAAGTTACTATAATGAAAAAAACATACTTGCTATTACGGACCGTTTTAGATGGAGAATTTAATCTCTGTTGTTTTGTCTAGGGCTTGTTCTAAAAACAGTTAATAATAAAGGACGATACCAAAGGTTAAAAATAATAACAAATAAAACGACAATTAAGGCCAGAGCTAATTACAATTAATAACTTTTTAATTTGTGAACTTCAATTAAATAATAACAGCAAGTGAAATATGATTGAAATTATAAACTTACAGATTTGCTGGTACCGGTACTGTATATCAAAATACAATGAGCACAAAATTGTACGAGGAAATAAAAATCTCTACACGCAACAAAGTATAATGACACATAGCATGCCTCGTAATCAAGGAAAGGAAAATCTCTCCCTCTCTATCGGTCAGCCCCTTTTATAGGCAGTTTCAGATGATCCTTCTGGAAATGGAACACACAGTCTTACTGTTTCCCACATTTTCTAGATTGTTCTATCATGTTCCACAGAAACGGATGATAGTAAACAAAAGTATCATCAAAGGGATATTTTTGTCTAGCCGCCCCAACACAGGACCGACTTGAAAGAGGTCATGCACGTGGAAGGCGGGCAAAGTGTGTCTCAAAATACGTCATCCCTTATAACACCTCCCATCTTTAAAGAAAAAATTTCATTTTTCAAAAAAAAAATGGAATTCTTTTCCATTAAACAAGTACAAGAAAATACAATTCTTCCTTTCAAAAATATTAAACAAGCTTCTTAATAGCTTATAATCAGCTACATAATTTTTGTGCAGAGAAAATTAATTTCTGGACAAAGTATCAGCAATCACATTATCTTTGCCTTTGATATGTTTTATGTCCAAATTATATTCTTGTAAGAATAGACTCCATCTTAACAATCTTTGATTTTTGGAGACCATCTTATTCAAAAATGTTAAAGGTTTGTGATCAGTAAAATCAAGTACTGAATGTAAGGAACAACTGACATAAAAATCAAATTGTTGTAGAGCAAGAATTAATCCTAAACATTCTTTTTCTACAGTGGAATAATTTTTCTGATGGGAGTTAAATTTCTTTGAAAAATAACAAACAGGATGATCCACACTGTGGTCATCTTCTTGAAAAAGAATTGCACCAATGCCAACATCACTGGCATCTACAGCTAATTTAAACTGTTTGTTAAAGTCTGGTGCAATGAGAACAGGAGCATTAGCTAGTATTCTTTTAATGTTTTCGAATGCTTCCTGACAGGCATCTGACCAATGAAATTTTGCATTTTTCTTTAACATATTACTTAGGGGAGAGGCAATAACTGAGAAATTTTTGCAACATTTTCTATAGTAACCTGCCATTCCCAAAAATCTCATTAACTGTTTTCTAGTAGTGGGTGGTGGAAGTGCTGCAATAGCATTTATCTTAGCTTGAACTGGTTTTACATGACCTTGACCCACTATGTGACCTAAATATTATACAGTTGCATGACAAAATTCACACTTATTTAAATTTACAGTTACATTTGCCTGCAAGAATTTTGTAAATAGAGATCTTAATTGATTTACATGTTTGGAAAAATCTTGACTGTAAATAATTACATCATCAATATAGGCGCTGCAATTTTCCTGGTCAGCAATAATGTTGTTAACTAGACGTTGGAATGTAGCTGGGGCATTTTTCATTCCAAACGGCATTACTTTATATTGGTATAAACCATCTGGAGTACAAAAAGCAGAGACTTCTTTTGCTCTGTCAGTTAGAGGAACCTGCCAATAACCTGATAGTAGGTCTATCTTGGTTACATATTTTGCATCGCCTATTCGATCTATAAGATTGTCTATCCTTGGAATCGGAAAGGAATCAGACATTGTAACTGAATTCACTTTCCTGAAATCAGTGCAAAACCTGTAACTTTTGTCAGGCTTTGGGACTAAAATACATGGAGAACTCCAGTTACTAGAGCTTGGTTCAATTATATCATTTTCAAGCATGTATTTTATTTCAGATCGGAATACTTCAAGTTTTTCCGGATTGACCCTATAGGGGTGTTGCTTGACCGGAACTGCATTGCCAATGTCAACATCATGTACAGCAATGTTGGTTTTATTAAGGACATCAGGAAAAAGTGAAACAAAATCTGCAATAACAATAACAATAACTTGATAACATTTTTTAAGTCATTAAGTTTGGACTCAACTACATAAGGACCAAAATATCTAGCTTGTAGTGCCTGTCCTGGTATTGGCAAAAGTACAAGCACTTTGTCCCCTGAAGCAAACTGTCTGAATTTGGACTTTTTGTCATACCAAACTTTCATTTTGGATTGACAATCCTTCAAATGTGACTTAGCCAAATTAACGGCGTTAAAAAGTTTAGTTTTAAACTTTAGGACATAGTCCAAAAGTCCTTCAGTGGGTGTCGATGACATCCACGTGTCTTTTAAAAGTTTAAGGGGGCCTCGAACCGTATGGCCAAACACCAGTTCGAAGGGGCTGAATCCAAGTGATTCTTGAACTGCTTCTCTTGCGGCGAACAGTAGCATGTTGATCCCTTCATCTCAGTCTTTCTCTTGTTCTATGCAGTACGTTCTCATCATGTTCTTTAATGTCTGATGGAATCGCTCAAGTGCTCCCTGCGACTCAGGATGATACGCACTCGACAAGCAGTGTTCTATACCCAATTGGTTCATCACTTGTTTGAATAGTCCAGCCTTGAAGTTGGTTCCTTAGTCAGACTGTACAGACTTCGGAAGACCAAACAATGTAAAAAACTTCGTCAGGGCTTTGACGATGTTCGGAGTCTTGATATTGCGAAGAGGAATAGCTTCTGGGAACCTTGTTGATGCACACATGATTGTCAGCAAATATTGGTGACCTGATTTTGTCTTTGGCAGAGGCCCAACGCAGTCTATTATGGCGCGACTGAAAGGTTCTTCAAACGCTGGAATGGGTTGAAGAGGAGCTGCTGGTATCTTCTGATTTGGTTTCCCTACCACTTGACAAGTATGACATGATCTGCAGTAGTCCACCACATCTTTCTTGATTTTGGGCCAAAAGAAGTGTGACGTGATTTTATGATATGTTTTGTTCACTCCCAAATGGCCTGAAAGTGGTGAATCATGGGCTAAGTTGAGGACTTCGTTCCTGAAAAGTGCAGGAACTACAATCTGGTGAACAATCCTCCATGCTTCATCAGCCTTGGCATCTGGAGGTCGCCATTTCCTCATAAGCATGTCATTTTGTAAAAAATAACAAACAGGGAATTGCTCAGCTTCTTCTTCGGTCATAGCGTTCTCTCGAAGTTTAATGATTTCTGGATCATTCTTCTGCTCTTCAATGAGCTGTGTTCGAGTTGGTGTTTTGTGATCCTTTGATTCTTCATTCAAAAAAGGTCGTTCCCAGATCAATTTCAGATTGAATTTTATTACTTTTTGGTGAACTCTCTTCTTTGGAGATCTTCAAACTCATTGCCCTGGTAACAGCGCATGCTGTATATACTTCTGGATCTTCTTCTGGAGATTCAATGAGACAGGGTTCTTGAGTTACGATGGGTTCGGCTATCACCTTCCCACCAGCTAAGTCGTTGCCTAGCAACAACGAGATGCCGTCCAATGGTAATGTTGGCCGGACACCTACAACCACAGGTCCGGACACTAGGTCTGATTTGAGTTGGATGAGATGTAGAGGTACATCAATACATCCTAGTTCTACGCCTTTCAACAGTATGTTGCTTCCAGTAGCAGTTGATGCAGATAAGGGAAGTATACCCTCTATTAATAAGGACTGTGAAGCACCTGTATCTCTTAGGATTTTGATTGGTCGTAGACTGGAAAGATCACCTGGCAGTGATACAAATCCTTCCGATATGAAAGGCATGAAGTCTTGTATGACATCAGTGTTTTCTGATGTGGAATTTTGGACCTTGGTAGAAAAACTTGTTGGAGTCTTGAGAACATTCGGCTAGGGTAGAGGAAGTAAAACTCTGTGTAGAGTCGTCAAAACTTGCACTCAAGTCCTCAGTAAGACGCCCTCTGGAGGTAGACCTCTTCTCGGAGCAAAAGGATCTTGGCGACAAGCTCATAAAACTCGCAGTCGAAGCAGGAACGTGGCTGGAGTCGGTAAAACTAGCCTTATTGTTCATATGGAAACTCTTTGATGAGTTGTGACAAACCTCTTTGAAGTTTGTATGGACATCTGGAGAGCCAAAACTTTTGAATTTTGAAAATGTGTTTCCAGATGTATGACGAGACGTACAAGCGGAGACTTTGTGTGGTGTACCAGGATGTGTGGTCTTCTCAGTTTTCTTCTTGAGTTTCCAACACTCATCCCTCGTATGTCCTTCTTTTTTACAGTAGGCACATGTTTCTTTTGCACTCGTTTCTTTTGTACCGGGCTTATGTGGTTTTTGCGGAGGTTTGCTGTAAGTCGATGTTGTTGCCTTGTTTTGCCTGTCTTTTCTGGTGTCAAATGGGTTCTTTGAGAGTTGATGTGAGATGGTGAAGTCATCAGCTAACACTGCTGCCGTATGTGCGTCACCTTCGCCACGGTCTGCAATATGTGTCCGTACCTCTTCACGAACACAATTCTTAAACTCTTCCATCAGAATTAGGTTCTTGAACTTTTTGAAGTCTGTGTCAGTGTTCGTTGCGTGCAGCCATTTATCTAGGAGTCGTTCCTTTTCCCGGAGGAACTCAACGTGAGTTTGGCCATCCCGTTCCCACAGCTCCCTAAACTTTTTACGGTATGCTTCGGGGACACATTCATAAGCCTTAAGTATTAAGGATTTAACAATGTTATAATCCCCACGCTGTTCCGCTTTTAAGGACACAAAAACTTCTGCTGCCCTGCCAGTCAGAGCCGGCTGCAGTAGGGTAGACCACATGTTTTCAGGAATTTTAAAATTTTGGGCAGTTATTTCAAACTGTGCAAAATATTGATCCACCTCTTTTTCTGCAAATTTCGGTATTACTTTTGCAAATTTAATTGCATCGCAACCCTGACCGGCTGGAGCCGTGAGTCTATTTTCCATTGCTCCTAAATTGGCCTTAATTTCCCTTTCTTTTAGTTTTATTTTTAGTTCTCTATCTTTTTCTTCTTGCTCTCTTTTTAGCTCTAGCTCCATTTGCTTAAGCTCTCGCTCCGTTTGCTTAAGCTCTCGTTCTTTTTCTCTCTGAGCATCTAGCTCCATTTGTTTAAGCTTCAGTTTGAGCTCCATACTAGGATCTTGAGGTTGTGCGACTGAGCCCAGCTCGATGTGGACAATGATCATATCTCTTACAGTCTTTTTTTACTGCTGAATGAGCTACACTAATTCCTAAGTCTTTCGCAATGGAAAATAGCTCCTTTCTCGAGCATTTGTCCAATGCCTCTACTGATGGGTTAACAATATCAAACTCCATTTTGACACAGGCAAATTATAACAATGTAAGTTTTATAAATGTGACCCTCATTTTGATTTTTTTTGTAGGCCTATAACTTTATTATAAAAGGAGACAAAAATATAATATTTACAGGGAACATAGTTTAATAAGAGTACTTCCAAATAAAACCACAAAATATAATTAATTTTTTGTTAATATTCCGCACAAAAAAAAATCTTTATTATTTTCTTTTTAAAAATATATTAAATATGCTGACTCGTCACTTATTTGTAATTAATTAATTAATTATGTCTAAATATTTTTTCTTTAATTTCCAAAAAATCATAATAATAATAATATTCTTTAGATATTAATTTCAAATTTTCTGTGCAATTGTTTAAAATTTATAAGTATAAACTAATAATAAAGGGATTATTTGTTTCATTAAGTTAAAATTGACGATTACACTTTTTATTTTATCATTTTCTATATAATGTATTTTAGTCCCATATCATATGAATGTTTGAATATGACAATAAATAGTATGTCATTTATTTTATGTTAGTAAAGTTGTTTCACAAATCAACATGTATTGTTTGAATCAACTTTGGCTGTTGATAGAATTTAAAATAAGTTATAGTCATTTGGTTGAGGTAATTACAGTATTTTATGATAATTTTAAGTAACATCTTATGTATTTCTTGGATCATTGTGGCAGAAAGTGTGTTTTTTTCTTTGAGAATACTGAGGATATTATAATAATTCTCTTTTGGAATAGTGTGATTTGTGATTAAATATAGGATATTTCAATATCAAAGGTAAGTGAATATTTTTTGTACATTTTACTTAATGTATGCCTTAAGAATCATCATAATATATCATTACAATTACATGATATATGAATAATGTGTCCCATAAATAATTATTGGGATGGAGCTAGGCCTACACTTATAATAGTAATATATTCTAGGCCTCTATATATTATATACATACATATATATATTTATATGTATATATATATACCAGGCTCAGTATATAAAACTAATAATTAACTATTAATTGTAATAAAAAGGCTTATTTAACTAGTTAACTACCTAATATCTCTAAATAAAAGCATCAAATCCTATTAAAAATATGTATTTGTGTTATTAATTTATTTGTTTTTATTTTTAAATGAGTTATTATGGGGTAATAGGCTGGATTTCCAGAGTAAATCAGGTTGTTTACTATAGCAACGAATATTAACGATAATAGGTAATTTTGGGACACATGTGACTAAAACTGCCGAGTTAATTTATGACCAAACCTCTGGGCTAACCTTACACAACCTAGATATGTTGTAATTAATGCCAGTATCTATAAAGTCCCTAACAATCAAGCAAAGGTTCCTTTCCACACAAAAAATATGAATGAGTCAAATTAGCATTATTTTACCTTCAATTATCAAAGTGAAGCCTCAAAATTATTTTGAGGACTAAAGTGTCTACTTATAAAACAACATGTCTACTCCAAGTTGTGGGCGGAAATATAATTTACATACTGGGCTACAAATAGTAATAAAGTCGTAAACAACATGACTCTCGGTAAATTAAAAAGTGGAGGTCGCCATTTTGACAACGAAATCACGATACCCGGTTTTCGGCAATTCCCGGATCTCACCGAAGTGCCTACTAGTATTATACACTCTTAGTAGTCTTAGTCTTACTTAGTAAACTTAGTAGGCTAGGGTAATACTAGCTACTAATACTTTATACCCACTATGAATAATTTTATTTAAACTTAGGTCGTCTTCTTCTAACACATTATAAATCCGACAATTAGGTCTAAATATTAAAATTTAAACATAAATACATAATGACAACAGGCTGGCTTCCGGACCAACAGATCCTGTACTGACCAAATTGCAACACTGCGCATCATCCTAGAGCAATCCCTGGAATGGAACTCACCCCTCTACATCAACTTCGTTGACTACGAGAAAGCCTTTGACAGTGTGGATAGGCAAACCCTCTGGAGACTGTTGAGACATTATGGAGTCCCGCGGAAAATCACGGACTTGATCAGAAACTCTTACGAGGGGATGACCTGCCGAGTGGTCCACGGATAACAGGTGACGGATGCTTTCCAGGTGACGGATGCTTTCCAGGTGAAGACCGGTGTGAGGCAGGGATGTTTGCTTTCGCCTTTCCTGTTCCTATTGGCCATTGACTGGGTGATGAAAACTTCCACACAACAGAAGCGGAATGGTATTCAATGGACCTTGTGGGACCAGCTTGATGACCTCGATTTTGCTGACGATCTTGCCCTTCTCTCCCATACCCAACAACAGATGCAGGAGAAGACCAGAAATATTGCAGACACTTCTGCACGTATTGGTCTTAATATTCACAAGGGGAAGAGCAAGGTCCTCAAGGTCAATGCCGCTACCAATACAGCACCCATCAGGCTCAAAGAGGAAGCGCTCGAAGAGGTAGAGAGCTTTGTCTACCTTGGCAGCATCGTGGACAAGCAAGGTGGGACAGATGCTGACATCAAAATAAGGGTAGGAAAGGCACGGACAGCCTTCCAACAACTAAAAAATGTCTGGGCCTCCAAACACCTAAATACCAAACTGAAGATCAGAACCTTCAACACAATGGTGAAACCGGTTCTACTGTATGGTGCAGAAACATGGAGAATCACTGCTGGGAATATGAAGAGAATCCAGTCCTTCATCAATAACTGCTTAAGAAGGATTCTCGGGATTCATTGGCCCGACAGAATCAGCAACCAGAAACTGTGGCAGCGGACAAAGCAAGAACCTGTAGAACAAGAGATCCTCCAGAGAAGATGGAGATGGATTGGCCATACGCTCAGGAAACCTGCCTCCAGCATAACTAGACAAGCCTTGAATTGGAACCCTCAAGGAAAACGGAAAAGAGGCAGGCCTAAGAACACTTGGCGCCGTGAAGTGGAGGCGGATACCAAGAAACTTGGCCACACTTGGGGGAGGCTGGAGAGATTGGCTCAGGATCGTGATGCCTGGAGGGCTCTTGTAGGCGGCCTATGTCCTATTCACAGACGTCGATGAAGATCGGCTGCTGTTCCTCGAGGACGAAAAGGCGAAAGAAGAAGACATAATGACAAAAAAAGCTTACCTTTTTTCTTCGGCTGTGGTTTGTTTACTATTCTCCGGCACTAGTACTAGGACTATGACCAGAATATTCTGCTGTGCGCCATCGTTTGGCAATAGCTGCACGCATAATACTTTTTCTACTCTTTTTGCTACATTTTTTAACTTTATTTGCGGTGTCCATCGTAATAAAATAAACTCTAAATTTGATTTTGCAGTAGAATTCGTTCGAAAAATGTAATGTAAGAAAATGGCTGACAATTCTCAACTTTGACCTTACGTAACTAAGCACCGAGAGGTCACGTAAAATTTGATTGGTCCTTATCAACGTCACGAACTAAAAATAGACTTCGGTATTTTCCGTAGCATTTGGTTCATTGATAAAATAATTTTTCTCGTATATCTCCGTAATACTGAGGTTTTCGATTGTGGGCCACATCGATACTCCTTTCATAGCCCTTTAAAATGATACCAAATAATATACGTTAGAGGAAAAGTGTGATACGTGTTGCTATGGCTGAAAAATGGAAATATGAACATTACAAAATTAAAAAGTTATAAAAACGCAAATAGTGACCTTATAAAATATTTTTTTATACAACTTTAAAATCATAAAATAACAAATCATTGATATGAACATGTTTTATAGTGGTTTAGGTAGTCGATTATGACAATAACCCAAAACATGTAATTTTTCAGTTCATCGTCATCATCATCATCATCAGGTCCCGTAGTCCTTCGACCGTTGGGGCGCCACAGATGACATGTACACTATTCTTCTCCATTCCTCTCGGTCTTCTGCCCTACGCATAGCATCGCCTAGTTGTAATCCAGTCCATTCTTTGATATTATCTTCCCATCTTTTTCTTTGTCTTCCTCTTCTTCTCCCTCCTCTAGTAGTGCCCTGCAAGATCTCCTTGGCGAGCCCTTGTTTTCTGGTCACGTGGCCATACCACTCAAGTTTGCGCTTTTTAACAGAGGTCATCGTATTGCCCAATTGCCTGACGAATCCTTTCTTTTATTTGCTCATTGGTGATGTGGTCTCTATAACAGATGCCAAAAATGCCTTTGTAACATCTCATCTCCATCGCCTTTATTTTCCTTTCAAGTTCTGCTGTTAATGTCCAGGACTCACAGGCATATAAGAAAATGGAGAGGATTAATGAGCGCATCAGCCTGATTTTGGTGCTGGGGGCTATATTTTTGTCGTTCCATATTTTCTTGAGCCTCTTTAGTGCTGTCGTGGTCTGCGCAATCCTGGCCATTAATTCGGGCCTGGAGCCTTGTTCCGATACTATTGCTCCGAGGTATTTGAAGCTGCCAACTGTCTCTAATCTTTCCTCTCCGACCTTAATTTCAGTGGTGATGCCACTAGTGCTATTCGTCATCATTTTTGTCTTTTCTGCACTGATTTGCATGCCAAAGGACGATGAAGTCTTGTCGAGACTCTTTACCAGGTTGGCTAACTCTTCCTCGCTTCCCGCCAGTCCGTCTATGTCATCCGCAAAACGTAGGTTGGTGATTGTTCTGCCACCAATGCTGACTGTCCCTACATGCGTTTCTAGTGCATCTGACATAATTCTCTCTAAGAAGATGTTGAACAGGGTAGGGAGAGCAAGCAGCCTTGTCGTACACCAACCGTGGTCTTGAACCATTCTCCGATGTTATTGTTGAAGAAGACTGCACTGGTGGCCTTATCATAGAGGCTTCTTATCATTCTGGTTAAGTTTGTGTTGATGTTGTAGTGCCTCATGGTGGTCCATAAAGCAGCATGCCAAACCATGTCGAATGCCTCCTTGAAATCCACAAAGACGTGGTATAGGTTTTGTTGGTGTTGAGCATATTTCTCACATAGTATCCGGAGGTTTAGGATCTGCTCAGTAGTGCCACGGCCTTGCCTAAAGCCCGCCTGTTCTTCAGCAATGATTCTGTCGGCATATGGTCTTAGTCTGTTCAGTATGACCTTGAGCATGACCTTGCTTGGGTGGCTTATTAGGCTAATGGTACGATAGTTTTGGCATAGCTGTAGGTTACCTTTCTTGGGGAAGGTGATGATGAGAGATTGGGTCCATGATTTGGGCCATTCCCCTGTTAGCCATATTTTGTTACAAATATTGGTTAGGGCATTTATCATTGTTTCTCCTCCCTGTTTCACCAACTCGGCAGGGATATTATCTACTCCTGCGGCCTTTCCTATTTGGAGTGCTTGGACTGCTGCTTCTACTTCTGCGCGGAGAATGGGGAAGCTTTCATTGTCCTTTGCTGGGGGGAAATTAAGGATCTCTGAGTCTATCTTTATATTTTCATTATACAGCTCTGAGCAGTATTCAGTCCATCTTTTTAGGATATCATTTTCCTCGGTCAAACATTTGCCATTTTTATCTTGTATGGTAGTACTACGCCCTTGTTTTGCAGTGGTTAGTTCTTTTACCAACTGGTATGCCTTTTTGCTATTGTTTTTCTTCAAGCAATTTTCAATGTCGTAGCATTGCTCTTCAATCCATTTCTTCTTTGCCCTTCTCATACCCTTTTTGATGGTTTGGTTAATTTTTCTATATTTATTGGCCCCCTCTGTATCCACCATTTTTTTTTCTTTAACTGCCTCTGTTTGTCACACAGATCGAGGATGTCAGCTGTCACCCATGGTTTTTGTGTTGGTCGATGTTTACCAAGGATGTCATGGGCTGTGTCCGTCACAGCTGTGTTGAAGTTATCAATCATTGTGTCCATGTCTGAACAGTCGGCATCTATAATGTTAAGCGCTGCAAATTCTCCTCCTATCATTGCTTGGAAGGCTTCTGCTATTTTAGGATCCTTCAGCTTTTCAAGATCGAATTTGATTCTGGTATATCCTTTTTTATTTACCCTCTTTAAGTACAGCCTAAAGGTCATCATGACTAGATCGTGGTCACTTCCAATGTCAGCTCCTGGGAAGCTGCTAGTCTTTGCAATGTTTATACTAGACCGGAAACGTGTTTGCACCATGATATAATCAATCTGATTGTGATGTTTCCCATTGGGGCTATGCCATGTGGTTTTCCTGGATATTTTATGTTCACCCAGTGTGTTGGCCAGTATGAGTTCATTGAAGCTGGCGAATTCCAAGAGCCTCAGACCTCTCTCGTTAGAAGTTGCGTTACAGTGGCGTCCACACGTTCCTTTCCAGTTAGCATAGGCATCTTCTCCTACTTTTGCATTCCAATCACCTTGAACAACAAGAATGTCTTTCTTGGGGGTTTGGTTCAGCACATCTTGGAGTTGATGGTAGAAGTCATCCACTTCTGCGTCATCATAATCTGAAGTTGGTGCATACGCTTGTACGATGGTGATGTTGAACGGTGTTGCCCTTAGACGGAGAGTGATGAGTCGGCTCGAAATTGGTCGACAGCTCATAATACTGTTCTTAATGTTTTTATGGACGAGGAAGTCACTCCTTGTTCGTGTGTGTCCTCCCGTCCACTAAAATATAGTCTGTGGCCTTCTTGGGTCGATGTTTCTCCAAAGTTTTTCCATCTCATTTCGCACAGACCTAGGATGTCCCATCTGTATCTGTTCATTTCATGCACTAATTCCTCCACCTTGCCTGTTTCTCTCAACGATCTCACGTTCCAGGTACCTATCGTAATGTTATTCCTGGCACTGATATTGTTTTTTGCCTGAGCAGTTGCATACTTTCCACCTCCGTTTTTCAGTTAAACGGCCTATATACTGTTATATCCCCCCTTAAGGCAAATCTTCTGAGAAGCTTATAATTACATTATTCGATTATAAAAATCGCAATGTTTCGAAATTTGCCTGGCCCGATTATGAGCCGAAGTGTTACTTCCCGTTCGCATTTATCTGTATTTTTTGTTTAATAATTTTTTGCAACTCCCTAGTTTAAAGAATTTAAAAACACTGTATTAAACTACGGTTGCTTCAATTTTAAGGTCTATACTTTTAATAGAGTTCTCCAAACGTGAGCAATCTTTTTATGTTTGCAAATTATATTTTATAATAAAAGCTTTTACAGTAGGAAATGATGTTAATTAAAAATTGAATGATGGCCTAATGCTTTAAAAAATATAGTTATTATTAGCAACAGTGTTTCTTTCAGCTATCTCTTCGTGAAGGCATTGCCCCCCCCCCCCCCCCCCCCCAAAGCCGGAGCAAAATGTGTAAAACAATATAACAAATATATAATTTTTTTTATTAAAAATTACAAAATTGTCATTTTACAACACTTTTAAAAGCATAGTAGCTGGTGCCTTTAACCGATTACTATTAGTGGAATCTATAAAATATCGCTAGGCTCTATATAGTTGATGATCCGTATATTTAAAGCTAATCAAATTATAGTATTTGGTTATAAAAATCGCACTGACCGTTCCAGTCTTACATACTGTTGTTCGCATATATCGCTATTAATATTTATTTATTTTTTGCAACTGACAAGTTAAAAAACTTTAATGAGAATGTATTAAAATACATTTACATACCTATAAAGTTCTAAAATTTTTATAATAGTTAGTCACGTACTAAACATGTGAAATCTGTTTTGAAATTATAGATCATCGTAAAAGCATCATTAAAAATAAGGATAGTTGTTAATTATAAAGTTGAAAGGGCGCATAAAATAGTGCACGTTTAATCAATTATTATTAAAGTGAAATCTTTTTGTTTTCTTTAAATGTGCTACTTTTGTTACAAAGTTTCCCGAATAACAGATTTGGTTTTTTTAATACTTAGCCGATATTTATTTTATTAACTTCCCAAATGTTTTTCTCTTTTTAATGTCAGAATAACAAACATTGCAATAAGTTTTTTATATATTATTAATTTTATTTTAGATGGAAATCCAGTAGAAAGCTAAGATTTTTTTTATTTTTTTTGAGAACTAGCATTTCGATTATCATGCCAATTCCATTTTTCGGTATGTGTTTAAAAGATTCTTATTGCTAATTCGTAAATTTAAAATAGATTCTTTGGATTAAAATAAAATATTTTTTAAGTATGGCGAAGAGGCAATTTAAGAAAGTTATTTTAGTTTAAAATTCCAAATAAAAATTTCAATCTACTGAATATTGGAAAATGTATACTTTATTTGCATACAAATTTCCCTAAGATAAATCACACATTAGTAAATATAATGTCTTCTGTTAACAAATCATGTCTTCTTAAAATAGTTATGCCGTTAAGAATGACCAGTTTCAAAACCCATACAAATGTATAGACCATTCTAATAAACCTGTTTTTTTTTTCTTTTTGACTCTGGTAAAATTAGGAAATAATTAAATAAGGTAGTCTAAGCAATATAATTATAAGTTGTTTTTTTTTTACATTTGCGTACAGCATATAAAATAATGTTTGCATTGTTTTTTAGTGATTTGAATTTAGTTTTTTGAAAATTCATTTATTATTTAGTAGCTATCTCTAATAATAATGTACATAAAAAATTAAAGCCACATAGCTATTTTTAGTTATATAATTATTTTTTAAATTATTATTTTTTTGCATAACACAAGCAAGTCAAGCTATTCCCGTTTTGCCAACCCTGCATGGAAAGATGATAATTAATAAAATATCCTAATCACATCTTTAAGCCCCAAAAATATCTGAGGCACCCTGCAGTCGTAGGGGTTGCTGGGTGCACACGATGTCTCTAAAGTTAAGTGACACCTACTTTTTTTAACTAGGATCTCTTCCGTTGCTCTCCAATTAAGTGTAGAATATTGGAAAACTAATTTCAGACATGTGATGAAATGCATTCTTGTATTTTGAATTAATCAAAAATTTTCTGGGGACTATAAGAATTTAAGGGACGAGAATGATCTAGGGCAAACACATACCCTCAAGGGTGATACAACTGGAATGAATATAGTTTACGTCCCGCCGATGCTAAATTTAAGATGTCTTTGGTCATTATTATGGATAATTTTGGCACTTTCCACCCAAATATTTGAAATGCCACCTCAAAACTGTTTGAAAGAAACAACAAATTCAAGTATGCGCCAAAATAATGCATCCCTGCAATTTGAGTTTGTACGACTGTCTTTAGCACCCTAAATTATGCACCGCTTTCCTTACGCTGATCAATGGTACAGTATGGGGTTGATTATAAGCTTGTGCCTATTGATTACCCAGGGGCACGCAACAAATGGAGTGAATTCAGTTTATATATATAACATTGGGCTAAAGAATAATGCCTCCCAAAAAACCTTAAAAATGTTCTTCCATTCAAAGGTATAATAGTAACATGGAATTCAAGTATACTCAAAAATACACCTCGTGATTTTGAAATAATCAAAGCTTTTCTGGGGAGCCGGCTCCCAAACCCCTCCACCGATCAAGATTTATCGGCGATCACGATTTCAGCCCTACTTGTCGATGAAAATGATCGCTGATTTTGGTATCGATTTTGGTAGATACTAATAGTGCTGCCATGAGTGGCCAAATATTTTCAGTTTCCTCTCTCACGATACAAAGTCTGCAGTTGTCCGAAAATGCCACATCTGAATATAAAGAAAAAGTGACACCTGGGTGGACCATCTCAATCCGCCTTACTTCGACGACACTAGCCGGGGCGCATCTACAGAGTTTGGCGTCAGGGGACAAGATTTATTTTTACCCCCCCCCCCCTTTTCCAACCCTAAAACCCATTATTTTCAAACAATTAATACCAACTAACCCCATCCCCTACTAGTCTGGCACCCAGAGACGTATGTCCCATCTGCCTCCCCTAAGCTACGCCTCTGGCCACTGACAACTGGCACTGCCCCCCCCCTTCCCGAAAATTTCTGAAAGAAACACTGGATGACAGGCCTGCACAACATACGGCCAACTTGGCGGCCTGCAAAGTAATGAATTTTTCTTTATTATTATTATTTTATTAATAGCTTTCGCCCCTGTCCAATTATCTTTCGGCCCGCACATGTTTTTCATAAAGTATTACGGCCCACCTTACATTTTGAGTTGTGCAGTCCTGACGTAAACACTTCGTCTACATTACAACAATGCTAGTTGTTACTACCAGTAAATCACTGTAGGATTTCCAGTTTCTTCTCTCTAATGAATCACACCGTTGACCAGCCAAAAATGATTGTTGTTTCATTATAGCTTAGGGGGGTGGGGGTCGATTTTTACAGCAATTTATTTTAATCCAGTTTAAAGAATGGAGAATAATGTTGGAACTACGTTATCCTTTCAAGTGGCATTGGCACATTGTTGTCCACTACAAATTGCAGTTGACAGAAGCCCCTCCCCACCCCACCCCCATAAGGGAAGTTGATCGAGTCCCCTACAAATGGGAGTTTGTAGGGACCCTTACGAGTAGACATGCGACTCTACAAATGAGAATTGACTTGGGGCCCTAAAAATGAATTATGTATGTTTAAAGGCCTTTTCATTTTCCAGAAATCTGTATATAAATGTATGACCAAGTTTAAGTCAACCGATTATATAAACACATAAACATAATAAGTTATTTCACTTGACAAAATTGGAAATTGACAGGAGTCCCTAAAATTGGAGTTGAAGTGGGTACTTAAAAATGAGAGTTGACAGGGTCCTTAAACATTGGATTGACACAGGCCCATTACAAAGGGGGACTTTTATTTGATCGGGGTCAACTTTTAACCCATGAGCTTGCATATAAGTTTTTTTTAATCTCCCAAAGCTAAAACTGAGTCTATATTATTTTATGAATTACATGTCATTACTATTTTTTACATTTGCTTATCTCAATTTTTTTCTTTGAAAAGTCGTTTATATGTTCGTTAAGGTCTAGGCTTAAATCTTCAGATATGCTGCAGCTGTGGAGATCAGCAGATGTTTAGGATATGGCAGCAAAAAAAATAATGTTGTTGATCAGGGTCTTGTACTTGCTTTTTACTGTATACATTGTTGAAGTAAATGGCATCATCGTCACTTTGGGTTCTGAAGCAGGTGAGTTTTATGTAGAAACAAACCAAAGATAGAAGAGAATGTTCTATGACCTACGTGTTTCTTGTATCACACATAAAGTGCACATGGCGTCTTATAAAATAGGATAGATCAACTGAAAAGTTAATTTCTTATTTAAGTTGTAAGGAGGGTCCGTATATTATTGAATTAAACAAAACAATATGATACAAAGTAAATGTAGAATGAATTATGGCTTCTACACAAGAGAATGACATTAAGATCCGTCTTATTCACCATAATCCCCCCCCCCCCCTTCCGGGGTTCCGGTCGACAAGTCTGTAGTGGCTTGCCGATTTGGAAGCGCTGGCCACCGAACCCCTCGGCGTTAACCCGGGGCACATTACCACCATTGCATGTCCCGCGTGGCAGACAGGGACATGCATGGTAGTTGCTGGAATAAACGGCTCCTACAGGGCTGCCACCTGTGATACTTCACAGGGGGAAGAAAAGGCAAACACAGGGTAGGGATCATGATTACAAGTTGCCGTTAAGGGATATGAGGCGATAGGCTGTGGTGGAAGCCTATGGCCGATGATTCTAAGTATGCAGCCCTGAGAAAGCTGCTCCTAGGCAACCGTTTCGTCCCAGCTACTTCGCGAATTAGTTGCGAGGTGGAAACCCACTGTAGAATCCCTCTTAGAGGGCGTCCGCTGCTTTCCCGGGACGGGTGGGGGGAGACATTAGGACGTTAATTTACCGTCCCGGCCCCTAGGAAAGTGGACTGCGGACGCTTTAAACGCAGCGTCTTCGGTCGACCAGAAGTCTCCGGGCGGGGAGGGTCCCCACCGGCAAACCCGATCGAGCGGTTGCTGGTGGGGACGCTTCACGCCCGGGGAGGGAGGTCTCTGGCATTCCCCCGCACGGCCCGACGTCGGGGAAACCCGGCGCCTGGCAGTGTGGGTGGGCGCCAGGGAGGTTATAAGGAGCGCGAGCTCGACGGCCCGCTGACGCCATTTCCTAATGAGATATTCACCATAATTGGTATGTGGCTTATGGCCTGTCTTATTCACAATGATTTGAAGTGGCTTTTTTCCGTCTCCTCCTCTCTAATTGGGGGTTATGGCTTACCGTCCGTATAGAGTAGAGACAAAGTACATGCCCGGTCCTAATTATTATAAATATGGTTCTTCCAAGTTTCATTCTCGTACCTAAAACTTCAGAATAAGGTTAAATATGCTCCGATAAAATCTTCAAAGTACTTCGGCATCACGTTTTACCGCACAGTCAACAAATCACATCATAACCATTTGTCCACAGACAACTGTGCTCATATATGTTAAAATCGACAACTTGAAAGTTGAAAGGAATGGAGCATTCCTAAAGAAGCATGCTGCTTACCTCAGTTATATACAAAATTAACTTTAACGTGAGGGACTAGACGTAATGGTTTGCGTATTTTCAAGTTAAGGATTACAGAGATTTATGCTAAAGAAGAGACTGAGGTCTGAATTACTCCTAAAGGTATCGCCACAGACTGGTCCTGTTGAGAGACGTAAAGCATTATTCGGATAGACCCATTCAATGGGTAGGCCATGGTGAAAGTGGAGGAGCTTCGCCAACTATGAACTTTTTATCTAAGTATATTTGATGTGTAACGTGTTGTACTTTATATACGTTTTTCTCTTTCACAAAAGTACAGCCCCAGCTGGCACAAACAATAGACATGCTATTAGCTGTTACCAACAGAAGAGGCAACTATTAAACACGTGAAAATGATATAATTTTGATCATGTTTAATACCAGATATTGTTTATGCAATTAATTAATTGTCAAGTGAAATGACTTATGTCTATGTTTTTATATAATCGGTTGACTTTAAACTTGGTCATACATTTATATATAGATTTCTGGAAAATGTAAAGGCCTTTAAACATACATAAGTCGATAGTCAAAATCGACCATGGCCCCTTTAATCATCGATTATGCTAATTGTGAACTTGGCTGTGGGTGCTCAGAAGGTTGATGATGACTATTCTGGCACAAAATATCCTTGTGCAATAAGTGCAGGGGATTGATGGGGCATCTCTATGTGCTAAGTCAGTGGTTCTCAACCTTCCCAATTCCGTGACCCGTTAACACAGTTCCTCATGTTGTGGGGACCCCCAACCACGAAATTATTTTCGTTCCTACTTTATAACTGTATAGTGCATGTGTTTTCCGATGGTTTTAGCGGTTACCGAAAATTTGATCGAAAGAAATTTTGTCGACGGAAAATTGATCAACGGAAATTTGATCGAACGGACTATACTTTATAATGCGTTCAAAAAGAAATTTGACGCAAAATTTTAACGAATAAACTAAAAAAAAGATTCGAACAAATTTCCGTTCGATCAAATCTCCGTCGATCAATTTTCCATCGACGAAATTTCTTTCGATCAAATTTCCGGATACGGGTTTTGGGAGACCCCTGCGAAAGGGTCGTTCGACACCAAAAGGGGTCACGACCCACAGGTTGAGAACCGCTGTGCTAAGTTAACCCGAGCTTCTCTGGCATATCTTTTGTGTTTTGCAGCAGCTGCTCTGTCGCTTCGTGTTGAACTTTAAACAATATGGTGCCATAGACAACCAATACTTTTTGCTCTGTTTTTTTTTGCCTATTGCAGAGGAATAAACACTAAGAAATATTTTTATTTGTATTGACCCATTTAATATGTATTTTAATGATTATGATTAATTTAATCAGTGGTTCTCAACCTGTGGGTCGTGAGGCGTGACCCCTATGTGGCTCGAACGACCCTTTCACATGGGTCGCCTAAAACAATCGGAAAACACTTATACTCTACATTTTTGAAGTAGCAACGAAATTAATTTTCCGGTTGGGGTTTCGCCACAACATGAGGAAATGTATTAACGGGTCGCGGCATTTGGAAGTTGAGAACTACGGAATTAAATAGTTCTTCATGGCGAAATGCTTACGTTGCACGAGTCATTAACCCGTTACTTTATTCCAGGCATGCACAACATACAGCCCGCCAGCACCCACATTGCTGCCCGCGAAGTAACGAAATATTCATTAAAATTATTATGTACTTAATAGCTTTCCTCCCTGTCCTATTAGCTTTCGGCCCGCACACGTTTTTCATACATAAAGTAGTACTGCCCGCCTTGCAGAGCTGCTTTATTCCAATAACAAATTTTTGTGTCGTGACCTGAGAAGATTTAGTGTAAAGGAAATTGTTGAATCTTAAGATAAGGAGTGGACAAGACTAAACAAGATAAGAATTATTGCTTTCATGAAAAAAAAATAGATTAAAATATAAACATGTAAATTACTTTTGTTTTCTCACTGAATAAAGCTGATTTAGCAATGATATAAATATATCCATATATCTCTTCCTTAAAAAAGAAGATTGCGAGTTATTTTGAAATTTGATAATGAACACACATAGATCTTAATTAACATGCTATAGGCCTCCAAACATTTCACCATCAATATTACGTACTGTTATCAGTATGTAGAAATTAATATCTTATTTAAGTATATGGCTCGTTCCAAAACAGTACACATAAAAAGACGATACCATAAGTTAAATACTATAATTAAGAATACGACACTCAAACCAGGGCTATTTAAAAATTAATACATTTTAATAAGTTAATAATAAATTAAAAAAATTCAAAGAAATATAATTAAAGCAGAATGATGATTGGCTTGTACAAAACAATAATGAAGAATACACAATCTTGTAAGAAAGTACAATGATGAAAAAGGAATCTACACACATTCCGTAAACAAATCTCGTCTCGTAGTAAAAATAACACACACTCAAAATATCTCGTGCTAAATGATAGCCAAAATCCTCCAAAAATAACTCTCGTCCCTTTTTATAGTCGGTTCTACTGATCTTTCTTGAGTGACCTTACACAATGGTTTCCTTTCCAGAGTTCTCCAGATAATTCAACATAATTCTGGGGGAAGCAGATTATTAATTTAATTTAGTTGTAAACAAGGTAAAGAGAGATTATTTTTAGCTACCCACACCCCAAGTGCGATTACGACCTTGGGGTCAGCTAGAGTTCACAGCACGGGTAAATATGACATATACACGTCGTCTACATAACAATCAAAGAGCTACGGGAATTGTCTGAAATATATATATATATATATACTAGCGGATATACCCGGCATTTTGCAGGGATAGCAATCGGAACGAAGAAACTTCTACAGTCCACAGCCTTGTATAATTATTCAGATCCCGGTGGGCTCCCATACCCGTCGGAATACCGCTCCCGTTAGTGTACCGTTTCCCTTTTCCTCTGGATCCCCATTCCAGTATGATCTAAATCCCGTCGGTATTCCGATCCCGGTGGTATATCGATACCAGTGGGATAACGATACCGGTGGGATCCCGATAGCTGTCGGATCCCGATATCGATGGGGTACCGATCTCGGTAGGTTTGAGCTTTCCGATAGGATTCCAATCCGAGTGGTATCCCGATCCCGTTAAGATGCCAATCCCGTTAGTATCCCGTTTCCCGATGGGATCCTATTCTCTGATAATTTAATGGTTCAATTGGTTCGTTTGGTTCAATTTAATGCTGGATCTAGTTAACGGCACTATAACCTTTTATATCCCATTATAAATCCCCGTAGAACTACATAGAAATCTCTGGAATATTCTAGATAAAATTTAATAACCTCCTCTAAATGGATAAAGAATAATTTATCCAAGTAATTATTTTTTAACTCGAAAAAGTATACAACTAAATGCACTGATATAGCTATAATACATTTAAGCTAAAAGAGTAGCCCAGTGCGGGCCAATTCCATAATTTTAACGAGGCAGTTTTGCCTGAGATTGAGGTCCCCATAAAAAAATTTAGATAAATTATGGAGTTAAAATTTAAAATTTATCTGATTAAAATTGGATTAAAAATGTCATAGATACAGCTTTTTAAAGTTTTCGAACTTTATAGAAAATTCTAAATTGGATATTATTAGTTTTACATCCATCGATATTTTAATACGGACATGAAGTGTATTAGCTATCCACGCTAGGCCTATATCCATCAATTCATATAGAAACTAAAGTATTGTCTAAGCCTATTGATATTTATATAACTTAAATTGGAAAAAATGAAATGGGCCCCCCGGCCCCAGAGGGATGGATATTATGAGTTCAGTACTCTTCGCTATTTTAATATGGATAATCAAGTGTACGTGTACTAAGATAGGTCAAGGTCCATATTCAATCGGGAGTATTTGTCGGTCATTTTATTTATATAGCTCATATAAGAAAAAACGAATTCGGGGCCCCCGGCCCCAAACAAAATGTTATTAAAAGTTCTCACCCCCTTAAGTGTTCCTTCTGGATAATGATGGATGTATGTGCCAAGTTTGGTCAAGATCCATCAATCCGTGTAAAAGCCTTCATGCAGAGGCGTAGCTATGATATATTGCGCCCGGGGACGAACTATAAAATACGGAAAACAAAAGTAATTTTAATAAAACTTGTATTTAAAGGAGCAAATTTATAGAAATTATAGTAGAATAAATATATGACCAACTCAGTCACTGTCGTAGACTGGTTAACATAGTCTACAAAAGATTTATTTTTCTTGATTTCACTTTTGCAAACTGGTCAATTACACAATTAAAATCTGTTTTTTCCCAATGTTCCTCTTCCAAAGCTAAGAAGAGCAAGATCGCTGAGACGATCCTGTCCCCAAATATTCCTCTTTCAATACTAAGAAGATAAAGATATTCTACAATAGACGCATGCAAATGCGACAAAATAAAATAGGCTATCGGTGACGAGTCTGCTGAGCCGCTGCACCGATCTTGGGACCGATTTATTAACCTTGTTTACTTATTACAATGTAACGTTGTAAGCCTCATTTTGTACATTGGCGGCCGGGGACATATGTACCCCCTTCACCCCCCTCGCTACGCATCTGCCTTTGTGGTACAAACAGACAAAAAAACAAATGTTCACTTTTATATATATACTAGCGGATACACCTGGTAATTTGCTGGGATAG
This sequence comes from Omphiscola glabra, assembly GCA_964017045.1. Classification (NCBI taxonomy): domain Eukaryota; kingdom Metazoa; phylum Mollusca; class Gastropoda; family Lymnaeidae; genus Omphiscola; species Omphiscola glabra. Next base: position 37,637,252 of record OZ024794.1, on the reverse strand, counting down.
CGTTCGGACAGAAGGAACTTCAACAGTCTACAGCCTTATAATTATTCCGATCCCGGTGGGCTCCCAATCCCGTCGGTATCCCGCTCCCGTTAGTATACCGTTTTCCGGTGGGATTCTGATCCCTCTGGATCCCAATTACGGTATGATCCCAATCCCGTCGGTATTCCGATCCCGATGGTATCTCAATAACAGCGGGATAACAATAGCTGTCGGATCCCGATACCGGTCTAAGCCTATTGATTTTTATATAAAGCTTAAATAAGGAAAAATTAAATGGGGCCCCTGGCCCCAGAGAATTGGATATTATAAGTTCAGTACCCCTCGGTCTTTAAAAATGGATAATAAAGTGTATTTGTACTAAGTTTGGTAAAGATCCATCCAGTGGCGTAGCTAGGGTCATCTGCGCCCGGGGACATGACACAAAGTATGCGCCCCTTCTCGGACCGACAGAGTCTGGGGGCTCAGTATGAGGTCCCAAGAAAATTTTGAAATTTTACGGTTTATATGGTTCATTTTCGAAGCATCTTATTTTAATGAAATAGAATACAGACTAATAATTCTCTATACGATTGTATTTATTTGAAGAAAAAAACAATACTCTACTAATTACACATGACTGGAATAGACACAGTCTACAACAAATTGATCCTCCTCGATTTGACTCGTCAATCAAGTTGTTAAAATTAATATTCTCAAGTGTTTCTCTTTCGATGCTAAGAAGTGCGAGATCACTCAGACGATCTTGTCCCATTGAAGCAGGTAAATAAAACAAAATAAGCTTCAGTTTGCTGAAGGACCGCTCACAGCTTACAATTGAAACAGCAATTGTTAGAAGTATTTGCAGTAAAATGCGCAGATTTGGAAACACGTCATCTCCACATGAAACAATAAAACCAAAAAGATCCAAAGGAGTTTCCGGTAGAACTTCAGCCCGGGTACTGAGCAGCATTTTGCAGTATCTGATTTCTGTGCACAATTCGTGACCATTGGTGTCAGTGTCGTAGAAATTTCCAAAATCTAAGCAATTTTGACGAAGTGTATCGACATTTGTCTCAGCGAGAAGAGTTTTGACGTCTAGTTAAAATCCAAATTTGGTGTTTAGCTTTTTTAGACGTAAAAACCGTATTGATGTCTCCTGTTGGAGTCTATCAATTACGCTGTTCATAACACGTGCAATTTCTTCTTCTGCAGTAAGTCCTGCATCTCTTGCTAATTCTCCAGGCATCCTCCGATGTCGTCTAATCCTTATGTCAACCTTGATTCCCCAAGTTGTGCATCTTGTTTTTCCATTGTTTCTACCGCAACCTGGCTCAAATTATCACGAATGTTGACACGTTCTTTCAAGATCAGATGCTGCTTCCTTGAAATTCATAGTAGGATCCTGCAACCGTTTCTGGACACGATCAATTTTCCCAAGTATGATGTTCCAGAAATGTAACAAAACTAGGAAGTTAAAGTTTAATATACCTGCCAGCAAAGTTTCTGCATCACTTCTGGTTTCAGGCGTCATAGTTGCATCTTCTGATAATTTTTCCAACAACCCTACTAGTTCATCTAGTCCTTCATAAATAGCTTTAACAGCTTCTGATCGTGCACTCCAATGTGTTTCACACTCCCTCTTCACTGTGATTGGCACAACTCTTTTTAATTCTTCCCAACGAGTTGTTGAACGAGAGAAAAACAAATATATACTTTCAACTGTTCCAAAAAATGTTATAACAACTGGATCCTGTTTAGCTGAGTGTACTCCTGATAAGTTTAAGCTGTGGTTGTCACAGTTGACGAACAATGCTCTGTGATTTCTGGCACATATTGGCTGTTGAAGGCTGTATATATGCCCAGTCATTACAGCAGCATTGTAATAACATTGTGACCGACAGTCGGTTAGAGGTATGTTATCAGATTCCAGTTTCTCTACGATAACTCTTTCAAGGCTTGCTGCGTCTTTGGAATGTATCTGAACAAAACCTAAAAATGATTCTTTGATGGTTACTTTTTTAGTTTGAAAATCCACATCCACAAATCTGATGACTTGAGAAAGCTGTTCCCAGTGTCCTAGATCGGATGTTGAGTCAAGTAAGATACCGTAGTGATAGTTTTTTTCCCTGATTTCACTGATTCCTTACAGTCGATGCAAGTAGGTGGATAAATTCATTTTGAATTTCCGGTGATAAATAAGATACTGAACCTGGATTTTCTCGGGCATGTTGTAGGTGTTTTTCTAACAGCGGATCATACTGAGCAACGAGTTTGATCACAGAGAGAAAGTTTCCAACATTTTTATACATCAAACGTATTTGGGAAACATTAGTTGACATCAAACGTATTTGGGAAACATTAGTTGACATCAAACGTATTTGGGAAACATTAGTTGACATCAAACGTATTTGGGATACATTAGTTGACATCAAACGTATTTGGGATACATTAGTTGACATCAAACGTATTTGGGATACATTAGTTGACATCAAAATAAAATTAAATAAGTATTTTAATACTAATCTTGGCGCCCACTAACGTGGCGCCCGGGACATATGTCCCCCTGCCCCCCCTAGCTACGCCACTGGATCCATCTACTCATGTAAGAGTATTTGTTAATAAATGTTAATTGTATTTATATAGCTCATTGGGAAAAAAACGACATTTTGTGCCCCCGGCCCCAAACCGAATGTCATAAAAGTTCATAACCCCTTAAGAATTCCTTCCGGATAATGATGGATATATGTGCCATATTTGGTCAAGATCTACCCATTCATCTAGGAGTATTAAGCCTATTGACTTATAGAACTTTCTGGAACATTCTAGATTTAATGTATTATCCTCCACCAACGGTGTAATAACGGTCTTTTCTTAGTAATTATTCTTCGAATACGAAAAATATACAACAAAATGCATTTCTATAACTATAGTACATTTAAGTTAAAAGAGGGGCCCCGGGAGCCCATTCCATAATTGTACCGAATTAGTTTTGCCTGAGATGGGGCCCTACAAAAATCATTCAGGTAAGTTATGAGTTAAAATTTTAAATTTGTGCCATTAAAATCTATTAAATAATGCCTTAGATATAGCTTTTTAAAGTTATCGAACTTGCTGGAAAATTCTAGATTGGATATTATTAATTTTAAATCCACCGATATTTAGGACGGACAGTGAAATTTATTGCTACCACCCTAGGCCATCAAATCACATGGAACCAATAGTGTTTTCAAAGCTTATCGATATTTATATAGCTTATAAAAGGAAAAATGATCTGGGGGGTCCCCGGCCCCCTAGGAATGAATATTATGAGTTCGGTACCCATCGGTATTTGAATATGGATAATCAAGTGTACGTGTACTAAGTTTGGTTCTCAACCCCTTAAGAGTTCCTTCTGGAATGATGGATATATGTGCCAAGTTTGGTCAAGATCCATCAATCCGTGTAAAAGCCTTTGCGGTACAAACAAATCCACAAAGAAACCCACAAATTTTCACTTTTATATATATATATATATATATATATATATATATATATATATATATATATATATATATATACGATATGATATGATATGATGATGTGATATATATGATATATGATATGATATTATTATTATAAAGTGGTTTTATAGAAAATTTCAAGGAAAACGGTAGCAACTATTGCTCAGCAACAGGGTATAGAGAAAATCGCTCTTAGGGAAAAAGTAAACAAATCTCAAAAGCAAAGATGCAGTTTGATTGATTCTATTTTGAAAAAGCTGAGTTTGGCCAAAATCCTCCATTAGCCAGACACTGACAGAGATTTCCATTCCTGGTCCCAAGTTCCATTTCGTTACCGTTAGTGCCGGAACCAAGACCAGGTTACTTTATTTTGACCATGCAATAAATATAAAATATAATTACCTCGCTACATCGCTACCGCACGATCTTAGCTTCCAAACTGTATAAGCCATTTAAACAACAGTGATCGGAAAAGTCGTTTTCTAAGCTTATTTATACTGACCAAAAACGAACTAATACTATGGTGAAAGACAAGACTATCAAGTTTAGCAATTCTCGGAATAATACTGTACTATCCAAGCAAATGGACGTCCATCAACTTGCTATAATCAATTCAGAGAGGGGCGAAGGAGAAAATAATTCGTAACCTACATAGATCTAAGGGCATTAATTTATTTGATGTTACGAAAAACTTGCTGTGGATAAAGGATAGTTACGTCACTGCTTGTTAGCTAAGAAAGAGGTTCATATATAGAGAGATAAATGTATGTGAGATTAATGATAAATCATTTTTCCAGAAATGTTTGTACTGAGCATTATTACAGCAGCAAATGTTTAGAAAAATAAAATTGATTAAATTATTACATGAACTCTCCTCTTATTTCATCCCCATTAAGTAACACGTGTATATTATTTAGTTTTTACAAGTATTCAATTATCCAATAAGAATTTGTTTCAAAAACAATTACATTCCTTGTGATGTCATCGACTAGGATTGATAGTTTCTGTCTTGTCAATATGTATGATGATATGGTTGTCTTTTTTAAAATATCATTTTTTTCTAGAACGATACATTGAATAACTTTTTTTTAAATATTAGGCGTGTGAGTTGTTTTTTTTAAAGACTAATCTAATATGAAGTATATGCCACATATTGAAATGATCAACATAATTACTCTTCTTGCAGAATGTAAAGACTCTATTCAAAATTGTCGAGAGTATGGCGCTGATACCTGCGGTGGTGTTTACCTATCGTGGGCAAAGTCTAATTGCGCGGCGACATGTGGCATATGTACAGGTACGGTTTTTAGCTTTGCTGTTGAAACATTGCTGAAGAAAATCACATTCACCTTTTACACAGTGTATCGTCTTCTATTTGCCTCTCTCTCTTTGTCACTCCTTGCCACTAAATAATAGTTCAGTAAATGTTTTAGCTCTTGTCTCTCATTCGCACTAAATATCACTTTAAAAAATCAGTAAATAGATTGATTGTGATTGTGATCTCATTATATTAAAGGGTATTTGCATTTTATTCTTAAACTTTCTTAACAAAATGACGCTTATAGTTTTAACAATTTTAAGTGTCAAAACAATTTCTAAACCAAGACTAATTCTATTACGATCCAAAATGAAAAATTAACACCAATAATAATGAAATATAATAATACGTCAAAATTTTGATTCAACTGAAAAATTATTGATTATTACCTTTAAATTAGCGTCTTGGCCTGTCCATCTGTAGGGGGGGGTTGACGGGGGGTTGGCGCGGGGGGGGGGGGGTTGACGGTGTCAATGTATTTACACCTTATCAATAGCAATAACTAAAACTATTAGGCTAGTTATGTTCACCAAGTTATGTTTCAGGTTATCTTAAAATATTTTTTAGATTTATTCAAATCACTAGCAACTAGAAATTTTACATGAATGTACTTGGAACTAACAAAAAAAAAATTTGAAAAGGTGTCATATTCATCGTTATCCAACCGAACTCTTTTCTTCGGACTTCTTTCTGTCTTAAGACATCATCTAACTACGCTTGAAAAGTACCTTCCAATTACGACATCATCTCACTACGCTTGGAGAGTACGATCCAATTATACAGTTGTAAAGATAATAAAATTCCCTTTCCAACAAGATATAATTTATAAAAGAATACCCAAGGGTTCCAAGAATATAAATTATTAAACTTATTCCAAAAACAAACATTGCGGTTTCCCAAATCCAAGTATTATACGCGATGGGGGTAACAACCTTCATGCCGTTTGGTACATAACCTGAGGTTCAAGTCCACGACCAAGTTTCGTAAAGGTGCGGCTGACCATATAGCGATTAAAAACGAATCGATTTACATATATTCGGAATCTTAAAAGTAGTGTAGGGATTTTCTATTATTTTACAAAAATCGAATCAATTTAGATATGATAAAAATATAATACATCTCCTTATATTTAAGTATATTCTGTGTCGCAGCTATGGTTGGTGTCATCTGGTGAGGTAAAATCATGATGTCACCCCTTCCCCCGACTTCGACAGTGGATTTCTTCTTGTTAAAATAAGTCCACAGTATAACAATGACAAGAACCAAAAACAAGTTAATTGATTTTCAGGAGGTAAATCTATTTAAGAACTGTAACAACGTTAAGTTATAGTTATTTTTTACATTAAATTTACTTTAAAAACACAGATCATAAGAAACACATGAAGACTTAGCGAGAGTATTGGAAGAAATTGAATAGTGACAGCGCTTTTCTTGCAGAAACATTCTTAAGCCCCTAGTTTGGTCACCACTTTAGTCTGCATATACTGCTGTGTAAGATTAACTTACTCAAGTAGATACGCCCAAAAGTTTTAGGTAGCAGATAAACGTGAAATCACAGACAGCGTGTAAAAAACATTTTGTTGACAATCGTGCTCAAATAATAAGGGGCAGTGCTAGTGACAAATGGGCGAAAATATTAATTTGTGAGTATTTCTGGGTTTCGATATATTTTAAAATTTTAATTAATTACTAAATGATTATTGAAAATTTTTTTAAATATTATTTTGTTAACACTTATAAATTGGTAAAAAGTCATTTTTAAATATTTTTATTTTTACCGATTAGATTTGTGTAACTAAAATTGCCCGATCACATCATATTTGTTTTCAATGGAAAGAAGTATTTCTCAGAATTTAGATAAATATAGCTTCATGTCACTTACAAAAGGTACCAAACACTTTAATCGGCGTTTAATCATATTGTTGAAAAATGCGATGTTTTTCTGACCTAATTACAAGTTCACCTCATTACTGACTCATGAACTTTTAATATATCACGTATTTGGATTGGATACATGTGTGGAAAATGAACGTGTGATCGGTTATCCTTTTATGAAATTCGGTTAAACCGAGCAGTGTGTGCTCTGTACATTTGCAATTTTTCATTTGGTGTCACTACCCCCCCCCCTTTTTAGATGGTTACACCCGGTATTCTTCCTTTTTTACTTATGCTCATCTCTGCTGAGCATTAAGTAATTACCTGTAGTTTCCAAGATAAATTAAAAATATTAATTTTAAAAATGGATCCTGGTCCACGCATCATAATAATAAGTCGTGCGTTCGTCTGAGGGAAAGCTTATTGTTAGGTACTGTCTGATTGTGATTTAGAATCTAATGAAAACTGTATTCATTTTTTAGGCTTCTCATCATATGTGTTACCGGTAGTTTGATGAAAGGATGATTACACGGTTTTTGGTTTACATATAAAAGAAAATGCATTGCTAGTCAAGCTCTAAAAACAAGACAGTTCCTATTTTTGAAACGACATTTTATCATGAAGTCCAGTTCATATCAAACCATACGAAATATTAGAGGATATATGTACGAAGACATTTCATAACACTTGTACTTGCTCAAACAGATAGCAGCTATCAATGGAATGCTAAGTACCATGGCTATATCGTCTTGATAAACTTTTGAAAGAAAAAAGAATGTTCTTATTGAGTCAGGCGTTAATTTAACAGGATCTTTGGGGTTTTTTTTTTCAGATAAAATACTATTAGTGCATTTAAGTCACCTGCATAGAGAATTATGTTTGACATTGCAGCAACAATACAATATGCATGTTACAGATTTCTGGCCTCAAGCTCTAATGCTCTAATTGTTCTTATTATTACTTATTAAAATATCAATTAATTTGCGATATCACAGCTGCATCATGGTATGTTTTAGTGCACCTTTCAAATTTCTATTTAATTTTTCAACTTTAATTAGTAGTTTTGATACCATTTATCTGGGACTTTTCTAACGGTTGGTACTTTGTGGCAATTATCTCTTAGTAACAGTCTATTACATTTCAAAGCAGATAGCAAACGTATTTTTAATCAATAATGAGGTGGTGGATATTTGTTCAGCTTCAAGAAATTAAACCATGATTAATTTGTCAGAGAAGGGTTTTTTTGTTGTTCTTTTTGTTTCCTTGTTATACGTGTCCCAGAATTTGGACTATAGATACAAATCATTAAAAAAAGTGTAATCTTATTGCTTTAACTTGTCTTTAATCATACGCATAAAAGGGACCGAAATCTTATTATATAACACGAAGGAGGTAGGGATTGCTTATCATTTCGTTATATTGTGTGGTGGTGGTAGAGGGTAATATTATTATTATTTTTAAAAAATTATTTCGTGCAAAATTTCTGCGTTTCAAATTAATGAAATAAGAATCGATTGTTATAAACTAAAATGTATCTTTGCTTACATAATAAGCAACTTTTTAAAAACAAATTGTCATTTTTGTGATTTATTCGGTTTCATGGAATGGGGGAGGTAGAAATGTTTTTTACTATTAGGGGATCGGTCAATGGAAATGTTATATAGCGGGGTTAAAGAGGTGGGTCAAAATATCAGTGTACTTTTATATGTGCACGGGCCTTAATCTAAGATGATGTAATTTATAAACAGTCCTGAATTGTTTCTTATTATTGATTTATTTTGTTCACTTGGTCATAATGTAGGTTAATTTAGCTCTTTCATTATATGATATGATTTGTGTCAAATAAAGACTGGCAGGCCACCTGCGTACTCACCGTTCAATATAGCCTTGGTGATCATCTCATGGCATTTCTTCTTCAACTTTGTCTTTTCATTTGATTTTAATTGATCTTTCTTTACGTATTCATTAGCACATATTTTTTATAAAAATAATTTTAATTATTCATGTATTTGTAGCCTCTATAACCACTGAGGCTCCTGCTTGTGTGGACCATCTGGCCAACTGTTTGACTTACCAAGACGATATTTGCACAAACGTTGTCTACAGGGGATGGGCTGAAGGAAACTGCCGCAAGTTTTGTCGATTTTGTACAGGTAAATAATGAATGTTGTAGTTTGGATCTGAGGAGACGGTAGGAAAAATGTGAATGCAGTGGGGTTGAGTGGCCAGTGAGGAATAAGATTGCAGTATTTACTTGGCAGTAGGTACTTTGCAGACAGAATTGGTACACAAATAGATAAGAAAATGGCAACGAAGTGAATGATAGTTCATCCGTCGATTCAAGCTATGTTAATTAAATAGTAGAACAAGGTATGTTGAAGCTTGAATCAAAAGACAGGACAAAAAGATTTTACCGTTTCGGCTAAGAGCCTTCTTCTGGGAACAGGACAAATGAAAATACGACAAGAAAAAGAGCACAGTTAAAAAAAACTTTAGAGATCTTAATTGTTGCCGGAAGAAGTATTACAGGAGGTAAAGACTATAAATATTGGTACTGTGAAAAATAAGGTTCAGAATCTTAACGGACCAAAATATTTAGGTATACAAAAAATCTAAGGAATAAGAAAAAAGAAGAAATACAGGGGAATTGAGAAGCATTAGTAAGACAGTATTTGATTAATACATTATGGAGAAATTGTGCCGAAAAGCTGACTAAACTTGTTTTCCATCTTAACTTTCTCTGGTGTGTTGGTACAGGAAATCAGTGCCGTGATTGATACATCTAATGCTTCTTTATGTTCCTCTCTGTTGAAATGGGAAGAGACTGGGGACAGTTTACCTTTTTCAATATCCCGGAGATGTTCTATGAACCTATCTGCTAATCTTCTCACTATTTTGCCTATTTAACTAGATTAACATCTACAAGCGCATATATCACATTACGACTAACGCATGTGAAACCCTCTTTGGTGGTAAAGGTACCTTTATGGAGGCTAATGTTTTTGGTTTGGAGTGTATATGGACAAGTCCTACAACGGCATCTTTTGCATGGTTTAGTCCCAAAGTAAGAATGGTCAGCGCTAAAGGCGACCGTGAACCAGAAGGTCACCTAGATTTTTGTCCCGTCTGAAGACAATAAGTGGAGGGGATGAGAATACCCTTTAGTGTCAGGGTCAGCAAGAATTATGCTATGATTCCTTATGATTATTTTTTTAGCAATCAAATTTTGAGTGTGGTATGGTAGTATGAGTTTTTTCGATCTTCATTTTTGATTTGGCGAGGCTTAAAAGCATCTTTCCGTGTGATAGTGTTGATACGGCTGAGTGCCGAGACAAGAGCCGTTTCAGGATAAGATCTGGAGCGGGTTAAATCCATAATTTCATTACCTCTTTCTAAAAAGTATTCATTAAGCTGGCAGAGGTGACGTAGTCTGCGAAGTTGTGAGAAGGGTATAGTCTTTGCATGATTTGGGGTCGTAGGATGAGTACAATATGTAACTATGTGTGTCAGTGGGTTTGCAGTAGGCAGATGTGATTAATCTGGTTTCTTTCAATGTTATGGTGATATCAAGAAAGTTGACAGAATGTCCAGAGATTTGGGAAGTAAATTTTTTTGGATGAATGAAATGAGTTTAAGAAATCTATAAATTTTCATCAACCCTTGCTCACAACACCTTCTAGTTCATTTTCATTTCAGATTTTTGCAATAAAATCAAAATTTGAACATCCTTTGCTGACATTACACACTAACTCATTTTCCTTACAGCTCCCTGAAACAAAATGAAAATTTGAGCAACCGTTGCTCACAATGTCCAGTGATTCATTTACATCACAAAATGTATCAACAAAAATTTTCTCTCCTTTCCCCACTTCAGGGCTTACACTCAGCTCCTCAACTTAAAAAAGTCAGACAATTCAACTTCAGGACTTACATTATCTGATGGCTCACCATGAGATACAACAAAAACCATGTCATCGGACATTCAAAGCAACCCGTTTCACAACTACCAATTCATCACAAACTGTATCGCTTGGTCAATTCCCTTCATACGACCACCTAAGGTTATTTCCAATGACCTCTACAATATTGAGTCGACGTCCCTTTCCTTCTTTTCACGGGACTCCCTGTGATAAACTAACAACTTCAACCCCGACTACTTTTGACATGAATCTAAATCTATGCCCTTTGCCACAGGCGGCATGTCAGCAGTGTCCACGCCGTCCATTTTAATGTCAAGTGACGGAGCAATTAACAACTCACTGTTATATTTATTTTAAAAAATTGAGTCGTCAGCAGAGGCACGTCGTTCTGCTTCTATTTCCGCAAATCTAATATCTTGATAACGTTTATCAAGTTCTTATTGTCTCTGTTTAGCTGTATCTATACGTTCTTTCTCTCTCTCTCTCTCTCTCTCTGTTTAGCTTTAAGTTCTTCCTCTTTTTCGACATAATATAAATTATGTTCAATGTTAGTTGCACAATGAAGTACTGGAAAAAGGAAGTCACTAGAGCACAGGTTTCCAACCCATGGAAGTTGACCTCAAATGAGCTTGTGAAAGGATGTATGCGTTGTCGCCGGCGGTAACAATAGATTAAGAGAAGTAATTCATTTTAAATTATTATCTTCTTTACTTGAAGCCTTCAAGTTTAACTGCCACGTGATTTGTTTTATGCAGAAAGCGTTCAATGAAGCTTTCATAGTGTCTGTGGCATACAACATGCCAAGTTTTAAGCTCGACATAAAATATTCATGTGGACAAGCGGTCTTAGGATATTATCACATTTCCCATCCAGCTTAGCTGGGAGCAATGTCTTGTGTCATTTGGTGTTGAGGATTTGTCTGAGGCAACAATGGTTCAGCTAACTTCCATTGCTTGATAGACCACCCATATTTTGCATGCATAGACTAGATTTTGGAGCACAGCAGCCTTGTAGAATTTTATTTTAGTCCCTGTCCATACATTCTTAGTCATTTTGCCGAAGGTTGCACTGGCTCTTACAATTAACGTCATCATCGATTGTTACACTTTGTGCTCTACTAAGGAAAAAAAAGCTTAAAACTTTCGCAATAAGGATTTTAGGAGCTGTCTTGTGCAGGGCGTCTGTCTGTTTCGTATTAATGGTAAATAGGGCCGGTCTTAGCAACTTTGGCGCTCGTGGCAGTACACAATTTTGGCTCCCCTTCCTCCTACACATTGTTAGTTAATAATTTAAAAAGGTGCTGCCAGAGAAGTCTGAAGAAAAAGTTCATAAAATAGCAGTCTTATTTAGCCAACTGTAAATAAAGGATGAAACACAATTATCATTTAGATTTTATAAAGCAAAATTATAGAATCTGTTTGAAAATAAAACTGCCTTTATTGAATAGGCGCAAATCAAACCAGAATAAATTCTGAATTTCCGCATGCAATAACTATAAAATTTGTAATTTTTAAAAAAAACATTAATTGGCACAAAATCTAGTTTACTATTCTACAACAAAATGTGTATGGATGTTACGGAATAAAAATCTCTGATGACATATCAGTAAGCTAGTCGACCGTAAACATCCTTTTAAAGAGGCATCATTTCCAAAGACCCTTCCTGGGTCAAATATGCTCTTAAATAATTATGTTTTAATCAGATTCAGTTTAGAAAAAATTCTTTTTTCAACTGAAATGAAGAATTAAATTGTCAACAAAACTCAAAAATCAAATTACTTTATTAGTCAAGCATATAGCATAGCCTTCTCGAGACATTTTGCAGCTTCCCTGACATTTTTCGTTTTGTGCTCCTGTATTTAAAGTTGATTTTTTTTCTTCGAAATCACTACCCCAGGGGCAACAGTGGCTTTAACATCCAGGCATTGACTTAACTGTCAAAATAATTATTTATGAAAGTTCAGAGTGATTTTTTGCATTGCAGCATGTGTTCTAGAGAGATCATTAATTACTATAATTTAAATTCATCTCTGCCTGAGATATTTATATATCTATTTTTAAAAAATAAAAATATCAACAGATCCATGCGAAATATTCAAATAATGTTTTTATTCGAACTTTCTTTTCTGTGTCACCAAACAATGGAATTCTCTACCATCACACATTCGCAATATACCAACCATCCAAGCCTTCAAAACTGCACTCATGACACATCTCTTCAAACTCTACTTTTCCGACTCATTCTCAACCCCCTGTTACAGGGTTCTCGCTGGTTCTGGGTGCCGTCCATGGCTAGACATGGGTATATAGTACTTCGGTTGGCGAGGTCAATGTCTTTATGAAGTTTTTTTTAATGAATCGTTTTATGTAACTGTTTTTTATTGTCATTTTTTTGTTATTGTTGTTTTTGTGTTCTAATGTTCATGTGAAGTGCGGCGAGCCTAGCACTAGGCTGGGGTACCGCGCTATATAAGTCTACTTTAATAATAATAATATTAATCGTTTAACATCATAAAATATTTTTAAAAATTAATTTGAAATCATTCTGTGATTTTGCGTGTTGTATTTCTTCCAGTTGTTTTAAGGGATCATTGTATGAAATGGCAAAAATTGTATAAAATCTCATCATCTCTGCTGTGATGTTGTCCGGTCCCGGTGCTTTCCCTAATTTGAGCTGCTTGATGGCCAGGGCTATTTCTTCCTTATTTGGTGCGCTTTCTTCTATTTGTAAGTCTGGTTGTATGTCTGGTGTGTCTGTGGGTGGGGTCTGTTTAATAGTTCGTTAAAGTATTCCACCCATCTCTTTCCTTTCTGTTATTGATTTACCTTCTCTATCTTTGACAGGTCTCTCCGGCCTTTTGTATCTTCCTGACAGCTTTCATGTTATATCGTAGAGCTCTTTTAGGTTGCCCTTCCTGGCTGCTTCTTCTGCTGTTGATGCTAGGCCATCTATGTAGTCATTTTTATCTTTTTTATGCTGTTTTTTACCTTTTGGTTTGCTTCTTTATATTTCTCTTGCACTTTTGTTTTCTCCGCCCTTGTGCGGCTGCCTGTAAACTACACTTTTCATTTCATTTATCTCTTTTATTTTTTGCAGTGTGTTGAGTTAGAGCCAGTCTTTGTGTTTCTGCTTCACTGATCCTAAAACTTCTTGGCAAGTGGATGTTACAGACGACTTTATATTTTGCCATTTATGTTCTATTTGGTCATCTTCTGTTTGATCTTCTAGTGCTTGGAACTTATTCCTTAAGGTAGCGCCGAATTCATCTCTTTTCTGCTCATTTGCCAAAAGTGCTACATTTATTTTTGTTCGATTTGTAGTTGGTGGTTCCCAGTTCTTCTTTAACTTTAACTTGATTCTTGCCCAAACAAGATGATGATTGGATGCGACATCTGCTCCTCTTTTTGCTCGTACATCTTGTAGAGACTTTCTAAATTTTTTGTTAATACATATGTGATCTATTTGTTTTTGTTGTCCGGGGATACCCATGTTATCTTGTGGATATTTTTATGTTGAAATTCGCTGCTTCCGATAACAAGCTCATTTGTTGCGCAGAAGTCTGCTAGTCTTCAAAACAGATATAGTTATTTTCTATTATTTTATGGAAATCGAATAAATTTGCATGTGCAAAAAAATATTATATTTCCGCCTTCATTTTAGCAAAAGTTGAAGTATTATTATTATTATAAATTACAAATACATTTAAAGAAATAACTAAGGAACAATCTTAAGCATTTTATATGCGTTTGAAAATTATGAAAAAAAAAAAATTAAAAAATATGATCAAAGAATTACACACTAATCACATTTATCGGGAAAACCAAAACATCAGTTATTATTAGTGCGTTCTTTAGTGCGTTGTCAATAATGGGAAATAAAATTAAAATTAATTAGTTATAAATAATCACGCAAATGACGTATTAGTGCGAATTGCCTATTTACCCAAAGCTAAAAGTTATCTGATTTAATAAAAAGCGTGACAAAACGGATAATACATATACCCCTTCTTAAAAGTAAAATTAATAAATAGTACTGATTGCTCTTTAAATAGCTAAGCTTATATACAAATTTTGCTTGTATTTTTAACATTTAATAAATTTTTACTTTATTCATTCAAAAAATAAACTTTTATGAAATTTATAAAGTAGTAAAAACTCTAAATTTAAAAATAATTTTAATAAGAATATGCCGTTTAATTAAAATGTTGAAGCAAAACTGCGTAAAAAGGAGCATTTTTTAAAATGCACTTATCACTCATCTAAATAAGAACAAAGCATATTAAATGCAAAAAAAAATATTTTTGCATTAGTAAGGGGGTTACAGTCCAATGGATGTTTTTTTTTAAACTCTATGTCGGGGGTGGTGGGGGGGGATTAATACGATAGATTCATTTTGCCAAATGCAGCACAAGATTAGCCTCAGAATGAATTTGATAAATAATTAACCTTCTTCGATACATAAATATCAGGGATAGGAAATAGAGTTTATACATATTTACTTGGATGACAATATCTTTCAATCCAATTCCTGCCCTTCCTATCTAACCAAACTTCTGTCTATTCACCCCTTCCACAGCTTCGCTCCTCAGCAGACAGGCGTATTCTTTCTGTCCCCAAGACTCGCACAAAAACATACGGTGAACGATCTTTCTCTTACTGTGCCCCCAAACAATGGAATTCTCTTCCACTACACAAAAGAAATATATCAACCATCACAGCCTTCAAAACTGCACTCAAAACACATCTCTTTAAACTCTACTATCCTGACTGATTCCCCTCTCTGGCCGTTAAACGATGCTGTTGAGTGCCGTCCATGGCTTCACATGTAAATTGTTAGAGAATGGTTGGGCGAATACACACTTGTTGTTTTTTTTTTTTATTAATGTAAGTTTATCTTTAAGTTCATGATTATGTGTGTTAAATTGTATGTACAGCGTGGTGAGCCCAACCCCTAGGCTTGGGTACCACGCTATAGAAAACTACCAATAATAATAATAATAATAATAATTACAGTTGAAAAAAATAGATGCTATATTCTAAATTTACATATGAACATATGTTTACCAATAAAGAAAATCAATGACGTTAACAAAACGTGAATACGTTTACATAATTATACCAATGAATATCAAAACACAAAATCATTTTACACAAGTTAAACTTTAATTTTCAAAATAGAGTTTTTATTAGATAGAGAGATAGACAGAAAGACAGACGGACAAATAGACGGATAGATGATACATAGATGGATAGATATGTAGATAGGTAGATAGACGGATGGATGGATGAATGGATGGATAGATAGATAGATAGATAGATAGATAGATAGATAGATAGATAGATAGATAGATAGATAGATAGATAGATAGATAGATAGATAGATAGATAGATAGATAGATAGATAGATAGATAGATAGATAGATAGATAGATAGATAGATAGATAGATAGATAGATAGATAGATAGATAGATAGATAGATAGATAGATAGATAGATAGATAGATAGATAGATAGATAGATAGATAGATAGATAGATAGATAGATAGATAGATAGATAGATAGATAGATAGATAGATAGATAGATAGATAGATAGATAGATAGATAGATAGATAGATAGATAGATAGATAGATAGATAGATAGATAGATAGATAGATAGATAGATAGATAGATAGATAGATAGATAGATAGATAGATAGATAGATAGATAGATAGATAGATAGATAGATAGATAGATAGATAGATAGATAGATAGATAGATAGATAGATAGATAGATAGATAGATAGATAGATAGATAGATAGATAGATAGATAGATAGATAGATAGATAGATAGATAGATAGATAGATAGATAGATAGATAGATAGATAGATAGATAGATAGATAGATAGATAGATAGATAGATAGATAGATAGATAGATAGATAGATAGATAGATAGATAGATAGATAGATAGATAGATAGATAGATAGATAGATAGATAGATAGATAGATAGATAGATAAACAAAGAGACAGATTGAGAGACAGACACATAGACAGACAGAGAGAAAGACATAGAGACAGATTGAGAGACAGACACATAGACAGACAGAGAGACAGACATACGGAGAGACAGAGAGGGAGACAGATATAGAGACCGACAGAGAGACAGGCAGTTGGAGAGAGAGAGAGACACAGAGAGACATACAGAGAGACAGAAAGATAGACAGAGAGACAGACAGGGAGACAAACATAGAGACAGAGACATACAGACAGAGAGACAGACACAGAGACAGACAGAGAGACAGAGAGACAGACAGAGAGACGGACAGAGAGACAGACAGATAGACAGAGAGACAGACAGGGAGACAGAGATAGAGACAGATAGACGACAGAGAGACAAAGAGATAGAAAAGAGAGACAGAAAGAAAGACAGAGAGACATACAGAGAGACAAACATAGAGACAGAGAGACATACAGAGAGACAGAGAGACAGACAGAGAGACAGACACAGAGACAGACAGAGAGACAGACAGAGAGACGGACAGAGAGACAGACAGAGAGATAGACAGAGAAACAGAGAGACAGACTGAGAGAATGAGGACAGACAGAGAGAAAGAGATACAGACAGAGAGACAGAGAGACAAACAGACTTACAGAGTGAAAGACAGACAGACATAGAGACAGACAGACAGATATGCAGACAGAGAGACAGAACACACAAACAGAAAGACAGACAGACAGACAGATCATCCTTGAATAGTTGCGAAAAAGTTATCTTTATTCGGTAAGCTATTTCTATACATATATAAAAATTAATGTATATATATAAATGTATGTCCCGTATCTTCTTCTATACCATTAATCCAAAAGAGATGAAAATTGTGTGAATTGTTGTACACACGCCCGCAAATGTTTCTGATTTATTGCCCACATTTTACAATATTCCGTTTTGGGACCGGGCCCCCTAAATAATTATTTTCTTATATGAGCTATACAAATATAATTTCAATCAGTGCTATAGCATGGGTGAATAGAAATCATTCAAATAAAAAGCGTCATTTCAGTTTGTGTGTGAGTACAACCATTTTACAATTTTGCGTTTGGGGCCGGGGGCCTTATTTTAAAAATAGTAAATATGTGAGCTATATAAATATAATTTAAAACAGAGCTACAGCATGTGTGGATCAATCGCTACAAGTGTGTGACTAAATTTTGAAAATCAATGCTTCTCACGTGGACAGATGTATGTTGCCTGCTCACGCGTCGAAAAAACTTCTAATTTATTTGTGTACACACTAGACGGAAAAATCATCAATTATTTTCTTTTTAAAAATTACTTTAAAACTTAATTAAAACACAAACAATTTTCATTGAGTGGCATTGCAACGCATGTCGGGTTCTCGCTAGTTATAATAATTAATCATAATATAACTTAGTATTCTAACAGTAACTAACTACAATCCTAACATTTCTTACTAAAATTATAAACATATGTCACTAACAATACTAATATTACTAACCTAGACAATTATGAATAAACAAATTTATCAACAATATATGCTAGCTAGGCTCTGCTTGTCAATTACAAGGGAAGAGAATGGGTAGCGTGGTGCGCTCTTATTTATAGGTATATCTTAGCGTCTTGCCCTGCATTCTAGTGTCACATCATACGCTCTGGTCAGACGCGTGCATTGTCTAAGCTGGGTCATGGTCAAAGGTGACCAGTTAAATTTCCATTGTTCATGAGTCATTGTTATTAATTATAATGTAAGGCCCAGCCTGTGTAATGTCACGTGGGATAGCGATGTGGAAAGTGTGAGCCAGCGGGTCTCAACAAAAAGCAGATGGGAATTTAATATATGTATATAGGCTAATTATTTTTTTAAACCTCTGTTATTCAGGAAACTACGTTACAAACATAGCACATTGAAATAAAACACAAACGCTTTCGATATAATAATTGATGAAATGTTCGCTATTTGTTTGCACCCGTTCAATTCTTCATTAAAATATCTCTCTCAATTTTTTATGTTTCCATTTTTATAACTCAATACACCCATACCTCGCTTTACGGCCTAGATACGTTCCGGAAAAGTTGGCCGTAAAGCGAAAAGCCGTATAATGAATCAATAATTTTGATATAAACCCATACAAATTTAATTGGATCTGTTCCAATTTTGTATAAAATAATATAGTCGTTAGTTCATAAATCCTTTTATTCTTTTCATTTCCTATAAAAATAAAAGTACAAAACATTGTAATAGTAAACAGAAATTTAAAAAAATAAACATATAAATTAAAAAAGAAAAGAAATCATATGCACATGTTTATACATAAAATAAAATTCACCAATTAATCCAAACAAACAAAACAGAAACAAACACGTCAACTTACTGAGTCACAGGATATGAATAAGGTGGGATAGCACAGGAAATAAGGCAGACTACTAAAGCAGAGCCGCCTAAGGGGAGAAGCTGAAACTAAAGAGAGGATATCTATTAGCCGTATAATGAAACATCGTGGGCCGTAAACCGAAAAAGTGCTATAATTTAAAGTTGGTCGTAAAGCGAAATGCCGTATAAAGAGCGGCCGTATAGCGAGGTATAGGTGTATTCGTGGAATCAAGTACATTTATAATTATGCTAATAAAAATATTTTTAAAGCCTAGTTTCATCATACAATGAAAAGATTGCGCATGTTTAATACCTAGCAAGAACTATTATTATAATTGTAGTCCTTTATATTGATGTAAAGGTATTTTAATACAATCTAATTAAAGTCTTTGAATTTGCAAAGTTGCAAAAATATCATTTCATAAAAATACCGATATGTGCGAACAACATGAAGTAAGACTTCGGCTTTTAATCAGGAGCAGACAGTACGATATTTATAATGGAATACTGGACGCCTTTAACAATATTAGGCTTAATTTACGGATCATTATATATATCGAGTGTAGCTTGGTTAAATGCACCAGATACTATTCTTTTAAAAACTGTTTTAAAATGACAATTTAGTAGTTTTTAATATTTTTTATATAATTGTTATATTGGTGGGGGACTTGACTTTCCTCGGGGGTGCCCCCCCCCCCCCCCGGTTGTCTCCCGGAGAAAATCTGAAAGAAACACTGGATCTAACAATGTAGGTAAAATAGAATTTAACAGAACTTTACCTGCACATAGTCATTACAGTTGTATTTATTTATTTTGTTTTTGTGTTTGTGATCGAAATAGAGTGGTAAACTGTCAATTAAAAATCATATAAGATGTACCGTATGTTTCCGGTGTACAAAACGCACACATTCCAATTAAATTTTAAAAGAACAGTAGCCGTAATTTGTTGTGTTGTCTTTTTAATTGTCAGAGAGTCAATTGAGCTTGCTAGACTCCCAGACCACGACACAAGCTACAACTAAATCACCGGCAGGTAGGTAATAATATTTATAGTTGCTTTCTAATTTGATTTTACTTTTACTTATTTTTGCTGAGCTATTTATAGATATGTATCTGCGTGTGTGCGAGTTTGTATTTGCATGTAAATAAAAATGACTAAACAATATAATCAGTTTGACCAACATTTATTTCTCAAGTCCCATCCAAAACTTCATAGCTAATGTCTGAAGTTAGTAGTATGTAGTAGTATGCTTCATAGAACTCTTAAATGGCATACTTATCCCTAGCCAGTCGTGGTGTTTTGAGACATTTGAACTGCGCAATGCTTAAGTTCACAATGTTTTGAGTTTGGGCCTTGCCGCACAACGCAAATAGAATCCAACTTGTCAGTGAATTGTTTGCATTTAAATCATCCAGCTCCGCTGATGGCGCTTCTCAGCCATTGATCGCTTATTTAGGTCAAAGAATGTTAGTGCGCAATTCCCTGAGTTGTAAGCTGTCTACTACCAGCTTAATCATGTGGTTATGAAATGGTCCACCAACCATGTCTTAATGTTTAACTATGCACTGAAAGTGTAATATACTGAATTAAGTGACTGACGACTGTTGGTGTTCATGGGGACCAGAAATAATTTGTCATTAAGAGGTTGCAAAGACGTAATTCTATGTCATGTTCGACTGTACCATTGTTTGAATGTATTATGTTTGACTGTACATTGGTTGACTGTACATTGGTTGAGTGTACCATATTTAACTGTAATATGTTTGACTCTGTGATGTTGGTCTATACGATGTTTGACTGTGTCATGTTTTGACCCAACCATTTTCACTGCACCATATTTCACAGTGTCTTAGTCTTAATTATCTTAATACATTTTCAATACGTACCATATTTCACAGTAGCATATTTCACTGTACCACATTTCTTGTATCATATTTCATTGTACCATGTTTCCCTGTATCCATATTCCATAGTATATTGATTCTCTGTGCCTTGATTTTTCAGCCTGTTATGATAAGTTTAAGTGCGAAAGTTTTGGAAATATTGCTTGCTCTATTGAAAAGTATGGAAATTGGGGACAAATGAACTGTCCAGTGTATTGTGGCTTTTGTCAAGGTAAAACGATGTAGATAAATAGACACGAACAATCTGTGTCAATATAACAATATATATTAAGCTTTAATAATAATTTTACAATGCAGATAAGTAAACGTTTCGGCACATGCCTTCAACAGTACAACAAGACATATAAATAAGTAGAAATCAAATTTACATATATATATATAGAAATATCCTACCTAAAAAAAGAAAGAGATGAAAACCAGACAGAAACAAAGTAAAGAAGAATGGAAAGGAAGTGACTTGAAGTAACATGTAAAGGCCCAATCAGGAAAAAGACATGGCAGTTACGTAAAATTGTAAACCTAAGTACAGTGTATTGTGGCTTTTGTCAAGTTAAGATAATGTACAGTGGCTTTGTTAGGGTAAGACAATGTAGTGTAGTTTGGCTTTTCTCAAAGTAAGATAATGCACAGTCTGTTGTAAGACAGTGTGCAGTGTATTGTGGGTTTTTTCAACGTAAGACAATACCCAGTGCCTTGTGGCTCTTGTAAAGTTAAGACAATAGCCAGTGCCTTCTATGTTCTCGTCAATATAAGATATTGTCCAGTGCCTTGTGGCTCCCTTCAAGGTAATATTTGTTCTGTGCCTTGTGGCTCTTATCAAAATAATACATGCCCAGTTCCTTGATTCTCTTGCCTATGTATTTTGACTGATATTAGGTTGAGAGAAAGTACGAGGCAAAGTGGGGACAGTCAAGATGAGACTTGACTAAGTGGGAAACGCATATTATGGTTTTTTTTAGAGGGGATGACATTAGATTCAAGCATCGATTTTAAGATCAGATATATATGAAGTAAAACATCGGATTGCGAGCAATGTTCCCTCTAAGGTTTGCTGGGTCGTGTGCAAAATCATACAGCTGTGTGCAAAATTTTACAGCATCAATCTTTTGGGTGCAAAATTTTACAGCCCACAAACACACACACGTAAAATACATAAATGAACTTAAGTGCACAAAATTTTATATTAATACATAAATAAACTTTAATTAAATAATTATAATCAGAAATTTCGCAATAGTTCAATCAAAGCTATATTTATTTCCATTATATATCCCGTCGTTGGGTCAACGAACTAAATGCCAACACACTCGCTACTAATGGCCGCTAGTCATTTGATTGACATATTTCTGGAGGTACTCTGGCGTCGTTCTTTCTACGATATTCGTCTTTTATACACATCGTCAAGATTGATCTGATGCCCATATTTTGGATACGATTTAATCCTCATTAGCATGTTTAAATGTACCTCTTCCAGCCTATTTCTAGATTTATTTTTATATTATTCATTTGGCGGAATCCACGTTCACAATCGGCGCTTGATGCAAGAAATTTAGCACAAATTTCCTAGAGAATGGCAATTTTGCCGAATTGCTCCTCATTTATTACAAATCGAACCACCTCGTCGTAAGTCTGCATCAACCAACATTTCATATTTGCTGCAAGCACAAATCTTAATTAAGTTACAATACTGATCCTTAACTTTCGGCAAAATGTCATAATAGTTTTCCAGGAATGTAGCATATCTAGAAAGAAGTGCTGCAAGTTCTTCTTGGCCAAAATTAAAATCTGAAGTGTCGATTAACGCTGATATCTCAAAGATTCGCCATTGCATCAACTCACTATCAGGGAAACAAGAGTCCAGGTGCAAACATAAACATTCAACGAATTTTAGGATGGAACTAATGTTTATATCCTCGTCATTGCAAGCGATTCAGCAACCTCTTCGGACCAGTACACATTTTCACCAAGGTACTGGGCACGGAGCTTAGCGATCCTTGCTTTTACAAACTGTTATGCCTCGAAGGACGTAAGATGTTTTCTTTGTAGCCGCTTGCATAATTTAGCAAGTTCACTAACAACTTCATCAAAGGACAATCAGAGCAGTTCGAAAATGTGGAATCCTTAGTTTCTTCAAACAGTTCTTATGAACTGGATCATTATACAGGCCCATCTGCTCCTCACAGTAGTCAGTCAAAACGTGTATGTTTCTAAGCAATGCTTTTAAAGCAAAGTGCCGCGAAAGCCATATGATTTCATTCAATGGTCTAAAGGCTATAATTCCAACACCTTAGCTAGTTCGGTAAACTGGGCTTTCCATACTGTCGACCTACTGAACAATGTGTACACTGTCCTATATATAGGAATGTTTCTGCCTAGCTTAACCGATGCACAATTTTCTGCATGTCCAATGATTTCTCTAGATAAAACTCTTTTATTCTCATACTGACACATGCCGACAGAGACAAAATTCCAACAAACACTGTCTTTTAAAAATTACCGGGATATGGCTGAAACTTTGCGTATAAGATCAACAATTGTATCAGTAATATATCAATGCTCAAGTCTACTGTTAATCTGTGGAACTTTGCATTGCGACGTTCACTAATTATAGCATCCGTCACTATAGAATCGATAGAATCAACAAACTCAAAAGAGTAATTCTTACTTCACCAGCTGTCAGAGACTGGAGCATACTTAGCTATATGATTGTGTATGTACTGAACCGCATTCATATAGGTATTCAAGTTGATAGCCAAGAGGACGTTGTCTTCTTTAGAACGTTGTGCTGCTTCTTGTCTCATACCTCGATCATCGACACTTTCTGTAAGCAGTCACAATGCGCCCCCAGGCTGTATAGAGCGAAGTCACTGTACAGCATCTGTGTGTATTTTTTTTATTGATATGTCGTTTAAGATAATCCCGCTTCCAAGCCTCCCACCTTTTCCCTGTGAAAAAACCACCCCCTGCATTAGCTTTGAAGCACATTTCACAGACAACATCGTCATCAATTTCACGATATTTAAATATATCACCGAGCTTGACAGGCCGCTCTGACGCCGTTTCTGGTAGTTCTGCATGTACAAATCATTGAGCGATTCCGTTTTAAAATTTGATCTACGCTTTTTCTTAGCAGGCGATGACGCTGACTGTTCGGTTAACTAAACATTATTAAAAATAATTAGCTACTACATTTATAATAAACTAGAGATATGAGATTTATTTACTTTATAAACATTCAATGCATTGTATGCGCCACGAAATTTACAAGAATGGCAGAGGTTATTTCAGAACGAGGCTAGCTTGATCCAGTATGTATCGGTAAGTATTTAAATTAATAGTTCTACGTAAAAAGTAGAAGACAAAAATAAAGATCGGAATCAAATTAAAAACATGGATGTATATGTTATAAAAATTTTATATTTCCGGCTTCGCTTCAGAGTCCATCGTATCTGTTCGAATTTATTTTGATAAAAATGTGCTGCGCGGATACTCAAATTGCTGCGCGGTGTCTGTGCGATATTTGCGCGGCCGCGCAGCCACGCAGCTTAAAGGGAACTGTGATTGCGAGAAACTTGGTTTGCGAATTTTAGTTAGACAAGCAATAAAAAGGTATAATATTTGTAATAGGTATACGAGGGATGAATCCTAGTTTCATATATTAACTTTAGCCAAATGGTACTTGTCTCCCATGCCTGGTCACAGTCGGCATAATTCTTATTGTTAACATTTGGGTATATTATCTATAGTGTTTACTGTAGTGTTGTAACCACGTGTGTGCGTTAAACATTTTTTAATTGTGTCCATGTTAGTTCCTCTTTTTTAGTAACTGCAGAGTAACATTTAGTAACAATATCCATCTGAAAAAGGGGTTCACAAGAAAGGCAAAAGCATATGTCATGTAATTGGTTTCCTTGTCAACACAATTCCTTCGAACACAATAATCCTTCTCTCATTTTCTATCTATCTATCTATCTATCTATCTATCTATCTATCTATCTATCTATCTATCTATCTATCTATCTATCTATCTATCTATATATCTATCTATCTATCTATCTATCTACCTATCTATCAATCTATCTCTATATCTATCTATCTATATATCTATCTATCAATATATCTATTTATCTATATATCTATCTATATATCTACATTTCTATCTATCTGCCTGCCTGCATGTCTGTCTATCTCTCCCTTCTATCACATTTCCCTAAAACAAGCAACGATTAACATTGAAATTTAAATACTGTATATTTCAAATTTAAGTAATAAAAGTATAAAATAAATATTTTGTATTAATCATTGTGGAACGAATCATTTAATTACATTATTATAGGATGTTGGCTGTGATATACGAGTGCTTTGGGTTACGAGAACATTGTGGAACTAATTATGCTCGTAATCAGTTGCTCTATACAGTGTTTGGTTTTAATTAAAGTATTTGGCACAATAATTATTATTGCTTATTTATTTTTCTTCCCTTTACTTTTGCAAAATCTAAATGTCTTGATAACGTCCAGGCACTACTCCAACCACAACCACGGCAGCTCCCTGTGTCGATACAAGACCAGACTGCTCGACATTCCAGGAAGATACTTGCACTAATCCTTTATATAAAAACTGGGCAGAAACTAATTGTCGCAAATTCTGCAAGTTTTGCAGTGCTGGTATGTAATATAGTTAAGATCAGATTAAGAATATTACTAATAATTGTAAATGGAAAATACAGCCTGTTATATCGCACATCGTTGAGTCTGCGGCAGAAAATTCCAAACAACTTTCCGACTTTTGAGTTTCTGACATTTAAATTTACCTAAAATGTTGTAGCATTAAAGGCAATAAAACCATGAAACATCTGTCAAATCATAGGACCAACAGCTTCTTTTTACGGTTTTATGTTAACCGGACCAACATTAATAAATTTTGTCTAAGTCTAAGTAATGATAAAACTTGTCAAAGAAATGTTATTTGCAATGGATGCAAATGAGTGCGCGAATAACTTCTCTCTGTGCATGGTATGCATTGTGATTGCATATTATATACAAACTGTATATTTACATTTACTATGGTTAGATGTTCAACTTTGGCACCGAAACTTATTTTGTTTTCCCTAAGGGAATCTAAACTGTGCGTGACATTGAATGTTTTAAGAGTAAGGAAAATGTGACTCATTAACTTGGAATTCCTTTACTTCACTAAAAACTTTAGAAGTCTGTTTCATCATCATCCATATTATTAAAGTGGGATTATATTTGGTCTTATTTGACTTTGATTTATAACCTATTTGCTTCTGTACACTTTATAGATCAAGGTGCAACTACTACGCCATCAATCACATCAATTCCTTGTGTTGATGCGAAGCCTGATTGCGCCACCTTCCAAGAAGATACTTGCACTAATCCTTCATTTAAATCCTGGGCAGAAGCAAATTGTCGCAAATTTTGCAAGCTCTGTGGTAAGATATTAAATTACACATTGAAAAGCTTCAAAGGTAATTAATTTATATTAACTTAGAACTTAAAGTTGGTTTGCTTAACTTCTTTAATTTATTGTATTTATTTTGAAGGCACTAACCAGTTGATAGTGATGCAATCAACACAGTATCCAAGTACGACAAAGGCACCCTCTTCAATCACCACTACCAACGTATCACCTCCTCCTGTCATCACAACGAAAGTACTTCCACCAATATCAACCACGGGAAAATTGTCTATAGGCTCCACCACAACGAAAGCACCTCCCCCCATAACCACAACCAAGTCACATCCCCTTGTCACCACGACGAAATCACCTCCCCCTTTCACCACAACAAAACCACTTCCACTGGTAATCACAACGAAAGCACCCCCACCCATCATGACTACTGGGGCACATCCTCCTAATGTCACAACAAAAGCACCGCCCCCTATCTTCACAACCAGGGCATTGCCTACAACGACAAATCATGGCATCGCGATGACTGCCGTACATTTCCCCCCAACTTTTAAAACACCACCACCACTAATTAAAACACCACCACCTCTGTTAGGTAAATAAAATGATATAGATACCTAAATTCATATATAAATAATTTTTTTTCGACTCCTGCAATATCCTGTAACGTTTTATCTCTCAAATTGCAAACTTTGGGCAGCTTGAACATTTGTACCAACATACTTGGTTACTTGGGTTCTATTGGGTATATCCTTCACATCTCTAATTTTGTGGAATGCTTTAGAGCACAGACCTTTGCTTATTCAAAACTAGGAGGATTCTAAATTTACCAATTTTATAAATATGTGTAGTGAAATTTTGAATTTAAATATAAATAAAATATAAAGACCTAATTCAGTTTAAATGTAGTCTCTTAAACAACAATGCACCCGTTTGTGGATATTTCCCCAATTTTTATCTTGATATAGAATGTTGGCGGTTTAAAAAAAATATAGATAAAAAATTAAATATAGTGCTCATTTTTGTCACTTTGTAAGTATTGGTAATTTTTAAAAAATTGAGTCTTTTCTGTTGTTTAGTAAGTTCATTATATAATTAAAAGATCGATGATCACAAACTTGGTGTTAACTACTGTTTTCTTCTGTGAAGAAGCTATGTTTACAATACTTACAGTAATTAAATTGTATGACATGTACCAGTACTGGTTTTAACTTTGCCGAGTTCAAATTCTTTTAACAAGTTGAGTTATAGATATATGTATGTAGTTCCAGAGATTGTTTTAGAAATATCAATTAGTAGACTCAACATTCAACGGTTAAATCTTCCTTGTCACAATTGTGTCCATATTAATTATTAATATTACTCAGCAGCGTATTTAGGGTCGGGTCGAGATTTCCACGAAAATAAATGTTCTGCTAGCCCAAAATGCCGTCCCTCCATATAAAGAAAAGAAAGTACCACCCTGCTCTCATTATGCCACTGCATATACTTTGTCTAAATGTTACTTAGCAAAGAGCAATACGAACAATTAAATTAAATTGATTACTTTACTCCTTCTTGTTTACCCCCAAAAAAGCAGAAATGAAGTAATGTGTGTCTATATCGTGAACTCATTTTGTAGTAGACAAAAATGTTACAGCTGCTGTTGGTTGTTCTTAACAGGAAAGAAAAGTAAGCACAAAGGGCGTTCATGTTGGAGTAGCGGCCTTTGATGTCCAACTCAGGGACAATGGCCCTGGCTGCCATCAAGACGCTGACCGGTGTGAAACAAACTATGAAAATAACTGCTATAATCGTTACCATGGCAACTATCTTCCTTTCTTTATTACGACTTGCTTTTTTTTGTTGCTTTATTGAAAGAGTCGTCACTGACTGCCTCCAGGTCATTTTATTGTTTAAACGTATACACAAAATGGAGGAACATGCTATGACGCAAAAGAAAGAGACCAATGGCAAAGCTAATTCCGTGATCAGTAAAGACACGCTGAGAACAATCTGTCTGTTTGATGTGTACACAATGCCAATTAAGGTTTTGTTGAATGTTGAATCAAACTTCCAGGCGTAGAAGGACGTGTAGTACACAGGGAGTACACAGAGCGTCATCAGGAGATAGGCGCTAACGTTACACGCTATCACTAGATTTCTGGTGACTAGAGTCTTAACTTTAAAGGGCGTAGCAACGCTGAGGCATCTCTCAAAAGTCACAAAAGCTGTGATCCAACCACTGACTCTCGTAAAATAAACATGAGGGAAGCCAGCGGTCAGACTTTGCATTTCATCGGCATTAATTGCCAAGCTGAAAAAAAATAATAATAATAATAACAATACAAAGATCAATAAGGAATTCACTTAAACTAATTATTTTAGGCTATATCATTTTTTTTTTAAATGCATCATGTGTCATAGATAACGGTTTAACAATTTCAAATTATGTTTAAGTTTAACATGATAGTACTTGAATTGTTAAGAAAGTCAATTGAAAACTGCATTTTAAATCATTTCAATGACTGAACGTTTATGTTGAAATTAAATCAAGTAAATTTTGGTATTTAAATTAATGTTTATCAATCCTTTTTTTTCTCCCATGACCACAATGACGAGATACACATTTGGTCTATTGAAAGAGAATTCAGCAAAACGATAAAGCCTTAGAAAAAAGTAGCACCATTTAAATTCTTTGATAAAAATGTTAAAATTTATTTTAAAACATGTTTTCAGATGAGAGGGCTTATATCTAAGATGAATGAATATATGTAGACATGGGGAAGGGGCAAAAATTCCCTTCATAGCTCTATACTCGTAATTAATCCATAAATTGTCCAATCATTCTTTTTAATCCAATATTATAATAATGAATTTTTACAAATCATATCAGCTGTATTCATAGCCGTTTCAATATTTCCCTTTTGGAAACTCTTGTGATTAGTTGCCATATACTATAATATACGTTTCCTATTATTTCATCGTTAGATTGTCCTCCATATCTTGACCCAGTACAACCTTGTCTTGGGACATCAAAGGAGTAACCCAATCATCTCGTTTCATTCCATTTGGGGGGGGGGGGACTTTCACAGGAGAGCTAACAAAGCTGTCAATCATTTGAATTAATACCGGATCCCTCAAGTAAAGCTTTCTAAAAAAGGGAGGGGGATACTAAGGAAAAAAGAAAAACATACCTGTTCTCTAGATGTAGCCATGGGCTGGTACAGATATTAAACCATTGAAACACAACGAGTGCACCAAGGTCAGCTACTGCCAGAGATGTGAGACTAATGTTCACAGTATCGCTGAAGCCAGATTTCGTAAAAATGATGACATTGACGATATTGGCCACGATACCAAACAATGATAAGGCTTCGGTAACAGATTTGAGAAGTATTATATTTGAAACCAGTCTCACTTCCGTGGAGATCAGATCAGACAATTGTGGTATTTGGTTCATAGTTATCAAATTTATGTTCACCTGATTCGTTAATAAAATGTGATGAAAATAAGTCCTATTTAAAAAAAATATATTTACTGATTAATTCGTTTAATTTTATTATGTGTTTTTAAATATTTAAATTAATGTTATTTTATTTATTACTATATACAATAAATGTTAATGATACATATTTGTTATCGTTAATTTAAAGCATTCTCATTTTTCGTTAAATGGTGGATTAAAAAAAACCAAAACACTTTGCCTCCGGCATCTTGATAGACTAATATCTTAAGGAAAACGGCAAGCTGTCGAGCCAAAGCTCATTATACTTTTCCAACGTGCACTTCCCCCCCCCCCCCCCCCCCAAACAGACGATAGCACCCGCCCGCTCATTTGACGAAGCAAGTGGGATAATATCAACCAAGGAGCATATGGTCGGTTCGTAGTGCTGATCTCTCTACACAAGCAAACTAACTTTCTAGATCTGGGAGGGATATTAAGTCCCAAATTATAAACCCCTTCCCATCCCAGGGTGGCGTCAGACGCCCTTCAAACAGGGTTTCTACAAATGGTTTTCTACCTTGTGAATAAGTCACTAAGCAGCTAGAATGAAACGGTTGCCTAGGTACAATTCCCTCAAAGGATGTATTCTAGAATCATCGGTATGGGCTGCCACAAACCACTCATGCCTCATATCCATTAGCGGCAACTAGTAATCATGCTGCCGACCTGTTTCTGACGTTACTTTTAACTGTAATTGTGTAGGCAGAGGCGTAGCGTAGGGGGGGGCATAGGGGTACAGATGTACCCGGGCGCCAGCTAGTTGGGGGCGCAAAAATGTGCTTTGATATTATTTTATTGATGGGTTTGAGAGTTGAAAATAGGAAAAGAGGGCGCCTTTAAAATGAATCTTGTCCCCGGGCGCGAATCTTGTCCCCGGGCGCCAAACACTCTCGCTACACCTCTGTGTGTAGGTACCATATAGCTGTGCTCTTTCTAACGCCGATACCATGCTGTACCCTGGGTAACGTCATGGGGTCGATGGCAGCGCCTCTTAATTGGCATACCACTATTGACATATCGACTAGAGCCGGGGGGGGGGGGTAACTAAAAAATAGTTTTGAAATCGCAAGAAGTAAAGCAATTATCTCCTCTGAAACTTTAGATTCTTTAGTTATCGTTGGATCAAGTCTAATGCGTGATTTAATGAGTTAAAATGATGGGATACCTGGTACATTAAATTTTGCTTTGCTTTAATAATATTATTTTAATATATATACAATAAAATAAATACCCACCCTGCCTAACAATAACAGACTAATACATGGTTTCAAAATACGCAAGCTATACATATTCAATTAAAGTTCAGTGCGATGGCTTAGAGGCAATCCAATTATTTTATATGCACACAAAAAACACTTTTTTCAATTAAAGGCCAAATACCAGCACCTTTGTAAGAAGGTCAGTGTTTAAATGATGCTAAGTCTCGTCTTTAGTATTAAAACGGTTTTTATTTCCCTCCGTGCCTAATTTGACAAAGCCTAGAGTTGCGTCTCACGAAATATTTTACTGATTATATATAAATATTTAACTTGTTTCAGGATTCCCCAAAATGAATATCGCGAAATCCAAGTTTTCCATTAATAAATTTCAGACTTCTAAACATCTAGAAACAGTGTTTCTTTCAGAAATTTTTCCCCCGGGGTGGGGGGGGGGGGATTTCAAATTTTCGAAGGGGGGGGGCAGTGCCAGTTGGCAATGGCCAGAGGCGTAGCTAAGGGGTGGCAGATGGGACATACGTCCCTGGATGCCAGACTAGCGGGGGGATGGGCTTAGATGGTATTAATTGGTTGAAAATAATGGGTTTCAGAGTTGGAGTGGGTCGTAAAAATGAATCTTGTCTCCTGACGCCAAACTCCGTAGATACGCCCCTGCTAGTGTCTTCGAAATAAGGTGTTTGGGGTGGTCAAAGCCAGGTGTCACTTTTTCTTTATGTGTAGATGGGGCATTTTAGGACAATTGCAGTTGTATCGTGAAAGGGAGTACGGAAAATACTTGGCCGCTCATGGCAAAACTAATAGTAGCTATGCTACTAGGCAGTGTATCTATCGATACCAAAATCAGCGATAATTGTTATCAAGAAGTAGGGCTGAAATCGTGGGCGCCGATAAATCTTGACCAGTGGAGGGGTTTGGGGAGCCATATGAAGTCTCAAGCAATACTTAATTAACAAGTTTTATATAATATGGTCACTCGAATGGCGGATGAATGATGTCCAATGTCATTACATGTATTAAAACTAAAACCTGGATTAAATGTCCAGTACCAAAAAGTATTTTATTTAATCAAACTAATGATGTTTTTAAATAGAATATCCTATTCAGTGAGTTTATAATAAAGTCTAAGCCTATATAATATTTATTCCTAATACTAACACAATTTTAGCTCTGTGGTTGCTGAAATAGTATTGACAACAATAATTTGCGGGGATGCATACGACCAAGTTGTTACCGATGACTGTTTGATGAGATTGTTAAGCTATTGGCGATCTTAAAAGATTGTCGAGTTTCTTTTGTTTTGTTGGTAGAAGTAGAAGGGAAGCGATATAATTCACGGTTGAGTTGATAAATAACAGCTCTAATATAGTCATAGGACAATCGGTTATCAGATGTCTTAGAGAGATAATGAGATCTTCGTGTAGATAAATGGTGGCACTGAGATTGGCGATGAGATGCCTATGGTTGTGTACAAGAATTCCAGAATACGCATATGTTAAAATGCTATTTTCTTCTCAAGAGATGTCTCTTGGCTCGTCAGATGCAATGGAAAAACAATCATACGCTTGCCTTTGGCATTGTGTCTCAGGACACGATATTACCTCATACATCCTCCACTGAACGAGAAACTGTTTTCGCCGAAAGGTGAATGGTCTTATAAATGTCAGATTTTTTTATTAGACATGATGAATGGTGTAATAAGCTCACCGTCGTTGAATGGAACCTTTGTTTGGTTAACAATTTACACACTCGTAAACGTGTACTTGCCATAGTGAAATAGATGAGAAACAAGGAAATTCCGGCACGAAGTAAAAGTAAAATAGCTAGACTCCAAACTTCAATCAAAAAGCCAAACTCATGCCAGGGTGACCAGAAAGAAAGACATTAACATTTTCGATTGACCTTCAGAACGTTTTCGATCAAAGTTTTGTTCCTCTTATAAAGTCCCCCACCTGCACCCCCACCCCAAATTTTAATTATATTTATGTAGTCAGTATTAATAGTTACCAAGACTGTACACTTTGAAAAGAGCCTACAAAGATTGGCTTACATTTTAAATTACAATTTATTTAATTTGTATTTAGTTGGGACGAAAATTCCCTTATTATATAAACTAAATTAAACAATTTTCCATTGAAAAAATGACAGCAAATAGCTGAATCTTAGCAAGAAGCTGAATCTCAGCAAGAAGCTCAATCTCAGCAAGAAGCTCAATCTCAGCAAGAAGCTCAATCTTAGCAAGACACTGAATCTCAGCAAGAAGCTGAATCTTAGCAAGAAGCTGAATCTCGGCAAGAAGCTGAATCTCATCAAGACGCTGAATCTCAGCAAGAAGCTGAATCTTAGCAAGAAGCTGAATCTCAGCAAGAAGCTGAATCTCAGCAAGAAGCTCATCCTCAGCAAGAAGCTCAATCTCAACAAAAAGCTGAATCTCAGCAAGAAGCTGAATCTTAGCAAGAAGCTGAATCTCAGCAAGAAGCTGAATCTCGACAAAAAGCTGAATCTCATCAAGACGCTGAATCTCAGCAAGAAGCTGAATCTTAGCAAGAAGCTGAATCTCAACAAAAAGCTGATTCTTTTGGATGGATAAATGCTATTTTCACACAGATGTTGATTTATGTTCAAAATGAGTTTGTAAATGAAAAACGAAATTAATTTAACTTAATAAGGTGGTAGCGAGCCGGATAAAACGAAGCCGTGAGCCGGATAAAACGATCTGGCCAGCAGACGTAGTTTGCCAACCCTTGAATGAAGATTGAAAATGACATGTACTTAGCAAGGGGCGCTAAAATCTTTAATTTTTTTTACTGGTCCACGGCAGGTGACACTTTTTTCTCTATAATTTATATTGGTAGGCGTTGTTTTCAGTCTTCACCCCAAGCGCCGCTTCTTCTCGGCAAGATCCTTGGTTGTGTATCACCGTCTTTAGTTTTTTTTAAAAAAAAGAAAAGATTGTCAGATTCTTTATTGGTGTACAGCAGTCTGTATTATGAATTACAGGAGCCGTTATTACATAAAATAATGTTTAAGTTGAAAATCTATTAATCATGAATAGATTTTCAACGTTAGCATTTTATTACTATGGAATAACGGTACTTTTACATTTGTCTGTAGCCTAAGAAACTATTTAAAAACTCTCCAATTTATACAATTTTGGATTATTTGGCCTCCATAGGGCCGGGTTCCCATAGCTGAATCCAGGTATTCCCAAGGCTATCTATCGAATTATAAAAAAGGCATTGCGATAGAGTATAGTGAATTATTATTTCTTTTATTTTTATAAAAGCAACATTTTGTTGATTTAGAAGAATGTGCGTACAGATGTGTATGGGAAGGGGGCCGGCTGGGCAGCATGATTTCGTAGATTATGCACAAATTCTGCAATACTTAACCTGAAATTCTGACAATTCGTAAATAGATATTTATAATTTTATATCTCTAAAATTATATTAATATAACCTACTATCACCTACACATCTGAGAAGCAGTGGCGTAGCTAGGGAGTGCTGACCGCACCGGGTGACACCATCTCAGGGGGGTGACATAAAATTGACAAATTGCCTATTTACAGAGCACACACGGCTCGATCTAACCGAATGTCATAACATTAACATGATAAGGGATCACACATAAATTTTACACACTTGTAACCAATCCAAATGCGTGCTTTAACTTTATTAAATTAATAAATGTTCAAGGTTGTTGCGTGAGAAATGAGGTGACCCTATAATTAGGTCAGAAAAACACCGTTTTGACCCTCATTCAACGCAGATTGATGAAATGCTCGGTAACTTTAGTGACAGGAAGCTATATCTATATAAATTCTGAGAAATAAAACTTTCTATTGATACCAAACACTATGTGGTCGGCGATTCCATGTGCACGTTACAACTCAACTTAAATTCATTTACCTCCTGACCTTCAATTAATTTGTTTTTGTTCATGTCGTTGTTAGTTATACTCTGGACTTATTTTAACAAGAAGAAATCCATCTTGGAAATCCAGGAAAGGGGGGGGGGGGCGCGGTGACACAAAAAGTTTTTAAACAATCAGAAATAGCTTTGGGGAACGTTGTGTTTTGTCTGCAGTGAAGAATGTCTTTGAATGGAACCCTCTAGTGGCATTTTTACCCAGTTTCCTATGAACAGTTACAATTAGACATATAATCATGGTATCTAAACCTACATTTTTCTTTTGTTGATCCCAACCTAACCAAGATTGTTTTGGACTGTCTGGGAGTCTTGCTCCCTGTACTGGTTAACATCGTGAATAATAGCCTTTATTCTGCCACAGTCCCACGTCTCTTCAGAGCAGCGGTCGTTAAGCCTCTGCTTTAAAAAAGTGACCTGGACCGAAATGACCGCAAGAATTTTCGCCCGGTCACCAACCTGCCCTTTGTATCTAAGATTCTTGAGAGAGTTGTGTCACAGCAGCTTGTGCAGCATCTTAACACTTATGACTTGCTTGATAAGTTTCAATCTGCATATTGACCTGGATACAGCAGGGAGACTGCATTGCTACGTGTCATGAATGATGTTCTTTGTAGTGTTGACCGCGGCGATCAGACAATATTGGTCCTTTTGGACCTGAGTGATCCTTTTGATGTGATTGACCATGAGCTTCTTCTGTGAAGATTTCTGACTGAATGAAGCAGGCATCTCTGTAACTGCACTTGACTGGTTTTCTTCTTATCTCACCGACAGGACTCGGCGCATTGTAGTGAATCAAGCGTTTTCCATGGACACTTCCGTTACCTGCGGCATGCCAATTCTGTTCTCCATGTACATTAGACAGCTCGGCAGAATTATTAAATGTCATGGTATTTCCTGCGCATGACACAGAACTGTACAAGTGTTTCCACCCTGATCCTTTGGAGTGTGCTGCTGCTGTTCAGAACTGCTGTCTTCTTGTGAAAGAGTTGATGTTATCAAACAGACTAAAATTAAATGAGGATAAGACTGAGGCAATTATTTGTGGTTCGGACGCCAATCTTCGGAAGGTTGCAATTACATCTATAAAAGTTGGTGCTTTGGCGATCCCATTGTCCTCCACTGTCAGAGACCTTGGCTTTTATATTGACAGTAAACTTAGAATGATTCCCCATATCTGCTCTGTGGTCAGGGCATGCTTCTGTCATCTGTGCGCCCTGGGTCAGCTGCGTCCTCAACTCAATAAAAGAACAGCCAATGCTGTAGCAGTATCAGTAACTCTAATCCAGTCAAAATTAGATTACTGTAACAGTTGTTTGTGGGGTTTTCCTCAGAACCAAATTCAGGGACTCCAGACGGTACAAAATACTTCAGCACGCATTGTAATGTGGATAAAGAAATCTGACCACATCATCCCAGTTCTTAGAGTTGTCCATTGGCTTCCTGTGAGTGAGCGCATTGACCACAAATCACAAAATTCTGTCCCTGGCGTACTGCGGTCTTCAACACAGTCCTTAATGAGAGTTCCCAGTGTGGATGGACACAGAAAAAAGTCATACAGAGTGCTCTCTTTTGAAGCAATAGCGCCAAAATTATGGAACAGTTTGCCTCAATCTTTGAGGGCAATTGATAATGATAAAAAATCATTTAACAAACATTTAAAGACTTTTTTTTCTTAAAACAGATTTAAGAACATCAGAGCGCAGTGAGCATGCTAAAGTAGCATGGATACAAGCGCTATATAAATATTCAATCAATCAATCAATGAGTTTACTGCACTGGTTGACACCAACCCTAGCTACACCACAGCTGAGAAACAGCTGAGAAATCCATGATTTCTAATTATTTTCAAATGCTATAAAAATATTGTCAAAATATGTTATTATCGTAATTTTTTTTTGGGGGGGGGGGGGGTGTGAGAAGCTCATTTGTATTTTTAGTATAGATAAGAGGGGGCCGGCTAAAAATAACAAGGATGAGTGCTTCATGGGAAGTACGAAAATATAAATTAATTGGCATATCAAATATATTGGTAAAATTACATAAAACACTAATTGAAGATCACAAAAAACTCATTGAACTATTTCAACTAATTTTATTTAGTGGGATGAACAAAATTTTCTAAAATCTTAGAATGAAATTGGACACTGCCCCTATCATTTCATATTCCACATTGATTTACAGGCGATGTTTGTTGTTTTTTCACAGCAACCACCAAAAAAACACATTTTTCTCAACTAAGAGGTGGCAAATTCAAATAAAATTCTGAACTTTTCCATTGAGAAGGGGATAGTCATCTCTTACTGATATACAAAATTAAATTAATACTTAATGACTTAAACTTAATGCAAACTTTTTTTCAACAAATTATCCCAAAACAACTTGATAAGACACTCATCTCCTGTAGCCTATGGCAATAAATTCAATTCAGATGGAGCACTGGCCAAAAATGCATCTATATAATCATTTTGAAAATTAGTCAATTCCTATCAATTAGGGAACCTGTGCTTTAAGTACTCTAAGGCCTCCTAATGGGAAATTGACCATATATCTTATTTTACTTGCAAAGCATATGGTAGTCTGCAACTCTATTATGCCAGTATTTCTTAATCACATATAGAACAAGGATTTGGTAGCCTTTGAAATGCCTCAAAATTATTGGCAGTTGTATGTGAAACCACATCGCTATTTTATAGCACATATATTAATTGTAGACTATAAGAAGAAGAGTTGTTGAGTGAATTTCAGAGGAGATAATAATAATAGTAATAGATCCAACATGTCTTTGTGGTAAATTGAAATGAGTATTTTGCTATGCTAGGACAAGCAATTCCAACTTTTGTATTTTAAAAAAAAATGTTAAGATTAGAGCTTAAAGAATAAGAGATTAGCCATAACAACAAATAAATGTTTAAACTTTTGAAATCAACCAGCTTTATCAATAAAATTGTCATGTTTATTTTAATTCCATAGTGAATAAATTGCATAAAATAGATCCATTCTTAAAATAATTAATGTCAAAACAATACTGAAAATTGCATAAATCATTTATGAAACGCAACCTTAATTTTTAGTATATTTACTTCACTTAGTAACTCATTTAGTAAAATAATTTAGTCATGTGATCACATGCAGTTTATATTGATCTCAAAAGTATTTTAACTATGCACACAATATGACCTGTGTTTTTTTAATTTTTATCAACTTTCAAATATACTATAAAAGCACTTTATGCCTGAAGTCTGTCAGGCTAAATCAGGAATCTAATAATGTTAGGGCTAAGTCCTTGATTCTTTGGACCTGGTCTTCAGTGCCGTGGGTCTCCTCAAACCTGATGAATTTTTGGATTAGGAAAGACAACTTCTTAGCATTTAGCTTCTGTTTCACTGCTCGCTCCAGAATTTGTCTGAAAACAACACAAAACAGTCTTGGGAGATTTTGAACTGTTTAAGTAATTTATAAAGTAAGAAAATAATTTTTTTATTAAATGTGACATTTTCAAGGCTTATAACTTATAACAGCAAAATTCTTATCACTGCCTGCTGAGACTGAGAGAGAGAGTAAACTTCAATAATTTACGATAACAAATTTTTAAAGGTAATGTTCTTACCTGGCACCTTCAATGTCTCCTACTTTGGCCACCATGTCAACATAAACTGACCATAAATCAGTCCTGCCTGAATAGCTTGCAATGAGATTTTCAAACATTGTACGGCCTCTTTCAGTATCTCCATCAGTAAATTCAAGATTAGCAAATCTGGTAATGACTTCCACATCTATAAAACATAAAATAATAATTTTAAAATATTGCTCTTTTTATTGCTTCCCAGTCTCATAGAGGGTTAGATATCATATAGTAATAGCATAGACTATTCTACTATTTATACCTGTAATAATATGGTTGAAATAATATAACAGGCTGTAAAATGAGATATGCTTTTTTAAGTTGCAAAAAAGAGAGCAATATATTATAATTAAGTTTGTCAAAAATTGTCCTTAA
The DNA here is from genome assembly GCA_964017045.1 of Omphiscola glabra. Classification (NCBI taxonomy): domain Eukaryota; kingdom Metazoa; phylum Mollusca; class Gastropoda; family Lymnaeidae; genus Omphiscola; species Omphiscola glabra. The sequence goes on along the minus strand of OZ024794.1, from coordinate 37,598,320 downwards.
CTGAATGAACAACTACACATAGGATGGTCATGTCTGCCATTTCTTTATATCAACCAGCTATTTTTTTTGGCATTTTGTTGGCCAATGGTCAGTTTATCATTTGTGATAAATTTTTGTTGCAATTAAACACTTGTCATTTGGCCATTTGTTCTTGTTGGCCTTATGTCTACAATCACCCATTGAAAGGCATTAAAATAGTTTTTGTGGAAACAAATTTAAAAAAAAAAAAAAACTTACAGACTATAGATTTTATTTTTCTCTTTAGCGATTCATTTATTTAATTTACTTTTTGTTCATTTGGTTTCTTGATTAAAAGGTAAATGAAATAATATTTAAAAGGCTTAGCAAAACATAAAATGTCAGACATGAAAACTAGATGAAATCACACGTTTCTTTTCAAAATATGGTAGAAACAATGTTGGTCCAGTATTTTTATTTGCTTTTATTCATAGGGTCATTCCTGTTGGAAATCTGCTTAGTATTACCATTTGTCTTTGGACGTATCTGTGTGTCTAGCTATTTCAACTGTAAGCTAGCTTTATGGTTTTTGGAGTCTTTTCTCTTTTAAGATATAATACAGTGCTTTTCATAGCAGCATGATGGCTTCAGCTATCATATTTCTATTAGCTTCTATACCAGAGTTTCATCATCAATAGACTTTCCAAGTCACTCAAAAGATTATGAGCATGTTTAATAAAAAAGGTCAGAATGCTAAAACTCTTATAACTTTTGGTAAAAAACACAATGTGACTCATTGCCAAAAGTCTAAAATATATTTAATAATAATAATAATAATAAAGTTTATTTGAAAAATCACGCTTCATCCCCAAAGGCTCGAAGCGCGTTACAAAGTCAAATCTTCGATGTTCGAGAGGCATCACTGCTGCCAGTTAGGCGCATGTGAACTCCATCTCCCCATCTGCGGGTTTGAATTCAGAGTTGCCTTCTCTTAGATGAGTTGCCGTCCAAGGTTGACGGGTCCCATCCACCCGGGAGTTGCCGGAATGTTTCATTGTATCAAGGTTATCCGCCTATCGGGAATCCATCGCCGGGTTTTGAATTCAGAGTTGCCTTCTCTTAGATGAGTTGCCGTCCAGGGTTAACGAGTCCCATCCACCCGGGGTGCTGGTGGTGTGTTTGCTTGACTGGGCTTTGGTGGGGATTGAACTCCAGACCATCAACTTGAGATTTGCTCAGTTTAGACCACTCGGCCACCCAGTTTAACTATAAGCATTTCTTTTAAGTAATCTAGGCACTAACTAAGGACAGTACTTTCAGTCAAAATATTTTTTTTCAAGTTCCTAAATATAAAAAAATTAAACAAACTTAACAATGAAGCAACAAGCAATGTAAAAATAACAATAATGGCCCAAAAATATGTCACCTTTTTTTTAACTCCTGAATTTTGGCACAATTGTACATATATAATATATATATTATTTTTATATTTACAATTTTGTCAATATATATATGACAAATGATACTTTTACTTTATAGACAAAAATATATATTTTCTTGACTGAAAGCTCAAAATAACATCACTACATCTGGAAGTCTTGGGATGCGTGATTTTTTTTGATTTGGTGAAATAAATGAGAGTGGTGTGTATGAATGCATTTGAACCCATTAGCACTATTAGCAGACCTGTTTACCCCCAAGTTAATGTCGGAGTAGCGTTCAACGTTCAAAAATTTGTATCAAGCACCAAAGAGTAGTTTGGTCAATTTAGCACCGGGGGTGGGGGTTTAACAATCAAAATTCAGTTGTGTCAGGAAATCCACTTAACTGCTTATATAAGTTAACACAAAACAATATACAGGATATAGTCCTCTGATTTTTTTCTTAAGCATGAGAAAAGGTCTTAGGCAAGCATAAAAGGCAATTTAAGGTATTTTCCCCCAGTTTACTTAAAAAGATTTTATGATTTTTGCCTTAATTTTAAAAGTTCTGAAAAAGTTTAGCAATGTGTCTAGTCTCTGTGGGATTCTATAACATGTGTATATAGCTAGCTAACAAAAGTAGAAATCATCTTTTCTTATACTGAGTCAATGACTTTTCCTTGCGTGGAAAATTAATTGCTAGAGTAAACACACTTTAATGTCTATGAAATCTCTGTAATCAGGGTATCATATTTCGACACATAAATTGAGATCTTCACAGAGTCAGAGAAGTTCCAGAAGTTGACACCTGATGTAAATCAAATATACTGATATCAATAAATCTAGTAGAGTGTATCAGTGATAACTTTTTCTATTTACACAGCAATTGAGGAAGCTGTTCCTAGGCAACTGTTTAGAACAATGAAAATTGAAATTGTGGCATTTAGTGTTCACTTTGCACTATTAAGACTATTATTAGTGAAACACAAATAAAATAATTTAATAAAATAACTTAGACCTATAATTTTTTTATATTGAAGATTTATATTTTACTAGGATAACAATTTATAGCGGTAGCGTATCATATGTGAAATTTAAAAGTCAAATTCATCTACTTTTATCATAGCATAGAACTGCAACTCATACTCTATGATGGAATTCTATTATTACTATTATTCAAATTAGTGTTTTTATTATCATTTTGCGAACTGTAAAGCCGAAAAAAGTAAACTATAAGCTTAATGAAAAGTTAGTAAGTAGACAATAGATGGACCAATTAATTTTTTTTTTGTCATCACACATACTTCCCATAGTTTTCTCCTATTTAAAAGAGCTACCGTATCCAACAATTAAAAGCTAGAAAAACTAAATTAAATAATTACTGACTTTAATTTTTTAAAATAATTTTACCAGTACACTTTACTTACCCATAAATATGTTGATAGGTGAAACAAAAAGAAAAAGAATTCAAAGACATTACAGTATTACTTATTACGGTAAGAAATTTCATTTTTTAAAATATGAAAACATCAGAAACTTGGAAAACGCCCGTGCAATAAGGGGAAACCACTAGCATTATAGCATTGAGGCCAAATCCAAGCAATAAGTTGGCAATTAAGTATTAATAATTAAAAGAAAAATATTCTGGTTGGCTCATTGAGACCCAGACCGCAAAGGCAAATCACCGTCGTTCTTATTTGATTGCTTACGATGTTACAGTAACACAAAAATGGGGTAACTTTTGACTGAAAATACCCCAATTTTTTTTATTTTTTACAGTATTAAAAATAAACCTATCCAGATAATGTAGGTTTTTTAGGCTCGTAGTGCTGTAGTCTCAGGCTTAAAAAATGTGGTTACTATGGCAAAAGCGTAAGGGTAAACAGGTCTGCATTCGAGGGAACCCAAAAAGATGCATTTAGCTCCAAGAAAGATAATAAATTAAATTATTTGATATCTATTAACAAACTTACGTTCTTTTTTGTCCAAAACTTGTATAGAGCGTTGCAATAAATTTCTAGCAAACTGGACTCGCCCTGACTTGTATAAAAACTGGCCATATGATTTCCAAATCATTTTATCATGCTTATACTTTCGACTTATCAAATTATAGAGCTGTTCTGCTTCCTGTCAAAGAAAATTCATAGCATTTAATCCTCAATAGTAATGCCACTTTCATTTTGTTGCATAACTATGTAATAAATAATAATGCTTCTATAAAGGTATTAGGCAACATTTTGACCATTTAATTTTACAGCTAATAGTTAACCTGGCCTCTGAAGTTGCAAAATAATTAGAGGAAAAAAAAAAATTTAATAAATAACTCACAACTGGTAGTAAGAGAAAAATTTCAAAATGAATGTACATTTGATAAAATATAAAACAGAAAGTGAAAAAATATTATAATAGTCTGCAAACAAAACATTTAGATAAATAAAGAAGTAGACGAACACAAAAAAAAGAACATGATTTCATCTGACCTCTGTTTTTCCATTGGACACATAGATGTCAGTCATTTTAAGGTAGATGTCCAATGGATCATTGTATGACACCGCCCTTTCTAGTAGCTTCTTTAAATCACCAGAATCCCCATACATTGTCTCCATGTTCAAGTAAGCCAGCCACACATTCAATTTTTCCTGTTCTTCTCTACAATTTAAAATAGTTCATTCTTTTAAAGAGTTGTTAATTTTAATTAAGGGTGGGAAAGAAGGGGAGTCATTTTTCTACAATACTTTAAGTATTTAAATATATAATTATGATTAGTAACTAATAATCACATACCTAAATGTAATTGTGTTTAAGGCTTTCTCAGCCACTATTCTGGCCTTCTCAATCTCTCCCAACTCAATATGATATGCCATAAACCGTAACCAAATCACAGAGCTGTTAGGTGACTGAAGTACAAGTTTCTCAAAATCATTTGCACTTTGGGGTGCTATTTTTCCTTCCAATTGGCTTTTTTCATACTGAAAAACATTTTAAATAATATCCTGATAAATGCTTTTAGGAAGTTAAATGTTAATGCCTGACAAATTTGGAGGTTGCTACTGTAGTTTGTAAATTCAATGCTCTTTCTGAAGTTAAAATTTAGAAAAATTATTTAAAATATAAGAACATTATAAAAAAAAAAGGTAATATGTTTTTAGCTAAGAATTCAATATTTTAAAGAACATACTTCTTGTATCAATTTTTCCTCATTGCGCTTCCTTTTCTTTTTTGTCTTGGAGGCATCAGTATTTGCCTGAAAATGTAAGTTGGATTAAAACCAATATTTATACCAATTTCATGACATCTGTGCCCTTAAAATTATTTTTTTAGATAATCTTTTAAAAAGCACTACTTACATTATCTTCCTTTTCATCATCATCATCAATATTTTCATGGTCATTTACATCCTTTGCTATCTCACCATCCCAAGAAAATCCTTGAATATCAAGTCTTCGCACTTCACCATCTACTTTCTAAAATTGAAACACATTTAAGACACTTGAAGTAGAGTATTAGATTTCTTCAATGAGAATTATAGTTATTTATCTGACTCTCAATCCAATTTGTTTTTTCTGTAAGATTGTTATAAACTAGCATTTTATTTCAATATTTTAAAAAATATATGTAGATTAACAAATGAGCCTTTAAGATTTTAAGTAAGCTGCGTTAATTAAAAAACTCTATAATACAAGTTTACCACTGATAGAAAAAAACCTTTAAATACATACTTTGTGGTTAACTTTGACAACTTCCTCATCCGTGTCAGAAGAGTTTTTGGCTATATCCACGCCACTGTCTCCTTGGTCATCAGATTTCTCTTGCTTCCCTTGTGATTTCATTTTCTTCAACAACTTTTTCTGTCTTATTATTTCCTTTACTTTACTTTTGTCTTCAGTTACTGACAATTTTCTTTTCCGCATTCTTCTTACTGGCAGTTCCCTGATTTTAAAAAAAACAACACCTTTCATAATAGTCAAAATTATTTAGTATATACTATACCTTTCAATGCACAACGGCTATATCTATTGACTGCATTTTCATTCTGGAAAATCAATAGACTACTGGTTTGCTCTTGTGGAACAGCATATTAGGATATTTACTTCCTTGAATAAATTTATTAACAACATGAACTCCATTTAATTTTATAATGTTCAATATGTTTATAATTTACATGTTCAATTTTTTGTGGTGTTTTTAATGCTTAGAAAACTTTAGAAATGTTTAATTGCACTGGAACCTGGAAAATAAAATAAATATGGCACTCCAGTTTTGGAAATGAAAAATCACTCTAGAAATTAAGTTAGAGTAATTTGAAAATTTTTTCATCAAATCTTTTTAAAGTATTTAACCCACATTTATAAGCAGAATTTAGACTGAAGGTATTTAATTTTTTGTTAAGTATAGTTCTTTTGATGTCAAAAATATTAAACTACCCGATATTCAGAATCTAATTATTAAATAGTTTTTTCCAATCAGTTTTTTCCAATTGTCTCTTTTAATTTTGTCATTAGTTTTTAAAATATACTAAGTTCTAAACTAACCTTTTCTCAACTGTTGATAAAAGATATCTGCCTGATTCCTCCTCCACATTATTAACTCTGCACTTAATATACTGGCCAACATAATGAAGCACTGTAGGCTTCTCATTGATGACACCAAGCTGTCCTCCAGCTAACTTAACAAAGAGACATATTCCAGTTTTGAAACTTGTTATCTGAGCTATAACTTCTTCTCCTTTGATGACTTGCACTTTGCCTCCTAAAGTTAAAAATATAAAAGCTTTTGTTAGACTAGATAAACTTAGGTGACTATCATATTTTAAAGACATGGAGACATTATTTCAATATTTTACCAGTTTTCAAATTGTTTACAGAATTTTTGTAAAAAACTGAGCAAAAAGGGGCTTATTAAACCTACTTATAATTGTATATATTTTAAATTATATGTTATAGCTATCCCACTACTTCATTGTTTGGTGAACTAAATACTTAAAAACTTTTATCTTATTTTAATACGTCAAATGGTTTTTTAATCATCAAAAAAAGTTTAAGCATCATATACAAAGTACTACTTTGCTTATGTTTATGGGGCCATACATTTTTTTCAAAGTAAAAAAATTGACTGCCGAAAATACCTATTAAAGAGAGCACAAGTTTATCATCACTTTCATGCTCTAGAACAGTTGCAAGGTAACCTTCGCCAGTCTGGAAGTGAGTGTTGACATCATTGAGAACATTGGTATCATGAGATAGATGGAAAAAGTCAATGTAGCCTTGTTGATTTAAGCTGACTTGTACCCAAACTCTGTAGCTTGACACCTTGAAAAAATATTATTTGAAATTTGAATGTTTTGGATCACTCTACCAAATAAATTTAAAGTAATATTCATTTATTCTTCGCAGCTAAAATGAGATTTACAGCATTAGTTGTAATGCATTGCTATGAAAGAGATTTCATTTTCTGTTTCCTCTCATGATAATACAAACCCAAGAATCGTGAATCAATTAAAGTTTTTATTGCTAAACCTTCTTAGTTATGATTAAACAATGGATTTACCTTTATGACATAAACAAAAACTTTATCCCCCTCCTTAACATCAAGTTTTGGGATGAGCAGATCTGTGTTAGACTGGTTTAAAAGCTTGCTTGCTTTCAAGCTGCATTCAAGAAGTGTACGCTTGGATCCAGGATTTGTTAGTGGCAGGTAACTTAAATATATAATTCAAGGCATTCCAATTGGCAAGTATTATTGAACCATACTTTCTTTCAAACATACTCTCGATACCAAATTTGCTTATTAGGAAGCAGCCACGATTTTTATGAAGCAGTCCACGAGTCACACCAGAAGTGTAATATATATAAGAGATGCATATTAAGTTGCAAAGATTTGTAGTTTATAGGATATTTTTTAAATCCAAAGAAAGAAACTACATGGTGAGCTGAATAAATATGTAAAATTGACTTGACTAGAGTATGGTAACCTACATACTAACCTTTGTTTCTTGACATCTCGAAGACCAATGATCTTTGCCTGCACAGTTTGTTCAGGGTGAAACTTGTGTAATGGATTCTTTCCCTGCAATAATAATTAAATAGAATTGAACAATTACAATAGCTCTGAAAGTAATACTACCAGTACTGATAATTGTATTACTTATTTGTAAAAATTACTTTCTACTTTCTGAGCATAAAATCTCCCGCACACCAGAAAGTGTAATAATATACATTATTCAATTTAATTTATTCCCATTGGAAACAAGTGATCTTTTTCAGTATATGTCATTAAATTCTTTTGCCTATTATATTTATTTGAAAAGGCTCAAATATTAATATGAGAAATTTTTACGTACCTCCTCAACTTTATCTGACACTTCAGTGATATGGATACGACCATGGAATTTGTTGGCTATAATGTTTATCTGTAAAGGATGAATGGCTCTGATTCTGAAATTAAAATTAACCATAGGAAGAAACCAGAATAAAACTATTAGAATCTTACAAATACTATAACTGGTTAAAAAATAACCCATGTTGTCATGAATTAAATATCAAAACCCATAATAGTATATGATGTAAAAAAAAAAAAAAAAAGCTGTTAATTTTAAAGTTAAAAAACTCAACTCTTTACATTTCTTGAATTATTCTTTTTTTAAAAGACATTTCTGGTAATAAATTAAACTTAAGTTCATGATGTTATATATAAGTTTGTTAGGAAATGTATGAGGCTTCTATAAATTGATGTTTCTTAACATTCAATTCCACATTTTAAAGCTTTAAGAAACAAATGAGATATTATTTTTTTATGTCCATAAAACAAAGGTAAGTAAAACAAAACGAAGGTAAGTAAAAAAAACATCTATCTGGAATGAATTTTTTCCATAAGATTTATTTATTCAGAAACAAAGTAAATTTTGAATGTCAAATTTTTAAATACCAGTAGCATATTTTGAAAATATAAACGAGTTTGCCAAAAGGGGAAATAATTTTTAAAAATCAATTCACCACCCATCCAAAAAGTATTAAAAAGAATTACAGGTAATCATTATTTTACATATTTATAAATATTTACACCAAAGAAAATATATATGAAGACAATTAAAACTTTATGGTACTCAACAAGACAGTTTCTTGCTTTATTAAAACAAAGGTAAGTGCCATATGTGTTACATTTGATTGTGGATTTTATTTTTGCATTCCCAATTTATAGTACACCTTACAATTTCTTTCATTTCTGTACAAATCAGAAGTATTGTCGTGTATTTTGGGGCACTTGAAACTTCAGTTTTTTTTTCATCCACCTAATGCTTGAATAAGTTCATCTGTGAAATCAATTTAGAGGCAGCGTTTAAGCCACTTTATTTCATTTCTCCAGGTTTTCTTTTTATCTCCCCCTGAAAGAAAATATTGCTGTTTACCCAGGCAATATCAACAAAATGAAAGCAAAAGGGTTTTCCAGTACTTAAAGACATTAAAACTTATGGAAAAAAATCAAAGTGAAGAGATATGAGGTGGATGAGAGATGCTGAAATTGTAAATGTTCAAAAGAGGGAAAATAAGACAGTCTCTCTTATCATTAAATTAAAAACTTAGTAGGTCCCATGGCCAGGGGAAAGATTCTTGCCTCTACAGGGTGCATCTGACTAGTCGAGCAAAGGCTTAGTAGGTACCATGGTCAGTGCAAAGGTTCTGGCCTCTACGAGGTGCATCAGACTAGCAGAGCAAAGTGAAGGTGATCACATAGCCAAAGCTAAAGAACCTAGTGATCCCGCCAAAGACAGAAAGAACAAGGGGATAAGTGAAAAAAAAAAACTGATCTCTAAGGGGTGGAAGCAACATGTTCAGGCTCTGAGCACTATATAAAAGAATATTACCCCAAAACAGAATGTAATATTTCAGTAGGTCCAATGGTATAGGCATAGATGTTAGCATACTTTAAAAATGTTTCAACCAAATCCAAAGTAAAAAACAATTTGAAAAAGTTTTGAGGTTGACATTTTTTTCCCTAAGATGCCCGACTTTCTGACTGGGAAATACTAAGGAATTGGAACTGATGGGCCATCATCTTGATCATCATATGAGTTTACCCTGCGAATGCAAAAAAAAACAAAACTGATATTATAGACCTATATGCTACTTTGGGGATGAAATGAATATAAAATATGCACTTTACTTAAATTTTCAGTTTTTAGTACCGGTACTTCCAATATTGTTTAAAAACCATTATGATGATAAAATATACTGTCATTGAATTCAATTTTTACAACACACATAGATGCAAAATTTCATATTCTTTTGAATAAAATATAACATAATAACTGCATTATCACACATTATCTATGTAATAAAATATTCACAAATTATAAGAGATTCAATTTGGTAATTTCATTTAAAAATGGGTAGTAATTATTTCAATATGCTTAAAAACAAAAATTAAACCTAGTTTATAAAATATTTAATAAAATAATTTTAATAAATTTAATAAAAATATAGAATGATGAAACACTTGAAAACTAACCTTCTAGTATTCACATCTTCAATGGGCATCAAAATCTGAATCAGAATCACTTAATTCTGGTTCCCAACTATCTTCCCAGAAAATTCAGATAGAAATTGAACAACATTTTCATCAAAAACATTCATTTCTAAAAATTTTGAGCTGCCACATTGACAAGCATCTAACACAAGTGTGTCTCGCTCGGGTTGGTCATGAGTTTTAAAACTCTCTACACAGATCAAAATCTTTTTTTTTAAAATTTATATTTTCCTTCCAAATGTACAATTACGTCAAAAATAGAATACTTAAAAAAAATTTAAAACACAAAAATACCTGTGTATGGGTATATCAAGTTTTGTATGTACGAGAAATGAAAAAAAGTTAATGTGGAGAAAAAAAATTTAATGGTACGCAGCTAAATCTTCTAAATGGAACGGAATTGCATACTATGGAATATCCAAGCAATTCCAGTTTGTCTCCAGACAGACAAACAGGAATTATAATATTTGATGTACAGTGGCTATAATGTAACTAATAGATTTGTTGTTGTTCCTCCGTCAAATCGACTAGGACCATCCAGTCATCCGGTTAGGGGGGTGGGTTACGGTGGGTTCGTAGGTGGCTTGCCAATCCTATACGTGCTCAGAATAGTCTGTGGCACCGCGGGCAGGGGATAGTTGGTGCAGTCATGACTTTAATAATGTTCTTTCGGGCTTGCCTGCGTGTCTCAATGGTGGCCATCCTACTGGCTTCATAAGATTTAGCCCCTATCTTGACCACAGATCTCCACCTGACTCTGTCCTGGGCGGTCTGCTCCCATTTAGTAGTGTCGATGCTGAAGGCCTTTAGTGCCACTTTCAGTGAGTCTTTGTAACGTTTTTTTGAACCTCCTTGGGAGCGCTTGCCTGTCTTGAGCTCACCATAGAATATTTGTTTAGGGAGCCGGTGATCTTCCATACGGGCAACGTGTCCCATCCAATGGAGTTGATACTGCATCAGGGTGGTGAAGATACTAGGTAGGTTCGCTCTAGCGAGAACCTCTGTGTCAGGAACTTTGTCTTGCCACCTGATGCCGAGGAGTTTCCTGAGGCTGGTTGTGTGAAAATGGTTCAGTTTTTTAGTGTGGCGCTGGTAGACTGTCCACGTTTCACACCCGTAGAGCAATGTCAAGAGGACTGCTGCGCTGTAGACCTTGATCTTCGTTTCCCGTCTGATACCTCTCCTGTCCCAAACAGTGCTGCGGAGCCTGCCAAATATGGCACTAGCTTTTGCAAGTCTGGCATTCATTTCATCATCAATGATGACAGATCTGGAGAGGGTGCTGCCCAAGTAAGTAAATTTATCCACCGCGTTAAGACGCTGTCCGCTGATGATGATGTTGGGTTCAGCGTAGGGCCTACTGGGAGCTGGCTGATAGAATACCTCAGTCTTCTTCGCGTTGATTGTTAGTCCAAAGTTGTTGCAGGCCTCAGAAAAGATATCAACGCTTTGCTGCATGGCAGCCTCAGAGTAAGCATTGAGGGCACAATCGTCCGCAAACAGAAGCTCGTTGATGGTGGTATGTTTGACCTTTGTTTTAGCTTGAAGCCTCTTTAGGTTGAAGACCGATCCATCGGTGCGGAAACGGATTGGCAAGCCCGTGGTGGAGTCCCTGAACGCATCAGACAGCATTGCAGAATACATAATACTGAAGAGCGTGGGAGCCAGGACACAGCCCTGCTTCACACCATTTGTGACAGGGAATGCTTGAGATGACTGACCGTTGTCCTGCACTCTGGCCATCATGCAGCTGACGATGATGGTGGTGAATTTTTCTGGGCATCCGTACTTTTTCATGATTTTCCACAGGCCATCTCTATTGACCCTGTCAAAAGCCTTATTCAGGTCAATAAATGTGGAATATAGGTCCATGTTTTGCTCCTGACATTTCTCTTGGAGCTGCCTGGCAGCAAACACCATATCGATAGTGCCTCGTTCTTTTCGGAAACCACATTGACTTTCGGGTAGGAGACCTCGCTCCAGATGTGCATTTAGGCGGTTCAGAAGGGCTCGGGCCAAGATCTTGCCCGCGATGGACAGCAGTGAAATTCCGCGGTGATTGTCGCAGGCCTGGCGGTTTCCTTTGTGTTTGTACAGGTGGATAATGGAGGCATCTTTGAGGTCCTGTGGTACAGTTTCCGTCTGCCAGATGATCTGGAATAGACGCAATAGCTTATCCGTCAACGCTGGTCCACCCTCTTTGTAGATTTCGGCAGGAATCATGTCGGAGCCAGGTACTTTACCATTGGACATTTGACGGATTGCTGTCTGTATCTCGACCGAAGTTGGGACAGCGTCCAGTGACTTGTTCATTGGGACCTGGGGCAGTCTTTCAATGGCCTCATCATTAATGATGAAAGGCGTATTCAGCACATTTTTAAAGTGTTCCGCCCATCTTTCCAAGATTTTTTCCTTGTCTGTGATGAGGGTAGAACCGTCTGCACTAAGGAGAGGGGAAAAGCCTGAGGTGGTAACTCCATAGATTTCTATCAGGCCACTGTAGAAGTTTTTCATGTCTTTTTTGTCTGCAAAGCCTTGAATCTCATCAGCTTTCGCATTCAACCAGGAGTCTTGCATCTGGCGCAGTTGTAATTGGACCTTGCTGCGGATGTTCCTCAGTGCAGCTGTCTTTGCTGCTGACATTGGGTCATCATGGAGGGCTTTGTACGCCCGACGTTTTTGCTCAAGTAGCATTTGGATTGCTGTGTTGTTTTCATCAAACCAATCCCTGTGTTTTCTGATAGAGGGTCCGAGGCGCTCAGCGGCTGTGTTATACACCGTCTCACGAAGTGTGGTCCACGCTGCTTCCGCGTCCTGGTTGTTCAGTGTTATGGAATCAAGGCGTTCATCCAGGGTGTCAACAAAGGTTTGTCTTACATCAGGGATCTTCAGCTTACTGATGTTGAGGCGTTTCGGAGCTTTGGTGGCCTGAGGTCGTCTCTTAGGTTGGATGTGAATTTTCAACTTTGAGACGATGAGGCGGTGATCCGTCCAGCATTCTGCGCCGCACATGGCCTTAGTCACTCTCACATCATGCCGGTCCCTATTTCTGACGATGACATAATCTATTAGGTGCCAGTTTTTAGAACGGGGGTGCATCCAGGAGGTCCTGTTGCGCGTAGGCAGGTTAAATGTGGTGTTTGTTATTAGAAGGCCGTGTTCAGCACAGGTCTGTAGTAGCAGTAGGCCGTTGCTGTTACACTTTCCAACACCATACTTCCCCAACACTCCTCCCCAGGAGGTGTAGTCACTGCCAACTCGTGCATTGAAATCTCCAAGAATTATGAGTTTGTCAGCAGTCGGTGTGGAGGAGATGACAGTGTTCAGGTCCTCATAAAACTTATCTATGGACTCTTCTGTGTTTGTCATGGTGGGTGCATAGGCACTGACTAAAGTGGCAGCCTTCCTTCCATGGCAGAGGGGGAGTTTCAACCTCATGAGTCGGTCATTGATTCCCTCTGGAGAGCTTGCTCGCAAGAGAGGTTTTGATAGCGAAGCCAACTCCGGCTTCACGCCTTGCGTCAGGGTCTCGTCCACTCCAGAAGAAAGAATAGCCAGCAAGCTTTTCCGTGAGTTCACCTTTGCCAGAGAGTCTGGTTTCACTTAGGGCGGCGATGTCTATGTTGTATCTGGCCAGTTCATGAGCAATGAGCGCCGTTCGTCGTTGAGGTCTGTTTGTCGAGTCCCTGTCAAGCAGTGTGCGGATGTTCCACGTGGCAATTTTAAGTGAAATAGAGTTTATCTTTGATTTTCGACCACAAAAATTGGGTCCCCGTCGACCCTGTTTAGCCTGCCAGGTTGTGAAGGAGCAGGGAATGTTCTGGGCTCCTATTCTAGTCCCTTCCTCATGCATTTGGGAGAGCATGCCCGTAGCCACAGGATTTGGGATAATGGGAAATGGATGACTGATGACTTGCGCGGGTGACTTTGTTTAAAGTGAGGAAGCGTTGCGCAGCGTCAACCTCACTCTCTCGTCCGGACTCACCGTGTCCAGTGGCAAGACTAAGTCAAGACGACTGGAGATGGGTACAGATACAGTGGATGACCAAGATGATCTACGTGCCTCATCTTGCCCTACACACTCCACGGTGCGTTGCTGTAATCGCCTTCTCCTCCGTTGAACCCAAATGGTCTCCTCCGCAAGATCGGACGACGTCCAGGCTTCGCATGCAGTAGGTAGGCAGTCCTAAATCACCGAGGGTTTGAGGCCCAACAGCTACCCTCGCCTGGTTTAGCCGGCTAGAGGAAGCCGTTGCCCAGGGTATGGACGCTGTTGCATGCTAACAGCTGCTGTGTTGCACAGGTGACAATTTAGTTGCAGGAGAGGACCAAGGCGGACGAACTGTTCCCAGGCCTAGGAGCACAACGTTTTCCCCCTTGAGGGGTACTACCTCTGCCTGTACAACCCATTGTAAAGAGGGGAAATACGTAAGTGAAACAAAAAATTTCAACCAGAGTCTTAAGTATATTTTCTTCAGAAATGATGATCTCCTATATCCAAATTTTTAAAAAAATTAAGAACTCCTTCCTTCTTTTTTTTTTTTACTTGTTGTTATTATACCGCCATCTTGAAGCCATATGATAGGGTGTATAGGTCAGATGGCCAGGATAGTGTTGTATATTGAGGACATCAATCTTTTATATTTGTTGTATGATAATAGATTTTAAAAAATATATATATACTATTTTTAAAAAAAATTAATAAATAACTTACAAAATGTATAAGATTGACATGGTTAACTTGCTAAGCAATAAGATAATTTATAAAACCAATCTAGATCTGTAATTTCAAATTTCAATACAAGAAGGAAACTTTGCCTCTTACACTTACGGTATAAGCGGTAAACAGATAGTTGTCAAAGTTGAACAACTCTAGTATCATTTGTAATATTATTTAATTGCAGCTAACTTTTTTAACTAAATAGAAAAGCATATCCTTTATTTCTCCTCCTTTAGATATGAAGACCTCAGCGGAAAAACCAGACATGTCACATTTTGAAGGTTTTGAGAAAAGTGGATTTTAAAGTTTGAAAGTGTCCAATATTTTCACTTGTAAAGATAAAATTCTATAATTTTGCTTGTATTTAGTGATACCATTTTACTTTTCAAAATATATCAGTAACTATGTATTTTGTGACTATTTACGACATTTTTACTGGTTTTTACCAGGCTGACCAAACATTGTGGAAATTTTCTAATTAAACTATTTTTTATGGCTTTTAAACGGCCAACACTTGTCTACTTCATCACTAAGTCAAATTGAGTGACATCTTTTAACAATAAAACCATTGTGGCTGAAAGAAAACTAATTTATTTATAAAAAAATAATTTTAAAAAATCAATTTAAAAAAATCTTAAGCCAAGCAGTGTTCACTGATATCTTGTACCGGTGGTGTAATGAATTGATGATAATATAATAAATTATATCAAATTTATGCTTTCACAATGTCATTATCATTCAGCTTATTATAAATTATATTTAACAGATGACCCTGAGCTGGTATTGAAATTGATGAAAATGGAATAGGCTTACTTTATGCTATTTTACACACACTATTACAAGCATCAGTCATCGTTCAGTTGACTGCAAGTGTAGGGATTTTCATTAAAATAAAATAAAGAGATTATGGCCTGGATTTTCAATTACAGTGAAAACATAGAGATAGTCATAGTGTGTATAACAGCTTTTATTCGCCAAGGACATCATGCTCAGTAGCACAAAATGATATGTTTTAAATCATTGTAATATTGTTCTCCACTGCCGTCAGAGTCAGTGGTCTCATTAAAAAGATAGCATGAAGCAGTAGACGAGCATACATTTTGTTCTTCTTTTGATCATTTTTGCCTTTATGGGCAAACATCATTCATCAGAGGCAATGTTTAGCAGAGACGTAAATTCGTAATAAGCATGCTGAGCTTACTCCTAAGCCTACAGCCACAGCACGATTGCAATCAAAGTAAAGTTTAAGTAGACTAACACCGATTAAACTTAATCAAAGTTAATTCTAAACTTTCATCATTCTAATCACATAAACCTTGCCCGGTGACTATCTTTGCCCAATGTTTGACTAGAAAAACTTTGCTTTCTAAACCTTGTTTTCTTCTCCCATTTAATTTTCTCTTCAAGATTATAGTAGATAACAATAGAAGCATTTAATGTTTGGTGTAATTTCATCGTCGGACAATTGACCTACATTTTTTGTTTATTTAAGTTTTCCTTACTTGCCATTGGTTAAGCACATCACGTGATACTAAGGGAGGCTACTTTGATATTTTTTTCCTACATTTTAACTGGACATGTCTGATTCTTCCAAAGTATGCACTATTTAAAATCCACGATTACCCGTAAACGAGTAGTTTTCAGGGTCAGTTTAAGCTTTATTATGGTGTGAATTTTTTAAGGGGATAACTCAAAAATGAAAATTTGTGAATGTCTGGTTTTTCCGCTGAGGTCTTCATATAGATGTTATTTTTAATCACCATTTGATGATTATATTCATTTTTCATAAATACCATTAACTTACTTAGCATCAACCACCATGCCTGGTGCCATGTCATGTTTGGCTAATGTTTTAAAATTAATTCTTTCTGCCCTTTCTTTTTCTGCAACTTCTGGATCATGAACTTTGAGCAGAGCTAGTTGAAATTCATCAAATGAACTGAAAGAAAAAAAATTAGCAGATTTTGTTATAATTATCTGTATAATCAAAAAAAATCATATAATAAATTCTGAAAAAGAATGGCGCTAAAAAATGAATGGAAAAAAATAATACTTTAAAATTTATAAGAAATGAATAATTATATCATTTTTTAAATGTGTTATACATGTTTTTGTTTTTTTAAATAACTTACAAAGTTACTAACCTAGAACTTTTGCCATAAACTGAAGTAAACTTACTTTTTAATGACAACATCTGCAAATGTTCCTAATTTGTAGGGCTTATTCACATCCACATCATTCATATGCTGAAAGAATAGCAATATAATGGTAGTGTTAAAAACATTAGACTATTATTCAGACAATGAAAAGTTATATCTTTACTTCCTTAGTGTTACTTTTATGAAACTAATCAATCAGTCAGATTTCAATTGTATACTACCAGTTCATAAAGTTTAATAAAAATTGATGTTTATACCTAAAGTTCTTTAATTAAATAAGGAAAACTTTAATTATTCATCATTCAAATCTTCTTAATCTCTCTTCCACAAACCTGTTTAATAGGAACATAGACAAGTTTTCCAGAGCCATGACCTCGCAAGGACATCAGCATGAACTCTGGTTTGATTAACAGTGTGTCAGCCTTCAAAATTTGGTTCATTTTAAGCTGAAATATAATAGGACAAATTTTGTTGTTATGATTACACAACATGATTGTTATAGGCAAGGTTATGTTTTCTATATTTACACTGCTGGTATTTTCAAAATTAATTTATTATGAAATACATGTCAGTATATTCACCTGTGATTTTGCATTTTCTTTTCGTGTCACAACACATTTAACAACTTTTGGTTCCAAGGTCAGTTCAACACAGGGTGTTAAAGGATCAATAAAAAGTATAACAGCATGGTATTTGGAGCCAACTTTAGGATCAATCCCTTCAAAATTGAACAAAAAAAGGGAAGTAATTAACTATAGTGAACAAAATAGAATTCTTGCATGATAAATTGAGTACTATATTTATATTAGGAAAATCTGAATCTGGTTATTTTAAATTTAGATTGAGTTATATTACCTTTAGTTTTGACACTTGGGGGTATTTTAATAATAGTTTTAATAAATGTTTAGCACATGTTTAGCATAATTTGTTAAATTCACAACTAAAATACTAATACCACTTACCACCATAATGATATTTTGTTGCCAATGCCTTGGCACCAGATTCTAAATCCCCAAGAATTCCTTTCTTGAGCACAGAAGAAATTGTAATTTCCACTATATCTCCTACTTTTAGTTTTGCATATAAAGACAACTTTTCTGTAAATAAAACAACCAAACAATAGGTATTTAGAAATTAAAAACAGTGAGTTTAAATTATGTTTTTTTCTCATCGTAGAATAATATATTGTAATGAAAACCGATACATTAATATAGCACAATTCGGTTTCTTCGTACCATTGTCTATTAAATATTTGGTATACAAAATCTTTCACTTTACCTTTTTTTGCCTATACAAATATTTTAATATCTTGATCTACCATTAAAACTGTGACATAAGTGTGCCATGAGAAGTCAATTTCAACATGATGTTGTTTAACCATGTGATGTCAGAATCAATAAATCCAAAACTTGGTGAAAAGGGATAAGTTGATTTTGCTAAACCATGTTAATCTCACTTTTCAGCCAAGTTAAGACTAAAACTATTGTTATATGGGGCTGAGACAAATTGTTTCTACTTATACCCCAAAATCACATTTTAAGTAGCAAAATCATATTTTAGTTTGAACCATTAATTTTACTTCATCACTATACTAAATAAGTTAGCTGCAGTTTCCATCAACTCATGCAGAGCTCAAAAGCAAACGATAATGAAAATTACTTTTAAAATATTTGATGGCCAGGTCATAATTTGGTATGTGTGGGGTCTCTTATAGAGATGGTGGTTAGTTTATTTTTATATTTTTTAGGAACAAGTAAGCTTAGAGACGATCCTTATTTAGTGTACGCAAGAAAGGTGGTTTGTTGATTTAAGCTATTTTGTATGAGGAGGTGGGTTCTTAGCAGAATGTGTACATGTATTTATGCACAAATTCTGCAATAGTTATCCTAAAATTCTGACTGTCCATAAATGGTCCAACTTTTGCCTTGGCATGTTTCCGTGATTGATGTTATCTGTGATGTAATTATTTTGTTCAGGTGTACCAAAGTTAATATTAACTATGTCACACTGACAGCACTGGCCAAAAGGGGAGAAATATGTGACGCTTTTAAATTTTTTTTAGTGACTTAGTTAAATTTCCTTGTATGTCATAATGGCCTATAAGAAAATTGAAGGAAATAGTGGAACAAGGTATGTGGTAGCTTGAAATATAAAGACATGACAAAAAAAAAGAGAACATTTCAGCTAAGTGCCTTTTCAGCAGACAGGACTAAACAAGTGACAACAAGAAATAGAAAACAGTTTTAAAAAAGTGTTTTGATTTGAGTCAGCCATGTATGCTATATTATTGCCGGAAGTTGGGTTTTCCAAAATGGAAATATGTGCGATATCCAACAGATTATAGGAAGTAAAAGAATGTATGTATCATTACTGTGAAGAATAAGAGTTTAAGAGACAGAAATATTTTGGAAATATGTTAACATAAGAAATAAGTAAAGAAATATAAGGAAATTGTGGATCACAAGTAGGAGTAATGATTGATTCCATATAGTGATAGTGTGCAGAAAATCTGATTTAATTTGTTTTTTCCAAACTCTTGCTGGTGTGTTAGTGCAGGAAATCAGTGCTGCGATGGAAACATCTGATGTGCCTTTGTGTTTATCTCCATTGAAATGGGATGAGACCTGTGTTGAGACCCGCTGGTCCTCATATTTTTGAGACCTGCTGGCTCACACTCTCTCCATCCCTACCCCACATGATATTGCGCAATTAGGATGGAGGATGGGCCTAACATTCCTAACAATGAACAATGGAAATTAACCTGGTCACATTGACCGTGACCCACCTTAAACAATGCGTGTTCTGGTCAAGGCGTCACACGCGATGCACACGAGAATGCAGGGCATGACGCCAAACTTAGGGTATATAACCATAAGGCCCAGCATTTATCGCCCTCTTTCACCTGTAGTTTGACAGCAGAAGCCTGGCTAGCCATAATTGGCTAGGTTGGTATTGTTAATATCAGAACAGTACCTAGATTTTTGTCCCGCCTGAAGACAATAAGGGGTGGGGACAAGAACACCCGGTTGGTGTCAGGGACTTCTTCCACTCCAGATCTTATCCTGAAACTACTCTTGTCTCTGCACTCAATCCTATCAGGACTATCACACAGAATGATGCTTTCAAAACCTGTCCAAACTAAAATGAAGATCGAACTAAACTCATTCTAACCTACCACTCTCACAATGTGATCGCCAAAAAAATATTCCTAAAGAATCGAGACATACTTCCTGCTGACCCCAACATACCAAACGAATATTTTTGTTTGAAATCTTATTTTCTTATTGAGTGTACAGAAAGCGTAAAAATACTAATAATTTGTATTGGTAGGCAGGTCTGTATGCAGTATGGCATAAAAAGCATGAAATCTGTTCTTTAGCCAAAATATGATGCAGTATTAATATTGATCAGCACTTTGTTAATGCCTTTTATTTACTGCGACTTTATTTGTTACTAACTTTCCAGTCGTAGCGTGATTTATAAAATAAAGGTAATTACATTTTTAAAATACCTACCACTTTCAGAAAATAAAATGTCCAGGGTCTCTTGGCGGGCAAGAAGGTAGCTTTTGAGAAGGTTTAGTGAAGTGCTAACTCCTCCTTCAAAGCATTCATCCAAGCGAATACTGCCGAGGAATCGTTTCTTCTCTGAGTCAATTTTATTAAGTCGAGCCATAACTGACTGGCCCTGCTGGAAAAGCTCTTGTAAATTGGATGGCTGAAGGTAAGATAAGGTCTAAAAAACAAAAGGATTTACAAAAGAAAATTAATCAGCATATCAAGTTAAATTAATCATTCTTGACAGTTGTAAATAAATGTTATTGAAGGTCTAGCTAAATGCAACTAAATGTATCCTAACACATCTCTCTCTCAATTGCCATCTCACAGACGCAATAAAATCAATGCCCCCCCCCCCCAAACAGGCTTTGCAAAGTATAATTCTACAAGATTTCAATGAACAAATGATAAGTTTTTATCTTGTTTAAATTTTAATCTATCAGATATAAGTAGTGCTTGACTCACTTCTATCAATTGTCTAAAGTGCAACAATCAAACAAAATTTAATTGCTCATTAATTTCTTAGCCATTAACATTGCATTTTTCTAAGTCTTTATCAGTTTTTGGATTTGTTTTAATTAATAAATATTTAAGAGCTTAAAATATTTTTTATTCATATTGTTCTTTGTTCAGGATCAAAAAGGAAGCTTCAGGTAGAAATGGTTTACCTGCTGCAGCAGAAATTATTTAATAAAATGTTATTGCTTTTTTTATATACCTTGGCTGGACATAGTCCTATATGTCCATTGGCCAGCTCGAGAAACATGCCAAAGTCTTGATGGTTCTTTACAACAGCTGGTAGGAGCATACCACTCTGAAAAATTTCGCTTTTTAATTGAATCATAAAAACAATTAAAACTGCATTTAAATAATATCTACAAAGTGATCTGTTTCTATTTCAATGACTCGACTTATAATCTTTTTGAAGTTTTTTTTTAAAAGCTCACAAACTGGTCAATTAATTCAAACAAGGCTATTTATAATATTCCTTAATTTACAATGTTACATATTCTAACAAATTTAAACTGACTGTAGTTTTTAAAGTCAGATTTCCATTTGGGTAAACTCATATAAAGGCATATTTTGTTGTTTTTTTTACTGACTCATTTAAAAAAAAAAAAGTATTGTCAATTGGTGGGCAGTTCTCTGTAAATTTTAAGTACTGACATATATTGTAAACAATAAGATAAAGATCTCAAATGTTTATACAACTTTTTAAATAAACATAATTTAGTTGCCCAAGTAATATTACCTTCAGGTCTTCAAACTGGCCAATCAATGTATTTTCTTCAGCTGCTTGAATGAATGACTCTTTCATTGTCATAAACTGAGGTATTATTAAGGTTCTTTTTAAGAGTGTCAGGTTAAAAAATGAATTAACCCTTTCAATACTGCTGTTTGTTTTTTTTTTTTTTTTTTTTGCTGCATCGATTTTTGCTGACTCAGCAATAAAAAACTTATGCCAACAAAAAAAACAAACAAAAAACTTCCGGTATTTTTCATTATCTATCCAATTCGCTTATTAACTACTCAATAGATTAATGAAAAAAGAAATATATAGCATTGAAATATGATGTCGACGTGACGTCCTTGGTATTTCAGAAAAGTTCTTTGCCTCTTTGTTATGACAACAATGTGATGTCCTTGGTAATTGAAAGTGGGTGATCATGACGTCGCGTTGACATCATTGGTAACTAAATGGTTAAAGGCCAAAAATGACACCAAATGATTTTTATGGGTTTCATTTGATTTAATTACTGCTAAAAGCTATTTGTCCGCAAAGAGCTGACTGAAGTCAGTTTTTATTCACAAATAAATAAGGTGCAAAATAAAGATCCCTAAATGACCTGTGCTCTGAATAAAATTATAGAGAGAAAACTATCAACAAATATGCATTGCAAGCTTACAAATAGCAGAACACACAAACTGTGGATTGTATTAAGAACAAAATCAAAGTGCACAAAATCAAAGTGCACAGCATAAATATTCAACAGGTCTCAAACTTTGTTGCTGATCACTAACTGTACCTCCCCGTGATGTGGGCAGAAAAACATAAAAGAAGAATGAACTTGACCCTTTGGGAACATGATTAACATGTTTTACTACTGTATTTGATACTGAAGTTTTTGGCCCCAACAAGCTGAAATTTGCTACATTAGCATCAAATGTGAAAAATAGGCAAAAATATAATTATACCCTTAAATGTGTAATATGCCTAGCTTACACACAGAATTGTTTTGACAAATAAAGCAAAGGAACCTAGGTTAAAATCTGTGACATAAAAGGATTAAATATTCCACAAGTTTAATAAAAAAAAAAAAATTTCCATATGTCTTTTGTAGAATTACATCTTACATAAATGTATAAAGGATACAATTCTTTGTTTGTGATTAAAGAATGTGAGCTTTTTCAGTTGATGTCCTGGTTTGAATGCTAGCTTCTTCAACTCCTGCACTTCATGAAAATCTGATAAGTGTGGAAAAGGAAGATGAGCTACCAGCTTATTGTTCAGCAAAATTCTGTAGCCATTACTTTCCACATTCAGTATTTTGGCCCCAACAAGCTGAAATATCATTAATAGAATATTTTTTTTAAATATTTAGAAATGAAGCAATTATTTTACCTTTAATTTAAAATGTAAATTCTCCACAATAGACAAAATTTTACCTTTCCAAAAAGATGTAAATCAGATGTATCATCTTTTAATAGGACTGGCTTTTCCACTGTTATTGTCCTTTCCCCAAACTGAAATAAATGTAATCACAGTAAGTAATCACAGGTATCAAATTTTGTTTATCTCGTGTGTATTCAGTCTTTAATGTTCTGCTTACAAAGCAATTTTTTAAACACAGATAAAAGTTGTATCACTTTTTTTTTTAGAATTTTATTTAAGAGAAGCAGAATTGAATAAATTGGTGCACAAATGGATACAGTCAATTTCATACAAAACCATTTTAAATTTAGATAATCCTTTTTGTCTTGAGATGAGTACTTTGAGCATATATGGGAATGTTTTACAACTGACCTTATCTGAAAACAATTTTCTTCCCAAAATCAATTTTTATTAATTATCATTTTCTTATTTAATTCAATTAAATCTTTGAAAATATTACATTTTGTTCTAACACTTAATGAAAGTTTTTTTTTTTTTGGACACTTACATTAAAAGACAACTTTAGCTTCTTATCCTGTATGTTAAAATAGACAACTCTACATCTGATGACTTGTCCTTTATAAAACATGCTGGATGGATCTTCAACCTTTTCTGTACTCATGTCTTTAGTTGTGACATAACCCTAATAAAATGTTGAAATTTATTTACAAATATTTGAATATACATTAAACAACTTCATTTACTGATAATTCAAATTACTTTTTTTAGATAAAGAGAGAAGCAAATAGACCATTGCTTTCAGAACTCATTTTTAAGATGAAAGGTTTAATGCAGTGCTTTTGAAACTTTTCATAATATTTTTTTAAATAAGAATTTGGCAACACAGGAATTTGTGTATACTAGGAAACCTAATGGAGTGGGGATAGACTAAACCCCTTTCTAAGAGATGCAGTTACATACCTTAATTGAAAAAACAAAATGTATTTTGACACAATTTATCTAATTAACATCCTAGATTTATTTTTAAAAATTAATCATTAGAGTGATAATAATATACATTTGTAATATAAATGTGATTATGCAATCAATAGGCAATGTAATTTTTTTTTTAATGCATGCAAGCTGGTACTGCTTATTTCCCATGAATTTGTGGGTTTCTAGATCCATTGCACAACACATTAAATGTATGAATTTTTGGCTGAATGAGATATACATAAAGAGAGAAGCAAATAGACCATTGCTTTCAGAACTCATTTTTAAGATGAAAGGTTTAATGCAGTGCTTTTGAAACTTTTCATAATATTTTTTTAAATAAGAATTAAGCAACACAGCAATTTGTGTATACTAGGAAACCTATGATTAATAGAATTTTTAAAAAGCACTTCAGCCGAAACACTAATGTATCACTCAGGGTTCCTGCACCAAATCTAAAATGAAATTCCAGGAGTTTTCCAGGACTTTTCCAGGAGAAAATACAAAATTCCAGGACATTTTTAAAAATGAAAAATAAAAAGACCCTATACGTTTATACAATTTCTTTGTAGTAACAGGACATAAATGCACAAATATAGTACCAGTACTTACTCTAAGGACTGCTAATGCTATAGCAATTATTTGATTTAAGGATGTACCGGTATAGACTATAGATACTCTGGTCCCGAGTTCACACACAATTGAGTAACTTGGTTTTTATAAGATGCACTTGATGTTTGACAACAACTAATAAAGTTATAAAATAATCCATTTCAATCACAAATAAGTAATATTTATTTCCGAAGACACACAAAACTTGGGAGCTTGACTAAGAAGTTGCTTAAGTGGACACCTGAAGTAGGCAAAAAACTGAACTTGAACTAGAGGAAGTCTCAGATGTTTGACGTTTATTAATCATTTTCTCCTAATTTTCATGGCATCTGAGAACTGTCGTGCAAAAATACTTGGTATCAATATTTCCAGTATTGGAGTTCGCCCTATACACATGAAGATCACTAAGACTTGAGCACTGGCCTTGATGTGAGCTGTATTTTGTTTAAATTTAGGAAGAGATGCTCAATTAGTCAGAACCACTCTCTCGTCCTTGCCTATTTGATCCAATGGCAAGACTTACTGGATATAGACCAGAATGCAGTAGATTACCAGCAGTGGGTGGGTGTGCTTCAATATGCTCTTTATGCGTTCTATGTCATAAGAGTTTGTCAGAATTTTCATTGTGTCAATGTCATAACACCTACGGGACTCCATCTCCAGGTTTGATTTCAGAATTTGCCTTCTCTAAGATGAGTTTCCATCCAAGGTTAACGAGTCCCACTACCCTGTGTGCTGGTGATGTTTTTGCGAGGCATTTTCTGGGGATTGAACTCCAGTCCACTAGCGTGTGACTGACTCAGTTCGGATTCAATTTCTAGCATAGTGTAACAGTGATGGCTTGTTCAGTCAGGATTGCTATCTTAACCATCAGTCTTCAAAGGAACTGTTGGGCATTATTTTATTTACCCTAGACCCTGAATAGTGAAACGAAATAGAATAAATATATTATTATGTGAGGTCTACAATATGGCTAACATAATTTAAACTATATTATACTGTTACTTAGATGACCAAGTTAACACTTTTTAAAAAATCTCTTAAGTCCCCAACACCTCTTAAAACGTGCTTTTAAAACCGCATAATAATACCTAGCGCACAAGGGTGCATTACTTAATTTTTAACTACCGGGATAAAAAAGGACTAACTATGTAAAGTTATGTGAGGTTCAATGGATGCATCAAATAGTTTTAATAACTTTTAAATGAAGTTCCGAAGTCATCGTAAACTATGCTACGCAAAAATAACATAACATAATTTTTTATTTAGAATTTAATTTTGCCTATTTCGAAGGCCTAGTCATAGTCTAATACATTAACATAACTTCAATAAAGTTATAACTTGTTAACTTCAATACAGTTAAGGAAATAAAGACAAAAGGTCTAGCTCTATTATAAACTCTAGTTTTAAAAAATGGGTCAATGTTATTGTCATATAGTATAAGCATAGGCCTAATAATAATACAGTTTATTAATATTTGTAAATCAAATTTTTCTTCTTTGGTCATGGGGTAGACCTATGGCGATGGCTTATACTGTAAGCTTCTATTATTGCTACTTCGAATAAACTAAGCTTAGTCTAATTTTATTATTTTAAGTTGATTTAATTTAACAGTTTTACTGTGGGTGTAGGTTGTAAAGTTGTACAAACTGGAGAAAAAACGTGTTTTAGTTATTATTTTTCAAAGTTTAATTTTGTTTTAATTTAAACCCACTTAGAGTCGTGTTAAATTAAATAAAATTTATACGTGAATTAAGTTTAAGTCTTTATCTGACGAATTATCTTACTTTTATTATCTTTATCATGTGTTTGACTTTGAAAAGTATCAGTTTGGACAAATTTTACGGCGTGTTCGCGAGTGCCGGTTTACCCCCATGGTGTTTCAAACGCTCGCGGCTATTTAAGATATCGGAAAATGACAAAGAGAAGATGCTGTTATTTGGTTTGATCGTGATTTATAGAAAGTATTTCTATCACGCTTATTTTATTTTGAAAAGGCCGGTACAAAACATACGTATAAATTATAAAAAAATGCGTGAAAGTTTACTGTAGGTTTTAAAAATACTATGCCGCCGGACTATGCCTAAATATAATATTTAGTCGGATTAATAAATTTAGACAGCGACCGGACGCGTAGTTACCTCACTATTGAAAAACTACATGTAAATATCTATTTACTGTAATTTACACTATACTTACCCAAAAAATCCGTTGAACGCGAACTGAACAGTACACACAAAAATGCTGGTCTTTCAAAGCATTACGGTACGACATTTCATATCCAAAACCCGTAAAGCGCATGCGCGGTTAAGCGGAAACCACTAGCATTATTATTGCGAACTCGTTTTTGATAACAGAAGGGCTAAAAATAGACTACGACTTGAATAGAAACAAAATAAAATAACTATCGCGACGATTATTTCTTTTACCCCTCACTGTGGAAACAAAAATTTCAGGACATTTGAGGAGAAATTATCAAATTTAAGGAGTTTTCCAGGATTTTATATTTTTCAAATTCCAGGATGCCGCGGGAACCCTGATCACTACAAACAGTTTGGAAAGCTCTGGTTTAATGAGACTTTTAAAAGGAGACAGGTAAAAAAATTTAAAATTATTTTGTTAAAAGAAAAGATCATGTGATTTATTTTGGTTGAAATGAATATTACTTCTCATTTGAAATTCCTTTTTTTTAATTTTTTATATAATATAATTATTAAAAAACAATTCATTACACTAACCTTTACATCATTATAAAATGAAACCACAACTACATTCTCTTTAACTGCTATAATATAGCCTTCCAACTCCATATGAGGCCTTATCTGGTTGTAGTCTGACAGAATAGGATATTTAGTTTTCACAATAGAACGCTTGTGAGTGAGCAATACTTTAGTCTTTTTCAGGTCAACTTTTAAAACCTGCACATAAGGAAATAAAATAGTTCAAACATAATCCACATTGTTACAGTAGTAGAATTATGGCTAACACTCAATGAACACTAACACATCTGTTCAGCTACGTGTCTATATCTTTAAGGAATTTATTAAAAAGCAAGCTCATTTGACTTCTCAACTAACGAAATCACGGGCCTCACGCATTGACACAACGGGACGCAACTGTAACACTACAACAACAGTGATATCACAACAGACATCTATTAAACATTTATTTATTAATAACAGGATAATTTTTCACACAGGTTATGAATGTACTTACACGACATTTTAATTTCATGCCACGCTCAAATTTTTTCTCTAGGTTTTTAATTGGCACATCTGCAAGATGAAGACAGGGGATGAAGGAAAATATCCCCTTAGATAGTTTCACAATGATGCCATTCTGATGAATATCTTTCACAATTGCCTATAAATATGCAATAAAAAAATTAATATTAGATTATGACCTCTAAAACTATTTAAATATAAATCATCAACGATACAACAGTAATTATGCTTAAGACTATTTAATGTTAAATTGATAAAATCTGTTACTTTTTCTTTTAATATCCCAAACATTTGTCACATGTCATAATACATGTATGCATTTTCCTTTATTTTTAAAAAGTTTTTGCCCTTATAAAAGATTTTTCTGAACCTACCTCTACCACCTCACCAACTGAGATGTCTTCAATCCTAAGAAATTTCTGTTGTAGTATACTCCTATGAAAGCAAGTGTTATTATGTAATTGTGTGTATCTATGTATGTATTAAATCATTTGATCCAACCCTGAATATGTCTGACAAGTAGCTTGACAGGGTATACTTTTTTCTTTTAAGTTAACATAGCACAAAAGAATTAGGGTTGGTCAGAAAAATTAATTATTTCATTACCGGTATCTATATTTATAATATTTAGATGCATTCCATATCAATAATTGTTGAAAAATTAATCCTAATTTAACAATAATATAAAAGATTACAGGAACTTTATAAGAGTAAATCAAAAAGTCAGAAAATCAACAAGATCAAACCTATCAATTTTATTTCTTTACTTATATTTTTGTCATTGATCAGATATTACCCTAGTTCCACTGCCAGCTTCAATCTTTCCTAAATGCCATGATTAACTTATTCAAGGGAAAAGTTGTTAGTGAATAACATAGTTACAGAAAAATATCAATACATTATTATAACTTACTTCTTAAGAGTGACAAGTGCCATACACTCCATATAGTTAAAGACTAGGACTCTACACTGGAAGCTAGCACCAATTTTATATTGTGTCAGGTCTGGGTTTTCTGCATCTTCATCATTCAGTTGACATAGCTGGATTGAAGAAAAATACTATATTTACCACAAATAACAAAACGGACTTATTTTAATCAAAATTTAAAATAAGTAAAATATTTAACGATCAATGACAAATAGCCATAATAAGAACTACTTACAGCAGCAAATCCTTTAACATTGTCAGGTAATTTGAAGTAAACACCTTTCTTCTTGTGTACCGATGCAACTTTTGCTTGCAAAATGGCACCAATTTGAATATTTCCAAAACAATTGATTGGTGTTCCATTGAACTTTAGAAGCTTTGGTAGACCTGACAAATGCAACATTTTGGTGGTGGGGTTGAGGTACAAAACCTTCAAGTCAATCTGGAGAAACAAAATGGATTTTTTGTTTTAAAAAAGCTCTGTTAGTTTTTGGTTAAACCTATATTCAATTTCAAGATTACATAAAAAAGCTATTTCAAAACATAAATTTTAAAAGAGAAACAGACCTGTATTACCTCTGAGCTGGTTTCAATGTAGTCAGTTAAAATGTTTAAAAAAAATGTTTCCAATTTAAGAGTGTAGTTTAGGTTTAGTCAATTAACACAATGAATCATAAAAGATTTTTTTTTAAAGGGGAGGGGGGAGAGAGGGGGGGGGGTTAAAGTCTGGATAAGCTCACATATTTATAAATTCATATGAGTCTAACCTCTTGCCCCACAGTGTAATGAGAGGAAGATTTAGGCAACTGAGAACTGTGAACAACTCCAAGATAGGTAAAGACAGTCACATGTAGACCACTTTCTGAAATCTGAAAGAAAGTGAATAAAGATACAGTCACTGGGGAAACTAAAAAAATATAAGCTCCATTGGAGTGGATATACTTTCTTAGCAAAATCATATACATAATGAAATTACTTTTTTTAAAATTGAATTGTTACAGAATATAATAAATAAAAATATAATTTATGAATAGTTAAATTACAGTGAAATGAAAAAACTCACACTGCTGACAAAACCCTTGAGATTCATTCCTGGTAAATAAGAGTTAAGCTGAAATTTTGCTGAAAGCTGAGAATAGTAAAGTTTATTATTAGTTAACGATCCATGTAAATTTTACAAATACGACAGTTTTATGAATAATACAAGTTATGTTTTTAATAAAGACTTTGGAGTTCCAGAATCCTAGGAACTGCATCTTTTTTTATCCATAATGCTAGAAACTATTGCAGAATTAATAATTTCTGGTTTAACATATAATCAAATAACTTTTAAATAATTTAATATAATTAATGCCAACATGGCAAAAGAACATCACCTGCTAATTTGTTACACTGATGCTGAAAAGTATTTATGAGTGAATTTCAACCGTTCAAAAAAACTTTGTTAAGGTGGCAGTGAAGTAAGGTATTTCAATAAATATACCTGATTTTTGGGAGCTAATGTTCCTTTTATTTCAAAAGGAACATTTTCTGGGCAAAATTTTTTAACTAGTTTTATGCCTTTTTCTTTCTATTCTTCTTTTGCAGAAGATTATTTTTAATATCAGTATTATAAAAAAATTTATCTGTCCCATGAAATTAATTATTATATAGAATACATATACTTACTCGTGAATTCTCCACCACTTTTGGATCTATTGTAATATTGACAACTCGGCTCTCCCCTGCCATGATATCAGCTTTGTCTGCCATTTTAAGTACACACCACACTGGTTGGCCAATACACAATGAGGATCCTGAGAAAGCAATAAGCTTAAAGATAACAAGAGATGGCAAAAAATACTAAGATGAGCATTTTCTTTTACTTATAGCCTTATATCATTTTGGGTTCCATTTTATATTTCTTTATTGCAACAGCACATTCAATAAAATTCTCATTATTTGAAATTTTGTTGTAAACTACTTATAAAGGCTTCATATTTTATGAATCTTTTACAATGAATCCAAAGCCAGAGTGAGATATTTAATTTTTAACAACCATGATGAGTTATTGATTCATGAAATATTTCAGTAAGATGACCAAAGCAAACCCATTTTTTTAAAGGTTTGTTTAAATAAATGTTTAGCGATACTGAAAGTTTTCAAGTGCTTAACATGAAAAGCAACTCTTAGCACATTTAAATGTTAACCAAAACTTTTCTAAAGTGACAAACCTCCATTGCAAGCTTGAATAAATGCCACAGCATCTCTTGCTATAAGGAAAGCTTGAAGTCCTTTAATGCCAAGGTCAACATGATAACCATGGTCTTCAACACTAGATATGCTCCCAAACAAAAGCTAAAAAGAAAATAATTTCTGAGAATTAATGCCCATTATAATTATATAACTACAGTAATATAATCTTTAGATTTTTATATATCTCTAGACTTTTAAAAAATCAATACTTTACAGCCCTTACCTATAATACAGTTTAGAAAATTCCAATCCTGTTTTCATTATTGTATTGCCCATAGGGTAAAGAAATGACAACATAACACAAAATTAATTTGATTTAATTTTGCATATTATAAAATTTCAATCCATAAACATACCTGACCATCTTCGACAGCTTGAAGTTGTACAGAATTATTAATTTTTGTTGGATCAGAAGATAATATGATTTTCTTTTTTTGTTGTTGTTTATCCTCAGTGATATCTTTAACTACTACAGGCAGTAACATCCCTGGTTTCAAGAAATCCTCTGCAGACTTTAATTCCTGAAATATAAAGCCAGTTCTCTTTTAATTAATCGCACAATGACAACACTTTTTTTAAACGTATGTGCAACATCAGCTCTGAAAAATGTTACCACACTGTAAAAAAGAAATGAGGACAATAATCTAATATGTAGGGCTATGATTCTGAAAAGTTAATAATCCTACTGATTTAAAACTAAACATTAACCTCAGCGTCTGTTTCAAGATCATCAGAACAAACAAGGGCTTTAAGTTGTCTTGTGTATGATGGGGATATGTCTGTTATAGGTAAGGTTGCCACCATATTTCCAGGTAATGATATTGATGCACCATATTCAAACACATGTCTCACACAACCCAAAACACAAAGGTCTGTACAAAGATCCTTAAAAGAAATGAAAATATAATTCAGTATACAAAATGAACTGTAAAAACAAATATGTTTCATTTAATTAGCTATTGAAAAACTTCCATACTTCTTTTATAAGTCAAAATAATGACCATGTTATTAGCTTTTCAATGTCTCATTAGGAAATGGCGTCAGCGGGCTGTCGAGCTTGCGCTCCTTATGCCCTCCCTGGCGCCCACCCACACCCGCCAGGTTTCCCCGAGGTCGGGCAGTGCGGGGAACGTCAGAGACCTCCTCGGGTGTGAAACGTCCCCACCAGCAACCGCTCGATCGGGTTTGCCGCCGGAGACCCTCCCCGCCCGGAGACATCTGGTCGACCGAAGACGCTGCGTTTAAAGCGTCCGCAGTCCACTTTCCTAGGGGCCGGGACGGTAAATTAACATCCTAATATCTCCCCCCACCCGTTCCGGGGAAGCATCGGACGCCCTCTAAGAGGGATTCTACAGTGGGTTTCCACCTCGCAACTAATTCGCAAAGTAGCTGGGACGAAACGGTTGCCTAGGAGCAGCTTTCTCAGGGCTGCATATTTAGAATCATCGGCCAGAGGCTTCCACCACAGCCTCTTGCCTCATATCCCTTAACGGCAACTTGTAATCATGATTCCTATAGCTTTTCAATAGGAAAATGGAATGCTCTTTAGATATTATTTATTGTGTCACACTTACTTGATGCAAAGGTGTCTCTATTATATTTTGTTTCACTTCCTGCCTTGGATATTTAGCCTTACGATAATTAGTCGGGGTAGATTGATGTTTTCTTTTTTTGGATTCCAGCTCACCTTTATTTGATATCTGTCATTTTGAAATAAAATATTAAAATTACATTTCCATTCAAGCAAAAATAAATATTTTTGAAATGCCAAACTAATCTCAATTATATAGAATAGTATAATATATTTTAGAGCCTTTGAGAGATGATTATTCAAAAACAACTTGAAGAACAAAATATTTAGATATATGTTTACTTGCTGCTTTAATGAGGTTAAAAAATCAATAAATTTGTGATAAGCTTCAAATTAAATATTTATTACAAAATAAGATATTATTAGAATTTAGTTTAGCATCATTATTTTTAAGTAATAACCATAACTATGAGTTTTTAATTTTTATTTAAGAATAATAAATATTTTTTAATCGCACCTGGCTTTTGGTAAATTTTACAGAACTCTGAATGCCAACATTTGGTAAGTTTTCAGATTTCTTGATATGTGGCTTTCCACGTGGAAAGTCTTCCTCTGATTTCCACATTGTAACTTGTTAAAAGTCTAGAAACACTGTAAAAAGAATTTTAAAGTTACAATATTAAAAACTTAAATTTTAGATCATTAAATCAAATTTTTAAAGTAAAACAGATTATTTTTTTTTTTTTTTTTTAGAATCGCTTCACTTTGTGCTGACTTTTCAATGGTTGAAAAAAGAAGTACCTGTATTTGTATCAGCCGTGTGGCATTTTGATTCAAGTCTATCATGTTGCCATTTAACTATAATTTCAACAAACGACTCCCCCCACTTTTAATATAAAATAAGAATTAAATAACTCTGCCAAGGCCGGTCGCAAGCCCGGGTGCAAAAGGAGGGTTGGCGTGAGGCCAACTACCTCACCCGTAAAAACAAATTGCTAAAGAAACGTCAACAAGAAAAAAACAAAACAAATTTCAGCCCCAAGAAGAGTTATGAAGCCTTGTGGCCAAACCCAGACTATACTGGAAGCCTCAAAGCCGAAGACCCTCCTTTCTAAGGAAACAGACATAGGCGCGTGGAACGTCAAAACCATGTATGAAACAGGGAAAGCAGCGCAGGTGGCAGCAGAAATGAGAACTTACAAACTTACACTGCTGGGCATCTGTGAAACAAGATGGATACAAGCTGGACAAATAACTTTGGCCTCTGGAGAAATGTTACTATACTCTGGACATGAGGAGGAAAATGCTCCGCACACGCAAGGAGTTGCTCTAATGTTGTCAAGGATGGCACAGGATGCACTGATTGGATGGGAAGCCCATGGACCAAGAATAATAACAGCAACCTTGCGAACCAAGAAAAAGAAAATAAAGATGAACATAATACAGTGTTACGCACCCACCAACGACAGTAAATAAGACGAGAAAGAAACATTCCACAATAGACTACAAACAATAATAGAAAAATTCCCAAATAGAGACCTGAACATTTTAATGGGAGACCTTAACGCCAAGATCGGAAAAGACAACAGTGGATATGAGGAAATCATGGGACGCCATGGTGTAGGAGAGAGGAATGAGAACGGAGAAAGACTAGCAGACTTCTGAGCAACAAATGAGCTTGTTATCGGAGATAGCGAATTTCAACATAAAAACATCCACAAGATAACATGGGTATCCCCGGACAACAAAACCAAATAGATCACATATGTATAAACAAAAAATTTAGAAAGTCTCCACAAGATGTACAAGCAAAAAGAGGAGCAGATGTCGCATCCGATCATCATCTTGTTTGGGCAAGACTCAAGTTAAAGTTGAAGAAGAATTGGGAACCGCCAACTGCTAGGCGAAAAATATTCAATGTAGCACTTTTGGCGAATGAGCAGAAAAGAGAGGAATTCAGTGCTACCTTAAGGAATAAGATCCAAGCACTGGAAGACCAAACAGAAGATGACCAAGTAGAACATAAATGGCAAAATATAAAGTCGTCTGTAACATCCACTTGCCAAGTTTTAGGATCAGTGAAGCAGAAACACAAAGACTGGCTCTAAATTAACACACTGCAAAAAATAAAAGAGAGAAAAGAAATGAAATGTGTAGTTAACAGCAGCCGCACCAGGGCGGAGAAAACGAAAGTGCAAGAGAAATATAAAGAAGCACACCAAAAGGTAAAAAACAGCATAAAAAAAGATAAAAATGCCTACATAGATGGCCTAGCATCAACAGCAGAAGAAGCAGCCAGAAAGGGCAACCTGAAAGAGCTCTACGATATAACATGAAAGCTGTCAGGGAGATACAAAAGGCCGGAGAGACCTGTCAAAGATAGAGAAGGTAGATCAATAACAGAAAGGAAAGAGCAAGAAAAAAGATGTGTGGAATACTTTAAAGAACTATTACACATACCCCCACCCACAGACACACCAGACATACAATCAGCAAATGAAGACCTACAAATAGAAGAAAGCGCACCAAATAAGGAAGAAATAGCGCTGGCCATCAAGCAGCTCAAATTAGGGAAAGCACCGGGACCGGACAACATCACAGCAGAGATGATGAGAGCTGATATAAATACAATAGTCAACATGCTGCACCCTCTGTTTGAAAAGATATGGGAAGAAGAGAGAGTTCCAAAAGATTGGAAAGAAGGATACCTCATCAAGATACCAAAGAAAGGGGATCTCAGCAATGGTGCAAACTACAGAGGAATCACAGGAAAGGTCTTTAAGAGAATTATTTTGAATAGAATGAAAGACCAGGTCGACATGCAGCTACGAGATCAACAGGCTGGATTCCGCCAAAATAGATCATGCACAGATCAAATGGCAACACTGAGAATCATTGAAGAGCAGTCTATCGAATGGAACTCCACCCTTTACATAAATTTTATTGATTACGAAAAGGCCTTTGATAG
Organism: Omphiscola glabra; assembly: GCA_964017045.1. Classification (NCBI taxonomy): domain Eukaryota; kingdom Metazoa; phylum Mollusca; class Gastropoda; family Lymnaeidae; genus Omphiscola; species Omphiscola glabra. The sequence goes on along the minus strand of OZ024794.1, from coordinate 37,562,898 downwards.
CCTGGACCGACAAACATTGTGGAAACTTCTTCGGCACTATGGAGTACCAGGGAAATTAGTCAGGATTATTCAGAGCTCTTATGAAGAAATGACATGCAGGGTGGTCCACGAAGGTAGACTAACAGATGCCTTTACAGTCGAAACAGGAGTCAGACAGGGATGCCTCTTGTCCCCATTTCTATTCATCCTTGCCATTGACTGGATAATGAAAAAATTTAGACAAAAAAAGGAATGGGATACAGTGGACACTCTGGGAACAACTGAATGACCTAGACTTTGCAGACGACATTGCACTTCTGTCCCACAACCAGCAACAAATGCAGGAAAAGACAAAAGATATAGCCACCTTTTCATCACAGCTCGGACTTAATATAAATAAAAGCAAGACGAAAATCATCCAACCAAGAGCATATCTGTCTGGAAGGAAAGGCACTGGAAGAAGTGGAGTCCTTCAATTACTTAGGCAGCACCATAGACACTAACGGCGGATCCGACGCGGACGTAAGGTCTAAAATTGGAAAAGCTAGATCAGCATTTGTGTTATTAAAGAAAATATGGGAGTCAAAGCAGCTGAAACTTCAAACCAAAGTCAGAATCTTTAACACAAATGTCAAAACAGTCCTACTTTATGGAGCAGAAACATGGAAAACATCAGCCAGCATTACGCAGAAAGTGCAGACATTCATAAACACATGTCTTAGAAAGATCCTTAACATCAAATGGCCAAATACCATCACCAACAAAGATCTACTAGAAAGGACATACCAGGTGCCCATTGATGAAGACATCATAAAGAAAAGATGGAGGTGGATTGGGCATACTCTCAGAAAACCCCCAGATAGCACCACCAGACAAGGCCTAACATGAAATCCACAGGGGAAAAGAAAGAGAGGAAGACCTAAGAATACATGGAGACGCTAGCTAGAGACAGACACGCAAAATATGGGATACACCTGGAAGCAATTGGAAAGGAAAGCACAGGACCTGGATGAGTGGAAAATTCTTGTGGACGGCCTATGCCCCAGACGGGGTAAAAAGGCATCAGAGGAAGAAGAATTAAATAATTCTCTCCTGCAGAGACAAAAAAAATCTAAAATAAAAAAGGAGAAAAAAAGATTTAGTAAATAAATGAAGTGCTAAAGATGGAAATCTTTTGAACACAGAACTATAGACTATAGGCTGAATTTGATCTGGGATCCTCAGTGTATGCCGCAAATCTCCTTCATCAACAGCCTCCACCTCCCCTATCAGTGCGTAAGTAATATAATGAAGGTAATAATGGGGGCGACTGCAGTCAGGTCAGCACAATAGGAAATTAGTAAAATACAATAAGGCAGACTTTTCAATATGTGCGATTGTGGCCAGCACAAACACACCCAGCTGGATGAATTTGGAGCACAAGCTTATTTTGACCTATGACACCTTGTCCACACATGGTATGAATGTCATGTCTCTATTCACTGTTTGAACCTAGCTCCGCCCCTCCACGTCACGACCTATCGCAGTGGACTTACTTCTCATCTTTTCTTTCCCTCTTCCCTATTTAACCTTTCTCCCACTTACTTTCTGTCACAAATCTTTTGCTGCCCTCTTGGACACTACTTCTAAGCTAAGTGCTACATTATAATTTTTTGGTAAATTTTTTATTTTATTCGGTTTTTTTTTGTTTGTTCGCTGATGAAGGCTTCTTGCCGACACGTTTGTTGTTTTGTTGCGTTCCTTTTATCAGGTTTAACCTTACTGTGTTTTACTAATTTCCTAATATAATGAAGGATGGTCCCAACTTCAAAAATTAATTTCAACCAATTGTTTTTCTCTGTCCATTCACTGCGGATCTTTATTAGAAATTAGAAAGGGCTAAAGCTTCCACAACAGAAAATTTATTTAATTTTTTTTTTCACCGGGTAGGCATTTTGATGAAAATTTCAAAACGTTTTTTAAAATATAAAAATACTACAGCTGTATAGAGCCCGGAGAATAGAATACAAAAATGCCAAGATCAACTTTCTAGCTCAAGTGGTTCAAAAGTTCTGAATTTTTTAGTACGGACCTCAAAACAACTTTTTCACAATGGGGATTTCCTCCACACTTTTTTACCCTCATTTTGCTTTTTATTAAACGCCCATAACTTTATTATAAAGTGGATCGAAAATATAATATTTACAGGGAACATAGTTTAATAGAGTTCTTCTAAATAAAGCCACAAAATATAAGTTTTGTTTTTGTTAATATTTCGCAAAAATTTTAAAAATAATCTTATTATTTTCTTATTAAAGATGTATAAAACGTGCTGACTTGTCACTTATTTGTAAATAATTCATTAATTTTGTTTAATTTTTTTTTTAATTTCCCAAAAATCATAATAATAAAAATATTCTTTAGATATTAATTTCAAAATTTCTATGGAATTGTTTAACATTTATAAGTATAAACAACAAATAAAGGGATTATTTGTTTCATTTAGTTAAAATTGACGACACTTTTTATTTCACCATTTTCTATATATGTATTTAGTCCCATATCATATAAATGTCTGAATATGACCACATAATAGTATGTCATTTATTTTAAGTTAGTAATCTTGTTTCACAAATCAACTTGTATTGATAGAATCAAATTTGGCGGTTGATAGAAATTAAAATAAGTCATTTGCTTGAGGTAAGTAGTATAAGTTTTTATGATTGTTCTTTAGTAATATTAGGTACTTCACTAAAAATTTCAAAGTTGTTATATATTAATGAAACTTATATCATTAGAAAGGACTTAGTATTTCCTTTCCATTGATACCAAGTTTATGTTTCTATCTTTATTAGAAAAAAAGTTATGACATTTTTAGTGTCAGAATTTTTCCTTATATAGCCTTAGTAAATAATTTCCAAAATTCTGTGACCGAAAAAAGACATCTTTGACACTCAAAATGCGATAACTTTTTATTCAGCAAAGTTAAAGCTCTGAAATTTGCAACACATTTCAATTAAGTATTGGGCTTTAATAATAAATAATTGTCATGCAAATGCTACAATAAATATATTAATGCGAGGGAATTGAACAACAGAGGGTACGTAAATTTCATTAAACATTTAGCGCCTGTTCTCAATACTCAAAATGCCATAACTCTTTTATCTGTAAAGTTAAAGCCCTCAAATTTTCAGCATAGTTTAATTAAGTAGTGGGCTTTTATAATAAGCCATTTTCATATTATTATCTTAACTAATGTATTCATGCGTGGGATTTGAACAACGGAGGGTAAGTATATTTCATTAAACATTTAGCGCCTGTTCTCAATACTCAAAATGCCATAACTTTTTTATCTGTAAAGATAAAGCCCTGAAATTTTCAGCTTAGTTTAATTAGGTATTGGGCTATTATAATAAGCCCTTTAAATATTAATACATCAATAAATTAATTAAATCAGAGGCATTTGAGCAACTGAGAGTGAATAAATTTAATTTTAAAATGCAGCCTGTTTGTGCATTAAAAATACAAATTGCATAAATATTACTATTACCAATTCAAACTATTGTTAATGCATACAATCATATAGTCAATTAATATTATTACTGTGAATAAACAGAAAAGATTTATAAAATTATTTATAATAATGGATAAGTCGCATTGAAAAAATGCTAATCATCCATGTTCCAATCCATGAAATTGACAATCCAAGTAGCCATGCTAGTGCTATTAGTATTCAACATCCACAGTAGAAATGGTGATCACTTAATATTATAATAGTACTTTTATAGTTCACCGAGCAGCTGAATAAAAGAATACATTTTCTTTACTAGAAAAGATGATAGTCAAAAGTAACGTTTTGGTTGAGCCCATGGCAATCTTGATCAAATTTGTGACAGTTATAGATATCATTGGTAATGATTCAGTTTATGACATAGATGAATGTAGTCCTAGTGTAGATTCCATTGGTAATGAACAGTTTTTCAAAAATGGTTTACACTGTGTCAATATTGTTGATTCCACAAATGACGATGATAAATAGAAGTCCAATGTGTATAAATTGCCAAACAAATGCAGTTGATGGTGAAAAATATCAATAGATGTTAAGGTTATGCTCTGGTAGTCCATACTGTGGTGGATTGTCCAGTTGGACATTCAGTCACACCTGACAGGTTTTTGTTAAAACAGGAAAGTCCAATACAACAAAGTTAAATTGTTCACGCAGACACATTTTGGCAGTAGAGGCCATATCCAAGAGAAGTATCCAGAAAAGTTTTGCTGAAGAAATACTTGGTACAGCTAGGTACCTAGTCAGTACCTCTAAGCAGAAGAGGCACTATCTTCCACTTCATCGCTACACAAACGCCTTGTAATTAAATGTTGGTCTCGTAGTAAAGACAAACTGAAATAGAGATAGAAATAAATTCATTTTAACTAAACACAAAATAAGCATATTATCGTAAGTAACAAAAGGTACCATCTATATTTGATTTTTATATATATTTAAGTAAAGATTGTATATTTCCGTGTGGTAGTTTTGTAATTAAATTATTAATTAATTAAGACAATGGTGATTTAATTTATCCTGTCTATTCAGTATAGATAATATATTATGATGTTCTAATATTATTGTTATTCAGAGTAAGCCAAGTATTTATTACATATCCATTAGGGAACATTATTCATTCATCGGATATAAAGTTACTTATATAAAAAAAGTCTGGTAGTCGAGTCCCCATTACAGCTTGTCCAAATGGAATGAACAGGTGTGAATCCGGGATACGAGTAGTACTAGAAGTAGAAGCACAACTCTTCACAGCTCCTCCAAAAAGTGGTGGTGACATGGCTGTATATTTAAAAGAAAGAAAATGATAAGACGTTTAAGTAAGAAATGTTAACACCAATATTTGAATACAAACTACGGGCTTAGCTGTTAATGTTATTTTACAAATGAAAATGTCAAATGAATTTATTCAATGACCAGAATTCAGAGTGACTGGACTAAGCCTGAAAAGTCAAATATAATAGCTTTGAACTAAAGCAGTAAAGCTTAAAAAGGGTGTACAAAAGTAAAATTAAAAAAGGGATACATATTTAGAAGATAAATATAAATAAAATTATGTAACCTAGTAAAAATTGACAATGAAGTTCAGTAGCTGCCGAGCCTACAATTAATTGATTATATAAAATGAGTTTAAGATAAATTATATCAATATCATTAAGGACATTATTATCCATTACCAAAAATATAATTTACTATTGGATATTTTGATAATTATTACAATTAAAACATAGATTTAAATGACTAAAGTTGATTTAGTTATGACATGGTGTATTCATGAATATAAATTTTATTATTAAAAAAAAATAATGAAATTTCATAAAATATGTATAAATTTGTTTTCAGTCATAAAATTAAAACAAATTAAGTAATATTAATGAACTGGATGGCTTTTAAAAACAAAAGATTATAAAGATTTTAAATACTTCTTATGCAATAAGAATAATAATAACTGAGAATGGCTATCACTTCCGGTTCATTTGGCCTACTCGATAACTGGTTATGAATTATGCTCAGGCATCATACCTATTTATACAATTTACGACCTATCTAAATGTCATCATGTGTCTTGTTTCAATTAGTTAAATCGTTCTTACACTCGAAACAAAAAAAATTAATTGCAATGTTATTATAGTTTCCGAAATATAGTGCTAGCAAACTTACCGGTTTTCCTAACGAAAGATATCTGTTACAAGCCATGTCAGTCCGGTGAAAAAGTTTATGTTGTAATGATCGACGTCCTCGTGTGCACAAAACAGACTATAGTAAGTTCATAGTCTCTCCCTTACGTGGACAAAGGAAACTAAATATAAATACGACCCCGTGACCTACCGGCATTGACCGGTCACCGGTTTATGGTCTGTTTCCGACATCCGAAAAATCGATCCGCGCGCGCCGCTTAGCGAAGTACCTAGTAATATCTTAAGTAATTCTTGGATTATTGTGGCAGAAAGTGTGTTTTTTTCTTGGAGAAAACCAAGGATTATGTAATAATTCTCTTGTGGAACATCGTGATAAGTGATTAAATATAGGATATTTCTATATTACAGGTAAGTGAATATTTTTTTACATTTTTACTTAATCTATCCTTTAAGAATCATAATATTCATTAAAATATCATTACATATAACAAATAATGGGTCCCACAAATAATCAATTGGGGTGGGGCTAGGCCTATACTTTTCTAGGCCTATAGGTCCTATATATTGATATATAAGTATATTACTTATATAAATATATATATATAAATTATATATATATATAATATAAATGTATATATATATATAAATATGCATATATATAAGAATGATCTATACTGACCGTAACTCCAAAGAACCAAAAGTATTAAGATACGTTCGGATTCTTAAAAACAATCATAGTTATTTTCAATTATATTACGGAAATCGAATAACTTTAAATGCGCAAAAAAAATTTTATATATCCGCTTTTATTTTAGTAAAAGTATAAGTATTATTATTATAAATTACAAATACATTTAAAGAAACAACTAAGGAACTATCTTAAGCATTTTATATTCGTTTCAAAGTTATGAAAAAAAATAAATTTAAAAAATATGTTTAATGTATGTTTATACAGTAATCACATTTATCGGAAAAAATTTATCAGTTGTTATTAGTGCGTTCTTTAGTGTGTTGTCAATAATGCGAAATAAAAATAAAATTAATTAGTTTTAAATAATAACGAAAATGTCGTCATAGTTTGAATTGCCTATTTAGCCAAAGCTAAAAGTTCTCTGATTCAATAAAAGAGCGTAACAAAACTGATAATGTATATTCCCCTTCTTAAAAGTAAAATTAATAAATAGAATTGATTGCTTTTTAAATTGCTAAACTTAAATACAAATTTAACTTTGAATTTTTAACATTTAATAAGTTTTATTTTTTTATTCATTCCAAAAATAAACTTTTAAGTTTAAGGCAATTAATAAAGTAGTAAAAACTCTACATTTTAAAATAACTAATAAGAATATGGCGTTTAATTATATTCGCAGCACAAGATTAGCCTCAAAATGAATTTGATAAATTATACATTTTTACTTAGATGACAATATCTTTCAATCCATTGACATTACAGTTGACGATCAGTTGTAAAAGATAGATGCTATATTCTCATTTTAGGGTTCACGTTTAGGGTGAGGGATACAATTTAGGAAGTTTTTTCATTATTTTTATTTAAACATTTTATTCTTAATTTTACGGGTCGCGTCAACCAAGATGGCGACCATGGTAAAAAACGCGTACCCATCTCTCAAAATTTACCGTAAAATGTGTTAAACAGTTCGGATGGCAACATTTTGGGTAAATTCGAATAGATCATACAGCGTTTTTTTTACCATGGCCGCCAACTTGATGCCGTGACCTGTAAAATTAAGAATAAAACATTTAAAAAATAATGAAAAAATTTCCTAAATGTATCCCTAAACCTAACCTGAACCCTAAATATATCCTTAAACCTAACCTGAACCCTAAATCTACAACAGCTAAAAATATGATTTTGGTGTTATAATTCTGTTAAAAATTAGCTCTATTCAACTATGCCATTGGTTTATTTTACAAAAATTTTGAATTTTTTACCAAAGTACCTACTCTTAGCCAGTCTTAGCCTTAGACTTTTAACTTCAAATTTCAATCATTAGAATACGTGACCAAAATAACGCAGAACAGCAATTATTAAGCCTAATTTATATGCTTAATGCCGTAACCCTTAATGCATTTCAATAAATAATTTTACAGGCACTTATTCCTACTTAATTAGAACACAACCAAATTTCTGTTATCTCGTGGTGACTTAGTAAGTGGGCGCCGCCATTTTCCTTGAACATGAGACTACTTCCGAGTAACGAAAAGGCAAGCGTTATTCGCACTGCCGTGCGAATAATGCCGAGCGTTATCCGCACGGCCGTGAGAATAATGCCGAGCATTATCCGCACGGTTTTGGCCGTTATTCCCCACAACCAGAAATGTGTGATGTATACTTATATTTATTATATTAATGAAAATTATGCATTTTTTTTTACCTTTTTGAATTTATTTCGGGAATTAAAAACTGATAATTAATTAAACGTAACTTAGTTTAAGGCGACATTTTTCGTAGGCTTGTTGAACGCAAATTACAGTGTGTCAGTGTGGAATGAATCGTAAATGTGTGAAAGCCAGCCTGTCTTAGGTCTAGGCCTAGATTTAAAATGTAGGTATAGGCCTATAATCTTGTAGACTAGTAGCATTAAGTAAGATGCGTTTTATTTTGGACCAATGGCTATACTGTCTTAGGTCTACTTGTAGGCCTATGCCTATTCTAAATGAAATTAAATATACCATTGAATTGAGCTTGGTTTCATTAAAATTAAAACAAATCTAAAAATATTATTCATGTATCTTTTGATAATAAATAAGATATATTTTAAAATTCTTTTTGAAAATAATTATTAAATATAAAATATACTTTTTAAAAAAAATGAAAAAGTAAAATTCTATCCCCAAACCAGTAAACTATCACATAATATATGTTAGCTGGGCGTCGACTCTACCACAAGACCACCGAAGTTCACATCCAGCTACCTTATTCTTATCTTAACACCAGGTCAATGGTACATTTTTTGCCACGATTTTTTCCATTGTTTTACGGAAATTCGTTCTTTTTTAAATTCATTCATTAGTGAAGAAAAGAATAAATAGTTCTAAAATAATGCCGAGCTTTATCGGCAGACCGAAATCTTCGAATAACGGCGAACATTATGCGCAGAGCAGTAGGACCAGCCACTATAATGCGCATGCGCCGAGGAGCCGTGCGGATAATGCTCGGCGTTATCCGCACGGCCAAAACCGTGCGAATAACCACTACGTAACGAAAAAAATCGTGGCTCCGTAAAGCAGGCCAGCGTTACCACTCACTTTGTACTATTAGAGAGTACAAAACAGCTTAAAGTAATTATTGCACAATAGCTTGAATTAATGCTGTACAGTAATTGAATTAAAGTTATTTAATCATAACATTTTTACAAGGTTTATCGCATAAAAGAAGTTATACTAATTGCAAGACATCAAGAGGAATATGACAGAACAGATTTAAAAACAGACAAAAAAGTCCACCGTGGTTGGTTGTAACGATGAGGGTGCGGAGAAAAGACTTTTAACAATTGAATGAGAACAAAACATTCATACAATGTGTTGTCACGTTTTAATAAGTCTGGATTGATTTGTTTTCCAAATTCACCCAGTTTAGTATGTATGTACAAGACACGAATTGCAGACATTTAAATGTTTTGACACTGAACACTGCTTATCGTGCGCAACATTACGGAGGTGTTCGGTACATCTGTCAGAGAGGCGGCGGCCTGTCTTACCCAGGATGACATCTGGCGGCGGGTGAAAACAGTGGTGTATACAACAATGCAGTGAGTACAAAGGAAACCGTCCATTATCTGAAAAATCCCCTTAGGGAAAGGAATGTGTTGAGTCTGGGTGACAAACGGACAAGTGTTGCCAGAGGCGTAGCTAGAGTGTTTGGCGCCCGGGGACAAGATTCATTTTAAAGCGCCCCTTTTGTCTTTTTTCAACCCTCAAACCCATTATTTTCATCAATAAAATAATATCAAAGCACATTTTGGCGCCCCTAACTAGCTGGCGCCCGGGGACATCTGTCCCCCCTTGCCCCCTTCGCTACGCCTCTGAGTGTTGCAACGGCTGCGCCCACATGGTTTGGTCCCAAAGTTGGAGGAGGCCGCATAGATGTGACTTCGCAAACGGAGATCTCGCAGATTTTTGTGCCGTCTGAAAAATATGAGAGCCCGAGAAGAGAAAACGTCGTGGGTGTCAGGGTCGTCAAGTAGAATGGCAAGGTTTCTAAGTAAAACATTTTTTATATGTTATTGTGTGGTTGATGTGTGAGAATAAGTTTGGTACCGTCACCATTGTTACTCGGGGTAATATTTTTAACCATTGATGGGCTGATAAATATTGTCTCCGGGTAGATCCTACATTGAAAATAGTCAATCTTCTCATGTGCCTTATCATAAAAGTCATCCTACGACTGACAAAGTCGACGAAGACGAAGTAGTTGAGAAAAGGGAATAGAGTCTTTACAGGATTTAGGGTATGAAGACGATTAGAGTAAATACCTATGGTGAGTAGGATGCCTTTGTGAAGGATGACCGTAATGTCCAAAAAGTTAACTGAGGTATCAAAGACAAAGTGATACAAATTTAATGAGGGTTGAAAAGAGCATGCAAAGATTATGCATAGGTCAAGTTGACTCCTTTCCATAGTAGTGACCCCAATCCCATCAGCATTGTTCCTTTTGTAGAATTCAGGTAAGCATCCAGTGTATTTGCTTTCTACTATGTGTTCGAAATGTCCCATGAAAAAACATGCGTATCTGGGTAACATTTTAGTTCCCATAGCAACACCACTTATTTGGTCAAAGAATTGGCCGTTATGCTCAAGCGAATTGAGGATGATAAACTCAAACGAATTAAGGATGAGAACATGTTCAGCCAATCGGAGGAGGATGTTATTAGGTGTAGGAGGATGGGGTTTACTCTCGATAAAGAATTGTGAAGCTAAGAGACCGCCAATATGGGGGATTGAAGTAGGCCTATCTATAGATAATATACATCAAGCATAAATAAATAATGTTTCTATTCAAGCGGGATGATCGTGGATTCAAAAGTTTTCAAAGCAATAAGTGGGCAGTAAGGCTACGATGGGATGAAAAACTCCATCAATGATTTACGAGATATAGTCGATGGGGCAAGAGCATTCTGAGACAAAGAGGGTCACAGTATTTGTGTAATTTTGTAAGTGTATATTAACAAGGCTTATCGAGATCAGTATCAGAGATTTGTAAATTGTAAAGCAGAGGCCGATTTAGGGAGCGCCGATTCTGTGATCATTTTTTTATAGTCTCTTTAGCCATGTCGTTATTATTATTATTATTATTATTTTTGTAAAGTGGTTGTTGGTCCTCGGTTGGCAGAACTAGCTGTCTTCGCGTTGCCTGTGTGCCTCTTTAGTGTATAGATTTTTGTCTCCACCTTTGTCGTCTGGTTTGATAATATCTTTCCGGCTACGCACCTTATAGAGTGCCTTCGATTCTTTTTTTGAAAGATTAGAGACGCAAAGTGGTGGCAAAGGCAGGGTTACCAGACGTATTTTGTGCGACAGTTTGTTTTTTCGACCCCTAGTCTGTACTACTTTTAGCGTCTGTATTTGTCCGTACTTTCCTCTGGTCCTCCGACTTGCCCGTTCTTTTGGCAGCGACGATTTGCTTGTCTTATTTCCATTTGTCTTATCTTATTTCTCTGCAAAGGCCAGCGCAATGAATAGTTTTTCAGCTCCCTCTGACAGACTAAATATTATAGCATATTTATATCTCCTATGCCGTAAATATATCACGCAATTTTTGGTTGGGATAATTGTCATAATATTGCCATTTTGTTTCACAAATGAACTCGCTATAGATATCGCGTAAATAGTACTCAGTAGTAGCAGTATTACAGTAATATTTTGTCCACCGTATATGTTCAATGTGCTAGTTCAGTGGTTCCTAGAATGTTTCGTTTCCCGGCACGTACGCCAAATTTTGGTTTTCACCATTTTTTTGCTGCCCTATCGGATACTACTTTTCAGTTTGTTCGTTGCAGGGGAAATGCTGCACCTGGGATGAAGCCGGAAAATGGTGCTACTTAATGTGTAGAGAAACGTGCCCCCGGGGCGGATCAGTAAAAAATACGATTTTTGGCGAGGTACATGGGATTCTATATTCAAATTCACTATTAAGATCCTATCTAAAGCAGAATTTGGTGCACATGATGTTGGCGACCGGTGTGACTGCCCTCTTTTCCCGTGGGCAAAATGGCACCCAGAGCGACACGGTATATTATAGTATATATTATGGGAACCACTGGGCTGACCAAACAGTCGGCGGTGTAAGCCCGCGACATATTTTTAAAATATATTTCTGTGACGTCACAAGTGTCTATCAAATTATTAGATTTCTTTGGTTTTTATGGGGTTGCGGGCTAAAAGCTTCTGGTACGTACGAGTTGTTGTTTTGTGTGTGTGTGGGGGGGGGGGATGTATCCAAAATGTACGCGGGCAACAGGGAGAGGGGGGGCGTCGAAATATTGACTTTTTGTGTAAGTACTAAATGAGTGATTCTCACCCTGTGTGTTCCGAACCCTGTGGGAGTCGAACGACCTTTACACGGGGGTCGCCTAAGACCATCGGAAAACATATTTTTATGAAGAAGCAACGAAATAATTTTATGGTTGGGGGTCACCACAACTTAAAGAACTGTATTAAAGGGTAGCGGCCTGAGGAATATTAAGAACCACTGTACTAAATGAATGGCCCTTAACCTAGGCATTACTGCTACACCTGCGTGCAACCGCGTAAGACTATCTGCGCAGCTGCTGTCGTGGCCTGTGTGGCAAAGGGGACTTTCTATTTTCATGTTTCTTGGTCATTGTCTTTGAACATTTGACAGGAATTTGGGTGCCTAGTGGGTGCTGCGGGGTCTCACCGACTCATGGAATGTGACATGGGGCCTGATAACTAAGTGATGTGATTAGAATATAGTAAGGATTAGTGATGGGATAGTCGATAGACATACTGATTGGCCCTCGTCTAATTTCAGTTGAGTTGGATCTTTGTCTTCTTGGACGCCAAGGTCTGTGGGTCCCTTTCCAGAGCCACATTTTATTTCTTTGATGCTTTCTTATGCCTTGCTTGCATGAGGTGAATGGCTTTTTCATGAGATGTGTTTATGACTCTATCTTTAAATGACTGTGCCTTTTGCGCTGTGCCTATGAGATTTATCTTGTGCCTTGTGCGATTCTTTGGCTTTAACATTTTAATTTCTTGACTTTACAATTTAACAAAAGTCAAAATGTAGCATAGAATTTTCATTGGTGAGTTTGTTTTTACTTAAGTCTTAGGCTGCACTTTTATAACCATAAAATGATAAAGATGGAAAAACAAAACAAGGATGATATAATAAAAAGATTAAGCGGACGTGCAAGTTTAACGAGTGTTTAGAAAAACAGTATACTTTCGTATATAAAACAAAAACTGATTCAGATGTCATTTGTACAAAATGTGGAATTGAATTTTCTGTGGCATCTGGAGGAAAAAGAGATATCGAAAAACATTTGGCCACTGATAGCTAACTTTTTGTCTTTAGCAATAGATGCTTCAAATCACAAAGAAGTGAAATTATTTCGTTTTAGTTGTGAGGTACTTTCAGCCTTTGCCAGGAGTTAAGGTAAAACTTCGAGCACTGCAGGACCTTACAGGTGAAACAGCTTACATCCAATTTGATTATCTAAGAGAAACTTTGCAAAATCACAAAATAACTAACACACTTCTGTTTTGCTGCCGATAATGCAAATACACATTTTGGTGGTGTTGACAGAAGGGGTACTAACAATATTTTTCGTAAGATGAATAATCTCTTAAAAGCGTAAGGTAATTGGTATAGGATGTGCAGGCCATATGGTCCATAATGCAATTCAGAATGCAGAAGATTGCTTACCAGTGGATGTAGAATCAACCGTCAACAAGATATAACAGTATTTTTTATTTTATTTACACAGTCAGGATACAATCACTGAAGGAGTTTTGTGAATTTGCGGGTGTTGAATATAACGCCTTATTGGATGTAGTAATACGAGATGGTTAGCAATTCTTGGAGCTATAGAGAAGATCTTGGCAATATTCTCTGGTCTGAAGAGCTATTTTTTTAAATCTGTAGATAGATGCCCAACATTGCTCAAACAGATTTTTGAAAACCCAACTGCTGTGATCTGGTTGTAAGGGAGTTTTTGAAGTCGTATTCCGTGCTGCTGGTCTACAGGTCCATAGCCTTAGATTGGTTAGATGGTGGTGTCCAATTAGATTTGCGTTCTCTATAGAACGGGAATAACTCATCATCTGGAAGGGTGCGTATTTTTTTTCCATCCAAGTAAAACCAAGCCTTAAGGAATGAAAGAAGTGGTTGAAATCCAAAAATAGTTGGTATTGGGGTCAGGGTGGTTTAAGGGGAATAAATTGAAGACCCTTTAAGAGAAGTGACCTTTCGTCATCAGAGAGTGGTACGTCAGCGGGATGCATACGGACAAGTTGTTACCGATGACTGATGAGGTGTTAAGTTACTGGTGGGCTTGAGATTGTCGATTATTTTCCCGTTTTGTTAGCAGAAAGGAAACGGTATAAAATCACGATTGAGTTGATGGATAATAGTTCTAATAAGGTCATATGATGCGCGATTATCAACGATTCTTAGAGAGAATGCGATATTCAAATAGGTAAATGGTGGCACTGAGATAAGCGATGGGACGCTTATGGCTGTGTACAAGAATACGCATACGTTGGAATGCTATTTTCTTCTCAAGAGATTGAAGTTTGGTCGTGTCGTCAGAGCTAAAATGTTATCCGCCGGGTAGAAATGTATATGATATGGAGATGTTGCAATTATGAAGAAAGTTTAGATGCACATTGTTTCTGGCTTTCTTACAGAGAGCGAAGGCAAGTTCATTACAATCGGTGGCGAGTTCAGGTGGAAGTAAGCTAAAGAAGTCAAAATAAAGGTACGAAAAAACAACAGTAAAAATTAACTAAAATAAAACCCCTAAAAGGACGATAAAGAATACACGCAAGTTGAAAAAGAAAACTTAGAGAATTAAAGAAAGCAAACACACACATTTTTTTGATCGTCTCTGGAGACTTAAACACTCCCGATATCAACTGGACTTCACTATCAATAACAGGAAGTCGATATCCGAAAAAAGGGAACGAAAATATTGAACATAATTGCAGACAATGAATTTGAACAAGTAGACCTCCCACCTGAGAAGACAACATCTTAGATATCGTCATGACAACGCATCCAACAGTACGCTGCAAACCGCCTTTACCACCAATAGGAAAAGTGACCATGACATTGTGCTGTATGACCGCTCAAGCATAGGCCCACCAAACGTAAGATCTTTATGTGGAACATGTGGGAGCCATTAAACAGCAACTAAGAACATATGCAGAGGAAATAAAAACCAATCCAACTTACACATCAAAGTTAAAGAGTTTCTGGAATAATTTCAATGACAGGATAACTAATATATACAAACACATATCTTCAAAATTCAAGCCTCGTAAACACACTAATCCCTAGATAGTCACCGAAATACGACGAACTATACGAAGGAAACAAAGAGCACACACAAAAGGAAGATCATCAGGAAAGAGGAAGAACAGAGATAGGTGCACGCGCTTACAGAATGAAGTTAGATATACAATAAGGAACGCAGGCAAAGCTTATATACCTTGAAAACATAGTCCACGAGGATTTCACAAAGGCTCCTAAAAAGTTCTAGTCACATATGAAGAGTCGACGCCAAGAATCAGATGAAGTTGCTGCATTAAAGAACAAAAACGGTTTGTAAAAGTTAAGCAGAAATCCTTAATGCTCAATAGCAGTCAGTATTTACAGTGAATGACACCCAGTAGGTCCATAACAAAGGCGTGAGCAACTACCTAGCCATTGACAACATAGCCATCGCAGAAGCAGGAGTTATTAAGCTCATGAATAAAGAGTCAACACAATCAGGGCCGGCCCCAACAATTGCGGGGCCCTATGCGAAACGGATTGCGCGTGGCCCAGTTTGGGTAAGGATAAGGATAATAAGTGAAAATTAAGATTTTGTATTAGAAAATAAATTCGTCTTGCATTTTATTCATTCTTTACTAAGTACAAAATCACGATCAAATTAACTTTACTTTACGAGCCTTGCGTGTAGCGAAGTCATACAGTATATCATCAAAATTCTGTTTCCTACATAGATCACGCTTAATAGCAAGAATTGCCAAATTGTTCAATCTATCTTCGTGAATTGATGACCTCAAGTTATTCTTGATTAGTTTGAGGCGCGAGAAGCTTCTTTCACCAGATGCCACAGTTACGGGTATTGTTAAAAATATTCTGAGTGCAACAAAGTAGTTTGGGAAAGCAGTGTATCTTTCAATTTCATTAGTGGACAGATAAGCCAAAATTTCTACCGGGGTTTTGGCGGTATTTAGTAGAATATGCCTTAAAGATTCAATTTCATCTGCTAATTCTCGCCCACATATATCTGCTGACTGGTCTGTTGATGACGTCAATGCTTGCTCGAGGCTCGCTGTAAACTTTCGTATGTCATCACACTAAAGGCTCTTGAAGCTGACAAGAAACCCAAACAGATTGTGGTTTGATTTCAGCTGTTCAAATCTCGGCTGCAAGGATTGAATTGCAGTGTCCACAATTCTGTTGAAGCAATTTATCCTGTAGTCATCTTCAGCATTTCCAGATGTGAAGTTTTCCACAGATTTATCATACTGCCTTTTCCTTTGACGTGTGGCTGGAAAGATTGCAACAACTTCCATGTTTTTAGCCAATTCCTTTGCTGTAACAAGACTCTGAACAAACCCATCAACTCTCGGTTTTCCTTAGTCAAGTCATCAAGTTGTTGTACGAATCCGTTGCAGAGCTTAAATCTACTGTTTCACCTTGCAGTTCTTTACTCACAAAATTGACTTGGAAGAGCACGTCTTATCATAACACAAGTGATACTAATAATTTGTACTACTTCAATGTTTCATACAGTGTTTCTGCTTCACTTTTAATTATCGCATCATTTGTCTCTTCAGCTAATTCATCGAGTGCGTCACAAATTTCAGGCAATTGATAACGAAGTGCTGTGACACTATCTATTCTACATTCCCACTTTGTTTGGCACAGAGGTTTTACAGACAGATTGGAAACATGCTTGCTGAATAATGACCATCTCTTTGTAGATGCAGAAAAGATAGTTTGTGTACACGCGTTGTATAGTTCCAAAAAAGGTTAACACATCAGGGCATGTTTTGACCATGTCTGCTACCACCAGATTGTAAGTATGACACGCACATGGAGTAAAAATGCTCTGCTGTTAATATTTAAAAGTCGTTTTTGAACTCCAGAATGGACGCCTTTCATGTTCGAACCATTATCATAACCTTGTCCACGAATATTTTTAACATTTAATTCAAGCTTCTCCAGCTCAATCACTAGTACATCGCATAAGTCATGTCCAGTAGTACTTTCCACAGGAAGAAAACTGAATCAACGACGTAATAGATTAAAAAAACACTGTAAAAACATAAAAACAGAATAAACACGCTGACCTATGCATGATTATAAGTTATAATGGTTTAATTTAATAATTTAAACCTAGAATTAGCGCGGGGCTTATGAAAGTGCGGGGCCCACTGCGGCCGCATAGGTTGCATTGGCCTAAGGCCGGCCCTGAACACACTGCCAATGGATTAGACGAAATCCCAGCCTTCCTATTGAAGAACAGAGCAGCGGAACTTGCCCCAATCTTTAAAAAACTATTCCAAATGTCACTCGATCAGGGAAGTATACCACAGGACTGGGAGGAGGCTATAGTTGTCCAAATCTTCAAGAAAGGCGATAAACACAAACACATGAAAATTACCTGCCTGTTTCTCTGACATTGATCCTGCAATATCGTGAATATATCACGAATTGCAGAGATATGAAACACACTGAAAGGCATAAAATCCTCAAAATGGCTTCCGTAAATATCGTTCCTGTGAAATTCAACTTTCAGTAACAGTGCATGATATAGCACAAAACCTTGCCAAGGAAGGTCAAGAGGACGCCGTCTTACCGGACTTTTCTTTTTGTAAGTCAGCTGTCATCAAACCATTGCTTAAGAAGCCTGGTCTGGATGAAAATAATTTTAAAAAAACATAGACATGTATCTAATTTATTATTTCTGTCTTAGTTCTAAAACAACTTTTTGCTTACTTGAACGAACACTCTCTACTCATTCCTAATCAGTCGGCCTATAGACCTTTCCACAGCACAGAGACCACTCTTTTGAGGGTCAGCAATGACCTATTGCTGGCAGTGGACATCCTGATCCTCCTAGATCTCAGTGTGGCCTTTGATACCGTTGACCATCAAACCCTTGAAAATTATTTTGGAATTTCTGGTTCAGATTTTGCTTGGTTTCGGTCCTACCTCTCCGATAGAACGCAGGGGGTCGCAGTAAATGACCGTCTCTCCACCAATGCTGACTTGGTGTACTGAGTGTCACAGGGGTTCGTTTTGGGTCTGGTTCTAGTCACAGTGTATACCAGGCCACTTCTCCTCCTGCTCGGGAGGCATGCTGTTGAGAGACAGTCATTTACAGATGACACGCAGCTATACAAGCACACACAGCCCTCTCTTGTTGACTCCGCTGTCTAGACTTTGCGGAAGTGCATTGGTGATGTCAAGTCATGGATGACTCTCAACGGATTCAAGCTGGACGATGACAAAACGGAAGCACTCCTCATTCACAATCAAAAATCATCATTTACCTCTGCTCTCCCCACCTCGTTTCAAGTAGGTATTTCCGAAATACAGTTCACATCCTCGGCTAGGAATCTTGGTTTCATTCTTTCCGACAACATGTCTCTCAATAATCATAATATCACGTTTGTCGCGCTGCTTAAACCTCTATCCGTCAGATCAGCTCCATTCGCCACTACTTCACATTTAGCGCAGTAAAACCCTAGTCTGGGCTCTAGTTCTCTCCCGTCTTGACTATTGCAACTCTTTTCTGTCAGTTTTATCAAAACCTTTCATCGAAAAACTGCAAAAAGTCCAAAACTCTGCTGCAAGAATAGTTCTAAAGACACACACAATTAACAAAAAAACGTGATCACGTCATTCCACTTCTCCACTCACTTCATTGGCCCCCTTTACAAGCACGTATTGATAACAAACTGTCTGTTCTCTGTCACAACATTTTCTCTTAATTCCGCCCTTCAAATCAAACAGAACTCCTTTCTGTCTATTCACCCCTTCGCCTTCGACAGCTTCCTTCCTCCGTAGACACGCGAATTCTTTCTGTTCCCATGACACGTACTAAAACATACGGGGAACGACCTTTCTCTTTCTGTACCCCCAAAAAATGTAATTCTCTGCCTCTACTTGGGCTACACTGATCATCAGGGCCGGATTAAGCCATTTTGGTGCCCAAGGCACAAACCCACATGGGTGCCCCCTTCTGCCCGGGGCCCCTGATCTTTCACTGACCGTGACCGCTGGTATGTTCAATATTATTCAAAGAAAACAGTTGTTAACAAATATGTTTGTAGTTTGTATTACTATCATTTATATAAAACCTAAAATAAAGTATTTCTGTATTAAAATTAATGGTTAATAAATTTTCAAATAATAATAGACAAAAATACTTTATTTTTTATTAGATGAAAAAATCAAAAAGATATTGTCATTTACATTTTAAAGGTTTTTTTCCCTAGATTTACATCCAGCGAAGTTTTTGAGTATATCGTCAAAGTTAATTTTGCGCAACACATCTGCCTCGATCATAAGCAGAGATAAGGAATCGAGCCTATCTTGTTTCATTGTTGATCTATTTGGATTTTTTGTACGTTTCAACTGAGAAAAAGAGCGCTCAGTTGAACAGTTAGTAACCATTAATGTTAAAAATATGCGCAAGGCGATTTCAACATTTGGAAAGGCACACTCGATGTTGTCTCTAACTATTACTTTGTATAATTCTCCATGATTGAACGTGTTGTTTTCCGATTTTGATGCAGGAAACTTGTGGCGAATATATGAATGAAACTGTTGTAGTTCAGTACATAAAGTATTGTTCAGATCTTTAGCATAAGCATTTATTAGTTCTTCACAACACTGAGATGTTTGTGATAGTGATACATCAACCAAATAAGAAAATCGAACTGCTACATCATTATATACTTGTCCTCGTCTACTAATTTCTGTCTCAAGTTTGTCAACAATGGCGTAGAATGCAGATATACGAAATTTGTCTATGGCATTCAGAGATACCTCAGAGGCATCACCATCAATGACCACTGTCATTCGTTTACGATTACGGGTCAAAGTTGACTTATAATCTACACCTGGTGGTATTATTTTTGCAGCTTCTTCAAATCTTTTAAATTCATTCCAAGATTTATGCAAGTGATCTGCTAGTGAAGAATACAAATCAGCACACGCTTTCAAGTTCACATGCTCATTTTGTGTCTATTACTAAGGGGTTCCCGGTCGAATTAATTAATTAATGTTATTATTTTAATATTATTTGTTGAAAATATAAAAATGGTTAAAAATTTTTTATAAAACTTCCCAAACATTTTTAAAATTCGAATACGACCGCATTATTTATTTACTCTCCCCACTATCTCCATCGACGACTGCGACTTGGATGCTGTTGACAGATTCACATATCTAGGGTCGAACATTTCGAGCACCCTCTCAATGGAGGATGAGATAAGTGGTAGGATAGGGAAGGCCGCAACTGTCATGGCGAGATTGAAGAAAAGAGTCTGGTCCAATGCTAAACTCACAACAAGAACTAAGCTGCAGGTATACCAGGCCTGCGTACTGAGCGCACTCCTCTATGGATGCAAGTCTTGGATCACATACACCAGTCACGAAAAAAGGCTCAATGGCTTCCACCTCAGATGCCTGCGCCGCATCCTTGACATCAAATGGCAGGAAAAAGTCCCCAACACGGATGTCCTGTCTCAAACAAATATGTGCAGCGTCCCAGCCATTTTAATCCAAAGACGCCTCAACTGGCTTGGGCACGTCAAGCGAATGCAACCTGGTCGCATACCTAAGGACGTGCTGTACAGCGAGCTGG
The DNA here is from genome assembly GCA_964017045.1 of Omphiscola glabra. NCBI lineage: Eukaryota > Metazoa > Mollusca > Gastropoda > Lymnaeidae > Omphiscola > Omphiscola glabra. The sequence goes on along the minus strand of OZ024794.1, from coordinate 37,542,139 downwards.
CGACAGGGAAAAGGTCAGTTGGACGGCCTCGTCTCAGATACATAGACATATGCAAAAGAGACATGAAGGCGGCCAACATCAACATCTCAAATTGGGAGGACATGGCGGAGGATCGATCCACATGGCGGGGCATCGTCAAGGAAGGATCACTACGTGCTGAGGAGCTTTACTGGGCGGAAACATCTGTGAAGAGAGCGCAGAGAAAGGTCAGAAAACACTGCTCCACCGCATTCGTGTGTGGCACATGCAAAAGAGACTGCCAATCGAGGACGTCTGTCACTAGCCACACCAAGAGCTGCAATCAGAAAAGATAAATCTATCGTCTCTCGTAGACGGAAAGATGCGATACATATACATACATTTATTTACAAGCCGAGTGAGTCCGCATCGTCCGTATTTTGCTCATTACCATTTACCAGGAGTTTTATAAATTTTTTAAGCGCTTAATTTTTAAGCATTCAAGATTGTACCAAACTTGAATGTGAATTTTTATTATAATGTATTTCTTCATTTTTATAGCACTTATCAATTTTCAGTTGTTTCTGGACTTAAATTTGTTCAAAAAAATTTTTTTTGAGGACTTGTGGTGCCCCCAAACGCTTGGTGCCCATGGCACGTGCCTTGTTTGCCTAGAGGTTAATCCAGCCCTGAATAAATTTCAGATAAATGGTAAATATCGTGTGCTTATAAATTTTTTAGGCTAATTAAGATAAATCGTACCTCATCATTTCATTAGGTTAGGCAGTTAGGTTTAGACTTAGGGATAGATTTAGGGTTCAGGTTAGATTTAGGGATATATTTAGGGTTCAGGTTAGGTTTAGGGATACATTTGGGAACTTTTGTCATTATTTTTTAACGTTTTATTCTTAATTTTACGGGTCACGGCAATCAAGTTGGCGGCCATGGTAAATAACGCGGTACGATCTATCCGAATTTAATATTTTTTACAATGATACGTTTTTAATATTCTATTTAAATACATAATTATTAAAATATAATTAAGAGTACTGCTAAATGACGAACAATTTTATATTGATCCCCGGGACCATTTCTATATCTCTTTTGCTCGGCCATATCAGGCTACGAGTACATTAAACGTATACAGAGTCTAGTCCTTCTTAAGATGGCTGCCGGAGATACAGCTCTATGGCTTCATAACAAGCTTGGATCCACTGACGATTTATGGTCGGGAAAAACCATTTGCTCACAACTGTCAAGAGAACGCTTACTCAATATTCAGGATTGTTTTCATGCCCTTCAATCTCATGTTAAAGTCAAGTTATTACTATCGTTTTTACACATTCCGAGACGCAACGTTGAACTGGTGAGGACAGATTTCAGATCTTTTTAATTATTAATAATATTAATTTAATTTTCACATTTTATTAGTAAATTATTATTATATATTGGTAAATGCAGACAGTTGATGCCACGCGGCAACCAAGGTGGGGGCCGTGGAAAAATAAAATAACTCACGTTTGCTAAACTTATATAAAACGTTAAAAATTAATTTAATGAAAAAATCTCCTCCTATATTTATATTAGTACCTAAAACATTCAAATTTTTTTTTAAAATAAACCAATGGCGTAGTTGAATACAGCTAATTTTAAACAGAATTATAACACCAAAATCATATTTTTAGCTGTTGTAGTTTTAAAGTTATGAATTTTTAAAGTACGACTTAGTTTGTCATTTTTTACTATGGACGAAACCTCCACATCTTGTGACTTCATTCCGCTGATTGCGTCATGCGCAATGACTATATAGCTTATAATATAAGGCAACGCATCCCCTTATTACTTTAAATACTGTTTAGGGTCGACTTATTTTAATCTTTCAACTTTGGCACATGAATAATTAATTAAAGCTCTCCCTGACCAATGGTTTAATAGTTTTTGCACACAGCCAACTCTTATGAATGAAATAGTATTACGGTATAGCCATTATGCAAATGCAAGTGGCTGTGTGAATGGCTGCCCAGTCACGACCCAGTACAACGTTTTGCACACTGCAAATTGTGATCATTTATAATATGGACTCTACCGGGTTTTTAAACCTCAAATTAGGATATTATTGTTTACTCGAAACTATAAGTTATCCAAATATTTTGATGTAAATAGTGATAATAATTGAATATTTGTCGAGTATCGGCATCTTCCGCCATTGAAAAGGGGGCGTGGTCACACCCTAGCGAACTTGGGTAGTGCGACCTACATAGTATACTGCTCATGGGGGGAACCATGGCGTCTCTCCCGAAGGACATGTGGCTTTGAAATTTGGCATACTGGTAGATCAATGTATGCCCGAGATGCATAATAAATATTAAAATGACATATTTTGTACTTTGACTTATATTAATGATGAAAGTTGCCTTATATTCAACAAGGATTTTCTCAAATAATAACCGATTGTAAATAAAAAAGAGATTGATAAAATTTGTAGGCCAAGATGTCCTCTAAAGCATAAGGCCGGAAAAGGAACACAATTGTGGGATATAGTAATTTTTTTATGAATGAAATTGCACCAACATCAACAATTAAAAACACGGATTTTCGCGCGCCGACGCCCATTTCCCATACAAAATTTTTAGTAGTCTCCCTTGCTTTACCGATATATCTATTATATGTATCATGTATCCCTAAACCTCCTAGGTACTTCGCCGAAGCAAGGGACATTCCGACTCCTAGAAGATTTGTATCTGAAATGGCAGTCGGCGCAATAGAAACCGACTTTTTTTTTTTTTTTTGGTGCATGTATTTTTAATATTACAGAGTCCTTTTGGCCTATAATTAAGGTCTGACTCTGCCTATTCACGTTAGGAGAAATGTGTAGCTACATTCCCATTGATTTTTTTTGTTCTTTATATCAACTTTAAGTGAGGAAAATTGTATGTCAATATAAGGCATCTTTCAGTCAATTTATTTAATGAAATTCAAATAAATTGAAGCCTCCAACCCCAGATAAAAATTGCAGACTTTTAAAATCAACAATACGACCTTTTATTTTAAATATTATTATTAAAAAATACATGTAAGATCAAACATTATCATGTCTACAACATGTCTATCAATTTTTTTTATTGCTAGACTGTCCTCAATTAAATACATTTTGTCAGATTGACAACATGTCTCCCAGCCAAGTTCACAATAGCTCCAATTCGTTAAAATATATCTAAAATCTGACACAAATTAAGTTTCACTCACTTCTAAACATTATTTTCAGTTACTAATACATTATAAGAAACTTTAATTCTACTTACTTGTTGATTAAAGGCTCCAACATGGCTAAAAGGCTCCCTCCGTGACGCTGGTACTAGTCAACAAATGCGCTTCAGCCGTCGAGTGCTAGCGGTGTGGAACTGGAAATGGGGGTGTTTTTGTAAACATTGCGGCTTCGCGCCTATCATGTCCACTCATGTGATCTCATGATATTAAATAGTAAAAAACCTGATCTTTCCAACAGTGTAAAGAAAGTACTAATATCTCCATGTTTTCACCCATTTTTTTTTTTATATGAAAATTTTCAACCAGCTTTTTCAAACGAAAGGACAGCATCTGCTCTTTCTTATGGTGGTAGAATTATTCCGATAACTTAAATAGGTGCGATGCCGTGAACGTTTGAAACACCATGGGGTAAACAGGCACTCGCGAAAACGCCGTAAAATTGGTTAATAATTTTACTTTTCAAACACAATAAAAACACTTTCAAACACATGTTTCAGTTATAAAAGTAACATATTTCGCCAGATAAAGACTTAAACTTTATTCACATATACATTTTTTTCCTGTAACACAACTAGAAGTGAGTTAATAATATTTTTGAAAACTTCAAAAAATTACCTGAAAATGCATTTTTTCTTTGATTTGGACTAACTAATAATAATAAATATTATTTTAAAAAATCATGCTTCATCCCCAAAGGCTCAAAGCACGGTACAAAGTCAACTATACCTAAAGAAAAATGAAACAATCTTATTCCGTACCACACCTAAACACAAAACGCAACACACAAAAACTACACACGAGCACACCCATTCAAAGTCCTTCATCCCCTCGCAAGCACAAACAACACAAGCCAATATACACCCAGGAGACAATAGCGTTCAATCTGGACTTGGAGTGGACCACCCTGTCAAAGTTTTTTTGATTGTAACACTCCGTGCATAGACATAAATAATTTTTGTCTTAAAATTGTGGTATCATTCCACATGTTTACAATAGGGACATATTGACCTACATTCCAACTTACTGCTTTGCCTTGTTTGATCGACCTTAGTTTTAGAAATTCATGGGTGTATATAAGGGTTAGTTTGCAAATTACGTCACACAAAAAAATGACCCCCCCCCCCTGTCATGTCACACCCAAGAAAATCAAAACGTAAGTACGATTTTAACATTTCCCCATAATGGATTAAGATGTAGTATTATTAGAAAACTGTGACAGGTCACAATGAAGTCATCCACAAGCTTAATGTAAAATGGCCTCAACAGTTTTTGAGTCATTTTTGATATGTGCAAAAGGTGTGCGTGACTGACTTTCAAGGTAGGCCTACCTATAATGCCTGAGGCAATTTTGACCTCAAATTAATGATCTTAATATTAATTGAATTAAGATTTTTCAAAATTAGAAAATTTTAGATTTTATTTTTAAAAATAATCGTGACGTCACAAATTCTTGACGACCCCTCCCTCTGAGCGTGATGTAATTTGCGAATGACCCCTAAGGCATCTTTCCGTCAATTTTTAAAAATGAAATTCAAAGAAATCGTCATTAAAAATGAAAATGATTTAAAAAATATATTGGAATTATTGCAATATTTAATGAAGGCAATGATTTCACAGATATTCTATGTGCTAGTAATGAATGTATTAGCTCTAGCGATGACGGCAACATAACAGTCAGATGTTGACAATTTTATCACTAAGCTTAGTCATATTGTTACAGACAAATTCTTTAGGGAAAGGGTGGATATCGAACAGAAAAAGACATATTTGATCCCAAAGACTTACTCCAAAGACATTTATGTTTGTGTGTGTTCAGGAATATTTATTAATAAAAATTAGATATAAAACTTTTAAAAACTCATTTTTAAACACACCCAGCCGGGTGAATTTGGAGCACAAGCTTATCTTGACCTATGACACCTTGTCCCCACATGGTATGAATGTTATGTCTCTATTCACTGTTTGAACCTAGCTCCGCCCCTCCACGTCACGACCTATCGCAGTGGACTTACTTCTCCTCTTTTCTTTCCCTCTTCCCTATTTAACCTTTCTCCCACTTACTTTCTGTCACAAATCTTTTGCTGCCCTCTTGGACACTACTTCTAAGCTAAGTGCTACATAATATTTTTTTGATACATTTTTTAATTTTATTCGTTTTTCTGTTTGTTTGCTGATGAAAGTTTTCTGCCGACACGTTTGTTGTTTTGTTGCGTTCCTTTTATCAGGTTTAACCTTAATGTGTTTTACTAATTTCCTATAAAACTCATTTTGTATGACAGAAATTTGAAGGTAGACAATGAAAAAAGTTCATAAATATCACAATTTTCAATATAATTAACTATATAATTAACTATAACATGAAATTTCGGAAAGGATATTGCTTCTAGTATCTAAAAAATGTGATTTTATTATAGTTGGAACAATTTATGGAGTACTAGCGAGTACCCGGCATGCGTTGCAATGCCACTCAAGAATGAAAGTGTTTTGCGTTTTAATTATGTTTCTTGAAGAGCTTTTAAATACACAATGTTTTTTGTTTTTTCGTCTGGTGCATACATCGGAAGGTTTTCCGACGCGAGAGCAGGCCACATACAGCTGTCCATGGGAGAAGCATGGGTTTTCCAAATTTAGTCCGCAAACTTGTAGCGATTGTCCCTGTGCTTTGTTGATGGTCATTGCAAATGCGAGTCGCAATGGAAACTGCAGACGTTTGAATTCAAATGGCATATCTGTTGGAATCATTGGGATGCGTGGCAGCAGTACATCTTCTCCTTTAAATTTTCCATTTAAAATAGTTGCTTCAATGATATTGTTCATCATGTTTTTCACTGAAAGCCTGGTGCCGTTGCACAGTCGTGGATTTATGTTTCGTAAAAGAATGATAGGCACGCCAATTTTGAGTGTTAAAACGTGCGACGGGATGCCTGGCAAGTCAAGTGAATTCAAGAATTCCTTTGGATAATTGACAACTTCATCTTGATTCAATACAGTATCAATGGACTTGTACGTTGTCGTTTCGCCTGGGATTTCATTTTGAATTTCTTAAGTTGATGGCATTGACATCGTTGTTTTTGGCTGCCAATATAGCACGTGCACTGAGCCACTGATGATTTTTGTAATTTTGTGCGATATTCGGAAAAAACTCTATGAATCAATTTGTCGATGGTTGCTGTAATTTTACAGAAACTTGTTGGCAATGTTAAACATTGTGTGGATTCATTGATTGCCATTTTCCCATTCCCATTGTCCAACAACTGTTTTGCGAAACGTTCAGCGGATGCATCATTGTGTAGTTGCACACGCATATTGGTTTTCAAAGTCAATTTCTGTACATGTCGCCATAAAACTGATAATTTGAGACATGCATTTAATTCATCGGCAGCAGTTGAACGTGGTATAACTGGTAGAGTTTGTCGAAAATCACCAGATAATAAAATAAGTGTGCCACCAAAGAGCTGTTCATTTCCTCTCACATCTTTAAGTGTACGATGAAGCGCTTCCAATGCTTTTTTGTGCACCATAGTACATTCGTCCCATATAATGAGTTGACATGATTTTAGTACTTTACCCATTTCAGAATGTTTATTTATATTGCATGTTGGTGTCTCGGTTATTTGCTTATTCAATGGCAATTTCAGTGCTGTATGCGCTGTTCGTCCACCATCCAAAAGAGTTGCTGCAATTCCAGATGATGCGATTGCCTGTGCAATATTCTTTCGAGATCGTATGCTTGCCAAAATAAGTGAAATTAGGAAAGTTTTACCTGTGCCTCCGGGAGCATCTAAGAAATATAATCCACTGCTTTGACTTGCAATTGCATTCATAATTATGTCATACACTATGCGTTGCTCTAGAATCAATTTCGGAAGATTCATTTGAACAAATGTACCCAATTCGTCGATATCAAATTGTGTTTCTATATGCAAATCTCGATGGAAAAGGTTGTTTGCATATCGATTCGGAGCAGTCATTCCCATCTCTACCAGTGCTTTGTTAGCGATTGCCAAACACATGTCCTCAATCGAAATCAATGCCTTATTATACACGTTTGGTGTAAATTGAATGTCCGAATTTTGATTTGTTGCACGCAAACAGTGTAGAATGTCTTCACTCATGTAGTCTTTGTATTTCTCCCTAAGATCTTTTGGATTGGATGGGAAGCATGTTGTCAAAATGATTGCTAACAAAGTGCGTATTTGCTGTGGTTGAGCAATACTCGATGATTCAGAGAGCGAAGTGTCCCAATGAGCATCATTTTCCAGAAGTTTTAATTCTTGGCAAGCTTCACGATAAGTGGCATATATTTGACCGTTTACTGTTTTCAGTTCTTGGAAGGATGTTGATCCACGTAAGTAAAAGCATTCTGCATTGTTTGGGGTGAGCAGTGTACAGACGGCCTAATGCGTTGGTTGAATATAAATTTGTGTGTTTTTCAAATACTTACCCTGTTTGTGACATTGAAAACTTTTTGCTGATGCATTCCATGTGTAATATGTTGGCCCTTCAGAGTAAAGTAGCGTCTTTGCAAAAATATAATTCCTGCACAATGAGAAAAATGCAGTTTACGTTGTTGGTGGAGGTGACAATGCTCTTGCACGTGCATTTTCTAATGTAAAGTACACGCTCTGTCCATTTTCAAGGTGCACTGCCAAATGAACAACTGTTGGATGGCGTTCATGAATTGAAAATGATAAAATGCGCCATATTGCTTCATTGCTACTAATGTAGCGTCCAAGTTGATATTAGTAGACTTCATCAAGTGAGCGTGTTGCTTTTTCCACTCCAAAAATTGCCATATCGCTTCCTTTGTTAAAATATTTGCAAATGTACTTTAAACGTTTTTGAGAGTAACTGTGAATACGGTACAACCCAACGGTTATTGACTTCAACATCATTGTTTTGTACTTTTAAGTGATTGATTTGCCAACATCTTCAGTTGATCGTCATTGCCAGTGACAGTATCCGCAACTGAATCTCTTGGGTATCGTTTCCCATCAGACATGCATGGTGAATTTTTGTTGAGTAAGCCACATGGACAGTGAATCATGTTTTTGGTGACGATTTCTAATAAGTATTGATCAATGTCGCCATCAGGTATTTCTGCAGAAAGGACTTTATCAATTTGATCTGCTTTGACTTTTTTGATCAACCAAATTAAAATGTGTGCATGTGGCTATCCTCTTTTTTGCCATTTTGTACAAGCACGGATTGACTATAAACTCTCTGTTCTCTGCCACAACTTTTTCTCGAATTCCTGCCCTTCCTATCTAACCGAACTTCTCTCTGTCTATTCACCCCTTCGAAAGCTTCGCTCCTCCGCAGACGGGCGTATTCTTTCTGTCCCCAAAACTCGCACAAAAACATACGGTGAAAGATCTTTCTCTTACTGTGCCCCCAAACAATGGAATTCTCTTCCACTACACATCCGCAATATATCAACTATCACAGCCTTCAAAACTGCACTCAAAACACATCTCTTTAAACTCTACTACCCCGACTGATTCCTCACATCTGACCGATAAACGCTGCTGCTGGTCGTCGTCCATGGCTTGTCATGTATAAGTTCTTGTGTGAATGATGTGAATATGCATTAGATTTTGTTTTGTCTATATACATCTGTTCTTTATTATATATATGTATTTTATGTTATTGTCACGATTATGTCTCTTTTTAAAATATTTTTATGTACAGCGCGGTGAGCCTAGCCCTAGGCTGGGGTACCGCGCTATATAAGACAGCAAATAATAATAATAATAATACATCCAACAGCGTGTCTCTCCAAAAACATGATGCTTGAGAATAAAATCGATTAAAGATTTCAAATTTTTGTTTGAACACACGCGCAGTAATATCTTAATGATCTGATAACGATTGTACAGTTAACAACATTTCTTGTATTTCATCCCACATAGGGTTGCATGTAAAGGTAATAAAAAAATCTGGGCGGCCATATGCACGAACATATGTTATTGCATCTTGTGCGTATTCATGCATGTGACATGGACTCCCAGTAAATGTGGCTGGCAGTATATCCATTTTCCACAATTCATTTGGATTCACATTGCCATCATTCACAACTGCATCACGTAAATGAATGTACTCTTCGGAACGCAACTTGCTTTGATTTAATCGAATGTAGAGGAGTTGTTTGGTTTCAATTTTTGCATACATATCAACAATGTATTGATGGAACAATTGTCGACATTTCAAGATATGATTTTCGGCACTCTCACGAATCATCAATCGATATGAATAGTAATTCAAGGAACTGCCTTTCTTATTCGATTCCTTATTGGTTTGTGGATTTCTCAATTTGATGTTGAAATGATATCCATCTTCTCATTGCCAAAATAAAATTGGATATTGCAATCCGTCGTATGAGCGATGCGTTTCTGAGACTCGCTGAACATAACCATTTCTGCGATGAAGAATTATATCACGTAAGTTAAATTCTTTGCCTACTATAACGATCGCCACTTCATCAATTGTTGGTGCATTGTATTGTCTTTCGTGTTGGCCGACAGGTGTTTTGTCTGCTCTAACTACAACTGTGTAGTCATTTGTTGGCATTTGTTCAAGTGCAATTTTAAACAATTGAATTAATTCAAAGTGTTGCAAAAGTAAAGTTTGCAATGCAGCGACAATTTCTCGTTTAGTGCCCATATTGATATGACAACGTTGATCGATTTGTTCATCAGGGTTCGCCATGAAATAAATTTGAAGAAATTTGTGATCTGTGTTTGGCAGTGGCAGTAGGGATCCTGCACAATGATAATGATGTCATTTGGAAACATGAATTGTACTTGCGTATGTTTTCCAAGAAAGGTTTCGATTGGCTTGTGTCACCTGATACCAACGTTGATAATGGTTCTGGTGGTGAATGTAATTCTGGCAATTTCACTTTCCCACCCGCGCAGCAAATTCCCGCTGTTTCATTCTTAAATTTGAGGGCACTGCAATACACGCATAATTTATCCATTTTTCCAATAACCACACTTGGATGAAGACTAATCATAATTATCATTGTAATGGAATGCACTAAGATTTAATTCAACGTGCAGTGTTCGTCTGGATCGAGCATTGCGTACTCCACAAGTTTCCAGTCTTGCTTCATGTTGCTCGACTGTTTCAGATGAACGGGTTTGAGCTTTGCGTACTCGAGCTGTTTCCAGTCTTGCTTCCCATTGCTCCACTGTGTCAAAGGTACGGGCTTGAGCGTTGTATACTCGAGCGGTTTCCAGTTGTGCTTCTCGTTGCTCAACTGTTTCTGAAGCTCGTGATGACTTTTTCTTTCGCGCTTGAGGTGTGGAAAAACCAATAGCTTTTCGTTTGGGTGGCATTATTGATTTTACAGCAAAAGTATTGCTTTGTGGCAAATATTACAAATGCATGTGATATCTGTTATTAAATGTCGATAGGCAATGGTAATTTCACATTTAACACCACATGTTACGTCACACACAAAATGAAATATCGCTGTTTGTATCTGATTCAATTAATTTACGATATTTTTAACATTAATTGTTTTAACATGTTAGGAAGTACAATGCATTTTTGGCAGTACAATTCCAGTTGTGTAGGGGTCACATTACTTTATAAATCATAAATTCCAGCGTTACAATCTAGATGTTATTATAGTTCAATACCTTTATTGTCTATGGGGTAATTTAAATACTTAAGAAATCATCGATTCATGTCAAATGTCTTTTCATAAAACAAAACAGCTCCGAAATTCTAACACTCTATTATAGAATTACTCAAACATTGCTTTTCAAAACCATAATATGTTTACACAAAATTCAAGCTTATTTATAAAAACAACAAAAATACTCTCTACACTAAACATGCAACAATGTGTTGTCTCTGCTCTTAACAAATTTTCTGTCTGTTTTCATTTGTTCAAGGGTTGTTGGTTTGATAGCTCTGTTTGAAATTATATTGATGAAGCTCATTTAAGACAACAAAATGAATGTTAGGCCGCCGGCCCAAAGGATATATTGTAAAATGTTTGCATTAATTCAGAAACCTACTTATTATGTAACACAGAAACTGAAATGTCGTTATTTGTATTTGATTCAATTTCATCCACCCATGAAATAGCTCTGTTTGAAATTATATTTTTATAGTTCAATTAAGAAAAAATGGAATTTGGTGCCCCCGACCCCAAACAGAATATTGTGAAATGGTTGTAATAAATTAGAAACCTTTGCGGCCATGCGCACAACTCGCCAACTTCTTATCGTAATGGGATGAATGGTAAAGGGACGCAAATGGAAATTATATTTTTATAGCACCAATGCACTGATACCCACCCAAAAAAGGAATATTGAACAATGGTGGAACTAATCTAGAACCTACTTACTATGTAACATACAAACTGAAATATCACTCTTTGTATTTGATTAAATTCAATCCACCTATGGAATAGCTCTGTATGAAATTATAGTTATAAAGCTCTTATCAGAAAAAAAAACGAATTTAGGGCCACTGGCCCAAACGGAATATTGTAAACTGTTGTTCTAATTTAGAAACATTTGTGGAAGTGCGCATATCAATTCACCAAAGTTTTATCGCAATCGGATGAATGGTATAGGAATGCATAAGATAATTATAAAGACAATAAAAGGCAAACGCATGTAGGGCCCCGGCAACAAACTGAATATTGTAGAATTGTTGTATTATTTCAGAAACCTACTTATTATGTCCGACACACAGTTGTTTAATGTTGCTATTTGTATTTGATTAAAAATCTATCCATCGATGCTTTAGCTCTGTTTGAAATTTTATTTGTATAGCTCATATACGAAAAATAGAACATAGGGCCCCTGGCTCAAAACGGAATATTTTTAAACAGTTGTAATAATTCAAAAAGCTTTGCGGGCATGGGAAAAACATCTTACTAAAGTTTTATCTCATTCAGATGGTATAGGAGCGCATACCGAAATTATTAATTACAAAGCTCATATAAGAAAAAAAAAGATCTTGGGGCCAACGGCCGAAAACAGAATATTTTAAAAGTGTTGTAATGACTCTGTAAAATGCGCGAGGTTATGGACAACAACTCACCAAAGTTTTGTCGCAATCGCATGAACGGTGTAGGAGCGCATACGGTTTGAAATTATATTTATATAGCTCATATAAGAAAAAACGAACATGGGGCCCGTGGCTCAAAACGGAATATTTTAAAACGGTTATAATTATTCCCAATCCTTTGTGGGCGTGCTCGCAGCATCTCACCAAAGATTTAGCGCATTCGGATGAATGGTGTAGGAGTTCAGACAGAAATATATTTTACAAAGCTCTTATAAGAAAAAAACAAATTAAGGGCCATCAGCCAAAAACGGAACATTTTATAAGTGTTGTAATGACACAGTTAAATGCCCGGTTAGGTGGCCAACAACTAACCAAAGTTTTGGCGCAATCGCATGAATGGTGTGGGAGCGCATATTAGACATACAGACATACATTCATTTTTATATATATATATATTTAAGGTGGTTATCTCTTTCCAATGATATGCTCTTTGTATATATCAGAAGTTCTTTTTATACTATATGATGATACCTTGTCCAATGTACTTTCAGCAAATTATACTTGTATGGGTCTCTGAATTCATTTAGTTTGGGATTTTTGTCATTTTTGACAAGCATATGAAAATGCTAAAAATGGCTTGACCGTATAGAAAAACTTTCTTGACAGTTATAGTGTTGACTTAAAAGTTATGTATTTAAATGTAAGAATGTCTCGAAAGTGGTCGGTTTTCATTAATTTTTTTTTTTTAATGTGTCCATTTTCTGAACTACCTTTTATATATTTTCTAAACTGCCTTACTTTGAGTTGTACACTATCTGTTTGTACCGCTAATTGGATAGCAATAGCTTTTTTGGTTTAATAGTTTTGTCCTTTAAAATTCTTTTTTTTCTCGACAATTATTGTTAACGACGCCTTATACTTGAATTATCACATTTTATGAAATATAATATTAATAAATTAACTCACAATTCATGTGTTTTGTTAAACGTTGTTTTGTAAATGTCTCCTCCAAGTTTGAGCGCTCTAACTTTAAAATCCAAAAAGATACAAACAAAATAGTACAAAAAGAGTAATAATTCGATCACAGTTTTAAAAATTAAATACAAAGGCAAATAGTGGGGAAAAATAAAGCACGAAAAAATTCATAACTTTTCTCCTAAAAGTGATAGATTATCTTGGTGTCATTAGAAAGCTCAAAGTCAACTCTTTCCAATGATATGCTCTTTGAGTATGAATGTCAGATGTATTTGAAAATTTGAGTACTATATACTGTAAGGCAAGGCATCCCCTAAAAATAATACTGGTTTTGGACTACTTATTTTGAACTGTCAACTTTTGCACATGACAAATTAATTAAAGCTTTCTATGACCAATGAGTTAATAGTGTTTGCACACGGCACATATATTCTCTTATGAATGAAACTATGAGAAAAATACTATGGTAGTAGGTAGTATAGCACACGCAAGTGACTAGACAATTACAAAAAGGGCTGATTAATTAGCTTAGCAAAGAAATGTTGTGAAGATGTTAGATTTATATCTATATAGTTTTAATAGAATATATATGCTTTAATGGATTTAGCAAATGTGTACCTAATAAATTTAAGCTGGCTACCATACACCCGTCTCCTGTCCATTCTCCATCACTGTATTGTTTTCTGTGAGGTCATCATTGACACAGACATCAAAATAAACTGACACTTTTTTCCTGAGCTGTAAAGACTTGAATAGCTTAATATGATGTACCAACTCTTCCAATGTTTATCTTTGGCTATTTCTAGGGCTGTCCCGGGTGGTGACCCAGATATCTGGAAATGTGAAGTGTTACAAACCATGGTAGAGTTACATTTGAATATTAAAATTAAGTCCACTTGGTGTTCTCCATTTTAAAAAAAAAAAAACTTTATTACAGTGGCAAAATGATCTTGAGGAGATTATCTCATTAGGAATCAATGATCCTGACCCATGGGTTGCAACTATTGGTGAGATAATGAGGGATTTTCCATCAACTGGTGCTCTGCTTTTGGTTGAACAAGAAAACAGATCTGATTCTAATATGTTACTTTGCTTAGATGAAATAAAAATGTTAGGTAAGTGTTAGAAGGTTTATATAATGATAGTTTCATGAAACTCTACTTGTCACCCCAGGAGCAAAAAAATGTGAAATTGCACCCTTTCTAAGTTTTAGCTAAAAGCACTAGTTTAAAAAAATACAAATGCACTATATGGTTTAACAAAAAAATTAACTAAATTCACTTATAACTTTGTTACAATAAGTTTGGTCAATAGTCTTTAATATACATTTTGATACGAAAGAAAATTTAGTACTGTGGATGTCCATGAATTGGAATGACTTAAATTTAAATATCTTCCATTCCTTGAGATTCCTTTTCATGATGAAAAAGTGATACTTCAATTAAAAACATTTAAATTGATTGCACCATTATTAATTATAACATTTATTTGGAGTTTCCAGGTGCTCTTTTATTTTTTTTTCATTTTGAAATACTCACAGCTCATAATTCAACAGTAAGTATGATGCCTCTTGAATGTCAGTACTTAAATAAAGCTGCTTTGACTGCGGCTGCAGGACATATACCGGAAGCCTCTAAGCACTTTACTGTTAAAAGGAAACCAAAATCTGCAGCCTTAAGAGCTGAAATAATTCAGAAATGTAAGTATCTTTATATAATGTAGAATTCACACTTTTTCAAATGTGTAATTTTTGTTTCAGATGCTCATGTAAATTTCACACGAATGTGTTTAATTAATGAGAAAAAGCAAAAAAATAACCAATTTTCAGCATTATCTGTCATCTTATTGAATAATTGGTAATACGCTGTTTTGACACATTATTTTTCCAACTGAAACTCCTCATTATTTAAGATAAGCTAGATAGTTTGTTGTACTAGGTTTTTTCAAGCGGGATCTAGTCCAATTTTTCTTGTATAAAAATATTTCTTGGGAAATCCATCTATGCATGGCCACTATTCGGACCTGGGTCTCTTTAGACTAAATGCTATTCGGATGTCATTTGTGGTTGTTTATTTTAGTTTAACTGAAGAAGTAAGTTTTCAAACGTATAGTCCATTCAATTATCTTTCATTTGATACCAAATTTTGTCTTACAAACCCAAAAATAATATTTTTAATATTTTTTAATAAACCCTACCTCTCACTTCTGATACCGGGTCCGAATAGCCGCAGCCAATAATTAATTTTATATTGTTTTTTAACTTTTATATAAAATATTTTATCCTGGGAAATCCCATGATGAGTGTCGCATTTTTCCTGTTTTCCTGGGATAAGGAAAACCTTGGGAAATGAGAAACCCCATTTAATGCAAAATAACATAACATTTTTTTCCTGACTTTCCAAGACTTAAGTAGCTTGAAATGACCTACTCTTCAAATGTTATTAATTATTTTCTAGGCATAAAAATTGCAATAGGGTGATCCATCTCTTGGTCTGTCTCTAGAGTAAAGTTTTAGAGTATTCTAATAGAGTTTAAGGTCACTTTTTAAATGAAAAATCTATTTTGATTTTTATGAACGGCAAAAATGTTATT
Organism: Omphiscola glabra; assembly: GCA_964017045.1. Lineage (NCBI taxonomy): Eukaryota > Metazoa > Mollusca > Gastropoda > Lymnaeidae > Omphiscola > Omphiscola glabra. Next base: position 37,526,314 of record OZ024794.1, on the reverse strand, counting down.
AAGCTTATATAAAATTGACTGAAACACATTTATTACACTCAGTCATTTGTTCAGATCCATGAGTTAAATTCCCTAATTACTTTACAGATCTTTGCTAGCTTGGAGATATTTTGCACCATTGATTTTTTTAAACGTGTTTGAGATGGGGGGTATCATCTAGAAGAAAATAATATATACCTTACACTATTTAAGAATTGCACTAAAAAGTAATGAAATAATTGACAATCTTTAATTTTAAATGTCTTGTAACATGATCATACGAGGAAGAAATTTTTTCTGATTTTTTAATTCTTAATTAAATACTCTTTCCTTTTGTTTATTTATTCTTTTAAAGCATCTGAAAGTCTTTCAAATAAGCGAAATCATGCATCTACTTCTGTTCCTATCAAATCTAGGAGTTTTGCTAAAACAATGGATATTAGTAAGTATTATAAGTTTCAAATTAATTAATTTCAATGTTTGCCATACTAAAAAGTTTTGCTTTTTTACTTAGTTTTTGCAATTTTTGGATTTATACACACTTTTTAGTTATATAAATATTTTTTTTACAAAAGTTTATTATTTTATTTTTGTCGCCAGAATTCTATCAAAACTTTGCAAAAATATTTAGAAGAGTAGATCTTATGATCAACAAATTAACACTGATCAAATTGAAACTTAATGTCTATAGTCTATTGGTCTTTTCAAGGGAACCATTGGTTTTTGAAGGAAAGGACAATGGTAATGAATGATTTTAAGACTAAAAATAGTAATTACAGTATGTTGGGCTCCTAAAGCCCATTGATCCCTAAGTACCACTCCTACAATTTAGTACACTTGTTAACATTCATTAAGTAGGCTTCATGGCCACTTGTCAGCAGATTGTGTATAGTGGGTTTTAGAATATTTTTGTCTGTAATTTAGTTTAACATCACACATATCACTCCTTTTGGTAAATCTGAACAATAGTTATCTTATATTAAATATAAGTATACTTTAATTTTCTATGTAATATTTGTATTAGTTACCCTGCTTCAGTTTGAGAGTATCACGGCTTAAACAAACAAGAAAGTAAATCAATTTTTTTTAAGCACAAGATGGATAGGAGAAGCAAATCCAGATACTGGTACTTAAACAAATTATTTAACTGAGACTTACAAGAATATAGAATATGAAAATATTTAATAAATTTACCACTTTAGTAGACTTTCATGCTTCTTTTAAGATAAATTATTCTACAAAAATACACTAAGAATTCAAACAAATTTGATGTAAGATTTTTAAACATTTGATTTATGAATCTAGTGAAATTTAATAACAATAAATATTTTAATCAAATTAAGTATTGTCGATAAAATTTGTATGCATTTGTTTACTGAAATATGTTTTTAAATATTTCTTGAACATTTTAGCACCACTGAAAACCACTCCAAGTCGAGCGCTCATAAACAATTCAGATTTCCGGTCTCCTACTAATTCCTTGCGTCTTAATACATCTGCAACTCGATCACCTGTTACGCCATTACCAATTACGCCCAGATCAAGCTCTTCTAAGAAAGACAGCAAAATTAAAGTAATTTTACTTTCTACTAAAGTCATAGATGGTGTTGAGCATATTAAGTTCCTAGCGGCTGAGCATCACTCCTAATTTGGACCTTTTGATTGGATGGGGAGGATAAAAAGTATGAAACTGACTTAACAGATCTTGATGGGGTGGTTTAGAGCCACTTGTGTGAAAAATTGGAAATCTGAGTAACGTATTTTGTCAAAGACAGGCTTATTATATATTATTTAATTTTTTAACATTTGAATATTTGAAATCCAAACCATCTAAAAAAGATGTGTGCCAAAGTAGTATTTCTTTCAACAACCTATACATTTACCACATTTTTTAGTTATCTGTTATTAATATTTTAGTCTTTCATGTGCTAGCAAAAATTGCTTGCCAAAGTTTGCTAATTTTTGTTTTAATTCAGTTACTCGAAATAGAAGAAATGCCAGTAGGAGCAAAAGAAGCAAAAAGACGGAAAAAAATAGCAGGTTGGTTTTTTTAATTAAAATTTTAAAAAATTGAAAATCATGAATTTTAAAAATATTTTTTAATCAAATCATTTATATAATTTAAACTCCTGGCCCATTTGTGAATAAAAGAAAAAAAAAGAAATACATGTACGTAATTTTTGAAAATTATTGTACTTGGTTGAAAAATATATATTATTAATTATTCTTTTTTTCTTTGAAAAATTGCCTTGGTTAACTTAAAGTTTAAAAAAAATGTCATATAGTCTTGTAGAATAGTTAAAAAGGGTATTTCCCCAATATTAAAAAGAACTTTTTATTTTGAAAACTCAAACTAGTGGTCAGCAAAAGCAAAATTAATGGTTAAAAAAAGATTAACACCCATAATAAAAATAAATGAATTTATAAAGGAATCACTTTAAAATTTCCTTTTTCTCTAGATCAGGGGTCACCAAACTTTTTTCACAGTGTGCCGATAACTGACAAAATGACAAGCGCAGGCCGCATAATCATTCTGCACATTTCCAACACACCCCTTGTTTAATGGCAGTAGATGCCGATACTTAGGAAATATTTAATTATTGCCATTTACATCAAAATATTTGATAACTTAGTAATTTAAACAAGAATATTTTAATTTGAGGTGTAAAAACCAGGTAGAGTCCATATTTAAATGCAAAACGTTGGCATGGGCAACCATGCACAGTCACTTACATGTGCTATTTTCATAGTTTCATTCATAAGAGAATGCAAGTGCTGTGTGAAAGTACTATTAAATCATTGGTCATAGAAAATAAATAAGTGGTCCCAACCAGTATTATTGACTTGCCTTATATAGACTATATACATATAATGAACACTAGACTTCGTAAAAAATCATCCATATTGTATTTAATGTAATAATGTATCTTACATAGCTAGATAAGTTATAATTTATTTATAATTGCAGAATATTGTTGAAATAAATTTTATAAATAGAACTTTTATTAATTAGCATTAATGAATATATATAAGTTATATAAAACTATCATTAAACAAGAGTTATTGTGCATGATGCAATCAGCGGAGTGGGGTCACAAAATGTGAAGGTGCAGTCCATAGTGAAAAATACCAAACGAACTGACACTTTTAAATTCATAGCTCAAAAACTTCTGAAGCTAGAAAGTTGATTCTGGTTTCATTTTTTATTTGAAGTGTGCTCTGTGTAACTGTAATATTTTAATAACTTTTTGGAATTAAAAATTTTCTTTAACCTAAGTACTTGATTCTAAACATAATATTTAAATTTTATCACGTCTAATGCAGCGGTTCTCAACCTGTGGGTCGCGACCCCTTGAGGTTTGCATGACCTTTTTCCAGGGGTCACCTAAGAGTATCTGAAAACACATATGCTCTACTGTTATGAAGTAGAACCGAAAATAATTTTGTGGCTGGGGGTCGCCACAACATGAGGAACTGTATTAAAGGGTCGCAGCATTAGGAAAGCTGAGAACCACTGGTCTAGTGTTTCATGAGTTGTATCAAGCAAATTCAAGTCCTGTCAGCTGGCCTGATGAACTGACACCACAGGCGAGATCCGGCCTGCAGGCCATAGTTTGGTGACCCCCCTTTCCCCCCCCCCCGGTCTCGATAAATATTGTATGTTTTTGTTAAATTTCTGCCCTGTTCCAAGGGCCAGGAGCTCATACAAATTCTTCTTTTTTTTTACAACCATGGTCTTTCCATATATGCAGCTACCTCCTCTGCCTGCTTTTTTCCTTGAACATTCAGTATTTTTATAAACATTTTTACATTTTAAAATATAGATATGGCACAGGAAGCTCAAAAAAAGGAGAAGGAGGCGGCATTTGTTTCATCGGGTGTCAGCCCATCCTTAACAGTCTCAACTTCTTCCTCAGTAGCGCCATCTTACACTCCAGATTATGCTGCTGGACTGATAGCTCCAGCAACTTCGGTATGCTTATAATCCAACATAAATGCTATCATTTATAAAGGCAATGCTTTTATAATCCAAAAGTTATTTTTAGTTTATTATGGGCTTTTATGGTACTAACTATTTATATTTGATAGTTTTTCTTTACACCTTAACCCTTCTGGTACCGACCTACTTTTTGCTCCAATAGCCTCTCAGTACCGGTTATTATTTTGATATCTATTCCCTGTGGCCCAGACATTATTTTGAAATGAGCCAAAATTTGATAGTTTACAGATCAGCACAAAAAAATTCATAATCGGTTGATTTTCATAATTTAACAGGCAAAATAAAATTCAACTATTCCCCTAGCGAATAACATTCTTCCCGAAACTATGGTGAAAGGTTTTATCCTCGTTTTTGTGTTTATATTAGATACCCTTTAAGTGGTCGTAAGTCGTCATCAATAGCGATAGGTAGCGCCATGGAAACAACGAAATTCAGATCCGCACAGAAAATTCAGTAATTGGTAGATTTTCATAATTTAAAAAGCAAAATAAAATTTAACTATTCCCCTAACGAATAAGCATCCTGCCCGAGACTATGGTAAAAGGTTATATCGTCGTTTTGGTATTTATATTGACACCCCTCTATGTTGCGTAAGTCGTCATTAATTCCGCTAGGTGGCGCCACGGAAACAACAAATTCAGATTAATTATAAGTTAATACAAAAAATTCAGTAATTGGTTTATTTTCATAATTTAAAAAGCCAAATAAAATTCGATTATTCCCCTAACGAATAAACATTCTGCCCGAGACTAAGGTGAAAGGTTATAGCCTCGTTTTTTGTGTTTATATTGGATACCCCTCTATATGGCAAATAGACGCTGGTGAAAAAAGACGCGCTTGGGCCGTAGGGAAAAAAGTAGGTCACTGCAAAAAGACGCGCTGGGTACTGGAAGGGTTAAAATTGGCTTGCCAACTTTTTATAAAGAGTTAATCAAATTGTAAATAGGACTTAAATGTTTTCTTAACTTTACATATTTAGGAGCTATTGTGGTGATTTGCTTGTGGAAATCGGGGCACAAGTTCATTCATGTATTTTGAACCTTAATTTTATCAAAAAGCTATTAAAATAATTTTCATTACTGGTACCTCCGCCTTAGCCACTTATTCTGTATCTAATTCGAAGTGGGGAGAAAGGCATCTGGTAAAAAATGAAATTGACATTTGCATTGACATTGGGGTGGTAATGAACTTGGTACCTTGTGTGGTGTCATTATACATGGGACAGACATTGAGTACAAGGGAACGTAAATGTTTGTTACTAATGGGTGTTTAAAAATTTTAAAAACCTTTATGAGGATGTTGTTCGTGCTTTAAAAAAATTGTTTGCTAAATTTGTTTTTATTATTCTCAGAAAATGCCTATTACAATTTTGAGTGTTTCATCAACAACTCTGTCACAACCATCTCCTGCTTATTTACCCAATTCTTCAAGGCAGAATACACCAAATACATCTTTAACAGGTTAGTGAAATGATTTACTTATATCTTTTTCTATCTGTATGCAATTTTTTAACATCAGTTGTGTATTTGTGTCTATGTTTGACCATATTTTATTTAGTAAAAAACTGCTCCAAAATTAATTTTTTTTTAAACAACTTCATTGAGATTTAAGGATAATATATTAGGAACTGCATTCACAACCTGTGGCATAATATATTATTACAGCCACTAAAAAGCAATTTTACCTCCCAGGTTTGATGATTCGTGTGCAAAGTCATACAGTTGTTTGCAAAGTTTTACAGCATCAATTTTTTTGTGCAAAATTTTGCAGCCCACAAACACAGACACACAGAAATTACATAAATTAAGTGCAAAAACTTTTATGAAATTATATTAAGGAACTATAATTAAACAATTATCAGAAATGTCACAATAGTTCAATCAAAGCTATATTTATTTCTTTATTTATCCCTTATTTTGGTCAAACAACTAAATGCCAACACACTCACTACTAATGGGCACTAGTCATGACTCATTTCTGGCATCTGTCTTTCAACAAGAACACATTGTCAAGGTTGATCTTATGTCCATCATTCAGATATGATTTAATCCTCATAACTGTGTCAAAATGTAACTCTTCCAGCCTATTTTTCTAGATTGTATTTGTATTTTATAGTGTTCATTAGGCTGAATCCACGTTCACATTGGGCCCTTGATCCAAGCAATGTACCGGTATCAGAAATATCAAACATAATGGCAATGTTGCTGAATTGTTCCTCATTCATTACAAATTGACCCTTGTCTTTGAAAGTCTGCATCAATGTACATTTCATTTTTCTGCAAACACAAATATTAAGTTACAATACTGATCATTAACATTAATTGTCAGAATGTCATTAAAAAAACCGTGCTTAACCGAAATTAAAATCTTAAGTGTTGACTAAAGCTGATATCTCAAAGATGTGCCATTGCATCAACTCACTTTCAGGGAAATGAGTCCAGGTGCAAACATAAACAGTCAATGAATTTTTTATTATGTTTATATTCTTGTCGCTTGCAAGCAATTCAGGAACCTATTCGGTCCACTGCACATTTTCACCAAGGCACTGCGCACCAAGCATAGTGATTCTAACATTTACAAACTGGTATGCTTTGATGGGATTTTTTCATTGTAGCAGCTTGCATAATTCAGCAAGTTCACCAACAACTGCGGGTCCCTTAGTTTCTTCAAACTATACTTATTTACTTAAGTTAATACAGGTGTACATGCTCCTTGCTGCATTTAATCAACACTTGTATGTTTCTCAGCAATGCTCATAAAGCAAATTGCTGCAAGAGCCATCTGACTTCATTCAATGGTCTAAAAGCTACATAATCACATTCCATCACCTTAGCTCAGTGCTGTCTAAACTGCGGGACATATGCAGCCTGCGAGCTAATTTTAAAGGGCCCGCCACAGCTTGAGAAATTATTTTCACGATGTCTTAAAAAATAGAACAGTTTATGGGTGGAAAAATTTGTAATAGCAAAATATGATCCCAACTGGTCTGTGGTCTGTGTAACAACTAATCTTTATTCCTCATTCTACATTCTTTTTATACTTCACATGACATGATCACTCACTCCATTTCTCCAACCAATATTCATACTATTAAGTTTAAACATGACAACAACACAGGCCAATCACGTCACATAGTTCACTTATTACACACAACAATAATCGTGAGTCATGCATACTCACGATTATTCAGTATCAGTAATTCATGTAAGCACATCAGCAGAGCACCCATTTTAGAAGCTGGATAATATAAAATTGGATGGTATCTTCTCCTTCTTGCTGTTGTTTGTACAGGAGAAAGGTGTTACTGGGTATCTTGTTAAATTACTAATGGCAATGGGAAAGATGGATATGGATGTTAAGTCATTGTAAAATTGTCCTTGTCCCCACCAAAGGGATCAATTTAGATGAAATAGATAGGTGAGCAACATGGGTTAATTACTGTGCTTCGTGGGATGATAATAACACGAGAGGAAAGTCTTCGGGACAGAGTAATTGAGCTGGGAACTAAAGGTGTCACAATTGAATGACTATGGTTGGCAGTGGGACCCATTTATGGCAACATCAGATAATCCAGTCCATCCTGTATTTTTGTGATGTCGGGGACAAGTACCTGTTATTCAAAGATTTTAGTATGAGATGTTCAATGATTGGAAAGCAGGATTAAATCATTGTTTGTACAATCAGTGTGGGAGGAATTGTGATAGACAGTGGGAACGAATCTTTGGAGTATTTTTTATAACAAACCTAAGAATGTGTGGCCAAATAAATTCTGGATGATGTATGTTTCTTCTGATACATTTCCACAACTATGGAAATTTTGTTACAACATTTTGACCATATTTTTGGAAGCACCACATCAGTGAAGCTGGATTCTTTATAATGACCAACATCAAGTCCAAAAAACATAATGCTTTGACTGGTGAACATTTAGAAATTCTAATGGCAGGTGCTACTGATACTAACTCAAATAAAGAATATTGTACAATTGATAGCAAAATGTGTCAATAAAAAGGGTTACAGTTTTTATTAGCTTTATTTATATTCTTGATGAGCTAATTATGGTATTGGATTTATGACTCTTTATGCATTAGGTAAGAAGTATTAACATACCCGTTTACTCTTACGATTTTGGCGTACAGTGTACGATTTTGAGGTGTATACATTGTCTTTTATGTTAATTTTTTACTATTAAGATAATGTATTGAATGATTTTGTAACGATATTGTACGATTTTAGGAGTTTGAGGGTAAACAGGTCTGTATTAATAATATCAATAATTTTCTAAAAAGTAAAAAAAATTCTTTTGAGATGTCATGTGCTGCCCTGGGCTTTGGGAAAATATTTTTTGACCCATGTAGTCAAAAAGGTTGGACAGCACTGCCTTAGCTAGTTGGATAAACTGTGCTTTCCATATTGTCCACCTTCTGAACAATGTATACACTGTCCTGTTGTATGTTTCAATGTCTGCCATTAAAGACATATCTTTGCTAGTATCATTGATGCCTAAATCTTCATGATTAGCAAATCGATGTTTCTCCATTTGATGTGGAATACGTTTGCAGAGAAAAAGAATTGCTGCAACTTCAGTGCAACTCCATTGGTCTTTCCATGTATAACCAATGTGCTTTGTGGGGTAAACATAACCATTTTCTTCACGTCCAATGAATTCTCTTAATATAACTGTTATTGCTGATTCCACAGATTCAATGTCTCATACTGACAGAGACAAAATTACAACCAACACTGTCTTGTAAACATTACTGGGATATTGCCAAATCTTTTGTATTAGATTTTAGGACTTAAATATACCATCCCGACTCCAGGGAAAGTCGACTGCTGACGCTGACAAACAGATTGCCTTGGGCTGGGATGGCCTCCATCAGTATTAGGTTGAGTGAGTGTGGGCAGTGCTATCCTGGCAAAGGGAGATCTCCCATGTGCCGCTTCACCGCTTGATAATTTGGGCTTGGGGGGTGCTTGGGTGGGGGGCATAAGTTCAAAATTTTGTCATTGATATATCAGTGCTCTCGTCTAATTTTCATGTTTGGACTTTTGGATTGCAAAATTTGCTATTTATAGCATCCTTCACTACAGAATTGTTAGAATCCACAAACTCAAAAGCGTATTTCCTAATGAACCAGCTATCAGGCACTGGTGCTTTCTCACCTGTATAATTATATATGTATTGAACCACATTCATAGATGACTTCATTAGAGGCTGAAAGTGATTTTCTGATTTTGGCTGAAACTGAAACCAGGCCGAATGTTAAAAATGACTTTTTGCCGATACAGAAGCCGAAACCAAAAGCTTTAACGAGACTTACGACCGGAACCAAAAGTTTAACAAGACTTTTAACTAAAAGATTTTGATAATTTGAAATTTGTTTACGTGAAAATTCTTCATACATCAACAAATGATGGGGGAAATAATATTTACATTCTTGTTATAAAAAAATTGAGATCATCTTGAATATTAATGTATAAAAATCTAATGAATGCTTTGGCTTTTACCATTTTAATTAAAAAGTAATTGAAATTTTTTCAAAGTAGTATGGTAATGGAAACTTTGACGGGGGTGGGGGGGGGGGGTGGGTGCAAAATTTATGCAAAATAGACTGAGTGCCATTAGCTTTTATAATATTATTACAACGCTACCTAGACATACCTTATTTTCACGTAAATAAAAGGAAACCACTGGATTTAGCCTAGTACCATAAATTTAGTCTTTCTGTGCTGGTGACATAATTATTTAGTTCAGTGACCAACCTCCCCCACTCTCATTGGTGGGGGGAAAATATTTTTCAACCAGGTCTCTTAAAATCGTAGTTCTGGCAGGTCGCGGCTGAAAATCGCAAAAGTCATCTCAAATTCATAAATTGGTAACCAAAATAGTAGCTCTACTAAGCCTGCAGTAGCCCTACTATATAAATATTATAGGAAACAGTGATACATGCTCATGTGTGTTGTTTTGTCAAAACAGTGTTTATCAGCATGATAATGATGCATTTCAATAAATGAATTAATTGAATAAGCCTAAGTTTCCCTAATGTTTCTTTAAAAACAAAACAAAAATAAAAATTGGAAATATTACCATTCCCTAGGATTATTTAATATTATTCGCCTTTGCCTATCACAACATTTAGGAACATGATATTGATAATGATAAATCAAAAGGAATATCACAAATAAATGATATTGAATAAACATAGGGTTCCAAATTTTGAAGAAAAAAAACACCTAAATAATAATAATATAAATATTATCATTTCCGTAGTTTTTTTTCAAAAAAACTTTTTACATTTGCCTAGGCCTAATTGAAATTTAATCTTGGGAAGTAAATGACAAGTATGTCATCAATCAGCTGTGCGCAGTTTTCGAAGAGGGTCAGTCATATAACATGCTATGACAGCATTGTTTCAAGCAATTATGAATATTAGATTCTTGGCCTAGAGACTTTTGGTAGATGACAGAAAACCTTAATTTTCAGCCGGATGGCCAAAAGTCTCAATCACTTTCGGCTGAAACCGATACTAAACAGAAAGTTAACTTTTCTGTTTCGCCCGAATTTGAAAATAAACTGAAAGCTAACTTTTTTCACTTTTGACCGAAACTACACCGAAAGTGATCAAATGGCAACTTTCGGTGCCGAAACCAAAATTCGGTCAGTCTTGAGTCTTTATGTTGATAGCCAAGAGGGTGTTGTCAATCTAAATTTTAGCCTGGTCTTGTGAAGCACTTATATGTTGTGCTGCTTCTTGTCTTATGCCTCGATCAGCAACACTTTTTGTAAGCATTTGCAGTACACCTCCTGACTATAGAGAACAAAGTCTCTGTACAGCATCTGCATATTTTTTGCTTGATATGTCATTTAAGATGATCCAGATTCCAAGCCACCCACCTTTTACCATTAGAGAATTCACCTCCTGCATTACCCTTGAAGCACATTTCACAAACAACATTATTGTCAATATGATAATACTATACAAATTCATCGCACAGTCTGACAGTTCGCTCTAATGAAAAATCTTGTAATACTGCACGCACAAATTCATTGCGTCATTCCGTTCTTAATTTGATCTTCAATTTTTCTTACCAAGCGATGATGCTGACTTTTCTTTTAACTGAAGTTTACAAGTAATTAGCCATTATACTTAAAATAAGCTAGATGATACACATTCACTGCGCAGTCAGTGCCATGAACTTTATATGAATAGTTGAAAAGTTGCGAACGAAGCTAGTTTGTTCTTGTATGTATCAATAATTATGTAAATCAATAGTTTTACCTAAAATGTAGATGACAAAAATATTGATCTGATGGCAAATTAAGCACATGGATTTAAAAAAAACTATATAATCGGCTTTAAAGTGCACCATATTTATTCGAATTTATTCTTATCTAAATTTGCTTCAGTGTGACTCAAAAACTGCCGCGCTGTCACACGGCTGCATAGGCTGTGCAGTGAGAAGAGAACATTGCTTATAAGTTCAAATTTTCTTAGTCTCTGTTGTTCCTTGTTTTTTTGTCTGCTGATGAAGGGCTTCTAACTGAAACATCAAATTTGATTGTTCTCTTTTTTCTTTTCAAGCTTTCCCCCATGTTGTTCTAATTACTTGAAATTTCTGACAAGCTAAAAAAATTATGGCTTCAAAAATATTATTTACCAAAATTCAAAATTAATTTTATGGAAACTATATTCATATAAAGAGAAAAAAAACACTGACATTTCTTTCTTTCCTTTAAGTTAGTAACGGTGGCAGGTTTTCATTTAGCAGTTTGGACAAAATTGTGTTATTAAAAACTGTTCATAGTATAATTCTATAAATCAATAAAATTAAACACTGAAATAATTTTTAATTCATACAACTTTGTTTATTGTAATAATAATTTTCCAGGAAGTTCTATATTGTTGTACGGAAATGTATAATGGGATTTAAAAAAGCTATTGAAATGTTAGTTTAGTTCTATTCATTTCTATACTTTCATGGGGATTTTCTCTACACATGCCCTTTGTAATACTACGGGAACAAAATCCCACTGGGAACATGATCCCACTGAGGAATAGAATGCTAAAGGGGAACGAGATCCAACAGTAAAGTGAAACCCACTGGTAACGCCATACCACCGGCTAACAGGATTCCATTAGAGAAGAGGATCCCACAGTGAAATGGGATCCCACCGGAAAACGGGATTCACTGGGAGATGGGATCAGGAACCCGCAGAGATCAGGAAAACTCTGGTTTCCAATATCGGGATCACACCGGAAACGGGATCTCATCGGGTTCCCACTGGTATTGGGATGGGATCAAGATCCAAACAAGGTCGGGATCCCTTTTGGAAACTGGATATTATCTGGATTCCATTGGGAATGAAAGGTTTTTTTTCATGGCGCTTAATTTCAATGTTAATTAAAAGGCTGTAATAGTAGAAGTTGTCGTTAGAAATGCTATCGTGGGCAATGCAGGGTATATTGGCTAGTTTTATGATAAGTAGTAAAATTTACAAAACCATCCCTTATAATTATGTTTCAGGTATAGGTGCATTGTCATCAGCAAATCTACCTGTCACCAAACAGAATCTCTCTCAACAGCTTAAAAATCAGTTGTTGCAGCAACCACAAATTCTAAGACCTTCAATACCATCATCTCTTCCTATGATGACTCCAATTCTTATTGCACAACAGCCATTAGCTCAAGCAGCTTCAGTTCTTGCTACAAATGCAGTGAACCCGGGATCAGCATCACTTTCAACAAATATAGTTAAACCTCAACATACCATACTTGTACCAGGAGTGACAAAATCAACTCAGCCCCAATTCATGGCAGTTACATCAGCACCTATGCCCGTCCAGGCTCCCCAAGCAGCCCAAGCACCTGGTACAAAAAAAGGTTTATCACTCACTGTAAGTACTTAAGTTTTTATACTAGTCTAGTTTAAACATTGTGAATTTTTGGTCAGAATATAATTAAATTATATAAAAACAAGTATTTGGCTATTTTTTTAATATCCGCATGTTATTTATTAAGTACTGACTTCTGGGACAATTTATAACTAAAAAAGTTCTATGTAAAGTTCATTATAAGAAAGGCTATCTAGTGATTATAATGACTAAACTTTGCAGGTCTATGATATAATTTAAACTAATTTATGTAAATATCAAATTTCTTGATGGGCAGTCAACAACTTGAACAGGCCCGCATCATCTACTATATAAAGGGCAGTGTGTGTGTCTACTGATGTTCATTTTGATATTAAATCATTTTGCAACCAAATTTGGCATGGTTATGGGAAGTTTTGGTCAAAATCCATTCAACCCAAAGGCTGTTATTTAAAAAAGAATCAAATTTACATTATTTTTACAATATTATTATTAGTAAATGGCTTGCCCTGATAATGATCATGAACATTCAATTGACTAATTTCTGGTGCACTTATTTTTAATAAAGTATTATTGATTTTGCAGAATGGTGCGCTTTCAAACTATTAAAAGAAATATATTTTAAAAACTATAGATTTATTCTAATTTCTTACTATCAAATTTTCTATCATACATTTGGTTTGATTTTTACATGAAGCCTTTTCACAACTTTCAAATCACAATTTGATCAAATTTTGATGATATGCAAACATTTTAATACCAGTATTATTATCACGTGAACAAACACTAAAAAGAAGTTTGTCAATCTAAGACGTGTTTACATTGACTACACTAAGTTGTCAAAATAACAACAGCCTCCAAATAAGAATTACGTTCTTAAATTGGAAAAAAATATTATAGTTAGAAAACTTAAACTATAAATTAGCATAGAGCATGATGTAATTGAAAGACTAATGACTACTACTACTAGTTTCTTTTGCTACGGCTAGCATCTTTGACTTTATCTATTGCCGGTACTATCTTGACCAGCGATAGAGGCACACACAAAAACCCCCAACAATTTTTAAAAATTATAACTTTATTACTGGTACATTTGTGATGACATCCCTTTACTAAGTCTGGGGAAATCATTCCTGAATTATGAATTAAAATTTCCAGTACACTGATTTGTAGTACACTGCACTAGATTTTAAAAATTATATTTAGTACAATTATTGAAACCTTTATATAGGGGCCTACTGGTACTCTAATTTAAATTAAATTCTGTTCTAAACTATAATGGATAATATTTTAGGGAGTGGTAATCTCCTTTTAAAAATAATTTCAAGATGAAAACACCTTATTTAAACCATACAAGTCCAATCAGCAAATCACAAATTTCACAAGGACCCAGTCACCCAGAAACAAAATTAATATTTTATAAAAAAATAAACAGAGCTGAATGAAGTTATCAATAAGCACTACCATTACTAGTAGTATTTACATATTTGAAAATAGGATGTCACAATCATCTTTGATTATAAATTTCCTGAATTTCTGAAACAAAACAAAAAAGGAATACATTTGATTTATTACATAAAAATATACAAATGTATCTACAATTTAAAGGTAAGATGATGCAAGAACTCATTTTAAAGTAAATATATACGTTTGTATTTCCTGTTTATATTTCCCGGGTATCATAAATAAAATATATGTTGTTCATTTTATTCAAGCTTGTGGTGGAAAGCATATCACTAATTAAAAGCCTCCCAAATTTGTATAATAATTTTGCCTTAGTTTAATTGATGCTGTTGTTTTCTATTTTTAGTGTAAATTTTGGGTGGTAAAATGCCTGAAAGATCAGTTTGATAGATGTTGGGTGGTAAGATGCCTAATGGATCATCATACCCAAGGTTGGGAAACCATTATAATTTGATATTAACTTAAAAAGGATGAAATTTCATCACTAAAACTGCAATAACTTTGTTTCTACTTAACATTTATATATTTTATGTAGAATAAAAGTTATTACATGTGATTTAGTGATTTTATGATTATATAAAATTGGTATCAATAGAGAACAAGATTTTATGTTGATACTAGAAATTATCATCGGATGTTATCGAGATTATAATGGCTGGCACTTTGTAATAATTTCTACCTGCTATTGCAAAAGCTCATCACAATTCCTTATTTTAAAATAAGTATCTATGTAATAATGTTTACGTTTCTAACATTAAAAGTTTTAAGAAGTATATTTCGGCCAAATATTATATGCCTTACATACCCCTTTTCGTGCACCTAAATTACAATTTTTTTCCTCTTAAACATGACCTTAAATTAGCAAATCTAAATTATCACTAATTAAATTATTATTGTCACCTAAGGAGTTCCTTGATGGCTGATTTCTATGCTAGAAAAATACTTAAGATATCATGTGTTTTTAAATTTTTCATGCCCCTAAACTAAAAAAAATTTCTCTCAAAATTGTGGAAACTTAATCTTAAATTTACAGCAAAAACTCTATGTACCATTTTAAATATATTTTATATTAACGAAATTTGATATACTGATATCTTCATTAAAAATTTAACCAAAATTTTGCCTTTGTTTTCTAATATATTATCAGAAAATCAGAAAACACAGAATTCTTTTATCTAATGAAGAATCTCTTAACCGTTTTTCACATCTGTAACAGCCTTGAATGTCTTTTTTACAGAAATGTTATTAATGATCCAATCAATCTCATAACCCACTTTACTTTTCGCAAAGTAAAAACAAAAATATATTTTCATTTGTTTTTAGAAAGAAAATCTTAATCCATCTCTATTTTTCAAAATTAAATTTTCATTTTATGTAAAATGATTTGGTTTTGATATTCATGGGTTTACTTCTGTAAGTGTAACCACGTTTTGTTAACGCCATTTATTTTCTTAATAGGTAACCATATATGTTTATTTGTAAAAAGAGAATGTAACATCTCTTTTTCACAACTGTAATATCATTGGATTTAAAGATATTATCATCCACCTAAAAATGTACACACCCTATTTCCTACCCCTGATATATATATGTACCTAAGAAGGTTAATTTCCTTTATTCTGAGGGGTATCTTGTGCTGCCTGGGGCAAAATGAAAGTATCACATCACACCCGTACCCCCTTTCCCCCCAGATTTTAATAAAAATGTAAAATATCATCCCCATATGTACGCAAAAACACATATATTTTTTTTCATGTCCCTGAACTTAATTAAGTTTCTTAAGTCCCATATCCCTTTTACCACACATTGTTTGATATTTCTAAATAAATTAAATAATCCTACCCATAATTCGCTACATTGAAATAGTATAGTTATTTATTTTAACATGAACAACTCTACCGAAGTTCATATCTGTCACATAATTGGGTCTTTAGAAATAGATATCAAAAGGAACCAATTGCAACTTCATATGGTTTGTTCTTATTTGGATGAGTGATAAGTGCATTAGCAAATGCCATTTGGCTATGAATTTTGCTGCACTGATTGACTTAAACAGCATTTTCTTATTAAAAGTGTATTTAAAGGTTAAGTTTTTTTTACGGTACTTTATAAATTTATAAAAGTATATTTTTGGAATGAAAAATAAGTAAAAACTTATTAAGGTTAAATTTTAAAAACTCATTGATTTTTGTATTTGACTCATTGATAGATTTTCTTTCAAAATAAGCAAATAAATGTTTTCCAATTAACTGAAAATACAGTTCATGGGCAAGGAAAAAAAAGGGATGGGGGGGGGGGGGGGGGGTTAACCTTTTTTATGAGGTTACCAATATCTAAGGTATTTAGATATAGAGATTTTAACCTTAACTATTACACAGTTCAGAAGCGAGGCTGTAGTGTAGTACATTTTTTTAGGTGTTAATGTTAGTGTTACGGTACAGATATTTTTATGTGACTAAATTTTTTCTTCAAAACCCTATTATTCTACAAACATTAATTTGGATATATGGATTGATCTTTGAAAATAATTACACATATTTGAATTATAATTGACATTGAATTTGGTTGCTATGCTAAAATAAAAAAAGATAAAATTGAAGAAAAGCGTATGTATTACATATTTTTTTTTAAAATGTCACACGCATATTTGAATTCATAAATAAATAAATAAATTAATGTATGAAATAACTTTCACTATAATGTGAGTTTTTAATATTAATCATATCTTTAAAATTTTAATGACAAACATTTTTAATTTTTTGTTTTTAGAAAGAACAGATGATTGAAGCCCAGGAAATGTTTAAAGCTTCCAACAAAGTGTCACGACCAGAAAAGGCACTCATACTTGGGTTTATGGCTGGATCAAGAGGTACAAAAAATTTCAGTCCATACAAATCCTTTTATTATTATTAAGTTTTAAGCATTGTAAGCTTATTGAATTTCGTTAGTTGGATCCTTAAATTGCTTAAAAATTAGTGCATACAAGCAATTGGTGCATACAAACCCAAACAACTTGAACAACTGTACAGAAAAAAAAAAAAGAAAAATTTGAAAGAAACATAATTTATAACTTTTTTCATTTAATCATGTTTTTAATTTAATCATTTTTTTAATTTATGCAATCTGTGCCCATTTGCTTATTGGTTGAAAAAATTAAATGTCATTGTAAATTTTTCATTGTTAGATGGATGGGATAGTTACACCATTAGGTCGATTTCTGCAAATCGGTTTGGATTTATTTTAACATTGAGAATAAATGCTACAATCTGCTTTGCAGCAAAAGTTTTATATGAAAAATACACAGGGTAGAGAATTTTCTTTATTTCTTTCTTTTAGGTTTCATGTTAATCTCATATGCAAATTCTTTGTACATATGTACAGGCTGTGATTGTCTGTCTCTGAATTTTTTGTATTGTCCTTTAGGTTTTTCTTTACCCTGTGTATATATCTTATTACTTCAACCTGAATGCAGTCTTCCCTCTATTTCTCTATACTAATAGTTTTATAATAGTGTTGTGAATTGGAAATCTCAACACTTGTCACAGCTTTTTGCTGATGCATCACACTAAGGCAATAATTTATCAAATTAGGTCTACTTCTGAGGTCGAAGGCTTTTGTCAGTACATATCATTGTGTAATTCCAATTTACAATTTAATAAATATTAGGTTCCAACTGGAAATAAAAAAATTATATGCAATTCTCATTGTTGCCGGCTGTCAATCTTTACGTACACTTATACAACGAAGAAAATTGCAGCCCCTTTAGTTTTAGAACACTTTAAAGTCATGCTGCAGTAATAAATAGATAAAATGGCTAATGATCCTCATTTTTTTTTAGTTTTATTGAAAAAAATATTTTTTAAATAGAAATTAAAAGAACACTTACCGACATTGAAACTCTTGCCAAGAATTTCTTGAATGAATTATGATTTACTATTCAAAATAGTTACAGTACTACCATACGAAACTGCATATTATTATTAAACTAGAGAGTACCCGGCATGCGTTGCAATGCCACTCAAAGAAAGAAAGTGTTTGCGTTTTAATTATGTTTCTGGAAGAGCTTTTAAATACACAATGTTTTTTGTTTTTCCGTCTGGTGTTTACACGAATAAATCAGAAGGTTTTCCGATGCGATGGCAGGCCACATATAGCTGTCCATGGGAGAAGCATGGGTTTTCCAAATTAGGTCCGCAAACTTGTAGCGATTGTCCATGTACTTTGTTGATGGTCATTGCAAATGCAAGTCGCCCGGAAACTGCAGACATTTGAATTCAAATGGCATATCTGTTGGAATCATTGGGATGCATGGCAACAGTACATCTTCTCCTTTAAATTTTCCATGTAAAATAGTTGCTTCAATGATATTGTTCATCATGTTTTTCACTGAAAGCCTGGTGCCGTTGCAAAGTCGTGGTGGATTTATGTTTGGTAAAAGAATGATAGGCACGCCAATTTTCAGTGTCAAAGCTTGTGACGGGATGCCTGGCAAGTCAAGTGAATTCAAGAATTCCGTTGAATAATTGACCACTTCGTCTTGTTTCAATACAGTATCGATGGACTTGAATGATGTCGTTTCGCCTGGGATTTCATTTTAAATGCTTAAGTTGATGGCATTGACATCATTGTTTTTGGCTGCTAATATAGCGTGTGCACTGAACCACTGATAATTTTTGTAATTTTGTGCGATATTTGGAAAAACTTTATGAATCTGTACATGTCGACATAAATATGATGATTTGAGACATGCATTCAATTCATCAACTGCTGTTGAATGTGGTATAACTGGTAAAGGTTGTCGAAAATCACCCAATAATAAAATGAGTGCGCCACCAAAAAGCTGTTCATTTCCTCTCAAAAATTTTAGTGTAGGATGAAGTGCTTGCTATGTTGTTTTTTATACGCCATAGTCATTTCGTCCCATATAATGAGTTGACATGATTGGAGTACTTTACCCATTCCAGAATGTGTATTTATATTCCTTGTTGGTCTCTCAGTTATTTGCATATTCAACAGCAATTTCAGTGCTGAATGCGCTGTTCGTCCACAATCCAAAAGAGTTGCTGCTATTCCAGATGATGCGATTGCCAGTGCAATTTTTTTTCGAGATCGTATGCTTGCCAAAATAAGTGAAATTAGGAAAGTTTTGCCTTTGCCTCCAGGAGCATCTAGGAAATATAATCCACCGCTTTGAATTGAAATTGCATTCATAATTCTGTCATACACTATGCATTGTTATGGTACCAATTTCAGAAGATTCATTTCAACAAATGTACCCAATTCGTCGATGTCAAAGTGTGTTTCTCGTTGAAAATAACGATAGAAAAGGTTGTTTGCAGATCAATTCGGAGCAGTCATTCTCAACTCTACCAGTGCTATTTTAGTGATTGCCAAACACATGTCCTCAATCGAAATCAATGCCTCATTATACACGTTTGGTGTAAATTGAATGTCCAGATTTTGATTCATTGCACGCAAACGATGTAGAATGTCTTCACTCATGTAGTCTTTGTATTTCTCCCAAAGATCTTTTGGATTGGATGGGAAGCATGTTGTCAATATGATTGAAAACAGAGTGCGTATTTGCTGTGGTTTAGCAATATTCGATGCATCAGAAAGCGAAGTGTCAAAATGAGCATCGTTTTCCAGAAGTTTTAATTCTTGGCAAGCTTCACGATAAGTGGCACATACTTGACTGTTTACTGTTCTCAATTCTTGGAAGGATGTTGGCCCACGTACGTTGATTAACAGAAATCGCAATTAAAAGCATTCTGCATTGTTTGGTGAACAAAGTACAGACTGCCTAATGCGTCGGTCGAAAATAAATTGAGGTGTTCTGCAAATGCTTTACCCTGTTTGTGACGTTGAAAACTTTTTGCTATTGCATTCCATGTGTAATATGTTGACACTTCAGAGTAATGTAGCGTCTTTGCAAAAATATAATTCCTGCACAATGAGAAAAATGCAGTTAACGTTGTTTGCGGAGGTGACTGCTCTTACACATGCATTTTCTAATGTGAAGTACACGCGCTGTCCATTTTCAAGGTGCACTGCCAAATGAACAACTGTTGGATGGCGTTCATGGATTGGAAATGATAAAATGCCCCATACTGCTTCATTGCCATTAATGTAGCGTCCAAGTTGATATTGGTAGACTTCATCAATTGATCCAGTTGCTATTTTCCCTCCAAAAACTGCCATGTCGCTTCCTTTATTAACATATTTGCAAATGTACTTGATTGATTTCACCGAATTGCAATACTCGACATTGATGTGTGTTTTTAATGTTTTCGAGAGTAATTATGAAATGTTTATCGACTTCAACATCATTGTTTCGTACTTTTAAAGTTATTGATTTGCCACCATCTTCAGTTGATCGTCGACGATAGAGTGGAAATCCCTCATTGCCAGTGGGTATTGTTTTGTAAATTTCCCATCAGACATGCATGGTGAATTTTTGTTGAGTAAGCCACATGGACAGTGAATCATGTTTTTGGTGACGATATCTAATAAGTATTGATCAATGTCGCCATCTGGTATTTCTGCAGAAATGACTTTATCAATTTGATCTGGTTTGACTTTTTCGATCAACCAAATTAAAATGTGTGCATGTGGCAATCCACTTTTTTGCAATTCAACGGAATACATCCAACAGTGTGTCTCTCCAAAAACATGATGCTGGACAATAAAATCCATTAAAGATTTCAATTTTTGTTTGAACACACACACAGTAATATCGTGACGATCTGATAATGATTGTCCAGTTAACAACAGTTCTTGTATTTCATCCCACGTAGAGTTGCATGTAAAGGTAATAAAGAAATCTGGGTGGCCATATGCGCGATCATATGTCATTGCATCTTGTGCGTATTCATGCATGTGACGTGGACTCCCAGTAAATGTGGCCGGCAGTATAACCATTTTCGCCAATTCATTTGGATTCACATTGTACTCTTCAGAACGCAACTTGCTTTATTAAATTGAATGTAGAGAAGTCGTTCGGTTTCGATTTTCGCATACATATCAACAATGTATTTGATGGAACAATTGTTGACATTTCAAGATATGATTTTCGGCACTCTCACGAATCATCAATCCATTTGAATAGTAATTCATGGCACTGACTTTCTTATTCGATTCCTCATCTGTTTGTGGATTTCTCAATTTGATGTTGAAATGATATCCATCTTCTCCTTGCCAAAATAAAATTAGATATTGCAATCCGTGGTAGGAGCGATGAGTTTCTGAGACTCGTTGAACATCACCATTTCTGCTCTGAGTTAAATTCTTCGCCAACTATAACGATCGCCACTTCATCAATTGTTGGTGCATTGTATTGTCTTTCATGTTGTCTGCTCTAACTACAACTTTGTAGTCATCAGTCGGCATTTGTTCAAGTGCAATTCACCCACACAGCTAATTCCTGCTGTTTCATTCTTAAATTTGAGGGCGCTGCGATACACGCATAATTTATCCATTTTTCCTATAACCATGCTTGGATGAAGACTGTAATCATAATTTCGTAATGGAATGTACTAAGATTTAATTTAGCGTGCAGTGTTTGTCTGGATCGAGCATTGCATACTCTGGCGGTTTCCAGTCTTGCTTCCCGTTGCTCCATTGTGTCAAGGGTACGGGTTTGATAATTAAGTACTCGAACGGTTTCCAGTCTTGCTTCTCGTTGCTCGACTGTTTTCGAAGCTCGTGATGACTTTTTCTTTCGCTCTTGAGGTGTGGAAAAACCAAAAGATTTTCGTTTGGGCGGCATCATTGATTTGATAGCGAAAGTATTGCTTTGTGATGAATATTACAAAGGCATGTGATATCTGTTATTAGATGTCGATAGGCAATGGTAATTTCACAAATAACACCACTTGTTACGTCACACACAAAATGAAATATTGCTGTTTGTATTTGATTCAATTAATTTACGATATTTCTAACGTTTATAATTTTCACATGTTAGGATCTCCCATCTTTTCACATAAAAACCTCCTACAATATGTACGTTTATTGTTGGCAGTACAATTCCAGTTGTGTAGGGGTCACATTACTTTATAAATCATAAATTCCACCGTTAAAATCTAGATATTACCATAGTTCAATACCTTCGTTGTCTAGAAGGTAATTTAATTACTTAAGAAACCATAGATTCATGTCAAATGTCATTTCATAAAAGAAAACAACTCCAAAATTCTAACACTCTATTATAGAATTACTCAATCATTGCTATTTAAAACCATAACAGGGTTTACAAGTCATATCCTATTCTGAAATACATCACAAAATTCAAGCTTATTTATAAAAACAACAAAAATACTCTCAACACTAAACATGCAAAAATGTGTTTTCTTCTTCTTCCATATATTAAGGGCCCAAATTAGCTGTCTGTTGGCTTTTGTTCAAGGGTTGTTGTTTTGATAGCTCTGTTTGAAATTATATCGATAAAGCTCATTTAAGAAAACAAAACGAATTTAAGGGCCCCGGCCCAAACAAAAGATTTTAAAATGGTTGCATTAATTCAGAAACCTACTTATTATGTAACACAGAAACTGAAATGTCGTTATTTGTATTTGATTCAATTTCATCCACCCATGAAATAGCTCTATAGTTAAAAAAAGAAAAAAATGGAATTTGGGGCCCCCGACCCCCAAAGGAATATTGTTAAATGGTTGTACTAAATTAGAAACCTTTGTGGGCTGGGCATGCGCACAACAACTCGCCAACTTCTTATTGTAATCGGATGAATGGTAAAGGGACGCTAACAGAAATTATATTTTTATAGCACCAATATAGTAAATAGAAAAGAATTTAGAGCCCTCCCACCCAAAAACAGAATATTGAACAATGGTAGTACTAATTTAGAACCTTCTTACTGTGTAACATACAAACTGAAATATCGCTCTTTGTATTTGATTAAATTCAATCCACCAATGTAATAGCTCTGTATGAAATTATAGTTATAAAGCTCTTATAAGAAAAAAACGAAATTAGGGCTACTGGCCCAAACGGAATATTGTAAAATGTTGTTCTAATTTAGAAACATTTGCGGTAGTGCACATATCAATTCACCAAAGTTTTATCACAATCGGATTAATGGTATAGGAATGCATATGATAATTATATAGATAATATAAGGGTGGAAAACGCATTATGGGCTCCCAGCCACAGACGGAATATTTTAAAAGGGTAAAAATGACTTAGAATAATGCTCCGGCTTGTGGACAACAATTCGCCTCAGTTTTATCGCAATCGCTTGATGGTGTCGCATACGGTTTGAAATTATATTTATATAGCACTTATAGAAAAAACGAACATAGGGCCCCTGGCTCAAAATGGAATATTTTAAAACGGTTGTAATAATTCAAAAGCTTTTGCGGGCGTGCTTGCAACATCTCACCAAAGTTTTATCGCATTCGGATAAATGCGAATTATTTTCACAAAGCTCATATAAGAAAAAAAACGAATTAAGGGCCAACTGCCAAAAACTGAACATTTTATAAGGGTTGTAATAACTCGGTTAAATGTCCGGGTATGTGGACAACAACTCACCAAAGTTTTGTTGCAATCGCATGAATGGTGTAGGAGCGCATACGAGACATACAAAGATACATACATACATTCATTTTTATATATATAAGATTCCTCAATATCTACATTACAAAGATACTGTTCAATGATGAACAGCCATCAGATTCTACATTTAAATGGCCTACTCATTCCAAATTATGACCAAAGGTTATTTTGAATGGACAAAAGGGATTTAAGCTTTATTTTCACCAATTTTGAATTTATTGTGCCACCATAATTGAACATGTGCAAACATTATTTTAATCAAGTACAAAATCCTGTCCGGCCGTACAACTCAGAAATGCAAAAACATTATAGGTATACCGTATCAATTGGCATGTGTACTGGTGATTATACATTTGACAAAATTATCCATATGATTTATCAGTAATTAAGTACCGGTATATTCATTTTATTATTATAATGCTCATAAATCTGAAGTACAACCATTCATATTCTCTTTTTCTCCTAACTTGCATATTTGTTAACTTTAAGTTCTTATAGTACTTATAGTAGCTATTTTCCTCCAACTAATTGTCATTGCTCAACAATCTAGTCAATGACTGCTATAAGTTAAGGACTTTAACTTTATATATAAATATTTTTTACTTTCAGAAAATCCTTGTCCAGAACAAGGTGCTGTTCTCAATATAAAGCTTAGTGAAAAAGAAGAAGTTGTACACTTGCCAGATGGTACAGTGAAGAAAAAGATTGAAGACACTTATTTTCAAATGAACTATGCAACTGGAGAATGGAGAAGATTTCAAAAATTACGAGAAATGGCTGTGTCATGATACTCAATTTCTCAATATAATGTTCACTGAACTGGACTTGTAACATTGCTCTGTCTTAGTCCACAAATCATTTTTAAAATATTACACAATGTCATTCACTGCTTCATCATACACTTTCAAAGCATACAAAAGGCAATTATCTACTTTAGTCATAGAATAGAATAAGCAAATATGTACAGTTGACTTCTGATGTGTTTCTTTATAACAGTTATAGTTCTCTCACTTGTGTTATCCATCCTTTTTTTCAGTAGTTTAATGGCATATTAAAAGAGTAAATAAACTACCAGTATTTAGATTAATATTTTACTATACGGTATCTTTTACTTTAGTGGATGTAAATACAGAAAAAGATGAGATAGGTGTATTAAATATAAAAAAATTTTATGGTCAGTTTTTTCTCTTTCTTCTTGGGTTGTCTGGCCATTTTGCACTTTTAACAAGATATTTTTTAAAGTATAACTTTCAAGTTTCTAGAAAATTCCAAATGAGTGTAGCAGGTTCTACAATGTATTTTCATTATCATAGCTAAAGCTACGCAAAAAGGCAAACATTTACAATACAATTCTACCCTGGTTTTTGCCTCTTTATTGAGGCTATGTGCCAAGTTTCAGCACGATAGGTTGATGGTAAGTGGGTCAATAAGCCATCCAAATGTTTTGCCAGCAACAAACAAAAGTAAAAAAAAAAGGAATGTATAACTAACCTATTTCTACCGGTACTAATAGTATGTTTTAACGCAGGAAATAATTAACCTTTTTTTTTTCTTGCTAACTTAGCAAATGATGTAAAAATGAAAGTCTTTGGGTAATGAGGACTCCATAGACATACATACATTAAAAAAAATAAAAAGCGCATCTTGTCAGTGTAAAGGTACGATTCACACTGGGGATTTGTTACTTAGATTCAACTTCTGTATTCATGTGCTGTTTGCTGCAACAAAAACGAGACCAACAGGTTTCAATATTCACGGGTTTGATGAGACTATAAGCATTTGTCGGCTGGCAATAAGGGTATGACCTGAACAGAGAATGGATTGCAGCATCGCTGAAAATTGATTTCATTATATAGTGCGCTAGATGATAGATTAAGATCAGGCTACTGTACTCTTCATATAAAATAGACAAGGTCAGGGTATCGACAAAATTATGATGATTGTTAATGTTAGTATTAGTAGGTTAGACAAACGGATATATTTGTATAGAAAAATTAACAGTTGCAAATGATCTTGGCTGCATCTTGCCAATTAGTTCTTAAGCTTTTTAACAACTTTTGGTAGTTTTAGATGCAACCAAAAAGTCGATGCCGCAGCTTTAAGTATTGGCCTCGACCTGGCAATTAGACTAATTAGTCAGATTCTAATCCTTCAGGTCCGTTGCCATTATTAGCTGATCCTGTTCATTCTGTAGTCAAACTAATGCAAGGGACACAACCGCCAATATTAACTGATGTCGACAAGAATAAGGTCATCCGATGGTGAATAAAAATGTTGTTAAAGTTTGCACTCTGAAGATCTAATTGATTAACCTTATTTGAACATGACTTTGTCATCTCATTATTAGTGGTATGTAATATATATACCAGTGGTTCTCAATGTTTTTGAATTCGAGGAACACTAAACTAATTTTTTTTTTGCTGGTATCCATCCGTCACAATAATGACGATGGTGTGGACTTTGCAGCACGAAATCCACAAGGCCTGGGATTATTCTATTTTAGGATCATAAGCTGGTTCCCACACAGCAAATGGCCTCTCTCAACGCCGCTGGATAACCCAAGGGAACATCATGGATGAAACAGCTTGGCACCAGTGGCATCGCAGGAGTTGTCAGAATGTTTCATTGTGCCAATGTTATCCGCCTACAGGACTCCATCTCCGGGTTTCAATTCAGAGTTTCCTTCCCGTAGATGAGTTGCCATCCAAGGTCAATGTGTCCCATCCATCCATGGAGCACTTACATTTGCGAAATAAACCACATTGATTGCTCAAAATTCATATGTGAACTGCACAGGCACACCAATGGACAAAAAAGTTAAATGTCATTCACTTTTTCTGATTACGATCACCTTGCACCTTTAATTATATTGAGTACCCTAAATCGATATGTTTCAAATATTAGCAAGAAGTGGATGGGTAAGACAGTCTGACATGGTCCAACAAAAAATCCTAAATGAAACTGATTTTGATACATAATCATAAACAAAAAATCTTACACAAAGAAAACAATCAGAAAATGGCCGACTCACTCAGACCCTATACTTGTGAAAATTATGCTTTATTTGATCTTCTACAATTATTATGTATGTAAAAACTAAATAATATAGTGAATTATTGGTTTAAAAATTCCGTTACGGTATATGCTTTTTGCATGTATGTTTGAAATATTAATAATAATTTACTGATTTTTGAGTCCCGGGTCCGAAAGGAAGCACTGCGTGTCCGGGTCCATTTTGACTATGCTATTCGGATGTCATTTGTGGTAGTTTATTTTAGTTAAAATGAAGAATTAAGTTTACAAACGTATAGTACATTCAATTATCTTTCATTTGATACCTCATTTTGTCTTACAAACCCAGCAATAATATTTTAAATCGTTTTTTAATCCCAACCTCTCAATTCTTGTACCCGTGTTACGCCGTGTACCAATAGGTGCAGCTTAATGAAATTTTAAGCACATGTTAATATATTGCCGCCATATTGGTTTTCGGTTCTCTCGATCATCGGTTATCTCAACGCTTTTTGGCAAACCCCGAGGCCGTCGACATAACCGGGTTCTACTGTTGTTCAGGATAGGTTTTCTCATCTCCTGCTAATTTGATTATCTTGGTAAAATGGGACTAAAGTCACTATTATTCAGGATTGAATTAATAAATTCATTAAAAATATGTTATAAAATGAATTAAAATATACAAGAGTTATTTTTTTTATAATTACTTTACAGTTCTTGTCTATTAATGAAAGAAAAACTATGTTAAGGTTAGTTGAGAATTTCGTCGCATTTTATTAGTACTTCATTTTCTCCTATTAAGTCTAAGTAATAGATAACAAGCTAATAAATGCTTGTTAGACAAAAGTGAGACATGACTGCCTGTATAAAAAAACCTTTACACATCTAATAAATTTTGCATTTTAAAAGTTCATACTCTGTGATCGCCCTCATTAAACGATTTTTTTTGTAGCACTATTAAAATGTACACACTGTATCAATATTCCGCAATTGAAGACTCTTAAATCAAGGCTGACTATGAAATTAGACTTTAAAATATATATATATATATATATATATATATAATATATACTAGGGGTCACAATCCAGGATATCCGGGATCCCGAATTTCAAAAATACAGTAATACCGGACCATAATTGATGCTCGAAAATACCGGGATTGGATTTATGAAAACCGGGATTTTCGAAAATTTTCAATTTTTAAAAAATAGTTGTTTTTTATTTCCACGTCGTAGTTAAAGCAAGAAATGTCAATAATTTATGAGATGTGCAGAACTATCACACCACTTTTCTCAAGTTCAAAGAGAGCCGACCGACGGGCTAGATCTGTGTACTCTAATTTGTCAAGAATCATGGCGTTGTGATTAGTTTTGTTTTTTTCATGGTGCGCGTGTTGTGTGTAAGTGCAGACGAGTCGCGACCTGAAGGTACAGGATTGGTAAGTAAATGTCTTCATATTATTGCCAAAGACGTAATTGGTATAGTCGAATGAAGGTCGAATGTTGACTAACGTTAAGAGTTTGTATGGAAATAATAACATGTTGCACTCAAATGACGGGGTCAACTTTTAAATTTTTTAAAAATTTTGATTGCTTGATTTCCTTTAATTATGCCAAAAAAACCTACACATTAAAAATATGAGTAAATCCGTATTTTGATAATCAAATAACTTAAGTTTAAGACAGAAAAGTTATGTTACTTCTTTTTTGTGATAACAATATTAATTAATTTACATTCAACTCATAATTGATTTTCGAGCTATTTTGTCTCAGGCGGAATTTCCCAGTTTGTCTGTACCGTACCTAGCCAAAATTTACATCACTGAATGTCCCAATTTATCTGTACCTTACTTAGCCAAACATTTACATGGCAATTTAAACATTAAAAAAAAAGTTTTACACGTCAAACCCTATTCGATTGATAAGTGAAATAAGTGTGACCAATGAAGCCTAAAGTGGTGACTAACTCTGCAGTGGTTTTAATTACTTCTATTAATATATTCATATAAACATTGCATTTATATATTAATTAGTTATTCTTACATTTCCCTGGTTTGTATTTGATACACAATTTTACCTTTAAAGTTAAATAAGCCATTTTCAATTTTAAAACAATAGAATTAAAAAAACGG
The DNA here is from genome assembly GCA_964017045.1 of Omphiscola glabra. Taxonomy (NCBI): domain Eukaryota; kingdom Metazoa; phylum Mollusca; class Gastropoda; family Lymnaeidae; genus Omphiscola; species Omphiscola glabra. The sequence continues at coordinate 37,497,276 of OZ024794.1, read as the reverse complement.
ACGCGTTAAAAAAAAACACACGGAACTATTTATTTGTTTTTCTGTAACATTTTTTTGGAAAAAATAAAAATAGTACTTCATTATGATCTCTCAGAGATGGCACACATCATTCGATTTCATAAACTCTTTAAATTCTTTAGGGGATTTCTCTTTTAGCGCCTGATTCTTAAGTCTCCCACTTAGGAAGCGAATGATTTTATCTCATAAGAGTGAGTTATTCAGTATCTTTTGTTGAAATACAGTCGTTGGTTAGCCAGGACTCAATAGCATGTCTTTTTGATAAGCAGTTCATCATGTGGAACTGTTGAAACTGAGAGCATTAGGAATATTATTGATCACCATAGCAACATGCATCAAGCGTCTTTCTTAGTGCAAGAACACTTAAATACATTTAAATATATCACTTAAAATAAGTTAGCTAAATAGCTAAATTATAATAGATAAAACGAAGATTTCTTTGAAACATGGTAGGAAATAGCTAAGAGTAACATGAATCCGAGAACAGATAAGCATGTTCGTCACAACGAAGTTGAATATGCATAATCACGTCTACATACATATTTTGTAATGTTTTATTATACATCTTTAAGTTTTACAAAAACACCACGCAACTCTTGACAGAATGACTGTTTTTATCTCATTATTCCAGATTGTCTTTGCACTACATCTTGTATGTTCCTTTCGTTATATATTTCTACACTTGGAGGTTTATCAAATCGATGGAGCAATGCGATTAACTTAAAATATCACGGTTACCATTTCCATAATCATAGAAAGAAATTATAAAAATAGAGGTTTTTCTCTGCTAGTTTTTACCCCGAACAAGCGCTAATCATGTAAGAGCATTAAATAGAGTCTGGCTTTCATCTTCATTCAAGTTCAAGCTTGTTTCTTGAGTTATTTTCTCGTGCTCTCCTAATACATACGCAGAATTTTCACGTAGCCCCTGGGATCTGACTTTTTGGGTTAGTAGGGACATTGAAAACTCGTTCGGTTTCAAACTTGAATGTTGTCTTTTAAACCCATTGGTACCAAGATTGTCACTGGCTTCTTGTATTTGAGTCACCGAAGCATTTGACTCTCGTTGTCGAGACAAATATGTGGAGTAAGTCAAATTGTGACTATTATTTCTTCCTTGAGGAAGATGGTGGAATCTCGTAATGCGAAACCTCTGCCACTTCTTTTTTATTTCACTCTGCACCTGCATTAAAAGTAAAAGAGAAAAAAAAATTACAGTAAAAAATATTTTAATTAAATAAAAAATTTGAGTCTATTCGGTCTATTCCTAGTTGTCTTTCTCGTTAGTGGGATTACTTCTTATCAACATCTTAATATCAATATGTCCATCCACACGTTTGTCTGCCTGTCTATATGCGATGTGAACGTGGCAAAAAAAATGCTGCTTCTGCCGATATGTCATCAGAATGCGTGCACAACACTTTTCTAGTAGTGTCGTATGAACGTGACGGGAGGCAGAGAGGGCAGTTCTCCCCGGGTGACACTTTTATATGGAGGGGTTGCATTTTAAGTCATTTGGCTTAGTTTTTTTTTTTAAAAGGCGAGTGCAAAATTCTGGGCTCGCCCCAGGTGGCACTAGCTCTTTCTACACCACTTCAGTCAGTGCTGGATTGGTGTGATGCAATGAATTTCGGTACCGGAAATATCTTAGCTTGTTCTTGTATTAAACAAATTCAGATATTATTTAAGAAATCCTCTGCGAGTTTCTTTTTCTTAAACACTTTCTTTCTACTCGCAAATCCATGGAGTTTGTCCGTATCTGATGGATTTTGGTATGGGATGGGGGAAGGTGTTGTGGCAGGATGTTTCACCAATTAGTCTCTGATCGAGGGCGGCAAGCAGTTGAGTAATTCTAATTTTTAGTTTTGTGCCGGAGTAAGGAACTAATTCACTATACCAGGATTTTGTAAGAATTCGTTTTTTTAAAAATAAAATATTCTTTTGTGGATAATTTACAGATTAAAATTTGCATATTAAAAGAGTAGAAAATAAAACAAAAAATATGTATAATACACTTTTTTTAAAAGACTTACTTTCGCACTAAAAAGTAGAATATATGTATATATATATATATATATATATATGGCAGTGTAGAGGCCACGGTTTTACGAAAACAGTGTGTAGCAAAACACTGAATGGAGATTTGCCCTCGCCCGACGAGGAATGTGACTTCGGGTCAGGGCTTGGGTATTAGTTACCCTGCAGATGACCAGCGTCTCTAAGTTGCTCAGAATATTTAAATATTGGGAACCACTGTGTTTGCAATAGTAACTATAACTTATAAGTTCAATAATCTATTTCTCGGGAACCCTAGGGTATCATGCTATGAATTATATCTAGTTGGAAAGGGGATTTTATTTGCTATACTTAAAAATATTTAATTTACAAGTCCCCATCGTTAAAGGATACTTTAATATTAAGTAATTAAGGGAGTTTTCACATTTATTCATGGAAAAGGGGGGGGGGGTCCCCAACCCATTTTATTTAAATATCTCAAAAACCATTTAACTCAAAGAATATATATCTTACTTAGATAGCCGAGACAAAACTGAAAAGGACACACTTAAGTCCTTAGGGATTTGTTCAGGAGTTCTAACTTTTACTATATAGTTTTTGGCGCTGCGAGCAGGGTTTTATTTAAAAGTGTGTCAAACACACTCCACCTCCCGGTAGCCACCACCACTATCACACTGCTATATATATATATATAATTTAATTAATTATAATTCTTCATACATTTTTTTGCAAAATATTTAGCTAATCAGAAATCATGTTCAATGTGTCCTCCTTGCTTCTCAACGACTTATTCTAAGCGTCGACGCCACTCGTTTATGCTTCTGTCAATGAAACGTTGCCCCACATTTCGCCATTCCTCGATTATTGCCAACTTGAGCTGCTCAACCGTGGTAAATTTTCGCCGATGTATACTTTTTCTTGTAAAGCACCTTATATGGCATAATATACTAGGTTTAAATCTGGGCTGTTCGTTGGCCACATGTCTGGCTCGATGAAGTTAACATTCTCCTGACGAAGAAAGTTGATTGTATTTCTGGCTGTGTGAGATGGGGCTCCGTCTTGCTGCGATGTCCAGTTATGTCGACCACATCTCGATAGAATGTCGGGCAGCAAACTTCGTCTGAGAACTTGTTCACAATAATATTGACTGTTTACTTTGGCGCCTTGTTCAACGAACACAACACAAGTTTTCCGCATTCGAGACACACCAATTGAAACCATGATACCGCGGCTGAAATGGTCACGCTCTCGTATAAGCCGCCTTTCTTGAACCTGACTTTTCTTTGTTGCAACGGAATAAACACGATCATTTTGAGAATTCACTGGCGTGGCAACGGTGAATGTCTTTCTATTTCCCTCGGACTTTTGTGACTGTGAGGATCATCATCTTGACTGCAGATAAGCTCACTCACTCGTACAATGTTCTGTTGTGTTCTAACAGACTTTTGTGACTGTGAGATCATCATCTTGACTGCAGATAAACTCACTCACTCGTACAATGTTCTGTTGTGTTCTAACAGACTTTGGTCGACCACTTCCTGGTTACGTTCCGTTGACTCGTTGTCAATTTTATTGATAACCCGACTGACACTTGCTATGCTCCAGGCTTTGTTTGGAAACTCGTTGGCCATTTTCCTAGCACCCCACTGTTTTTCAATTCGCAAATGTTTAATCAGAATACGGTCTTCTGCAGTGATTTCTGTCATTCTGGGCACAAAATGTTAAAAGAGCAAACGACGTAAACAATGGGTAGATTAAAAATAAAAAATGGCGACAGGAAATAGTCAAAATAATGACGTCATATAGCTAAATATGTAAGTAAGTATATCAGTAAACTATTTAATCTAGTATGGGTATAGTTAAACTACTTTTATGTGATTAAATCACATTTTACGAGATGTTCTCACTTTTATTGGCCCACCCTGTATATATATATGATCACGTCACACCGCTACTTTATTCACTTCATTGGCTCCCTGTACAAGCACGGATTGACTACAAACTATATGTTGTCCGCCACAACGTTTTCTCGAATTCCTGCCCTTCCTATCTAACTGCACTTCTTTCTGTCTTATTCACCCTTTTGACAGCTTCGCTCCTCCGCAGACGCGCTTATTCTTTCTGTCCCCAAGACTCGCACAAAAGCATACGGTGAACGATCTTTCTCTTTCAGTGCCACCAAACAATGGAATTCTCTTCCATTACACATCCGAAATATACCGACCATCACAGTCTTCAAAACTGCACTCAAAACACATCTCTTTAAACTCTACTATCCTGACTGATCCCCCCCCCCCCTTTTCCGACCGATAAACGATGCCATCCATGGCTTGATATGTAAATAGTTCTTGAATGGATGGAGTGAATATACATTTGTTTTGTTTTATTTAATTTATGTATGTTAATTAATTTTTTAAGTTTATGATTATATTTCTTAAATTGTATGTACAGCGTCGTGAGCCTAGTCGTAGTCTGGGGTACTACGCTATATAAAACCACTAAAATTTAATATATTTATAGGCCCCTACATTAATTTTTAAAAATAAATTATTTCGCAAAGAACGTCTGTGCAGAAAAGAATTTCAAAAATTCTTCTACATTTAATTGGAATCATTTGGCTTAATAGAGGGCACATACTTTTTTGCGTTTTAAAATTATATTTTAATGTGTTTAAAGTCTACTTCGAACGAAATAATTTTTTTCTAAAAATATTTTTTATTTCTTTTATTGTCAATTATTTTGGGTGTGTTTCGTTTTATTTTTATCATGTTCACGGACCAAGGAGTTCAGCCAAAACATTGTTTTCATTTTCTTATAGTGTTATGCTAATGCAAAGTACCAGTACAAGAAATCATGTTTAACTAAACTCTTATTATCTCTTTCAGACTGCATGGACGCATTCTCTAATATAGGCCTATTATAAGATATTATATAGTTTGTGGAATAAGAGGATACTATACGAGGAGTCCAATTGCAAACCCTGCTAAGTAACTTCTTTTTGATTCAGAGAAAAATGAGTTTTTGTAAATTAATTTATATAGCGAATATAGCATTTATATATTTTTAAATGGTGAATTTTAGACTTACATAAAGCTTTTTAATCATTATTGCAACAATTGGTACCTGGGTACCAGAAGTGAGAGATTGGGATTAAAAAAACGATTTAAAATATTATTATTGGATTTGTAAGACCAAATGAGGTATCAAATCAAAGATAATTGAATGTACTATATGTTTGTAAACTTAATTCTTCATTTTAACTAAAATAAACTACCCGTGTACCTATAGCCACTTCGATCATTAAATAGTACACAAAATACTGTAGATTGACACTTAATTAACCAGCCAAGATAGATAACTCATTTTTTTTTAAAAAGTGTCTTAGCAAGGTTTGAATTTAGACTCCTCATATATGAATCTTTTTATTTTATTTTATGAAGTTGTTGTGGCTTAATTTATTTTGGATACGTAATGTATAATATGTATCAGCTATTATATTACACGAGAAAATTACACAGATTTAGTTACTTATAAGATTCAAATGTTACAACTGACATAAGTCTTGCTGAACTATGTACCTTTGTCACCTCTAAATAATTCATTTTTTATGGACTACTCCAGAGATGTCATTACTTTAAATACCCGTGCAAAAATTTAGTCCTATTATCATGTGTATTCTCTTAGGACCTTCACATACTGGACTGTTACTCTATGGTTATGTTTCCACAATCAAGTCCCATCCCCCAACCCCTAGAAAATTTTAAAATAAAATTTACTAACATATAAATTATGTGTTAAATTTGGATTAAATCACTTTATTATTTTGCAGTTATAACATACATTTATTAATTCCTATGCTTGTAATGCATATACATTTACCAATTGTCGAATACACACTTTTCACTTAATACCGGTACTAAATGTTTGTTGTTCATACAAGATGATTTTGTGATTCACTAAATGTAACAAAATTAATATTATATGAAGAAGTACCATCAAATGGATAATTTAGATTTTATATAGAAAGATTTACCTCTCCATTCATAAAGCAGAACAAGATAGCCACAAAAAAGCCCTGTGGATGAGAATTTCAATTAAAAAGTATACACTATTTGAGTAATAGAATGGTAGTTTCGAATATGGTCTGATTTTCTTAAATTTGGAAAATAGTTGTCAAGGGTGGCAAGATATTGAGAAAATGTGGATATTTTGATGTAAGCATTGGCGGGTAATTTGAAAGAGAATAATGTGAACATTTCAGTGGGGAGGCCTGTACAACAACAATTCAGATTGAAAAAATCTTAGGGAATTAATCATTGTGGGCAGTTAGATGCCATGGATATACTGAATGAGCATTGAGATTTTGAGAATGAGTTAGACAAATGAACTGGATGGACATGATATAAAATATAGAGCCTGGGGTAGAGTAATAGATCAAGAGCCAAGGTGGACAGAGATGAATGGAGAGATTAGAAAGTAATAATTAGATGAAAGACCTTAGTAAGAATTTAATAAAACAAATATAAAAATATAGCATGTTTTTGCTGTCTTCTCAAAAAGACCATTTAATATATCATTTGTACAAGGTCTCCTTTAAAGTATAAACTAGTGTTATTTAAATATTATTTTGTGAATAAATAAAATAAATAATTTAATTGTGACTGTTTTACCTGTCTGAAAAAAAACAGATATTTTTTTTTAATTTCCAAAATATATTCATGTTATTCTTGCACCAAAAATAACAATTCATATCATACCTGAACTGAATTAAAAAACATTTCAAAATACAGTTGAATGAGCTCAGCCATTTGATTGACATCTTTTGGTAATCCAGCAAAAATAATGTAGTGAATTCCAAACAATGGAATCAAAACTAGAGTGGATTTGGCTAGTTTTCTGGAAAAGAATTCATAAAAATATATTTGGATAATGGTTGGATGCTAGGTGAAAATGTATAAATCAGATCAATTAATTTAATACGCTTATTATACAAGTGGTATGAACTCAGTTGTGTTTATTATAGATTATTAACTGTTTAAAATGTATTTGACAAGCTGTGTCAATATAAATGCTGCAAGAAAAATTCCTATCAAAACATTATTGGAATATTCATAATAGGACTGAGCGGGTGCAATTTGAGTCCATGCATGTATCGGGTACGGGTATTATGAGATAATACCTGGAGCGCCCGAGTCCGGTTATTACATTTCATGAATTATATAAGGGAATCGAGAGATTTATGCTGCAACAGGTCTTGTACAAAACTAAGCGTAAAAAAAGACAAAATAATGCTTGCTATGTTATGGCATATAAAAACCAGTATGAATTTGTAGAAAGACATTCACAGTTTGTGGACACATGCAATAACAATTATATGATATAGCACAGATGATAGTGGAAATATTGAGAGAACACAAGATTCCGCTATTATCAGTGAAGTCCTTGTAATGGAGATAAATCATTTGCCATCTGGTCATCAAGTAAATTTTGCAGAGGGCCAACTGATTCCATTGAAGCTAATGAACTGTTTGAACACATACAAACTGTAATGACTCTTTTCAAATATATATGTGCCTGCAGAGTCAACAGTGGCAGGAATTATTAACAGAATACGGAGCGCTCATTTAGCAAATTGGAATTTGCAAATCTTCCAATAGTCCTGATCTGACCCACCAAACCTTTCCTCACTCCAGCCAGAGGCGTAGCTATGATATTTTGCGCCCGGGGACGAACTATAAAATTGCCCCCCCCCCCTCCGTTTAATCACATTTTTCTATTACACTGAATAAGGAAGACAATTTAAATTTTAATAAACATTGTATTTAAAGAAGCAATTTATAGAAATTATAGTACATGACCCACTCAGTCACAGTCGTGGACTGGTTTACACAGTTTACAAAATATTTATTTTTCTTGCTTTCACTGTCGCAAACTAGTCAATTACGCAATCAAAATCTGCTTTTTTTCTTCTAATGTTCCTCTTTCAACGCTAAGGAGAGCAAGATCATTGAGACGATCCTGTCCCACTGACGCAAGCAAATGCGACAACATAAGTAGGCTATCAGATGACACGTCTGCTGAGCCGCTGCACCGATCTTGTGAACGATTTATTACCCTTGTTAACTTATTATAATGTAACGTTGTGAGCAATACAGTTTTACAGCATCAATTTTTTGTGTTCAAATTTTTACAGCATCAATTTTTTGTGCAAAATTTTACAGCCCACTAACACACACACACAAGGAAATTACATAAATAAACTTAAACTGCAACAAAAATTATATAAATAAATAAAGGAACTATAATTAAATAATTATAATCAGAAATATAACAGTAGTTTAATCAAAGCTATATATTTTTGTATTATTTATCCCGTCTTTGGGTCAAGCAACCAGATTGCAACACAGCCACTACGAATGGTCGCTAGTCATTTGATTGACTCATTTCTGGAGGTACTCTGACGTCTGTCTTTCAACGATATCCATCTTTTATACACATCGCCAAGTTTGATCTGATGTCCATCATGCTGATACGATTTAATCGCATAAGCAATACTAAATGTAACTCTTCCAGCCTATTTCTAGATTTTATTTTTATATTATTCATTGGGCTGAATCCACGTTCACAATCGTCGCTTCATGTAAAAATTGTAGCAAAAATATCCATTAGAATGGCAATGTCGCCAAATTACTCTTCATTTATTACAAATTAAACCATCTCGTCGAAAGTCTGCATCAACCAACATTTCATTTTTTTCTGCAAGCACAAATCTTAAGTTACGATACCGATCCTTAACTTTCGGCAGAATGTCATCATAATTTTCCAGGAATGCCGCATATCTAGAAACCAGTGCTGCAAGTTCTTCTTGGCCAAAATTAAAATTGTAAGTTTCTAAAAACGCTGATATCTCAAAGATTCGCCTTTGCATCAATTCACTTTCAGGGAAACGAGAGTCCAGGTACAAACATAAACATTCAACGAATTTTAGGATGGAACTAATGTTTGTACCCTCGTCATTTGCAAGCAATTCAGCAACCTGTTCTGATCAGTGCACATTTTCAACTATTTACTGGACACGAAGCTTAGCGATCCTTGCTTTTACAAACTTATGCCTCGATGGTCGTAAGATATTTTCTTCGTAACAGCTTGCATAATTCAGCAAGTTCACCAACACCTTCATCAAAGACAATCAGAGCAGTTCGAAACTGCGGATCCCTTAGTTTCTTCAAACACTACTCATGAACTGGATCATTATACAGGCCCACCTGCTTCTCCCAGTATTCAGTCAACACGTGTATATTTCTCAGCAATGTTGGTAGAGAAAAGTGCGGCAAAAGCCATCTGATTTCATTAAATGGTTTAAAAGCTACGGAATCACATTCCACAACCTTAGCTAGTGCGGTAAACTGGGCTTTCCATACTGACGACCTACTGAACAATGTGTACATTGTCTTAAGGAATGTTTTAATGTCTGCCATTAAACTAATATGTTTGAAAGCATCATCGATGTGGAATACGTCGACAAGGAATTCCTGCAACTCCATTGTTCTGGCCTAGCATAACCGATGCACCATCAGAGGTAAACATAACCATTTTCTGAGTGTTCAATGAATTCTCTTGATAAAACTCAGTTATTGCTGATCCACAGATTTACTGTCACATGCCGAAAGAGACACAATTTCAACAAATACTATCTTGTTAACATTGCCGGGCTATGATCGAAACGTTGTGTATAAGATCAACATTTTTGTCAGTGCTATATCAGTGCTCTCATCTACTGTTAATGTGTGGAACTTTGCATTGAGAAGTTCGCTAAGCATAACATCCTTCACGACAGAATAGATAGAATCAACAAGCTCAAAAACGTAATACTTAGTGCGTCAACTATCAGGGACTGTAGCATTCTTAGCCATATGGTTGTGTATGTGTTGAGCCACATATAGATGTGTTCATGTTGATAGCCAAGAGGACGTTGTGAATTAAAATTTTATCCTGGTCTTCTTTAGCATTTTAACATTGTGCTGCTTCTTGTCTCATCCATCTACCAGCGACACTTTCTGTAAGCATTCGCAGTAAACCTCCTGACTGTATAGAACGAAGTCTCTGTACAGCAGCTGTGTGCATTTTTTGCTTGATATGCCGTTTAAGATAATCCAGCTTTCAAGCTGCATCCCACCTTTTCCCTGTGGAGAAATCACCACCTGCATTTGCTTTGAAGCACATTTCACAGACAATGTCATCATCTGGTAGTATCACAAATTCATTGAGCCATTCCGTTTTAAAATTTGATCTACTTTTTTTTAGCAAAGCAAGCGATGACGCTGACAGTTCGCTTAGATGACGTTTAGACATAACGGTTAAACCATTATTAAAAATAATTATTTAGTGCTAAAAGTACTTAAGTCACAAAATACACATTTTGAGATAATCAAGCTCAAATAGTTTTTTCGTCTATAAAATTTCATTATTTTAATAATTTTCTTGTTTAATTAAGGTACTTAAGCACATTTTAATGTTTTCAAATTTTTGCAGTGCATTTGGCTCAACCGTATAAGAAAAGGTAACAGTTTAGATTGATTTTGACAAAAATGTGACTTAAGTACTTTTAGCACTAAGGTCTTCATTAGCTACTTGTACCGGTAAGTAGGTAAATCAATAGTTCTACGTAAAAAGTAGAAGACAAAAATATAGATCTGAATCAAATTAAAAACATGAATGTATATTTTATAAAAACTGTATAATTCCGGCTGCATGGTGCAGCGTATCAGTTCTAATTTATTTTATAAAAAAATTGCTGGCTCAAGACTACTGTGCGGATGCTCAAGACTACTGTGCGGATGCTCAAGACTACTGTGCGGATGCTCAAGACTACTGCGCGGATGCTCAAGACTACTGTGCGGATGCTCAAGACTACTGTGCGGATGCTCAAGACTACTGTGCGGATGCTCAAGACTACTGCGCGGATGCTCAAGACTACTGTGCGGATGCTCAAGACTACTGTGCGGATGCTCAAGACTACTGTGCGGATGCTCAAGACTACTGCGCGGATGCTCAAGACTACTGCGTGGATGCTCAAGACTACTGCGTGGATGCTCAAGACTACTGCGCGGATGCTCAAGACTACTGCGTGGATGCTCAAGACTACTGCGTGGATGCTCAAGACTACTGCGTGGATGCTCAAGACTACTGCGCGGATGCTCAAGACTACTGCGCGGCGTCTGTGAGATTGGTGCGCGGCAGCGCAACCGCGCAGCTTAAAGGAAACATTGGTTGTAAGCCTCATTTTGGCGCCCCTGTACCTTGGCGCCCGGGGACATATGTACCTCATGCACCCCTTCGCTACGCCTCTGAATCCAGCCATGTTTTTCCTCCATCAACCTTAACACATCGAAGCTGATTCCACTGAGGTTATAGTGTGCAAACATTTTTGCACTTTCATGAAAATGTATTTTCCAGTTGTTGTTCCATGCACGCTGCAAATGGATGTCAACTCTTCGGTTATCTGAAAGTCCAAATTTACCACAAAAAACACGAGAAGTTGTGACGTACTCAAGAGATCAGTAGACATCCAGCGACAGAGAAAGTTCATAGCTTTCTCACGTATCTGTAGCCCTATTTTTCTATCCAACTCGAAGTTCCTCTGTTGTCCGCACAACTGAACTTGCCTAAAGGCTGATAGTTCCAACTGCAGCGAGAACGATTTTTAATTCACCCGTATGTGTCAAACACCCCTTTCACCCATTTACAGTTTGTGGTAGTTATCAGACGATAATGTATTAGCGGGAATAACCTTAGTGGATGTTGATTCTTATTTAATTATCTTTTAAACCAGCTTTTCCTTTAAAAATAACAACCTCAAGTTACTGCGTAGGTTTTTTCAATGATGTTATCATTAATTGTTAATTAATTAATATTGAAATACATTTTGTTTTATGCTGACCTGACTTCGCGTTAGAACCATGTTAAATTGCAACAGTAACTTTATGTTTACAGTGAGAGACTGTGACAATTTTTATCTGTACGTCCACTCAATATAAATTAATATATATAGCCCAAATATTTTGCTGCCCTCTTGAACACTACTTCTCAGTTAAGTGCTATATTATTATTTTTTGATAGTTTTTAATTTTTTACGTTTTTTCTGTTTGTTCGCTTATGAAGGCTTCCTGCCGACACGTTCGTTGCTTTGTTGCGTTCCTTTTTTTCAGGTTTAACTATACTGTGTTTTACTAATTTCCTTGTCTAAACCAGAGTTTCTTTCAGGCACACTTTCGGCGGGGCAATGCCCCCCCCCCCGGAGCAAGTCAAGTCCACCCCCGGGGGGAAAATGTGTACATAAATTATACTTTTTAAAATAAAAACCTACCGGTACTAAATTTTAATTGTTATAAAAAATGTTAAGGTAATAGAATGTGAACCTTTCATCGATTACAATTAATGGAACCAATAAAATATCGCTTTGCTCGATAGATATCCATCTAGTTTCATTCTTTTCACTCCCAGCTGTCACACCACAGAAAACCACGTAAACCCTATTAGAGGGCGTCTGTAAAACACCTACGAGTTTCCCTGGGGTGGGAAGGGGGGCATAAGGACGTAAAACGTATCCACCCCAGCCCTAGAAATTCCGGCAAGGTCGTTGTGTGAAAGCAATACCCCGGCCGACCAGGCGCTCCTTCTCTGGTACCGCCTCACTCGCATAGTCTATCGAGTGGAAGGGTGGGTGGGACTGTCTCAGGGGCGGAAAGCTCCCGGCGTGCCGCTTCGCGGCCCGACTGGAATAAAGACTGCTGGCCAGTTGAGATTAGCGGAGGGTACGTTGGGGAAGACTTCATGAGCTTCGGCTCGATTGTATACTGTTTTTCTAAAGTAGATTAGATTAGATCCATAACGTTCAGGTTCCTCTTGTTACAGGCTAACAGAAAATTGTTGCTGATAATCAGTATTACTTAATTGAGTCACTGGATATTGTGAGCAAGAGTTGCTCAAAAGTTCATTCAGTTAAAGAGAGCGCTGCCAGCTCTAAATGGGCCCTTGTTTATGAGTTTGAGGATGAGGTGAGTGTTCAAGTCCATGAGTTGGGAGGTGAAGTTTTTTATTTTATTGTTTAAAATGAATCTTTTAAAATGAGTTATGACCATGATTGCCCTGATGTTTTTAATTTGTATAATCTTTTTGAGGAAATGTATTTTAAAACTGAAATTCCTCATGACTTGTGACCACGGGTCAAAAGACCAGCGAAAAAGCTGTGTAATTATTATTAACATGTTGAAACTTAGAGTTATTAAATCCACGAACAAAAGAAATGTCCCGCCATCTGTGCATATTTTGATATGTCAATAGAAGAGCAAATAAAGGCTGCTTATAGTGTGGTGAAGCATCTTTCACCTGTAGTAATGTTAGGTACTTATGTATTTTTTCCAGTGACTGTCAAAGATTTTTAAATACTTATAATGATATGAATTTCATAATCTCAGTTATCGTTACAAGATCATAATTGATATAATTGCCCTGTAATTGAAGATATAAAAAAAGGGAATTATTTTGCCGTAGTATTTCATTGTTATGAACATTAATTTTTATTGTGTTGGTATCGATTTAACTTCGTAAGTTAAATCTGAAATGAAAGATTTGTCGAGTATGGGAGTTCGTTATTTATTGGTGCGTTTGAATGTCAGGTTTATTGCGCGCGGTGAGTGTTTGAGAGGTTTTATTAGTAAATGAACGCTCTTCATGCGCTTGACTGAATGACGTATTTTTATGTTAATTGTGACGTATTTTCTAGTCTGTATTGTGACGTAAGTTTTAGTCGTGCGGCATTTATAGCGTGGAACGTTGTGGAAGAAAGATGTGTTTCTTGTAGCTTCAGCCTGTATTCCTCATTGATTATTAAAGTTGTAGTTAGTACGAAAAGACTTGTGTTTATTCACTAATAATTGGAATAGTAAGAACTATTACAACGTGTTGTGAGAACTTGATGAATGACTCAGTCCAGGAGAACATAGGAGTTGACAAGCGGTAGAATAACAATTACTGTTTCTATGTGATAGGAAGTTTCATGATCATAACCAAGAAACTGCGTAGATAAATAATCACACAAAATTCGCAACACTTTACACAATTATTTTCAGAACTTTGTTGTTTTATTTAGCTTACATTTAGTTTTGCACCAGTCGTAAAACAGTTTTCTACATTTCATTATTTAATTTTAATTCAAATAAAATGTAAAAAAACCAAACCCCCTAACAATAACCCAATAATTTTTGAACACCCGGACCCATTATTTTGGTCATATAGGCATATCTGGGTCAACACACAGCTCAGCATTTATTCGAAAAGATAACTTCAAAGGTCCATCCGTTTTCTATTTGCTGTCAATGTATGAATAACGTATCTATTATAAACCAGTATAATCCTTTTTTACATTGCCCCTTTAGGCGTCAAACAAATTTTTTTAGGAATTTATTCGTGGCGGCACTTTCAATTGTTTTACAATACTATTTTATTTCTTTAATTTTGAGAATATTTCTTAAAAGGAAAGAGACAGAGGAGGCAGATATTTTGATAGCTCTCACCTGTACCTGAACTTCCTAGCTTCGGGAGAATTCACAGCGTTAAGTTTTGTGAACAAGACTCGCACTATGTTGAGGAAAAATACAAAGTTTACCTGTAGAAAACAGACAGAACTTTTGAAAGAGAGTCATGTAAAAAAACGTTTTTCCAATCATTAACCGTGCAAATGACGGTATGCACGCACGCACACACTCACGCATACACACACACGCGCGCGCATACACACACACACAACACAAACAAAAGAGAGCAAAGATGAACATAAATAACAAAATCTATACCTTTTTTAAAATGGCTACTTGGCCTTTCTATGTGGACCCTTTTGCCAATCAGAGGAAAGTCATAGAACTCCTCTTAAATGTATACAATAAAACGGACCTTCTGACAATGGACTCCCACATAGTTTATGGACAATTTGTTTTTTAATTCAGTCTTTCGGGCTAATCAAGTGAATATTCAGCTCAACATATCTACAGCCACAAGACATGAAACAATAACAATTCGTGTTCATGTCTTATTGTGTGACAACACACTACATTCTGCCGTACAACACCAGATTCAGACAAATGTAGCCTAAAATATATTTTTAAGACCTACTTAATTGTTAATGTCATTTTAATCTATATTTCTTAATGGGCCATTAAAATAGGTATATTCATAGCTGTGCGTCTGATTTCTCAGCTCATTAGATCAAAGCCTTCCTCAACAAATATATCAGATTTTTAAAGTAAGAATAAGAAAGGTCTGAGAAATCTATCAATGAATGTGATTAAAACAAGCGAATTTTTTTTTTTTAATGAAGAAGAATTTAGTAGGCTATGTGATGTAAAAAATCCTTCTCTAGATCTCTGATAAATGTTTTTCCTTCACTTACACTCATGTGTCAAACTCAAGGCCCGCGGGCCACATCCGGCTCGCCGAACATTTATATCAGGCCCGCGAGGTCTTGAATGGCGTACAATTATATCTATGTCAACGCTATGGTGTTTCCCAATGCACACTTTGCTGAAAAACGTAGCTTACTTCGTGCCGAGTTTACACGGTGCTTTAGTGACATTGAAGCACATAAATGTAATTTCGAGCTGTCTTGTAACCCATTTGTCATAGACGTGGAAACTGCACCTGTACATTTTCAGATGGAGCTAATAGAGCTGCAGTTTAATGGGACACTAAAGGCAAAGTACGACACAGTTGGGCCTGTACAATTCACTCGTTTCATTCCTGAAGAGATACCCCAGCTTCGTCTACATGCGGCTCGAACCTTGAGCATGTTTGGTAGCACATATGTGTGCGAGCAGCTGTTTTCTGTGATGAATATTAACAAAACATCACACAGGAGTCGTCTCACTGGTAAACACTTGCAGTCCATCATGAGATTCTTAAAGACACATAACGTTACTCCGAACATAAACAAACTTAATTGTTTTTGTAGCCAAGAAATTGTGGCAAACATTCAGCTCTGACAAATTGGCATAAGAACGAAAATGGGTATGCCTACGTTATTAATTATTAAAATTTATATAAATGTTTTTTTTTTAAATATTAATTTTCCGCTTATTGAATGTTTATCCTGTTCGGCCTGAACCTTACATGTGATTTGAGTTTTGGCCCACCGAGCGATTGAGTTTGACACCCCTGCTAACACGAGCATTGCATCATTTTAGACTGAGTAGTTCTTCAGTCTGCTTCTTTATCGTAATTACTCCATTGATAAAAAAGGTCAAACTATTTATTTAAAAACTTTATAAAATTGTGAACATTTTGAACATTAGTTTTATATATTATTTTTTTGTAACCAAAGAATCACACACGCTCTTTGTCACGATTGTGACATTTTATTATTTATTTTTAGAAGAAATTTTACAAAGAAATATATGTTTAAAGTTAAAGGAATTATAACTACAATACTGTCGATGATGATTACCACGATTGAAAAAACAATGGGACCTCTCATAATCCAAAAGTAGCCTGGTGTTGGATGTGTGTTCCAGCAGCTGTAATGGAAATAATTTTAGGTTAATTTAAAAATAAATTTTTTATAAATAGTTGTTGTTTTTAATTAAAATTAAAGCTAACCCCCAAAATTGAAACATGTTTCACAATTTTTGTATTTTTTAATATTAATTTTCAAATATATTAATTATTAAATAGAAGTCTATTTTCTGTAAAAGACATTGATATTAAGGTAAAAATTCAATTAAAAAGAAGTTTTAAAATATAAATATTACATTAATATTAATAAAAAGTAACTTTAATTCAGTTATATTTCCATGTTAGTAATTAAATGGCTAGCTTATACAAAAGTATTATTAAAGACAACAGTTAATTATTTCTTTATAGAGAGACACACTCACTATATGTTTTCCATTGTGGCTCTTACAATGATCCATGGCACAACAAATACCACTGGTGAAACTGAAATAGTAAACTGATTTTTAAATGAAAGCTCTCATTCATTTGTTAAACAAATTATGAACAGTAAATTAAAATGTACATATTTTTAAGCCATGAAATAAAAGCAACCGCCTTGTTCAGAAATTACCGGTAACTTGGTAACTACAAATTAGGACTGACATTATGTTGTGTGTTATAATCAAATCTCTATTGCCTAAAATTTAAACGAGGATACTCTTTGAGTAAATTCTTGATGAATTTCAACCAGAATTATTTTGTATAAATTCATGGATACATGAATTAAGTTTATCTCTACATTTAATCTGAGAGTAACAAAAGAAATGCTAGAGGAAATTTAGGTTCCCTTGCCTTGAATGTTATGATACATATGCTTCATTTAAGGTTGATAACAAAATAATAGTAATTCTATTTAGAATTTTTATTTCGATAACCTATTTATTGGTTTAAACTATTTCATTAATAACTATTTGTTATTTTTCAATCAGTCCAAAACAATACGATATCCTGTCATTCCGGCGTCTTCGCAGGGCTACGGGTACAAGACACACCTTGTGACTGCATTGTTGGCAGTGGCGTAGTTAGTGGAAGTGCTCGCCGGGTCGGGCCAAGCTTTCTTTGCCGCCTCCCTTCCACGAAAAAACTAACAGTTGGCTGAAAATACTGCCCCTCAATATGAGGAAAAAGGCACTTATTCCTACGCCACTGACTGTTGGCCTCGGCATTATTTATGCTTCCATTGGCATTTGCTGTTACTGCCACTCTTACGTACCGTTGTAAGTTGTAACAAAGTTAATCTGTAGTTTTAACGTTTGGCGGGTTAAATGACCAATGCGTAACAAAGAACTGAAAACAAGTGTTCAAGGAAGAAAAAAACGATACCAAAGCTAATGATATTAGCAAAAATCAATTTAATTATAATGTTTAGTTGAAATGAACAAGCTATAACAGTCTCACATTTAAATGGTTGACTTGTTATTTATCTTCATGCAATAAAAACCCTCCCATTATGGCGCCTTTCTTTCTTATCTACGGCATTGCCTTTTCATCTGCCCTTCACTAAGGTGGGACAAGACGAGCAGTGGACACATCTTGTTGGATTTCGTTATGTTGCTTAAAGTCATCTTAAGTAGTGTATGTTTTTTATTTTCAGAAATAACACCGATGAAAAACATTTTTATTTTCTAAATTAAACAAATATTTTCAAAATAAACAACATCAACAAACGGAAAAAGTTACATCCTTGAAAAGGTCCCACTTTTTGTGGAATGGTCTCATGGGGAGCGGTCGCTACTTCTTCTCCCCAACTGGCTACGCTAAAGCCATATTTTGATGGGTGTATATATTATTTCTACCAGAGATTATATAAAATGTTAATGAGTCACCTTTACATGAATATATATATATATCATATAAAAGTGAAAATTTGTGGATTTGTTTGTGGGTTTGTTTCTGGGTTTGTTCCACAAAGTCTATGACATGGATTGATGGACCTTAACCAAAATTGGCACACGACACCTTTAAACTTTTAAAAGACACGTGGCTGTCATCGACACCCACTGAAGCACTTTTTGACTATGTCTTAAAGTTTGAAACTAAACTTTTTAATGCCGTTAATTTGGCTAAATCCCATTTAAAAGATTCTCAATCTAAAATGAAAGTTTGGTACGACAAAAAGTGCAAATTCAGACAGTTTGCTTCAGGGGAAAAAGTGCTTGTACTTTTGCCGATACCAGGACATGCACTACAAGCTATAATTTTGGTCCTTATGTAGTTGAGTCCAAACTTAATGACTTTAAAAGAATGAAACAGTTATGTCACATTAATATGTTAAAAGAATATGTAGAAAGAAAATGTGATGATCATTGTCCATCCTCAGAAACTAATGTTAACACAATCTCAGTTGTAACTTCAGTACTTAAAGAGACTGCTACTGAAACCTTTGACAGTGTCCCAGAAAAATTTGGTAATGACAAACTAAAAAAATTAGAGATACTGGCCAAATTAAATAAGAATCTAGGACATTTTTCATTGTCAGAGAAGGATGTTGTTAAGTCTGTTATTGCAGATTTTGTTTCAATATCCCCTGACGTGCCTAATATTGCTGTACATGATGTTGACATTGGCAATGCAGTTCCGGTCAAGCAACACCCCTATAGGGTCAATCCGGAATAACTTGAAATAATCCGGTCTGAAATAAAATACATGCTTGAAAATGATATCGTTGAACCAAACTCTAGTAACTGGAGTTCTCCATGTATTTTAGTCCCAAAGCCTGACACAAGTTATAGGTTTTGCACTAACTTCAGGAAAGTGAATTCAGTTACAAAGTCTGATTCCTTTCCGATTCCAAGGTTAGGCGATGATATAGATCAAATAGGCGATGCTAAATATGTGACCAAGATAGACCTACTATCAGGTTTATGGCAGGGTCCTCTATCTGACAGAGCAAATGAAATATCTGCTTTCTGTACTCCAGATGGTTTAAAAAGTAATGCCGTTTGGAATGAAAAATGCCCCAGCTATATTCCAACGTCTAGTTAATAAAATTATTGCTGACCAGGAAAATTGCAGCGCCTATATTGATGAAGTAATTATTTACAGTCAAGATTTAGTCCAATTATGTAAACCCGTTAAGATCTCTGTTTAAAAAATTATTGCAGGCAAATATAACTGTAAATTTAAATAAGTGTGAATTTTGTCATGGAACTGTATAATATTTAGGTCACATAGTGGGTCAAGGTCATGTAAAGCCTGTTCAAGCTAAGATAAATCCGATTATGTCATTTCCACCACCCACTACTAGAAAACAGTTAATGAGATTTTGGGGAATGGCAGATTACTATGGAAAATTTTGCAAAAACTTCACAGTTATTGCTTCTCCCCTAAGTAATATGTTAAAGAAAAGTGCACAGTTTCATTGGTCAGATGCTTGTCGGGAAGCATTCGAAAACATTAGAAATATACTAGCTAATGCTCCTGTTCTCATTGCACCAGACTTTAACATACAGTTTAAATTAGCTGTAGATGCCAGTGACGGTGGCATTAGTGCAGTTCTTTTTCAATAAGATGACCACAGTATAGAGTATAGATCATCCTGTGTTACTTTTCAAAGAAATTTAACTCCAATAAAAAAAATTATACTTCTTTCCAGTTGTGGTGCCCTTGAGGGTATGTATTTTCCCTAGCCTTACATCGCCTATTACATCTTTTTAGTCACTATAAATTTTTTGGGAAAAGTCAAAATACAAAACTGCATTTTAGAAATATTTTAATTTAGTTTTGCTGTATTCTACACCCGGAAAGCAATGGAAGAGATGCTAGTTTTAAAAATTTTAAGTGTCACGTAACTTAGAAACATAGTGTGAGCCCAACACAGTAACCCCTACGACTGCAGTGGGCCTAGGATATTTTAGGGGCTTAAAGATGTGTGGATAATTTATTATCATTTTTCAATGCAAAGGGTGGATGGGGAAGGAGGACAAACCAAAGAGTGTCAAAGGGCCTCGATAAGACGAGTGACGGCTCCTCTTGATCTGCTTGTGTTATGCCAATATTATATATATATATAAGAATGAGCTATGCTGACATAACGCTTAAAACCCGAAAATATTTTGATACGTTCGGACTCTTAAAAACAATCAAAGTTATTTTCTATTATTTTACGGAAATCGAATAAATTTACATGCGCAAAATATATTCCATATCCCCTTTTATTTTAGAAAAAATATAAGTATTTTTATAATAAATTACAAATACATGTAAAGAAACAGCTAAGGAACTATCTTAAGCATTTTATATGCGTTTGAAATTTATGAAAAAAAAATTAAGTAAAAACAAATATGATCAAAGAATTATAAACTAATCACATTTATCGTGAAAACCTAAACATCAGTTGTTATTAGTGCGTTCTTTAGTACGTTGTCAATAAGGCGAAATAAAATTAAAATTAATTAGTTCTAAATAATAACGAAAATGACGTCATAGTGCGAATGCCTATTTAGCCAAAGCTAAAAGTTCTCTTATTTAATAAAAGAGCGTGACAAAACTGATAATGTACATTCCCCTTCTTAAAAGTAAAATTAATAAATAGTATCGATTGCTTTTTAAATTGCTAAACTTAAATACTAATTTAGCTTTGTATTTTTAACATTTAATAAATTTGTACCTTTTATTCATTCCAAAAATAAACGTTTATGAAATTTATAAATTAGTAAAAACTCTACATTTAAAACTAATTGTAATAAGTTTAAATAAGAATATGCCGTTTAATTAAATTGGTGTAGCAAAAATAAATAGCCAAATAGCATTTTAATGCACTTATCAATCATCCGGATAAGAACAAAGCATATTAAATGCAAAAAAAAAATCTTTTTGCATATGTAAGGGGGCTACAATCCAGTGGAATTTTTTTTTTTTTAAAACTCTGTGGGCGGGGAGTAATACTATACATTCATTTTGCCCAATGCAGCAAAAGATAAGCCTCAGAATAAATTTGATCAATAATTAACCTTCTTCGATACATTTATATCGATGGTAGAAAATTGAGTTCATGCATTTTTACTTGGATGACAATAGTTTTCAATGACTTTAAATTTGTAAAAAAAGAAGCTATATTCTCATTTTACATCTGAACATATGTTAAACAATTAAGAAAATCAATGAAGTTAACAAAATGTTTATGCATTTACATAATTATACCCATGGATATCAAAACCCAATCCCTTTACACAAGTAAAAATTTAATTTAAAAAATTGAGATTTTATTAGATAGAGAGATAGACAGAAAGACAGACAGACAGGCAAATACACAGATAGATGATAGTTAGATAGATATTTAGATATAAGATAGATAGACGGATTGATGGATGAAAGGATGGATGGATGGAAGGGTGGATGGGTGAGTGGATGAATGGATGGATGATGGATAGATAGGTAGGTAGAAAGATAGGTAGGTAGGTAGGTTGGTAAGTAGGTAAATAGGTAGATAGATAAATAGATAGATAGATAGGTAGGTAGGTAGGTAGAGAAATAGGTAGATAGATAGATAGATGGGTAGATAGATAGAGACCTGTTTACTCTTTTGATTTTGGCGTACAATGTACGATTTTGAGGTGTATACATTATATATACTGTGTGTGTGTTTTTACTATTAAGATAATGTATTAAACGATTTTGTTATGATATTGTACGATTTTAAGATTTTGATGGTAAAAAGGTCTGTAGATGGTAGCTGGATAGGTAGATAGGTAGGTAGGTAGTTATGTAGGTAGGTAAGTAGGTAGGTAGGTGGGCAGGTCGGTAGGTAGGCAGGCAGGCATGTAGATGGTAGATAGGTAGATGATAGATAGAAAGGTAGATAGATAGACAAACAGACAGTCAGACAGACAGAGAGACAGAAAGAGAGACAGTCAGAGAGACAGACAGAGAGACAGACAAAGAGACAGACAAAGAGACAGACAGAGAGACAAACAGAGACAGACAGTTAGACAGAGATACATACAGCGAGACAGACAGAGAGACAGACAGAATGACAGAGAAACAGAGAGACAGACAGAGAGACAAACAGAGAGACAGGCAGAGAGACAAAGAGATAGACAGAGAGACAGATAGACCGGCAGAGAGAGGGGCAGAGAGAAAGAGAGACAGACAGAGAGACAGACAGAGCGACAGAGAGACAGATAGAGAGACAGACAGAGAGACAGACAGAGACAAACAAAGAGACAGACAGAGAGACAGACAGGGAGAAAGACAGACAGATAGACAGTCAGACAGACAGACAGATCATCCTTGAATAATTGCAAAAAAAGTTGTATTTTTCGGTAAACTATATATATACATATATAAAAATTAATGTATATAAGTATATACCGTATGATTTCTATACCATTAATCCAAAAGGGATGAATATTTTGTGAATTGTTTTTAAAAAAATGCAAATGTTTCTTAATTATTACACACATTTTACAATATTCCGTTTTGGGACCGGGGACCTAAATTCTTTTTTCCCCCTTTTATGAGCTAAATATAATTTCCGTATGCGTTCCTATACCATTCATCCGATTGCGATAAAACTTTAGTAAGTTGTTGTGCTCACCAAAGGTTTATGAATTAGCTTATCAATTTTGAAATATTCTTTTTGGGACCGGGGGCCTTAAATAATTTTTTTCTTATATGAGCTATACAAATATAATTTCAATCAGTGCTATTGCATTGGTGGCAAGAAATCAATCAAATACAAACGACATTTCAGTTTGTGTGTGACGTAAGTACAACTATTTTAACATTTTGCGTTTGGGGCCGGGGGCCTTATTTGAAAAATAATAAATATTTGAGCTATCTAAATATAATTTAAAACAGAGCTACTGCATGGGCGCATCAATCGCTACAAATGTGTGGACTAAATTTTGAAAATCCACGATTATCACGTGGACAGCTCTATGTTGCCTGCTCACGCGTCGAAAAAACGTCTCATTTATTTGTGTACGCACTAGACGGAAAAAACAATACATATTTTCTATTTTAAAAATATTTAAAAACTTATTTTAAACACAAACACTTTTTTCATTGAGTGACATTGCAACGCATGCCGGGTACTCGCTAGTTACTATATAGTCATGTGGCTTGCTATTTTTAGTCAAATCTTTTTGGACTAAAATACATGGTTAAATGAATTTTCATTTTTAAAAAAAAGGTTTCCATCACAAATGTGCACTGCTAACACCATTTTTTTGTTTGTTGAACGCTAATGAAAAAAAAATAGTTATAATAATCAACTTACTTGTAATAATAGCCTTTGGTAAATTTTTACAAGTTTTAACAAAACAAATAGAAAAAAAACTGTTAAGTAGAAAGGTCTATACATTTAAAAGTGTTATCAAAACTGGTCATTCTTATAAATGGTATATGAGCGCCATTATTATGTAAAGAAGACGTGAGTTGTTTGCAAAATAAAATATATATTTCCCAATTTTCAGTTGATAGAAATTTTATTTGGAATGTCAAAGTATTATAACTTTTATCAGATAAACTACAAATTGCCACTTAGATATACTTGAAAACATTTGATTCCTAAATCCACATTCTTTATTGTAAATTGACAAATTAGAAATAAGAATTTTTTCTAAAAGACGTACCCAAAAAAAAAATGCCTGGTCAAATTCTTTTCTTAAGCTTTCTGATAGCTTATTATCACTAAAAAATTTATCAATTTTAAAATATCCGTTCAACTAGATGGGACAGGTTGTGTTCTTTATTCCGATATTAAAAGGACAAAAGCAATTGGGAATTTAATAAATATAGGGTAATTTAAAGAAACTTCTTTAACGCATTTAAAGAAAACACGAACGGTTTCGATATAATAATTGATGAAATGTGCACTATTTGTATGCGACCGTTAAATTATAAATTAAAAAATACATCTCACTTTTTTTAAAGTTTCCATTTTAAATAGCTTAGCATTCGTGGAATCAATTACATTTATAATTATCTTAACAAAAATATTTTTAAAATCCTAATGCCATCATACAATTTATAATTAACACTCATCCCTACTTTAAAAGTAATGCTTTTATAAGGAAATATAATTTGAAAATAGATTGCGTGTGTTTGATACTTAGCAAGAACTATTATTAGAATTGTAGACCTTGATAATGATGTAAAGGTAATTTGATACAATGTTATAAAAGTCTCTAAATTTGTGAAGTTGCAAAAAATAAATGAATAAAAATACCGATAAGTGTCAACAACGGGAAATAAGACTTAGGTTTGTAATCAGGAGCGGCCAGTGTTCATCAAATATATCGAACGCAGCGATATTTCATGTATTACACTAATTGTAATTGGTTAAAGCAAGGGTCTTCAAACCACGAGGCCCTCTCATCCGGCCCGTAAAGACCTTTTTTGTCTAAGGAAAAAAATAC
Organism: Omphiscola glabra; assembly: GCA_964017045.1. Lineage (NCBI taxonomy): Eukaryota > Metazoa > Mollusca > Gastropoda > Lymnaeidae > Omphiscola > Omphiscola glabra. The sequence continues at coordinate 37,472,335 of OZ024794.1, read as the reverse complement.
GGGAATTTACGTGTATCCGGCCAAGATCAGCCGCCTCTTACGTGGACGTTATGTTTTTACCGATTTAAAATAGAGGCGCGCAGTAGTTCGTTACGTTTTCCAACCGATCACTACATTGCAAAACCTTATTCGTCTCTCACGTCATTGTTGATGTTAGGGACATCAAATCTAAAGCCAGAAATGTCTGCTATTTTGCATTCAGGAAAAAAGTTCACCATTCCCATTAATACAGGTATTAATGTGTAATGTATCAATGTGTTATTAAATAATAACTGAACAAAATAATATTAAACAAATAATTAGAAAAAACATCCATGTTTTGATTCTTTTTAGTTGGAGTGTGTAGTCGGCCCCGAGTGTGTAGTCGGCCCCCGAGTGTGTAGTCGGCCCCCGAGTGTGTAGTCGGCCCCCGAGTGTGTAGTCGGCCCCCGAGTGTGTAGTCGGCCCCCGAGTGTGTAGTCGGCCCCCGAGTGTGTAGTCGGCCCCCGAGTGTGTAGTCGGCCCCCGAGTGTGTAGTCGGCCCCCGAGTGTGTAGTCGGCCCCCGAGTGTGTAGTCGGCCCCCGAGTGTGTAGTCGGCCCCCGAGTGTGTAGTCGGCCCCCGAGTGTGTAGTCGGCCCCCGAGTGTGTAGTCGGCCCCCGAGTGTGTAGTCGGCCCCTGAGTGTGTAGTCGGCCCCCGAGTGTGTAGTCGGCCCCCGAGTGTGTAGTCGGCCCCCGAGTGTGTAGTCGGCCCCCGAGTGTGTAGTCGGCCCCCGAGTGTGTAGTCGGCCCCCGAGTGTGTAGTCGGCCCCCGAGTGTGTAGTCGGCCCCCGAACTGCTGTTTAATAGTTAATGCGGCCCTCATGCTTAAAAGTTTTTAGACCCCTGGGTTAAAGGCAGCAGAAACTATTCTTTTTTAAAATGAGCAAAATTAAAAATTTAGTCGTTTTTAGTAAAAAAATATATTATCGTTACCTGTTGTACACTTTTTGTTACGGAAGAGCACTTGACTTCCCTTTCCCCCCCCCCCCCCCCCCGGGGAGAGATGGCTGAAAGTAACTCTGCTCTGGGGCTCCATTTCATTTTTCCTAATATATAAGTTAAATAAATATCAATAGGCTTAATACTTATACAGGAATGGATGGATCTTTACCAAACTTAGTACACAAGCACTTGAATAGCCATACTGAAATATCGGTGTATTGAACTCATAATATCCATTCCTCTGGGGCCGGGGCCCCCATTTCATTTTTCATAATATAAGCTATATAAATATCAATAGGCTTAGAAAACACTATAGTTTCTATGTGAATTGATGGATCTAGGCCTAGCTTGGTAGCAACACCCTTCATTGTCTGTATAGAAATATCTGTGAATTTAAAACTAATAATTTCAAATCGGGAATTTTCCAGAAAGTTCAATAATTTTAAAAAGCTATATGTTTGAAATCTTTAATGGGACAACTTTTAAATTTTAACTTTATTGTTTATCTAACTGATTTTTATTGGGCCCCCTAAATCAGACAAAACTAAATCATTACACTTAGGAATGGCCTCCCATCGGGGCCCCGCTACAACGTAAATGTACTATAGTTATAGTAGTGCAGACCTGTTTACTCTTACGATTTTGGCGTACAGTGTACGATATTGAGGTGCATACATTAGATATACTGTATGTTTATTTTTTACTATTAAGATAATATATTAAATGACTTTGTGATGATATTGTACGATTTTAATAAGAGTTTTAGAGTAAACAGGTCTGGTAGTGCATTCAGTTGTATAATTGTTCGTACTTGGATCGAAAAGCTTATTGTAATGTTGACGAGATCCAGCAGTAAATTAAACCCACCAGTAACTCGAACCATTGGGTCACGGGATCAAATCGGGATCCTATCGGGAAACGGGATCACATCAGAGAAAAGTATCCATCGGAAAACGGGATACTAACGAGATCGGTATCCTACCGGGATCGGGATCCTATCGGAAATCTCGATCCTACCACTGGGATCAAGATACCACCGGGATCGGAATACTCACGGGATCGGGATGCCATTGGAATTGGAATCCAGAGGGATCGAAATCCAACCTGGAAACAGGATCCTAACGGGATGGGGTTACTAAAGGTATCGGGATCCCACCTAGATCAAGATCCTATCGGGCAACTCGATCATAACGGGATCGGAATCCCACCAGGATCGGGTACCCACAAGTATTGGGATCCCACCGGTATCGGGATCCCACCAGGACTGGGATACCGACGGGATAGAAATCCCACTGGGATCAGGATTCCACCGGGATAGGGATCCTTTCGGGACGCTCGATGCTACCAGGATCAGTATACCGCCGGGATCGGGATTCTATCGGGAAACTTGATGCTACCGGAATCGGGATTTAACCGGGATCATTATCAAATCGGGATCGTGAACCCACCAAGATCAGAATACCAACTTGATCGGTATCGGGATCCTATCGGGAAAATCGATCCTAACGGGATCGGGATTTAACCAGGATCGGTATCCGATTGGGATCATGAACCCACCGTTATCGGGATTCCTCCGGAATCGGGATCCCATCCGGATCGGATACCGACAGGATAGGGATACCAATGGGATCGGCATCCAAACGGGATCGGGATCCAAACGGGATCGGGATTCAAATGGGATCGGGATCGAAACGGGATCGGAATCCCATCGGGATCAGGAACAGCTGGGATCGGAATCCCAATATTTATATTCTTTCACTTCCTCTAATCCTACTTCCGGCAGCAAAAGTGAAATCTCTAAAGCTTTTTTTACTGTGATCTGATACTTTTTATACTTCTTTTTGTCTTGTTTTCTGATGAAGGCTCTATGCCGAAAATTACAAATATTTTTTCCTTTCTATGAATTCAAGTTTAGCATACCGTGTCCTTATATTTCATTTACACAGTCTATCAATTATTATCTTTCCTTTTAAAAAATAGATTAAACACACTAAATAGTAGAAAATAATTGAAAATGACTTAAAATGCTTTACGCAAAGAAAGTCAAAAGCTTTTGTAAGTAGAAATAGTTTTAAAAAGTGGTTTATGTCCGATATAAATTGACGTCACAGGGGTATTTGGGGTTGATATTATCACAGGACGGGGTGACTAACGTCATCAGGATTGAGACAACTTTTTGTTTGCATCACCCTTCCACAAAAAATTCTGCAGTTGACCAAAATTTCCGCCCCTAATTGTACAGAAATAAGTGCCGACAGGGCGGACCGCCCCCTCCACACCCCTTGATATGCCACTAAAAGAGACACAAAATGAAAATTGCAAATTTGACAGAGATCGTCCTAGTCCGTTCTAGTCAGAGCAGGGTGCCATCAAATGTATTTCGGAATCATTCTCGACAGCACATCCTTCAGGCTAAGGTGACCAGTTGTATAAAAATCCAAATGTAGGAGTCGTTTGTAGGATTTTTCTCTTTAAAAATCTTACTACCATTTTCCTAAGATTATAGACCAGTGGTTCAAATAGTTTAGACCACAGCCCCCGTTGCACCATAAATTTATCCCTAGCGCCACACCGTGTTATCAAAAATGAAATTTATCCAGACAGTTGTTGTCGCTAATCTGTGAGGAAGATAACAACGCAACAAAATTAAGTAGTGTTAAATGTAGCTTTTAATTGAAATGTAAAATGCCTTTTCTGTAATTGATTAAGTGATAACTTGTTTAACTTAATCCAAAACATATAACAACTTTTCTAAAGAAGGAATTTAATTAATAGTTATACTAGTAACTTAATTTACATCGCTAAAATATTAATAGTTTGCTTTAGGTGGGTTTAGTGATGTCATTTCTTCATAGTCTTGTTTAGGGTAACTTAACAACAATCTTAAATCAATACTTTTTGAAAAATGGATTATATTTCTTAGCAAGGCGCAGCTTCTTGACCACTTTCAACATAGCATAATAATGACGCTGAAACGGTGGGTACAATTTCCTAAGCTTTAACTTCAGCTTTGAGTAACAAATTCATCACAATAACAAAATGCATATGCAACTTGTTATAGTATAGCATGTGTCTTGGCCTATTTTTCATTCTAAGGTAGAACTATTTTTAGCCACAAACACTTCTCTTCCCTTGGTATAGCGCATGGCTAGACCTACTTTTTCAGTCCAACATAGAGTTATTTTTAGCCACCACCAATTGTCTCGTTAGTATAGCCTTGATGTTGACGTCACCTAGTAAATGCTCCGAGTCAGCTCTTCCTCCCCCCCCCCACCCCCGGGTCCCTTTTATTGACTGGGAAAAGTTTGTTTACTCTCTAATGCACTCTATTTATTCTAAAGAATGCCATCAGATGACGCAATTTCTAGAATTTCTTTACTGTAACTGTAATAATAATAATAATTCCAATAAATAATAATAATTCCTATATAAAGCTGCTCAGGTTTCTTAACAGTTATTGTGTGTAAATTAATATTTGTATTTTGAGGAGTTTACCCTTTTTCACTTGTTTTAAGGTGATACAGTTTTTTTGTTTTTGTACTCGAGTTTGTATTTTTATAGAAATGTATTTATATGATTAAATTAAATATTGTTTGTATGTAATTTTTTTGCTGGCATCCGTCCAAAGCTAGTATGTATAACTAGCTTTGGTATCGTTTTCTTTGCATAGTGCATTTCTTAGTCCTTTGTTACTTATAGTTTATTACACATGCCAAATATTAACACACATTAAATCTTCCAAACCATAACTGCGCGTAACACTACGAAATGTGGATTTATCCCCCATTTTAATATTTCAATTAAAGAAGATAAAAACAATGGCTTGTTAAATTTAATGTACCATATTCAAATGGTCACAATTAAGCAGTAGGTTGCTTATAGGTCGAGGACCACACCGGATTACACCCTCACTAGTAGTGACACCAAATGAAATTTGCAAATTTGGCAGCTGTTCGCTGTAGTCTGTTTCAAACTCAGTGAATTACACGAGCATGGTTACTACCAGATCAGGTGCCATCAGATAAGGGTGCCACCAAATCAGGTTGCGACCAGAATAGTATGTTACCAGACAGAGCATGTTATCGCCTCAGCAGGTCGCTACCAAAATCAGAGTGCAATCAGAAAGAGCAGGGTGTCCCACAAGTTGCTACAAGAGTACCAAAAGAAAGAACAAGGGGCCATTAGAGTAGATTATCATGAGATTTGGTTGCATCAGATCAGATTTCCCACGGAAAAGTTTGCTACCAGACCAGAGTGTCCCAAGAGCAAGCACACTCAGCGAGGTCCATATGGAAGTCTGAAAAGGAGGGTGGGAATACAGCAATGGGTAATACCAACCCTTTCCCTTTTCTCATTTATGACTGACGGGTTTGGTTATTGGCCAAAATCGCTAATGAACCGAGTTAGTTTAGATATGACATAATATTTTATTCATTTGGTTTTAATAACTTTAACATATGTCCCAGAAAATTTAAATGTATTTCTTTGAGATCTGCAAATGTTTATGACAATAGCTAAGTGGTGTCTGGTGGATTTTGTGTTGTACATAGAGATGAATTGGCATTTAAAAAACATTCAACAGTGTCGAATAGCTTCTAAAAGCGATTTGCACACTCGCCATGCGTGAGAGTCGATAAAGTATCATTTTTATTCATCAGATGTTGCATGAATGAACACATGAAAAATAAAAATATTAGATACTTTATACAAATATAAATTTTAACAGATGTGGCAACCTCTCTTTGATGGTGAACTTTTCGTTAAACTTACTCAAATCCGTGCCACTCTCTTTTATGTAAATAACTTTTATTTCACTTCAAAATAAAGACTGAAAAACTTTCCTGAAAATAAAATGAATTTAAATGACAATACTGAGTTACTTTAACCTGTCGGCACGATGCTGATCATCCCTGATAAAGCATAGCCTTAAGTCAATTTAAAATGAATATATTCGTTTGAAAAACTGATATTGATGAGTAATGAAAAGTTAAGATTTAATTTTTTATTTCAGCTTCCCGAGAATGTGTTGAAAATCTATCGATGGCTTCTCTTTAAAGAACATTTACAATGTTTGTAGAGTATATTTTGATGACTTCATGCTAATCTTCTTGTTAATAGCCCCTTGAACAGATCCATTTTTCAAATATAATTTTTCTGATGTAAAATTAAAAAAGAAAATAAAAAGGTACAACGTTTTCTTCAGTAATCCGCCCCCCCCCCCCACATTAGGTAATCCCAACGCCATATAAATCGACTGAGCATTTAACGCTCATGGGACATCTCACCACCCCCTTTTGAGAACCACTGCTCTAGAAAGTTATTTAATTATATTACCTTATGATATGCCGCGCTCAAATTTACAATAATTCTGCCCCAACCAAAAGACTGGGACAATTCTGTACAATTCTCCCTTTCTACAAAGAAGAAAGTGAAAAAAATATGTATTTTTTAAAATGAATGTGTGGACTATTCACTTGACTTGTGTTGTTAACACTCTTTTGCTGAAAATGCATTATGTGTGATCTTGAGAGAATCTATTTCCTTGTTTGCTGCGGATATGTTTCTTTTGAACAGACTTTAATGTTTGTGAAAGGTATATCAACAACACTATTGAATACCCGTCATACTGAAGCTCGAAGTGATTCTCTTGAAAATCTGTTCAAAGGAGACACATCAGTCACTGAGTGCACCTTTCTTAACTTTGCCAATCTGAAGATACTATATTTTGACAAGGTGGGGGACCAAGGTAGAGATGCTTAAATGGAGACATTTTCTGCATTAGATGTGCAGACATATTAAATGATTCATCTAAGCAAGTGCGTTTAAAATCAGAATCAAGATATGGAAGTAGAGAGAATATTAAGGTTCTAGAAGAGAATGGCATGGAGCAATCTGAGAAGCTGTACACAGTCTAAAAGAAGAAAATGACAAGGCGATGTTTTAGTGAATCTGAAGTTTCACTGTTAGAGTCATCCATACATAAGTAAGCTACTGCCACTCAATTCAAAATTACACCTCTTTCTATTAAGAGTCATTTGAATTGGAGCTTTTAAATAATATGCAAAGAATAAAAGTGCATGTGCAGAAACAAAAAAACTGAGCAAAAGACATTCATTAATCTCTCCCAGTCTTTACATTGGGCCTATATTTGTGCTCAAGATCTGTTTATCTGTATCTTCTTGTGTTGGATACTTTTCATATTTGAAAATTACATATTTTTAAAAAAAGAAGCTTTTCGCGATTTACCTTGAACGCTTTAGTCTTCCTGGTTTATTTTTAACTATTCAAAGTGGTATTGTGAAGGATGTTGATTCTAATAAAATGATCGAACAGTGTGCAGCTTTTATTAACAGGAAAGGCAATTTAATTTAAATACAAATAATATAACTTTGCGGCAGTTCTTAAACGCTGCTAATTGAAATTCCTTTAATCTCTTCTTAAATCTCATGTAACGTTATAGGGCTTGAATTTTTAACATTTACTATACTATATGCTTATACATGTGATCTGGGTGGTCTGGCGCAGGAAGACTCGGATGAGGTACTTGATGAAAGTTTGGAGGGGGTGACACCATGAGTTTACCATACCAGGGGACAGCAACTGTAGTAACGCCACTGCTGACGTAGGCATAGGTAACGTAATATAGCCCCCGGAATGTGCATGATATCTCGACTAAAAAAAGAGATTAGTTCTTGGATTTTATCTGCTCTTAACTGCTTCCTTAGACAAATAATGTTTTCATATTTCAATTCACAAATATTGAATAGGCAGATTGCTAAAATATTCTTCACTTTTGTAGTAGTTTAAAGATAATAATACTTTTCAAATGTTAACCATTTCACGTTACATCTCGTTCACATAGAATGCATTATTAGGTGAAGGTGTGCCCAGATTTTAACAATGTCACAATTTTACTGCTAAAATGAACCTTTTCAAGATTGTTATTACATAATTCTATTGTTTTTTCCTGTGTAAATTAAACTTCAAGCTTTACATTTTGTTGTATAGATTAGTGATATTTATTTTGTATGAAACATGACATATAAGGCTGTATAAATTTGTTCCATATAATTGTTGCCTGGAAGAATATGATGTCATGAAAAATATCAACTTTTTAAATTGTTCAGTTTTGCAAGATTGAATGTTTCAATATGTACAAAAACTGATTCCGTATAATCCATAAGGGCCTTCATGTCTCCTCGCATTGACAGAGTCTTTTAAAATACAAATCTAAAAATGCACTCTATAAGACCGTTGAGAAATCCAAATATTTTATTTGTCCATGGAAATGAAATAACTTATTAATATTTCATCAATTATCATCATTTAGATTGATATTAAATTGACAACATGATTTAATTAAAAATTTACAAAATTAAATGTTTTAAGTACGTATATAAACATACCCCATCCCAGAAGAATGTACCACTTTGTACTTCCTCTATCCGAGAAAACTGCTACTGAAATTATCATATGTAAGTAGAGTGCTTCCGCAAAAATCCACATGTAGTTTGCGCCGAGAATGTAGTGAAACAATGTAAAAAACAACTTGCATTCCCAGTGCTGAGGAATAAGAAATTATTACATTATAATGAAATAATCCATTTTATTAGGGGCGAATCTAAGACTATGGCTCACATTTTGCATGTATATATATATATGTATATATAATACAATTTAAGGCCCTAGGTAGTGTGTCAGCCATCGGTATAGCTATTTTTAGTGAGTGTATTTGGTGTAGATATTATTGGTGTAGTTGTTTCTATGTAGTTTGTATTGTGAAGTTCTTAGCTATGAAAGATGGCTGTATAGAGATTTCTTAGTCGATCGTATTTGGTGTAAACTCTGAAAAGGTGTTGAACGCAAACATCAGAGGACGTCTGTGTAGATATGCTCGATCCGGAAAACTTAAATGAAGACGAAATTAAAGAAAGTTTTTTTGCCCAATGGACGCTAAATATCCATTTTGCAATGCCAAAATTTTCAAAAAAAATAATTACCATCAAATTATTGCCATAATGGGGCCATTTCGTTAGAAGAATTGTGAATGCATCACTTCATTAAAAGTTACGAGAATAGATATGAATCCAAATTCAAAAATGTAATGGAAAAATTAAGATCTAATAACAGTGTAATGACCTTTGCCTCAATGGGACCATAAGCTGATCATTCAGTAACCAGATTTTCCGGTCCTTTTTGTTACAGAATCAAAGGGCAAATTTATCACGCTACATCTGCATTACACACAAATATAAAGGAATCACCAAAGTGTACCCAACTCTACATTTTGGATTCGACACAAGGCTTGATAGAAAGAATGAACTATCAAGCAAACAGTGGATGCATTCCTATCGTAATGGAAAAACTTTCAAAAACTTGAAAAATAAGAACATGCTCAAGTTTGAACATGATGATATTTATCGAGATGTAAATCTCAAATATTGAATAGTCCTCTAATATTAATATCAAACGACTATTTGTTAGGTATTGACTCTCACTACGGTATCACAACCATTCACCCCAACACTGTATAGTTCAGTTCACGCTATAAGTTTATTCAAAAGAACCCAGAGTGCACTTAACGAACTCCAAAAATCCATCAACATTCTTACAGCCAACGGCAAGCACGAGCGCGACATCATCGTCGCCGGTGACTCCAAATGCCCCGATATAGACTGGACCACGCATACTGCCCACTCCACCGGCAAAGACAATACCATTCAGCAATTACTGATCGACTTGACCTCGTCCTCACTACTCACACAAGTGCAGAAGACACCGACACGTCAAAAAAACTATCTGACGATGACGCAGTGGTGGTTGACTTCTACTCCAAAGCTCAAATAACAGCGATGCACAAAACACTATATCGCGCCAGAAACCCAGGAAATCTTACAAGTTCGATAAAGCAAACTGGGACAAGATCAAGCTAGATCTCGCCGCCGCTGAACAGGCCATCCTGAAAAAATACAACGTTGGAGAGGATATAGAAACACTATGGTCGAACTTCAAATATGCCTTATTCAAAAGCTTAGATCAAAATGTCCCATCAGCCACAGTAAAAAATCCATGTAATTTACTATGGCTGAACACACGGCTCAAGAAGCTGCTGAAGAGAAAGAAAAGACTATTGAAGAAAGCCCAAACTACCAACAACTGGACCATGTACAGCCTGTTCCAGAAACCCTGTCGTAGGGAACTAAGAAGAAGCGAGTGGCAGCACATAAATGGAGTCATTCAAGACGGGCAACTTGTTAGCGATAGCCAATGTAAAGCGGAAATTCTCATAAGGCAATTTCAATCTGTCTTCACCAAAATTACCACAACAGTACTACCATCCCTAAAACCTTCACCCGGTACGATTGGCCACCTCAACATAACTGAACAAGAAATAGCCAAACTTCTCAAAAACCTTAAGCCCATTAAAGCACCCGGACCTGACTGTATTCCAAACATTGTCCTAAAGACACTGGCTGACAACATTGCCCCAACCACCACCCGCATTTTCCAAAAATCGCTTGACTCCGGCAAACTCCCACTAGACTGTCTTGATGCAAATATCAGTAGTGCCTACAAGAAAGGTGACCGTCATAACCCAGCAAACTACCGCCCAATATCCCTGGCCTCCGTCCCATGGAAAATTTCTGGATACTCCACAGAAACTCAATTAATCATCACCACCAATGACCTCCTTGTGTCCTATGACAAAGGTAACCAGGTCGACATGGCAATTCTCGACTTCTCACACTGTTCCACACAGCCTTCTGCTACACAAACTCCACCACTACGGCATTACCGGCAACCTTCACTCCTGGCTCTCAACATTTCTAACAAAACGGACCATGCAAGTAGTGGTAGATGGCGTCCGATCAGGCAAAGCCACCGTAGACTCAGGAGTTCCTCAAGGCACAGTACTGGGGCCCCTTCTCTTTTTCTGTCACATAAACGACCTTCCTGATACTGTAAAAATCTCAAGTGAGGCTGTTTGCAGATGACTGTCTTGTCTACAGAGAGATAATCGATTACGATGACCACAACCAACTTCAAACAGATTTGAAGTGCCTTATGAATTTGGCAGACAAATGGGGCATGGAATTTAATGAAACCAAATGCTACACAATGAGCATCTCAAGAAAAAAAAAATCAAGCCATATGTACTCCCTAAATAGGACAATCCTTCAACAAGTAACAAATAATCCATACCTTGGAATTCTCTTCTCAAATAATCTAAAATGGTCACCACATATAAACAAAATTTCAAAAAAAGCAAACTCCACACTAGTTTTTATTCGAAGAAATCTGCGGCACTGCCCAACATCCTGCAAACGAAATGCCTTTATTGCACTCGTTCGTCCGATACTAGAATATGGTGCAATCATCTGGGACCCATACCTAAAGCAAGACGTGGACAAGTTGGAGCGAATCCAATGTAACGCAATGCGCTTCATAGCACGTGACTATAAAATCACCACTCCTGGCTACGTCACTGGCCTCTTAAACAGATTTGACATCCCCTCCCTCAAGGACAGACGAGAACAAGTCCGCCTAACATTCTTATATAAAGTGGTCATGGGGCTAATACCGGCCATCCCAGCAAACCATTATCTCACCCCACAGAAGCCAGGCCGATTAATTAGAGCCAAACACTCACTAAACACTGACTTAACATCTGACAAACCCATGAGCAATTACACCTGGAACAATATCAAATGCTTCACTGTGCCTCGGAGTAGCACAGTGCAACATAAACAATCATTCTTTCCACGCACCATAATCGTTGGAACCACCTGGACAATACCGCCGTGAACTTGACATCGATCGAAAGCTTCAAGGCTGCCCTGGCATCTGCTTGGAGCCGTTAGAATGGTAACATCGCTTCCCCAACCGTTGCACATATGCCAGTATATGGATGCAGCAACGGACTGAACCAGCACCAGAACAAAATCTTTTCCATACCAAAAATTTACTGTAACCCTAAACATAATAACAGTGATTCTCATACCCGTGACAATATGTCAAGTCGGGAAAATCGAACGCCAATTGAATATAGCATGACATTCTTGCGAGAATAAGTAAATATTGTGCACCCCCAGCAGAACCAACGCTTCTAATACCAGAGGAGAAATCTCTGCCATTTTCACGGTGTCTCTAGAAAATTGGGGATATAACAACTCATCCGAAAATAGATTTTTTTCAAATATATCGATCCTCAATAGACTCTGTGACACAATGTGCTACCCTTTAGTATACTCTTTAGCACAATGTGCTACCATTTGGTAGACTCTTTGACACAATGTGCTATCATTTGGTAGACTCTGTGTCACAATGTACTACCATTTGGTAGACTGTAATTCAATGTGCTACCCTTTGGTAGACTCTGTAACACAACGTGCTATCCTTTGGTAGATTCTTTATCACACTGTGCTACCTTTTGGTACACTTTTTGACACAATGTGCTACCATTTGGTAGACTCTTTGACACAATGTTCTACCTTTTGGTAGACTCTTTGACACAATGTGCTACACTTTGGTAGACTCTGTGACACAATGTGCTACCCTTTACTAGACTATGAAACAACGTGCTACGCTTTGTTAGACTCTGTGACACAATGTGCTACCCTAAGGTAGACCCTTTGACACAATGTGCTACCCTTGGCTTTTTCCATATGGGGATTCAGGGTGGACAGCAGACCTGAATAAAGCTGTTGGTCAAGGAAATATGTCCCAGCTTCAATGGCATTCATACCATTTTGCCATTCGTGCTGGAAACTTTAAGGAGTTCCTCAAAGCTGGAAAACAGACCTATCAATTCATGGTTGATGTCTATTGCGAGACTGAGGCAAACCGTTTGAATTGGTTTCGAACAAAATCAAAACGCAATAAGAGCTAAAGACTATGATGTCTTTCACCGATTTTTAAATAACCACAATTTTGGGGACGTTAATATATTGCCTGGAAAGAAAGTTATATTGCCTTCAACCTTCATAGGGAGTCCAAGAGGACATATTGCTATTCTACTACATGAGGACATATTGCTATTCATGTCCTCGGAAGACAAAGCCTGTGAGACTAAAATACTTGACGAAATTGTCTGTGCAAAACTCCTTGATAAAGATGCCCACCCGAGGCTACATGAAATTGTAATAGTCTGTACGATACACGACCCTTGTGGTCAGTTAAATCCGAACGCACCGCTCAAGGAGAACGGCCAATGCACAAAAGAATTCCCAAACTATTTCTGTGGCGAGACCAACAGCAATGTCAATGGTTACCCACAAAATCAACGCAGAGATGATGGTAACTGTGTTGAACTTTGGGGAAATAAAGTGGATAACAGATGGGTGATGCCACGCATCCAGTACCTGTCTCTGAAATACAACGCCTAAATTAATGTAGATATGTTTAGCTAAATTCAAAGCGTTAAATGCTTCTTCAAATACGTTTACAAGGAACTTGACAGTGAAATTACTCAGTTAGTTACTTGTCCCAAAGAACAGAAAGCTACTATTAAAGTATAAATATAAAGTTAGTATATAAGTTAATAAATTTTATTTTCACTGCACTAACTTCTTTGGTGAAAACTTTCCTTGGTAGTGTTAGATAATTGGGAAAAGTTGATATTCAAACACCTCCGATCTTATTTAGTTCGATAAAATTGACGCTTTATGTCAGTAACAATTTATTTTTGTATAACTAAATCACACATTAAATGAGCTGAAAATTTTGAAATTGTTAACTACGCACTGCAGAAGCATTTGATACATTTATATAAGGGAACGATGGCTCACAATAATAATACTATTGTTATTTTGTTTATTCCTCTATTAGAATTGTTATTTTTTGGTTAATATCCAATTTTTAAGTTTATGAAATTGCTCTTGTTCGTAGAGATAAACTAATGCTTACCATGATTCCAGTTTTAAATATAACACCACCATCGACTCCATTTTGAATAACATCAGACGGAAATCCCAATCCTTCGACCAATAAGTTTTCTTTCATAAATGAAAATGAAGCTCTCAAGACGAATGAAAGGAAGAGATTCATATGAATGGTGTTTCTTGAGCAGTGCAACTTTCTGAATAAAATAAATTAATGGTCAAATTTTCAAAGGAAGAGATTCATATGAATGGTGTTTCTTGGGCAGTGCAACTTTCTGAATAAAATAAATTAATGGTCAAATTTTCAATCATTTTCAAAGCGATTAACTAAGAATCCGTTATACTTATATGTGCTTTCAAATATTTTCTTTCTAATTGCGAAGAAAATCTAAACATACCAAAGTATCTAAAATTTGATATGAAGATTAGCTGTATGAAAAAATGATTTTAATTTAAAAGTTATATTTTAATGTTTATTTGTGATGTTTAAAGTATATATATATTGCGAAAGTAATAGAACGAAATATTTTTTTAAATATGTTATCAAAAATAATAATTTTGTTTTAAATAGGCGGGAGAAATAAAGTTCGCAGAAGTTATCACTAATAATTTGGATTCTTATCAAGCGCGTTATTTGAATGAATATTTTGTCAAAATGGGAAGTTCGAGCATTGCCACCGCCTTTGTTTGGTGGGTTATTTGTAATCATATCAGGGGCGCCAAAATTGTCTTCAGATAGGACCTAAATAGTAATTTAAAAAATTATATAATCCCATGTATTTAACAAAGACAAGGGGCGCCAAAATCCTTTTACGGATCCACCCAGGGCGTCACGTTTTTCTATATTTGAGTGGCACCATATTCAGGCTTCATCCGTGGCGTGACTTTTTCTGGGCATGGCCCTTGTGCACAGTACAGTGCCGGATTAATTTTTTTGAGGCATATCCAAAAAAGCAATAACATTAACAATGCAAGTACCAGTGTCAATAATTATTCAATATCACTGAAATATAGTTTAATTCAAAACCTATGTTTTAAGGAAACAAAATGACATATGCATTATTTAAATTTCGTTATCTACATAAGCTGACAAAATTATACAAATGTTTTTATTTATTCAGATATTGTAGTGCTAATAAATCAAAATCAAACACTTTCTTATATTTTGTTTGGTAATATTTATGTTATGGCATCATTTATGACTAAAATAGTTTCAGTAAATATAAGAACTGATACACACATGTTATTTGCGTTACTTAGTTTCAAAGCATACATTATTGTCTTGCTCAATGCTTTACTCAAAAGTCTTACTTCGCAAAGTTGGCAATTCCAACATTTAATTTAAGAAAGCTACAACCATTCCATGAGCTTTTCATTCTTATTAAAGATGTTTCGTTTACTTTCTATTGTGATGTTCCAAAAACATGGTGAGAATCTAGTTTGAAGTTGGTTTTCCGTTCTTAAAAGCTACATTTACAGCGTATATTCTTGTTTATTATTTCTAGACATGAGCTGACATAATGTCAGTTTGGTGTCATCGTATTAAACGCAGTGTCGTTATCTTTTCATTTGGAATTATTCTATATTACTTTAATTCCATTTTTTTTGGTTGAATTAGATTTTGTGGAGCCAAATGCAGGCAATAGATTCATTTGCCGTAAATAAATCAGCATCTGTATATGGCACGTTTTGACAGGCTGATTATATCTCGGGTACGATATGCTTTATTTTATATGTTTAAAAAATAAAGAAATAAATAGATACATAAAATATATAATGCTTATTGAAAAATCAACGTTCCTAATTGGGAAGGCGGACTTTACAATAAGTACGATCGTGAGTAGAACAAACATACCCAGCCGGTGAATTTGGAACACAAGATTATCCTGACCTATGGAACCTTGACACCACGTGGAATGAACGTTATGTATATAACTTGATTCTAGCCCCGCCCCTCTACGCCACGACCTTACCCAGTGAACTAACTTCTCCTCCTTTCTTTCCCTCTTTTCTATTTAATCTCTCCCTTACATATTTTCGTCACAATTCTTTTGCTGCATTCTCGGACACTACGTCTCAGCCAAGTGCTATTTTAAAAATATTATTCTGCTTTTTATTGTATTTTGTTCACTGACGAAACTTCCCGCCGACACGTTTGTTGTTTTGCTGCGTTCCTTTTTTTCAGGTTTGACCTTACTATGATTTACTAATTTCCAGATCCTTCTCATATATATTTATCTTTAATTGCATTTGCTGTTAAGGAAAACACGACACAGCAAACAGCTTACCATCTATGATATAAATATATCACTTTATATCATGTGCAAAATTAATAAAATTTTATTTCAGCATGTCTATTAACGGATGCTTTTTAGAAAATGTTATTTCATTCTGAGGCTATTTGAAAAGAGGAAAAGTGTTCATGTTTAACTTACTTGAAGCCAACCATGATGCATATTGATAGCACAAGTGAAGCTAATGATAAGCCGTAGCCAACGTTGTACATAAGTTGAATTCTGCCCATGTGAGACTGGAAAAGTATAAAACTTACAAGTAAAAACATTATCAACCAGTTCTAAAAAGCTCTAAGAATCGTAATGATTGATGAAAAAATAATGAATGAGCGAATATAAATCTTCTAACAGTTATTCAGCCTCAGTTAAAAGGTTTTTTAAAAATGTCAGCCTATTTGACTAACTATTACTGTTTTTTTCACCAAAAATAATACAGTTAAAACAAAAGAGCTATGCAGTGGCGTAGCTAGAGAGTGCGGGGGTGCGGACCACACCGGGTGAACCTTCTCAGGGAATGACACCAATTTGAAAAATTGCATACTTAGAGCACACACTGCTTGGTTTAAACAGATGCCATAAAATGATAACCGATCACAGGTAAATTGTCCACACATAAAACAAATCATGCTGCGTGATTTATTAAAATTTCAAAGTTGATTCGTCAAAAATGAGGTGACCCTATAATCAGGTCAGAAAAACACTGTTTTGACCATGGTTTATTGCCGAGTAATGTGTTCGGTAAGTTTCGTAAGTGACAAGAAGCTATATTCCAAGGCCACTCAATGATGTGTTTTTTTCTTCGAAATATGCTTTGGGCGCTGGGGGTGCCATCAGACCAAGACTGAGAACCGCTGTACAAAGATCCTTTAAACCATTCATTGAAAGACTTTTAGAGCTTTAATAAACCCATTCATTGACCCGTGAAGACGTAAGCTAATTAAACTCTTGCTAAATCCTCCTTAAAATCAAAAGTATTAGTTGATCAAAATAATCAGTTTATCATTGAAATAATGTAAAGATCAATTTTCGTTTTGATTTTGATTACATTTTGAAACATTAAGTTACAATTGGATTAGAGTTTATGGCCACAAGAGGGTGGTAGCCCGAAAAGGTTTGACAAATACCATCATATTTTAATTATTTGACTATTGGAAACATGTAGGCCTGTTTATAAAGTTTCTTATTAGCCTTTCGTTGTCTGGCATGGGGACGAGATTTACTCAGTGGCGTCAAAAGCGGTTGCGGCCTTCACCGGGCGATGACCTCACAGGGGTGACGACATAAGGAAAATGCACAAGTCAATTTCATAACAGAACTCAGTTAAATACAAAAAAAGGGTGCCACCACAGCAAGGTGCTACGAGTACAGGGTGCCACCAGATCAAGTTGCCACCATAGCACACTGCCACCACAATAGGGTGTCATCAGACAGATCAGAGTGTTTTCAGATTAGGTTGCATACAGAACATGATGAATCCATGACCGGTTGCCAACAGTACAGGGTATCAACGGACCGAGCAGAGTGCTGTCAGCGCAGCTTTGGGCATCTCTTCCAATCCTCTCATTATTTATTATGATCTGTATCTTCACCCGAGAGGATCTTTTCAAAACTGAAACTTATAAATAACTATTTTCGATCTACCATGGAAAAGACCAGTCTTTCTGGTCTTGCGATTTTGTCAGTTGAAAGTGATAAGGGAAGAATGTTAATTTTGATGAAGTTATTGACATGTTTGCATCTTTGAAGACCAGGAAAGTAAACTTTTGAATGTAAAGTTTAATGTTCAATAAAAAGTAATTTTGTGCATTTTTAAAACGCCTGTTAACTCAAATTCTATCTTTTCTTATGACTTTTGTTGCTTTAAGAATAATTTTAAAACAATACAATAAGCGGTTCTGTATGACGGTGAAGGTCTGGGGGAATGGGGGGGGGGGTAGTGACAATGTGGTTACCACCCAATGAGACACCAATGCTAGTGACGCCTGTGGATTTACTTACACTACTAAGGGGATTTAAAGGTCTTCTTTTAAATTGTTTTTAACTTTAAAATTTTGCATCAAAATTTATAAATTATTTATTATTTTAGTAGTATTAAAACAATTACGTTTCAAATACCTTGATGAAATGAGGTGATTCTTCTGATGGATCACTGTAATCTTTATCTAAACAAGCGGTTAGATCTGTCCACGTGCGGTTATTGACACTGTCAAAAAACCAAGAACCGTTCTCCAAGCATTGCCTGCTAGCATTTTCTAAGGAAGTAAAATTGATTCAAGATATCGTTTATTAGGATAAAAATGGCAACTGGATGACTGTGCCGGGGGAGTGGATGCCTGTGCTGTGCGACTGGACGCCTGTGCGTTGGGACTGGATGCCTGTGCGGGGGGACTGGATACATGTGCTGGGGGACTGGATGCCTGTGCTGGGGGACTGGATGCTTGTAGTGGGGGACAGAATATGACGGATTGATGACCAAAAAAGCATGGATTTAGATTTGCATAAATGGAATTCAGAGTCACAAACGTTAACTCTAAACACAAGAAAGGCCGGTTTCCTTCATCAATTCTTTGCTTATGAAAGTCACAGACTTTCCAAGCAGTTTTTCTTTCAGGCATCTCTCTGGGGGGCACTGCCATCCCACGGGGACAGTCAAGTACCCACCCCCTCGAGCTAAATGTGCACAACAATAGAAACAAATATTATAGTTTAAAAAAAAAATAAAAATTCTTAATTGTCATTTAAAAAATAAAAAAATAATACAAGAATAGTAACTGGTGCCATTAACTGATTACAGTTTGTGGAATTTATGAAATATCGCCAAGCTCGATATATTTGATGATCCGTATATTTAAAGTTAATCTTGGCTTACACTACTCGATTATAACTATTGTACTGTTCCGAAAATTTGCCGCACCCGATTATGCGCCAAATCAAAGTCTTACTTCATGTTGTTCCATACATCTATATAGTTTTTTTTTACAATTTCTCAATTTTAATGACTTTAATAACAATAATAACAAGGTATTAAACTACATTTACAGCAATATCATGGTCTATAATTGTAATACAGTTCTTGCTAAGTTTCAAACATGAGCAATCTGTTTTCAAATTATATTTCATCAAATAAAGCATGACTTTTAAAGTAGGGATAGGTGATAATAATACATTTATGATTGTCTCATGCTTTTTAAAATGTAATTATTATTATCATTATTTTAAATATACTTGACTCAATGTACATTGAGCTAGAAAAAATGGAAAGCTAAAAAAAAAAGATTTAAAAATTAAAAAAAAAGAATTTAACAAGCGTAGACAAATAGTTCATGTGTCCTCAATGATTAAATCGAAAGCATTTGTGTTTTCCTTAAATGTGCAACTTTTGTTTTTAAAAAAATACTTTCTGTATAGCACAGTTTTAAAAAAAATACTTAGCATATATTTGATGAGACCCCAACAGATTTTCTCTTTTTAATATCACAATTAAAAAATAAGTGCCCAAGCTATTTGCACGAATTAAAAATAAAATAGAAAGTAGAGAGCTAAAAAAAAAACGTTTATTTGAAATAATATTTCGATTATTATGCCAAATCCATGTTTTTGGTAGTAATTTTTTAAATAAGTCTCCTTTAATCGTCAATTTAAAAATAATATCTATGGATTTGGAAAAAAATGAGTTTAAGTATATAGAAAAGCAATTATCTTTGGATGCAATAAATAAAAATTGATCATTTATGAAAACACATACAAATTTATAAACCTTTCACAACAGATTTTTTTCTCTTTGACCCTGATCAAACTTGATAATATTTACAAAAGGTATAAATAATAAGTACGTTTTTTTTTTTGGGGGGGGGGAGGGCTTAATCCACTACGGCATTATATAAACTTTGCTTTTGTTCGTGGCATGGCTGGCTGACTGTATGGCGGGCTAGCAAAATCTTCAGGCGGCTAATTGACCCACTTCCCGTCCAGCTATCGAGCTGAAACTTAGTAAATATACACTTTGCCAATGACAACACATTCTATCCCATTTTCAGCCCCGCACCCAATCCTCAACCTCAACAAATTTGTTTTTCCTGTTTTGTTCTAGGAGAAAATACAGGAAAATGCTCGATAACTGCGCTAAATGAGATTCTCTTTAAAAAATATTGCAAGTTAGTTTGGTGCGTACATTTTCTTTTGTTTCTCTGAAATAGTTGGTGAAATAAATCTGCGGTGTTACAGCAAGTGAGTCATTATAATATTGATATATGTCAGGGGCATGAAATGTGCTGTTGCGAGGGGGAACTAATTGGGATTCTTATAAAGTACAACAGCACTAAAGAGGCTCAATAAAATATGGAACGACAAAAATATAGCAGCCAGCACCAAAATCAGGCTGATGCGCTCATAAATCCTCTCCATTTTCTTATATGCCTGTGAGTCCTGGACATTAACAGAACTTGAAAAGAAAGTAAAGGCGATGGAGATGAGATGTTTCAGAGGCATTCTTGGCATCTGCTATACAGACCATATCACCAATGAACAAGTAAAAGAAAGGATTCGTCAAGCAACTGGGCAGTACGATGATCTCCTGGCGTCTGTAAAAAAGCGTAAACATGAATGGTATGGCCACGTGACTAGAAGACAAGGGCTCGCCAAAGAAATCTTGCAGGGTACAACTAGGCGATGCTATGAATAGAGCAGGAGACCGAGAGGAATGGAGAAGAATAGTTTTTATGTCATCTGTGGCGCCCCAACGATCGAAAGACTACGGGACATGATGATGATAAAGTACGTTAATTGTAAGCATGTTTTGGTCAAATTTTCAACCTTCATTACTCTATATTACATTTTTATAAAGGATTTATAAAAGAATTATTATTTTTTAAGATTTATTTATTTTTAATTTTATTTGCTTTTAAAAATGATGTTTTTTTAGGACTTTTTTGGTGGACTTTATTGGTGTTATTATTTAAATTAATTAATTATTCGTTAACCAAAAATAGATAAAAATAAAAAACAAAGCCACATTACTATTTAGTAAGAGATATTGGCCTTATATATAAGTTGCATAACACAAGCAGGCCAAGCAGAGCCATCGCTCGACTTCTCAAGACCCCTGCCATTTTTCGGTTTTGTCCTCCCCCACTTTTCTTTCATAAGTTGATAATTAAAAAATGTTTATAATATTTTAAGGACCCCTGCAGCCGTAGGGCCGTATGGATTCAAGGGCCATTAAGATGGCTCCTGGTTTATATGACACCTACATTTTTTTAGCTTGCATCTCCTCTGTTGCTCTCCAATTAAGTGTAGAATGTTGCAAAGCTGAATTCGGGTATGATTTAGAATATATTATGTATTAAACATATTCTGTGTTATATACATTTTTAAGGACAAAAATAACCTAGTTCAAAAAGTATACCTTCAAAGACGACACATATGGAATGAATTTAGTTCATTTTGGGCAGCAGCAGAGGTAGAGATAATCTTCATTATTATTTTGGTAAATTTTGACGCTTCCCACCCGAAAGTCTGAATTGTCCCCTTAAAATTATCTGAAAGACACACCGAATTCAAATATGCACCGAAATACATCCCTGCATTTTGAAAACCCCGAGAGTCTTCAACACCCTCAATTTCTACACTGGTCTTCCCTCACGCTGATCAGTGTGACAGTACCGGTTTGTATATAAGGGTTTTCTAAATGATTACTATGGGGCGCGCCACAACTGAAGTGAATTCAGTTCACTGGGCGCCATAATGCCTGCCCCAGACGTTTAAAAAAATCCTTACGCCGATCAATAGAAATAAGAAATTCAGCAGGTACTAAAATGCACCTTTTGATTTTGAAATAATCGAACCTTTTCTTGGCAGTTGACTCCACAGACCATACTTTCTACCTCCCTTTCATGAATCAAACTCATTAGTTATCCGAAAAAGTCACCCCTCGATATAATTAAAAATTTGCTACTGGGCAGGCCACTGCATTCGCACAAGGAGACATTAAACATGTTTACAACCCCCTCAACTCTGAAACCCATTATTTTTATCCATAAATCCATAAAGCTTATTTTGGCGCCCCCGTCATCCTGGGACATCTGTCCCCTCAGCTACGCACCTGTCTACTGGCACTGCCCTACCCCCCCCCCCCCCCGGGGGCGAAAAGTTGAATTCCCCCCCCCCCCCCAAAACAGCAATTATCTGAAAGAATTTCTGTTCACAAGTCGTTGAAAATTAAAATGGTGTCGAATTAACCTCGTTGAAGATGAATATATATTTGCATAGAATTAAAATAAACAATAAAAGAGATGCGAAATATCTTCTGTTAAACGAGTCATCAGATTGAGATAGTGAAAATTGGCTTTATCAATTTTAATGATTTAACACGCAATTGCTTAATTTCGTGAAAAACGTCTGAAAAGGCAGAATAGTAGGTTTTAAAAGTATAACTTCAAAAGTGATATAACGTTTAAATACAGATTACCCCAAGGTTTGAACAGTTCAACGTAATTGGGACAAGCCTGTACAGCTACAGTGTTAGGAGGGGTTTCCGGCCAGCAGAGAAGGTCATCCCAAACAGCAGGACAGTTTTGAGCTGCCAGATAGGAAACGAAGTTTCGACAATAAAGCTTGCGTGTGTTCAAAACATCAATTTAAAAATTATGGCAAGTGAAAATTAACGTTTACAATTATGATTACGACTAATTAAAAATAACTTTAAAATTTAAAATAAATGCAGTTTAAAAATGTTAGTAGTTACTTTATTATTTTTTATTAACAAAAAACTGTCATTATGGTACTATTACCAAGAATAAAATGACTTGCACCCTTATATTTAAATAATACGTTTTTAATAAAAATGCAAGGAGGCTAAACTTATTAATGACCAAAATTCAATAATTTTTACAAAAAATCCGCAATATAAGTAACAATGGTAAATTTACAGTCTACTAATGCCATTTAATCGCCCAACTGACCACCGTAGGACTTAGATTTTGCGAAATGGGATATGTCTAAATGGTAAGATATGTCTAAATGATAAGATTCAGTTGCATACTGGTCCTTTTTCCTGGCTTCCTTCAAATCGTGTCAATTTTATCTACTGTTTGTTTTCTAATGAATTCTACTGTTTGTTTTCTAATCAATGCTACTGTTTGTTTTCTAATCAATGCTACTGTTGGTTTTCTAATCAATGCTACTGTTTGTTTTCTAATCAATGCTACTGTTTGTTTTCTAAATGTTGTATGTCCGATAGCAAATTTCAATATAATTAACTTATACTTACAGTTGATTGTTTTATTCGAGTCTGAAAGATAAGTTGCAAGACACCGAGCACGCTCTGTTGTTATTCGAGCCAGCTGTTCATCAACAGATATGTTAACGACTACTTTACCAGGCTGATGAATAAAAAAGATCAACTATTTATTCAAATTGAAGAAGACATATTTTTTAAAGGGTTATTAACTACGCTCACTATAAAAAATAATTCTAATGTGAACTAAAAAGAATGTGCTAAAAAAATGCTATTTCTTTTTAGACGTAAAAGTATTGTGAGTTTAATGAAAGGTTTTAATGGCGATGTTTAGGTCGAAAGGTCACCCTGATTTTTTTTATATTCCGACATATGGATCTTTGAAGTGTTTAATTTGTGCACAATTAATATTAATCTATATAATATTTAAAGCATGCGAAAATGTAAAACAATCAATATAATTTACAAAATTATTTTCGAAAACTAGGAAGAATATAATATTTATACAATTTATTATTTTTAAAAGTCTGCCACAAAGAAACAAATCGTAAGGAATTAAAAGTACAAATACTTAAAAAGTAAAACGTGTGATTTTATTAACGTTTGAGAAGTTCATGGATGTGTCACTACTGGCGTATGAGAACATGTGAAGTTCATGGATGTGCCACTGCTTCGATCATGTTGGCTGGATTGAAAATTAGAGCAATAATTTTAAAATTTACAATGGGGAATCTCTTATATATGTATTGCTTCAGGTGTGTCCTGCTTCCTTCTCGAAACCACTCTCCCCAAACTCCACATGTTTATATTAATAGTATTAAGTGGGAAAATGATGTCGTGTGTGACGTGTGAACTCAGGTCAAAAATATTAGTTGGAAAGGGGGGGGGCGACTATTACATTAATGATTATAGAGCAACGGGTAAGGTATAAGACTGTCTGTAGGACTATTGTTTTCTCAAAATACCCGGACCTGGTGTACTATATTATAGAATAGAAGAGTAGCATTTAAAAACGAACAAATGGTACAAAAGCCCGCGTGCGAGTACAACTCACTTTTTCAAGGACTTTAAAAATACGTTTTTAATACTTTATGCACTTACGTAGAATATTTACGTGAACTAAAAAAAATTTATATGGACACAAGGAACTTAATAGAAACAGCTTGAGAGAAAATAGCAATATTTCTTATATAGTATTTGTTAATGATATAAGTGCCTTAAGCAGAGTGAGCTTAGCTTTAGGCTAAATATTCTCTTTGGTGTGTTTAATAATAAAAAAAGTTTTTGATAGTACGAAATCTTTGAATGAATGGACTATTTCCAGGACTAATTTAATGCATACGAAATTTAAATAATAATTTCTATAAAATATTTACCTGTCGTTTTCCGCTAGTTTCCATCATTATTGTTAGGTTGATAAAAATGAAAATCCATCCATTTTTTAAAATATTATAGTTGGAAGATTCTTTAAATAGCGATTGATGCCAATCAATTATTATCTGGAAATAAATACGGAAATATTGTTTATAAGTTGTCATGATTTTTATAAAGAAACATGATTTAACTTTGACCCAATATGCACAATTTCTCTGCATAGATGCTATTAAATGCTAAATTTGATTCTCGTTTTTCTGAAAGTCGGCCCCTTTCACGAGCCCTTTTACTTGTTTATACGATGAATTTCTTGGACACTCTTCCCGTCTGATATTGATATCCAGTCCGCTTGGGTTAGGTTGGAGTACAGCGCGGTGTACCGAAAATAAAAGACCTCTAATAATAATAATAATAATAATTAACAATCTTAAAACTCTTATGACAAACAACGGGAAGAAAAGCCAGCGAGGAAAATGTGCGGGAACTAAAAACAAAACAAATTCCCGTTAAACGGAACAATTAAAGTGAAAAGTTACCTATATTTTAAAACGATTGTCCAATCTTTAAGAGCTACTGTGAAATTTTCTGGTCCGATAAATAAATCACCGCAAGCTTGTCTATAATGGCATTCATTCAAGAGTCTTAAAAAGCAGCAGTTATTTGAAAGCGAAAATTGGAAATATGTTTAATCACACAGAATGTAAGTGACTGATAAGTAATGGGTAGTTAATTATCTATGTTTATGTTAAATCTTTTAAATCTTTTTCTCTAATCTCTGAGAGACGCAGCTAACTAAAAGCAATGGAGCCGTTTCTCCACTATATATCTATTGTAATTAGTTGAATATAATTGACGTTGTATGTCTGGGACTAACGCTAACAGTCACAAAAATACAGGCGAAAAAAAAAATGGTAACGACTGTTACGTTTTTCTTACTTATAAGTGTTTTTTATATAGGTTCCCAGTGTTACGAAGATTAGCACTAATGCTAGGGCTATCTCTAGGGTATGATTATATTTCGTAATTAAGTACTCTAAACTAATCTCACTACACTCACACTAACATTGAATGTCACTCTCATTCGCTCGCGCACTCCTGCTACTACTATACTATATTATATATATATATAAGAATGAGCTATGCTGACATAACGCAAAAGAACCGAAAATATTTAGATACATTCGGACTCTCATAAACAAGCATAGTTATTTTCAATTATTTTACGGAAATGGAATAAATTTACATGCGCAAAATAATATTATATTTCCGCTTTTACTTTAATAAAAGTTTAAGTATTATTATTATAAATTACAAATATATTTAAAATAACAACTAAGGAACTATTTTAAGAATTTTATCCGAATGTTAAAGTTATGGAAAAAAATTTAATCAAAATATTATGATCTAAGAAATTCATCTGAATCACATTTATCGGGAAAAAACAAAAATCTGTTATTCTTAGTTTGTATTTTAATGCGTTGTCAATATTGCGAAAAAAATTAATTAATTAGTTATAAATGACGTCATACATCGAATTGCCTATTTTAGCCAACGAACTGGTTCTTTGTACTCGGGTACCAGAAGGGAGAGCTTCAGATTAAAAAACTATTTAAAATATTATTGTTGGGTTTGTAAGACAAAATGAGGTATCAAATGAAAGATAATTAAATGGACTATATGTTTGTAAACTTTCTTCTTCAGTTTAACTAAAATAAACTACCACAAATGACATCCGAATAGTATTAGTCAAAATGGACCCGGACACGCAGCGCCACCATTCTCACCCGGGTCCCATTAGACTCAATGCTATTCGAATGTCTTTTGGAAGGAATGACGGACAGACAGACGGATAGACAGACAGACAGACAGATAGACAGATAGATAGATAGATAGAAAGATAGATAGATAGATAGATAGATAGATAGATAGATAGATAGATAAATAGGTAGGTAGGTAGGTAGGTAGGTAGGTAGGTAGGTAGGTAGGTAGGCAGGCAGACAGACAGACAGACAGATCGACAAATAGACAGATAGATAGATAGATAGATAGATAGATAGATAGATAGATAGATAGATAGATAGATAGATAGATAGATAGATAGATAGATAGATAGATAGATAGATAGATAAATAGGTAGGTAGGTAGGTAGGTAGGTAGGTAGACAGACAGACAGACAGATCGACAGATAGACAGATAGATAGATAGATAGATAGATAGATAGATAGATAGATAGATAGATAGATAGATAGATAGATAGATAGATAGATAGATAGATAGATAGATATAGATAGATAGATAGATAGATAGATAGATAGATAGATAGATAGATAGATAGATAGATAGATAGATAGATAGATAGATAGATAGATAGATAGATAGATAGATAGATAGATAGATAGATAGATAGATAGATAGATAGATAGATAGATATATAGATAGATAGATAGATAGATAAATAGGTAGGTAGGTAGGTAGGTAGGTAGGTAGACATACAGACAGACAGACAGATCGACAGATAGACAGATAGATAGATAGATAGATAGATAGATAGATAGATAGATAGATAGATAGATAGATAGATAGATAGATAGATAGATAGATAGATAGATAGATAGATAGATAGATAGATAGATAGATAGATAGATAGATAGATAGATAGATAGAGATAGATAGATAGATAGATAGATAGATAGATAGATAGATAGATAGATAGATAGATAGATAGATAGATAGATAGATAGATAGATAGATAGATAGATAGATAGATAGATAGATAGATAGATAGATAGATAGATAGATAGATAGATAGATAGATAGATAGATAGATAGATAGATAGATAGAGTGACGAGATTATGTCTAATGATGGAGCAAAGGACCAGACCATTATTTATCTTTTACATCATGGAGAGCCTGGTTAATCGTCGTCGTTCCTTCAATGGTGAATATCCCAGCCTTTTCAGCATAAGAGTTCCTATAGCGGTTCAGGACAAAGCGTGCTGCCCGTCGCTGGACCGCCTTCAAGCTGTCGATGATCCTGTGGGTTGAATGGGTCCCAGACCGAAGATGCGTAATCTAAAACGGCTGGACAAAGGCTTGATAGGATTTTTCTTTCACACTGGAGTTGCTGATCTTTAGATTTCGCATTAAGAACCATATGGTCTTGTTTGCCTAGATTTGTTTGCCAAGAGCTCGTCCCAGCTTACCTCTCTTTGAATAGTAACACTCGGGTACCTTACTGAGGAAACTGGCTCAAGCATATAGCCTTGCAATTCCTAAAGGTGGTATAGAAGGATACTACTTCTAAAGACCGACAGTGTCTGGCACTTGGCAGGATGAAATTCCATGTCCCAGCTCATCTACCACTCAGCTAACCGATGGAGTTCCTGTTTGTAGTTGGTCCTGGTCAGAACTTTTGGCGATCGTCCTACACACCGCCGTGTCATCTGCGAACAGTCTTGCTTAAAGAGTCATTTTCTCGGGTAGGTCATTGATGTATTCTAGGAACAAACAGGGGCCTAGCACCGAGCCCTGGGTAATTTCTAGCTTAACACCGACAAAGGAGAAGCTTGTACCGTCCACCACCAGGAAACCGAGAAGCAGCTTTACCACACTCATACTTCTTAATTGAAATTAAAAAGTGCCTATCGCCTTTACTAATGATATAACGATGAAATTATGTTTTATTTCGAAAAAAAATATTTTTTGAATTTAATTTAATTGACGTACGTAACGCTCGCATTTAGTTACATAGTGTGTTTAAAGACACTGATGTCAAACGTTACATGATGTATTTAAAGACACTGATGTCAAACGTTACATTATGTATTTAAAGACAATGATGTCAAACGTTACATTATGTATTTAAAGACACTGATGTCAAACGTTACATGATGTATTTAAAGACACTGATGTCAAACGTTACATGATGTATTTAAAGACACTGATGTCAAACGTTACATTATGTATTTAAAGACACTGATGTCAAACGTTACATTATGTATTTAAAGACACTGATGTCAAACGTTACATTATGTATTTAAAGACACTGATGTCAAACGTTACATGATGTATTTAAAGACACTGATGTCAAACGTTACATTATGTATTTAAAGACACTGATGTCAAACGTTACATGATGTATTTAAAGACACTGATGTCAAACGTTATAAACTATCAGACGCCGTTCTCCTCAATCGGAATAAGTCATTAAATAAATTTAAAAAATATGAAATAAATTTAAAATGTCATTACTTTTTATGCATGTGGAATAAAGTTTTTGTGTTCTTATATGTTTGGATTCAAATATTGTGGTCAGAAAGGATACTTTAAAATTAGGAAACATTATTGCTAAATATTAGCACTATAGTTTTACATTTTCGAAGAGCAAACATTGAATTTATTTTATAACCAGGCTGAGTTCCTGTGATGCATGTTATAACCAGGCTTAGCTATTATGAGTTTAGGTTGCCAAAATTTTCTGGGGAAAGGAAAATATGGGGGGGGGGGTTGTCTACTTTGAAAATACTTCATATTTTACTTCTTTTCTATTTGGATACACAAGACACATGGACCTAAAATATACCTTTCGGTGTCCATTCAAAATGTATTATGGAACTCATTTAGCAAGATTATTAATTGCGGTTCATATGTCTGAATTTAGCTAAATATTTCAGAAATACTTGGTAACGGTTATCACCCCCTACTTTAATCAATGTCAAATTTAGCGTCCTGCATTTGATCGGGGAATATTTCATTCTAAAACTAAAGTTCAGCTAGAGTGTTATCTTTACCAGATGGTATGTTTGAAGAAAGAACGTAAAATGGTGACCTGAAAAAAGATCAAGCCCCCGCACTAAAAAGATGTTCTGTTTACCCTATCAGTACACATACATAAACTTTATAGCGGGATAGAGTGAAGGGCACATTATTTATATAAACTTGCACGTTCACCGGCGATTCTCAATTTTATCTATATGGCCTGTATATTACGAATGTTAAACCTATGTCAGTTAGATTACGAATGTTAAATCTATGGCACTTAGATTACGAATGTTAAACCTATGGCACTTAGATTACGAATAATAAACCTATGGCACTTAGATTACGAATGTTAAACCTATGGCACTTAGATTACGAATGTCTTAATGTGGCACTTATATTACGAATGTTAAACCTTTGGCACTTACATTACGAATGTTAAACATATGGCACTTAGATTGCGAATGTTAAACCTATGCCACTTAGATTACGAATGTTAAACCTATGGCACTTAGATTACGATTGTTAAACCTATGGCACTTAGATTACGAATGTTAAACCTATGGCACTTACATTACGAATGTTAAGCCTATAGCACTTATAGTACGAATGTTAAACCTATGGCACTTATATTACGAATGTTAAACCTATGGCACTTACATTACGAATGTTAAACCTATGGCACTTAGAGTACGAATGTTAAACCTATGGCACTTACATTACGAATGTTAAACCTATGGCACTTACATTACGAATGTTAAACCTATGGCACTTAGATTACGAATGTTAAACCTATGGCACTTAGATTATGAATGTCTTAATGTGGCACTTAGATTACGAATGTTAAACCACAGTTTTTGTCAAATTTTCCAAATAGTCAGTCTCCAGTTTTAATTCAGAACAAAGGGAAATGAGAACTAACACATAAAATTATGTACTTTCCAGGAGATAATCTATGTCTAAGTTTACTTTTTAATAAATAGAATATCATTTATTGCTCTTATTGTTACCCTACCGTGAGAGTCCAAATAT
The DNA here is from genome assembly GCA_964017045.1 of Omphiscola glabra. Taxonomy (NCBI): domain Eukaryota; kingdom Metazoa; phylum Mollusca; class Gastropoda; family Lymnaeidae; genus Omphiscola; species Omphiscola glabra. The sequence goes on along the minus strand of OZ024794.1, from coordinate 37,441,799 downwards.
GTTTGTTCAAGACTTAAGAAAAAACAACGCTGATTATAATTGTATAGAGAACAATAGATTCGTTAGCGAAATAATTTTACATATTGATTTAAGAATATGATTATTATGATTACGATTGTAAAGCGCTTGAATCTTAAATTTTGCATCTTGTAGTGGGAAAAGGAATAGTATTTAATTTTCTTGCAACTTTGTAATCGTATAGCTATGCTAAAGATGTTCACGTGCATGCGCGGACATGTTTTATCTTGGTTACAAAAACACTGGTGTTTGGTGAAAGAGACACCTTGGTGATAACGAGGGACCTCAACTCGGAGAGCGATAATAGCCTGTTCCTGTCGAATTTAGCTTGAAAATTACATAATTGGCTAACAGTGCAATTCAGCGATTGTAACTGTTATTTAAAAGCAATACATTCATTTGCACGGTAGGCACCTGTCAGGGTTTCGAAACTAATATTATGTAATGAGTCCTCAATTCATAAAAATAAACAATCAGAGCAATGTTGCATAAAGAATTACTACCTTCCTAATCTTTGTACCGGTTTAAAGTTATGCCAAAATTAAAATCTTTAGCATCTTTTTTTGGTCTAGATAATTGCAGAGAACCATTATAACGGAAAGTTTACACACAGTCATCTGTGTAAAACACTTCAGCTTTACGAAGTTTTTCGGTTCCTGAATATCATTAAAATGTCTTAGTGTAGCGTTGTTATGTGAGAGTTCTGTGCACAACAATGTATGTGCGTCCATGTGTAAATGTGTGTATTTCTATCTACAAATGTTGCTAATTTTCTTTTTTTGTAAAATCCATTTTTCTCAGAATATTTGTTAACATATTTTTACCCACAAGTGTGGTCTTGCGACAGAACAAAATTTGATACATGAATTGACATTAGTATTAATTTAAACTGTAAAGCCGTCTCAATACTAAATTTCAAATTACTACTATGAAGACCTTTCCAATGTCCCACATTTGCCGATGTTGATGCTTATTTTGCTTAAACATACGTTTCACTGTTACTTATAGTCAATACTAATTACTTCTATAACCAATAATGAACCCATATCTGTATAATTTTGCATTCCTGCTTCACGGTAAATAATTTCTCTGTTCAAGGTTGCCAGTAAAAGATTGCTTACAAATACAGGCTAAAGTTTATGACCACACGAGTCCCTTTAAATGTGCACAGACTCAGCAGCACACCAGCTAGTTATCAAATAAACTCTGGAAGGGTATTTGACATTCAGGTAACTTTCAACTGTAAACAAAAACCTCGGTTTTGTGAAAAGTTTGTCAAACAGCCTACATGCATGTTTCTCAAACTCTAAGAACGTTTCTCAAGCAATTTTTTGTCTTCACCATTATGAATGCTTAAGAAAATTTATAAAAAAATATTTAAATCTACTCTATGTTTCAAGGGTGTTATTTCAAAATGATGCAACAATGTAAACTGAGTACTAATTTTAAGAATACATCGATGATATACATTTATAAATGTAAAATATGAATGAGATAATGCAATTTACTTACCATCATGATGCAATGTTGTGGTTTTGATTTCCTCTTCCTCTTTTCTTGTAGACCTGGGGTCACCAAACGTTTTCTACAGCGGGCCGGATAACTGACAAAATGACGAGCGTGGGCCGTCTAATCATTTTGAACAATGCAAGTAAGAACGAAAGCTCTGGGACAAATGACGAAAAACTAATTTTAGTTTTCCATGTGAATCATGGGTGAGTGGCGTGCAATGCACACAAAAAACAAAGACAACCAACATATGCGAGAAATATGCTCAACACCAACAAAACCTATACCACGTCTTTGTAGATTTCAAGAAGGCATTCGACAGGGTTTGGCATGCTGCTTTATGGGCCACCATCAGGCACTACAACATCAACACAAACTTAACCAGAATGATAAGAAGCCTCTATGATAAGGCCACCAGTGCAGTCTTCTTCAACAATAACATCGGAGAATGGTTCAAGACCACGGTTGGTGTACGACAAGGCTGCTTGCTCTCCCTACCCTGTTCAACATCTTCTTAGAGAGAATTATGTCAGATGCACTAGAAACGCATGTAGGGACAGTCAGCATTGGTGGCAGAACAATCACCAACCTACGTTTTGCGGATGACATAGATGGACTGGCTGGAAGCAAGGAAGAGTTAGCCAACCTGGTAAAGAGTCTCGACAAGACTTCATCGTCCTTTGGCATGCAAATCAGTGCAGAAAAGACAAAAATGATGACAAATAGCACCACTGGCATCACCACTGAAATTAAGGTCGGGGAGGAAAGATTAGAGACAGTTGGCAGCTTCAAGTAGTTTCGGAACAAGGCTCCAAGCCCGAATTGACGGCCAGGATTGCGCAGACCACGACAGCACTAAAGAGGCTCAAGAAAATATGGAACGACAAAAATATAGCAGCCAGCACCAAAATCAGGCTGATGCGCTCATTAATCCTCTCCATTTTCTTAAATGCCTGTAAGTCCTGGACATTAAAAGCAGAACTTGAAAGGAAAATAAAGGCGATGGAGATGAGATGTTTCAGAGGCATTCTTGGCATCTGCTATAGAGACCACGTCACCAATGAGCAAATAAAAGAAAGGATTCGTCAAGCAATTGGGCAATACGATGACCTCCTGACGTCTGTTAAAAAGCGCAAACTTGAGTGGTATGGCCACGTGACAATATAGAAAACAAGGGCTCGCCAAAGAGATCTTGCAGGGCACTACTAGAGAAGGAAGAAGAAGAAGAAGACAAAGAAAAAGATGGGAAGATAATATCAAAGAATGGACTGGATTAAAATTAGGCGATGCTATGCGTAGTGCAGAAGACCGAGAGGAATGGAGAAGAATAGTGTACATGTCATCTGTGGCGCCCCAACGGTCGAAGGACTACGGGACCTGATGATGATGATGAATAAAATCAAAGAAGCTCTAGGTGACGCTAGCAAGAAGATAATTACATCAGACATAGTGCGCACATATTCGAATCTCACAATCGAAGCAGCAAAGGTTAGCGAGATTTTTTAAACTGACGTTTGGCTTTCGAGATATCATCAATGTTTGGTTTGGAATAGCTGCATCCAATCAAGAAACAGTTCTTTCAAATGTTCGTCAGTCAATCTCATTCCTTGTGTTCATTTCACGTACTTCATTTTTGAAAATGTTTGCTCACAAACATAAGCTGTTCCAAACACTGATTCCATACCAGTGGCAAAATTCTCATGTTTATCGATGAATTTTCATAACACACGTGTCACCTACTGTACATTCATAAGTTGATGTAAACTAACTCCACAAAGAATGATTAAGCACAACAAAATCTTGTTTTGTCTTTATAATTGTTCTGTGGTTGTTATAAAAGTATGCACTTTATATTAACCTCAAAATAATTTTTAAAATGAAATGTGGAGTCCGACTTTCGGACGCTTAGACATATTTACTTATTATACAGTTACTATTGTTCTTGGCGCTGCCACATGCCTATAGCATCCAGGTGACGCAGGCGGCTGCCTAGAACGACACACTTCGAGGGGTTGCAAAATCAAGAGAAAAAAATATGAAAAAAGAAATGTGGGAAAAAATTATGAAAAACAAATAAAAATGTTTCTTTTTAGAAGATTAAGTGTACCCTGAAGATTAAGTGTACCCTGAAGAATAGGTGTACCCTTAAGATTAAGTGTACCTCGAAGAATAGGTGTACTCTGAAGAATAGGTGTACCCTGAAGAATAGGTGTACCCTGAAGATTAAGTGTACCCTGAAGATTAAGTGTACCCTGAAGATTAAGTGTACCCTGAAGATTAAGTGTACCTTGAAGAATAGGTGTACCCTGAAGATTAAGTGTACCCTGAAGATTGAGGCAAACAATTCCATACTTTGGACTCTATAGCTTCAAAAGAGCGCACTCCCTAAGACTTCCTTCTGTGTCTATCCACACTAGGAACTCTCAATAAGGACTGTGTTGGAGTGCTTAGGCTCTTTAAGAATACTTGTTTAGAAATACGTTATTTAAGATATTCATGTGCAGAGTCTGCTATACAGCTATACACCAGGGACATAATTTTGTGGTTAATGCGTTCACTCACAGGAAGCCAGTCGGGATCTTTAAGAACTGGAGTGATGTGGTCAGATAAAGTGCACCCTGAATATTAAGTGTACCCTGAAGATTAAGTGCACCCTGAAGATTAAGTGTACCCTGAAGATTAATGGAACCCGAAGATTAAGTGCACCCTGTAGATTAAGTGCACCCTTACTTTATGCATAAAAATGTTCAAAAGTTACGTCAACAAATTGAAGCTGTAAAGTCATAAGAGATTCTGTTGTGCATCTAGCTGTACAAGATGGTACTCAAGCAATTGGCGTTGGAGCTTCTCAAAGTTGGAAAAATCAAAGGAGCAAGGCGGTCCTCAATTGAGCAGGAACGGTTAAGCATGTTGGCTCTTATGTTGTTACTTAGCTTGATGTTACAAAGCTTGATGTTTACATAGCTTGATGTTACTTGGCTTAATGTTATATAGTTTGTTGTTACATAGCTTGATGTCAGGTAGCTTGATGTTATGTAGCTTGATGTTAATCTCGAGTTATCATTATATTTATTCATGTTCAATAAAGGCAAGTAAGGTTCCTTGGTCGGTCTGACTGAGCATTTGTGGCAGACGCACTTAAGTCAAGAAAAAAAAAGGCATTTTTTCCCGCTGCAGCATCAGGCTGAATTTTTACAAAATCTTAGGTTCTACAGACAACACCATCCTGAAAATAGCACAATCCTGAAAATAGGACCATTCTGAAAATAGTACCAGTTTTGATTTGGTCCTCATGTCTTATCTATTCATTGGTTTCCTTTTACTTCCACTCTCTTTCGTTCTATCTTTATCGTCCTCGTCATTGTAAAGGACTTGTGCCCTATTTTTTCTTTATTTCTTTTTACTTTTTATTTAACAAGTAGGATACTTACTATTTAAACATATAATAAGTTCACATAATTTTAGTTTTGTTTAACTGACGAAGGTATCAACATTTAAATTTGTATTGTATCCTTTAATTAAAGCATAACTGCAAGCTGATCGATTTACCCACACATCTGTTTGTGTCTTTAATCTACTTCAGTCTTATCGCAGTCCAAACCTTTTATAATTCGATGAACGGTATATTTGAATTTTGAATGCGAATAAAACTGATAATATCTTATGTATAATTCTAATTTTATTAAAGCTTATTCTTGCCTTGTTAGGATCCCCTGTGCTTTCATAATATCTTGATCTCATTTCTATTTTGCCAAAAACAAATGTTTCACAAAATATTAATCGATATATTGATAATAGGGTTGCCAAGCAACATATCAGTAACTGAATTATCTTGACCTCATTTCAGTGTTCTCGTCTATCTTTATACACATTTTTCTCCAATGTATTTCATTACAATGACCTGCACTGTTGCTGATACTATTTGGATGCTATGATTTCTGTCAAGATATTTTTTTTTAAAGAACAGGCGTTTATTTAATTCTCTAATTGAAAACAAATCAGCCGAGGCGTATCAATGACGTTTACATTGGTCCGGAGTTTCTAAGGGTGCTCGAGGAGAAGAATAGAGGAAACATTTGTGAGAGTAACCATCCAAGGAATGATGTAATGCACACTCATTTCGTTCAAACACAGATTTAAACTGATAAGTTTTATTTAATGAAAACACTTTCATGAGATGTTTGACATCCCTTGACATGTAATTACGGCGAAGAAACATTTTTAAAAAATCATATATTTATTACACTTTTTAAAAGCTTTTATTTAACTTGACTTAGTTTTATGTCTCAACATCGTTCAGGCGATTTCAATCGATTTCTATACGTCCTAAAAATAAAATATGCCGTTTGCCCTCTTCCAAAAGTACTGAATACGGGGTCACTCGGGATAGGGGTCCCACCGGGATGGGGATCCCACCAAGATCGGTATACTCCGGAATCAGGATAACGATGGAAACGGAAAACCGCCATGATCGGGATCCCACCAGGAAACTGGATCCTACCGACATTGAGATCCAAAGAGATCAGGATCCAAACGGGAAACTGGATGCAATCAAAAAACGGGATCCCATCAGGAAACGGGATACGATTGGGATCCCAGCCGGGGAATAAAAGGTTTTTAAAAGTTGTATATTAGTGCATTTATTAGAGACAAGGTCATTGTTTGATTGTAGAACTATCAATGTTTCTTTTTTCTACATGGCGCTTCATTTCAATGTTAGTTAATGGCTGTAGAAATTGTTTTCCCAGAATGCAATCGCGGGAAACACCGGGCGTCTCCGCTAGTATATATTATATGTGTGTGTTTGTGTTTGTGTGTATTTGTGTAGGCACGCCATATGTTCCACTCTTACCTTCTTTAGAGGGAGTGATCACTGGGCTAAATTTAGCTGAAACCAGTCACAGTGCATATCCACAAAAGACACATGTCCTTAAATTTTCAAGACACACGAAATGCCAGTCGACAAACCGTTGAACCAGTCACCAATATCCAACCATAAAAAAAATAATATATAGATAGATGTATAGATAGATAGATAGATAGATGGGTAGATGGGTAAATAGGTAGAAAGGTAGGTAGGTAGGTAGGTAGGTAGGTAGGTAGGTAGGTAGATAGATAGATAGATAGATAGATAGATAGATAGATAGATAGATAGATAGATAGATAGATAGATAGATAGATAGATAGATAGATAGATAGATAGATAGATAGATAGATAGATAGATAGATAGATAGATAGATAGATAGATAGATAGATAGATAGATAGATAGATATATAGATAGATAGATAGATAGATAAATAGGTAGGTAGGTAGGTAGGTAGGTAGACATACAGACAGACAGACAGATCGACAGATAGACAGATAGATAGATAGATAGATAGATAGATAGATAGATAGATAGATAGATAGATAGATAGATAGATAGATAGATAGATAGATAGATAGATAGATAGATAGATAGATAGATAGATAGATAGATAGATAGATAGATAGATAGATAGATAGATAGATAGATAGATAGATAGATAGATAGATAGATAGATAGATAGATAGATAGATAGATAGATAGATAGATAGATAGATAGATAGATAGATAGATAGATAGATAGATAGATAGATAGATAGATAGATAGATAGATAGATAGATAGATAGATAGATAGATAGATAGATAGATAGATAGATAGATAGATAGATAGATAGATAGATAGATAGATAGATAGATAGATGATAGATAGATAGATAGATAGATCACAGTAAGAAATGTAACGTTAAATATATGTGAACCAAATTAATTCTGAAATTAACTTTGAATGGCTCAGAATTTGATGCTGCTTGATTTACTATGGTTTAAATATTCTTTGATTTCGGGAGAAGACAACATATGCCATTAAATAAATGACGTAAGTGCATAATTGTCGGGCCATTTCATTAATACCATTTTATAATTGTCGGGCCATTTCATTAATACCATTTTATAATTGTCCGGCCATTTCATTAATACCATTTTATAATTGTCGGGCCATTTCATTAATACCATTTTCCCCTTTTTGAACACCTCAGTCCAATATCCCTGTCTGTCTCTCTCTTTCTTTCTATCTCTCTCCACCCTCTCTCTCTCTCTCTTTCTCGCTCTCTTTCTCTCTCCGTGTCTCTGCCTTCCTTTATCTCATTATCACTCAATATTTATTTATATAGAGGCTTACTTGAGGTTAGGTTATGGATTATCCTATGACTTAAATAAGACACACGAAAATTTAGTTTTTAGATTTCCACTGCAGCATCTTTATACGACTATCACAACTATTGACGAAGGAATTGTTACCAAGATATGATTTGTTAATATGTTACTCCTTTATTCAACAATTCTTTGAGTATCAACTTCTTTAGATTAGAATTTGGTTCTAAACAGCCTTGCTTATCTGGAAACTATGCGATAAAATATTTCCTTCTGATCCCCATTGCTTAATAATGACAAGTAGCAAAAGGAAGTTAAAACAAACAAAAACTCCTTTATACTATACGAAACAAAGTTCATCTTTTAGAGCTCGAAACATAAAACCCCACGCTGTCTTTAACGTTATGCGCCGCACGGCAACCACTAGCCGCTCTAAGAGAATTATGTGCCGGGCGCTCGTATCAGTTTACATCCGGTTGTTTTCCCAGTTCAGCTTCTTTAAATCAACCGCCGTCGTCACGTAGCGGTGGTTAACTACAAGGAATATGGTCTCCTGAAAAAATACGAGAAAAACTTCAGGAGTCACAACAGGGTTTTTAATTTTAAAAAACGCACGTCTCCATTGATAAGGGTCCGGATAAGAACTCAGTCAACCAATATAACGTAATGAATAATTTCTAGAATCTCGAAAGAGCATGTATAGTTTGAAAGCGTGGTTTAGGAACATTATAAAAATAATGACTTCCTTCGTAATTTCGTTTAAAAAATAGATAGAAAGCAGTGGCGTCCAAATGAAAAGGGGCGGGTGAGTGGAGTGTGGGCATTGGTGGGAATCCATAATTTAAAATCTTCACTGTTTTCAGTCTATAAAAAAAAAGTTTACTGGAAAGCAGTGGCGTAGCTAAGGTTGGTGTCACTCGGTGCAGAAAACTCACGGTGTCACCCCCTTCCCCCCCACCCGACTTACAGTATGGATTTCTTCTTGTTAAAATATGCTTACAGTATATAGACTGACAAGAACGAAGACATTTTAATTGAGGGTCAGGAGGTAAATGTATTTAAGAATTGTTACAACTTTAAGGTATAGTTATTTTTACATTAAATTTACTTTATTTAAAATGTTCCTTTGATGGTCTTCAAAGCTGCAAACCTGTTGATCACTTGATCAAAATCAATATCCTTCACCGTATCACTTTCAATTGATAACAGTACCAGAACAGAAAGCCTTGACTTTCCCATGGTGGATCGTAAATAGTTCTTGATAAGTCTTAGTTTTGAAAAGCTCCGCTGAAATGAAGCCACAGTCACACAGATTGTAAGAAACAATTTAAGGCTTAACGAGAAGTATTGGAACATATTATAGGAAGTCCCATTCAGCTATGAATTTCAAAACATGAAATACCGACCAGTCTATGACATGAAATTCAATATCAGTGGCCTTTAGGCCTCTCCTAAGCCTTGCTATTTCTTTAAAAAGTGCATCTTCTGATAGCTCATCATAGAAAAATGATAATTTTGGAAAGGACACCAATAACTCTTCTTATCTTGCTGATTGTAGACTCTTGAGTTGAATCGCCCCAAACAAATCTGCTACGTCATTGATCGCTGATGATATGATCTGAAGTTCAAAATGAAATCGCTCAAGACACTCCAGCATCTTCCTAATGAAATCGATCAAGACACTCCAGCATCTTCCTAATGAAATCGATCAAGACACTCCAGCATCTTCCTAATGAAATCGATCAAGACACTCCAGCATCTTCCTACTGTTTTATTCTCGCAGAGAGAGCCTAGCATCTATTAATTGTTATCCTGTCTTTCTCTTCTTAAACCTTCATTTTCTCTCTGTCTAAATACCACACTGCTCCAATTTTAAAAGGACCTTTTTCAATAACATGTACCACTAAGTGACAGCACTTCTCGTGCAAAAAATCTTAAGGCCTCTAGGTTGGTCACCACTTTGTCTATACTAAAGCCTGTAGACTGTTGATACTGCTGTGTGAGATTAACTTCCTCAAATACATCAGCCCAAAAGTAAAGGAAGCAGATAAACGTGAAATCACAGACAACATGTAAAAGACCTTTTGCTGTATATCTTGTATTAAATTTTCAAGAAGAACACACAGAGCTTCAATCGCCGCCATACATATCACACTTATCTTTCACTGTTTTAACAGCAGCATGATGAGCACTCCAACGTGTTGGTGACAGTATTTTTTTACTGACATTCCAGTGTGTTCAATTAAAACATCCCATCGATGAGTGGATGCAGCAAATAAGGAACCTATTCTCTAAAGAGTATCGAAAAAATTAATACATGAAGCATTTTCGGCAAAAGTGTGTTGACCACACAAATTAAGCTAATGGCCCACACATCCATTAAAAATAGCTCTTATATTATTTCTTTTCAGAGTGGCCTACACACCTACTGCTCATCATTATGTCTAGTTCATCACGTTTTGGATTTGTAAGAACCAAGGTCATTAGAATTGTTCCTCCTTAAAGGGAAAAATACAAGAAACACTTCTCTCACCTCAACTTTCCAATAGGGTATTTTCACATATCTGATCACTTCGTACATCTTGTCAGTGTGAGATATATCAGGTGCATTATCAAACATAATTCCAAAATACCTCACAGCCTTTATATCCATGATAACAATATCCCTCAAGTGATTTTCAAGGAAATTTAAAAATAAATGTTGGGTTTCTGGTGAAAGGTAAGATGAGGATGCAATTATTGTAGATGTACTCCTCTTTCGTCTCATCATGTGCTTTTTTATACTGGGTCATATTTAAATAGCATCTCAACCATTTTAAGAAAGGTTCCTCTATACAAGAAAGAGTCACGAAATGCCAAATTTTGCTTTGCAAGAAATAATGTGAAAACCAGCAGCTTTTTCTTCTCACTGACTATAAAATATTCCAGTTTTTCTCAACCATCACATTTAAAGTATCTTGGTTGGAATCCATATTATCAGTATCCATTTTCGTGTCCATGTCATCCGCGTCTTTTACTTGTATTTCCACGTTAATCTCTTCCATTTTCTGCATATTTGCTGTTCTCTAGAATGCATGCAGCTGGTATAGAAAGAATCAATATGAGGAACGTCTTTTGATGAGCCCTGTTCACCAATTTGGTTTCTTTACCATTTGAAACATGGATCTTATTAGTGATTTTAGTGAGTCACATTTTTATTTCATTTTTTTTTCTTTTTCGCTGCTGCCAGCCACTAGGCCGTTTAGAATTGTGCACGCCGTGTGCCATGATAGAAAAATCTTGAACAATTAAAATGCTTCCAGACAGCAAACAAAATAATTTCTTACCACAGTTCAGATACAACAGCCAGAGCACTATCCAAAATACAACACACAAAGGTGGAAGGTAAAACCCAGCAATGGAAATATGACAATTGTGCTCAAGTGTTAAGGGGCAGTGCTAGTACGAATCGGGTAAAATATTAATGCTTGAGTATTTCTGAGTTCAATATATCTGGTTTCAATTTAAATTTAAATAAATTATTTAAAGACAGAATAATTGGGTAAAAAGTCATTTTTAAAATGTTTTTAATTTTACCAATTCGATTCATGTATCTAGAATAGCCTGAGCACATCGCATTTGCTATCAATGGAAGCTTTATTTCTTAGGATTTAGATTAATTTAGTTTCCTGTCACTACAGAACACTTCAATCGGTGTTAAATCATGGTCAAAACAGTGTTTTTCATAGAGTAACCGCATTTGTGACGCATCAACCTTGAACGTTTTAATAAATATCGCATTTGGATTGGTTACCTGTGTGGAGAATTTTCTTGTGATCAATTATCCTTTTATGAAAATATGTAATTTTTTTTTGGTGTCACCCCCTGAGATGGTGTGACCCGGTACGATCTGCACCTGCGCACCCCTAGCTACGCCACTGCTGGAAAGTAGTTTATTATTTCATGCAGTTAATAATAATATAAGAGAAGAAAAAGAGATACACCAAATTAGAAAGATATTTATTTTAAATTAATGTATTAAATAATACTTAACACAAACGAATAAATCTTGTTATTTAAGATATTGCTAGAAACAACATTTCACCGAAAACACAAAAATATTAGCTAAAATTCAGGCCTAACCGGAGCCAAACGGCTGACAGCATCAACTGCTGACAGCATCAACGGCTGACAGCATCAACGACTGACAGCCTCAACGGCTGACAGCATCAACGGCTGACAGCATCAACGGCTGACAGCATCAACGGCTGACAGCATCAACGGCTGACAGCATCAACGACTGAAAGCATCAACGGCTGACAGCATCAACCCTTTCCCAAAACCATCCCTACCAGGCGCAACACTTCAAAAATTTATATTACGCCAGTGTTTCCCAACATTTTTTTGCCCCGAGCCTCAAATGTGCACTTGGGCTGTTAAAAAGAGGAAAAACTTCTGCTCAGGTAACCTTAGATCAGGGCCGACCCTAACAATTGCGGGGCCCTATGCGAAACGGATTGCGCGGGGCCCAGTCTGGGTAGGAATAATGATAATAGTTGAAAATTAAGACTTTGTATTAAAAAATAAATTCGGGTCGGGGCCTATGAAAGTGCGGGGCCGACTGCGGCCGCATAGATTGCAGTAGCCTAAGGCCGGCCCTGGCGTTGACCCACGTAGCCGGATACCACCAGAAGCTTACAAGTTTATAATTTATATGGAATCGAGTTCACCGGCCACCACCTTAGTCGATGTAACAGTATTGATTTTTATAGTCTGTTTCAGATGGTAGTTGGTCCGTCGAAAATCGAACACGACCATTTTAAAAATCTGCTTTATTGCAACCAAATACTAAAAGATCAACATTTTTAATTTTCTATATTAATTTCTAATAAATTATCGATTGAACTGTTAATGTAGAAATTAATCTCCTATTTAAGTGTATGGCTCGTTCTAAAACAAGAAAAGACGATACCAAATGATAAATACAATAACAAACAATACGATACTTAAACCAGGGCTAATTACAATTAATAAGTTTTAATATGTTAATTATAATGAATTACAAATCAAAAGAGATAGAAATAAAGCTATTGACTTACAGTATGTTGTTTGGCTGGTACCGGTACGATGTTAATAAAAATTCAATGTGCAAAAGTGGTACAATGATAAAAAGAAAATCTACTCACTCACAGTTCACACAGTAAACAAAGCTCTGGCTCGTAGCCATAATAACACACTTGATAGTAACTCGTGATAAATGATCTGTCTCCCTCTCATTCAATCTATCGGCCTTTTATATTGGATGTCTCTGGAACCGCCTTACGCATTGTACTCGCTTTTGGCTTTTTCTCCAAGTTTTTACCATGTTCGAAAACGAACAGACTATAGATTTGTAATCTATAGCCTAGGTCAAATGGAGACTATTTTTAACTACACACACCCTTATAATAGCGCAGTACGACATAATTTGGGTTTACAAACAAAGTTCACAGCACGTGGAAGAATGAAGCAAACAAGTCGCCTACATAACAAGGCGTTGAAAATTGTCGTATTTGAAAAAAAAAATTGAGGTTACGTACATTAAAACCCGATTCAGTTACGTACGCAAAACGTGGATTTTTAGTTATTTAACCTTCGCAACAGCGGGTTGAAAATAGCTCAAAATGCCTTCCACTGGTTCATATTCTAGTTGTTTCAATAAGAATTGATGTCATCATCATAGAGGTACCATCCTAGCCTTCCTCCAGTTAAGTTAATTGCTAATTTATGAGTTTTAAATTACATTACAATTTTTTAATTTTATAAAAATATCCACACACTCGGTATTATCAACCAGACAGCGGTAAACGTGTTATAATCATAACCAGCGATATACATCTTGCAAAGTAAAATAATTACACACAATTCGCAGCAAGAACAGTTTTATTTGTCAGGTTTTGTAGTTTCATTTATCTTACATTTTGTTTCACACCAATCGCTAGTCAGTTTGCTCTAATTATTTATTTAGTTCAGGTAAAATTTAAGAGGATTATATATTAGAGACTTCAGAATTCAAGTCGTGTAAAGTAAATAAGTAGTGTATAAGTAGTATATTTTTGGGCTTGAAATTGCAAAGTATTAACTTTTAGGGTAACCTTTCTTGTAAGATTCTGTTGCTGGTTTTGTGTGTGTGTGTGTGTGTGTGCCGCGTTCGATAATACTCGGCATTTCCGGGTTCCTTGTTCGTACCCAGCTCAACCATACTAAATAGTACTTTTCAAAAGGTGTGAATGATCTCCATAAAAATTTTTTGAACAAACTTAAAAGGGATAGCGTTGACCTTAGATACTGAGTCAAAATGTTTTTAGGGTCGTAAGAGGGAATACGGATAGGGCGGTCCACCCCGGGCAACACTGTTTCCTCATATTGAAGGGTGACATTTTCGGCAAAATACAGAGTTATTTTCATGGAGGTGGTGGCAATAAGATTAGCTCGCCTCGGGCGGCACAAACCTTAGCTGCGCAACTGACTTTGCATCTAGGACTATAACGAAAAAGCGATTATATAACAATATGGTCACAGCTGTTATTTTTAGTCGTATTAGTTGTGATAGCTGGGGTTTACATAAGAATAAATGAGAATACTAACTGAAATGCTGATACAATAAGTCTGGACCGTTCTGCTCTAATAAAAGTTCAGGGCAAACTTTCAATAATTATAAGAGTGGAATTTTTTTTAAACGTTTTATAATTATAACCTCTCATAATTTATAATTTTTCACGTCCAAAAATATGAACTGATATTATTTTTAAAATATGAATTGATATTACTTTAAAATATGAACTGATGTTAATTTAAAAATATGAACTGATATTACTTTAAAAATATGAACTAATATTATTTTAAAAATTTGAATTGATATTACTTTAAAAATATGCACTGATATTAGTTTAAAAATTTGAACATCTATCGCTGACTTACAGTATATTAACTTATTTTTATTTATTTATATATGTTCAGATTATTAATTTAAAAAGCTTTTAAGTTTCCCTGTTTATACGATTTTTCACATATATTATTATATTGGTTTTTAAATGAATCTTAATTATACTTTAATTAATTAGGATTAAAAAATTACTTTACCAGCATATACATTCCAGGATTCTAGTGTTACGCCGATCTTGACATCTGCTGTTATACTTCTGAATCCTGCACCTTTAAAATTAATTTAATTTTTCCACGAAATAGTCTTAACGAGTTCTATAATATATATGTGTATAAAACACTTGAAATGCAAATACCGTAACAGTTTATCTCAAAATCGTGTTACTATATTGCAATGCGACTATCTACAAATCCAAAAACCCAAACCTTGTCTATTTTTATTTGGGAAAGCTTAACTCACTATTTATGATTTCTCTTTCACCTACTCAGCGTAAACTGCTGGGAGCGTGTACGAGAGGGTTGCGTTAGCTGCGCGAGTTTAAAGTTATCAGCTGGTGTGGAACCGTTCAGGGTTAGCATGTGCCTTGGGGGCTAAAATGAAATTTGCCCTCGTTCTTCCTATAATGCTGTCTCGGCGGCTGTAAACGTCTCAACACAAATAAAAAAAAAAATTTAAGTTACCCTAAAAGTAAACACATTCTACTGTTTAGTGTGATTAAGCGTGTACATAGCAACTATTTTTATATTATAATACAGCAGTGAACATCGATTACATTTCTTGGCGCTTCTGCCTTAAAATAACTTTATTTAAAAGTGGGTCTTAGCACGCCTAAAAAAACGTATTTGATCCGATAAAATTGATGTAATCGGACTGCTTTTGCTGATAATAGATTAAATATATGATTTATTTTACTATTAATAATGGGTTTCAGATTTGATTGGGGGGGGGGGCGGGTTAAATGAATCATGTCCTTGGCGGAAAACGCTCTAGCTATGCCTGTGCAGTGGCGTAGGAAAGGGTGATCTACACAGGTGTCACTTTTCTTTATATGGCGATGCAGCATTGTCAGACATTGCCTATTAAGACAATTTTAGGGGCATTACAGACTTTAAGATGGGAAACGCAAAATGAGCCATATTATCGATCAAGAGTATCTCTTACTCCGTCCCAGTCCAAATTGAACTAGATTCATTCCAGGTGTGTCAACCTTGGGGAGGGGGGGAGGTATGCTTTTGCCCGAGCCTATTTTCGCTCCTTAAATCTTTATAATCCTAAGAATTTTTTTTAAATAAATTCAAAATGCAAAAATGCATTTTTGCACAGACCTGAATTTAGTTTTGCAACATTCTACACTTAATTGGAAAGAAGCGGAAGAAATATTAGCTAAAAATGAAGGTGTCGTTTAACATCAGAGCCATCGGCTTCAGGAGGTCTTGAGTATTTTATGGGGTTACACTAAAGATGTTGACACTTTTATGATGATCAGTTTTGAATGCAAGGACAAACCCGAAAAGTTGCACAATGCCTCGAAAAGTCAAGCGACGGGGTTTCTTGACCTGCTGAGTTAAACAAATAGTTTTTCTACTAATTGGTATTGATGCTTTAATTTGTTTATTTTAAGTATTATTAGGATGAATTACTTAATTAAAAAATGAATTTTTTTTAAAAAATGTGTCAAAATATTTCCATCACAAAAATGGACTTCTAGACTCTAACATAATTTTACATGTTAAACACAAATGAAACAAACAAACAAAACAATTTAAAAAAAAAATTACTTTTCTAAATATTTTAAGTTTTATGAGGGTCAAAAATTTAAGAAAAACTGTGTGGCAGAAAGGTCTATAAGTAGTATAAGTTTTATAGATTTTCAAAACTGGTCATTTTTACTAAATTTAATATACAATTTAATAGTATATGAAAGGCATACTAATTTTAAGAAGACTTGAGATGTCCATGCAATACGTGTATTTGTTAAGCAAAAGTAAATCTGTATAAAATGAAGTGTAAATTTCCCATTATTCAGTTTACTTAAATGTTTATTTGGAATTTCAAAACAGTACGATATTTATCATCAAATAGCGTAAGCCTCTAATATAATTAGCCTTAAATATATGGACCATCAAATATGTCGAGCTTAGCGATATTTCTTACGTTTCTCAAAAGGTAATCGGGTCAAGGCACCAGTTACTATTCTTTTTAAAACTGACAATTTAGTCATTTTTTATCACATTTATTTTTCTCGGCCCGAGGGGGGGGGGGATTAGGAGAGGGCACTTGAATTGCTCCGAAGGGTACTTGACTGGGAGATGCCTGTAAGAAACACTGGCCACACTTGTAAGATATTGGGGAAAATCCTGGAGATGTGGACATGAACTATAGGTGACCCACTTATTAGCAATGCTTAGTTCTGCTTCAGGTAATGAAAAGGTTGCACGGATTTACTCTTCGCCCCTTTAGTATATGTTTAAAAACATCCGAATCAAGAGGCGCTCATGGAGTTGCTATATGAAGATTACCCATGTATTCTGAATGACAACGACGCTGCAGAGCTATGTTGATAGCCTGAACAGTTACTGAGAACTTTATTTGTCAAAAGAAGCAGAAAACTGAAAACAAACATCAATAGTCAGCTTATCTGAAAACGCCAGAAGTATTTTTACTTAGGACGAAAACAGGTTCAAATAGTTAGAGATACAGGTACAAAGTTCCGTTACCGTAGCCCTGCCACTAATATACTCTAGGAATAAAGATGGGAATTAAATGTAATTAACCCTTTATTACAAACCTTACTTATCAGGACCAAACCTAAAAAAAACTCAGGAGATTAGCTGGCGAAACGAGCAGGGACCAGTGTCTCTTTCAGACAGTGAAGGGGCGCTTAGATCTTTGGGTGGGCAGTGCCATTGACCATGTGCACAGCTAAGAGAAAGGGCAGAGGGGACAGATTCCGCTAGCACCAGACTAATGGGGTGCCGAAATTGGCTTTAATGGTATTTAATTAATGAAAATAATGAGTTCCAGAATTGAAAAATTGGAGGGGGGGGGGGAATAAAGATGAATCATATCCCTGGCGCCAAACTAACTACGCCTCTGCAAGTGGAGTAAACATGTGGTGTATGACGTGATCCTCACTGGTGTCAATTTTGTCTTTATTTGGATGGGCGGCAATTTCGGATAACTGCAGAGTTTGTTTCTTGAAAGAAGTGAGACAAAAATCTTGGCCCACCAATACTAGCTACGCCATTAGGCAGTGTATCTATGGGAATCAGTTTTATCGGGCAGCAGGGCAAACATCCGGGGCGCCGATGGCTCTTGAGCGGAAGAGGGTTCCTCGGAATTTTTTTCTTATTTAAAAACCATGTGGTGCATTTTGGAGTATACCTGAATTTAGTGTTTGTATTCGATTGTTTTGTTATCGAGGAAGGAATTTTTAATCGTCGGGGGTGGGGATGCATTACGGCGCCCAGTGACATACATAAATTGAACCCATTCCTAACCCCAGGGTAATTATTTGGCAAAAGCTTAAAATCCACCCGTACTGAAACATTCATCAGAGTGAGTGAACGAATACATTTTGGCGCATACTTGAATTCGGTGTTTCTGTCAGACAATATTGAGGGGGCTTTCAGACCTTCGGGTGGGAAGCGACAAAATTAGCCATAATAAAGATCCAAGGACATTACTAACTCCACCCAAGCCCAACATAAATTAAAATAATTCCAGTTGTGTCATCCTTTAGGGTAGGGTTTATCTCCTAGCTCATTCTCGCCCCTTAAATAATATATAATTTATGGTACCCGAACATGTTTGATAAATCAAATATGCAAAAATTTACATACCTGAATTTAGTTTTGCAAAATACTACAATCCATTAGCAAGCAACAGGGTGGATGATAAGTTAAAAATGTAAGTGTCATTAAAACTTAGAACCATCATGTGAGCCCTGCAACCGCTACGGCTGCAAATGACATTGAATATTTTCATGGACAATTTTTCAATCTCAACTTGAATGCAAAAAGGGGTTGTGTACATATATTTTTATATAACTAAATAGTAATGTGGCCTACATTTTTTTATTTAAGGTGTTTTGAGGGTTAATTAGTAATTTATTTTAAATCTTCTAAAAAAAGGTTTCCATCACAAAAAGCTAACATCATTTTACACGTTGGATGCAAATGAACAAAAACAAACTTGCTTAAAACAATTACTTTATAAATATGTCTAAGTTTTACCAAAGTTTTAAAAAGAGGTTTTATAGAAAGGTCTATACATTTTTTGATGTGTTTTCAAAACTAGTCATTTTTATAAATCTTATATGAGCGACATAAATATAATACAAAAGATTAATAATGTGTGATTTTATCTGAGGGTATAAAAATTATATATACATTTTCAATATTCAGTTAAATTGAAAATGTTATTTGAAGCTTCAAACTACTCTAACTTGTTTCGTAGGTGTTCGACAAGTCGCCACCCTGTTTCTTCCGCATAGCACTCGAACAACTGTGTAAACAACTTTCCGGCTGATACAAAAGAACCCAATCCTTATTTGGAAAGAAACCTTAGGTGAATCAATTCGGTGTTTTTTAATGGTTTAAGGGGCATGTTTAGCAGCTGCTACGACCACATGACTTAAGGAAGGAGTGATTTAGTGGTCACTGTGAACAAGATGGTCACGTAACTTCTTATCTCGTCTAAACACTATGAGATGGGCCGATGAGAAAAGGGGTGCATGGATCCTCTTCATAATGGCACAATTTTAAAATAATATAAATAAAATATTTTTTTAATTTTCCATATTACGTTTCCTCTAATCTCTACCTCAAATAATTTGTTTCTTTGGACACTTCTGCATGCAATTCAATACTATTTTTTGTTTACTATGATTTCCTATTGACTTTGACAACTGTCACATAATATATTGGACTTTTAGCAGCTAATTTTGTCCACCTTTGTCTGCTGTTAAAGTCTTTTTAGTCGAAATGTTCTTTGTTTATTTTTGTCATCTATCATCTTCGCTCATTCTCTCTATCTTATTTTTATAGTCTTTAACAAACTTGTGAACATTTTTTTAAAATGTCATTGGTAAATATTGAAAAAGAAACCCACAGTTAGATTCTGTCCCAATGAGTTGGATTTACTCTACATATGATTATAAATATTCCCAGACAAACACTCATGACATTTAAGAAAAGTAAGCATTTCCAAATCGACCAAATAAATTCATCTTATTTTACATTTTTCTTTTTTAAATAATTTATATTAACTTTGCGTTTGTTCGTGTATGGTTGGCTGGTTAGCAGGTAAAATCTTCAGACGGCTAATTCCCCTAATGCTCAGTATCACATTGTGTGAAGGATTTATATGAAAAACTGTTTTGGGGGTTGTTTACTTTCATGTAAAATATATCTCATACATGATGCAATTATCCCCATGTGTTTTAAATAAGTATCATAATATAAACAAAGTGTTTGGATGGACCTGTTTTATATAAATATATGCAACTTCGATTGTGTTTCTACAGAGCAGTGGTTCTCAACTTTACCTTGTGTCGCTATAAAACTAATTCCTAGAAATTTTTGCGACTAACCATTCATATTCAAGTATTAATAACACATATCGACTGTTTTAGTCGGTAACAGTGTTCAAGCTAGGGATTATTATTTTAGTATATTACGTTAGATTGGATAATAATATTTAAGATTATATTATATTGGATTGGATTAGATTAGATTAGATTGATTAGATCAGATCAGATCCAATATATGGTAGAGCCATCTTATTAGAATAACGATATCCTTTGTATGTAAATGTTCAAAAAAAATTAAATTGAAAATATTTTTACGTTTTTGAAACAAGTGTTGACAACTATTGCAATAGAAAAACGAGATTAAGCTGACCACCTGCAGCGCACATGCCATAAGATTGCGTTGTTTAATTTTCTTAAATTATATTTAACTAAATAATCTTACCTTAAATTATAAAAATCAAATTAATCAAAGGTGATGGAAAATTGTCACGTAATCCTATTTCTAACCATTGTGGCACTTGTATTTATCATGTTCACCACTTGTATTTATCAAGTTTACCACTGTATTAAATGTATTAAGCTCACGCTGTCATTATCATTAACAACATAGTCATTTGATTATTAAAAATCCATCTCATCCACGGAAGGAGATATAATATACATATGCTCCAAACTTGTGTCTAAAAAGAGAACACATCTGAAGGTGCACAAACTAGTCACTAGTAACACAGGACTAGTTTAGTAGGTTACCACAAACTACGTTTGATATTATCAAACCACTCCCAAATCAAACCCTGTTCAGCTTTATGTACATAAGATAACGCCATCAGTCAGGCCTGACAATAGTAGTTCTCTCAATATTTACAATAGCATCTTATCAACAAAATCTGGTTAAGAAATGTTCCTTCGCGTAAATGCTCTAGTAATAGTTTCCATATAAAATGTTTATAAACATATTCTCAAATTGTAGTGTCATATTTATATTGTATAAATACAACTTGTGTGATTAAATATGGTCCTTAATATTATATTCTAAAATATATCTTTACAACCCTATTTAAACCTTGGCCCACATTAGATACATATTTACAACATTGACACGTGACTTTGTAATCTGTAAAATAATATATATTTTTTACACAATGGCATAATGTGGCCTATAATATCGAATACACTAGGCTCTAGGCTAGCAACGAAATTATTTTAGGCTTAGATTATTTTCTTAAACCTAATGTTTACATAAGGAAAGTTGATGTATTAAGACTTGGTCTCGTTCCCCAATGTGATAGTATAAACACTAGAATGGAAAGTTTTCCTCCGCTACTCTACGTTGTTAACTTATTGTCTTGATGGTCAGAGATAGCGTCACGGGTTATCTATCATACATGTGTTTCCCAACATTCTCTATACCCCGAACCCCCTACAAATTATTGGAATTTACATAGTCTCGCACCCCACCCCTATAAAATGTTTAACTAAGTCTCGGCCCCCCCCCCCCCCACAACAGTATATTTGAAATGTTGAAAATGATGTTCTATCATTTATTTACTGAATTGCAAAGAAAGTTGTCGAACTTAGAAAATGAACTTTGGCCTTAATGTTAATGAAGAAATGTTTTAAAATGTAAAACATTTACATCAAAATTTAAAACTTAATGTCTCCTCTGTTCTTAAATCCCCTTTCCTCGCACCTCCCCCGAAATGCCTTATGGAATAAGAATAAAGTCAGAAAAAGAAGGTACTGGTACAACTATTATTGAAAGTAAGCCGGGTATTTTAAGGATTGGGTTCAATATGATCCGCACACAAGCTCCGCCCGTACGTCAGAATTGTTCTAAACTGCTATTTATGACAGTAAAACGCCCGACCTTTTCATTTATTTGGTGACAGACGGCTAAGAACAATGATAGGTATGTGCTGCCGTGATTACGTACATAAGGAAGAAGTTCTTAGTATTTGTGCATAGAATGCTCTTATGGGACACATCCTACACATGTGGCACATGCTCAAATTGCAGTACACTGGGTGCCAACAAAGTTATTTTAGTCATCGAGAAAGACTATTCGAAACAACCGTGAATAATTGGGAACAGAAACTGCACTGTAATGTGAAGGTTAATATGGATATGTTGAAATCCCTGCTAGGTCTTGAGGAATGCAGTCATACTCATGACGTAGCCGAGCCAGCTTCCACCTTGTAACCATCCATGGCAATGTTCGGGATTCTGCTTCTTGCACCATGAATTTTATCATCTTCGGGTTGTTACTTTTCCCTTTCTTGTGTTGACACTTATTCCCATTTTTGGGCTAACCAATTTCTGTTCACGGTTCTGTGACTGCAATAGTTGCCCCCTCCCCCCAATTTTATTTTTATTTCTCCTTAATGTGATCCGGTGAGTTGAGTTGCTTACATTAATTTCTCTTTAGAGCGCATGAAATGTCTGCATGGATCACGAAGAAACTTGCCTTTCCCCTGGTAAATTATGATCTGGGCCGTTCTCTGACTTGGTTTACATGTAAGAAGTTGTGCGTTGCTTAGTCATAATTTTACTATCACGCTACACTATTAGGGAGATGTGCATGTGATAGGGCTGGTAAATATTAATTAACTATTTTTTTATTTGAATATACTAATATTCTTCTTGGTCATTGTAACTTGTTAGATTAATATTTTGTATAGTTTGCGTTATAGTTTGTATTAAGAACGGATCCATAAATAAATTGCTAATTTTTACTTCACCAGCTTCGGTATCGCTTTCCTCCGTTAGTTTGGGTTTATTGTGTTCCTTTGTGCGAAGTATTTTGTTAAACAAAACGTAACGCTAACGTTGAGTCCTAATTTCACTGCATTATGTGAGTGACCTCATTTCAGCTGATGTGGTCGTGGGTGATGTTAAAGCTTCATAAGCGAGTTGTGAACCTTTGGTTCTTTAGTCTTAACAAAGATGAATCAGCTGTCTTTAGTCATAAATTCTATATATTCTCAATCGTGGCAATCCTAAAGCATATTGGAGGAACATAAAGCGTTCAAACCTTTACAGAATTTTCTATTTCATTAAATCAAATTTTAGTTTTAACCTAAAATTTCTAAGTGCGAATTGCATACCGGTTTTAGTAGTTAAACAATGCAATGTCTAAAGTGCACATGTTTTTGGTCTATGGTGTTAGAAACCCTCTCTGTTTGCACATTTTAAGGAATTGTACTGTCTACGTTGCTAGATACCCTCTCTGTATGCACATTGTAAGGATAAGTATTGTCTACGTTGCTAGATACCCTCTCTGTTTGCACATTTTAAGGACACAAAAACAGAAATCAACGGCAATATTTAGATCCAAATATTTATTGATCAACGATTCACAATGCGGCCCTGATAACAGGTAAATTGATCGTTGGCACACACATTAATAACGATTGTGGAGATAAAATGTCAATGGCATAAAATAGTATTTCTATTTTTACATTTAATGAATATAATGTAAATTGCAATATATTTCTATACATGCTTTAACTTGCGGAAATAACATTGATTTAGATTAAGTATTAAGTGTCTTTTTCAGGGGTAAAATGCATTTTATTATTCTATGTTTAATCGTCCACTTTATTTTCTGAGATGGACCTGTTAACGTCAAATGTTAAGACAGAAAATTCTTAAAAGGTTCACAGTAAGACAGTAGCAAATTTCTTTAATCCGACTTATCTGATCTGCTGACGAAATAATGCGATCAGAAGTTGGCGGTAGTTTTATTGTCGACCCCCGTTTCCTTCCGCTTGGACAAAGGGTTCGTAAAAATCACCGCATACACATTCGCCACCCAAATAGGGCACGAGAACCTCTCGTCCAGACAACCACGAGCTTAACTTCCCAAAAGTTTGAAATGAATATAATAACGACCTTAACCCAACCCCTCCAACCAGGATTTCTGTCGGACAATTTAATCGTGGAAGTGGGGACAGTGCATCTATCAGTGTCATAATTAGACATAATGGTCGTGAAAGTGGGGACAGTGCATCTATCAGTGTCATAAGGTTTTCCGTGTCTTTGGTGTCTGACGTGTTGTAGACAGTATTTTCACATTCCAGTGTGTGTTCAATAAGAACACCCCAGCGATGAGTGGATGCAGCAAAGAAGAAACAAAATCTATCAAGAAAAATACATGAAGCATTTTCGGCAAAGGGGACTTAACCGTACAAGTTAAGCGAATGGCCCACACATCCATTAAAAATCACTTTCTTAATATTTCTGTTAAGAATGGCCTGAAAACCTCCATGGATTCCAGACATTGGGATAGCATTGTGGTAACCTTGAGCAATTCACATCATTATGTCTAGTCCATCACGTTTTAGATTTGTAAGAATGTCAGAACTGAGGTCATCAGTTGTTTTTTTTTCCTTTTAAAGTGATCAATCCAAGAAACTCATAGTGTATTTTCACATATCTCATCACTTCAGACATCTGATCAGTGTGTATTATATTA
Organism: Omphiscola glabra; assembly: GCA_964017045.1. Taxonomy (NCBI): domain Eukaryota; kingdom Metazoa; phylum Mollusca; class Gastropoda; family Lymnaeidae; genus Omphiscola; species Omphiscola glabra. The sequence goes on along the minus strand of OZ024794.1, from coordinate 37,417,183 downwards.
GGTGTACTGTGGAACATAATTCCAAAATATATCAGTCTCTATATCAATGATAAGAATCGCCTTCACATACTGTGCAAGGACATTTATCAATTCATTTTTGGGATTTGTTGTTAAAGTAAGATGCACTCCTCTTTAGTCTCATTCGGTGCTCTTTAAGCACTGGGTTAAATTTAGATAGAATCTCAACCATTTCAAGAAAGTGTCCTCTATTCAATGAACAGTCATCCTCATAGTTGCCATGAAATGAAAGATTTTGTTTTTCAAGAAACAATGTGATATCGAGCAACCTTTATAAGATATCCATTCGCGTTTTCTTTTCACTGTCCATCACAGCAATTTTCTGAATCAATTGTTTTGTTTAGCCTAAGTCCTGCTAACAGTGTTTTCTATTTTTCAAGGCACATAAGTGCTCTTCTGATGCCCCATGATTTAGTAATTTTGGGCTTATTTTCCACTACTTCGGCTATTCTTTCATTAAATTCCGTTAGACCAAACAGTGCTGCTCTGTAAATATGTTATTTTTTTTCATTTGGTATCACCCCCTGAGATAGTTTCACCCGGTGCTGCGCCCCCCCCCCCCTTTAGCTACATCAATGGGAACAAGTCTCTCACGAAAACATAATCAGACGAACGGTAAGAAATTGGGTGGAAGGTCAATATAAAACAAACATTGCAGCTATGTAACATTGTTACTAAGATTGATAACGTATGGAGTCAACGTACCAAATCTTTTATTAATTTATTCTCAAAAAAACTCTACAAGATGTATTATTTGCATACAATATACCTGTATCAGCAATGTCGATCCCCCTTGTGGTTAGCTCAATTGAAATGTTTTGAAAGGAGGCAAATTGCTTGACTTTTTATGTTGTTAGGGGTTCTTTAAAACGGTCCCCAAGGCAACGACTTGTTACCTTTATATATTTTTTCGTCATTTGTACAAAGGATTGTGTAAATCACGTTGCAACTTTTACAAGAAAATCATCTTTGATTATGAATATTTAAGAAGAAAAGTGATTTTATCAACTTCAAAAACAAGTGTTACAATGGCTATTGTTGCAGCTTTTGGTATCTACATGTGCATTAATAGCAGTGAGGTTGCTGCTGACAGGCATTGGATTTTGTTACCCAGGAAAACGAAAAGGGGGTCTTTGTTGTTTGTTGAAAATTAATAATAAATTTAGACCTATCACCATTATCAGATTGGCTTTCGTAAAAAGTATCCTGCCTGGTAATAACTTTAATTCTAGTGACAGCTGCTTCCAAAATTGCCTAGTAATAACTTTAATTCGAGTGACAGATGCTTCCAAAATTGGCTCAGGATATAATCTAAGTCAGAAAAATCCAAAATTTCCGTGGTTCTTTCCCAAAATTCTTATCGATGTTACAAAGGTTTCTTAGTTTAAGCAATTAGGAAAAGGTAACTGAATTTTTACATAATTAAGGACGGAACCAGGGCCGTTCTTAGGCATAGGCAAACTAGGCGACCACCTAGGGTTCTACTACTAAGGGGGCACCACCGGGCGCCCTTTCTTAGCCTACAACTTGCAAGTCCACCTATTTCAGAAATGCAAATTTTCTCTAGTGGCGGAATTATCATATATATGGCTAGTTGTTACACTATCTACGCTCCATGCCTAAGGCCCTCAAAAATCCTAAGAACGGCTCTGATGGCACGATCACATTGTGACTGTCTGTTATATTATAATACATTGAGTATGAGGGTAAATATTATGTTAGATGTAAATATTGTTAGATCGTCTTTCGAAATCAATCAAGACAATTTCAGTTATCGGATTTGTGCTGGGCTCGTGTCTGTCGGGAATGTAGTTTGCTGATGAGACCGATTCTAGCACAAACTATTCTTGGCATTAAGTGCAAGGGATTAATGGGACATCTCCAGGTGCAGAGTTAACACAGGCTTTTCTTGCTTCACATTTGTGCCCTGCAGCTGATGCTCTATTTGCTTCATATGGTATGGAGCAATAGGGTTGTGGAGGAAAGACATGATGCTCGATCTTGCGCCGAGTCTTCCCAGGTTTCCGTATTTATACTAAACGCTTTCAGTGCCGCCTTTGGGTTATCCTTAAAACGTTTCCTCTGCCTACCAGCAAACCGCCTTCTATTTCCATGCTCGCCATAGAATATTCATTTGGGAAATTGGTAATTTGACATTCTCACAACATGTACGGCCAAGCAAAGATTGGACTGCATTAAAATGGAATAGATATATGGAAACCTGCACATACCTCGGTGTCTGGGACCCTGTTCCAATTTGATATTGAGGATTTTTCTGAGACTTGTCGTGTTAGACGATCCAACATTGGACAGTCAAGTCTTTCTGATCTGGCTCTACCATCAATTTAAATTATTGCGGTGAAGGATATTGATTTTGATTAAGTGATTAACAGGCTTGCACCTTTGAAGAAGAGGAAAGGAAACATTTTTATAAGGTAACTTTAATGTAAAAATATATGGCATCCTTCATCTAGTTCTTCCATTATTGTCAAGACGGTAATATTATTCAGAGCGATCTCAATGACTACATTCACTGTTGCGTATAGTTCAAGACAATGCTCTACCCAACTCCAAAGTTGATCGTTTGGGTTCTGGATAATTTGACCTCTCTTGGATTTGAGTGGTGCTATTTTTGAAGTCCTAATGTCCTCTTGATGCCCCGTACAAGCTCCTTGCATCCCCGTTGTTGGCACAGTGGCGGGCCGTCTGCTGGGATTTTTTTTTCTTTTTGCATTTCGGAGAGCCTGTAGTTTACGAGCGCAATTTGCATCCCTATAGGCAAGTAGAGCTCTTCTCTTCAACTCGGTTACGGGTTCTATTACATTCCAATGCACCTCGTACCAGTCATTATTTGTATGCTCCATTTTACCGTAGGCGGACATGGCTGAATCGTAAACAGCATCTCGTAAAATGAGTCCACTTAGAGTCAATAGTGCCATCGGCTGACCCTTTAGCAAGGGTATCCTGCAACACTTTTGTGAATTGCTGCGTTTGTTCTTTTCTGGGTTGTTTGAGCAGTGGGTGTTAATTCGGGGACGACACTTCTTTTTTGTTTTATGCAATTTTTTTTTGACATTAGTCATATCTTGCTTGCTACGAGAGAATGGTCCATGTCACAGTCGGCACTATGTGAAGTACACTGGCTAGCTAGTGGGTGTCGTCATGATACCTTTTGGATTTTTTTACATTTGAGAAGGTGTTGGTAACACAGAGACCATGGGAGCAGCACATCTCCAGCAGACGTTGACCGTTATCATTAATCCTTCCTAATCCGTGAAAACCAAGACATGAAGGCCAGGCTTCCTGATCAGCTCCTACCCTATCATTAAAGTCTCCCAGAATGTACAATGCTTCAGTATTGGGAACACGTGATAATTCGTGGTCCAGGTTCTCATAGAACAGATCTTTCTCTCCTTGGGTCGAATGAAGATTTGGAGCATAAACACTGAATACGTTGGCCTTGCCTGTAGATGATGTCATACGCAATCTGCGGGTTTCCCCTGCCAGTAGAATGTGTAGCTGGCTTCCTTTATGACTCTATGGTACCACTATCAGCTAGTCGGGGCTCTTGAAGGAAGGCAAGATCAATGTTTAGTCTGGCGAGTTCCTTGTCAATTACGGCCGTCTCCCTTGCGTTGTCAATCTGTTGAAGGTCGGTGTCAAATCCAGGACATATGGTTTATACATTCCATTTCGCGAAGTGAAGTGGTTGAGTCTTCCTTCTATTTACTTTCTTTGCCTTACAAAAAAACAACAACACTCTTCTGCTCCTCGTGAAGTGACGTTACGAGAACAGCTACTTAGCCTGGGTGGGACTTTATGGAGACCAGCTGTTGCCCAATGCAGCAGATCCCCACTCTCCACGCAGCCAGTGGATCCAAGGGACGACAATTGTCAATACAGATTTGCACTGTGAATAACTATAACTTAACGTTGTTACGGTTGTTAAATACATTTACCTCCTGACCTTCAATTATTTTGTTTTTGTTCTTGTCATTGTTTTACTGTGGACTTATTTTAACATGAAGAAACCCATCTTGGAAGTCGGGGGGTGGGGGGGGGGGGGTGACGCCAAGAGTTTATCGCACCGGGTGACACCAACCCTAGCTACGCCACTGCTTGTTCCCATTCTCTATCTTTTCCTTCCAGTAATTGTTTTAAACTTTTAATAGTTAGTATATAAATATTTATATGTAATTTACTTTACGTTAATGTTATTTGTTTTACTTATGAATTAAACGATTGAATTAGTGTCTTGTATGATAATGTAAGCTTTTTATCTACTCTTTTATTTACACAATTTTTATGTATCTTATGAACCTAAATAGAAGCTTTATTGTAATCCAACAGTCTTATAATTAGTAATAGTCTGAAAGATTGTCAAATGAACTTTAAGTTAAACACACTTCATTGTTGTAAGAAAGCAATAACTGTCTCAGTTAAAGTAACATTAGTGATTTAAAGGCGTAGTCATTGGCGGATATAGGATTTGACAATTTTGATCACTGCTTATTTTCATTTTAAAACATTAATTAGGTTAAATTAAAACATCATTTATTTGATTGGTTACATTATTGAGATCAATGTGTTTATTTATTCATATGGCACTATTACAATTGAAGAATAAATTCATAATGATTCAGATGAACACCGCTCGGCACACAACTGACTCCGCCGTTAATATTAAACTACAATGTCAACAAAAGTCACACAATTACATTAATTATCAGTAGATTTATTTTAAGGTTGTTTTATCGATTGAAATCGATGTCAGATCAAGGGCTTTATCTTGAAATATGATACTTGAGTTATTTTTGCGCAAGTTTGATTAAAAATGTCAATATATTTTAGGCAAGGGTTTCTAGTGATTCTAGTCTCTGTTATCTTTTATCTTTTGACGACGAGGTATCATATTTTAGTGTGTTGACTGTTGAATGACTCGTTAAGTAAGATTGCCTTGTATTTTCATGGAGATTTTCTCTAAGCATATCCTTCATAATCCTAAAGGAACAAAATCCCATCGAGGAACATAATCCCATCGAGGAACAGGATCCTAATGGGGAACGAGATCCAACAGTAAACTGGAACCCACCGGTAACGCGATCCCATCGGGTAACGGCATCAACCGGGATCGGGATCCTATCGGGGTACGGAATCCTACTGATGAAGATGATGCCACCGGAAACGGGATCCCATAGAGAACTGGATCTTATCGGGATCGGGATCCCACCGGGATCTGGATTATGGTTTCTTTAGGCCCCTGGGGGGGCGTATTGCCCCCCGGAGCAAGTCAATTGTTCCCACCCCACCGGGGAAAGTGTGTACGCAAATATATTCTTTAAACTAAAAAACGACTAAATTTTAATTTTTATAACAATTTTTTTAAGTTATAGAAACGTGTGCCTTTCATCGATTACAATTAATGGAAATAATAGAATATCGCTATGCTCGATATATGTGACGATCCATATCATTCAGGCTAATATTGTTACAGGCTTACAGAATTCGATTATAATTACGTATTGTTTGGAAAATTGGCCGTTCCTGATCATAAGCCAAAGTCTTACTTTATATTTTTCGCATATATTGGTATTTTTATTTACTTATATTTTACAGCTTCACAAGTTGAAAGACTTTGATAATATGGTATTAAACTACGTTTACATCAATCTAATCAGTCTATAAATTGACTACAGCTAAGTATTAAACATGTGCAATCTGTTTTCAAATTATACTTCATTATAAAAGCATGCTTTAAAAAATCTCGTTTTAAAATAAATTTTAATATACTCGATTCCATTCATGTAGGCCCTATCTTGAATTAGATAAAATGAAAACTTATTTTATTTTTTTTTAAAAGATATTTTTGTGGGCAGTGTTTCTTTCAGAGGCGTAGCTAGAGTGTTGGGCGCCCGGGGACAAGGTTCATTTTAAAGAGCATCCCTTTCTTTTTTCAACTCTCAAACCCATTACTTTCATCAATAAAATAATATCAAAGCACATTTTGGCGCCCCTAACAAGTATGGCACCCAGGGACATGTGTCCCACCTGCAACCCTTAGCTTTGCCCCCGTTTCCTTTCAGGTATTTCTCAACTCCTCCCCCGGAAAAGTCATGTGTCCCCCGGAGCAAAATGTGTACAACAATATAATAATTATAGATTTTTTAATTAAAAACGTGTAAATTGTCAGTTTTAAAGAGTTTTTTTATCTGATACTTTTAGCCGATTACAAATAGTGTAATCTATGAAATATCGCTATGCTCGATATATTTGATGATCCGTATATTTAAGGCTAATTTTGTTAAAGACTTACAGAATTCGATTATAAATATCATACTGGCCTCTCCTGATTATAAGCCGGAGTCTTACATTTTGTTATTCATTTAGTTTTTGCAATTTCACAAATTTAAAGACTTTAATAACACTGTATTATACTACCTTTACATCAATATCTGGGTCTTCTAATAATAGTTCTCGCTAAGTATCAAACATGTGCAATCAAAATTTAAATTATATTTCATTATAAAAGCATTACTTTTAAAGTAGTGATGGGTGTTTATTAAAAATTGTATGATGATGTTAGGCTATGTAGTCGATATGTTGAGTACTATAACTGGAAACATTAAAAAATTGAGATATATTTTTTAAATTAAGAATTTAACGGGCACGTACAAATAATGTACGTCACATCAATTATTATTAAATTGAATGCGTTCGTCTTTTCTTTAAATGTGCTACTTTTGTAACAAGGTTTCCTGAATAACAGAGGTTTTAAACAAATAATTAGCCCGTATTTATTAAATTCCTAACTACTTTTGTATTTTTAATACGAAGTGGCTATTCGGGCCCGGAACAGTGTGAGAGCTTGGGTTTATTAAAAAAAAGTATTTAAAATATTATTGCTGATTGTAAGACAAAATTTGGGTATCAAATGAAAGATATGTTTGTAAACTTACTTATTCAGTTTAACTAAAATAAACTACCACAAATGACAAATAGCCATTTCGTCTGCAAGAACCCGGGTCCGAATAGCCGTTATTCGGAACTGAGTTCCTTTAGATTGAATGCTATTCAAAAATACAACAATAATATTTTTAATATTTTTTAATAAAAAAAACTCTCGCTCTTTTCCTGGTCTGAATCCCGGGTCCGTTTCGATTATCACGCCAATTCCATTTTTTTGTTGGCACTTATTTTCTACAAAATTCGTATTCCTAATGTGTCAATTTAAAATAAATTCGGTGTATTTGGTGTAAAAAATTATTATTAGTATGCCTAAGTGGCAATTTATAATTTATCTGAAAAAGATATAGTTGTAAGAGGCATTAATGATCAATACTTATAGAAGAAAGGAGAAGAATTCCAAATCTGAATATTGGGAAATTTATACATTAAATAAAAATGTCGTTCTTTTACAATTTATAAAAAAAGACAAGTTATGATAACTCATAAAAATGTATAGACATTTCTACCTAACAGTTGTTGTTTTTTTGTGTTTTTTTTTACTAAAATAAAATTTGGAAAAATTAAACAAGGTATTCTTACCCGTCAGCTGTTAATTATAAGTAATGTTTTTTTTCATTTGCGGTCAAAATATAAAATCATGTTAGCAATGGTTTGTTTTTGTTTTTGTGATGGAAATCTTTTTATTGTTTTATTTTTTATAATTCATTTATTTTAATATAAATTTTTTTAAACAATGAAAGCCACATTACTCTATTTAGTAATATAAAAATAAATATTTGCCAAACACTAGCAGTTCAGGCAGTACAGTCGCTCGACTTTTCGAGGCCCCTTGCCACTTTTTGGTTTTGACCTCCCCCACCTTGCATTGAAAGAAGATACATAAAAAAACATCCATATCACATCTTTAAGCTCTTAAAAGACCAGAAGCCCACTACTATGGTAGGGGTTGTTCGGTTCACACGATGTTTTTTAAGGTTAAGTGCAACCTACATTTTTTTAAACTAGCATCTCTTCCGTTGTTCTCCAAGTGTAGAATGTTGCAATACTAAATTAAAGTATTTGCTAAAATGCATGCTTGCATTTTCAATGTATCAAAACTTTTCTGGGGACTCTAAAGATTTAACACGCGATATTAATAGTGTCTCCTTCAGACATTTTCCGCTGGGGAGGGGGGCATTTTAAATTTTCGGGGGTTGGGGCTGTGCCATTTGCCAGTGGCGAGAGGCGTAGCTAAGGGGTGGGAGATGGGGCAGATGTCCCAGGGAGCCAGACTACCCAGGGGAAAAATGGCTTTGATGGTATTTCAATGTTTAAAATAATGTTTCAGAGTTTAGGAGCGGGGGCGTAAGAATGAATCTTGTCCCCTGACGCTATTTAACGTAGATACGCCTCTGCTAGTGGCGTCAAAATTGGACGGATGGGGCTGTCCACCGAGGTGTCACTTTTTCTTATATGAAGGTGTGGCATTTTCGGAAAACTGCAGAGTTTGTATCATGAAAGTGAGGACGGCAAAAATATGTGTCCGCCTATGGCGGCACAAATAGAAGCTGTGCCACTAGGCAGTGATCTATCGATACCAAAATAAGCAATCATTTTCATCGGGAAGTAGGGCGGAAATTGAGGGTGCCGATGATTCTTGAACAGTGAAGGGGTCTGTGGAATTGCTACCCATTTTTTTTTCAAAATCAAGAGGTGTATTTTTTAGTATTCTTGAATTCATTGTTTCTATAATACCTTTTGAACAGGGAAGAACATTTTTATGGTTTTGTGAGAGGTATTATTTACCGTAGTGCCACATATACAATGAATTCACTCCGTTTCTGGCGTGCCCCAGGGAAATCATTAGGCACAAGCTTATAATCAACCCCATACTGTACCATTGATCAGCGTGAGGGAAGGGTTGCATAATTTAGGGTGCTAAAGACAGTCGTACAAGCTCAAAATGCAGGTGTGCATTATTTTGTCGCGCACTAGAATTTGTTGTTTCTTTCAGAAAACTTTGAGGGGGCATTTCAAACTTTTGGTTGGTAAGCATTAAAATCAGCCATAATAATGACCAAAGACATCTTAAATTCCGCACCAGCGGGACGTAAACTAAATTCATTCTAGTTGTGTCACCCTTGAGGGTACGCTTTTGCCCTAGATTATTCTCGCCCCTTAAATCATTATAGTCCCCAGAAAATTTTGATAAATTCAAAATACAAGAATGCATTTTATCAAATATCTGAATATAGTTTTGCAACTTTCTGCACTTAATTGGAGAGCAGCGGAAAATATCCTAATTAAAAATGTACGTGTCACTTAACCTTAGAACCATCGTGTGCGCCCAGTAACCCCTATGCAGGGGGCCTCGGATATTTTAGGGGCTTAAAGATATGATGAGGATAATTTTTTTTATTAATTATTATCTTTCCATGCAGGGTTGGCAAAACGGAAATTGCTTGACCTGCTTGTGTTATGCAAAAAATTTATATTTAAAAAAAAAATATTTAAATTAAAATAGTTATGTGGCTTTAATTTTTATTATCATTATTTTTAGGGATAGATACTTAATTAATAAATGATTTTTTATTTTTTAAATTCAATTAAAAAGGGTTCCATCACTAAAAAGCACTGCAAACATTATTTTATATCCTGAAGGCAAAAGAAAAAAAAACAAACATACTTTATAATTATAATGCTTAGACTACCTTTCTAAATATTTCCTAATTTTTCCAGAGTCAAAAAGAAAAAAAAACAGGTTTTAATAGAAAGGTCTATACATTTTTATGGGTTTTTAAGACTGGTCTTTTTTATAAATTGTAAATGAACGGCATAACTATTTTAAGAAGACATGAAAGTTGTTTACAAAGACATTTTTTTTATTAATGTGTAATTTTATATAAGGGAAATCGTATGCAAATCAAGTATAAATTTTCAAATATTTAGTATATTGAAATTTTTATGAGGAATTTCAAACTACTATAGCTTTCTTATATTGAATTGCCTCTTCGACACACTTTAAAATATTTTTTAATAAATTCAAAGAATCTATTTTAAATTGACGAATTAGGAATAAGAATTTTTTTTAAAACACCTACCAAAAATGGAATGGGCATGATAATCGAAATGCAAGTTCACAAAAAATATTTTCTTAGTTTTATATTGGATTCTCATCTAAAATTAGAATTGATAATATTAAAAAATGAGTACAGTGCCAATGGATGGAGCAGTTTGTTTATTATTCTAACATTAAAAAGAGAAAAGCAGTTGGGAAGTTAATAATAATAAATATAATATAAAAATAAATCTGTTATGCAGGAAACTTGGTTACACATGTAGCACATTAAAGAAAACAAAAACACTTTCGTTTTAATAATTGATAAAACTGGCACTATTTGTACTCCCTTAAAATTGTAATTAGAAATAAAAAGCAAGATGCCATCGTACAATTTATAATTAACACATATCTCTATTTGTAGCCATGCTTATTCGATGACCTATAATTTGAAAACAGATTGCACATGTTTAATTCGTGACTAACTATTATTAAAATTGTAGACCTTTATAGGTATGTAAATGTGTTTTAATACAGTGTCATTCAAGTCTTTAAACTTGTGACGTTTAAAAATAATAATTAATAAAAATAGCGATATATGCGAACAATAGGAAGTAAGACTGGAACGGTCAGTGCGATTTTTTAACCGCATAACATGGGGGTCGTTCGTAAATTACGTTACGCAAAAAATGACACTTTCATACACCCCTCCCCCTGTCACAAAGTGTCACAAATTCTCTCCCCCCCCCCACACACACACACACTGAGCGTGACGTAATTTGCGAGCGACCCCTAATCTGATTAGCCTTAAATATACGCATCATCAAATATATCGAGCCTAGCGATATTTTATTGATTTTAATAATTGTAATCGGTTAAAACCACCAGTTACTATGCTTTTTAAAACTGTTTAAATTTGACAATTTTGACATTTTTAATAAAAAATATATTTTTGTTATATTGTTGTACAAACTGTGCTCCCGGTTGGGGGTGGGGGTGGCAGTGCCCTCCCAACGAGATAGCTGAAAGAAACACTGAATTGCCAAAAATAACTATTTTTTTAAGCATGACGACATTGACGTCATCATTCAATTTTTAATTAGCACTATTCCCTACTTTTAAGGTCATGCTTTTATTGTAAAATATAATTTGAAAACATGAAAAGATTGCTCACGTTTGATACTTAGTGAGAATTCTATTAAGATTATAGACCTTAAAATTAAAGCAAATGTAGTTTAATACAGTGTTATTAAAGTCTTTAAACTTGTGAGTTTGCAAAATATAATTAAATAACAAAATACAGATAAATGCGAACGGCAGGTAATATTTAGGCTCATAATCGGCAATTTTTTGAAAAATTGCGATATTTATAATCGAAAAACCTAAGCTTCTTAGGAGATTTGCCTTAACTATGCGGATCTTCAAAAATATCGAGCGTAGTGATATTTCATAAGTTCCCCTTTAATCGGTAAATGACACCAACGAGTATTCTTTTTAAAATTGTTTAAAAAATGACAATTTGATAGTTTTTTTTATAAAATATATTTTGTGTTATTGTATTTATTTATGCTCCGGGGGCTACTTGACTTTCCCCGGGTGGCATTGTTCCCAGGAGATATAGCTGAAAGAAACTCTGCCCCCAATGTCAAGCAAAATTAATTCGTTACAGTTAGGGAATGGAACCCCGCAGGGGCCCCTCTTTCATCTTAAATGTACTATAGTTATAGAAGTGCATTTAATTGTATACTGTTTCTTATTAGAAAAAAAAATTACTTAGAAAAGTCATTTTTTAAACGATTTGAAGAGGATATTAATTGTAATCGCGAATGTTCCAGGAAGTTCTATATGTTTCTACGGAGATATATAATTTGATCTAACAGCTTATTGAAATATTAGTTTAGTTCTCTTAATTTCTGTGCTTTCGTGGGGATTTTCTTTAAACATACTCTTCATAATCAGGGTCAGTGTTTCTTTCAGACATTATTCCACGGGGGGGGGGGGGGGGGGGGGGGGGGAGGGGGGCACTTCAAATTTTCAGTGGCGGGGGGCTGTGTCATTTTCCAGTGGCCAGAGGCGTAGCTAAGAGGTGTCAGATGGGGGCATATGTCTCGGACGCCAGACTAGCTGGGGTGGTCTTTGATGATATTTAATGATTGAAAAAAATCAGTTTCAGAGTTGAGTGGCGGCGTAAAAATGAATCTTCCCCCATCACACCAAACGCTGTAGATACGCCTCTGCTAGTGGCGTTAAGATATGGCGGGTCCACCGAGGTTTCACTTTTTCTTTATATGCAGCTTGGCATTTTCGGACAACTGCAGAGTTTAAATCGTGAAAGGGAGGACGGCAAAAATATTTCCCCGCCCATGTCGACAGTAATAAATGCGCCACTAGGCAGTGTAACTATCCATACCAAAATCGGCGATCATTTTCATCGGGAAGGAGGGCGGAAATTGAGGGCGCTAATGAATCTTGAACGATGGAGGGTTCTGGGAAGCCTGCTCCCCAGAAAACGTTTGATTATTTAATATAAAGAGGTGTATTTTTGAGTATACTTGAATTCAATGTTTCTATTATACTTTTTAAACGGGTGAGGAGATTTTATAAGGTTTTGTGGGAAGCATTATGGTGTCTAGTGTCACACATAAACTGAATTCACTCCGTTTGTGGCGTGCCCCAGAGTAATCATTTGGCACAAGCGTATAATCAACCTTATACTGTACCATTGATCATCGTGAGTGAAGGGGAGCAGAAATTTAAGGTGCTAAAGACAGTCGGGCAGATTCAAAATGCAAGGGTGCATTTTGGCGTATACTTCAATTTCTTGTTTCTTTCAGACAAGTTTGAGTTTGCATTTGAAACTTTCGGTTGGGGAGTGCCAAAATTAGCCATAATAATGATTAAAGACATCTTAAATTCCACACCAGTTTGATGTAAATTATATTCATACTAGTTGTGTCGCCCTTCGGGGTAAGCTTTTTCCCTAGCTTAATATCGCCTATTACAGTGGTCGGAAAACACATAGGTCAAAAGAGCCAAAAATCTGCAGCAGGACTATCAAATAGCCATATTTCTTTTCAAGAACTTGTCAAGAACCATATTTTCGGAGTCAAAATCCATTTGTGGCCGAATGGCCGAGCCGCACTCAGGTCGCTAAAGAGCCGCACGCGGCTCGCGAGCCGCTGTTTGTCGACCACTGTCCTATTAAAACTTTATAGTCCATAGCAAATTGTTGATAATTTAAAATTACAAGAATGCATTTTATAACATATCTGAACATAGTTTTGCAACATTCTACACCTAAGTGGAGAGCAACAGAATAGATCCTGGCTTAACCTAAGAACTCATTAACCCTTACGATGCTGGTTTTGTCGGAGACTTTAGTGGTTTAAAGATGTGACGAGGATGTTTTCTTACGTATCATCTTTCAATGCAGGTTTAAAAAAAAAGGAGTGGGAAGGGGCAAAACGGAAAAGTGATTGACCCGCTTGTGTTATGCAAAAAAAATGTATATTGCTGAAAATAGTAATATGGCTTTTATTTTATTTTTACATTATTTTATAGCTACTTAATTAATAAATGAATTTTCAACACAAAAAAATTTTAAAGGGTTCCATCAATAAAAAGCACCGTAAACATTTTTTATATGCTGAACGCAAATGGAAAAAAAAAATCCTTTAAATAATTAGACTACTTTTTCTAAATATTTCCAAATTTTACCAGAGTCAAAACGAAAAAAAATAATTAGAAAGGTCTATACTGTACATTTTTATGGGTTTTCAAATCTGGTCATTTTCACATTTATTAATATGTGATTTTATCAAAGGGAAATCGTATTTAAATAAAGTATATATTTCCCAATATTCAGTTGATTGAAAGGTATATTTGTACTTTCAAAACACTATAAAAATTTTCAGATAAATTACAAATTGCCTCTTCGATATACTTTAAAACCATTTTAAAAAAACAAAACAAATCCACAGAATTTACTTTAAATTGAACAATTTAAAAATAAGAATTTTTTCAACAACTAGTACGAACAAATTTTTTTTTATAGAAATGACAATTCGAAATCCTAGTTTACAAAAAACTTTATTTTTTTTTAAGCTTTCTGATAGATTCCCATCATTAAAAAAAATAATAATATAAAAAAATCGCTCAAATAGGTGGGGCGTAATAAATATATGCTATGAATTTTTTAACCTTATGCAGGAAACATTGTTGCGAAAGTAGCACATTACATTAAAAAAACACACAAACGCTTTCGATATAATAATTGATGAAATTGTCACTTTTTGTATGCACCCGTTAAATTCTGAATTCTTAAAATAATATCTCATTTTCAAAGTTTCCATTTTATATAATTTTACACACTTGTAATCAATTAAATATATTTATTTTTTTAAAAATACCATTATACAATTTATACTTAGCACCTATCCCTAATTTTTAAAAAATTAATGCTTCTTATGATGACATATAATTTTAAAATAGATTGCGCATGATTGCGCATGAACTTATTATTAATTTTGTAGACCTTTTTATTGATGCAAAGGTAATTAAATATTATGCGAACTTCAGGAAGTAAAATATCGGCTGGAGCGGCCAGTGCGAAATTATTATTCGAATACTGTAAGCCTTTTACAAGATTTGCTTTTTAAACGGATCATAAATATATCTAACGCAGCGATATTTCATAGATTCCGCAATAATTGTAATCGGTTAAAGGTACTTCATAATATTCTTTTAAAAACTGTTTTTAATGAAAAAATATATAATCGTTATATTTTTGTCCCTATTTTGCTACGATGGGGCACTTGACTTTCCCCGGGGGTGAGGGGCAATGCCCCCCTCCCGGAGAGACAGAAACCCTGATCATCTCTCCGGGGGGCAAGTTTCCCCCCCCCCCCCGGGGAAAGTCAAATGTCCCCCCTCCCCGGTGCAAGATGGGTAAAAACAATAAAACGTACATATATTTTAAAATTAAAAACGACTAAATTGTCTTTTTTAAGCAGTTTTAAAAACAATAGCAACCGGTGCTTTTATCTGATTAAAATTAGTGGAATCTATTAATGTTTGCTATGCTCGATACATTTGATGATCCGTATATTTAAGGCTATTACTATTATTGTTGAAGGCTTACAGAATTCGTTATAAATGTCGCACTGGCCGCTTCTGATTATAAATATAAATCGAAGTTTTTACTTCCCGTTGTTCGCACATATCGAATTTTTTTTTCATTTTTTTATGTTGCAAATTCACACATTTTAATACTTAAATGATATTGTATTACATTACCTTTACATCAAGAGCAAGGGCTACAATTTTAATAATAGTTCTTGCCAAGTCTCAAACATACAGAATCTTTTTTCAACTTATATTTCATTATAAAAGCAATACTTTTAAATTAGGGATAGGTGTTAATCAGGGTCTTCTGCAGCAAGGTCTTCAGGAGGGCACTGCCCCCCCCCCCCGGGAACGTCAAGTACCCCCACCCCCGGATCAAAATGTGTACAAGAATATAACGGAAAAAATGTTTTTATAAAAATGACTAAATGTCTTTTTTTAAGTTTTAAAAAGCATGGAATCTATTGCCTTGAACCAATTACAATTAGTGGAATCTATAAAATATCGATAGGCTCGATAGATTTGATGTTACGTATATTTAAGGATAATCATGTACCGGTGTTCGGTTACATATATCGTACTGGCCGCTCCAGTCTTGCCTATTGTTGTTCTTCGCATATATTGATATTTTAATTGATTAATTTTTTTGTAACTTCACAATTTTAAAGACTTTAAAGACACTGTATTAAAATATATTACATACATAAAAAGGTCTACAATTTTAATATTTAGTCAAGTATCAAACATGTGCAATCTGTTTTCAATGATAGGTCATCGTAAAAGTACTAGTTTTATAAAAAATACTTACTCCTAAATCGTCAATTTAAAATACAGGGTGGGCCAATAAAAGTGAGAACATCTAGTAAAATATGAAAATTTACTTAATTACATATTGAACATGATTTCTGATTAGCTAAATATTTCGCAAAAAATTGTATGAAGAATTATAATTAATTAAATTATATTTTGAAATAACTCATATGCTACGAGATGTTCTCCCTTTCATTGGCCCACCCTGTACATTCTGTGGATCTAGTTTAAAATATTTTAAAGTATAGTGAGGAGGCAATTAGCAATTTATCTGAAGAAAGATATAGTAGTTAGAAATTTTAAATAAAACTTTCAATCTACTGAATATTTGGAAATTTATACTTTATTTACATAAATTTCACCTTTTGCATAACACAAGCAGATCAAGCCCCTTTTCTGCCCCCTCCCCCACCTTTTCCAAACCCTACACTGAAAGATGATAATTAAGAAAATATCCTTATCACATCTTTAAACCCCGAGGCACAATGCATCGTAGTGCTTGCTAGGCGCACACGATTGTTCTAAGGTTGAGTGACACCTATATTTTTAAACATAGGATTTCTTCCGTTGCTTTTCAACTATATTTAGAAAGTAACTTAAATTCAGATATGCATTCTTGTATTTTTAATTTATCACAAAAGTTTCTCGGTTATAAAGATGTAATGTGCGATATTAAGCTAGGGCAAAAGCTTACCCTCAAGAATGACACAACTAGAATTAATATAGTTTACGCTCCTCTGGTGCGGAATTTAAGATGTCTTTGATCATTATTATGGCTAATATTGGCACATCCCACTCGAAATTTTGAAATGCAACCTCAACATTGTCTGAAAGAAACAACAAATTCAAGGATACGCCAAAATGAACCCTTGCATTTTGAGTTTTCCCGACTGTCTTTAGCACCCATGTTACAGTATCGGGTTCATTATAAGCTTGTGTCAAATGATTACCCTGGGGAACGCCACAACCGGTGTGAATTCAGTTATGTATGGCACTCGCCATAATGCCACCAAAGAAAAAAAAACGTTAAAATGTTCTTCCCAGTTCAAGATGTATAACAGAAACATTAAATTCAAGTATAATAAAAAAAATAATAAACCTCTCGATTTTCAAATAATAAAAAAGATATTCTGAGGCAAGCTCCCCAGACCTCTTCACCATTCAAAATTCATCGGCGCCCTTGATTTCCAGTTAAAAATGATTACCGATTTTGATATCGATAGATACACTGCCTAACGGCGTAGCTACTATTGCTGCCGCCATGGGCGACCCCAATTTTTTTACGCTCTCCTTTTTAAGATACAAACTCTGAAGTTATCCGAAAATGACCCACCTGCATTAAAAGAAAAAGTGACACCTATGTGTACCACCCCGTCCGCCCTATTACGACGCCACTAACAGGGGCGTATCTATAGTGTTTGTCGATAGGGGACAAGATTCATTTTTACACAACCCTTTCAATCCTGAAACCCTTTATTTTCAACCATTAAATACCATCAAAGCTCATTCAGCCCCTTATGTCTCATCATACACCCCTTAGTTACGCCTCTTGCCACTGGAAACTGGCACTCCCCCCCCCCCCCCCGAAAATCTGAAATGGGGGGGGGGAGAGGGGGAGATATCTGAAAGAAACACTGTTCATAATCCTACCGGGAACAAAATCCAACTGGGAACATGATCCCAACGAGAAGCAGGATCCTAAAGGGGAAGGAGTAAACTGGAACCCACCGGTAACGTGATCCCATCGAGTAACGGGATCAATTAGGGATCCTCTCAGCAAATGGGATCCCGTCGGAGAAGACGATTCCACCAGGAAACTGGATCCGCAGAGTACGGGATCCTAACGAGGACCCCATCGGTAAACGGGATCCCAAAGAGAAACGGGACCCACGAGGCTCGGGAACTAACCGGGATGGGGAAACCACCGAAATCGGGAACCCACCTGGATCGGGGTTCCACTGGGATTGGGATCCAACAGGTATTGGGGTCCCACCGGTATCGGAATCACCCGGGGTTTATGATCCAATTTGGGATTCCAGCGGGATCGGGATTCCACGGGTATCGGGATCACACCCGGAAACGGGATCATACAAGGATTATGATCCAACCGGGATCCGGTTTCCACTGGGATCGGGAACATACCGTGATCGGAATACCGACGGGATCGGGAAACTACTGGTATTGGGATCCCACCGGGATCGGGATCCAAACGGAAAACGGGATCTCATGAGGAAACGCGATCCGATTAGAATCCCTCAGGGACCAGGTTCCCATCGGGGAAATAAAGCTTTACAAAGGTTATTATAAATGTGTTTTTATAGCAAAGATTTTTTTTTACTATAGTGCTATTGTTTGGTTTTGTTTTGTTTTTTTTTACATGGCGTTTAATGACAATTTAATGTTAATTAAAAATATGTAGAAGTTGTTATTTTTCCGAATGCAATCCGGACAACGCCGGGTATATTGGCTAGTATATATAAATAACAGTGACGGTTAGTGTGTTTGTTTGTGGGTGAGTTTGTTCCAATTACGTCATTATATGGATTGATGAATCTTGACTAAATTTGGCACATATATCCAGACGGAACATTGGGGGCTTATGAACTTTTATAACGCTCCGTTTGGGGCCAGGGGCCCTATATTCCCCATCTTCTTATATGAGCTATATGAGTACATTTAACAACAAATACTCCTATGTGAATGGATGGATCTTGACCAAACTAAGTACACTTACATTTTATTATCCATATTCAAATACCGAAGGGTAATGAATTCACAATATCCATTACTCTGGGGCCTCATTTCATTTTTCATTATATAAGCTATATAAATACTAATAGGCTTAGACAACACTATAGGTTCTATGTGACTTGATGGATCTAGGCCTAGCCTGGTAGAACTACCCTTTATGGTCCGTATTGAAACGTCGGTAGATTAATAATTAATAATATCCAATCTATTCAGGGCCGATCTAGAATTTTCTGGAAAGGTCGATTATTTAACATGGCATTTTAAAACCGATTTTAATGGGACAACTTTTTAATTATAACTTTATTATTTATCCGAGTGATTTTTATAGGACTGGCCCCCTTTCTCAGGCATAGCTAAAACGATACACTTATGGAAGGTGCCCCCACCGGAGCCCCTCTTTTAACTTAAGTGTACTATCGTTTTAGGCCATGTAAGGAGAATGGAGGAAGGCCGTATTCCAAAGATGCTGTTGTATGGAGAGTTGGCAGAAGGGACAAGACTTATTGGACGGCCTCGCCTGAGATATATGGACGTTTGCAAAAAGAGCATGAAGGAAGCCAACATTGAAGTCAACAAATGGGAGATCATTGCCGATCAACGTTCCAGCTGGCGAACGGCAGTGTACGAAGGAGTGAAAAAGGCAGAAGAAGTGCGGAACGAAGCCCTTGCACCAAAAAGAACAGCACGGAAGGCCAAAATTAACCAGGATTCATCATTCTCCTGCGCGAAATGTAGTCGAGATTGTCACTCCAGGATTGGCCTAGTGAGCCACTCGTCGAAGTGTAGGACTACAATATAGCTACTCCATCGTCTCGCGAAGACGGAAGGATGCCATACTATCGTCATAGTACAGCATTTAGCTGTAGTAGCTTATTAAAATGTTTAGTTTTATTAATTTCTATACTTTCCTGAACGGTGATCGTTATGAAATTGATGCTTTGTGTTTTCATAATTAACTGGCTAGACACAACAGTTATATTAGCGTAGTCGCCTTAGTGACAATTTAGTTAATTGTCACTTTTATCTTAGTTGCTGTATGACGTAATTGTTTGTGACAATCATTTCGTTCGCCCAACCGCGGCTAGTATTAGAGAATGCATTCTCAACTTTTAGCGCAGCAACATTAGATTTCGACATATTTTATATGATTTGAGAGGGCCGTTGAAATCTATTTTTAGACCTCACAAAACAGATGTACGAATTTTAATATTCCTGTTTGGTTTCAACACTCCCCTTCCTTTCAACCATTTACAGCTTGTAAATAGCGGGAAATAGGCTTAATGGATATTCTTTTCTTTTTTTTTAACCAGCTTTTCATAAATTATAAATATCAAGTTACTTGGTTGGTAGTTTTTTTTAAAAATGATGTCACAATCACATTTGTTAATTATTATTTCAATAGATTTTGTTTTATGCTGATCTGACTTCGAACCAAGTTAAATTTAACCCAATTAAATGCACTCCATCAATTATTAAATTTCACCAGTAACTTTAATTTTACCAGTGACAGACTGTGATAATGTGATCTGGAAGTTCACTCAATATTAATTAGCAAATACACGTCTGTAAAACAAAGTGACAGCATATTGCAATATAAACCTCGGTCATCTAATAGAAGTTACATTTTTTGACGCCAGTCTAGATCCCCCTAGACACGAGATGCGGTAGTTCTTGTATATATTCTATATAATGTATGTTTATTTATTAACTATTAAGATTCTATGCTGTACGATTTGAGACGATATTATACGATTTTAGGAGTTCTCAAGTGGGCAAGGGATCAAAATCGCATCATCTTCCAATGGTAGACTCTCAGCATAAACAGCTCTACTTCATCTTCCAATGGTAGACTATCAGCATAAACAGCTTAAACAATGGCGGAACAATTTCAAGAGAGATTTAAATAAGTCAGTTATGCATTAATTAATTAACATTTTTGGTACGAGGATTCAAGATTTTTATAGGAATATGTTATTGTCCTAAAAGAAGTTACTGGAGTACCTTTCCAGAGCGGCAACATTTCTTAACAATATACAAAATAACCATGTTACTTGGTGATGTCTTATAAAATATATCGGTGACTTGTTCCTCCACCTTATTTTTAAACTTGACCCCTCCACGTGGACCACTTTCCAACTGCCTAACATATCTCCCTTTTTACGACTGGGATCACCTGATGGCTACAGCTATGCATCTTTACCAAGGCACGTCCATGCTCAAGATGCAGAGCTTCAGTACTGCTAGTTTTTGGCATATACCGATATTGTATATAATTAATTCAAAATATACATTACAATGTTGAAAATTATATACTAAAATCATCCCTTCAAATTTTTGCAGTTAATTAAAAAAATATAAGTATAGAGAGGGAGAGAGAGGGAATCGACCTCCATACATACAGAAGTGAATGATGTTTAACATGAGCCACTTGGGGATCCCAGACTTATGAATGCTAGTCACTGATCTTATGAGAAAACACACTAGATGCTAAGGTGACACTCTGCCTGGTGGCATTCTGTTCAAGTGGTACAGTGATCTCGGATTTATTTCATATATGTTATGAAACCAGCTAGGGTGAACTAGGTCAATTTGTCCAATTTTTCACTTGGTGTTACACCCCTCCCCCCCTTGAAAGTATGGTCTGCAACCCTTAGTCACAAATTTTCATAAATTCTGACAATGTTTAAAAATATTTGCATTATATTTATTTATAAATGTATTATTCTATAACACATTCCCCATCACATTAAGATTTAAAAAAAAAAACATTTCCATTAAAAAAATATGTAAAAAAATACTATACAAGGTTGTAGTATGATTTTCCTTGCAGACATACCTACAATATACATATGCATGTAAATTAAGTAATTAAGCAATTGGATAGTGATGATGTTACACATCATATTTTCTACATATTATTTCACACAAAAAATGTGCTCTTTTCATCAGAATGAATTTTTTGGAAAAAAAAGTGTGCACATTTTCTTTAATACATTGCTGTATTTTGTTTAAACATGGCGATACCAAGCAATGCCTTGTTAAACACAGATTTATAAGGTTATATTCATGTTACACAATTGTTTCGTGCTACATGGTTTTGCCTAGCATAGAGAAGCTACAGGGGTTGTAAAAAAAAAAGGGGGGGGGGGCCTAAACCCCCAAATCTTTCTCAGACTTTCTGTAGAATATATTATAGATATAAAAATTAATTACCGTAATGTGAAACAATGAAATAGGTCAACCATCTCATATGAAAATCAAGTACAGAAAAACATATAAACAAACTGAAAAGTGGTATGATGGTACCATGATAAGAGATTCTTATTAGTTTATGAAAAAAGTTTTATACCAAAATAACAAAACCATATTATAAACAATAAATATTTAAGAAAGAAAAAAGAAAATCGAAAAAGGCATGTTAGTTTCAGGGCACCAAAATAATATAAGACAAATAAGACAAAGATATGGAAACCTTTTTAAGTAAAAAGTGCCTGCTTTGTTAAATTTAATAATTCTATAGTGGTTACCTGAGGTTGGTTTTTCAGTAGGGTTTTGAACAGGTTGGTTTCCTTTTGATCCATTCTGCATTTTTAGTGTTTATTTAGATAGGGTATAAGTCTTGGATTTTTAAGATGGGACTTCATAAATCATAAATTAATTAGTTAAAAATAAATTATAGTTACAAACCAATAGTTTTTTGTTTTTAAAGGATGGTTATGAAAACAAAAGTTTTAAATGAAATTAAACCAAAATAATGACAATGTAATCAACCCAAAGAAATTTAGACTTAAAAAAAAAAAAGTAACATCTTCACAAAATGCAAGAAGATGCAAAAAAAAAAAGTTTATTGTAACAAAGTAATTTTTTTTTAGGGATCGTCCATTAATTACATCAACAATTTTTTACCCCCGCTCCCGGTCAACAACTGTCAAACTTTTGATGACCCCCCCCCCCAATTTCATTATGTCTACATTTTTTATTACCCCCCCTCAAAGGAAAAATGAATTATAATATATAAATAAATTTATAAATATGTTTTACTTTGTGCTGATGTATTTTTAATAAAATTGTAGGAAAAACATTTTATTACATCTTTAGCTTTTTAATCAACAAGTTACAAAGTTTTTACACTTAAATTTTATAATGCAGAATCAATTAAAAGTTTGTTAAAGACTAAATATTGTTTGTGGAAGTATAAATATGATTATATTATTGTCAGTAAAGCTGCTATTATCTTCCCATGGAGTAGCCAGGTGTTGCTCTATTGTAGCAATGGGCATAAGGGACATCATTTGGGTAGAGCAGGGGGCATTTACTGATATACCAGACAAGCCAACATCATTTTTATCTAACCATTTAGCACTTAAAATAGAAGCATTGTCTGTGTGAGCAATAGTTGCCATAAGCTCTATCTGTTTTTGAGTTGGTATAGTTGTTACTGAACACTGGTGAGTTGGTGTTTTTTTTTTTATTGAACACCATATACAATGATGTGTTAATCATTCTAGGGAGCTGATACAGAGAAAAATGACAGGTGAAGAGATGCCAACTTTTGACTTCTCTCGCACTAACAAAGTATGCTAACATTCTGACCAGCCATCTGCAGTGCACAGACAGACACACATTAATTAACTCTTAAATTGTGAACAGCCTTAACATATATATGACTATTTAAAAACATTAAATTGTTTAAAATAATGTAAGAAACAGTAAATTTTTAAGATTAAAATTTTAACAGAAAAAACATGATTGTTGACATCAACTAATCTAACCCCCCCCCCCTTCCCCCCTTTTTTGTAAACACCTGTCAAATGTCCCCCCCCCCCCCCCTATTGGTTGACGTAATTAATGAACGCCCCCTTATGAAGCATTGACTATTCTTAATCTTAATAGCCTCATTATTACACATTAAAAACAACAACACTAATTTGATTTACTTCCACTTCTAGTACTACACAAATAACCTTATTACATTTGAAACATCATAAAAGAGTATAGTTTAACTTGTTTCAAAAAAATGTTTTTAATATTAAAAAAATCAATGATTTTGAAATACTCAATAAATAATTTTATCAACCAGTGATCCATATAAATAGAAAAAATTTAATATTAAGTTCTATAAACTTACCCACAAAAAAGACCTTTTAATAATAAATTTAAAATATATGTTTAAACATCAAAATTAATAGTGCAAACAATAATTTTATGTTTTGAGACATTAAAAGTTTTGATAAGTCTTTAGTATTACTTTCAACAAACAAGAAAAGTGCAACATATTACATAATCTCATCCCCTTTTTCAATCTCTTGAAAAAAATCATTATAAACTTAGCCTAAGAATTTTTATATTTATTTTTAAAATAAACATGTTTTTATTACTGAATCCCATGTCTTGAAATATAACATGGTGTGAAAAAAACATCCATTTCCCACTAAGTTGATTTTAAATTACATTTTTTTCATTAATTTGAAGTGAAAGTGAAGTAAAAGACCAGTGACAGGACCTTGGTAATGAATTAAATAGTATTCATGTTGTTTTTTTTAAAAATATTATAACTGCTTTTTATTTCAGTAAAAATCAAAATAATTACAAATTAAGCTTCTTTATTTGGTCTCTGGTGTGCTTCTCGTTTGGATTGGTATTGAAAAATTCGCTTTGCTAGCTGAGCTCTTGTTGCTAGGTTCAGTGATTTTCTTTCAACACATCTTTCATACAGCTTGGGTGGACTGCTGGCTGGACAATCAAGCTGCATATAGTAATGTTTGAATTCTGGCTCAACGGCTCTAAAAATATGAATTTTGCCATACTTGACAAACATTTCATACAGATCATAATTCATTATTTCTTCGAATAATAGAGATTTTCTTGCATCTTTGTAATCTGAATTATAAAAGCTCCCATGCTCATATGATAAAACATCATAGTGCCCTGTTCTGCTACTAAATTCAATTTCAGTTGGGTAGGGTTTTTTGTCATAGATCAAATTGGGTTTAAACTGCCAGAATCCAATAGGGAAGAAAACCTGCCACCCTGGAATAGTGTTAATACGAACTCTGTTCAGCATCTCTATATTTAGCTGCATCCCAACTGAGCAGGTCAAAATCAAAGCATCAGGCTCTAGTAGATCACTTACCTAAATTTAGGAGTGGAAAAATGGGAAAAAAGTATTTTATAGTATAGTACAAAATATGATAGCAGTATGACATTTCAATTATTTCCTCTGCGAAGAGAATACAGAGTGGTTGAGAAATTTACCTTTTTAGATGGTTTTAAATATTTTTTTTAAAGAGAAAAAAAAAAGGTGGGGTGGGGGGGGGGGGGGAGTTGTTTCCTTGATTTTTTTGTTGTTTTTTTTATAGATTTGAAACATCCTAAAATACATACAACAACAGGAACAGAATTTTGTATACATTAATCACAATTTTGCTTTAAGGTATGATATATAGGACTGTTATATTCAAACATTGAAAATAACTAGACCAATAGCTGTATCAGTTCTTTTAATTTGATAATTAGCTCTATTTTTTTCTATCTCATGTACACACGATGAGCAAATTATTTAAAAAACTACAAGCCACTTTTTTTTAGTAGAAAGGTTATACAAAAAATAAATAGGAAAACACATACAGTCGAACCCGCTTATCTCAGCCTCGGTTAATTCGCCAACCCTATTAAGTCGAAGTTTTTGAAGTGGAACCGCCAAATTCTCTCGTGTTAGCATTTTCTCATCGGTTATGTCGATTCTTTTATGTCGCCGAACCCTTATATCTCGAGCACAAAAGAGGGTAAAATTTGCCACTTAACATTGGTTATCTCGATCCCCATGACCAATTGCCAGCTTTTGAAAATGTTAGTTATCGATGCCACTTCACCATCTCACTACCGTATTTTCGCATTTGTATTGACAACCCCATCTTAGAAGTGCATTGTTGGCTGTAAAGAAAATTTGTGGCATACGAGACACATGGGTAGGGGGATTGGTAGGTGTGTCAAAGGTTATAAAAATATCACCGCAACGTATCGTATTGATCGTGATAGTCATATTGTTGCTTTGTGTGTCACAGTGAACTAGCTATCTGCTGGTGGGGGAAGGTTGGTTCCGCCGAGCGAAATAATGACGTCACAGCACGGAAAGACGTGTTGGCGGACTACAGTGTGTTGTGACTATGTCATGTTAAATATTACCACTACAGCGATCTCTTTATGAAAACACAAAGCAATAGTATACGGGCATACGATAACTGCGAAACATTGTGGTGATATTTTTATATTTTTTCCATTCTAAAAATGTCTGGAGGTGTTAAGAGAAAACTGGACAATCAGTCAATAGAGAAAAAGTATGAAATCATACTGCATCAAACAAATAACGGCAACGCTGTTGTGTAAAAAAAACCTCCAAAAACACGTGCATGTATATTCTCATTTATTAACGCACATCATGTACATAAAGAAATTTCAAGCACATGTTAATATTTTGCCGCCATATTGGTTTCCGTTTATCTCGATCCTCGGTTATCTCGACGCTTTTTGGCAAACCCCGAGGCCGTTGACATAACCGGGTTGTACTGTATATGAAAAGATTACATCAGGAAAAAGGTTGGCTGGGAAGGGATATCATTTGACTTGTTTTGAATTAATACATTTATCATCTTGTTTACAGGTTAGTATGTTAACAAAAATTTTAAGTCTTGCATATATCCTGCATTCTCTGGGTAAACTTGCAAAGTTTTCAATGAACTTGACTAAACTTATTGAAAATATTATGCAGAACTTACTTTTAATCATTTTTTAAGGTAGAGTTTCATTTTACTAATATGTATAACTAAGTTTTCTTACAAAATTTGACATTGATATACCAAAAAATGTTAAAGCTTTACCTGCCAAAATGGTGAATAGTATATTCCTTATTATGAGTTACATGATGAATAATAAGAGACCATGATGCTGGTCAAGAGATAAGCTCTTTCACAAACAACATGAAATTTGTTATCTTACCATGTCAATTACTTTGAACTCTGGTACATATGTTCCATTATTAGCAAAGTTCATCATTCTTGTCTTGACACCATCTTCACTCTTATCATCATAGTATGTTACCATAGATTTAAGGACTGAGAATACATCCTCCTCACCAGTTTTAGGTATTTGATGGTACACAAATACAATTATTAATGCAAGACTATCGGCAGATTCAGCCTAAAAAATACATATTAAATTTTGTTTTACACTTTTCAAATAATTATTAAAAAATGTTGTTTCTTAAATTTTTAATAACCCCCAATTTTCATAATGTTTTTACAAAATTTGCCATAAATTGTCCGGCATTTTTATAAAAAGATCATGTGTTTTGATTTGTTTTTTTTAGCTTTAAGACAGTCTAGCATATTTAAAACTCTGCCAAGGCCGGTCCCACGCCTGGGAGCAAAAGGAGGAGGGTTGGTGTGAGGACAGCTATCTCACCCGTAAAAACCAAATGCTATAGAAATGTCAACAAGAAAAAACCAACAAATTTCAGCCCTGAGATTGAGAAGAGAGGGCTCTTCTTCAAGAAGAGGTATGAAGCCTTTCGGCCAAACCCAGGCTATACTGGAAGCCTCAAAGCCGAAGACCCTCCTTTCTAAGGACACAAACATAGGCACGTGGAACGTCAGAACCGTGTATGAAACAGGGAAAGCAGCACCGGTGGTGGCAGAAATGAGAACTTACACTGCTTGGCATCTGTAAAACAAGAAGGATACAAGCTGGACGAATAACTTTGGCCTCTGGAGGAATACTAATGTACTCGGGTCATCAGGAGGAAAATGCTCCGCACACGCAAGGAGTCGCTTTTATGTTGTCAAAGATGGCACAAGAGGCATTAATTGTATGGTAAGCCCATGGACCAAGAATAATAACAGCAACCTTCCAAACCAAGAAAAGGAAAATAAAGATGAACATAATACATTGTTATGCACCCACCAACGATAGCGAAGAAGACGAGAAAGAAACATTTTACAATAGACTACAAGCAATAATAGAAAAATTCCCAAGTAGAGACCTTAACATTTTAATGGGAGACCTAAACGCCAAGATCGGAAAAAAAAACAGTGGGTAAGAGGAAATTATGGAACGTCATGGTGTAGGAGAGAGGAATGAGAACGGTGAAAGACTAGCAGACTTCTGCACAACAAATGAGCTAGTTATTGGAGGCAGCGAATTCCAACATAAAAACATCCACAAGAAAACATGGGTATCCCCGGACAACAAAACGCAAAACCAAATAGAATGTCTCTTCAAGATGTACGAGCAAAAAGAGGAGCAGATGTCTCATCAGATCATCAGCTTGTTTGGGCAAGTTAAAACTGAAGAAAAACTGGGAACAGCCAGCTGCTAAAAGAATAAAATTCAACGTACTATTGGAAAATGAGCAGAAACGAGAAGAATTCAGTGCCACCTTAAAGAAATAAGTTCCAAGCCTTGGAAGACCAAACAGAAGATGACCAGGTAGAACACAAATGGCAAAATATAAAGATGGCTGTAACATCCCCTTGTCAACAGGTTTTAGGATCAGTGAAGCAGAAACACAAAGACTGGCTCTCACTCAATTCATTGCAAAAAATAAAAGAGAGAAAAGAAATGAAAAGTGCCAGGGCGGAGAAAACAAAAGTGCAAGAGAAACATAAAGAAGCAAATCAAAGGGTAAAAAACAGAGTAAAAAAATATAAAAATGACTACATAGATGGTCTAGCAATAACAGCAGAAGAAGCAGCCAGAAAGGGCAACCTGAAAGAGGTCTACGACATAACAAGAAAGCTGTAAGGAAGATACAAAAGGCCGGAGAGACCTGTCAAAGATAAAGAAGGTAGATCAATAACAGAAAGGAAAGAACAACAAAAAAATGGGTGGAATACTTTAAGGAACTATGAAACAGACCCCCACCCACAGACACACCAGACATACAACCAGCAAATGAAGACTTATAAATAGAGGAAAGCACACCAAATAAGGAAGAAATAGCTCTGGCCATCAAGCAGCTCAAATTAGGGAAAGCACCGGGATCGGATAACATCACAGCATGCTGCACCTTCTGAAAAGATATGGGAAGAAGAGAGTTCCAAAAGATTGGAAAGAAGGATACCTCATCAAGATACTAAAGAAAATGGTCCTGTGCAATTGTGAAAATTACAGTGGAATTACCCTGTTGTCTGAATAAAATGAAAGACCAGGTCAACATGCAGCTAGGAGATCAACAGGCTGGCTTGCAACGCTAAGAATCATTGTAGAACAGTCCATCGAATGGAACTCCCCCTTATATATAAACTTTACAGACTACGAAAAGGCCTTTGATAGCCTGGACCAACAAACCTTGTGGAAACTTCTTCGCCACGATGGAGCATCAGGAAAACTAGTCAGGATCATTCAGAGTTCTTATGAAGAAATGACTTGCAGGGTGGTCCACAAAGGTAGACTCACAGATGACTTTAAAGTGTAAACTGGAGTCAGAGAAGGATGTCTCTTGTCCCCCTTCCTATTCATCCTCGCCATTGATTGGATAATGAAAAAATCAACAAAAAGAGGAACGGGATACAGTGGCACTCTGGGAACAACTGAATGACCTAACATGGAATCCACTGGGAAAAACAAAGAGAGGAAGGCCAAAGACTACATGGAGACGCAAGCTAGAGGCAGACACGCAAAATATGGGATACACCTGGAAGCAACTGGAAAGGAATGCACAGGACCTATGCCCCAGATGGGGTAAAAAGGCATAAGAAGAAGAAAGAAGAGCATATTTAAGTTTAATATAATATGACACTGAATAAAGTTTAAGCTCTGATTTATGTGCTTGTTAGTATTTTACCTTGAATATTTAGAAAAATTACTAAATGTAAATGTTAAAGGCAAAGTGTGATGGTAGTAGTCAAAATATGAAATATATGAGACATCCTGCCTTGAATTCCTACCTGGACGAGGTATATATTAACAGAAAAGCATTGGAATTTTTATAGCCATCTATACTTGAATGACATTTATAATTACTAATTTTCTATTTTCTACACATGCACTTAACAAATCCTTGTTCAGCTGATCTGAGTGGGATTTGTTTATCCAAGGAAATGTCTTTAAATGCAACAGACAATTTTCAGGCTTTTAACACTTAGCCTGTAACAAATATATTTTCAAGCAACTTAAAAGGAGAGAGCATTTATTGTTTATTAAAATCATACCTGTAAACGAGCATAATTCTCAAGAAAAACTCCCCATCCATCCATATCACTAGTTGTGATTGGTAGAATTATGTTGAGTCTGGTAGATTCTGTTACATAAGGCATAGGCACAACTTCTACCTAAAATGTAGCAATATTATTGTCAATCAAAAAACACTTATACTCTTTGATTTAAAAAAATATTGTTCTAAGAAGTGAAATGCTTCATTAAGATTTTTAATATGCAAATGGAAACAAATGCAAATAGAGAAAAAAAGGTATCAAATGTACAAAAAAAGTATAATACCTCTCCAAGAGGCCTAACTAAGAAAACACGTTTTTCAACAATTCTTTGGTTGTAATTGTTGCCTCCATTTTCTTCAGCAGGCACAGATGTATCATCTAATGCAAGATCAAGTAAATATTCCATGCCTCGTTGGGGATCAAACCTCCTGTACCCATTGATTAGGTATGAATATAAATATTTATTATGATGCTTCTCATTGAGTTTCTCCATTGATATCTTAATTATATCTTGAATGTCTAACTTGTCAACACCTATTGAAAAAAATAAAGGCAGAATACAATAACATGGCTAGAGAAGAATATTTTAATTTTTTTAAAAACATAACACTTTTTAAAAAAATTAATTTAAAATATGTGTTTAAAACTTTTTAATAAAATAGGAAATTTCATGAAAATGTTCTAAAATTCTGGAATCAAACTCTTTAATGGAAGGTTTATAGGGTTTTAGAAATCTGGGTATAATATTTCATGACAAATCAGTAAGAGTGATTTACTAAATTAGATTATTAGAATCATATCTTCTATGGTACTGCTTACAGTTTAGTGAGAGCACAATGATACCTAGTTTGATTATTCAACTGTTTTTGAAAGTTAAAAAACATTCATGGCCAAAAAATGAAGTCATTCTAATAATTTAATTATGGATTTCTTAATTATTTTATATTTCTAGTCCATTACTATAGGTTTCAGTAATTCATCAATGCAATATAATTATTCCTACCTATTAATTCCTTTACATTTGTAAAATCATCCTGAAAGAAGATATGTGTCTCTGTAAAATAATCCCAACGTATAACATCAAACCTATTTTTAGGTTTATATGGCTCTGGTACTCCTGTCAAAGATTTAAAATAACACTTTTAAAGAGTTTAAAAATTTTTTTTTAAAAACATGTACAATTAACATCTTTAAACACAACTTTAAAGCTCCTTTGTCGTTAAACTTATAATAGGAAATTACCTATTGGCCATGAAATACTATCTCTCCCACCAGGAGCAAACTGGCTCATGTAGAGGATATTATCTTTCATATCCTGAATTTGATGTCGGGTTGAATTGAGCTCAACTTCACAAAAATACCTATCAAAATGATACATTTAAATTATTTGAAGCATGATAAATATTGCAGATGATTACTTTAATGGCATATTTTTATAGTAATATATTAATATTCCATCTTCCAAAAACTTCCTCAGAGTAGACATATTTTTAATATGATGACCAGTTAAAATGTTCATATATAAATGTTTGGTTTGCATTGAGAGAAAGAATTCTCCAAGACTTCAAGTTCTGATATGCAAGACATAAAAGAACAGCTGGCCTTTACGTTGTAGGGATCAATGAAGTTTGTCACAGCCTGAAGATAAAGAACCTGATGTCCCATGCTGAAGATAAAGAACCTGATGTCCCATGCTGAAAATGAATGACTCCTTGGACGAGGGGCCCAGGCAACACAAAACCTGAATCTAAGGTGTGGAAGCAAAACAGTCCTGACTCTCAGCACATCATGGCAAGTGTGATTAAACTTAAATGTGTAGAGTGGGTATCTCAATCACTACCGCATTCATTTGTGTTGGGAGACAGACTAATGTATGACAAGGTCACTACTCCTGGGTTGGGGAGCCGATCCCCTCTCATGCCGACATTAAGGGACAGGTTGGCATGAGACGAAAAAGCTGCTGGGCATGGAGCAAGTCAAGTGTCCCCCCACCCTCAGAGAAATATGTGTAAAACAAAATAAAAATATAGTTTATAAAATATGACTAAATTTACCTTTTTAAATCATTTTTAAAAAACAAAAGTAACTGGTGCATTATGCTGATTACAATTAGAGGGATCGATGAAATATCAATACGCTCAATATATTTGATGATACCAATATTTAAGGCTAATCTTGTTAGAGGCTAACACTTTTCAATAATAAATATCGTACAGTTCAGAAAATTGGCCAAAATTTTACTACACATTAAAAGTAATTATTTTTTTGCAACTTCACAAGTTTAAAGACTTAGATATAACTGTATTAAACTACATTTACATCAGTATAAGGTCTATAATTTTAATATATTTTTTGCTAAGTATCAAAGATGCCCAATCTGTTTTGTGATTTCATCATAAAAATATGACTGTTAAAATAGGGATAGGTGTTAATTACAAATTGAATGATGGCACCATGCTTTAAAAAATATAGTTATTAGTATCATTTTTACTGTACTCGATTCCGTGTACGTTGAGATAGATCAAATAAAGACTTTTTAAAAAAAAAAAATTTTTAATTTTAAATTAAGAATTTAATGGTCTCATTCAAATAATGCATGTTTCACAATTATTAATAAATTGAAAACTTTTTTTTCTATAAATGTACAATTTTTGTGAGACAGTTTCCTGAATAACAGAGGTTTTTTGTGTTTTTTTTTTAAATACTTAACTATATGTATTAAATTCATATCTGCTTTTATCTTCTTAATATCAGAATAATAAGAAATCTGCCCCTCTTATCGTCACGTTTTTTTTTGTTGTTTTCTTTTTAAACATTTAATCTTATTTATATGATAATATTGTAGAAAGCTAAAAAAAAATATTTTTTTCCCCCGTAAAATAGCATTTTGATTATTATGCCAATTCCAATTTTTTGGTCCTATGTTTTAAAAAAGTATTTTTCTTACATAACCGTCAATTTAAAAATACATTCTATGGATTTGGTAAACAAAATGTGTAAAGAGGCAATTTGTAATTTATCTGAAGAAAGTAATAGTAGTTTGAAACTCTAAATAAACATTTCATTCAACAGAATATTGATAAATTTATACTTCTGTATGATTTCCAACACACACACAAAAAATACATTAATAAGTATGTCTTTTGTAAACATCTGTTTTCTTAAGATAATTATGTTGTTCATATACCATTTATAAAGTTTAAAAATTTAAAAAACCCATAACAATAAATAAACTTTTCTACAAAACATTTTTTTTTTCATTTTAACTCCAGTAAAACTTGAAAATATTTGGAAAATATATTTATTAAGTTTGTTTTTCCCATTGTGTTCAAAATGTAAAAATGATGCTACTATTTGTTAGCAGTACTTTTGTGTATTAGAAATCTTTTATGGGTGGATTTTTTGTGTGTTGAAAATTCATTTAGTAATTACGTAGTTTACCCCAAAAATAGTTTTGATAAAAGATAAAACCACATTACTAAAAAATATTTTTGTTACATAACTAGGTCAAGCAGAGCCGTCGCTTTACTTTTTGAGACCCCCTGTTGCTTTTCCGTTTGTCCTTACCCCACCTTACATTCAAATTTGATAATTAAAAAAGTGTCCATATCACAACTTTA
Organism: Omphiscola glabra; assembly: GCA_964017045.1. Taxonomy (NCBI): domain Eukaryota; kingdom Metazoa; phylum Mollusca; class Gastropoda; family Lymnaeidae; genus Omphiscola; species Omphiscola glabra. The sequence continues at coordinate 37,383,647 of OZ024794.1, read as the reverse complement.
TACCTTAAAAATATCCAAGGCTGCAGGACCCTTATGACAGTTCTGAGGTAAAGTAACACCTAAATTTTTAACTCGCATCTCTCCTGTTGCTCTTCAATTAAGTGTAGAATGATGCAGAACTAATCATGTGCTAAATGTATCAAAATTTTTCTGGGGACTATAAAGATTAAAGGGGCAAGACTAACCTGGGCAACAAGCATACCCTCAAGGGTGCATCAACTGGAATGAATTTAATTGATGTTGGGCTAGGGCGGAGTTATAAATGTATCTGATTGTTATTATGGCTAATTGTGGCGCTTTCCACCAGAAAGTCTGAAATTCCCCCCTCCTAAATTGGCTGAAATAAACACCAAATATGAGTGTATGCCAAAATGTATCCTGTCATTGGGAATTGATCAAAAATATTCTAAGGGGACCCCTGTATCCACTTTGCTCGAGGTTTTCGGCAGCCTCATTTTCTGCATTCATCCAGTAACCATAGATTTCGGGGCTGAGTGGGAAGGATACAAGTGAAGATGCAGAAATTGAAGCTATACTTAGGGCCCTAAAACACCAACACAGCCAACTAGCTAAAAGAAAACTATTTCCATCCATCCTAGTATTTACAGACTCACAGAAGTGCTTTCTAGACACAAAATGATCAATGCCATTCTGGACATAGTATGAGACATAAAGTCACATGGAGGCAGAGTTGTTCTACAATATATCCCGGGACACACAGGATTGCCCCAGAATGAACAAGCAGGTGTTCTAGCGAGACAAGACAAACCCGACCACAATCAAACCAACTGATGACCCAAATGGGGGTCAAGTTAGTTATTGTTAAAATATCATTTTAGCGAGGAATGGTTAAAGGGCTGTGAAAATGAAGACACAGTTAACTGCATTAACTGAACATGCCACACCCGAATAGAGGGGATTAATGGTGGAAACTAAATAACGATCACCAGAGCCTCATAAACCAAATGAAATCAGAACCCTGTCCCAAATGAAGCTATTTAAAAAGATTAAATTCTAAAAGCATAAAAAATGTTAGAAGAGAAAGAAATATACCACTAAATAATCTTTAGCAAAGAATACGACTAACTTAAGAAGCTGACTTAAAGACTTACAGCAGCTTTTTTCATAACACATAATGTCTTAGCAAAATGTGAAATGTTAAAACACTTAAAATTAACTGTTGGCTATTAACATGTACAAGCATTAATTTGCCTCCAGTTATAGTGGAGAGGCAACAATTAAAATACAATTTTTGTTTTCTCTTTACATGACATTAAAAATAAAAAAACCAAATCAAATATTGTATCATATAATAGAGATTTCAAAAGCTATACAATTATGTATTTTAAATACAATTTCTAAATCAAATCAATAGAGGGCTAAAGCTTTAGGTGGATTTTGATGTAAGATATTCGCTTAAGACAGCGGTTCTCAACCTGTGGGTCGCAACCCCTTTGGGGGTCGCATGACCCTTTCACAGGGGTCACCTAAGACCATCTGAAAACACATATACTCTACAGTTATAAAGTATAAACGAATATAATTTTGTGGTAGGGGGTCGCCACAACATGAGTAACTGTATTAAAGGGTCGCGGAATTAGAAAGGTTGAGAACCACAGGCTTAAGACCAATTTAAATGAAAGAAAATATTATTTTTTTTGGCAACAGAATGGAAACATAATAATAAAATTTTAGGAAACAAACATATTAAATTTCATAATGCATCAATTTATCAGATATCAAATAAGGTTTTGATGAGAGATTGTGGCAATAGGGGTACTACACTATGTTACGTACTGTTATCAGTGTGGAGAAATTAATCTCTTATTTAAGTGTATGGCTCGTTCTAAAACAGTACACAACAAAAGACGATACCAAATGATTAATACAATAACAAAGAATACGATACTCAACCCAGGGCTAACTACAATTAATAAGTTTTAATATGTTAATTATAATGAGTTACAAAATCAAAAGAAATATAATTAAAAACTATTGACTTACAGTATACTGTTTGGCTTGTATCGGTACGATTTTAAAGAAAACACAATGTGCAAAAAGGGTACAATGATGAAAAGAAATCTACACATACATAGAAAACAAAGCTCTGTTTCGTAGCCAAAATAACACACGTTCCAAGTATCTTGTGATAAATTATCTGCCTCTCTCTCACACCATCTGTCTCCACACGCTTTTATAGTTTATTATACTCATTTTTCGAGAACCGCCTTACGCATTATTTTCCTTCCAGTTTTCTCCCAATTTTTCTACAATATTCGAAGGAAACGGACAATGGATTTGTTAATTGTAGCTGAGGTCAAAGCGAGACTTTTTAGCAACCCCTAAACTAAATGCGGTCTAGAGCTTGTTGTCTGCTAGAGTTCATGACAAAACACACGTCGTATTACATAACAACTGCAAATTTTTAAATTCAGGTTCCTATCACAAATTTCATATGGATTACAAAGGAAATATATGAATGATTTAAATAAAACCTTAAAATTACCTATGCATTTTGTAGTGTGTCGTGTCATCTGGCATTGGAAAAATAGAGAGAGACTTGTTGAATTCCACTTGTTCTTTAAGGGCTTCCATATCTTTGTTGAAATTAAAATTTTTCACTGGATAAGCAGTGTAAACTTTGTTCTAGATGAAAAGTAGAAAAATTACATATATTTTCAACAAATGTGAAGAAGAAAAAAGCATACTGTGACCACTAAACATACTTAAAATATAATGTTATAAATAATATAAAGGTCCTTGACATATTTTATCACTTTCTTTAGACTGGTTTTCTCATCAGTCTACATTTTAAAAATACATTGATATCACCCCTTACATATTGAAAGTTCTCTTAAGGATATATAAGGACACTTTTATTGTTGCCATCAACTGTATATCTAAATCTGTTTATTTTTTAGTTGATGATAAATTCTTTGAAATGATTTAATTAATACTAAGTGAAGTTCAGCTTTGACACTGACACTAAACCCTATATTGTATTTTAGTAAGTGGTTTGCATTTCTTTTAAAACAAAAATTTTGTACATACAACTGGACAATTACAAATTTCCAGATTAAGATAAATGTTAACAATATGATAAAGACCATTATTGATGAGATGACTTTACATCATCATTCAGATGCAGTGGCCCTTTGCGCATGTGCCCATGATGACTTTATACAACCCGTATTCAAATTTCTATACAGAACTAATTTCCATAAAATGCAAATCAAATTATAAAAATTCGCTTTGCATAATTAAAATGTTCCTTACAAAATGATACTTTTATCTTTCTTATTTGGTTTAAAAAGACAAAGCATTTGTTTACTACTCTTTCACATTATGTTACAGAAGTGAAAACTTACAGCAGCCGTTGTTTGACAATCAAGCTCTGAAACATGAAGCAAACACTTGCCAAAATTGATACTAGAATCAGAGCTGTGACAGTTGTCTGTACACCACTTTAGGCTAGAATTTACCAGAGATAAAATTGACTGGGGATAAAAAATTACAAGTTTTATTCCCCCATGGTCAAAACTAACATATTGTATGCAGCAGTTGTCAGGTTCAGTGATGTCTAGTTATATTTTATACATTTTTAATAATCTCATTACATTTAGAGTTTATTAAGTTCTAAAAAGAGAAACTATCTAATATCAAATATAATTTTACCCTTTCCATAAAAGTAATGTTAAATAATAATTATATGGCTTTTTGTGTTTTAAAGATACAGAGTGTAGATTTTTTTCTTTATGAGAACTAATTAAAACAAATTACCAACCTGTGAAATAATTATTCCTCCTTCTAATGAACAGTAAGTTTTACCATCCTCGACACCTTTGGGTGCTCCCAGATGCACATGTCTACTCACACTGATATGGCTGACTAAATCAAAAACTTTCTCAGCTCGAATATATCCCTTGTCAGAAAGAAACATGAAGTAATCATACTCATGTCCATATTTTTTAATGACATATTTAAATACATTAGTAGGCATAAGATGATTATATCCATCATCAAAATTCACAATGATCATTCCAGCTGGAACTACTGGCGCCTTTTTATCAATAAAAAACACAGTTTTGGTTACATATTGACTGATTGTTCTGTTTACAGCTACTGCTAAAGTGTTCAAGGTATCTTTGGATGAAAGAACTGCAACAAAAAGCTTTTCTCTTATTCCCAACTCTGTTGCAGCAAACTTTGGCCTATAAAATTTAGACCCAGCTTTGATATCTATTTTGTAGGAGGACTCTTCTATGGGTGGTAGGACACGTGGCTCATATGATTCTTCAGCCTGTGTGTCTAAAGACTTGGTATCTCTCAATTTTATCATTTTTTGAGGGTCCTGATTGGCAATGAATGTTTCACAGCTATCTTCACTGAAAGGTGCATACATCATACTGACTGTCATACCCAGGCACAGACCCACTAGAGCTGGCAAAAATGATCTTGAAAGACATCTGACATCTATTGGACATCTAGTAAACAAGCGATATAAACGTAGCACCTTCATTTTTTAGGTCACCTAAACCATTCTGTGGACAAAAATATAATAATAACCTTTAGAACAGATAAGTTTGATTTTTTTTATTCATGTTTAGAATCGATTAACAGTACAGTAATTCAGTTTAAAATAACTAAAAAGAAATCATATCCTTGCCACGTTATTTTTAAGATTGTCTACTGTCATGCTCCCTAAAAGATTCAAAGAATTTAAAAATGGTTCAATTGTTTAGGGCAAATAAACACAGTAGATAATTGTTTATTTATTCTTAATGCACATAATGAAATACAAGATAAAAAAAAATTAATGTGATATTTTAAAATTATTTTAGAGACTGTATTTGTGCACTACCAATAGCTTCCTAGAGGCTATTGGTAGTTAACTACCAATAGCTGCTACAGAGCTATTGGTAGTCCAGCCAATCAAATCAAACCAAAACCGCAACTATAAAAACCCGCTTTGAATGACGAGGGCGAAGTAATGCCTCATTCAATTTTTACTAGTTCGTGCTAGTGACAACATCTCGGCTCAGTAATGAATCCTGAAAGTATTTTAGCTTTAAATTGCCATTTTGATACCTTTAAAGATTATTAAATACATGAATATGAACTGTTTCACTGCTTTGTGTTATTTGATTCTTACAATACATCAGCTCTGTAGGAGCTAGAAAGAAAGGTGTTCTAAGACACTTACAAATTGTTCTGTGGTCATAACGCAGGGGATCGACTTCTAGACATCGTACTATTTGCCACAGTGCCCATGTAACCTACATACAGTTTAAATTTAATGACATGGGAATACAAACCTTAGACTGTATGTATATGTGATTGTATGATGGTAACTAAAAAAACTGCAGTTGTTGACTAGTTGTAAAATTATAAAGTAATCTATATGCCTAAACTTAAACTCACTCCATTACCGTGTAATCTACATAGTTTAATTTTAATGACATGGAAATACAATATCTAGTTCTGTCCTCTAATAATAGGATCTAGATAGATCGGTAACCAGACAAAACGACAAAAGACAAAACGACAAGTGACAAAACAACAAGTGACAAAACGACAAGGTGACAAAACGACAAGATGACAAAACGACAAGGTGACAAAACGACAAGTGAAAAAACGACAAAGTGACAAAAATACAAGGTGACAAAACGACAAGTTTTCAACGCCAACTCATCCAACGTCTTTAATGCCTTACATACAATAAAGTAAGGTCCACTTTTTAAGATATTTTACATGCCTTATCGTTGGAGAAACACGGTATTCGGTTATCAGACTTGCGCATAATTACATTAAAATGTGATTAATTACCATTAGAATTACATGACCTATATTTGTAATTATCTACAATTTACATTACTTCATTCAAAAGTGTACTTTATTACCATTACAAATTTCTCCACTATTGACCTGTAATTACAATTACTTTTTTTTTTATTTAAAAAATTTTTATTTTGGGAATTTTTGTTCATTTGTTTCAATAACTTAAACATCAACATTGTTTTAGTAAGACATATTTCCTTTTACACTGCAGTACATGCACTTTTTAGGAACCCGCTTTTGGATTTTATTGTTATACACGAAAGTCGGAGAAGTTCATTAAATGATTTTACTGTATATTTGAATACACAATCAAATTTTGTAGCAGACCCTTATAAATTTCAGTGATTGTCTGTGTGTATGAGCAACCATGACATAATTTAAATTATAATGTTCAGCTTGCTCATTCCTTGGAGACAAAATGTGTGTCATATTGGGTCAAAGTACTATATGAGTATGTTGTATACCATGACACTATATTCATAAGGATGTAATCTGCTATTTAGTATTTTCACTTTTGCTCTGCAAATAAACATTTACTGAGCAATTAAAAAAGGACAATTACATGGATAGTAATTAATTACAATTACTAATTACAGTAATTAAATATAAAATGTGTAATTAATTACACCAACTCCAGCTTCTAGAGCACATGTGTCAAACTCAAGTTATTTTTCATCACAACTAACACAGAATTAGGCCGACGACTCCACTAAGAAAGTAACAATATTTCAAACCCATCGCTACAAACATCAAAACTCTTTGATGTGACCGCCGCACGATTTTATCATGTTTGCAACGGTAACCAGACAAAATGACAAGTGACATAACGACAAGGTGACAAAACGACAAGTGACAAAACAACAAGGTGACAAAACGACAAGTGACAAAACGACAAAGTGACAAAATGACAAGGTTTATTTGAGGTTAGGGTTAGTCTGATAATCCAATACCGTGTTTCCCCAACTATAAGGCATGTTAAATATAAAAAAAAAAGTTGACCATACTTTATTGTATGCTAGGTAGTGTTTCCTAACCTTTTTCGTGCCATGCCCCACCTAAGCCAGTGTTCCCCAACCTTTTTTGTGCCATGTCCCACCTAAGCCAATGTTGCCCAACCTTTTTTGTGCCATGCCCCACCTAAGCCAGTGTTTCCCAACCTTTTTTGTGCCATGCCCCAACTAAGCTTTTCTAAAATTCTTTGCCGCCATGTAACATATACATAATTTTTAATATTCAAAAATACGGTTGTTCACTGAAGAAGCTTTAATGATAGATTTTAGGAAGAAATCACTAGGAAATTGGTGAGGAAACATAGTAAGTAAATTTTCAAACCATATATGGAGAACTGACATTCAAGTATGAAATAATTTTAATGAAATATTTTTCTATATTATTTTAATTATTAGTAATAATTTATTGTTTAACGTTAGTGAGATATTTGTGTTTTCAAGTTCTAGATAGCTCATTTTCTAATTGCCCCCCCCCTCCCCGTGGGGCGTGGGCCCCACATTTGGAAACACCGATGTAAGGCATTAAAGACGGTGGAGGCTTTGAAGACTTGTCGTTTTGTCACTTGTCGTTTTGTCACCTTGTCGTTTTGTCACCTTGTCGTTTTGTCACCTTGTCATTTTGTCACCTTTTTGTTTTGTCACTTGTCGTTTTGTCACTTGTCGTTTTGTCCCTTGTCATTTTGTCACTTGTCGTTTTGTCATGGAACCAGATAGATCATACGTAATTATACTAGGAAAAAAAAGGGTGGGGGTCAGTCTGAAAAAATTATACCCAGCTTCTACTTTGCCAAATTAAAACATGAAAATAAATCCGGCTCATAAATACCATATACAAAGTATGAACATTTTTTTAAAAATCTTGTTATGGGAACGTTAGTTAAATGAAATGGGATATAATTTATAAGATAAGATGATGAAAACAGAAGCTTTGGCAATCCTCCGAAGTCCGGTCCCAAATTATTTCCAATGATTACTCCTTACTAAAAAGTCTTAGGCTTCAAGTATTACGTCATTATTCCATAGCGACGCGTTGGTAAGTGGGTTGTCGGCTTGGTTGAGCGTGGTAGCGTACGATGTTGGATGAAGGTTGTCGGCTTGGTTGAGCATGGTAGTGGACGATGCTGGGTGGAGGTTGTTGGCCGTCGAGATGCACAAACACTCAGCGCATTATCACTAATCCTATGTTACCAGGGATAACTATAGTCACGGACGCTTGGCGAGGATATCAAAATGTCGCGCAGTTCAGCTCAACAACGGGATCATATGCTCACGCTGTAATCGTGCACGCGCGTGAATTTGTTGATTCAGTAGACCAGGACATTCACACAGAAACTATTGAAGGACTTTGGATTCAAGCGAAACATAAACTTCGCTATTAGCTTAGTACTAGTCGCGGTCTGTTTGCCAGCTGCTTGGGTGCCTTGTAGTGGCTCAACGGTCACAAGCAGAACTTTTCGGCTGCTATTTGCAAATGCTATGCGCCAATTACAACATTTAGTATTTACTGACTGGTTTGTCAGCTGCTTGGGTGCCTTGTAGTGGCTCAATGGTCACAAGCAGAACTTTTCGGCTGCTATTTGCAAATGCTATGCGCCAATTACAACATTTAGTATTTACTGACTGGTTTGTCTAGTGACAGTTATTTGCAAAAGCTATGACTGACATTTCTGCTGTTTTCTAACAATACACACTAGGCATTGCTATTTTTATGGACAATTAAAAAATTTCTTTGTGTAAATTGCTAATCTATAACACAAAGTAATTAAACGTCTAGGAATCGCTATTTACTAACTTACTTACTTATACTATTTATTTTTTAATGAAATGCAATGCAGAATTTATGTCTTAAACAGCACATAATCCGATGAAAATTGTGATTGTCATTGAAAATCCGATTTAGAGTCAATTTATGAGACTAGACACGAAATAAAGTTTGAAGTGCACCTCGACCAGACGTCGGAAACAAAGACCTACTTGATAAGAGTAATTTCAGTATTTTTAGTGATGTATTTTTTTTAAAAAGTCCCAACAATACTTTGTCAACACTGCACTACATCAATCTATCACTAATTAGTATTATTATTATTATTAGTTTTTGATAGTAAACTACTACTACTAATAGTAGTAATAGTAATAGGTGAGGGTAATCCCTTATTTTGACGCATTTTATTATTTCTACAGAAATAAAATAAAAAATCAATTTTTACCTCATGGAACTACATTAAAACACTTCAGTGGATATTATAACATGTATTTATCGTTTTCCGAATGTTTTGTCATTGGTTTTAAACTGAAATTTTAATATAAAACATGTATTTCCAGTGTCTGTCACTTGTTTGTGTTGTTTTGGTCAATTTAGCCGGTGTGCGGCCAGATTTTTTGCCAGTCTCAGACCACATGTATTATTCATACTGTTAAAGTAATGTAAAAATAATAGACAATTATGTCAGATTCGGGGCATCAGCTTACACTGGGGTGTAAGGACCTGGCTCTCTCGAGCGTTGAAGGTCCCGTCGTGATGTCCAGACACTGTAGGCCGATTTAATGCGGGCTGTGCCAGTATGAAGGTTAAAAATGTCATAGCTTGTTCAGCTGTTCAGGGGTCGCCTACAACCATCAGAAAAACTTATTTCTGAAGTAGTAATTTAATGATTGGGGGTCACCACAACATGAGGAACTGTATTAAAGGGTCGTGTCATTAGGAAGATTGAGAACCACTGTTCTAATGGATTTCCAACGTTTTGTTTTTATGAATCTGATAATCGGCATCACGCCCCCTACGCTCTCCCTTTCCCTCAGAGCGTGATCATCGGCATCACGTACGCTCCAATTTCTCCCCCCCCCCCTCTCTCTCTCTCTCTCTCTCTCAGTGCACTCGAAGTATACGGATAACCCCTTAAAGTTGAAGCCATGGTGGGGAGGAGGGGGAGGATTTGGAGTTGATTACCAGGGCAGCGGACACACACATCATCATTAACTTGTGAATAAAGCTATCTGACCAAAAGTGACCGGGACTTGGCATTATGTCACTATATCAAAGAATGACAACGAAAGAGTTTCAGGGGTGATGTAAGCTGACCAGAGAAACCGCGAAACAGTGGGCCAGGCAAAAGACGCCAAACTCAAAGTCTCGACGTAATAGTATTCAACCGACATCAAAGAGCGACCGATGTCCACGCCATCGACACCGGGACCAGAGCCCCGCGGACCAGAGGCATGGCTCGAGCACGTGGTGTTGATGTAACACTTTTGTTTAACTAGGGCTGAAGTTAATAAATTAATAGCCCGTCCCCGGGGGGGGGGGGGGGAGTTTGTGATAATGCGTCCACTTTTTTTTTCAATTTATGGTGATGGAGAAATTTGGGGGGGGGGGGGAGATCGGCCATGATAGCGTTGGGTCAATACGTTGTCCGTGATTGGTCAGCTCTAATTTGAGCTCCCCTCCCCCTTTTTCGTATGCCAATGAGCTTAAGTTGACTGATTTGCGTTAAGTAAAATGAGGGTGAGGGCTGGTGATTTTATATAATAAGACGGACTCATTTTGAGGTATTAATGGTAGTGGGATCACTTCGTTGAAAATGGCAGGACGACCAAGGTTAACCCGAATTCAAATTGTTGATCCAACGGAAATTTTAAATGATGCAGCAGTTCGGACTGAGATTTGGTTTATGCGCACACTATGTGAAGCAACAAATAATGTTAATACAACAATGGAATTTCTAGCAAGGCGCTCCCTTTTAAAGAACAAAATGGAATGCAACAATTGCAATGTGGCTTATAAGCTGGCTACCTACAATCAAGGTATTGATAAACAGATATGGAAGTGTTCAATTTGTGGTTTGAGGAAAAGTATACGAGATGGCTCATTTTTTACCAGGAGCCATCTACCATTATCTAAACTAGTCATTCTCATGTACTGTTTCGCCAATGATTTTCCTCAAGATGCTACAAAGCATGAGTCACAAATACAGAACCAAAACACGGTGATTGACTGGTTTAATTTTATTCGAGAGGATATAGGGATATATCTGAACCAGCATGCAACTCAGATTGGTGGCTTTGATGATAATGGGGAGCCCATGGTGGTTGAGCTTGATGAATCCAAATATTTTCATAGGAAATACCACAGAGGAGCGTGGCGTCAAGGCCACTGGGTTTTTGGTGGAATAGAAAGGTCCACTGGAAAATGCTTCCTAGTGGAAGTTCCAGACAGAACAGCTGGAACCCTGGAAAACATTATCGTCCAACAGGTTTTGCCAGGGACACACATAATAACAGATGGATGGGCAGGCTATAGAAACATAGGGCACTTGTCCCATGGGATATTCATGCATTCCGTTGTGGTGCATGAAAGAAATTTTGTTGATCCCAACGATCCAGAAGTGCACACACAAAACATAGAAAATCTGTGGATGCGCGCCAAACGTAAACTGAAAAGACAATATGGAACAAGTGAGACATTGTTTCCATCATATTTAAAGGAGTTTCAGTTCCGTTGCAATATCACAAAGTTTAAGGTGTTCAACGAGCTTTTGATTGTGTTAAAAGGACGATATCCTGTTTAAAGCATTTTAAAAAGTTCAGTTTTTTTTTCTTGGACTTCTCAGAGCATAAAAGGTAAGATCTTTTTAATTGATTTGTTTTGTACCATTTAGTCCTTGTGTTACCGGTAGCTGAAGAGGACTTTTGCCGACGTCGTTGTTGTATACTTTATACTTAAATCTCCTATCGGATTGTTATTGCTTTCAATATTTCTATAATTTTCCATGATACACATAAGGGCCATCCATAAATGACGTCACTCAAATTTTTGACCCCCTCCCCCATCATCACAAATCGTCCCAAAAAGTTAGCCCCCACCCTCAAATATAACGTCACAAATCTCTGCACCCCCCCCCCCCCCCCGCTATAAAAAGTCACTGTGTCCACTAATGACCTTTTAAAGAACGAAGCGGCTATTCGCACTCGGGTACCAGAAGTGAGAGGTTGGGATTAAAAAAAAACTATTTAAAATATTTTCGATGGATTTGTAAGACAAAATGAGGTATCAAATGAAAGATAATGGAATGGACTATACGTTTGTAAACTTAATTCTTCAGTTTAACTAAAAAAAACTACCACAAATGACATCCGAATAGTATTTAAATTTAGTCAAAATGGACCCAGACACGCACCGCCGCCATTCGGACCCGGGTCCCATTACACCAGTGCTTCTCAACCTTTCTAATGCTGCGACCCTTTAATATATTTTCTCATGTTTTTGCGACCCCCGGCCACAAAATTATTTTCGTTGCTACTTCATAACTGTAGGGTATGTGTGTTTTCCGATGGTCTTACGTGACCCCTGGGAAAGGGTAGTTCGACCCCCAGAGGGGTCGCGACACACAGGTTGAGAACCGCTGCATTACACTTTAAAGAAATTCACCTCCCGTAGATATCAAATTACTGCACCCGTGTCAGAAACATTTCACTATAACAGTGGTTCTTAACCAGAGGTAAAAGTACCTCCCCAGCCCTGAGGTATGGAAGACCAGAAAATAGTATTCAGTGGCGTAGCTAGGAGGCTGCGGACCGCACCGGGTGACACCATCTCAGGGGGTGACAAAAAGTTGAAAAATTGCGTATATACAGAGCAGACACTGCTTACAGAGCATACACTGCTGTGTCTAACCGAATATCCATAAAACGATTACAGATGACACGTTCATTTTCCACCCATGTTACCAATCAAAATGCGGTTTTATTTAAATTTCCAGGTTGTTCGTCGGCAATTAGGTTACCTTATTATTAGATCAGAAATCCTCCGTTTTGAGAGCATTTACTAAGATATCCCCCCCCCCCCGCGGTCAACCATTTTCGTTCTATCCCACTTCATGTTGTAGGCCCCCTAATCCTAATTCTATTCTATGATTCCCATGTCCACATAAAATAAGAATAAACGTCCTATTTATGGTAAAGAAATGTGTGAATTAATTGAAAAACCACATATTATTTATCTGAATATCCAATTTTATTAGTGAAACAAGACCTTTATTTCACAGTAGTAAACCGATAAAAGATACCTAAAATATGTGAGAACTTAATATTTAAAATTGTTAGCCCACCACTTGTTTAGAAAGAGATATCGGACACCTAGACATAATTAAAGTAATAAAATAAATACAACATATTTATTTTAATCTAGATACATCCAATTGGGCAAATTTTATAAGGTATCTTTAAGGACAGAAGAGTTCTCCACATTTTACCACAATGGCGCCGTGAAAGACAAAAGATTCATGAAAATGTACTTCTTTTGATCTCGTAAAATGTGTTAAATTGTTGTTGTATTCCAACAAAAAGATGGTACTTTAATTTTAAAAATACTTTTAATGAAATTCCATGAGGTAAAAATGAATTTTAAAATTTATTTTTCTCGAAATAATAATTTGCGTCAAAATAAGGGATTACCATAGGTGAGTACCAATAGCTCTCTAGAAGCTATTTGGTAATTAACTACCAGGCATAAAACTAAAATCGAAAAAAGTGAAAGTAAATTTCTAAGCGACTTAACCACTTAACTCTGGACTGCATCATATTAATTGTTACAAAATAACTAAAACTTACTAGGCAGCGATAACGAAGAAGTTGACTATTTCAACTAGGAGCCAAGGCGGAAGTCTACGACACTACGAGACCACTAGACGACTATATATAGAATTCATTTACAGTTATAAAAGTAATAGAAATCTAGCATTCATGAATGGGGAGAAGGAGGTGACTATGACTCCGTATAAAACGATAAATTAAAAATACTGATGTAGGCTGCACCAGTACAATTGAATTTGCACATAAAATGTATAGTATATGGAAAGGGAGGCTATAACTATTGTTAAATCAATTAAATAGGACCAACCTTAAACATGATGAAAGATAAAAAGGTAAATTCAGACAATTAGTGCCATGACTATGACATATCACACGGCTGCCATTTAGGTTGCCACGACCGAGAACATTTATAATTCACTGTCACTAAACCTAACCTGAACCCTTAATGTATCCCGCCCTAAACCTAACCTAAACCCTAAATGTATCCGTAAACCTAACCTGAACCCTAAATGTATCCCTAATGGCACAAATAGTCTGAATTAGCCGATAAAAATATTTAAATAATATTTCTGATTTTTCAAAGGTAACTGAAACTGGTATTAATTTTGTCCCGGTTAAATCAGTGACGTATCTAAACATTATGCTACGCGGAGCGGAACTTGAAATTTTCCGTCGCCCGCCCTTAAAAACGCTTGACAGTGTATAACTTTAATTATAAAATTTCACATAAAATTCGACCACGTAAGATGGGAGAGATCAACGGGGATGATTGACCCGCACAAGGATGGGCAGCGGCGCAGCTAGAGTGTTTGGCGCCCGGGGACAAGATTAATTTTAAAGCGCCCTCTTTTCCTTTTTTCAACTCTCAAACCCATTATTTTCATCAATAAAATAATACCAAAGCACATTTTGGCGCCCCTAAGTATCTGGCGCCCGGGTACATCTGTACCTACTGCCCCCCTACGCTACGCCTCTGAAGATGGGACTATATATATATATATATATATGTGTGTGTGTTTGTGTGTGTGTGTAGCAAGGTGGGTGATTGATGGTGAGGGCCAAGGCTGACAGATTTACTAAATATTCACTAAAGAAATTCAGGTATTGAGGAATATAGGTTTATTATAAATTTGCCAACGAAAATATATAGAAAAAAAAAAGGGGGGGGGGGTCTATTATGAAGAAAAGGGGCTAAAGATAAAGACTAAAGAAAAGGTCCAAGCAAAAGGACACAACCTAAAAAGAAACAAATAATACAGTTTAACCATGTTCTGACCAACATTGAATAACACAGCTAACAAGTAACAAACGAACATGTTAAATAAACCTATAAATACAGAGTGTGACAAAATAAATTTAATTAAAGATAGAGTATAAGTACATGTTATACAAATGGCAATGCATTTTATATTGTTTTAATAATGTTTAATTATAGAAGTAATCACGTTGCAGTGTTTAACTTGTAGCACATACACCATCTTACACACAGAAAAAGTTTGAGATGTGAGGGCTAACATGGTCTCTTACTTGCCTTCTAGCAGATTTCCTGTGGTAAAGTGACATACCCTGGGGACTACAACCCGAGTAAAAGTTAAGACCCCCTTTAAACCTAGATATAATTCACAGATAGATAGACAGACAGGCAGATAGACAGACAGAAATAAAAAAAGGAAGAATTCATCCTTGAATAATTGAGTAAAAGTTATCTTTATTCGGTAAACCATATTATCTATCTATATATCTATCTATATATCTATCCATCTATCTATCTATCAATCTCTCCCTCTCTCTTATTCTCTCTATCTCTATCTATCTATCTATACATATATATATATTTAATTATTTTATGTATGTCCCGTATGGGGTGCTATACCATTAATTTAAAAGAGATTAATATTTTGTGAGTTGTTGTAAACACACCTGCAAATGTTTAATTATTACACACATTTTACAATATTCCGTTTTATGACCGGGGCCCTATATTCTTTTTTTCCCCATTTATGAGCTAAAGATAATTTTATGCGTTCCTATACCATTCATCCGATTGCGATAAAATTTTGATAAGTTGTGCGCAGCAAAGGTTTCTGAATTATACATTTTGAAACATTCCTTTTGGGGCCGGGGCAAACTCTCAATACCGCGTGTTCGCCTTGAGACTTACGGAAAACGCACGTTCGCATTTGCTGGCCCAACCATTTGGAACACCTTTCCTGACGCTCTCAGAAACAGCCAGACGCTGGAATCCTTCAAAACAAATTTAAAAACTCATCTATTTCGCAAACACCTGCTGGGATAATTTTGTCTACCATCTTTTCCAGCTAGTTATTATCTCAGAGCTTTGTTTTTTTACAGCGCTTCGAGCCTTTGGGGGTGAAGCGTGATTTTTCAAATGAACTTTATTATTATTATTATTAATATAATAAATATTATTATACGCTAACGATTTATGGGTTATCGGGCCCATTTGCCCATCAGTGCATTCCTGGCTTTTATACTGTTGAAAATATTTTCCCATTAGTAGTACTCGTAAGTAACAATCACATTAATCTTGGAAATGTATCTTATTAATATTATTATTATCAAGCAAATCTTTTTTTTTTTAATATATGATTTGAAATTTTGTGTCATCATACATTTCATTTTTACACTTTTTGTATTTGTTTTTTTTTTATTTTTATTAATGTAAGTTAATTTTTAAGTTCATGATTATTGTTGTTAAATTGTATGTACAGCATGGTGAGCCCAGCCCTAGGCTGTGGTACCACGCTATAGAAAACTACCAATAATAATAATAATAATATCTAAAAATTAAAATAGGTTAGTTTTAACCTGTAGTGTAATAAAAAACTCTTCTTAATGCAGAATGTGAGATCAAAGTTAACGACATAAAAATTTTCATTTTTAAATTAAATCTACACAATGAAACAGAAACAATGACAAAAACACCAAAATTAACATTGGGGTCAAAATTATCTTTTCATTTTACTTTCGGCCTCCTTAAAAACAATTAAAAGATAATCCATGAACAAAGGTCATTTTAAACATTATTCTTATTCCTGCATGGTGAAAAATTTTCCCATAAATCAAGAGTTTGTGTTTTTTTTGGAAGTGAGAATATTTGTAAGCAAAATGTAAGGATGAAATTGCTAATGCCACAGTATATATATATATATATATATATATATATATATATATATATATATATATATATATATATAAATATAATGATGTTCACAGAAATGTAAAAATAGGAAATGTTTTGTCCATTTTTAAAAGAATATTAATTTGATGTAACTACTTTCACTCATAAAGAACAGTTGGAGATGCAAAGATGAAGAAGAGTAAGTATGCATAACAATAACACAATCTTTAAATATATATTAATATATCTCTTCTTTCTCCCCCCCCCCCCCCCCACTCAAACCACATTAAAAAAAAAAAAAATTATGGTAAACAAGAGCTATACATTTCATGGTCTTAAAGTGTTCTCTCTGGTATTGCAGACAATATCTATTTTTTTAATTTTCTTAAAGTTTAAAGCTTCTATGCTGTAATGATGTTCGCTAAAATTACTTTTAACACAACTTTTACAAAAGGTGTAAGCACCAATTTAAAATGTTTACAAATAAAAAATGACCAAATAAAACAAATTTTAATGACATCACCAAGCATTCTGTTACAAAAAGGACAATTATAAAAGAACAAAAAATACAAAGTGTCCAATTAAATATTTATACATTTCATTTGCATTTATGAAAAAAATGGGCTAAAGAAAAATCTAGATACATTTAAACATTTCAAACAAAATATAACAAAACTGTCACAAAGGCAGAGATGTAATGTCGCATTAAACTTTATTACATATTTTAGAAAAACTGAAAGAAAAATCTACACAAAAAAATCTAGTCAATATTTACAACTATATAATATAATATTTAAAAAATTAGAATTGTGAGAAATGTAATTTATTTATTTTTTTGTTGCTCTTTCCAAATCAGGTGACGAACTGAAAGTACTTCAATAAAGTTTGTTTTAATTCAGCAAAGTGTTATTAAAATTTTTTAATAGTTTACTCTAAAGGGTCTCCAAATCCTTTCTGCATGATACCTGCGTCCTGAGGAGCTGCAACGTCCTCACAGGGGCGCCACAAAATATTATGAAATTTTCATAACATTATGATGAAACTAAGTATCCCATGAAAATAAATGACATGAGGGCCTATGTGTCCAGGCTGATCCATTCTACTAATAACAATAATTTGAATTTTTTTCAGTTACTAATATTACTTTATTTTTACCTAACCTATTGATTTAAAAATAACCAGCATTTATTATTTGGTAAAAAAAAATTTTATGAAATTAAATACCTTTTAAAAATGTTTAAGAGGCATTTAAATTTAGATATATTGCTACTAAACTAAATTACAAAACTGAGGTATAATAATTATGTTGACTGCAAGCACAAAAGAATGTATTAAACTACAATGGAATAATTATGTCAGACAGAAATGAAGAGCTGTCACATTCTTTCCACACCATTGTACACTTTGCAAATCCACATAATAATGCAATGGAAATTCAAAGTATATTAACGAATATATTTTCATATTTCTAGCATCATAAAAGAACCCAAATGAATAGTATATGTTTTTACAAACAAAATATAATATAAATGAAACATTTTTAAAAAATTTTAAAAAATAATATTTTAATAGTATTAATAGTTTCAATTTAAATGACATTAAAAATACTTCGACTCTTGGCCTTAATGGGGACTAGTATTAGAAAGGTTGTGTGATTTCTGCAGTATATACAGGCAGTTAACTCCAATAATTGACTTTGATATTTACTTCAATGAAGCTGTCCCATGATTATTAAAGATTAGAGGTTAAGATCATTTAAAAACGGAAAAGTAATTTAAACTAAAAAAAAAAAAAAACATCAACCAACATACATTTGATTTAGTAAATTACAATTGTGCACAAAATAATTGCAAATATAATTGTTGGGATTTGAGCAGTATACATTAAGTTATTTGCTTCTTATAATAATAAACAAATGACTAAAAATATATTTTCTTTCTTTATCATAGCTAAGCTACTTACACAAAAACATGACCCTTTATGTAGGTAATGCCCAGTGACATTATTGGGAAATACAACCAAAATAAACACACATTTTCTCAAGAAGGTACAATAAGATTCTCATCTGATCGTTTGCTGCAGCATCTATAATACTCCAGTACCTTGATTATGTAAATTAGTATGATCAAATATTGATAATAGTTATAAACGTATAAATCTTATGCTATGGTGTCTGATTTATTAAATGCATTGATATAATTTAAAGAATATTAGAAAAATTTAACAGATTACAAGGAAAGTTAATCAATATGAACCATATTTAACTTTGTTCAAACACCTTAACAATAGTTCATTCACACAAACCTCACATATGGATTTATTAACCTGTAGAATTAGTATTTTAATCATCTTGGATAAAGATCTAATGAAAATATGTTTCTGCAAGTTAGAACTTTACATAGCTTTGATTTTCATCATTTTCATTTTAGGCTGCTTTTTCTTTGATTCACGACGGCTCTCACGATCCTTTTGACAAATGAAGAGAAATATTGATACTGGTCGTTAAAAAAAATTAAATTGCATAGAGTATTTAGATTATATTACAAGATAGTGTGACTACAGATGACTCTAAAAGTAACCAAACTTAATCCAGCATGATAAAGTGTAATACAAATTCAAGAATGCATTAATTTGAAAGCATAGGGTGCATGCATTCTTAAAATAAGAAATAAGACAGAAGTTTCTTTTCCAATTATATACTGGTATACAAAATTACCAAGTGTTTTTGAAGGATGTAACAAGTTTTAAGTAACTGGACCTCCAATAACTACATTGTAATCTAACCTACATAGTTTAAGCATGGGGTAGTGTTGGGGAAAAAAAATGCATTCTAATACTAAATTTTAATTTAATGATTAATAACTTCACTTGTCAACTGTCTTTAGGCTTAGCAGCAGTCTCTTTCTTGTAATATGAACGCGCACCTCTTTGTCTTGATTTCAAAGATAATTGGTAATATATTTTAAAATGAAAATAAAAAATAAAATATTTTAATTTACCTCAAGCTTGCGAGCCCTCTCTGGATCCTCTTCAGCCATGAGTTTCTCCTTTTCAGCTCTTTTTCTCTCCTCTCTTCTTTGCTGGGCCTGTTCCTGTCTTTGTGTATGAGCTGCTTTCAGGAAAAGTTCCTCAGCCTTCTGACGATTTTTCTCTGCTTTGAACCTGGCCTATTTTGTTAAGTCAAAATATCAATTAGAATGATAATGTGCGCTGTCATTTTAATACAAACTATTTGAAATGAATGCCTTTAATACTTTTACATTGGGCAAGCTTCTAAAAAACTTTCATGTTTTTACCTCTTTGCTTAGCTGGAGTCGAGTCACCTTGTCAATGCAGTAGAACACCAATTGCATGAGGGGTTTCAAGTTTTCCATATCAGATGTACGAGTTTTACCCTTACCTGGAACTGAATGGATGTATTGTAATTTATAATGAAAGAATATAGACCACATTCATCAACTAGTGCTACTCTAATTTACATTAATTCAAATTAACCACAATCTGAATTTGTTTTTTTTTACAGTAAGTCTGATCTTTTTAAAAGAATTTTTTTTATTACTAGAGCTTGTAGCTTACTTGTAAAGCAGAATATTAGACATGGTTTTGTCTCAGGCATCTTAGTGGTTTGATTATCTCTGTAAGGAAATGTGAATATATTTTACCAAAATGTCAAACTTAATACTTGTAATTACAAATTTGTACCCTATATATTATGAATATAGATTTAGAATATTGTCAGCAAATGATGCAATGCCAATTATTAATTTGGGTTATTCATGTCATTAAAATGTCTATTTGAAAAACTTATAAGTTTAATAGGTATAATCTCTAAATGTGAAAGCAATACATTTTTAAGTAGCAAATTATAAATAACTAGAGCTTAATTAAATGCAGTTTTTTTACACCGGGTCTTGGTATTTTGAGAAATAAGCCTACCAACAGTCCTACACCCAAACTGAAAGTCTTTAAACATTAGACCTACAGACAGTCCTACATACTACCTGCCAGCCTTTAAACAATAGTCCTACAGACAGTCCTACAACGTACCAGTGGCTTTTTATTGATTTATATAAAAGTCGCCTCCCACTAAAGAATTTTATTTGACCAGAGTTCACATGTCACGCATAACAGCATTTTTTTTTCCCACTCACTACTGTAATATAAAACATGTGGAGTTGTGGGGAGGGCAGTTTCAAAAAGGAAGCAGGACATACCAGAAGCAAAATATATATAATACAAGATAACTGTTTTCAGTTTTAAATTTGAGCTTACTCTTGGAGCTTAGGACCGGAATACTGATCAGACACATGAATATACTCAATCACACCTTCATATTTGGTCAACATTTGGCACACCTGTTTGAAAATTTTCAATGGTGACATTAAACATGTTTAATTTATTTGATACAACATCCAAAATGTAATTCCAGTTTATTGTCATTGAAGGCAGGTAAAACACAGGAAACTTTTTAACTTTGCACTTTATATAACACTGCTGGCTAGTAATCAGTAACAAAAATTGCAATGAAAATACACTTGATTATTTACTAATGCAGTTACCTAGAATATTGAAATTGTAAGTGCAATATAGCTCCTTTAAATTTTTCAATTCTTCGTGTGTGTGTGTGTATATATATATATATATAAGTGAAAATTTGTTTGTGGGTTTGTTTGTTTGGGGCTTTTTTGAACAAAGGCTTTTACGTGGATTGATGGATCTTAACCAAACTTGGCACATGTATCCATCATTATACGGAAGGAACTCTTGGGGGGTTATGAATTTTTTATAACATTCCGTTTGGAAACCAAGTTTATCAGGATCCCACCGGTAAGGGATCTCACCAGGAAACAGGATCACACCTGGATTAGGATCCCACTGGTATCAGGATACCACTGGTATCAGGATCCCACCGGGAAATGGGGTCCTGACAGGATTGGGAACCCACAAGGTTTGGGATCCCACAGGGAGTGATCCCACTGTGATCATGATCCAATCAGGATCCACCGGAATCGGGATACCGACGGGATCAGGATACATCGGGGTCCAACCGGGGTCGGGATCCCTCCTGAAAACGGTATACCATCAGAATACAGGATTCCATCAGGAAACAGGATTAAATTGGCATCCCTCCGGAATTGGGATCCCACCGGGGAATGAAAGGTTTACAAAAGTTATAATAAATGTTTAATGATTCACCGATATTTCATCAAGGACTTTTAAGGGTACGTCCACCAAGCTAGGACTAGATCCATCAATTCAAATAGAACCTATAGTTTGTCTAAGCATATTGGTATTTATATAGCTTATTTACAGAAAAAGGAAATGGGGCCCCAGGAGCCATAGGTTGTGGATATTATAAGTTCAGAACCTCATTATTTGAATATGGATAATGAAGTGTATGTGTACTAAGTTTGGTCAAGATCCATCTATTCATGCAGGAGTATATGTTGGTAATTTTATTTATACAGCTCATATAAGAAAAAATGAATTTTTGAATATATTTTAAAGTTCAAAACACCCCAGCATTTGATTCTGGATGATAGATATATGTGCCAAGTTTGATCAAAATCCATAAATCCATGTAAAAACATATGAGGAAAAAACAAACAAACCCACACATTTTCACTTTTATAATATTTAAATGATAAATATATACATATAAATATAGAGAAATATAAAGATATGAATAAATAAATATAAATTTATATATATACCGTTAAATATATATATATATACACTGTAACATGTTGCCTTCTTATCTTTTAAAACATTTAATTATAAAATAATAAAAGTAAGTTACTTTTTTATCTAACACAGCTGCTGTTCCCTCTCCTATCTCAGACAAAAGTTGGTAGGAGGAAGGTATGTCATATTTTTCTGTGCTCTTTTTCTCAGTAAATTGACTCTGTAATTAAAATTCAAAAGTTAATACCAAAGATGATTTTTTCTATGGAAAGGCATTACACAAGAAAAGTCAAGATAAGTACTGTACAATAATAGAGCAGAATAATTTTATATTAATTTTTTAAATATCTATCTTGAATATAAATTTATATATATAGTGATTTTGAATAATTGCAACAGACCGAATTTGAGAAATTTTTTTTTAAAAGTTATGGTAAGACTCAGAGAAAAGGGTAGACTACATTGTTTTTAAAGCAAATGAAGATTATTTCAAAATGTAGTATGTAGATATACATGTTAAACAATTAGTGAAAATACAATAAATACCATCTAAAGACCAGTAAAAGTATTGATGAAAAAGCTTTAAGGATCAAACTAGAATTCCAGGCAAATTTCCCACTGGTTTAAAATACTACTTGAGAGAAAAGTTGTCCTATGTTAGCCTCTGCTTATTTTCTTCAGCTACACTACTTCACGAAAGGACAACACCTTATGACAGGAGTATGCAAAATCTGGCTCGCCAGGCAATTTCAACTGCCCCACAGACAATTTCAAAAAACAAATAATTTTTTAAGTAAAGCCCCTGCCATGTCTCATATGTTGGTCTTAGACCTAAAATTAAAATGTAATCTTCAATAAACTAGGAACACCTATACTACACATTCCCCCATCCCATAAAGGTGGATTCATGTCTCAAGGTGGATTCATGTCTGAAGGCGGTTCACCCAAATTTGATATATATCACTGCATCATAATCAATCAGTTCTGTGTTCAAAACTAAACAGTGAGTTAGCTGAAGTGATGGCAGCTGTCATGAAACTCAATTACATAACATTTAATCATTGCAGCATATTCTATTTAAAAGCTTCTTTAATAAGTCATGTGCAGAACATGGTGATTTGCTTTTGCCCAGCAATGTATGTAAGATGGCTATGCACAGGAGAGTTTTAGAAAATCAGTGAGAATGTGTTAAAATTGTGAAGTCAAAAGATGCTCAGTTTGTGAAGTTTTTCACTAATTCGGACAAGATGGAACTGGTGATTTTTTTGCTGGACATTTGTGGCTATCTTAATGACCATAAGTTCCATTCTTTTCAGTAGAAAACATGCACTACTTTGCCATTGATTTGGAATCAAGTCAGCTGTTGCATTTTAAAACAGTATTTTGGTGTTTATATGATGCACAGAAAAATAAAAAATTAAAAGATGAGTTATCAAGCCAATTTAAAGATTTTGCAGCACTGTCAGAAATGTGTATTTTGTTACAGATCAATTTATAATAATTTATGGTCCATCCTAATGGTGGCTTGATAGCTACTGTCACATCTACCTTTCCCACAATTAGTCATGCTGCTCTTCAACTTGAAAAAGTCGATAATCAGGGAATTAAAAATGGAAACTGAAGCTTTTTGACCAAGAATTAGCTGTCTCTGGTGCGAGTCGGTTTGAGAATTACAGTATCCAACTATCAGGAGACTAGAAGCAAAGGTCTTGATAAAGTTTTGATCACAGTGTGATCATAGACAAATTAAAAAAACTAATGTTCACTGTTATTAACTAGCATTATTCTATCAATAAAATTCATTTATTTTAAAAAGTTTATATGCAAAATTCTAATCTAAACTTAAAGTTGAATTTATAAGACAAAATAACCTATTGTGTTACCAATGGATGCTTAGGTAACATAAGCTGTAATAGCATAGGTTTTTAAGTCAAAGTACCAATTCCTTTGGCAGTGGGATCAACCCTCTTGGCATGTTAAATACCAAAATCTGGCCTTTGGACCAAAACGTTTAAGCACCCCTGCCCCATGAATTTCCCTACCATCATTACATAAATGTGGGAATATTGATAAATTGTTTGGTCAGTATCATTATTGCTTAACAATTTCTGTTAATTGGAGGTGGTGTTTTAAAAAAATTATCAGGCCCTAGTGTTTTTAAATATCTTGTTTCTTTAAATGTACCATTGTTGCCAGATTTCTGCTATTTATGGACAATCTTTAAAAATTAGACCTAAATAATTTTCGATGAAATCTGTAAGAAATTTTGAAAACAAACAAGAAATTATACAAACATAAGATGTTTTGTTTAATGAAGCAAATGTGATTTCTTCTTCCTTACTTTAAATTGTATGATCATATCAGGAGAATTTCAAAACAGATGAGTTTTTTTTTGTTTTTTTTAGCTTCGTAAGTTTATTTTAAAAACATGTCTGTCAAAAAATTGTGGAGATTTATAATATTTGTCCATATTTTTGATATTTTTGAGTTGCCAACCGTGATATGAAAGAAATAAGGTCTTTGGGAATTTTTTTTTTTTAAATTGTTAATTCAAAACCAACCAAGTCATTCATCTCTTTATGGAGCTTTGCTGCTGACCGTTTTTGAGCAACACAGAACACAAAGTTTTCCATTTTGTCATTACTGAGGTCCACTTTGACTATCTGTAAAAAAAAAGTATTTCTTATCAAAACAGATAAACCAATTTCTATATAACTTAACACAAATGTATCCAACGTACAAATGATCATCAAAATAATAAAACATTACAATAAGCAGGGTAATTCATGAACAGGATTCCCACTCTTTTCCCAACTAAAAAAAAAAATTGCAGACTATCGCAACACACCGTTTTGTTGATAATATAAAGCATGAAATTGAAAAAGTATACACAACATTGAAATACAACATAAATGAAAAAAATTAAGCAATAAAGGTGTATACATGAATACATGCAAATATTTATTAAATTTCCTTGCAATAGCAATTTTTTAATTTACTTAGACTTAAAAGTTCTTTATGTTTATTTTTAAAGTGCAAGAACAACTTTTACAATTTGGTTTTCGTGGCATTTTACAACTTACGCATAGCTACCACAAGTGGAAAGCATCTTTTCTTATATGTAGTTAATGTTTTCTTCTTTCGATGAAAATGGATAGTTTGAGTTCCCACACTTTAGCTTCTCCAATAAAATCTCATCAATTGGGGCTTCATATTTGAACACATAAATAGGGAGGTTGACTTTAGAAGTGGACACCTAAGATAATTGATAAATCTGTTGAACTAGATTCTAAGATATATGAAGTCTCATCAGATGATTGACATTTAAAAACATTTTCCCCTTAAAACGGCACATTAGAATTGTCCTGCAAATATAATATACTTGATATCAATTTATCCAGCATAAATTGGCAGTGATGACTTGTTCAGTCATAATTGCTGTCCTGACCATCAGTCTTTAAAGGAACTGTAGGGCATTATTTTATTGAGCCTGGATCCTGAATAGTGAAACAAAATAGAATATATTATCATATTAGGTTTATAATTTACAGTAAGGCATACATCATACAGATTATTTTATACCGGTATTATCCCAACACCCCCTGGACTGATATACGTTTGCTGCTGGGTGAGGTCCATGGCTTGAAATGTAAATAGTTCTGGGGTGGGTGAGGTAAATATATATATATATATATATATATATATTTTCTTTTTGTTTTTATACAGCTGATTTTTAAAAATGTATAATTGTTTAATGTCATGATTATATTTGCTAATATTTTTATGTACAGCGCTGTGAGCCTAGCCCTAGACTGGGGTATCGCTATATAAGACCACTGTAATAATAATAATACGCACACATAATAATAATAAAGTTTCTTTAAAAAATCACGCTTCATCCCCAAAGGCTCGAAGCGCATTACAAAGTCAACCATATGAAAAGAGACATGAAACAATCTATACCTTACCACACCTAAACACAAAACGCAACACCACAAAAACTACACACGAGCACACCCATTCAAAGTCTTTCATCCCAAAATCCAAATAATCGACAAACCCCTCACCCTGACTGCGTAAGAATGGCCCCTGGATTCACAAATCAAATTTTGTAAATTTGTTACTAGTGTGCATACGCTAATATTACTGTAGCCATGTGTAGCAAGTTCATTATGACAACACAAAGCAAAAATATGGCCATAACACTATCATTACAATAATGTAAGGGTAATAATTTTACAGAATTAAATATTCAGACCCCCCCCCCTTTCACACACACCAGAACATAAAATCTCCCACCGTACATTCACTGCTAGACGTAGAATGCTAATGCAAGTTAAAACTAACACCAAAAATTTACTTTTTAATATTTCTTTTTTAAAAAAATTTTAAATTAAATTTTTAAAAAGTACCGAAAGGTATATATTTCAACCCGGTCTCTTAAAATCACAGTTTTAACAGGTCTTGGCAATCGTAAAAGACACCTCAAAATCGTACATTAAACGCCAAAATCGTAAGAGAAAACAGGCCTGAAACTAGTAAACTACGCTAAAAAAAACAATATCACATAAATCTTAATCATATTAGCCTATTTACAAGGCCTACTCTATAATTAAATTTAAAGGGAACTTAAAGTCTTAAAGTTAAAAGCTAAAGGCTGCCTAGCTCTAATTCTAATTAAAAATACATGTCGATGTTTTTGTTTTAAGATAAAGTATCATAAAGGCCTACATTTAAAAATCAAATGCCTCTACTTTGGTCATGGGATAGAACTACGCACATTTGTGGTATTCTTTAAATCGGACATGTACATTTCTATTTATAATGGTTACCACCTCACAATTTAATTCAAATAATTATTTACTATATTTTATACTTTACTTACCAAAACATCTCTTGATCGTCGAACTGAACAGAAAACAAATATTTCTGGTCCATCAGAGCAGTACGGTACGAAATTTCATTTTTGAAACGTGTAGAGCTCAAAATGCATGCACAGTTGAGGGGAAATCACTAGTATTTTGGCAAAGTCCTTAGTTAACATAAGGGCTAAAAATAGATGAGATCGGCAATTAACTAAATTTATTAATATTTTTTAAATTAAAATATTCCAGACTAGCCGGACGATTTCCTTACTAGAATGCCCGTTTCCCAGATTTTCACAACCTGGAATTTTTTTTTTAATGAATTCCCAACTATTTCCTGTTTTCCCGACTGAGTCGGGACTCTGCATGAAATTTTCTTTTTAAAATTTCCAAGAAAAAATAAATATATCTCAAAATTGTAGGTACCTTCATTATTTTTGCTTAACTTACCACTTGATCTGATGCTGGTTTAAATACCCTAAGTAACAAGTTGATCAGGTCTTGTCGTTTAAGTAGTTTTATCTCAACCAACATTCCTTCAACACAGGATCGACCACTGCACCAAAGGGCATAAACATTTTCTGATTCTTTGATTAGAGTTCCCGATGATACTTCTTTGGCGATTCCATCATCACCTGAAAGGAAAAAAAGTAATGGGTACAAGTTTAAACCTCCAAACTTCCTTATTCAGTCCATTATAAAATTAGACTTATCACTACTTTAATGTCTTGATGAACTTCATACCAACAATGCTAAACTGAGTCTCCAACAGCTCCTTGTGTGTGGTCAGCCATGCTGTTGCTAGCTTACAGTTCTTTGTCTTTCCAGCAAGAAAATTGAGAAAATAAACAGTGAGTCCAGCAATCATCAACATCTCAAGATAAAAGCTATCCCAGCTTGTTCTCAAATGGAGTGGTACCTGATGACACAAGGATATAAAGTGTATTCAAAGCTAATTGAGTGAGAATCAAATGGCATTTTCTATTTTTCTACATAAGGAAGTAAAAATAATTTTATCGCTAACAATAAATCCACAAATGGATCATTTCAAAAGACATAACCAATTATTATTTAATAAAGCAGGACATAACATTTGCATTAAGATATTAAGGCCTAAGTGATTAAGAAATATATTTTGCCGACAAAAAATAATTTGCAAAAAACATGCACACAAAAAATATTTAATGCTGGTGCATGAATATTTTATTTCTTGCCTTGGCAATCTGTAAATCTGGAAGTTTATCTGGGGTTTTACTTTTAGAAGAATCTTTGTCTTTATCAAAATTTTCAAATTCTTCTTCATCATGAAGGTGCTCAAACTCATCATCCCCCTAAAATGTTTTAAAACAAGGATTTAAAATTTAAAATATATAAACAGTAAGACAAATAAATAAGTAAAGTAGAACATAAATTTTTTTTCAAAATGGATTAATTCAATGCCAAGGGTTTCTCATTTTTCAGGACAAGGGGACACAATTTACTTTCTTCCCAAAGGAAATTTATTATTATAAACCAAATTATATTATAAACCAAATTAAACTATACAAGAATAGGTTTTATAATTGCTTTATTTTTATTGTCTATTAATGAATAAAAAACAATGCAAAGGTTTGTTGATAGGTTGGTCACTTGCTACTAGTAAGTAATGGATAACTAGCTAATAATATTCTTGTGAAGCAAGTCGGATATGACTGCCTGTAGAAAAAAAGCCTTTGCACTTTATATGAACTTTACATTCTTTACAACTTTACAGGTTGCAAATTCTAGTTTCAAATCCATCACTAAATATTTAGAAGTAAATGTTTTGAAAAACTTATAACAATTGTGCCTGTTTCGAATGTAAAATGAAAGACACATAAAAAGCCTGGTACAATCAAGTTACAATTGCACATGTTACCAGCTCATGGGACTTGACCACAAATGGGGATGCTAAGGGATAGACTAAGATAATTAGTGATTTTTAAATAGTTTTCTTTTCAAATTTTTTCATCCATTTTGAATTAAAATTTAAATAAAGGAATTACAAATCTAGTTAATGACAATTATCTTTATTTTCATGTTTTCATTTCCAAGAATTTAACCAAAGCTTTTTGATTAATATAACACTGAAAGGGTCACTTTACTTTTATATAAATGTGGTCCTGACTTTAAAAAACTTGAGAACCTGTTTAATAGAGTAACAGCGCTTCATAATTCAGCGCATTAACAAGATTTTTTTTGTCATGGCTCATAATGACAATTTGTGACAATATCAGACCTGTTTACTCTTACAATTTTGGCGTACAGTGTACGATTATGAGGTGCATACATTATATAAATTACATATACTGTATTTTTATTTTATACTATTAAGATAATGTATTGAACGATTTTGTGATGATATTGTACAATTTTAAGAGTTTGGGGGTAAACATGCCTGCAATATGTGACTTACTGCAAAAATTGCATTCTAAAAGGTTTGTCCCCATAATATCCCGTGATGGGAGAATTTCATGGGAAGTCTTTTGTTTACTAAATATCTTGAAGGATCCTACTTAAGAAACCCTAGTGAAACCCTAGAAACAAATTCAAATAACATAGTTCCCATCATATGCCTGTCTGAAACTAGAGACATCATTTGGAACAATGTAGCATTTTCAGATACAGTATGTATATGTTTCTTTTAGAATTATTTATTTAAATTATTTATAACATTTTTTACACTACAGTTTCATTATTTTTACAGGTAATAGCTTTTTTATTTTATTTATTCTTCAAATACCGTACTAAACTGATAACCTAATTTAGCGGTGTTGACAAAGTTTCAAGAATTACTGCTATCTGTCACCATTGAAATAATAAGCCGTTGCACAACTGGTATAATTATTTGTTTGTCAGAAACATTATCACTAAGTAGATATAAAAAAAAATCACTATGCAAAAACTAAATACCAGTGATGTACCAATGAAGAGTTATAAAAGGTTGAGAAAAAGGAACTTACAACAGCTTCTTCTTCATCATCATCATCCTCATCTTCATCAAATGATTCTTCTTGCTCATAGGCAGCTGCAGGTTTCCTTGGTTCTTGTTTCTCTTCCTCAATTGACTCCTCTTCCACTATTTTTCCATCTAAAAATATTCACAGTAAATATGCACATAAAAAAAGTATATAAATAAATCACATCAGCGCTGATTTAATCTACCACAAATTAAATTTATTTGCAAGGACATTTCTATTTGGTAAAGTACCAGGTGGTAAAAAATTTTTTTATGAAAGTTATACATTTTTGTTAAAATAACTCATTAAGTAATTAAGGGGCACAAAGGGTAAAAATTGAACTGATAAATTTAGAATGGAGGAGTTTCAGAATTATTAATTTTGTGAATACAGTGTACCACAGGCTCTATCTTAACCCTTTTCCTACTTCAGTTTTTACGTCAAATTTTTAGCAAAGTTAATGTGGCATTAGTAGGCATTAGTAAAGCTATTTATAATTCGGGGTAACCAGGTAAGCTTTTAAACAATTATTTACTTTTCCCCCCATACATTTCAATAAACTGGATAGCATACATAAAAAAGTGTTAACTAAGCAAAACATTACCCCAAATATAAGATTAGTTTAAATGGCTAGAAAACAAGCTAAACCTTGGTTTTCTTATCTATACAAAGGATCTGTGTAAAGTTCAGAAAGTTTGAATGCATGCTTGGTCAGTTTTGCTCAAAGATAATACATTTAAATTTACATACACAGGCATTTCACAAAGATTTTACATTCAGTTTTCTGCGTCATTGCCCAGGGTATAATTGCACAATGAATAAATCAAGTCTTCTTAGTAGTATATCTCTTTTCGTTTTCATTATCACAAATAGTTCAAAGCATATGCAACACATCATATGCTTTCAGATACAGTACTTAGGGGTTATTGCTTTTTGCTGGTATCAGATACTCTACACTGATGCTGACTTTCTAGACAATTTAACCTTCAGTTAAGCATGCATTAACTGTAGCATGAGGTTACACATATTAAAATGTTATCACCTATTTTACTCACAATAAGATTATTAGAATAATAATGTTAAGATTTTTAAAAATTAAACATTACCTTCTTCATCCTCAAATTCTTCAAATTCAGCAAAGTCATTGTCTTCAACAAAAGCATCTTGCTTTTTGCTCCAAGCATAGGAAATGAAGAGACATCCTAATGCTATTAAAATTAGGCTCAACGTTTTCATTGTGCAAGGCTATACAACAAAACAAATGTAAAAATGGTAAAAATAAAGTATATAAGATTATATTATGAGTGTACTGTGTGTATGTGTTTAAAAGGCACATAAAAAAGATTTAATAGGGGGCTTACAGAATCACAGAAACTTAGAAAAAAACATGGATTTTCCACAGTAGATTACTTTTTTCCACCATCTGTAGATAGCAGGAAAGCATGACAACTAAATTGCATATACTAATGACTGGTGCACAATTAGACTTAGAGACTATGTCCTGTTTATAAGGGAAGTAAAAGGTGTTCTCAAATATGTCAAATAATGAGTTTTTAAAAAAAGTTTGTTTTAAAAAGGATTCCCCATATACACTGTGATAGTTTTGTGCTGAGAAGCCTTCAGTGCCAGTAGACTGATATGATGTAACAAATGGTTTGGTTTGTTATTCCCAAGCTGTATTTTTTAATCTCTCAAACTGCAATAGCCTGATACTTCACATGGGTTCGTTTGTTCACCACAGGCTTAGCGTGTACAGAAAAATATATATTTGCATTTTAGTTAGTCGTAAATTTGCCATGATCATCAAGACAGCTGCGATATTACAATCTAAATTTTGAACTACATTTGCTTGACAAGAACTAAAATTTTATTCATTTAATAGTTTATTTATTAGTTTCAGTTTAATTTCCAAATTAATCTATTAAATTGCTACAGCCCAGATGAGCTCTAAACAGAACTACCTGATTAGTATTGTGGTAACAATGAAGGAATGTTAAAAGTGTCCAATGAAGGAATGGTATAAATAAAGTTATAAAGATAGTAATAAAGGTATGTAAAGAAGAAGCAGGGTAATCTTGCTTAAAAACCCTGCTCTTGTTTTATTAGATGTTTACATAAATAATAGAAATGAACCTCATGCATCACCAAAAGGATGAAAACTCCAAATAAAATGCATGAGGCAAGCTATTTATAATAAATATTTTTTAAAATAATCATCATTTAGATACAGTAGGCATGTGCCCATTTGTTGGAGGCCATGGTGAAGACTTTGTTCTGTCTACGCAGCTGTACTTTGTATAAAGGGTTCTTGAGGAGTCTGGTATGTATTTTTGGTAGGTATTTAAGGCGTAAGAGGTGATGTCTTACCATCTCATTTGGATGTTTGCTGAGAGGCTACATTGGTGTTTTATGTGGTTAGGGTGAGAATTAAGTTTCATGTGTCCTGTGCCCTGGAGAAAGATTATGACCTGTAAATATGTTGAGGCAATTTTTTGGATTTATAGTGTTTGGGCAAGTGTGTAAAACACACATCATCCTGTTGTGTTCATTGCCATCCATTTAACCACTCTTCTTTTTTCTTAGCTCTGAATATCTACTTTGCATTGTTGAGTGATGTATGTGTGTTTGGCTGTTCATTGGATGCTCACTGTCAAACATTCCATATTGGCATCCTTGTTTTCATTGAGTAATTTCTTATTTGCAAGAGTAGCTCAAGAGTAGAGTACCTGCAGTACCTGCTTAATTTTCTGGTTAACATGTTATAGATAGCTTTTTTAGCCTTCTAGCTGGCTCTTCTCTCAGCAGCAAAGTTTTGTTTTTCATACCACCTAGGCACTTCAATCTCTCTGTTTACAAGTACCTAGCGAGATCTGTCTTCAGCACAGCAATCTCATGAAACGCTTAGGTTGATACCAAGGGCCTTCATGCCTTTCTTGCACACACCCTTGTAGTGCAGATAAGCCTGTCTAGGTCAGATGTGCATTCTCTATCTGTGAAGTGCATTCTCTGTTATATGACCTTGTGATTTGAGCAGGAGTCCATTCGTTTGAATGTGCCTGAGAGTGAAGAACATCATACACTTTCCATGAGTGCGCATAATGGGTCGCAGACATCTTAGAGTGAAAATTTGAACTTTCCGCTTGTGGCTAGCGTAGGTGCTCCATACCTCAAAGCCAAAGGAATGTACAGATACTTTATAACAGGGGGGTTCTCAACCTTTTTTAATTCCCAGCACAACAATTCCAGGGCCCTCTTACCCTTAACAGCATGGGGGGGGGGGGGGGGGAGATGATGGGCAAAGTAATGCACTGAGGCCCCCTATTGCTCTCTAACCTATTCAATTAATGTAAGGAAAATATTTTAGGACCCAGGTTGGCTCATGTTTTATTCAGTGTTTCTTTAAGACATTTTCATTGAAGGGGTGGGGGCATGGAATCTACCAATGCCAAAATGATATTGCATTATAATGCATATCTGAAATTATTTTTGCATCATTCCACACATAACACAACCAATAAACAGACAAGATGCTAGTGGAAATTTAGATTCCCTTGATCGGTTTGTTTATAAAAATCCACTATTTTAAGTTGTTTCTAAATATTAATTTTGTTTAAGAGTGCTTAATTCAAATTATTTATATGTTTAAAGTATTTACACTACTGGTCCTGCATTAATAAGTGAAATTAAAAAAAAAATATATATTATAGTCACAAAAAAGGATACCGGTAGCCAACTTTGTGATACATGTTAAATGAAAAAGAAACAAAACTGTGCCTTAAGACAGCAGTGATCGACGTATGAGGGGATTGACAAACAAATTGGAAATAATTTGGGTCAAGTGTGTGCACAATTAGTGGTTTGAAGGCTTGCTATTGTAACTTAAAAATTAAGTTCTTAAATTATTCTCTTGTCTTTTTCAACAATAATTAATTAAATTATTTAAATTGCTTTTACCAGCAATATCAAATGGTCTCAGAAAATTCCAGCACAACTAATCTCGTGGCAC
Organism: Omphiscola glabra; assembly: GCA_964017045.1. NCBI lineage: Eukaryota > Metazoa > Mollusca > Gastropoda > Lymnaeidae > Omphiscola > Omphiscola glabra. The sequence continues at coordinate 37,349,535 of OZ024794.1, read as the reverse complement.
ACCTGTTGAGAACTGCTGCTGTATATAAAAAAAGTATCAGGGAAATATGGAAAGTTAGAAGACTAGATAAAAGAGAAGGCTCTGATGGTGACCTGTCAAACTCTGCCAGGCTTTGATTGTTTGAAAGGTAAAAACTTTCCTGGCTTTCTCAGCAAGTCAATGTCAAAGAAACTATAGTATATGCCCCCAATGATCTTCAAATTCTCCCCTCCCCCATGGGGCTTCATGACGGGAAACCTACCCCTTAAACTTAGGCAATATTAATATAATATAAAATAATAGTGTCTAGACCGAGTGAATGTGACCCAGCAGGTAGTTTACAATTTTCAATCCTTATTGTAGTAATGTGATGTTGTTTGTCATAAGTGGTGAGATGTTGGTAACTATGAAGGATGTAATGTAATGAAATGTTTTTTTGAAAGATGTGTTCCTGGGATTGTGTAGGGTGGAACAAACACACATTTTGGGCCATGGCATGGGAGCAGCGGTGGTTTGGAGCCGGTTCGGTCAGGTGCGTGCGGACCGTTAGTTCAAAAATAGATATGCCTAAAATCAAGTACTAATTTTAAAAAAATCAAAATTTATCCTAACTGCGAACCCTTTGTTACAAATTTGGCAATACACCGCTGTATGGGACATACCTAGATCCAGAGATCCTTGCAAAGCCCATGCTACCAACTGCACATTTACCAGAATTCACCAAGACATGACTTACACAAAATCAGTCAGAAGATGGACGCACCACGGAGCGGCGATGCCGGAGGGAATGTACCCGCTGATACTGAACACCCATTCATAGACACAAGTCAAGTCTGTTCTAAAGGATATCACCCTGGATTTCAGTTTTCCCAATGTAGGTACTTCAATAAAGCAAGGGAGACTACTTAAAAATGTGTATCGGAAATGGGCGTCGGCGTATTAAAATCCAACTTTTTATTTTTTTAATGTGAGTGTCAATTCATTAATAAATGAGTCCTTTTGACATGTAATTGTGTTCCGCTTCCGCCTTCTCACTTTGGAAGACATATTGGCCTACATTTCAATCCAGCAATTTTGCATTTTCAATCGACATTTATTTTGAAAATCATTGGCATGTATAAGGCATCTTCGCATTCAAAATTTTTTGTGAAATAAAAAGAGCTGATCTTTCATATTATATCGTGAAAAGCATTAGATACTGAAGTATCTTTGTGCCAATTCTCATTGATGTAGGTCATGTCTCACATTAGTTATGCTTGTCTCCGTAACCTGTATTGTCACTAGGTGGACTAGCCCAATTTCGATTAGGATGTGACCACGCCCCCTTTTTAATGGCGGAAGACGCAGATTAGTTTCAGGTCACTTATGTTGTTTTTGTTTTAACATTACAACACAAATATTAAGAGTTGCAACTAGAAATAACAGTAAAAGCTTAATAAATAACATTGAATAAACATACTGAATATATATGGGTCATGTGGTAGCTGAGTAATGAAGTGAAGAAGTCACTGAGTGACACTGATCAAGTAGTGTAGTGTGCAACCGTTGCCAGGGGCAACTATGGCCGATACTTGGGAAATATTTAATTATTACCACTATTTACATCAAAATATTTGATAAATTATGGTTTAGAATGAACTTAAATGTTATTGAAAGAATTATATTTTAATTTGAGGTTAAAGAAACCGGTAGCGTCCATATTATAAATTATCATAAATTGCAGTGTGCACAATGTCATGGCCATGCGCATTGGTAGCCATTTGCAAATGGCTATACCGTAGAATACTATCTCATTTTCATTCATAAAAGGTTGCCGTGTGCAAAACTATCACACAGTTAGTCAAGGCTTTAATTAATTAGTCATGTGCCAAAGTTGAAAGTTCAAAATAAGTAGATCCCAAACAGTATTTTAGGGGATGCATTGCCTTATATAAACTATATAATATAGCATTTTCATATACCGGTATAATGGACTCCGTAGATTTGGTAAACAGAAAAGCCTTATATTAATACATTATATATTAAATTTACTGATATGCATAGTGATAGTTAGATAAATTATAATTGTATAAAATTATTTTTTATTACAGCATAGTTCTGAAAATAAAAGTCGTATAAAATTAAAACGAGAGTTATTTTGCTCGTGACGCGAACATCTGAATTGGGTCACAGAATGTGGCGATGCGGTCCATGTTAAAAAAGGACAAATGAAGTCGTACTTTAAAAATTCATAACTTTAAAACTACAACAGCTAAAAATATGATTTTGGTGTTATAATTCTGTAAAAAATTAGCTCTATTCAACTATGCCATTGGTTTATTTATTCAAAATTTTTGAATTTTTTACCAAAGTACCTACCCAATGTGCTCTCAAGGGTTCTTAAGTTTCCAACTTGACGCCCCGTGAGAGTAAATAAATACCGCCGAAGTCGGCGCCTAAGCTAGTAATTTACTAATTAAGTAAAAATATTTGGCAGGGCTAGCCAAGCTTGAGCCTATTTTACTTAATTAACTATCATTGATAGTATCATCTACAGTAAAGTATCGCCAACTAAGCTCACTATTTTTTTAAGGAAGTAAGTAACATTTGTGATTACCTTGTTAATTAAGAATGTGCTGATATTAGCTTAAGAAGTGATAAAGAGATTAACATACAAAACCAGATGTCGATTAATAATGAGAATGTAGAGTCACGATCCGTAAGGTTGATCTTTAGCCTATAAAGTAAAGTATAGCAGTGCTGCCACTTAGATTTTTCTAAATTCCCCAGATTTTCCCCATATATTCAAAATGTTGAAGTGGCTATAAGTACACGGGTACCAGAATTGAGAGGTTGGGATTAAAAAACGATTTAAAATATTATTGTTGGATTAGTAAGACCAAATGAGGTATCAAATGAAAGATAATTGAATGTAATATACGTTAGAAATGTTAATTCTTCTGTTTTACTAAAATAAACTACCCCAAATGACATACGAATAGCATGGAGCTTAATGGTACCCGGGTGCGAATGGCGGCGCTGCGTGTCCGGGTCCAATTTGACTAATGCTATTCGGATGTCATTTGTAGTAGTTTATTTTAGTTAAAATGAAGAATTAAATTTACAAACGTATAGTAGGCCTACATTCCAGATATCTTTCATTTGATACCTCATTTGGTCTTACAAAACCAACAATAATATTTTAAATCGTTTTTTAATCCCAACCTCTCAATTCTGGTACCCGTGTACCTATAGGTGCAGCCAAAAAATATTTACTGTTAAAGAAAATCATTCCCATTCTGTACCAGAATCGTTGCAATTTGCAAAGACTTCAAAAGTGGTACACCCTGTAATGCAGCTAGTTGGTGAGCAGAGGTAAAAGGCGCTCCCTTGGGACCATTTTTTCCAAAAGTGGTGATTTTCAAAAATATTATTTTACAAATTCAAAAGCCAGGGGTGTATTTGTCCTAATCCCGAATTCAGTGTTTCTTCCAGACAATAACAGCGCGTCACTTATCAGCATGCACATCAGGCATTATGTCACTGTGGCAAACATTACCTGAATTCACTCAAGATGTGGCGTGCCAAAGGATATTCTTTGGACCCCAGCTTAAAGTCGCCTTGTTGTGTCATAATGATCGTCGTGTGGATGAGGAAAGCAGAAATCGAAAAATTTATATGCATTTTTGTTTGCCTTTAATTGTACATGATTTATCAATTATTAAGAAGCGGTTATGTAAATGGGTAAACTTTTGACGCAAACACGTTTCATATTTCCTTCATTTTCCCCTTCAAAAATATATTTTATTTTTACAACATACCCAAATGCGTCACAAATACAAAGCAGAGCAACAGCTACACAATATTCTATACACCAAAAAAAGCATCCATTTAACAAAGCATTACGATTTCTCCCCACCTTCCTTTTTGAAAAACAGGATCAATCATCATCAGTGGCGCTACAACACATGTAGGGCCCAGGCCTAGTCCAACACATCAGTCCATTCGGATAGATACATAGGCTTCCCGCCTCCATGTGCATACCCCAACTGGTGTAAATCCTTCTTTACATCGTCGATCCCTCTCAGTCTTGGACGACCGGTGAGCCGTCTGCCCCTAGTCTTCTGCCTGCATATCACGTTTGCTGCTCCACAAACCGGCAACCTTTCAATGTATCTTGCCCAGCTCCTTTTTTAAATATGGTCATTATGGGTGGGTCAGATTTTTTTTCAGACATAGGTCGAAATCCAAAATTATCGGTCCGTATTTTCATATGAGGTTTAGCTTTCGTAACAATTGATTTTTTATGTGATGGGGTCGTCAGCCATGTGCACATTCGTCTTGGGGGGGGGGGTGCATTTTGCAGCTCTCAGGTTAGCTGTCTTTGTATTTGGTGGGGTCTCTAGCCTTTATGGATCCCTCCACTTCCTACAAGACAGTAGGTTCTGATTTTGGTCCGTCCCAAGTATTTTATTTCCCCGGTACCCACCATATCTGGTGGGCTTTCCCCTATACAAAACTAAGAAGGACACATTTAAGTTGTTAAGGATTGGGTCCGGGATATCAACTTTATTTCGGGTTGTAGTGTCCAGGGTTTGTCAGTTTACACAGAAAATCTGTCAGAAGACAAGTTTTGGACTGTTGAAGTTGAAGTCGGGGCGTGACGTCAGGTTTTCGGGTACGTTCGCGCACGACTATTTAAGGCGGGAACATTACGGAGATATTTATTCGAGGTTGGAACCGCATCCCTGAAGTGTGTCAGTGTTCATAGCGGCCCATTTGGACGCTTTGTAAGTAGAAGCAAATACGCTTTTTTTATTTCTGTGCTTGTAGACTGCATTACTTGTTCGGTGTTAGTAATGGAATATTTCTGTTCATGACATATAATAGGCATTGTTTTAATCACTTGTTAGCATGACTTAATATTAGGCAGTGTTTTAATCCCTTGTTAGCTCCGTCAATTTGACGTGTAACAATGATATTGTGATAGTGGAACATACAGCCTTTCACTGAATTCTGAAATGGAATTAGATACCAATGCATGTGAGCATTGCACGCAACCGTTATATCGCTCTGGTCACACATACTGCAATGTGCTTAAAAGCTATTGATACAACAGTAGGCACTCCTCAGAACGGCGGTCCCATATTATTTGTACAGAAATAAAATTTAAAAAATAGTTTGTACCTCATGGAACTACATTAAAAAACGTCAGAGGCTACTATAACATTTATTTATTGTTTTCCAATTGTTTTGTCATGTATTTTCAGTGGGTTTAATTTGAAATTTTAATATAAAACATGCATTTACAAAGTCAGTCAAACGCTTAGGTTGTTTTGGTCTATTTTGCCGATTTGTGGCCAGATTTTTTTCCAGTCTCACACCAAAAGCAATAATCATGCGGTTAATGTAATGTAAAAATAATAGACCATTATTAAGTCAGATTCAGGGACATCATCTTACACTAGGGTATAGGACCCAGGGGCGTAGCGAGGGGGTGGGCAAGGGGGGCATCATGCCCCGGGCGCTACTCACGAAGGGGCGCCTATTACTTTATTCATTTATTAATTTGCAAGTATATTTTACATATAATATTGTATGGTTTTTGAATAAGGGGGCGCTAAAAAGGTATTGTGCCCCGGGAGCGAGTTAAGCTCGCTACGCCACTGGTAGGACCGGGCTCTCTCGAGCGTTGAAGGTCCCGTCGTGATGTCCATACACTCTAAGTCCATTTAATGGGGTATATGCCAGTATGAAGGATTGGGGTGTTACGTACTGTTATCAATATGGAGAAATTAATCTCTTATTTAAGTGTATGGCTCCTTCTAAAACAGTACCGGTACACAGCAAAAGACGATAAAAAATAATAAATACACTAACAAAGTATACGATACACAAACCAGGGCTAATTAAAATTAATAAGTTTTATTATGTTAATTATTATAATGAATTATAAAACCAAAAGAAATATAATTTAAAAAATATTAACTTACGGTATACTGTAAGTCAATAATTTTTAATTACATTTAGCTCATTCGGCGCTAAAAAAGACGGTACGAGATATGATCATCGTCCACTTAGTGGATGAGGATATTTTGTCTGAGGATGAACTTGCCTCCGTCACACAGCCGAATGATCCTAGTATGGAGCTCCAACTGAAGCTCAAACAACTGGAGCTAGAAGAAGATAGATAGCTTAAACAAATGGAGCTAGAGCTACAGAGAGAGGAAGAAGAAAAAGATAGAGAACTACAAATAAAATTAAAAGAAATGGAAATAGCGGCCAATTTTATAGCATATATGAAGGTATATTTCCCTTGTCTGGATCTACTGCTACTGTGAGCAACATCCTGTTACGAGGCGTAGAGGTGGGATTCATTGATGTTACTTTACATGTCATCCATCTCAAATCAGACCTAGTCTCCGGAACTGTCGTTGTGGGTGTCCGACCAACATTACTATTGGACGGCATTGAAAGCTTGTCTTCTGGCACTGTTCCAACTATTTGTAAGACAGCTGTCATCAAACCATTGCTTAAGAAGCCTGGTCTGGATGAAAATAATCTTAAAAAAAACTATAGACCTGTATCTAACTTATCATTTTTATCTAAAATCATTGAAAAACTAGTTCTAAAACAACGTTTTGCTTACTTAAAAAGGACACCTCTCTTTTCAGTCCTAATCAATCAGCCTATAGACCTTTCAATAGCACTGAGACAGCTCTCTTGAGTGTCACCAATGATCTCTTGCTAGCATTGGACAGCGGTGATGTCTCCATCCTGATCCTCTTGGACCTCAGTGCGGCCTTTGACACCGTTGACCATGAAACCTTTTACAAAACCCTTGAAAATTACTTTGGAATTTCTGGTTCAGTTTTGGCTTGGTTTAGGTCCTACCTCTCCAATAGAACGCAGGCGGTCGCTGTCGATGGCTGTATCTCCGACAGGGCTGACTTGGTGTACGGAGTACCACAAGGGTCAGTTTTGGGCCCGGTTCTATTCACAATGTATACCAGGCCCCTGTTCCTTTGCTCGGAAGGCATGCTGTGAAGAGTCAGTCATTCGCGGATGACACGCAGCTATACAAGCATACTCATCCCTCTCTTGTCGATTCCGCTGTCCGGACTTTGCGGGAGAGCATTGGTGATGTCAAGTCATGGATGACACTCAGCAAGTTGAAGCTTAACGATGACAAAACGGAAGCACTCCTTATTCACGATCACAAATTATCCTCGCACTCAGCTCTCCCCACCTCATTTCAAGTAGGTAACTCCGACATACAGTTAACATCCTCAGCTAGAAATCTTGGTTAAATTCTGTTTAACAACATCTCTCTCGATAATCATATCTCTCACATTTGTCGCTCTGCATACACCGCTATCCGTCAGATCAGCTCCATCCGCCACTACCTAACAATAAGTGCAAAAACCCTAGTCTGTGCTCTTGTTTTCTCTCGTCTTGACTATTACAACTCTCTTTTGTCAGGTTCACCAAAACACTTCTTAGAAAAACTACAAAACATTCAAAACTCAGCTGCTGGGATAGTTTTAAAGGAAAAAAAAACGTGATCACGTCACACCACTACTTCATTCACTTCATTGGCTCCCAGTGCAAGCACGGATTGATTACAAACTCTCTGTTCTCTGCCACAACTTTTTCTCTGGTTCCTGCCCTTCCTATCTAACCGAACTTCTCTCTGTCTATTCACCCCTTCGACAGCTTCGCTCCTCCGCAGACGCGCGTATTCTTTCTGTCCCCAAGACTTGCACAAAAACATACGGTGAAAGATCTTTCTCTTTATGTGCCCCCCCCCCCCAAACAATGGAATTCTCTTTCACTACACATCCGCAATATACCAACCATCACAGCCTTCAAAACTGCACTAAAAAAACATCTCTTTAAACTTTAATATCCTGAATGATTCCCCCCTTTGACCGATAGACGATACTGCTGGGTGCCGTCCATTGCTTGACATGTAAATAGTTATGGAGTGGCTGGACGAACACACATTTGTTTTATTTTATTTAATTAATGTATGTTAATTTTTAAGTTCATGGTTATGTTTGTTAAATTTTATGTACAGGTCGGGGAGGAAAGATTAGAGGCAGTTCGCAGCTTTAAGTACCTCGGAGCAATAGTCTCGGAAGAAGGCTCCAAGCCCGAATTGATGACCAGGATTGCCCAGACCATAACAGCACTAAAGAGGCTCAAGAAAATATGGAACTACAAAAATATAGCCCCAAGCACCAAAATCAACCTGATGCGCTCATGTCCCCTCCATTTTCTTGTATGCCTGTGAGTACTGGACATTAACAGCAGAACTCGAAAGGAAAATAAAGGCGATGGAGATGAGATGTTTCAGAGGCTTTCTTGGCATCCACTATAGAGACCATATCACCAATGAACAAGTGAAAGAAAGGATTTGTCAACTGGGCAGTACGATGACCTCCTGGTGTCCGTAAAAAAGCGCAAACTTGAGTGGTATGGCCACATGACAAGAAAACAAGGGGTTGCCGAAGAAATGATGCCGGGCACAACTAGAGGAGGGAGAAGAAGAGGAAGGCAGAGAAAAGATGGGAAGATAACATCAAAGAGTGGACGGGACTAAAACTAAGCGATGCTATGCGTAGTGCAGAATACCGTGAGAAATGGAGAAGGATAGTTTTCATGCCATCTGTGGCGCCCCAACGGTCCAAGGACTAAGGGACATGATGATGAGGATGATGAACGAAGAGTCAAAGGATCACAAAACACCAACTCGAACGCAGCTCAATGAAGAGCAGAAGAATGATCCAGAAATCTTTAAACTTCGAGACAACGCTATGACCAAAGAAGAAGCTGAGCAATTCCCTGTTTGTTAATTCTTACAAGATGACATACTTATTAAGAAATAAAAAGCTGACGAAGAATGGAGGATAGTTCATCAGATAGTAGTTTCTACACTTTTCGGGAACGAAATCCTGAGCTTAGCCCATGATTCACCACTTTCAGGCCATTTGGGAGTGAACAAAACATATCACAAAATCACGTCACACTTCTTTTGGCCAAAATCAAGAAAGTTGTGGTGGACTACTGCAGATCATGTCATACTTGTTAAGTGGTAGGGAAACCAAATCAGAAGATACCAGCAGCTCCTCTTCAACCCATTCCAGCTTTTAACGAACCATTCAGTCACGTCATAATAGACTGCGTTGGACCTCTGCCAAAGACAAAATCAGGTCACCAATACTTGCTGACAATCATGTGTGCTTCAATGTTATGTAGGCGACGTGTTTGCTTCACGCTTTCCCTGTGCATGAACTCTAGCAGACAACAAACTGGAGACCGCATTTAAGGTGTAGATAGCAAACTAATAGTATCCCTTTAAACTTTTTACAGCAAAATAAGTATTGTCCTTGTCATTCAGAATTTTATAGAAAAATCTGGATAAAACTGGAAAGGAAGACAATGCGTAAGGCGGTTCTCAAAAGATGAGTAGAATAGACTATAAAAGCGTGTGGAGACAAATGACAGAGAGAGGCAGATCATTTATCACGAGATTCTATCGCATGTGTTATTTGTTGCTACGAGACAGAGCTTTGTTTACAGTGTGTGTGTGTGTGTAGATTTCTTGTCATCATTGTACTCTTTGTGCACATTGTGCTTTATTTAACATTGTACCGGTACAAACCAAACAATATACTGTAAGTCAATGCCCCTGACCTCCCCCGAGCATGTGAGCACGATGCAATTTGCAAACGACCCTTAATATATGCTTGCTATTGTTTTGCTTATCACGATTAAAAGAAGAATAGACCAACAAATGCACAAGCAGCGAAAAGCCTGTTCATTATGCTAGTGGAGCTTCCTGTCCATTATGTTAGTGGAGCCTCCTGTCCATTATGTTAGTGGAGCCTCCTGTCCAATATGTTAGTGGAGCCTCATGTCCATTATGCTTGTGGGGCCTCCTGTCCATTATGTTAGTGGAGCCTTCTGTCCATTATGTTAGTGGAGCCTCCTGTCCATTATGTTAGTGGAGCCTCATGTCCATTATGCTTGTGGGGCCTCCTGTCCATTATGTTAGTGGAGCCTCCTGTCCATTATGCTTGTGGGGCCTCCTGTCCATTATGTTAGTGGGGCCTCCTGCCCATTATGCTAGTGGAGCCTCATGTCCATTATGATAGTGGAGCCTCCTGTCCATTATGCTAGTGGAGCCTCCTGTCCATTATGCTAGTGGAGCCTCCTGTCCATTATGCTAGTGGAGCCTACTGTCCATTATGCTAGTGGAGCCTCCTGTCCATTATGCTAGTGGAGCCTCCTGTCCATTATGCTAGTGGATCCTCATGTCCATTATGCTAGTGGAGCCTCCTGTCCATTATGCTAGTGGATCCTCATGTCCATTATGCTAGTGGAGCCTCATGTCCATTATGCTAGTGGAGCCTCCTAGCAAGTAGTGAAAAGCATGTCCATTATGCTACTTGCTATGTCATTGATATTATTTTCATCATGTTTTTAAAGATTTGCCCTCAACTCAAAAAATGAATTAATATGCTTGATGAGGGGGATGCCATCATAAATAATTTTCAAGTGTTATGTGTTATAAATTTTATGTAGATACTAGATACCTTGCTTCTTAATCTTTACGATTTAAAAAAAAAACTGCTTCATTTGCGTGAACTTGCCTTGCTGAAATAATTCGTTTGTTCTTATAAATTGATTTTTATTAATACTCATTCATAGTTAATGATTCCTGCAGATTTATATATATGAGTTAGGGTCATTCGACCCCCAAAGGTTCATCACTCACAGGTTGAGAACCGCTGCATCATAAAAAAGTAGAAAAACACTGGAGCTTTGTCATAATCATTATCATTTAAAAAAAGAAACTTATATTGTTCCTGGTACAACTAATTATGAGCGAAGAAAATAGGGCACCTATTATATAGTTAAAGCAACCTTCTGCTATTTACCCCCAGGCAGAAATTAAATAAACGTCCTAATTATTGTGAAGAATATCCGATTTTATTAGTGAAACAAGACCTTATTTCACAATAATAAACCGATAAAAGATACTTTAAATATGTGAGAGCTACCTAAATATTTAAAATTGTAAACCCACCACTTATTTAGAAAGAAATATCAGACATCTAGACATAATTAAAGTAATAAAATAAATACAACATATTTATTTTAATCTAGATAATAGCTAGATACATCCAATTGGGCAACTTTTTATAAGATATCTTTAAGGAAAGAAGAGTTCTCCTATATTTACCACAATGGCGCCGTAAAAGACAAAAGATTCACTAAAATGTAATGTTTTTGATTTCGTAAAATTTGTTAAATTGTTGTTGTATTCCACCAAAAAGATGTTATTTTACTTTTAAAAATAATTTTAATGAAGTTCCATGAGGTAAAAATGAATTAAAAATTTTATTTTTCTAGAAACATTATATTTTGAATTTGGGACCGCCGTTCTGAGGAGTGCCCAACAGTATACGACCAGCGAATATACGTACAACAGGTGTAGTAGACTACCTCCGCACCCTTGTGCTATATTCTCAAATAGAAAATGGTGCACGTGTTAGGAGACTATTACCAGCTGTATTAATACAATTAGACATTTCGTTGCTGTTAAAAGACAGTATACGTGCTACAATTTAAACACTCACACGTAATTACTTTTGTCATTAAACATTATTAAAACAATATAACTTTAATTTCAAATTGTTTACCATGTACGCATACTCTATTTTTAGTTAAGTATATTTTGTCACACCCTGTATTAGCAGGGTTAGTTAATATGCTTATTTATTAGCTGTGTTATTCAATGTTAATGTTAGTCAGGACATTGTTAACCTGTATTATTTGTTTCTTTGCAGGTATTGTCCCTTTCCTTTCCTTTACCTTTTCTTTGGCGTTTCTTCGATTAGTTGTCAAATAAATAAAAGTCCTCAAGACCTGCCTTTTCTTAGTTTGTTTTAGTAAGACTGTCAGCCATCAGTATCATTACCACTTATCACACTACTACAGTTATTGGCGCTGCGAACGGGGTTTTAAAAAGTGTGTCACACACACACACACCACCCTCCAGTCACCATATCAACACCACTTTGTTACACATTTATTTCTAAAATATCAAAAGCTCTTCTGAAGTCTTCAATACCTGTCATCTACCTATATGAATATCTAAAACTGAGACTGTTCACTGCTTCGGCTCAACTATTCCTATGTTCCACTAGTCAACTATCGTCTCCTGGTCCCACTTGCAACTATTCCCCAACAACTGCTCTCTTAGCTCCTTTCTCTCTATCTACTTTCAACTCAACGAACCTCCCATGTCAGGAAGAGTTCTGTCTTATATACCATTCTATACCTCCTTAGGTGGTCCAGGAATGCTAAAATTATCATGCGAAGTCTTGGAAAGAAACTATCCCTCTATCTCAAAGATGCGACAATCTATTTATTTTAACCTCGACCCCTCAACAATTCTCTCCCAAAACTAACGGGAATTTCCGTCCATCCTATAAGTTACTTTAACAATGGAGCTCTGTCCTGTACCCCCGCACCAGTCATTTGTGACACCATACATCTTGTGATTTTAAACGAAATAAAAGAAACATTCAAAATATTTATATTAAATTAGCTGTCGACTTTTACCAAATGAATCATAGCTTTAATTTTATTTTGTGTAGCTGTAGTGTAGCCAGAGAGTAGTAACAATAAGAAAATAGTCCAATCACTAAAAATAATATTTAAATTTTAAAATGAAAATTCAAATGAGAAAATGATTGTAAAAATCAGATTTCACACATAAAAAACTTTCTCAAATATCTGAAATTGTCAAGCAACCCCAGATATTTTGTCAGGCGACCCCAGAGAAGGTCTTGACTCATGGGTTGAGAACCATTGTCCGCTGACTTAATCCATAAACAGGGTTTCTTTCAGCCATCTCTCCAGGAGGGCAATCCCACCCTCTCCCCCGGGGGTGGGGGGAAATCAAGTCCTCCCCCCCCCCCCCGAGCAAAATGTGTACAACAATGTAACGAAAATATATTTTTGTTTTAATTAACCGATTACAATTTGTAGAGTCTATAAATATTGCTAGGCTCGATATCTTTGATGATATGTATGTTTAAGGATAATCTTGTTAGAGTATTCGGTTATAAATAGCTTCAAGGCCGCTCCCATTATTTTTCTTGTTGTTCACATATATCGCAATTTTCATTGATTTATTTTTTGCAACTTCACAGTATTAAAATGCATTTACATACATATAAAGGTCTACAATTTTAAAAATAGTTAGTCGAGTATCAAACATGTGCAATCTGTTTTAAAATTATAGTTCCTCGTAAAGGCATGACTTTTAAAGTAGAGAGGGTGTTAATTATAAATTGTAGCTTTTTTTTTTCTAAATTAATTTAGAATTGAAAGGGCGCATAGAAATAGTGCACGTTTCATCAATTATTATTAAATCGAAAGTATTTTTGTTTTCTTTAAATGTGCTACTTTGTTACAAAGTTTCCTGAAGAACAGAATTTTAAAATAAATACTTAGTATATATTTATTATTATTAACTTCCCAACTGCTTTTCTATTTTTAAAATTTAATATCATAATAATAAACAAACAGCCCCATCTATTTGCACTCATTTTTTTATATTATTAATATTATTTAGATGAGAATCCAGTAGAAAGCTAAGAAAGAAGTTTCTGTGAACTAACATTTCGATTATCATGCCAATTCTATTTTTGCTACTAGTTTAAGAAAAAAAATATTATTCCTAAATCGTCAATTTAAAATAGATTCTGTTGATTTAGTGTTAAATTTGGAATTTATCTGAAGAAAGTTATAGTAATTTGAAATTACACATAAAAATTTCAATCTACTGTATTTTGGAAGAAGTAGACTTTATTTGCTTACGTTCACACTTTAGTAAATATAAAATGTCTTTTGCAAACAATTCATGTCTTCCTAAAGTAGTTATGCCGTTCATATACTATTTATAAAAAATGATCAGTTTTCAAACCCATGAAAATGTATACACCTCTCTAATAAACAGTTTTTTTCTTCTATTTGACTCTAGTAAAATTCGGAAATATTTAGAAAAGTGGTCTAATTATTATAAGTAATTTTTTTTTTTTCCATTTGTGTTCGGTAAATAAAATGATGTTTGCAGTGTGTTTTAGGGATTAAGCCCTTTCAATTGAATTTTTGTTGTTGTTGAGAATTCATTTATTATTTATGTAACTATCCCCAAAAATAATTTTAACTAAAAAATAAAAACCACATTACTATTTTAAGATATTTTTAAAAATTTAATGCAAAATACAAGCAGTTTTTTTTCTGTTTTGCCCCCCCCCCCTTTTTCAAACCTTGCACTGAAAGATAACGATTAAGAAAATATCCTCATCACATTTTTAAACCTGCACACGACGGCTCTAAAATAAAGTGAAACCTCCATTTTTAAACTAGGATCTCTTCCGTTGCTTTCCAATAAAGTGTAGAATGTTTCAAAACTCAATTCGGATATGTGATTAAAAGCATTCTTGTATTTTGAATTTATCAAACATTTTCTGGGTACTATAAAGATTTGAGGGGCGAGAATATTTAAGGCAAAAGCTTACCCTCAAGGGTGACAGAACTAGAATGAATTTAGTTTACGTCCCACTGGTGCGGAATCAAAAATGTCTTTGATCATTATTATGGCTAATTTTGTCACTTCCCACCCGAAAGTTTGAAATGTTACTCAGTGCCGGCGCTAGACATTTTTAGGTTGGGTGAAAATAGGCAATAGTCACCCTTTGGAAAATTATGGGAAGAGTTCAGAAAGAAAATTGGTGTAATGATCACGCATCGAACCGCCTTGGGCCGGCACTGATGCCACCTCAAAGTTATCTGAAAGAAACAACAAATTCCACAAATGCTCACCTGCATTTTGAGTTTGCCCGACTGTCTTTACCACACTAAATTCTACACCCATCCCTCACGCTGATCAATGGTACAGTATGGGCGTTGATTATAACCTTGTGCCAAATGATTACCCTGGCGAACAGCACAACCGGAGTGAATTCAGTTTATGCATGGCACTGGGCCTGGGTGCCACAGTGCCTCCCAAAAAAAAAAAACCTTAACTATGTACTTCCCAGTTAAAAAGTAAAATAGAAACATCGAATTCAAATATACAAAAAATGCACCTCTTTATTTTGAAATAATGAAGAAAAAAAATTGGGGAGCAGACTCCTCAGCCCCCCCCCCCCACCTATCAAGCTTCATCGGCGCCCTCGTTTTCCGCCCTTCTTCCTGATGAATATGATCGCCGATTTTGGTATCGATAGATACACTGCCTATTGGCATAGCTGCTATTAGTGCCGCCATGGGCGTTTACACATTTTTGTCGCCCTCCCTTTCATGATACAAAATCTGCAGTTGACCGAAAATGCCACATCTGCATATAAAGAAAAAGTGACACCAGAGTGGATTACCCCATCCGCCCTATTTCGACACCACTATTACGGGCGTATCTAGAGTGTTTGGCGTCAGGGGACAAGATTCATTTTTACGCCCCCTTCCTCAACTCTGAAACCCATTATTTTCAACTATTAAATTAATTTAAATACCATCAAAGCCCATTCAACCCCTCACCCCCCCCCCCGCTTTGCGCCTCGGACGTATGTCCCATCAGCCACCCTTATATACACCTCATGCCACTGGCACTGCCATCCCCCCTAATCTGAAATGCCCCCACCGGGAAAAAACTGTCTGAAAGAAACACTGCCCATAAAACAAATATCACACATGGAATGGAGCTTCGTTATATGCGTTAGTGTTGCTGGCGGTTGGTTGAAAGCAGTTTTCATTTTTCTGATATCAAGTGAGTAGTGTGGCAGTAGCTTAACAAAATATTTTTTTTAAAAATAGCAACATTCTATTTTTGGAAAAAAACAACAAAAAAAAAACGGGATGTTGTTTATAGATTAGCCTTAAATATATAGAAGTTATCTATATTTAATTGATGAAACCATTTCACTAATTTTATAACCAGTTCTAAAAATAACAATTTAGTAGTTTAAAAAAAAATTAAAATAAAATATATTTTCGCTTTATTGTTGTGCAGTTCTTTCTGAAAAAAAAATAAAAAAAGGTGGGGGTGGGGGGAAGCTTGAACTTGATATATCTGGGGAACTTTCCCAAGATCTGGTAGCTTTGTAGGATCGCAAAAGGTTTCCTTTATTTAACAAAAGTAAAAGTAATCTAAAATCCAGAAAAGGCTTATAGCTAATTTGCACATATATCAATTGAAACCCTACAAATTGTAATTGTACCAATAGACCAGTCTATATACTTCTAAATGAATAATAAAAAGAAGGATATACAAGATATAAAATAATCAAACGAATCAAAGTTTTATAAATTTATAAAATATATATATATATATTTTTTAAATATGCATTGTGTCCTCGGTAGTATAGTGGTAAGTATCCCCGCCTGTCACGCGGGAGACCGGGGTTCGATTCCCCGCCGGGGAGTACAAATTTTTATATAATTTTTATTTATGTATGAATGTATGGTATCTTTCCATCTACGAGAGACGATAGATTATCTTGTCTGGTTGCAGCTCTTGGTGTGGCTAATGAGACCGATCTTGAATGGCAGTCTCTTGTGCATGTCCCGCACACGAATGCGGTGGAGTAGTGCTTTCTTGCCCTTCTCCGCGCTCTCTTCACAGCTGCTTCCGCCCTGTAGAGCTCCTCGGCACGTAGTGATCCCTCCTTCACGATTCCCCGCCATGTGGATCGATCCTCCGCCAGGTCCTCCCAATTTGAGATGTTGATGTTAGCCGCCTTCATATCTCTTTTGCAAATGTCTATGTATCTGAGACGAGGCCGTCCAACTGACCTTTTCCCTGTCGCCAGCTCGCTGTACAGCACGACCTTAGGTATGCGACCAGGTTGCATTCGCTTAACGTGCCCAAGCCAGCGGAGGCATCTTTGGATTAAAAGGGCTGGGACGCTGCACATATTTGTTTGAGACAGGACATCCGTGTTGGGGACTTTTTCCTGTCATTTGATGTCAAGGATGCGGCGCAGGCATCTGAGGTGGAAGCCATTGAGCCTTTTTTCGTGCCTGTTGTATGTGGTCCAAGACTCACATCCATAGAGGAGTGTGCTCAGTACGCAGGCCTGGTATACCTGCAGCTTAGTTCTTGTTGTGAGCTTGGCATTGGACCAGACTCTTTTCTTCAGTCTCGCCATGACAGTTGCGGCCTTCCCTATCCTACCACTTATCTCATCCTCCATTGAGAGGGTGCTCGAAATGTTCGACCCTAGATATGTGAATCTGTCAACAGCATCCAAGTCGCAGTCGTCGATGGAGATAGTGGGGGGAGAGTCAGCGTCCTGAGCCATAAAGCTGATGATCATGCCAAACTCTTTGCAGGCAGCGGATAAACTGGATACAAGGCTCTGCAGGCCGTCTGCTGAGTGAGATACTAAAGCGGCGTCATCTGCAAATAAGAGCTCACGTAGCATGACCTTTCTTATTTTGGTATTAGCTCTAAGGCGCGCAATGTTGAACAATCTCCCGTCTGCTCTAGTGTGAATGTATATCCCATCGCTGTTGTTCTTGAAGGCATACTGGAGTAAGATGGAGAAGAAGATTGCAAATAAAGTAGGAGCTAGCACACAGCCTTGCTTTACTCCACTACTTACTGGAAAAGCTTCTGAGGTGGCACCATCATAGCATACTGTGCCCTGCATGTTATAGTGGAACTGCTCGATGATGTTAAGCAGACGTGCAGGGCAGCCTATTTTTTTTAGGATCTGGAAGAGGCCGCTTCTGCTGACAAGATCAAAAGCTTTAGTGAGGTCGACAAACGCGATGTATAGAGGCATATGTTGTTCCCTGCATTTCTCATGCAACTGGCGCAGAGAGAAGATCATGTCTATGGTTGACCTACCGGCTCGAAAGCCACATTGCGATTCTGGGAGTACACGCGATGCTAGGGTCTGCAAGCGTGTTAATGCAACTCGGGCGAAGGCGTTTCCAACTATGCTAAGAAGGAAGATTCCACGATAGTTGTTGCAGTCACTCTTGTCTCCTTTGTTCTTGTACAATGTAACAATGTTTGCATCTTTCAACTCTTGTGGTAGCTGTCCCTGTTCCCAGCACATAGTAAGGAGATAGTGCAAGGGCCGTAATATAACTTCCTTTCCACATTTTAGAACCTCTGGTGGAATTCCATCATTGCCAGGGGCTTTCCCACAGGCGAGACAATCGATGGCTCTACCTACCTCTTCTAGGGTGGGTAGGGTGTCAAGCTCATCCATGACCGGCAGGTCTGGGATATCGTCCAGGGCAGCGGTTGAGACATGGTTCATTGTTGCGTATAGTTCCAAGTAGTGCTCAATCCACCGTTTGAGTTGTTTATCCCGATCAGTAATAAGTTCCCCTGTTTTTGACATTAAGGTCGCAGTCTTGGAGGTCAGGGGCCCTGTTGCTTGTTTTATATTCTCGTACATAGCCTTAGCATCTCCTCTATCAGCAGCTGACTGTATGCTGGAGCTTAGATTGAGCCAATATGTGTTAGCGTAGTGGCGAGCTGCCTGCTGGGTGTTTTTCTTGGCACTTTTAAGAGTTTGTAGAGTGGCTGGGCAAGGCGTGTCTTTATAAGCCAAGAGAGCCTTTCTTTTAGCATCAGTGACATGCTTCATTTCCTGCCAGTGAGCCTCGAACCAATCTGCTAGCGTTCTCTCTTGCCAAATGCCGTGATAGCCGAGTTATAGATAGTGTCCCGCAGATGAGACCACTTGGACTCAATAGTGTCTATTGGTGGCATTTGTTCAAGAGCTTCTTGTAGTCTATGGTTGTATTCTTCCGTTCTCTCTGGGTTATTGGTGGAGTAGGTGCTTATGCGAGGTTTGCCCTTGTTTTTGGTGTGATACAGTTTCTTTGGCAGTAACCTTATCTTGCTAGCCACTAAGGAATGATCTGCGTCGCAGTCTGCGCTATGGTAGCTGCGTGTGAGGAGGACAGTTGTGTGCGTCTTGTGATTATGAGATCTAATTGGTGCCAGTGTTGTAATTTTATTTACACCACTAGTTATCAGGGGCCACCGGACCCCCCCCCCCCCTCATTGCGGACGGAATACGAAAAAAATGACGAGCGCGGGCCGGATAATACTTGCGAAAATTTAAATTTAGTATTCCCTGTTAATCATGGGCAATTCAATGCAAAAAAGCAGACAACCAATTTATTTAATTACCGATCTAGAAAAGTTTGCAAAGAAGGCGACGTTAGCAAAAAGTTAGTTACAATCAGACCTAATGCGCACATATTCGAATCTAACGGCTAACGGAACAAGTATAAGCAGTTAGTGAAATTTGTGAAATAGACATTTGGCTTTCAAGATATCATCAATGTTTGGTTTGGAATTGCCGCATCCAAACAAAAGAATTGTTTTCAAATGTTCATCAATCTGTCTCGTACGATGTGTTGACCTCATGCACATACTTTATTTTTGAAGATGTAAATTGCTCACATACATAAGTTGTTCCATGCATGCTGCAAACGGATGCCAACTCTTCCGTTATCTTTAAATCCTAAGCCTAAATGACACCGAGAAGTTGTGAGGGATCAGTAAACTCATCCAGTGCAAGAGAATACCACATCAAGTTCCTATAGCTTATAGCTTTCTCACGTATCTGTAGCACTATGTTCACTCAAATTCTTCGGTCTGGGGCCATCCATAAATGACGTCACGCAAATTTGACCGATTTTTGACCCCCCCTCCCCCCATCGTCACAAATCGTCACAAAAAGTTAGACCCGCCCCCTAAAATATAACGTCACAAATCTCTACACCCCCCCCCCCTATAAAAAATCCCTGTGTCCACTACTGTCCTTTACAAGCCCTTAAGAAAGTCACCTCCCGTGGATATCAAATTACTGCACCTGTGTCAGAAACACTTCACTAGAACAGTGGTTCTTATCCTGTGGTAAAAGTACCTCCCAAGTCCTGAGGTGCGGAAGACTAGAAAAGTGCATTCAGTGGCGTAGCCAGAGGGGTGCGGACCGCACAGGGGTGACACCATCTCAGTGGGGGTGACATCAAATTGAAAAATTGCGTATTTACAGAGCACACAATGCTCGGTCTAACCGAAATTCATAAAAGGATAACAGATGGCACGTACATTTTCCACCCATGTAACCAAACAAGATTCGTTTTTTATTAAAATTTCAAAGGTGATGCGTCAGCAGTTAGGTTACCTTATTATTAGGTCAGAAACACACCGTTTTGACCATGTTTCAACGCCGAATGAAGTGTTTGGTAACTTTTGTATGTGACAGGAAGCTATAATTATCTAAAATCTGAGAAGTAAAACTATCCTTTGATAACATTCTAATAACAATAAGCGATTCTAAGTACATGTCACAGTTCTTAACTACATTTACCTCCTGACCTTCAATACTGTGGACTAAGTTTAACAAGAAGAATTACATCGTGGAAGTGGAGGGTGGAGGGTTGACACCACTAGCTTACTGGACCGGGTGACACCAACCCTAGCTACGCCACTGGTTGTAATTGCTGCCATTGCTAGCTGTTGCTGCTTTTTAAAAAAAATAAGTTTGTATCCATTTTGATTAGTAGCAGTAACTGTCTTTCTTGTGAATTTTGTTGGCGCATTGCTTTTATTTGTAATTTTTTTCCCTTGCTTATAAAGTTAATGAAAGAAATAAATCTGCGATGACTAAATTGTTGAGTTATTTTTAATTTTATTACAATATAATTTATATGTTTGGGGGGGGGGGGGTGTTTAAAACGGAGTGGGCCAGCAGGGCTGCAAAAAATGTTAAGAATCCCTGCTCTAGAGCATGTACTAAGATACCCCCCAGGCCCCTGTCCTAGAGCATTTACCACCACCCACCCACCCCAAGGTCAACCATTGTATTATTTCAATTCCACTTCCTCTGGATGACTATTGTGTCCACATTTAGCCATAAATTCTCACAACTGGCATGGCAACCACACCCCCATTTCCCTCCATGGTGTCTTGTAACCTCATCTGAGCCATTATTGGGACCTCACATACCTGAACTGATTCTCTCAGTCTCAGTGATAGTAGTTTAAAAATAAAATAATGATTTTTGTATAAAAGAATATGTTAAAAATGTCAATATTTTAGGGTTATTAAGTGCAATTCTTTACTACAATATTCTACTTTTCATGTGACGTCACATTGCTTGAGAGTCCCTCCCCTCCCCCTCGTCACACATCGTCACAAAAATCTGACCCCCCCTCCCCCCCCCCTTAGACGCGTGACGTCATTTATGGATGGCCCCTGTTTTCCGCACAACCGAACCTGCCGAGGGGCTGTTAGTTCCAACCGCGGCGACTATGATTTTTAATGTTCCCGTATGTTTCCAATACTCCTTTTTCTTTCACCCATTTACTACCCAGTTTGTTGTAGTTATAAGTAATATTAGCGGGAATATGCGTAATGAGAATTGATTCTTATTTTATTTTTTTAAGCCAGCTTTTCCTTTTAAACAACCTCAAGTTAATTAATAGTTTTTTTAAATGATGTAATCATTTTTGTTAATTAATTCTTATTTAAATACATCTTGTGTTTGTTGATCTGAGTTTGAGTTTGAACCACGTTAAATTTCACCAGTAATTTTATTTATTCACTCTTTCGAAGTGTGCTTGTTATAATTTAATACAGGGTGTTTGGTGAAAACCTAAATTTTTTTGGCATAGGCGTTGAGAATCTAAAAAGATTGGGAACACTTGGCGTAGCCCAACAAAATCTACGTCAAATGCTTGTTGAACATGCGGTGGTCTAAATATTATTACGGTAATTCCTCTACTACTAATTTGAGTTCATTTGTGAAAATACATTCTAACCTTATGACGATAATTCCTACAAAACATTGCGTGACCATTTATAACATTTGAGATGTAAACATGCTTTTTTGGATTGTCAGAAATTCAGGATGATCACTGTATAATTTTAAAAAAAAAATTAATTACTTTCAGTCGAGACCACCCGCCTCCCGGCATCCCTACGCAAAAGCTCCAAAACGGACAACCCCCCCCCCCTTCCCAGCTGCTTACGTATTATATGGATGACCCCCCAAGTTATGATCTTAATATTTTGTACGACTATCTAACATAGACAGTGCCTTTTAATTGTTACCAAACTGAGATTGAAACTGGGACAAATATTCAAACAGGGTGGCACCAGGAAAGGACAGCTAAGCCGTGATGATCCCGGTCC
Organism: Omphiscola glabra; assembly: GCA_964017045.1. Classification (NCBI taxonomy): domain Eukaryota; kingdom Metazoa; phylum Mollusca; class Gastropoda; family Lymnaeidae; genus Omphiscola; species Omphiscola glabra. Next base: position 37,327,322 of record OZ024794.1, on the reverse strand, counting down.
AATTGAGATGCATTGTAAGTAATGTAAGCCTATGCCATTTTTCCGGGACATTTCAAGAGTTGGGGGGGGGGGGGGATCTAATATCACCAAAATGAAACATAATGGTGCCCAAGACAAAAGGTAATAATGGGGGAGAATGCAATCAGGTTAGCACAATAGGAAATTAGTAGAACACAGTAAGGTTAAACCTGATAAAAGGAACGCAACAAAACAACGAACGTGTCGGCAGGAAGCCTTCATCAGCGAGCAAACACAAAAACTAATAAAATGAGAATGTATTAAAAAAAATATATAATCTAGCACTTAGCTCAGAAGTAGTATCCAAGAGGGCAGCAAATGATTAGTGACAGAAAGTAAGTGGGAGAAAGGTTTAAATAGGGAAGAGTGAAAGAAAAGAGGAGAAGTAAGTCCACTGCGATAGGTCGTGACGTGGAGGGGCGGAGCAAGGTTCAAACAGTGAATAGAGACATGACATTCAACCCATGCACCTCCGACTACTTTAAGCCTACTGACAGCCACAGCTATCTACTCTACTCCTCCTCCCACCCTAAATCCTGTAAAGACTCTATTCCTTTCTCTCAACTACTTCGTCGACTTTGTCAGTCGGAGGAGGACTTTTGGGACAAAGCACTTGAGATGATAGACTATTTCCGATGTAGGTCTTACCCGGAGACAGTACTTTCATCAGCCCTTCAAAGGGTTAAGAAAATTACCCATGCTGATGCCTTCAGGCCTCGTCTGAGCGACAATGTTGACAGGACCAAACTTATCATCACTTATCACCCACACAATCTTATAGCTAAACGTGTTTTCCTTAAAAACCGTTCTATATTACTCGCAGACACAGAGACACGAGACATCCTCTCCTCCCCACCTCTCATTGTTTTTAGACGGGACAAAAATCTGAGAGACCTCCTGGTGCACAGCCGTATCAACGCTGCCCCCTCCCACTTCGGGACCAAGCCACGTGGCCGCAGCCGATGCAACACTTGCCCTTTTGTCTTCCAGACTCAAAACATACATTTCCCTAAGGGCAGTTTTCAGATACGCGGCGGTTTCCTTTGTACTAGCCGCAATGTTATCTACGCTATTGTTTGCACACGCTGCCAGATGTCATACATTGGGGAGACAGGACGCCGACTCTCTGACCGGTGTACTGAACACCTCCGTATTATTACACACGATAAACAGTGTCCTGTCTCCAAACACTTCAAAAGAGCCGACCACCTGGGCAAGGCGGACTTTTCTATATGCGCGATTGTGACCAGCACCAACACACCCAGCCGGGTGAATTTGGAGCACAGGCTTATTTTGACTTATGACACCTTGTACCCACATGGGTTGAATGTCATGTCTCTATTCACTGTTTGAACCTTGCTCCGCCCCTCCACGTCACGACCTATCGCAGTGGACTTACTTCTCCTCTTTTCTTTCACTCATTCCTATTTAAACCTTTCTCCCACTTACTTTCTGTCACTAATCATTTGCTGCCCTCTTGGATACTACTTCTGATCTAAGTGCTAGATTATATATATATTTTTAATACATTCTCATTTTATTAGTTTTTTGTGTTTGTTCGCTGATGAAGGCTTCCTGCCGACACGTTCGTTGTTTTGTTGCGTTCCTTTTATCAGGTTTAACCTTACTGTGTTCTACTAATTGCCCAAGACAAGCAATGGCTCCACCCCCCCCCCCCGCCCACACACATAAACTTATTTCTTTTTTAATTGTCACTTTAAAAATAATTGGGGTGGGGGCAAATTTTAAGACACCAAAGGGTCACGAGCGAAAGTGATATATTCACAATGGGTTACAATGCATACTTGAATTTCTTTTTGTATAATCGGAGAGCAACACAAGAGCAATTACGTACGTAAACTCCCCCCCCCCAAAAAAAAAAACTGTAAAATTTGTCTTAAAAAGGTATAAATTGGGGGAGACTGCAATCAGGTTAGCACAATAGGAAATTAGTAAAACACAGTAAGGTTAAACCTGATAAAAGGCCCCTCTTGGACATTACGTCTAAGCTAAGTGCTACATTACATTTTTTGATACATTTTAAAAAATTTTATTCGTTTTTCTGTTTGTTCGCTGATGAAGGCTTCCTGTCGACGCGTTCGTTGTTTTGTTGCGTTCCTTTTATCAGGTTTAACCTTACTGTGTTTTACTTATTTCCTAAAATTTGTCTTAGTAACAAATTATGATAAACTTTCCCCTGCCAGTGCCAGCATGCATTCGCATTCGAAAGTTTCTGAAAAACTTAAGCATCCACAATTAAAAATAATTAATGAAAAAATCGGCTAATGTGCTGTTGTGGTCCCCTTATTGGGAGTCACTTCCCTTTGTTTATGATAGATTTAGGGTTCGGGTTAGGGTGAGCGACAGAGGGACCACAACAGCACATTAACCAAAAAATCTTAAAGATAAAAGGTTCTCGGATCTATTTTATTTCTCGGTAAAAAGTGGAATTCTAATAAGTTAAAAAAATATACATTTCACCAAAAATGTAAACAAAAGACGTATGAACAGGAGTAATTGTAATCAGTCAAATAACTTATAACTTATAATACAAGAGCCTGAGCCTAGCCCATTTTGGCTAATGTGTAGAGATAGGGCCATGGCGTCATTTGCATGACAGATTAGGGTGAGGGATAGATTTAGGGTTCAGGTTAGGGTGAGGCATAGGTTTAGGGTTCAGGTTAGGGATAGATTTAGGGTTCAGGTTAGGTTGAGGGATAGATTTAGGGTACGGTGAGGGATAGATTTAGCCATGGTAAAAATCGCGGTCCCATCTCTTCACATTTACCCTTATTTTAAATATAAAAAAAAAATAAAAGCTTTCGGACCCATTAGACCTGAGCCTGAAGGGACAGATGTTAATATAGGCATATAGGTGATGTGGCCCAGCGGCGGCAATGACTATTAATAATAATACTATTATTTTAAATTTAATTAATATATATAATAAAATATAGTAGTATCATCATATTAATTATTAGTATTATATATTGGTATGTAGTAATCACCACTTTACTTTGCATATCCATGCCAACATATCATGTTTAAAATCAGGCTTATTGAAACCAAAGAAATTGGTTTACTCAGAGGATTCTAGAATACCATATTGAAGAGGAAAGGATCCTTTAGCTGAATTTTTTTTGGTTAATATTTGTGGTGCAAGAAATCAAGAGGTCCACTGCATGTTTTCAAAGACTATTGAGTCTATTGCTAAATACTTCTGTATTAGATTTTTGTCAAATATAAATTTATAAATTTAAAGATCTGATGAAATCAAGCTGTAAAACAATCAATAACTATTTCCCAACTGAACCATCATGATTTAAAGAAGGAAATGAAAAAAAAAAAACAATCCTTAACTTCCTTCAATCATTAAAAAATCTACAAAATAATTACCAGTAGTGAAAAAAGTTACAGTTGGCAAAACTTTTTTTTATCTGATTGCCCTCTTTGGCATTTACTAACTATTACTATTACTATTACCATATGGCTTTACATCAATCTCTATTTACATTCTAAATGATCATCAGAAGTGTATAATATCTTGTCATGCTTATTTATTTCAGTTACCGGTATCTTTAAACCAAGTTTTAAGAAGCTGTGATGGGGCTGTTTTTCAATCTACTTGTCGTCAATATTATCATTAGCATTGGAATCATTAAATTTGTTTATGCATCAAATGGGGATAGATCATACATATTTGGAAAATGCATCCAAAGCTGTGTTGCTCAAAATTGTACAAATGTAACAGAGTTCACATTAGCCCAACCTTTGCACATGCAGTTTCTAAGGTGGACATGTTTGGATGAATGCAAATATGAGTGTATGTGGACAACAGTCGAGGCATATCATCGAGATAGTAGTGAAGTACCCCAATTTTTTGGCAAGGTGCGTACAAAATTTGAAATATACGGCGCCATCCTTAAATGACATCAATCATCAGGGGGGGGGGGTCTAAATTTGTGTGACAATATGCAACAATGGGGGAAAGGGGGTGGGAAGTGGTTAAATAATCACCTATATAGTGGGATGTCATATTTGGATATTTAAAACAAACTCAGGATTGTCTTCTGCCAATCTGGTAAAAATAACTGTTTTATGTTAGATATAAATTTTAAAAAATAATTATTTTAACCTCAATTCCAAGCAGAGATTGAAATTTTATTACCACCAGATTGTACACTTTTGCTTTATTATAAATATAATGCAAATCCAGATTGCTTCTTTATTTTATTAATTATATAGATGATTTTTTACCTTGTCAAAAGTATTATATTACCGTATCTTAAACAAATTTGCAAATTTCTAATGGTATTAAAAATAAATATTTTCAGTGGCCATTCGTCAGATTGGCAGGAATTCAAGAGCCAGCTTCAATGATATTTTCTCTACTCAATGGCCTCTCTCATCTGGCTCTTTTTCAATATCGGGCCAAAGTACCATCTTCTACACCTATGTTTATTGTTTGGCATGGCATGGCTTTGGTAATTATGTTATTGAAAGACATTTAAGAAAAAAAATTCTTTGAACAAATTTAAAAATTTAATGTTCAATTATTTTTCTAGTGACACCCAAGTAATTGTGAGCTTATTTCTATTAAATTTTGCTAGTGTGAGATTTTCACTTGATGTTTCAGAACAGGTTATTCATTGATCAGCCAAAATGTGATAACCAAAAAGTAAAAGCAGATTACCTAATTTCACATCTCTAGGAAATCAGGAAGTTGCTGAAAAAGTGACCTAAAACTACTAAAAGTAATCCATCCAGACATTGCATGTACAAAATTGAATAAAATCTTGTTATATAAACTTGGAATAGCCACAAAATTGTATTTTTTCCTGAGGTGCATTTTGTATAATAAAATACGAAGCCAAAACTAGAAGTATATTCTACTTTGAATCTGGATTAGGATGTCAACATATCCAAAAAAATATTTCTGTAACTTTAAATACATTTGTTATTTAATTAAAAAATCCACCCCCTATACTTTTTAATTATGTTTTAAAAAAAAACAAAAACACTTTCAATTCTTTTATGAAATTATACCAATGTGAGTTTGTAAGAATTATAAATTGTTTGCAATCAGAGCATAAAATGAAAAGTTTTTTTTTCCACTACTATTATTAGCTTTCTTGTCTGATATTACTATTACTAGCTTTCTTGATTAAGTCTATGTAATCAGAATTCCCAAACCAGCAGATAATACTGAAGTTTAGTAGAATACCAATTGTTGCACTTTAGAATAACTAAATAACTTATTTGTTTACACTGAAATTGTACAATTTGTTAAGAAAGAAGTCTTTGATTTACTTTTTAAATAGAATTTGGCTGTGTTCATGTCATGTTAGCTTCTTATTAATGGTGACACCTAGTCACCTTGGCACTTATAATATATCTCTACTTGCTCTATACTTTCGTTTTTGAGACATTCAACTGAAGAACATTTTCACTTAAACATTAATTAATTCAAAAAGACACAAATAAAAATGTTAAATTCTTAAATTTTTTTAATTAGTTTTTTATGCATACTTTATACTTCAGTTGATCATTTAATTTAACAAAATTGATCTGCAGGTTGGAATTACCACATGGATGTGTGCTACTGTATTTCACACTAAGGATACGTCATTTACAGAGGTAAGTTAACTTTTTTCCCCTCTTAAATAATATTTTTTCAAAACGCATCATGTTTTTTTTTTGAAAGCTATTATATTAAGCTCTAACATGAGTTACATTTTAAGTAACTGAGCTTATTATTATTATTTTACATTACTTAAAAAGGGTACAGTTGTTAAAAGTTATTTTTTTAAATAATTATGATGAAACACTAATATATATTTTTTTAACTTCAGAAACTGGACTATTTTAGTGCATTTGGTTTAGTGCTTTACAATCTTTTCACACTCATATGTAGGTAAGTTTTATAATGAAGTTGAATAATAATTTTAAAAATGTACATGCGATAACGTCTTTAAAAAAATTTACTTGTGAAAAAAACGTGTAAAAACCATTTAGTTGAGCCTATATGTTCGTTGAAAATTATTCTAAATTTTAATTGCAAGTTAACCTGAGATTTGTTTCTTTCAATTCATTTATAGAGTGACTGGAACAAAACACAGAATTAAACTTATTCTTGTTGGTGTATTGCTTACTGGCATGTATGTCTACCACATCTACTATTTAGCATTCATTAAATTTGATTATGGTTACAATATGGCAGTTAATATAGGAATAGGTAAGTATAACATGTCTATACTCTGATGGTTGAAATTTTAAACAGTTATTATGTTATCAAACCTTACTAATTTTATAATTTTTTCTTTTATTTGCATTAGCAAAACTAAAATTTTTTATTGTGATCTTGTAAAGAAAGATGAAACGCCTATCAGAAATCCTTTCATTTATTAGAGAAATATGTTGGTAGTCTCTTGTTTAAAAGTGCAATGGAAATAATATAATACTTAAGGTAATTTTTTAAAATGAATCAATAACAGACAATATTGGAACGTCTAGAAACTAAGGCTAGGAAACATTACAAGATTATCTGATTTTAACTCGGCTGCCATCTTCAAAAAAGTATTCAGTAATCCTAGTGTCCTTTCCTTGCCTCAAAAAGCACCACTGATGTCCTTTTCATGAAGCCTGTCCTGTTTAATTGTTTAGGGGGCTGAAGCGGCAACTACAATTTCTGTTTTTGACTGCTGTTTTGTCACTATATCATAACAAACTTTCATTATCTGTGATGATCCTAAGAATGAACGTGCGATGCTTAAAGCACATGCCTACTGGCTGATGCATCAATCCGAGTGTCAAGAGCCCAGGAAAATAACTTTGAAGGAATACAAAGCATCTTCAAGTTTCTTTTTGCTGACTCCATAACTAAGCCCAGTCATATGACAAATCTAATGAAATCGTTTGACCCTGGCCTTATTTTCTTGGGTTCTGCTGATGATTCTTCCCCTGAACATCAGTCGTCTTTAACTGTGCTTAATTTATAGAATTTGCCAAAATATTTATCAAGCATTCGGAGATCTCTGGAACAGATCCCCTGGAGCAGATCCCCTGAATTTTACATAAAATTGGTGCATGTAAATGTAAGTTGTTCTGATTTTTCTGGCATCATAAATATGCAGATCAGTGAATCAGTAATACAAAAAATACACAACTCTTCATGATAATTCACAAGACTTAGAGGCAGTGACCCTTAAAGTCAAAATAATATTGTTGCACAAAGTCTCATAACGTTCAGAATTTACAGCAATCTTGTCTTCATTGTCATAGTATTGAGTTAAACCAAATGAAGGTACCCAAGTGTATATAAATATCCCTCTAATATTTTAAACAATTGTTTGTTCATTGTGAATACTTTTGGGCTTGTCAATTAAATGTGCAGATTATGTTTGAAGAGACTAGAAACTTATCATAGATAATATCAGGAAAATGTGGAACAGTTAAATGGGTTTTATTTTAAGTAAGGCAGTGTCTCACACCCACATATAATTTAACACAAAATTAAAGATGACCTTTCAGTGTTTGGCTCTGTTGTGTACAAAAGTAAAGAAGGGCAAGTCTAAAGAAAACAATGAAATGGCAGCAGAAGTGAGGAGTTGAATTGTTATTTTATTTACTGAACATGCCAGTGATACAAATTTCCTTTATTTTGTACTTAGTTTTTCAAATTTATGCAACCCTTACATGACTGTGTATGTTGTTATTCCAGGTTATTAAAAACATATACTTCTGCAACTGTTGAAAATTGCTCTGATTACATTTTTTATTTGGGTGGGTTGTAAAATAAATGGGATTAATAATCAAATTTAAAACCTATAGGCCCATTCAATGTGACCTCATAACAGTCGTTAATGAATGAGTAAATGTCTAAATATTGCATTGGGGTTACTTTTTTGACTGCTAACAGTGGATGTCTATTGGGATATTAAACCATGAATAGTCTTCAGTTGAGATTGTAATTAGTAGCTTTGAGAATGTCAGTTATCTTCATCATTCAAAACCAGTAGCCATTTGGGCATGTGCCCTTCTGGTCCAAGGCTATAGTGAAGAATTTGCACACTTTCTCTGTTTGTATATAAGATGTTGGGGTTGTCTTTTATTTTCGCTTGACAGTTGAGGCGTATCCTTAAGACCTGGGTAGTAGAAGAGGTGATGTGTTACCGTCTCATTTGGATGTCTCCAAAAGGGGCTTATTGGTGTTTTATCTGGTTTTATGCAGTGACATGATCAATTATATTTGTAAAATTAACAGACACTTGTTGCCTAGGTTTAAAAACAAATCCAGACATACTGAAAAGACAAATATTGCACAATTGCAAACAAAAAATTTAAAATAATAGAAATATTATTTTGGCTATCTTTTGTAGTGTACTGTGTATTTATTTGAGTTCTATCCACAGTTTTGATTTCAAAAGGTTGGCATATTATTATATTCTTTAAAGGAAGTAATTTCATTTTATATCAAATTGCAAGTAAAATTTGATTTAGTAACATTTATAATAACCTTTTTGGTAAATCAGAAGACAAAAATAGCAGTGGTGATGGATGTCAACCATAAATGACAGAATAACATTGTAATGTAAAAGTTACGTTAGATCTTCATATTATATTAATTAAAATAATAATAATAAAACAAAAATACTTTACTTCCACAAGTCTGTGACTGATTATATAGTTGCGGATAGTTATAACATCACTACATCAATATTTTTTTTTTTAAACCCTGCGACTTAGACACTCTAATTCATGCGTATTGGAACGTCAAAACAGAAAATATTTGACACATTTAAATTTCAGGAGCAGTTAATGCCCTTGGATGGGTTGCATGGAGTTTGTGGTACCGGAAAAGCAAACCCTATGTGTGGAAGTGTATAACTGTGATGGTAGGCCTCAATATCTTGCTTGGATTAGAATTAGGAGATTTTCCACCATTACTTTGGATGTTTGATGCACATGCCATTTGGCATGCTGGAACAGTGCCTCTAAACCTACTTTGGTATAGGTAAGTAACATGTGTGTATTTTTAGCTTAATTTTTTTTGTAGGGTTAAGATAAGTACGGTTGTTGTAAGATGGAAAACAATAGCTTGGATTAAAAAGAAAAATTGCACTGTCACGATATAAAATTAAATCACTTTCAGATATTAGAATCAATTTACACTGAGGTAACCGATGTCAAAATCATAAAGGCAAAATAACTTTTCTTTTAAAATCAAACATGATGGGAAAGATAAACTTAAAGCCATTAGCTTTTGGCAAAACTAAGTCTGCCAGATATTTTAAGGAGTAATGAACCTTCTCGTAGTATAACAGCAACAAAAATTTGTGTATGATATAGTCATTATTTAAGAATTATCTTCATTATGGGATGTTGAATTGAATAGAGAATTTTTTTTTTCCAAACTTTAAAAAAAGTCTTTCTTTCAAAGACAAATTTAAACAAACTTAAAAGAAGAAAATAATTTTCTTATAATTCTTTATGCAAATAAAGTATGTGCAGTATGTGCAGAAAGGTAGTGAGGCACTCTATGAAGCCAGAGGATTCCAATTAATTGTAGGAAAAAACTTAAATATTTTCCTGTTGTTATTTTTTCAAATTTTAAAAAATATTTTCTGCACAGACTTTCTTTGCGTAATGAATTTTAAGATACATTAAAAATTAAATATTTGTAAATAATTTTTTAAAATAAGTTTTCATCGAAATTTTTACACTATCCTTACTTTTCAGTTTTATTATTGATGATGCTCTTTATAAACCCAGCCCTAAGGAAGTTCAAGATATAAAAAAGATGATTTAGCAAAAACCTTAAAAAATAACAGCAAACAAAATAATGGTACTTTTTTCATATTTAACACTCAGGCAACCAGTTTGATAATATTGTGTGTCACACACACACACATTCAATTGAATGGGAAGTAATACAATAACTACATTTTGAAATCACATTTAAAAGGATAAAATAATTAGCTTTATTACATAACATTGTTTACAATATTACAGCACAACTTATGATCTTTCATCACAAATGGGAAATGAAAAGTTTGCGTCATACTCAGTATTTTTTAGTTATGCATTAACATTCACCACGCAATGTTTTATACTGTTGTTTATTTTATGACTACACCACCAAATAAATTGAGTTGATTTATTTCCTTTATTAAGTTTTTATGATTATCTTTATTTCCTTTAAAATTTAGTGTAAAATTTACTGTATTCTGTGTATTAACACATTGTGGCACTCCCTGATGTTGGTAATGATTTTGCATGGCCTGCCACCAACTGACTTGCTGATAAATAATTTTCATGACAATTTGTCCCATTTCAACATTTCTATTGGTAAACATTCCAAAAGCTTTTTATTAATTTATTTGAAGCATATGATAAAAATAATATTTAAAATGTCTTAACTAAAATTATGTAACATGCTACCTGCCATCTTTTGATCTATCTTGCTATTTTGTGCCCCACTCCAAAATTTGGAAAACACTGGATTTTGCAGTTATTTAAGTTTAAGAGGGCTGTTTCAAGCAAACTATATGGATATGAAGACATTTGATGTTTTTGTTTTTATTTTGCAGTTATATTTGATCATGTATTGTGAGTAGCACTTATAATGTGTAATGTGATAATATTTGTTTACCAAGGGATTTGTATTCAATGCTTCCTTTTTTAAAGTCATGTTATTTTCTCAATTCTTATTAAGGATGTATAGTTCCTTGCTAATAGGTAATGTAATTTTCTGAAGTTACTAAATTCTTCCATTTTTTGTTTAATTTTAATAATTAATTCTTATTTTAATTTGCTGGCAGGATTACAATATAGATTATGTTTTAATCATATCTGCTTTGAGAATAAAAGAACTGTTTTTTCTAAGAAAAGATAATAAATTAAACTTTATCAAATGACCATTTTTCTTCTTTTGGGATTATACCTTTGTTTTCTTGCTAGCTAGACTAGATAGGGTACTTTGTGTTGCTCATTTTAACATTATTCTTTTAATGATAATAGTAATAAAACAGTGATCCCATGTCTGTTGTGGGTTCACTTTTTGCAGTGTCACAGATGTTTTACTTGCATCACCAATTTTTTGCTATATAGCCAAATTTTGCAGTACCGGTACATATGTATTTTTAATTATTTATTATTTGAATTATTTTGGTGGTAAAATAATCATTTTCTAGCTTAAAAAATTGAAAACATTATAAAAAAATATATAAAATATAAATTGAAACATGTTAAAAGAATATTGAATCAAAATTAAATACATACCTTACAGCAGATGAGTAAACAAAGACTTGCACATATGGAAAACGTAGTTACGTCACTCTTTTGGCTGATGGATGGGAGGCAACCGTCGGAAGCAATGTCTTCTGTATCCTGGGCTGTGATAGGCTCAGTGACTGTAGCATGAGTCTGCTTCGTCTCCCACATATAGCATTCAGCATCTTGCCTCGTCCATTCTACAATGTTGTCTGATAGCTGCGCATAGTGTTGCTCTGCACTGTTGTGTTTTTATGAAAATTTCTATAAAATGTTTATTTATTTCTAGCCCTACGATGTTGCCCAAACGTTCTGTGCCTGCTAGGGCTTCTGACATTGAACCCAAGTCCAAGAATGTGGGGACGTTTTATAAAGCCTTAAAATAATATAAATAATAAATTAAATATAAGGAATACTTCACGGATTTTCACCTATCGCAAGGGGGTTCTGGAACCTAAACCCCATGATAGACTAGGAATCACTGTCTATCTTTTTTTCAAGAGTGTTTTTATTTACGTAATGCCCAATCACCTTTTTAGAGTCTCTTAATTTATAAAATTAATACTGAATTGGTAAAGAAAATACTATTTTCAAAATCAAAGTAAAATTTAGATTTTATAGAGGAAGCAGTCAAACATTCCAGATCCTATTTTTTTTTTACTGGAATATGTGGTTGAGTCAGGGCCGGCCTTAGTGGGCCCCGCACTTTCATATGCCCCGCGCTAATTCTAGGTGTAAATAATTAAATTAAACCATTATAACTTATAATCATGTATAGGTCAGCGTGTTTTTATGTTTTTACAGTGTTTTTTAAATCTATTACATCGTTTCAAGTGAATTCGACAATTACATAAAATTGAAAAAAAGTGTAGCTGCTCGGGTGCTTTATCTCTAAACTCGTCATTTAGGGAAACTTGGGGTAAGATGAAACAGACACCTTTACAGTCCAAGCCTATTCATCCTTGTCTACTCCCAGCGACCAAGCAAAGGGACATAACTCCATTTTAAATGAAGGTTCTTTAATTAATTTACAGAAAATAATCTTTAACTTTAAGCAAGAAAATAAAATAAAAAATACCTAAATACAAAGAAATGTTTAAAGCAAAAGTTGCACCAAAAAACAGTTTCAGGGACCCTCCCACTTTGATTTGAGAAAAATTCCCAGACCACTCATGATCTTGCTGATCAGTTGGAGTGAAATTGATAGGTCCGTTGTCATCGATGTCGCCACTATTACTATTATCTTCTTCACTTGAATCACTATTACTAGTAGCATCATTTAAATTAATGTCTCTATCAGATTCTTCACTATCGCTGCTAGATTTATGAAATAGTGAAGCTTCATTAGGCCTAAGTTCTTTCAAAATTGTATCCAAGGCTTCGAAAGCCATTTTTTACAACGAAAAAATCGCAACTTTTAAAATAATCTTAGAAAATCAGCCCCTGAACACACCGCTTCTCGCGCCTCAAACTAATCAAGAATTACTTGAGGTCAACAATTCACGAAGATAGATTGAACAATTTGGCAATTCTTGCTATTGAGCGTGATCTATGTAGGAAACAGAATTTTGATGATATACTGTATGGCTTCGCTATTCGCAAGGCTCGTAAAGTAAAGTTAATTTGATCGTGATTTTGTACTTAGTAAAAAATGAATAAAATGCAAAGACGAATTTATTTTCTAATACAAAATCTTAATTTTCACTTATTATCCTTATCCCTACCCAGACTGGGCCCCGCGCAATCCGTTTCGCATAGAGCCCGGAATTGTTAGGGCCGGCCCTGGGTGGAGTCCTACAACAGATCCTCTTATTTTCTTTAGATGCCAAATTAGTTCCGCGACTCTTGACACAAGATCAAAATAGGCTATTGCATCATGATGATGAACCCTGTTACACCTCCATGAAGATGTGACAGTTTTTAACCGCAGAAAACAATCTAATTGTAATTATTGTTCAACATCCATTATTCACCATAATCGATTCCCAAATGACTTGTCTTATCTGAAAATGAGACTAGTTCTGACACCATAGAAGAAAGTACTGCACCTTGAACACGTACATGGATTTACCAATGATGTATATTTCCAGTCCCCACATGTTCTCAGTAGTCAAAAGGAAGATATATTGGGCAGTTGTAGTTGGAAATGGGTCTCACAATGAGGGAATTGAAAAAGTATTCTTAATGAGCATACATAAGTGTTCCTGAAGGGAGAACGAGGTTAAATAAGGTGGATGAACAAATCCTTGAGAAATTTAATAAGTCGGCACAACACAGCATTTGACACTATTTGTTGTTACAAAATTTCAACTATCTTGAAGTCATCCATGCTCTCTAGCAGTGCAGGTACCACTAAATCACCCCTACAAAGTCTAAGACAGCCATCCTTGAAACTGAACATAGCGATACCTCCCTTTGCCATATTTTTTATGACATAGCATTTTCGTATGAGATTTAGGTTGGGCAACACTTGACATGATGTGCAAGCTGGGACCCAGTACTGTGTAACATTTCGCCCATGGTGTACAAGGATTAAAGTGTTTTTGGAATGTGAATTCTCAGACCAAAGTCAAAGACACTTACTTTTCTATTAGACTCCCCCTTCTGTTGACCAAGAACATTTCCACAATGTCGAAATTTAGTAACAATAACATAACTGTGTTACTTTGTTCCTTCTCTTCAGAGCCAAAGCACACGTTCAAGATGCATGAGTTTCAGTACTGTTACTTTTTAGTTCATTTTAATACAACTTTCCAACTTAAACATCTTTTAAACTTTCTAGTCTCCTAGGATCTCTTATTAATTAATTTTTTTACTTGACCTTGAAATTGTACCATTTGTTCAATTATTTTGTGCAGTAAAAAAATTCCCCCAAAAGCATTGTAGCCATGTATTAAGTTAACTTATTTTGAACTTTTGAATGTCAGAACCAGGTGCTGGCTTCATTTTTACTAAATATTAAAATGGGAATAAAGACACTTAATAAGCTTACTTAAGACACCAAATCCCAACAGTGACATATGATTGATAATAATGTATATGAAAGTTCAAAAATTTCAGATGGTTCAGTAGAAGTGGTTAAAATTTGATTACAAGTTTTAACCAGACATAGATAAAATCAATTTGTATAAAACCATGTACAAAAAATGTCTTCATATTTTGCAAACTATTGTTGTTTGAGCTAATTTATTTTATACACACTTTTATTTTTATAAAATATTCCCTTAGAAATAGGAGAAATGTTACTGTTACATATTCTTAGAGATAAATCTAAGATGTTCACAGGAAAGAAGGTACCGGTACATTTCATCCACATCAAGATAAGCTGTAAAAAACATTTAAATTATAAAGTAGCTAACAAAAAAAACCATTGATATAGCGTAAAAAGTAAAAAATTATATTTTTCTTTATAAATTCATAACAAACTTGTTAATTTTGACATTTTCTCAAATCTGAGTGTAACAATGCAGATTGTGTTTTCTCAACTTCTGTATTTAGAAAAGGCAATATCACCAAGAAAAGCTTCAACAATATCTATAGCTACTGAAAAATTGTTTAGATACATCATTTTAAAAATATAATAAATAATGCATACTTACTTTTACAATATATATTTAAAACAATTGTCTTTATTTTAAAATTTAAAAATATAAAAATCATGATTTGTGGTTCCATGACTATAGGCTCATACAACACTAAAATGTTTTAAAAATTAAATTTCAAGTTATAATTATAAGGTTTTAAGTGGGCCATGTTAAGTTTTCAAAAGCTGACTATGAAATTAAAGAGTTACAGCGATGATGTGACTATTTAGATCAGTGACTCTCAGAGTGGGCTGCTCGGGGTTAGGGGGGGGGGGGGGACTCTCAGAGGAGGCAATGGGGAATTATATTGGAAATAATTATATTTCTTAAATATTAAAATTATAAATTTAAAGAGGATTAGGACCTTTAATTGGTTTTCATTGTCAGTAACAAAGGGAAGGATGATAGAAGTTAGGTGACAACATAAAAACTTTTTTTTAAAAATGGACTTTATAAATGAGCCGAAAATGTATAACCAAAAAAACAGGGTGTTGTCTTCATTGTATGATGTAACATTGCATTGTTGAGTGATAATTTGGAATTCACAACAAACAGATCAGTGAAATATGCATCCTACCAGCTATTATTAGTGAGGTTCTTATTTCATGATTCATGTCATAGACACAAGCCAAGGCTGAGAAATTTGTGGATAAGTTGTAGGGCATAGCAAAATCAAAAGAGCTTGAAACTTGAAATACAACTGAATAAATTGATTTTCAAGAAAATGAATTCTTGCTTGTCACTAATGTACTTTTTGCAAAAGACTAAAGTTTGGATTAAAAAAAAAAAACCTTATGTTTCATATTTTTTTAGCACTTCTTTCAAGTTATGAAAGTTCCATTAAAAAGCATATGAGAGCCATAGTTAGAGTGCCAACAATGACTGACTTTATCCGTTTGTTGCTGCTTTTTCGAGAAGTTAAAAAAAATGTCTTTATTATTCTTTGTGTCTGGTAGTAAACAATGTTAGTGATAGACATTCTATTCTGCAGTGAATTGAATTATACCACACATTCACAATTATTGAGTAATCCTGGCACTCTGGTTTGAGAATATGCAGTATTTCCTGCTTTATAATGACGTTCGTTGGGAGTAGTGCATCTCTTGTTGCTGACTCAAATCAAACGACGATACACATGACATTTCTTACCCTAATCAGAAACATTTACAAATTCAATAACAATGAAGTGGGAGTGAGATATGTCCTTTAAAAGCCACATCTGCCTTCCTTGCTTTGGATTTAGAATTATAACTCAAAGCAAAATATACGACCAAAGCAAGTTAAACTAATTTCCTAGCCCTTTAGAACTAGAACAAGAAGGGAAGAGTAAGATCTAAGATGCCTGATAGTACTTGACAATCATAGGATATGCTAAATAATTTTAGGATTTTCTTTCAATTTTGTAATCGCTCCATTTTATGATTACTACAGTTGTTGAAATAGGGCTTAATCAGCAAAAATGATTTTAAGCCAGTTAAAAAATGGTTATAATAAGGGTTTTGCCTACAGTTAGACATTTATTATCATATTCAACACTGGAATGCTCTGTATTCTATTCTCATCATTATATTTGGCTTATTTGTAAGGTTGTTTATGTGCAGTTTACCTGCTTTGTTGGCAGCAAAGAAATATCAAACAAATATGAACAAAGTCAATGAAGTTTCTAAGTGACTAAAAAACCAGGCCTTGAAAAATAATCACACTTAACGTTACTAAGTGCATGATTCCATCACATTAAGAAAATTAACCAATGATGCTGTTCGTTGTTAGATATCTAAAACTCTTGCTAAATAATGATCCTACTAAGGTATTTCTTGATCAAATGAATTTATATACAAATATAGTAATTCAATTGAAATTTGATTAATTGTTCAATTAAATGTTACAATTTTACATTTCCTTGTGTAATTATCTTCCATAGAGGGTCGGTCACACAAAGTTTATTCTGAGAATGCTTATAATTAGGTTAGAAGAGGGGATCTTAGTAGTTAAGAACTAGGTAATAGGAGGATTGACATGCATTTTAATTTTACTATACACAACAACAAAAAATTGTTATCTGTTGACCTGTTTGAAGTTCAATAATTTGAAATATATTTTTTAAAGTTTTCCTACTCCTCAAGTTACTAACTATGAATTCATTAATAATCTGGGTAGGCCTTTAAATTTTTAATAAATATACATGACCATAATTAAATTGTAAAACAAGCCACAATAATAGATACACAGATATAAATCATCACAGTTATGCTCTATCACACAGGTTACCAATTTTTGAAAAATCCCAACCCCATTTTTAAAAGCAAAGTGGCCCACAACCCCGACACATTAAAAATAATAATAATACGTTACGAGAAACCCAGACCAAAATAAAAGTGGAAATAGGAATTGTTAAACTTAAACATTCATTACAATTTACAACAATTAAAAATGTTTACTTTAAATAAATTGTCACTTTTTCAGCCAGCAACCCCATAGAACAACCCCTCCCCACAACCCCCCCCCCCCCCATTTTTTTAAAATGTGCAGCTTCCAGGTTTTTAAAAGCTGATGCAAGGCATACTATAGCCCTTCAAATAAAAATGCCATTTTGATACAACTTAAGGATGATCATTCCTTATTACCACTGCACATTGAAATGATGGATAAAATATATAATGTTTAAATTTAAACAACAAACTTTATGGTAGTTGATTGAACATTTAAGCAAAATTTAATCATTAGCAGGATTAAAAAATTTATTTTTTTAAAGTGCCAAAAACAGATATCGTATTTATTTTTATTGTAATAAATAATATTTTTCCTCGTGCTGTCAATTTAAAATTTGCACTATGTATATTTATTATTTTTCATTTACATTTTTAGTACCTCAGAGAAAGGAGTCTACTGTGTATGGTTCTACCATACAAAACCCATCCTATTTTTGCTAGGACTTTTCCCATTAATTTGTAGTTTGGTTTCATTAGTGGAGTCTCTCTGATAGTGTGGCATCTGAACACCTGAGTTGTCAGCCACCATATAGCTAGGCCTAACTCCTCCTTTGCCTGGAAAAGTTGGACCCAATCCACCTCCTGCTCCCATTACAGCTGCTTTCTCTAAGGGATACACGTTGCGACCTCCTTGTCTGCAGTGGTCAATAACCTGGACAATATGATTAAAATGCAAAAATTAAAAATTATTTACTAAACTGATTTTTGAGACATGATGCAATAAATATATATTCCGAAACAGTAAACAATTAACTGATTTTTCCTAATGCCTGTCAAAATTTGTTTTATCTGACCTTTCTAGCATATTCCTGAAATTGTAACTCCTCTTTCGCAATGAGTTCAACATTAGCATGATCCAGACCAAGTTGCGCTTTCTTACTGTCTTCTTCTTTGTTGATACGTTCATTCTGGTAGATGCAAAAATTTAAAAACTACTTTGAAAAACAGGTGTTTTTTTGTTCCATGAACCCCAGCAATTTCTGAGCAATGTAATGTATTTGAATCCCTTAATAATACATATTTGTTTGAGATACTGGTAATGAAATATTCCCTAGTCATGAATACTCTGAACCCATTGACTTAGCTTAGTTTACAGAATGTTACGATCCTCACTAACTTT
This sequence comes from Omphiscola glabra, assembly GCA_964017045.1. NCBI lineage: Eukaryota > Metazoa > Mollusca > Gastropoda > Lymnaeidae > Omphiscola > Omphiscola glabra. The sequence goes on along the minus strand of OZ024794.1, from coordinate 37,308,840 downwards.
GTTGACCCTAGTAATACACCCCTGACTATTATTTCAAAAACTGTTATCCCCTGGCTAATTTGGTAAACAATGCTGAAAGGCCCCAAAGCCTATGTGCTATTTCCCCTGATATTTATCAAACAAAGCAATTATTATTGAGTTGAAACCATATAAGGAGCATCAATATTATTATTATTATTATAAGTTTTCTTATATCGCGCAGTACCCCAGACTAGGGCTGGGCTCACCGCGCTGCACATAAAAATATTAGCAAAAGAGACATAATTGTGACAATAAGATAAAATACATTTATGTGATAAACAGCTGTGTTGAGACAAAACAAAAACAAATGCATATTCACCCCACCCACCCCAGAACTTCCAAGAAATGAAGATTTAGCACTACTCCAAACGGATGTGTCTATACTAGTTTAGGGTGGGGGTTAAAATCTTCAATGTACTAGTAGATCAGTCCTTTGCCCATCTAGACCAGTGGTGGCCAACCTAAAAGGCTTTGCAGAACACTTTGATACCCAATAAAACATTTGCAGGCTGCATGTAATTTGCTTATTTTGAAATAAACACCAACTAATGTTGTATAGAAATAGTATTATTAGTACAGTGGTCTTATATGGTGGTACCCCAGCCTAGGGCTGGGCTCACTGCACTGCACATAAAAATATTAATATTAGCAAACAGAATCATGACATTAACTTATTACTTAATTAAAAAAAAATGTGTAAAAAAAAATTACATATTCACCCTACCCACCCCAGAACTATTTACATGTCAAGCCATGGATGGCACCAAGCAGCATTGTTTATCGGTCAGAGGGAGGTGGGAAATATGTATCTCTTCTTAATGAAAGTTAAATAATAAAAAAGGAACAAAACTTAACATTTAAATATATATATCATTTTAACTTTGCTCACGCTTATCTCTTTAAGTTGATTTCTTTTTGAATTGAACTAAGAACTAATAAGTTTATTTGTAAGACATCAAGCATCCCTGGTCCACAATATTATCACAGTGGGGAGCATGCAGCCTGCAAGTATGTCACTCCTGATCTAGTAAAGGGTGAATAACTTTAGTAACACCTTGAAATTTTTCATAGCTAATGTATGATAATGCTCTGATTAGAACCCACATTCTCTATTTTTTTTTTTTTTTTTTAATTAATGTAAGTTAATTTTTAAGTTCATTTTAAATTGTATGTACAGTGTGGTGAGCCCAGCCCTAGGCTATAGAAAACTACCAATAATAATAATAATATATATAGACTCTCCCAAATTATAATACAAAGCTATAATTTATAAAGGAAAACTGCATAGGTTGCAAAGCATAGGCATAGAGAAAGTGCAAAATGTAGAAACAGCCAGTCATTCCACATATATTATACGACTTCATGTGCTTATGTGTTGTTCTCAAGAATTATGTATTTCTTAGATTGCCCACAGCATGTCAATAAAACAAGTCTTCAATAATATGATTCCCAGGGTTTCACTATATTTTTTATAATAGATTCATGTGAATCTTTCCAGATATTCTATTTAATTTAGATTCTGCACACACATTTTTCAAATCTACCCCTATATAAATTACATTTGGATAATCCTTGTTTTTTCTTGATATATGCTCTCTGTACACTTCTATTTTTCAAGCAGATGGTCGTATAGCTCTTAAATATTTCCTTGAGTGTCAACATCATCCTTCTATACCTACTAACACATTTATTTGACTGGCTGAGCTTGTACTTACCCTCAATTCATTTCAGTTTAACAGACAGTTTTTCAACCAAGTTAGTGGATTTGCCATGGGTAGTAAAATCCAGCAATATTGTTTAAATATGGCATAAAGACATTAGGCTTAATTAAAATTGATGACACTTACATACTGATCAACATGGAAATTTCTAAGTGCTTCAGCTTCTTGCTTACGACGGATAGCTTTCTCTACCTCATTCTGGCGAAATAATTCATCAGCAGCCCTGCGCATTTCAAGAAGCTCTAGCTCTTCTCTCCTTTCCCTGTTAACTTTCTCATTTCGGTCTTGAAGCTGAAAATAAATAGTTGTGAAAAAACAATCTTGACTTCGTGGCTATTTTGAGTCAGGAAAGGCAGAGTCTGAAATTAAGCATTTATTATTAATACTTATTTAATTTTCATAAACTATTTTTATGCTGAACTTGTAATTTTGCTTTTGATGAACACATAGTTTTGTTTGGTTAATTTTGTTGTAGTAGTGTGATAGTGGTTGTGGCTACCGGAGGGTAGAGTGAGTGTGTGACACACTTTTAAAATCCTGCTTGCAGCGCCAAAAACTGTAGCAAAGTGGGGTGTTGGTGGTATGATGATGATGAGGCCGTGGCTGACAGTTTTACTAATAAATATACACTAAAGAAATTCAGGTCTTGACGACTATAGCTTTATTTGAACACTAAAGAAAACTGCTGAAGAAAAAAGCCTAAGGAGAAAATCAAAGAAAAAGTCTACTATGAAGAAAAATGCTAAAGAAAAAGTCCTATGTAGAAAAAGTAAAGATTAAGTCCTATGAAGAAAAAGTAAAGAAAAAGGAATTTTACAGAAACATGCACTGTAATGATTGTTTTAACATTTTTGATCAAATTTTTTATTTTTTTAAACAATAGACTTTTGTCATGAAATGCTAAAATGCAAATTTAACGATTTAATATAGAGAAATGTTTATCGACATGTAAAAATTGGACATAATATACATGCGGCCCTCCAATAGCTTTATATTCCTCAATTTGTGCCTACGCACAAAAAGTTTGCCCAATCCTGGTGTAAGGTATAACCCCCATTAGTTAGAGACTTGCATCACTCAATCGCTGTGTCTTCTTAAGACAAAAGCAAATTGCGAAATGTCTAAGAATATTAATACAGCTGGTAATAGTCTCCTAACACATGCACCATTTTCTATGTGAGAATTTAGCACAAGGCAGGGGAGTTAGCCTACTACACATATTTTACGCATATTCTCTGGTTGGATACTGTTGAATCAATAGCTTATAAGCACATTGCAGTATGTGTAACCAGAACGATATAACAGTTGCGTTTTATGCTCAAATACATTGGTATCTAATTCCATTTAAGAATTCAGTGAACGGCTGTATGTTCAACCATCAAAATATCATTGTTACATGTCAAAATGGCAGAGCTAACAAGTGATTTAAACACTGCCTAATTATTAATATAAGTCATGAACAGAAATATTCCATTACTAATAACTAACAATTGCATTCCAAAAACACAGAAATAAAAAGGCGTATTTGCTTCTACTTACAGTGTACTAATGGGCCACTGTGAACACTGACACACTTCAGGGATGCGGTTAAAACCTCGAATATAAAAACTCCTTAATGTGCCTGCCCTAAATAGTCATGCGTGAACAGGCTAGAAAGCCTGTACGTCATGCCCAGACTAAGACGGTCCACTATTTGTCTTCTGGCAGATTTTATGCGGTAAAATGACAAACCGTGGGGACTACAACCCGAGTAAAAGTTAACATTTCGGACCAAATCCCTAAAGACTTAAAGTGTCCTTTTCAGTTTTGTCTCGGCTATCTAAGATATATATTCTTATATTTCTTTGAGTTAAATGGTTTTTGAGATATTTAAATAAAACGGGTTGGGACCCCCTGAATGAATGTGAAAACTCCCTTAATTACTTAATATTAAAATATCCTATAAAAATGCAGACTTGTAAGTATAATCAGGTATAGTGAATAAAATCCCCTTTCCAACTAGATATAATCCAAAGCATGATACACTAGGGTTCCCGAGAAATAAATTATTAAACTTATAACTAAAGCACACCTAGTGGTTCCCAATATTTAAGTATTCTAATTCTACGCGATGGTCATACTGAATGGGGTGAAATTGACCAGAGGTCAACATTCCGATCCCACGTTGGGCGAGGTCAAATTTCAATACAGTGTTGGTGTAGGGCGCGAACACTGTTTCGTTAAAAAAACAGGGCCTTCACTGCCACATCTTGATGTCCTGTGTTCAATAGATATTTGTTTATCAGCATATTTTGGGTAAAATTTACTCCTTTAAACATTTATACATGTATTATGTTCTTTACAAACCTGCTTATTTCTGTGCTCAGCTTGAAGTTTTATTTCTTTCAGCAATTTTTCTTCTTTTGCTCTTTCTTCTTCAACTCTCTTGATCTCTGCTTCTTCAGCTGCACGAACAATCCTAGTATCTTCATCACTTATCTTTTGTTTCATCTGAACAGATAATTTATTGCGGATTTTGTCCAACTGGGCTTGTTTTTCACTGAAAATAAAATGTAGAAGTCAGGAATAAGTATTAAAAAAATGTATTTTATGAAATTAGAAAATTAAAAAAATAATAAAATGACAGAAAGTTAAATCCACAATACTTTTGAATTTCTTGCTCTTTCTGGGCTCGTAATTGCATCATTTTCCTTTTTGCTGCTGCAAAAACTCTGCATTCTTCATCTTCTTCCTGATAGCAAATAAAATTAAGACTAATTTATGGGGGAATTAAAATAGAAACACAGTTTTTAGAAAAAAACATGTAAAGTAATTGCAAAAGAACTTATTACAGTAAGGACCTAAATCATAATCAATTTGAGGTTTTATTATAAAAACTATTACTAATAATGGCAAAGTGAACTTCATGGAAATGCATTCATAGATGAATTTTCTGTTATATTAAAAAACAACCTCTTCCTGCTTTTCTTGTAAAACTTTCATTTTTTCAACATCTTGAATTTGCTTCATGTTTTCATTGAGCATTGCCAATCTTTCTTCTCTTCTTATATTCTCAAGCCTCTCCTTCTCAATCTGGAATTGCACAGCCAACTTTTTCAATTCCTCAGCTTCTCTGAGTTCATCTAACTTCTGTTTCTCTGCACTGTTCATGTGTTCATTTATTCTGGAGAATGGATATTACAGAACCTTTTAAAAAAATCACTCTTAATAAATAACATGCTAATGGCTTAATTAAAATATTAAAACCTTTACAGTAAATTTCTAAAAAATTATGCCAGTAAAAGAGATGCCAGTGAATGTACGTCAAATATGTGTAATAGGCTAACTCTCCTGCCGTGTGCTAAATTCTCACATTGGAACTGGTGCATGTGTTAGGATAATAGTACATTAATTAGACATTTTACAATTTGCTTTTGTCTTAAAAAGACACAGCGATTAATAGATACACATACCAAACTAGCAGTGGGCATACTTTATACCATTGTATTAACTGTCCTGCTATGGGTGAATCTTACATAGACATCATACATGGATGGCATACCATAATAATTTCTAGACCTGTATGTTAGCCCTCACATCTCACACTGGTTCTGAATGTAAGATGGCGTACGAGCTACAAATTAAATACTGCCACAGGATTGCTTTTATAGTTATTAAACATTATTAAAACAGTATAATTTTCAAGGTCCCTTTGTATAACATGTACGTATACTCCATTCTTAGTTAAGTATATTTTGTCGCCATTTATAATTATGGCGCTATTTACCATGTTTATTATTAGCTGTGTTATTCAATGTTAGTCAGGACCTTGTTAACCTGTACTATTTGTTTCTTTTCAGTTATTGTCCTTTTTCTTTAGCCTTTTCTTTTTCTTTTTTAGTTTTTCTTAGATTTTTCTTCAGCATTTGTCGTTAGTGTGCAAAATAACGCTATAGTCCTCAAGACCTGAATTTTTTGAGTGTATATTAGTAAAACTGTCAGCCATGGCCTCATCATCATCATGCCACCAACACCCCACTTTGCTACAATTTTTTGGCGCTGCTAGCAGGGTTTTAATAGTGTGTCACACACACACTCCATCCTCTGGTAGCCACAACCATTACCTCATCACACTACTACATAACAAACAAAATACAAATTTAGTCTTGCAACTAATGCCATCATTTTTAAACATAAACAAATTGCTGAATTTAAATAAAATTTTGCAATATCCATAATATAAGTGTTCAATACTTATACAATATAAAAACATAAATTAAAAATATGTTAATAAACAACTTACTGTGCTATTTGGAATTGTTTAGTTCTACTTGCAGCTTGCAAACGAGCTCTGGCTTTTTCTTGGTCAGACTGAATTGTCATCTCATACAACTCTCTGTCTATTTTTTGGTATTCCTTGTCCTGGTCTCCCATTGCCTGCTCCTTAAGTCTTTTTAATTCAAGCTGTGCTTCCCGCTCTTTCAAGACTTCAGTTAGGGTCAGTGCACTCTAATAAGCACATTTGAAATTAACTTTGTAAACATATTAAAAATTAATTCAAAAATATTAAGTACCATTAATTAACAATCAAAGTAAATGACTGTCATTGACCTTTCTTCTTTTTTCTCAGCTTCTATCATTTTTGTATTTCAAATTAGGCGAAATTTAGAGAATATATTTGTGACTCAAAAAACTGCATTTTCAGTTTTTGACAGTACCAATATCTGCAACCCTGATTATTTACTGCATATACCTAGCTTACCTTTGTAAAGCCAACAGTTTGAGACTGTCTATAAATGTTATACTAAGTATCTTTGTGTTTTGCTAGGCACTTCATGTAGGATTAATTACTCACATGAAAGGCCTTAACTCGGTCAGTCTGATAATATTGTTGTGTCTTTGCTTTCTCAATTGCCTCCCTTCGCTGTTGTGCTTGGTATTTAGCTTCTTCTATATCAATTTGCTTGCGTTCATCTTCTTCTTTTTCTTCTCTAATGTTTCTTGCTTCAAGCTTTCTTTGCCTTTGACCCTAAATAAGTAAGAAGGCCATTAAAACATTTATATTTTCAATTTAAAAAAAAAAATACTTGTATAATTCTTAATTATAACATTAAATGCAGTTTAAAGTAGTCATAAATATCAGTGCTTACTGCTAAAGTATTAGCCCAGTTTTTTATCAATTCCTTTGATCTTTTTCTCTGCTCATCCCTTTCCTCTCTGATCTTGTGCACCATTTCATCTTGGATTTGTTTCCGATTGAGTTCTTGTTCGATCCTATCCCAGTCTTGTTTGGTCAACACTGCTACCTGCCTTAGGTCTGTTCCATCGGGTAACACCATTCCAGCATGATGAGCATTAGAATTCACAGGGATTTTTTTCCCAGAATCAGCTTATGATGATTATAAATGTATAAAAAATCATATCAGATTATTAATAGTTAACTTAAGGATTTTATCCTTACTATTTAAAGTTAATCTGGTAATGGTACTCAATGTTAACGTTTGCCTATTCACCATACAATAAGTAGTAAAATACTGATTTTAAACATGGGTGGCTTGATATGGCCCGCCACATGAAATAAATATTGGCAATTGTGGCCTGTTAGATGTATCAAAAATGAACTTATTTCTTCCCTCAATTAGTGATTATTTTCATTCTTGGCAAAACACACATTTGAAATAATCATAGGGATGTATACTGACCCCTCTTTTAACTGTTTTTTTTTTAAAAATTAGATTTGAATTTAAAGTAGTCTTAGAAAAAAAAATTGTAAAAAATTATTTAGTAACTGCTAAAATTAAAGGATTTATAATTATAAACACAGGGTGGGAACTAAATTTCCATAAACATTTATTTATTTGTTTGTCGGTTATGCATAGAGTGATGCAAAAGTAAATTCATGTTTGTGCCAAAAATTTTGAATTCAGCCCCCTTCTGGACCCCCACCCCACCCCACTTTTCACTCATGATACTTGGGTGGCGCTCTACACCCCATTTTCGTTAATTAAAGTGGCAATGACAGGCACATTTTTATCTACAACAGAGAATTGCATATTAATATTTTAAAGTTATATTTCAATTAAAATTTTTACACTTTATTTATGTGAGGTGGAGATATGTACTTTCGTGCGCATAAATAATAAATAAATTATTATGTCGACATTTATTTGGTATTTATTTCAATGACATGCTGCCTGTGAAGAGTTTACCAGCGATCGAAGTGGCAATGAAGCCATTTGGGTGTTAGCAACAACTGACTTAAAAGAGACAATGTGCTTTATAAGGCCTAGTGGTAAATTGAGCTCTGCCAAATAGGGCTACATTATTGCTGTATAATTTTGATGCATTTATTTGGGTACAAATGCATTTTGTAGTTGCAGGAGAGAATTTGTGGATATAAGTTGAAAATACTTATAAACATATATATCTATATCTATATGTGGTAGTGTAGGCCCCATTTTTTGGATCGCGCCCAACACCAACACTGCATTGAAATTTGACCTCGCCCAACAGGGGATCGGAATGTTGAGCTCCGGTCAATTTCAACCCATGCAGGCTGACCGGCGCTCTTCCCCATCGCGTAGAATTAGAATACTTAAATAGTGGGAACCACTATGTGTGCTTTAGTACTAAGTTAAATAATTTATATCTCGGGAACCATAGTGAATTTAATTATAAATTATATCTAGTTGGGAAGGGGAGTTTATTCGCTATACTTTAGTATATTTACAAGTCTCCAACGTCATAGGTATTTTAATTGTAAGTAATTAAGAGAGTTTTCACATTCATTTATGGGGGGGGGGGGGTGTCCCAACCTGTTTTATTTAAATATCTCAAAAAGTATATAACTCATAGAAATATAAAAATGTATCTTAGATAGCGGGGACAAAACTAAGAAGGACACATTTAATTAATTAGGGATTGGATCCGGGATATCCACTTTAATTTGGGTTGTAGTCTCCAGGGTTTGTCAGTTTACCACAGAAAATCTGTCAGAAGACAAGTTTTGGACACTTGAAGTCAGGGCGTGACGTCAGGTTTTCGGGTACGTCCGCGCACGACTATTTAAGGCGGGCACATTTGGGAGATTTTTTATTCGAGGTTGGAACCGCATCCCTGAAGTGTGTCAGTGTTCACAGCGGCCCATTTGGACGCTCTGTAAGTAGAAGCAAATACGCCTTTTTTTATTTCTGTGCTTGTAGACTGCATTACTTGTTCGGTGTTAGTAATGGAATATTTCTGTTCATGACTTATATTAGGCAGTGTTTTAATCAGTTGCTAGCATGACTTATATTAGGCAGTGTTTTAATCACTTGTTAGCTCCGTCAATTTGACGTGTAACCAAAATCCATGAATTATGAAATGGAATTAGATACCAGTGCCTGTGAGCATAACACGCAACCGTTATATCGCTCTGGTCACACATACTGCAATGTGCTTTAAAGCTATTGATACAACAGTATACGACCATCGAATATACGTACAACGGGTGAAGTAGACTACCTCCCCTGCCCTGTGCTATATTCTCAAATAGAAATAGTGCATGTGTTAGGAGACTATTATTACCAGCTGTATTAATATGCTTAGACATTCCGCAATTTGCTTTTGTCTTAAAATGACACAGCAATTGAGTGATGCATGTATCTAACCAATGGTGGTTATACCTTACACCATTATATTACCTGTCCTGCTATGGGTGCATCTTACATAGACCCCTTACATGGATGACAGTACCCCAGTTAGACCTCTATGCTAGCCCTCACATCTCACACTGGTCCTTTATGTAACACAGTGTACGTGCTACAAGTTAGAACACTGCCACGTGATTTCCTTTTATAGTAATGAAACATTATCAAAACAATATAATTTTAATTGCCAATTGTTTACCATGTAAGCATACTCTATTTTTTTAGTTAAGTATATTTTGTAACACCCTGCATTTACAGGGTTAGTTAATATGCTTATTTGTTCTCTGTGTTATTTATTATTAGTCAGGACATTTTTGACCTGTATTATTTGTTTCTTTGCAGGTATTGTCCCTTTCCTGCAAGTTTCCTTTTATTTCCTTTTCGGGACCTTTCCTTTACTTCTCTTTGTTAGTTTCCAAATAAAAGCTATAGTCCTCAGACCTGCATTTTCTTAGTTTGTTTTAGTAAAACTGTCAGCCATCAGTATCATCACACACCTCCACCCAGCTACATATACCATACATTTAAATATAATTATAAGCCTAGATACATAAAACTTAATTATGTAATGGGGACCATCCATAAATGACGTCAAAAATGTTCAGCAGGAGGGGGGTGTCACATTTTTGTGATAATGTGTGATGAGGGGGTATGTAAGCAATGCGACATCACATTACAAGTGGAACATTATTATTATTGGAAAAAATGCACTTAATAAAATAAAATTATAATTATGTTCATTTTAATATACAATCCCTGAGAGAATCGGTACAGGTATGCGAGGTCCAGAAAATGGCATCTGATCAAGTTACAGGACGCCACAGAGGAGGAGAAGCAGGGAGTAGAGACATTGGCAGTTGTGAGATTTTATGTCTCAAGGTGGAGACATGAGTGCTAGAATTAGGGCTACCATGTGAATTGGGATGGAACTAAAAATGTTTGAACAAGGGGTGATCTTAGTAAATATTCTAGGACAGGTATTCTTAACCAATTCGCAGCATTGCATCCCCCTTCAATTTCAAAACATTTTCAGCACATACATTTTATTGTAATAAAAAAATTTACATGATAATAATTAAATAATTTAGCTATTTTCATTTTATTTCTCTAATTAACTATCTAGAAACAATATAAATATTACTGATACAAGTAAGGCACAAACAAAATTAACCACAAAAACATTTACTGCTGCTCATCAAAATGTATAAGGACCGATTTTTTTATTTTAATGCACCAACAACTTGGAATGGCAGCAAATACAATTTTCTGGGTCTTTGGCACCTCAGAGTTCTGTTCTAGAGCCTAGGGGAAATTTTTTCCCAGGTGCAGTTATTTTATGTCCACTGATAGTTAATTGTTTTAAGGGTTTATAAAGGACAGTAGTGGAAAGAGGGTTTTTTATGTGGGCTGGAAGCAGAGGATTGTGACTTTATAATTGAGGGGGGTGTAACTTTTTGTGATGGTGGGGGTGGGGGGGGGGGTAAAAAGTCAGCTACATTGCTTGACATCATTTATGGATAGCCGCAAAAGAATGAGTTTGAAAATTTTAATGAAAAATTATTATATAGTACATAAAAAAACAATAGATCTGTTATTAAGATATTTCCATTTTGCTTCTTGAATTTAATTTCAATAACCAGTTTGCCAAAATCAACACAAAATTCGTTTTTGCTTCTGGCAACCAGTATTCCCACCACTGTAAATCTATAGTTGCCTATATTTTATTATGGCATTCAGCTTCTAATTTTTAAAAATCAACTAGGCCAACATATCACTATTTCAATTATTACTGTCTAGCCATGGTCTATTGTGTATGACTATGTTTTGGATTGAATTTGAAACTCTGTGAATCCTTTCTTTTTAGAGCATGCTTTGTGAAGCTGTGGGCCCATGCTCCAATCAAATTAGTGCATTATGGCATGGGGAATCAAAGTAAAGGGTATTTAAAATGCAGTCTGTTCATTAATTAGGACATTTTCATTTAGGGGCCTTGTTAGGAAATTTTTTTTTATATCTGTTACAGCTAATGTTCTGTTTGGACAAAATTTAATATTTAAAATATAAGCTTGGGCAATAGAATATAATATAGGCCAGACCCTTTTAAGTTAGTAGATCATAATAGATAATGTAAATAAGAAGCCAATTAAGTTACTGGTATTGTTAATAATTAATTTAGTTAAGTTACTGATAATTAAATAGTAATTAATAGTATATTGATTTTTAAGTTTGCAGTATATAATATTAGTCTTTAAAGTAGAAGGTTAGAGGTTTGAGTTTGATCTTAATCATATAAATTATATTATATCATGATATAATTATAATGAAAGGTAAAAATAACACTTTTTGGTTTTTACAAAGCCAAAGGAAAGGTCTGTAATTGTCCAGTTTAGGTGTCCAAATTCAAATGTATGATATTCAGTTTGAATGTAAACACTAGACAACTTCCAAATTAAATTGTCAGAATGTGTCAGGGAAATGACAATTACAGACGTTGCTGTTGCCTAAATGCAAACAGCGGCAGTGCAGATGATAAGAGATGGAAGTGCAATGACTGTGATTTCAGAAAGTCTATAAGAAACAGTTGCTTCTTCAGCTGCAGTCACCTGTCCTTTCATTGACCTAAATGATCCTGAGGTCCACACACAGACAGTGGAGAATATGTGGATGAGGGCAAACAGAAAGCTGTTGGCCAGTTCAGAAGCTCAAGGTAACTGTTTTCATTATATATTATATATAATATATATTAATTAAGATAACTGAATTAAATCTTTTGGAACAAGTTCAAGAATGGTGACATGCTCCGTTATTTCTTGGCTTTGGTTGCTGAAAAAATCAGTATTGACTTTCATATTGTTTTTTGCTTAAATAAAGCACTATTCCTAACTTTTTACCCAGTATCGCCTGTGGTAGTCTCAAAAAGTAAAACTTGTCACAACTCAAAACTTTCATTATTTCTTTATTTTATAATTAATTTTGGCCATTTTTCTTTGTTTTTTTTTTCATTTTCCTAGTTTTCAGGGTCAAAACCCAGCAGGGAGAAGGTAAAAAAGCTGGTTTCGATAGGGTCAAAACCCAGATTAGGCTTAGGGAGAGGGTCAAAACCCTGGTTAGGGATGAATTTAGGGTTCAGGTTAGGTTTAGGCATAGCTTTAGGGTTCAGGTTAGATTTTGGGATAAATTTAGGGATAAATTTAGGGTTCAGGGTAGGTTTAAGGATACATTTAGGTAACTTTTTTCATTATTTTTTAACTTTTTATTTTAATTTTAGCAAACGTGAGTTGGCTAATGTGCTGTTGTGGTCCCCTTATTGGGAGTCACTTCCCTTTGTTTATGATAGATTTAGGGTTCGGGTTAGGGTGAGCGACAGAGGGACCAGTAGCGTTCAATAACCCGTGAGTTATTTTATTTTTGCACGATCGCCATCTTGGTTACCCCGACTCGTGAACGGCCATGGTAAAAAACGCGGTGACATCTTTCAGCATTTACCCTATAGCCTATAGACTATCTATAGATAGACACTTGGTAGTAGTAGCATATTTAGTATTATCCCATTCAGTTAAATAGTTATAAGTCTCTTAAAACTTAACTTTAGACTATCACTATCAGTATCAAATACCAGACTCTAGTTCTAGTCTCTAGTCCTAGTAAAGACGTAAAGTCGTCGTAAAGTACAATGAATCCTTGATGAATGAATTGAATAGTGAATAGAAAGATTTAGAAACTAATGAAACTGCCTTATAAAAGTCGAGACAATAACAATATAAAATGTTAAAGGTATTACCTCTTGGCTGCCCCTTTCGTCGACCATGCATGACAGTTGCCATTTTAGATCAACACAAGTAAGCTCAACACTTACTCGTCTATAGCTATCACAACATCCACTTGCCTGCGAATGCCGCTGTACCGTAACCAGGCAAACAAACAAGTTACTAGTACGCGACTTCCGGCAATGGGAAATAACTTTAAATTCAAACTACTTGATGTATTACAACTACGACTACAACACTACACTACACAAGCTATATCAACGTTCAAACATATATCATAATATAGGCCTAATTGGTCTAAATCCAACCTGTCATATTGAAAATAAGGAAAGGAATAAACTTCATTAAAGATTTGGGTAATTTCGAATAGATCGTACTGCGTTTTTTTACCATGGCCGCCAACTTGATTGCCATAAAATTTCCTAAAATGTATTGTATACCTAAACTAAGCCTAACCTGAACCCTAAATCTATCCCTAAACCTAACCTGAACCCTAAATCTATCCCTTAACCTAACCTAATGATCTATCTTAATTAGCCAAGATGTGTACTAAGGCTGAGGTGTGTGATGGAATCATTATTATTGCTACAAGTTATAGTAATATTAGTAATAAGTAATATAATTATAAGATTATTGGGCTAATGTGCTGTTGTGGTCCCCTTATTGGGAGTCACTTCCCTTTGTTTATGATAGATTTAGGGTTCGGGTTAGGGTAAGCGACAGAGGGACCAGTAGCGTGCAATAACCGATTATTGCCATTGCTCGCCAAACATTGGTAATTGGCGATGGTGACGGCAATGCATGAATATGAACTTTCCATCTTAGTATTCTTAGTATTAGCATCTACTAAAGTGTAAAGTCTAAATACTTAAAATTAAAGTTACTTTACAAAACATGAACTCGAGTAACGGACATTTAAGAAAGTTAGAAAGCCTTCCAATTTTTACTACAACCCTTCCCCCCATGATATGTCACTGCACACTTTCACGCCCATGAACAAGTATATTAATATTCTGATGTCCCAACCACGTTTAAACCAAATATTTATTACACCATGCCATATTTAAATTGAGATGATTTCATTTTCAAAAAAAGAAATATTACGCACCAAATGCAGTTGGATTATTTAAAAAAAGTCATTTAGTGAAGTTATCGGGAATTATATTTTGCGCTCTATTGAACTCACCATTAAACCATAGTTTCTTTCATACAGAATTATATGTAATATAATTCATTTTATTAATTATTTTACAAACCAATGATTTATTTAGCAAGCGCACACCATAACTAACTACGCCATCACTGCTGCTCCTGCTAAAACATAATGACATTAACAACGCCATTTCCCATACCCAAGTATGGGTCACAAAATACAAAGTATATAGCCAATATAGCAAAAGCTATGAAAATACTCTCAGTTCCAAATCCGCTGATTAGGAAGTAGCCAGCTTGCTAGGAAGCAGTCGGAAATGGAAGCAGTCTACCAGAAGGGTAGTAAGAGATATGGGGAGGGTAGGGGGGTTAAGGGCAGTTTGAATGCAGACAAAGGGATGTAAATTAAAAGGTGTTGCGGACGTCCGCAAGCTAGTGTTGTATCTTTTATTAAAAAAATATTTATTTGCAGATTTATGTCCCCTGCAAGTATTTGTTTATGGCTGATTTAGTTGCAAAATTTAGAAAAAAAATATAAACATAAACCACAAAATTTAAACAATACCAGCTTTTTTATATTAGTATTAGGGGCCATCCTTATATTTTAAAAGCAAAAAAGTCATATATCAAACCTCCTCCCCCTTTATGCATCTTTCCTTTTTGAGCACTCCTTTTTTGCACGCACAATGAGCTCTCAGCCTCACCATAATATTTATTCATAAATTACGTGAAATACAATTAAATGAAGTCAATTCAACATATTCCAGTGTTTCCTAACTTGTAGTGTACCCTCACATGGAGACAATTTGTAGATTATAGAAGGAAATATAAAAGTCTGTAGGTAGGTACTATGATATTTACTCGTGTATATTTTCTGCGCATGTCGAAAAATGATGCAAAAACATTTGTAGCAATATAACATTCGACTCGGCCATGTTCTCTTTTTTTGCGCTTTATGTCCCAGTTTTCTAATAAATTATTTTTTCATCAGTGACGTAGAGCACACATTTTTCCAAACTTGATACAGTAGAACCCGGTTATGTCGACGACCACAGGGTATGCCAAAAGGCGTCGAGATAACCGAGGATCGAGATAAACGAAAACTAATATGGCGGCAATATATTAACATGTGCTTGAAATGTCTTTATATACATGATGTGCGTTAATAAATGAGAATGTACATGCACGTGATTTTGGAGTTTTTTTTTACACAACAGCGTTGCCGTTATTTGTTTGATGAAGTGATCGGCATGCTATAAAAATGTACATACATGTTTGCTAACAACATGTTTGCAGTTATCGTATGCCTGTATACTCAGTCGCATAGCGAGGGGGGGCAAGGGGGCATCATGCCCCGGGCTCTACTCACAAAGGGGCGCCAAATAGTATATTTTACATATAATATTGTATGGTTTTCGAATAGAGGGGGGGGGGGCTAAAAAGGTATTGTGCCCCAGGCGCGAGTTAAGCTCGCTACGCCACTGCGTATACTATTGCTTTGTGTTTTCATAAAGAGATCGCTGTAGTGGTAATATTTAACATGACATAGTATTAATACTGCTTCATTCATTCCCAAATGGGAATAACTTTAATTAGTTAATAATGGTAATTTAAAAAAAAAAAAAGTTATGCATTTAAGACTAGAAGTAGAAGGTTTATGAAAATGAAAAGTCAGTTGTCAAACCTTCCCCCCACCCCCTTCTCTTCTCAATTTAATTTAAAGAGGTTTTCATTTATGTTTCTATTTAAAAATCGAAGGAACACTAATCAATTAATGAATGGGAACCAGTTTTACAATATCATTATAATAATTATTACCACCAAATAAATTAAAGTAAGAGTTTAACCCTTTTTGCTGCAACTGGGTATTATACATCCGGACACAGACTGTGATTGCTGATATCTCGAGTCTCCTTTTAATAATCTTTCTCATACTCTACCTAATCCACAAGGTAGATGGAATGAACACTTTGGTGAATGCATTTGTATAAAGCATGCCAAAGTGACTTATTTTTTGGGGCCTAATCTTTTTTTCTACAGTCCCTAGAATTGGGTGTTACACACCTGTGCATAATTTAATAGAAGAAAAAACCTTCTAAACTGGCTTGTGAACTTTTTTTTTTTTTGGTGGTTGCTTGTTGATTATTTGAGTCTGTGTCATTCATAACATAATAACATGTATTCCACTTGAAAAACCATTTCAAAACAGAACAGTCACATGCACACATGAAAAAAAAGGGCTTTGTAGCTCAGCTTGCACAGTTTTTACATAAAAGAACAGAATGTTTCTATGCAAATATGTCTAATAAACTTGCTGAGTAGAAGTGGTTTGGGCAGCTGTTTGAAGTGTTTGTAAAGATTTCAAAACACTGGCAATGTTCTGCCTCACAATATCTTAATGAGTCGCGATGGATTGCCTCTACTTGGGGAAAGGTGAGATGGTGAGTTGGTCGGATATTTATATTTAAATGCCACTCTTGCTGCAATTATTGCCAAGTCAACAATGTTGAAAAACAAAACCAAAGGCCATCTTTTGCGTTTAGTTTTTTGGTCCATGGCGAATATGCCTCCTTTCATTTTGTTGTTATAGAGCACAATCTCTGATTTTTTGTGTTCAGTTTCAATTTCTATATCTGGATGATTGTGTACTGTGTTCAGGAGCAATACATTTTTCTGCTTCAACCTCTGGTATTTGACAAGGTTGTTTCTAGTCTGAACAAAAACACTGATTTGTTTAGGGGCAGAGCCTTGTTTTGCTTGAACCCCTTGGGTAGGAACATCTTATTCCGTTTTACTGTTCCATTTAGGGTGAGACTGTTCTAGTTCTTGCCCATTGGTTCTGCAAGTTATAGGGGAATGACATAATATTATGTTCTGAAATCGCAGCCACTTCCACGGAAGTCAATTGTGAGAGAAATTACAGTCTCTGGGGATATTCCAACATTTCTCTTTGCTGGCAGGACTCTTGCAATTTCTTGGCCAAGATATGGGCAGCCTCTCAGATGATAGTTCGAAGACATTTGCAGGTCCAGAAGATTTTTATTACATATTTGTCGGGCTTGCTTGGCAATATTGAACATATCTGCACCGACCTCTGAAACCAACCAGTTGCTCACCTACTGTGATGTTCTCTCCAGGAATATAATACGCCAAATTACTCAGGAATGCTTCTCATACATCTCTTATGGGATCAAAGATGTTTAGAGCCAGATAGTATTGATCTAGTATCCTTGTGGTCAAAGCAAAAAAGAATCAGAAGTTTGCTGAATCTCTATGCAATCAGTCAAGGGGGTTTGGTTTCAAGGCAACTAAATTATGCCACATTGTAAAAAAAGAAAATAACATAAAGAGAACCATTTACTGTGATATAAGACTATGGGTGTGAGCCACCCAGTTGCCAGGAATCTTCATAAACACTTTTCCCCATTATAATACGTGTATGGGTGTGCTACACCCAGTCACTAGAGACAGGTATAGAATATGTTGTGGCGGAAATAGGTTAAGTAATTTTAATTCTTGTAGTCCGGTGAATTTTGGACTTGTTTTTTGTTCATTGATCTATATAAATAATTATATGAATAGGCCTAGTTATTACCAGCATTTATTAATTATAATTAAAGGAATAATAATAATAACAAAAAAGCAGTGCAATTACTATTAATAATACTATTATTAATTATTATCAAGCGTACTGATATACTGCTAAGTCCAAGTTTTATCTTAATAATAAATATTTTTGTGAAAATTGCATCACACTATGACTATTGACTTTTTAAAAATTAGATAACATTAGCCAATAACATTTTTATTAAAAGATTTCAAATAAATAAATAAAAAGGTTTCAAAGAAATAAATAAACATCATCATAGTAAGTAATTATATTTGTATTATTTACATCACATAGTCATAGGAAAACAAATATTTAATATCGGTATTTGGACTAAAATTAAAAAAAAGATTAACACAAAACTTGAATGACTTGATATTGATAAGAAACTAGAAATTATATAGATTCAGGATTATGATTG
This sequence comes from Omphiscola glabra, assembly GCA_964017045.1. Taxonomy (NCBI): domain Eukaryota; kingdom Metazoa; phylum Mollusca; class Gastropoda; family Lymnaeidae; genus Omphiscola; species Omphiscola glabra. The sequence continues at coordinate 37,290,484 of OZ024794.1, read as the reverse complement.
GGTGGAGCCAGAATGAGCCCTCAAAATATAGAAAAGAGATGGTATTTCTAGGCTTCTTTTGGGTGCAAGAGAAAATTTTAATTTTTGTTTGCAGAACTTGGAATTCCTTCCATTGCCAAATGAGGCATATTTGAAAATAGATGGCGAAGACAAAGTTTATGAAGAAGAGGTTGTAGGATTCATCAACAAGATGAAGTCTGTAGAGCAGTCTACCCAGAAAATGACAGGCAGAATATCCTCATTACCTTTTAATCACATACTGATATCCTTTCACTCTTATTTAATATTAGTCGTATTGGAGATTTAATTTTTGTATATAATTTCATGCATTCAATTTTATTTTTTAAAAAGGCTTCTTCTTTCCTTTTATAAATATTAGCATTGGTTTAAAATTTAATTTACAATAACATGTTGTTTTTTTTTTTGCCTCTAAAACTAATAATTTTTCCTGTTCTTTTCAGGATTTTTAAAACTACCCTCAAATAAAATTATTAAAAATAAAAAGTCTTCATGTCATATAAAAGTGTTGTTGCTCATTGTGTTGCATATTGCTTTGAGAATATCTCCTAAACATTTGGTAATATTATCTTTTAAAATAAAAAAGTTGTGGGCAAAATAAGGCAGAAATTTGGAAAGTTGGTCACGTTTTTGCAGTTAAATGCAAAGATAAATAAAGGGCTTTAAACAATTCACAAAAAAATAACTCTAATAATTCCATTGCTTTTGGATATAAGAATTGTATTTGTTTCAAAATGTGAAGGCGAAGGGGGAAAAAAAGGGTTAAAAATGTAACCACTATTATTATTATATTTTTTCAAAAAACAAACATATTTTATTTGTTAGTTCCTACAATTGTGAATCTTAAAGCCTTAATGGCAGTACAATTGAATTTTTTTCATTTTGAAAAAAAAGCATTAAAGACTGCCCCCCCCCCCCCCCTCAAACTTGGGTAAGGGAGCATTAAAATTAAAACGATTTAGGGGGGATCAAGGTGTGTATGAGTGAAAAAAACAACTTGGGAAGCACTGCCCTAATCTTGTTATAATTTGTGTCATGGGTTGCCCCTTTTTCTTTCACCAATGCTGCTGTTTGGTTCAGCCCACGAAATGATCATGTAACAAATTAGGCATACCAAAGCAGCAGCTGATAAATACAAATGATAGCGGGAATTTCTTTTAAGACTTTAAAAGAATTAATATTATGGATTTCACAAATTTTTAGATGACATTTGGCTTTATTAGAAACATTACAGATGGTCAGAATTTCAGGATAATTATTAAATGTACATACTTTTTTGCAGAAATCCTCCCCCTACCCGCATTATTACGCATAATCTTCAATCAACAGCTTCCTCCTACCCCATAATGCTTACATAATCAATGGATCTACGAATATAATAGTTGCTGTTTATAATCGTTATACTTCCTGGCAGTGCCGGCACCTGGGGCGCGCAGTAAATATTTAAATTTCCTTAGTTTATTAGTAACGTAGAAAAACTGAACAGTACATACCAATACATCAGAACAGAGTAAATGCATTGAAGATTACAAAATTCACCATGGTGCAAAAATGATATTACAGTCGAACCCGCTAATCTCGACCTCGGTTAAATCGTTATACTTCCTGGCAGTGCCGGCACCTGGGGCGCACAGTAAATATTTAAATTCCCTTAGTTTATTAGTAACGTAGAAAAACTGAACAGTCTAAATTAATGTGCATGTTAAATGCGTATGGTTAGCTACATGTATAGCATCATAAGACGTGCTTCATAGCCTGCGTCGTAATCCGAAATAGAGCGGAGCCATTCAGGGACAGGAAAGGGGGCACCGAAGGTTGCTTCGCACAGAGCGAAAGTTTACCTAAGGTCGGCGTTGTTCCTGGTATTTAGCACTGTAAATTTCCATATGCTCCTATGGATGTCCACAATGGGGTTGGTCCACTTTCTGGCAAGTGCAGACAAGTTTTGTTAGATGAAAATTAAAAAACAACAACATGCATTTAAGATAAAACCATTGTTTAGACTTCAGTAAACACTTATTACTGTGAGTTTGCACCAGATCCGCCAGATGTCATGTCCTAGCATTATATTTGTTAACTTTGTGGCCCCCCCCTGTATGGAAACACCGCTCTAAGCTATAGACTTTATGGTCTGGTCTCTGAGAATTTGGTGGAGGTCCACGGGGGGGGGGGGGGAAGTGTAGAAAGGGGGAATGGCATCCTGAGTTTATCCACAGGGTGACACCAACCCTAGTGAAGACAGTGCTGTGTCATAATTTTTAAGGGGGTTTAACTGTGTATTCTCTAATGCAAGGCATTTCCAGCATTTCCCTCACTTAACACTAGTTCCAGACATAAAATGTTTGACAATAAAAGCAGAGAAAAGCAACAAATATGGTTTAAAAGAACTTACTACTACATCATAAACAAAAGGAGTATATTAAACAAAGTGATCCTGGTCATATTTACTGTAAAAATCCCAGGAAAAATTTCAGTGTTTAATTCTTTCTGCTTTAACTATTGTTAAAAAAACAAAACAATCCCTTATTTTTTAGGAATTTTATTATTTAACATGTGATTTGTTGGATTTTTGTGCTTGTCATTGTCAATACATTGTCATGTTCTTTTTCCCTTGCTATGTGCAGCAACATAATTAAACATGATTAAATTGGAGCAATTTTTCTCATGTTTAATCTTTCACTGTACCTTATTCTGCATCAGTTTATCTTTTTGATGAAGATTTTTTGGTAGATAAAATCTAAAAATGAATAAGATGCTAGCACTTATTTAGTTTTTCATTTTTTTTAAAATTGCAGAGATGTCATCAATTACAAAGGAAAGACTGTTGATTGTGTTTGATTTTGACCATTCACTTATCGATGAAAACAGTGACACCTATGTTACCAAGTTAGCCCCAGGTGGAGAACTTCCTGAAGAAATTAAAAGTTTGTATGCAGAAGATGGATGGACTGATTACATGGCTGAAATATTTAAGTAGGTGTTGTAATGAAGTAGTTCCTTGCACAATTTATCAATCAACAGACATTGCTTAATCCTTAGAAATGGCATCACTAGGGTTGGTAATGGAATCACCTAAGTGTGGTGAACTAATGTTGTAATCCTACCTCTCATAAAGCCCCCATGGACCTTCCCTGACTCCATCTATAACAGAACAATGGGGGAGATGGTTTAGTGGTCTAGTATGTCTGCTTAACACTGTCTCCAAAGGAGAGTTGTCATTACAATATACCTATATACTGTCGGCTTGGTGATAAGAGATTCCCTTTCACTTGTCTCTCAGACACTACTTCATTGGCAATTCTTTTGATCTTATCATCTATTCATCCTCCTTCATAAAATTACTTTCAATTGATAAAACGACAAACAGATCATGAGCACTAATTGTAGGCTTAGTGAGAAAATTGGGATAAATTTTATTAAGTCCCCATTTATCTAAGACTTTCAAAACGTCAAATATTGACCAATCTTTAGCTGCTGGTTTCCGAGTCTGGGTACCGATATGTTAGTTGAAATCTCACATTTGAATAACTCGTAGAGAACAAACGATTTTAGAAAGGACAGCAGTAACTCTTATTAAGTGTTAGTAGTATTAGTAGTAGACTCTTCACTAAAAGTTTGTAAAAGAGCTCCAAAGATATCTGCACCTTACTGGAACTTGAAAACTAGTAAACTTGACCATGACACTCTTGTTTCTGTTTTACTTTTGCAGAGTGAGTCCAGTATTTAATGGTGGCTCCCCTGTCATTCTCTCCTGGATTATTAATATTCTCTTTACAGTAGCTTCTTATTGGTCTGATTTTAAAAGTGCTTTTTCAGTTTCATTGTTAACTCAGTAAAGGTCTGTGCAACTATTGCAAAAAAAGTCTAAGTGAAAGTGCCACTACCTAGTTTACAATATTTTCAAGAGTTAATCCTTTATTAATCTGCTGGTATTTCTCAGAATTTCTGCAGAAGATTAACTTCCTCAACAGTTTCAGTCAAAAAGTTAACCATTAATTAAGTCTGATGAGTCGCTGCTTCTGATGAACTTTTAATAACTTGGTATCTTGAGATATTGAAGGATTATCCAGGTACCATAAACTTTTTGATTTACAAACTCCATATAACAAATAATAGAGTATTAGTATAATTACTATTACTTATATGATTGAGCGGAAGCCATTGGTTATTATTCACCTTTTAATTCACTTCCTAATCTAAATTATTTTGCAATGTAAATGACAACATACTTTCCTTGAACGAAGTGATTACAATCATCATTTAAGGACACTTTTGCTTATAATTATAACACCAGTTCTGGCTCCAGGCAGCACTAGATCTAAATCCAATGCTAATATCACTAATATTACTAATATGTACTGGATGCTTAGGAAGCATCCTGCTCTACTGGCACCCTGTTCTGTTGGCAGTCTGCTAAGGTGGCACCTTGCTATCATTTTAACGTACGTTGGTTATGAAATCAACTAGAGCGAGCTCAGTTAAACTTTCATTTTTTCCATTTTGGGTGAGGATGTCACCCTTTACAGCCTGCACCCCCCTAGTGATGCTATTGATCCAGGGCCTTAGCTGTAATAAAAAGCTAAATATAAAAAGACTTCTATTGACAGATAACCAATTATAAATCATTTTTGGTTGTCTTATAACTTATAAAGACATTATTATATCTCATGTAAACAGTTGCTGGACACGTGCCCTTATTTTTTATGAAAATTTAATTGACAGCAGTTACATTAAAAAAAAAACTTTTAAAATCTGAGATTTGAATGACATTTTTGAATGAGTTTTTATAAGTTATATAGAAAGAATCATGCCAGGTATTTAAATATATATAAAATCTCCATGGTTACTCTGTAAAAAAAAACGTTATTTTTTTCTATTGCAGATACTTGCATAAGAATGGATGTACTCCAAATGAAATACTTGAATGCATATCTCAGATACCTTTAACTAAAGGAATGAATGAACTACTAACTTATTCCCAGACAATTGCTAATGTTGATCATATCATTATCTCCGACTCTAATTCTGTTTTTATAGATCATATTCTAGGTGCCAATAATTTATCGCCTACCATTAATAAAGTATTCACAAATCCAGCTGAGTTTGATGACAATGGTTGTCTCAGGCTTAAACATTATCATATACAAGACTGGTGCACCCTAAGTACTATAAATCTATGTAAGGGTCATATATTAAAAGCATTTCTTGCTGAGCGTGAGAACGAAGGCGCTGAGTACAAACATATAATTTATGTTGGGGATGGACATAATGATTTATGCCCGGGACTTGTTTTAAGACCACAAGATATCTTCATGCCTAGGAAAGGTTTTGCGTTGGAGCGATTGATAGAAAAAATAAAAAGAAAAAATAAACCTGTAAAGATTTCAGAAATAAAGGCAAAAATTGTACCTTGGGAAACAGGATTGGACATACTTCAACATATAAAATGTTTAGAAATGGCTGCACATACAAACCTAGTTGATCAGTTTAAAAATGCAGTCTAATTGTGCAATATAAATATTTTTATTAGGATTGCGCAGAGATAAACAAATTGGCAGACTACATTCTAATACAAACTATTAGGAACCCAACCTGGATCATTTTTAATGGGAAAAACATTTTATATTAAGCTATTGCTTGATGCTCAAGTGATATGAATGCACACAAAAATAATGTATAAAGAAGAAATTTAAAATAGTCCTTGTTTATAATCTAAACCCGTGACAAACGGGAGAACCCATAACGATGCATCAAGCTAGGATTGTATGAGACATAACACTTTAGAAGTAACGTAACAAAAAGTTTACATGAGTAAGTTACTTAAGACATATCAGCAAGTTATTACAGTCTACAGTCCAGGACCAAATAGAAATGTTTATGTTATATATTCATTGTATAAACACTGATGATGTTACAAAAAAAACAGCAATCAATCATTTGGGGAAAAAACTATTTAAGGATAGACAGCCCAGAATTCGCACATATCTGTTTTAGTTTGATAAAATCATAAGAACACAAAATATCTTATGATTAATCAGTGCAACCCTATTTGTCAATTTTTTTTTGGTCATTTTGTGTACAACATTTCCTTATTATTATTATAAATAAAGAACTGTTATTATATTTAATTATAAAATGCAATTTGATCTCAGTATTAAAAGCAAAAACTTTTTAAGATACCCATAATATTAAAAGAAATCCTAATTAATAAATATACTTTACATGGATAAATAAGCAATTGAATTTAATGACAGCTATTTTTTCTGCCATGATTTGTTTTTGCAAGGTTTAATCATTCATTTTAAAATTGGCCGTAATTGTAATAATATAAAAAATAAATAGACATTTTAAAACATTTTTTCTGCCCTTGTTCCAAAGTTACCTGAATAGGCAAAAGTTCCCACATTTTACGGTACATTTATTGTTGACATTATTTCTCATTTGTTTCTTACTGGTAAACTAAAATGGAATGAATTCTGTTCATTTTACTTTTGTCTTGAACCTTATGAAATTATAATTTATACTTATTTGGCTTTGTTTTTACTGCTTTTCAAATTATTATAAGTATCAAGTATCATTTCAAAAAAATATTTTTCCAGTAGTTCAGTACAATGTCTGCAGCACATCTTTATGTTTGCACTATTTTTTAAGCCTGATTTCTACATCATTTAGTAATGCAATATCCCAACTTTTCAAGTTTTTAAAAATAACTAATATTATATTTATATAAAACTATAGACTTAAGTTTTAAAACAATTTAAAATACTGATGGCAAAATTAGCTTCAATTTTTCATAAATAAATATGTAAAGTACATTTAAATAGAAATATACCGGTGACAAATGATTAGCAAATTGCTCTACTTAATGTAGTCAAATATTTTTTTCAACACATACAGTAGTTGAGACTTCATTGATACACCGATTTTACATTTTTAATTTTCTGTTATCTATAAACATGAAATTTTTTATAAATAATATTAATATAAATTAAATTTTTGCATTATTAAGGTTAAATTTATTTTAAATATCTCTCATCTTTCTTTTATTTTAAATCACATCCCAAATTGCAAACGTCATTAATAGCATTTATGTATTAGTATATGAAGAGTTTATTTTCAAAACGCGGTAACCACCATTTTTGAAAAAATGGAAAAACTTTACCTTTTTGTAGAACAAACCAGGTTCCTTTAGGACATGGTAAATTTTATAAACTAAACACATTATATTTCTATTTTATTCTTGTCTAAAAATGATTTAATTCTCTAAACGTGGTATTTTTTTGGTAAAAAGTTGCATAATCTCAAAACCCCCAAAATGGATATACAGCATTTTGAAAATCAGCTCTTCATATATAGTTTATTTTGAATTGCTTTAAGTTGTAAATAGAGAAGGGTATTATATTGTAATTTTATTCCAATAGTCCTTGTATCTTTTGTATTACCATATTTTTTATCTCAAAATGAAATGCTCTTATCAGCCTTCTTGCATTTATTATTCCTACATGAAAAACTAATTTAAACTTAAATAATTTTTTTTAAAAATCATTGTCATTGATATTTTGTCATTATTTGATTTAGATATTAAAAATATTTAATTGATTAAAAAATAATTTATGCAACCACAAGTTACAACAATGAGGTAAATACACAACATCTTGTGATATCCCTGCTGAACCTATTCAGACCTCAGGTTGATTCAAAAGGTTGTTTGTATTCAGGCCAAGAATTAACATTAAGCAAAATTAGCAGGTGCTTAGGACATCACAAAATAACAAAAAGGGAACATAGACAATAATCAAGACCTTTCTAGCAAAAAAAACAACCTCAAAAGGTACACATAGGGATCAAGGTAAAAGCAACATGATGTGCAACATAATGTCATCATCGTCTAAAATTAAAATGTATTTTTTTGATCCGTGAAACACTGAAAAGCTGATTATACCTTACATTATAGAGGACTTAAAATTAAAATCGTGCAGCTGAATTTCTGCTGTTGCATTGTTATGCTTTATAAATTTAGTGCAATAAAAAATAAAAAATAACTAATTGCATTTTCTCTGTTCAAGCATACAAAATATTAAAGATAACAACTACGCAACATGCCAGACTTGCAGGTTTATCTCTATATAGATGCGGATGCAGTGACACATCTTAGTAGTACCGCCAGGGGCAGGCAAAGATTTGGTCAGTCTCTCCCCCCCCCACCTCTTCAGAAAAAACACCACCGTACACAAAATATGTTGGCCCACTTTGACCATTTTGACTATCAAAAAGTGATGGGCCCTGGCAGGGCATTAATACAGTGAAACTTTTTTCATTTAGATTCTCTCCTCCCCCCACCAAATTGAAATCTCCATCCATGACTTGGTCACAAAGTTAAAAAGAAGTATGGCAGTGCTGCCAGGTGCCCTAACTTTTATATTAAGGTCAAACCTATTGTAAAAAAATAAGCCATTAAATTAAATTTTGAGGTGAAATGTTAATTTTAACTTCAAAGAATATTACTGAATTTGCTTTCCTATAACAAACCATTGCTAATATTGACATTATGTCCCTTAATTCTGGCTTGTTTTTCTTTTTTAATAATTAATATTGTGTTAATATTTGATATTATTATATTTAAAAAAATTATTTTCATAAAATAATTTAAAACATTCATGAAGGTATCTTTGTTCCATTTTTATTTAATATTGTTTATTCTTGTCAGCCTACCATATGTTCAATTACAAAGCTAAAAAGAAATAAGTTTCTTCTGTGAATTTTTTACTTGCTGTAAGATCTTATAAGCAGTTAAATACAATGATACCTAAATATTGGGAATATGATTTAAAATTGAAATTGCATTGCATTCATATTTTGAAATATTTCCTTTTATAATCTATAAGAATTATAATTGTATTAATGTAATGTAAACCTTGTGAGATCTCCACAATTTTAAAGTACAGATAAAAATTGGTTATGAAATTACTTTGATATGTATTTTGTCATATTAAATTGTTACCACCCAACTTTTGTTTGTATTTTAACATTTTTATTTGACATCAGAGTATGAAACTATTGAAACAAATTTAAACCACTGTATATAAATAAGTAATAAATATTAAATATTCTAATGCATCAAATATTCATCTTTGTGAATTAAACAAATATAAGCATTATTTCAAAGCTCCACTAGAAATCTGATTAAATAATCATTCCAACAAATGATGTTAAAATAAAAATACTATATATTTCAGTGAGGAATCTGGAAAAATAAATTTATCAGTAAATTGCACTCATGAATTATAAATGGAACCTTCAGCATAGGCCACAAGCCCCAAATTTTATGTAAAATACTTTCACTTTCATTTAACACTTAAACTTAAGTCAATACATAATACAAGCCTTCTTTTTTTGGGATGAAAATAATTAATTTTAATTTTTTTATAACCCCTCTTCTTGTTTGCATCATATGCCAGTGCCAGGCATTATGTTGCTATTTTAATGGTTAGTCCCATCTTGTCATTTTGAAGTGCTATTGATTATATTATAAAATCTTACAACTAAATAAGAATTTGTACAGGTACTAACATTTTTCAATTGTGACTGAATAACCAAAGTGTTTCAAACGTTTTTTAAAATTTTGGTGAATTTCCTCATGGGCAACAATTTTTAAATACAGTATTTATGCAGGATCATAATTCTGTAGAGGAAGCAAATGATGTGGAGAAAATGGGTCTCTGCATAAAGGACATTCTTGCTGTGGAGCAAATAAATAAAGTTTATTGGTAAAAAAATATCATTCTCATTTTAATTTTGAACTTGGTAGTTTTGAATACCCCTTCTTTTCTGATAACCAAACAGGCCAGCAGAAATGTTGCCTTATTGTGTGGAATACCTCATATACTGATGGTGCTTAATTGTAGTGTTTTTGGTCAGCTGATTGATGTCTGGAAATTTTGTTCTGGGGGAAGTGGTGTAGCTAGTGTTAGTGCCGCCCAGGGCATGGAAATAACTGGAGTTGGCCGAAAATGCCGACAAAATATTAAAATTTAAAAGCCTTTAAATATTATTTTACTAGCGAGAACCCGGCATGCGTTCATGCCACTCAATGAAAAAAAGTGTTTGTGTTTTAATTAAGGTTTAAAGTAATTTTTAAATAGAAAATATTTATTGTTTTTTTCCGTCTAGTGCGTACACAAATAAATTAGAAGCGTGAGAAGCATGTATTTTGAAAATTTAGTCCACACATTTGTAGCGATTGATCCACCCACGCAGTAGCTCTGTTTTAAATTATATTTAGATAGCTCAAATATTTATTATTTTTAAAATAAGGCCCCCGGCCCCAAATGTAAAATTTTGAAATGGTTGTACTTATGTCATACACAAACTGAAATGTCGTTTGTATTTGATTGATTTCACCCATGCAATAGCACTGATTGAAATTATATTTGTATAGCTCATATAAGAAAAAAATAATTTGGGGCTCCGGCCCGAAAAGGAATATTTCAAAATGGATAAGCTAATTCAGAAACCATTGGTGCGCACAACAACTTACCACAGTTTTATCGCAATCGGATGAATGGTATAGGAACGCATACGAAAATTATATTTAGCTCATAAAAGGGGGAAAAAAAGAATTTAGTGTCCCGGTCCCAAAACGTAATATTGTAAAATGTGTGTAATAATTCACACAATTTTCATCACTTTGGATTGATGGTATAGAAGCACATACGGGATATACTTATAATACTTATATATGTATAGATATAGTTTACCGAATTAAGATAACTTTTTTGCAATTATTCAAGGATGATCTGTCTGACTGTCTGTCTCTCTGTCAGTCTCCATATCTGTCTCTCTGTCTATCTCTCTTTCTCTCTCTCTCTCTCTCTGTCTATCTCTCTGTTTCTCTGCCGGTCTATATGTCTCTCTGTCTGTCTGTCTCTCTATCTCTATGTTTGTCTCTCAAGCTGTCTCTCAGTCTGTCTCACTGTCAGTCTATGTCTATCTCTCTGTCTGTCTCTCTGTCTGTCTCTCTGTCTGACTCTATGTCTGTCTCTCTGTCTACATCTCTATCTGTCTGTTTGTCTCTCTGACTGTCTCTCTTTCTGTCTCTCCTTCTGTCTCTCTGTCTGTCTGTTTATCTACCTATCTATCTATCATCTACCTATCTACCTAACTATCTACCAATCCAGCGACTATCTACAGACCTGTTTACCCTCAAAATCTTAAAATCGTACAATTTCATCACAAAATCGTTCAATACATTATCGTAATAGTAAAAAAACACTTAGTATATATAATGTATACACATCAAAATCATACATTGTACGTCAAAATCGTAAGAGTAAACAGGTCTGTATCTATCTTCCCATCTGTCTCCCTACCTACCTACCACATATCTATCTACCTACTTACCTACCTACCAACCTACCTACCTTTCTACCTACCTATCTATCCATCCATCCATTCATCCTCTCACCCACCCACCCATCCATCCATCCATCCTTCTAGCCATCTTTTATCTACATCTCTATCTATATATCATCTATCTGTGTATTAGTCTGCCTGTCTGTCTGTCTTTCTATCTCTCTATCTAATAAAATCTCTTTTTTTTAAATTAAATTTTCACTTGTGTAAAGTGATTGGGCTTTGATATCCCTGGGGATAATTATGAAAATATTTTTATGTTTTGTTAAAGTCATTGATTTCCTAATTGGTTAACATATGTTCATATGTAAAATGAGAATATAGCTTCTTTTTTTTTTTTTACAACTGAAATGTCAATTGATTGAAAGATATTGTCATCCAAATAAAAATGCATGAGCTCTATTTCCTACCATCGATATACATGTATCCAAGAAGATTAATTATTGATCAAATTTATTCTAAGGCTTATCTTGTGCTGCACTGGGCAAAATGAATATATAGTGAGCTACACAGAGCTTTAAAAAAATAAATAAATCATCCACTGGATTGTAGCCCCCTTACGCAGAAGATTTTTTTTTCATTTAATATGCTAGATCAGTGATAAGCGCATTAAAAATGCTATTTGGCTATTTAGTTTTGCTACACCAATTTAAATTAAATTAAAATTATTTTCAAATGTAGAGTTTTTACTACTTTATAAATTTCTTAAAAGTTTATTTTTGGAATGAATAAAAAGTACAAACTTATTAAATGTTAAAAATACAACGCTAAATTAGTATTTAAGTTTCAATGCTATTTATTAATTTTACTTATAAGAAGGGGAATGTACATTATCAGTTTTGTCACGCTCTTTTATTAATATTAAATCAGATAACTTTTAGCTTTGGCTAAATAGGCAATTCGCACTATGACATCATTTGCCTGATTATTTAGAACTAATTAATTTTAATTTTATTTCCCCTTATTGACAACGCGCTAAAGAACGCACTAACAACAACTGATGTTTATGTTTTCCCGATAAATGTGATTACTGTGTATTTCTTTGATCATATTTTTTCTATTTATTTTTTTTTCATAACTTTTAAACGCATATAAAATGCTTAAGATAGTTCCTTAGTTGTTTCTTTATATGTATTTGTAATTTATAATAATAATACTTAAACTTTTGCTATATAAAAGCGGAAATATACTATTTTTTGCGCATGTAAATTTATTCGATTTCCGTAAAATAATAGAAAATAACTATGTTTGTTTTTAAGAGTCCGAACATATCAAAATATTTTCGGCGTTATGTCCCTATAGCTCATTCTTATATATATTATTTGTATTTTTATAACTTAATCTAATCAAAAGACAAAGCAACAGAAAGATAATAAATTATCATTCTAAAATACTATTAACTATTAGTATGAAAAAAGAACATAAGAGTAAATAACCTTAGTAAGACACCATTCATGTATACACGCCCAACAAAACAGATGACCACATGGAGTTAAAGTAGATTGTTGCCGATGACTCAAACACAAAGGGCATGTTTCATGTGGTAGAAGTCTAAATACAACTGATTCACTATTAGCATTCCTGTAAAATATTTAATAAATCTTAATCAATTTATTAATTTAAACAACAAGTAATAAAGTGATTGTCAAAAGAGAGAAATTGTACTTTTTCACTTGTTCTTTGGTCTACATTTCTTTTTACAAATTTAAAATCATATTTTGTTCAAAATGTAAAGTTTTTTGAAGTACGGCATAAATAAGTGTACTAAATTTCCAGTAGAGTGGCAAAAAGTTACAACCTTCAATGATGAAATAATAAGAAATATTAAAAATACATATCAACTCTACACAATATACTGCTAGTATTACAATATTAGAATTTCTCTCAAATTTATATTGTGTTTAAATTAATGTTTGCCTCTAAAGTTTACATGACCTTAAGATTCAGCTACAAATAGATCACATACTGCTAGGCCATGTCATGAATAATTTATATTTATAATCAGTGTTTATTGAAAAATAATCAGAGTTTGATCTAGGTTTGAGTTTTAAGACATATTTTACAAAATTTCAGACTATTTCATAGTATCATACCTTTCTCTAATCTGTATATAATTGCTGGACACTCTTTTATTTCCAAGAGCAATAAAAAGGTGAACCAATTGTAAAACAATGGAGAATGTCAGCTGGACCAGTGATAAGATTCCTAAAATCTGGAAAGGTCTTACAGAGCTGGAATCACGCTCTTTAGACATATATTGAATCTGAAAACAATATTCAAATTATTTTGCATTAAAACTCTTTAATTGTTTGTAGCTTAAATACACATAAAAGTTTCATAGCACAAACATGTATTTTTAGTAAATTTTAGTACCGGTAGAAAACAGATTTTTAAAAACATTTGAAATATAGAAGAATATGCATAATTTTTTAAAGATAAAAAAAAAAATTTAATAAACTGACAAGAGTAAACAGCAAAATTTATATAAGAAAAAAAGTTCTTCATACTTTTCCAATTATGATATCAGTGTAATTTAGTGTTATATATATTTCCTATGTCCTTTTATGATTATCATAATTAGATGTTGTGATTTTTGCTTGTTGATAAATTTATGAAGATATATTTTGACTTGAAGAAAGCAACAATTTATTTAACAGCAGCTGACCATGCACCTAGAAGGTGGAGTTGGGTCAGAAATCTGTGATGATGGGATGTGGCATCACTTTAAAATGCTCACCTTTAAAAAAAATATTTTACTTATTCTGGTACTAAGTCATACATCTAGACCTAGAGATACAGAATTGTTAAAATAACACTAATTTAAAGTTAAATTTCAGGGTTTGTTTTAATTTTACATTATGATGTGTGAATATGTTTGAAGGAAGCGAAAAAAATGTGCTCAAATCACATGACCATCTAAGGATGGCCCCTTTTTCATTGATATGGTCATAAAAAATTATTTGCTCACATAATGGACTCCTGATAATCTTTTGGCAAGGTGATAGTAAATACCATTGATGTAAAATACGGCCAAGTGAAGTCTATGAAGAACAGATGTTGCATTTTGCAATGCTGGGAGGATACTTAATATTGCCTCTCTTGTTTTAGGAGTGAGCTTAATCTTAGTTGAATTCCTTAGCTGATACTCAATTTTATTGAATGCTGATTTTATTAAGTGAGGAGCACAGACTTGAAGGCCAACCATGAGAGCCCTTTTCTGAAAAACATAATTGATTTGAAGATGTAGTAGTATTTTTGTGTTTAATTTCAAAAGAAACATTTCTGTTTACATATTACTATTTAAATGTAATATTACAAATAATTACATATTTAAAATAAATATGAATATTAGCCACAATCTATATTTAATAATCAGAATGAGTAAGGTCTTACGTAAGCAAATTAAAAACAAAAATAGACATCTAAATTGCCATTTTAATTACATTTTTAAGAAGATTTATAAATGGTGCCTTTCAACCATCAAAATTAGTGAATAATGGAATCAATGAAAAATTGCTGTCAATATAGTTGATGATCTGAATATTTAAGGCTGATTTTAACTAGATTTTAAAAAACATGGTGTTACTGATGTTAATGTTACAGCATTTGATTCTATATATTTCAAATCTCCTTGAAATTTCCTTTCCATCAAGATAAATAATGATAATATTTTTTAATATTTCTTGCTAACTATCAGACTTAAGCAATTGGTTTAAATTTTCTCTTTTTTCATAAAATCAGATCAATTTTTAAAGCAGGGTAGTGTGTTAATTATTGTAATATCATCATGCTTTAATAATATTGAATAATTTTTAAATTAATGTAGTTGATTCTATGAATGATGAGCTCAATAAAAATGAAAACTTAAAAAAAATATATAATTTAAAAATATTATTTGCAAGCATTTATATTAAAAATTTCTAAATCTAATAGTATCAAATTGGAAAACTATTTTCAATATGCAAATAATTTTATTAAATTTTTAGGTCAAATTTATCTTTTTAACAAAATTTATCGTCAACAAAAAACTAGGGATTTGGAAAAGATGTGTAGATTGAAGAGTTTTACAAAATGTTCATTATTTTGTAACTTTTCAGAAGAAATTAATAGTAGTAGAAATTCCAAATAAACTTTTCAAAGTACTGAATTTTGGGGAGATTTTATAGCTTCAACTGTAATGTCACTCAGATCAATCACACATTAAGGGCCATCCATATATATATATATATATATATATATACTGATGGGGAGGGGGTTATTGTTATGCACAATAATTATCCTGAAATTATGACAGTCCATAAATAGCCTATTTTGCCAGACTTCAAGGTCCAGAGTTCACAAACTTTTTCCAAACCATTATTTAAAATTCAAAAACCTATTTATCATATTCTATAATTCTAAAGAGAAAAAAATTAACTGACCTAATTATAGCATAGATACTAAATTCGTTATCACACTAAAGTATATACAATATAAACATAATAGTCAGCTTATCCTTGTGTAGATGTTCTTTGATTCACCTAAGTAATCAAAAGTAATGTGTTGTTTGAAATAATGGCTGAAACTTAGTAATCATGATGAGGCACAGACTAGTAAGGAAATGTCCTAGAAAACATATTTTAAATGTCCTGGCTGAACTTTTAAGTTCAGCTCCTTGAGTCTTGCTGTTGGCTAACGTAACAAGACTGGTTACACCTACTTCAAAATCTTTCCTTTTTTCATTTTCCCAAACTTTCTGGCCCTGGAATTTTAAAAATATTTTCCACAAACCTTCAAACACAGAGTGAACCCTGAAATTTTTATCACTAATAAAACCAACTGCCACCTAAAAATTTGTGAAATCCGTGATTTCTAATTATTTTAAAGAAATACACTGCAAAGTTTGTTAATTATCATCATGCCAGTGCGTTTTCTTTGTGTTTCATAAGAAACTTGATAGATATTACAAAAGTAATATTTAGCCTAGTGCAGTGGCATGCATAGCTAGGGATTGTGCCCACAGAAGTGTGCCAAGATTTTTCCCAACTCACCTTCCAAAAAAAACCAAACAAAAAAACTATGCAGTTGGCCAAAAATGATGCCCCTCCATATAAAAAAGGGCACCCCAGGGCTAAACTACTAGCCTAGTAGTTTGATGTAATTTGTGACATAAAGGAGAGGAAAATCCACTACAAAACTTTAAACAAGTGATGCTAAGATAGTGTTTCTCAACCGTTTTTGCCCCACTGTACTAAAAAGGTTTACTACCCCACACATGGAAAAATTAAAAAAAAGGAGTTCTCTATCCTGCTGTAAAGAAGATTGATTTTTAATTGTGCTTCACATTTTTAGGCTTTAAGATTCAACTTTAGTTAATTTAGTTAATTTAATCATGTATTTGTATTGCAATATATGACAAACAATAACAGTGATTAAATTTTATTTTTTTTTAAATGTTTTAAAAACATTGCCCCTTCCCAGGCCCTTTTTGAAATTTAAATACATTTCCTTTATCGCAGAGACTAAATACCATACATCCTTCAATGGAAACAGTAGTTTACAGTGGCTTTGTTTAACCGTCTTGTTCAATTGTAACAATAATGGTCTATGGATAAATGGATATTGTGTGTGTGGGGGGGGGGGGGGGAAGGGGGGTTGAAAGCTCATTTGTACGTATGTAGATTTGGGGGGGGGGGAGTCCCAAAAAGTAAGAGTGGAAAATATGGGGATGGGGGGTTGACTTTTTTTTGTGAACAATTGATATGGATGGCTCTTTAATTAGCAAAGGATGCCTTTGGTAAATATCTTAAATCTTCATAAGATAATTATGCCATTCATATGCAATTAATTTTGTTTAAATTACCATTTTTAAATAGCCATTAAAATTCTTTAGGCATTTTTTATGTAACAGTATTTTTTCTGTTTTGTATCTACTAAACATTGTAACAAAATATGTAAATTTTTATTAAAATCAGTTATTAATGAAGCTTTTTTTTATTAAGTTGAAATAAACAAATTTAAAAACAAAATTAATATTTACCAACTATAAAAAAGGCTTAGTATAAACCTAATTTCCACCAGCATCCCTTCTGTTGCCCTGTGATTAAGACATCTTAAGTGCAGAATGATGCAAAACTAAATTTTGGGTTTCACAAACTTAAATAATTATTGGAAGAAAATCAATATAAATTGCGTTTAAGTATGGTCAATGTAGGCGGGAAAGCTAGAAGAGCAATGGGGGTTGTTAACATTTCAATCAATTGCTTTAAAGTGGGGTCAGTTTAGTGTAGGGGGTATATGTGGAATTTGTAGGGGATAAGTAATGGAGAGGATTTGGGAAGAACAGAGTTGGGAGGGGGAGGGTTGAGGAAAACTATCATAAATATTAACAAATATTGTGAATAATTAAGAAAGCTCACTTTGTATTAACAACATATTTCAGCAAATTTGTTTCCCTATATCTATGTGTTAGAGATATTACTCATTTATTTGCAGACTGATTTTTTATTTAATTAGCTTTAGTTAAAAAAAAATTATGAAAAAATGTAATAAATTGGGCATTGGGAAAAAAAATTATTTTATTAATGCATCATAAAAATGATGAAAAGAGTCGAGATGAAAACTTTGAAATCAGAGGCGCTAAAACTTTGTGAGTATACTGGTGTTGAATGATGATGTGAAGATGTGATGATTTGTCAAGACAGGGAAGTGAGAATTAAATATTCAAGGATTTAAGGTCTGTATTTTATTATCCTCTACATCACATTTTCTGTGAACTCATATACCGTATATATATACTTTTTGGATATTGTAAACGTCTTAACAATAAAGTAAAGTCACTAAATGAACCTGCAAATTTTTGTGCATTATTTCTAACAACAGTAACAAAAGTGCTCACCAAAACATGTGATTAAAAATAACTTTTTTAAAAATGCACTAATTTAATCTCTCTCTTTTTTAAAGCAGAGAATACTCAACATGAAGCTGAAAACTTTTACTTACCCACTTTGATGGCAAAGACTTAAGACTTTCATTTGTTTGAATAATGTTAACATATTCTTCTCCGACAGTTTGAAGATCTGAAAAAAAAAATTAAATAGCAAGGATCTGTACCCAAAATGTGTGTAAATTTTTTTAAAATGTAAGTAATTATAATTTGAGTTTTTGGGGAAGTGTTATGAAAAGGTAATAAGTGATGTTTGTAATGGTCAATAAAAATTGAATGAAATAACAGAATTTCAATTTTAGTCTACCAAAATGCTCAGTATTATGCATATCTTAAGTGGAACTTCAGTAATGAAACCCTTTCTATAAAGCATACAAATTAAAGTATGGTGTACTGATGAAATTAAAAGTAAAAAGAAACTATTAACATAAATAGTTGGTGTAAATTTCAAGTGGAAATAAAAACAGAACCAAACCAAGAATCATGTGTTATGAAAATAGAAAGTACAAGTTCCTCGAATGTAAATAAGGAAATGGCAAGAAATTTTTTATTGTTAACAAAACTATGTAGTATATTCTACAAACAAACTCTAGCCTCCCTGAGCCCTTATGGTAAAACTTCCCCTCTGCTTTGTTTACAGTTTACAGGGTTTAGTCACAAAGTGGGATAGGTAAGCTATGAATTTGAAAGATTGTGTAAAACTGACTATAAAACAATGAGAGGAGGAGATGAAATGTGTGTCAGGCTCAAGGTGTATAACTTTTCTTGCATGCATATTTAAAAATCATTTTAAAACTTTTGTCAAGAGCAAGTACAGAATTTTAAAAATTAAACACTATATTTCTCCTCAATAAATTTAAGGTAAACAAAACACACTTGAATATTGTACAATTATTAATTTAAATATATAAAATAATATAGAAATACCTGAACAAGTTGTTAAATAGAAGTAAACAAGTACTCCTGCTGTATCTAAATGAGTTCGCCAACGAATCCATGTTTGTGGGCCTGATAAAATATCAGTATGAGTTTAATGCTTAGAATGAGACATTGCCAATGATATCATTATATGCTTATTATTATTAAAAGGCACATTTAAATATGTTATTTGGAGATGCAAATTATTGGTATACACATTTTTTTAAATATTGGCCAGTGAATTGAGCAAAACCATTGTAAAGTTCCCTTGCTAGTAGTCAACCTAAAAATTATAATGCAATCAATTCTACCAGGCCCTAATTATTTATCAAAAGAATATTTTAGGAAAAGACTCTACTGGCAATATAGGGCCTAAGCTACTAAAAACAATATGATTGATAATGCTAATAAGACAAAGCGGGTTAACTCTTAAGCAACTATATTAAGTAGAAATTTAATGAAGACTCTAATCTAATAAAAACATAAATTAATATTGAATTGAACATGCCTATAATCATTATATGAATCGCAAGTGATTAGTAATAAGGACTTGGGTAGTGTTAGTCTTGTCCACACTACAGTTGATCGACCTAAATAATAAATAAGCCTACTTATACTTATACCTAGTACAAGGGGAGCATATTCAGTGGAGTAGCTAGAAATTTTGTCGCCCAGGCTATGGTGGTCTTTGATTTTTCCACCTCAAATTAACAAAAATCACAATGAACAGAGTAAGCATTAAAATTATGTTGTTGTTGTTCGTCCGTCAAATCGACTAGGACCATCCAGTCATCCGGTTGGGGGGGTGGGTTACGGTGGGTTCGTAGGTGGCTTGCCAATCCTATACGTGCTCGGAATAGTCTGTGGTACTGCGGGCAGGGGATAGTTGGTGCAGTCGTGACTTTAATAATGTTCTTTCGGGCTTGCCTGCGTGTCTCAATGGTGGCCATCCTACTGGCTTCATAAGATTTAGCCCCTATCTTGACCACTGATCTCCACCTGACTCTGTCCTGGGCGGTCTGCTCCCATTTAGTAGTGTTGATGCTGAAGGCCTTTAGTGCCACTTTCAGTGAGTCTTTGTAACGTTTTTTTGGACCTCCTTGGGAGCGCTTGCCTGTCGTGAGCTCACCATAGAATATTTGTTTAGGGAGCCGGTGATCTTCCATACGGGCAACGTGTCCCATCCAACGGAGTTGATACTGCATCAGGGTGGTGAAGATACTAGGTAGGTTCGCTCTAGCGAGAACCTCCGTGTCAGGAACTTTGTCTTGCCACCTGATGCCGAGGAGTTTCCTGAGGCTGGTTGTGTGAAAATGGTTCAGTTTTTTAGCGTGACGCTGGTAGACTGTCCACGTTTCACACCCGTAGAGCAATGTCGAGAGGACTGCTGCGCTGTAGACCTTGATCTTCGTTTCCCGTCTGATACCTCTCCTGTCCCAAACAGTGCTGCGGAGCCTGCCAAATATGGCACTAGCTTTTGCAAGTCTGGCATTCATTTCATCATCAATGATGACAGATCTGGAGAGGGTGCTGCCCAAGTACTGGGAGCTGGCTGATAGAATACCTCAGTCTTCTTCGCGTTGATTGTTAGTCCAAAGTTGTTGCAGGCTTCAGAAAAGATATCAACGCTTTGCTGCATGGCAGCCTCAGAGTCAGCATTGAGGGCACAATCGTCCGCAAACAGAAGCTCATTGATGGTGGTATGTTAGACCTTTGTTTTAGCCTGAAGCCTCTTTAGGTTGAAGACCGATCCATCGGTGCGGAAACGGATTGGCAAGCCCGTGGTGGAGTCCCTGAACGCATCAGACAGCATTGCAGAATACATAATACTGAAGAGCGTGGGAGCCAGGACACAGCCCTGCTTCACACCATTTGTGACAGGGAATGCTTGAGATGACTGACCGTTGTCCTGCACTCTGGCCATCATGCCATCATGCAGCTGACGGATGATGGTGGTGAATTTTTCTGGGCATCCGTACTTTTTCATGATTTTCCACAGGCCATCTCTATTGACCCTGTCAAAAGCCTTATTCAGGTCAATAAATGTGGAATATAGGTCCATGTTTTGCTCCTGACATTTCTCTTGGAGCTGCCTGGCAGCAAACACCATATCGATAGTGCCTCGTTCTTTTCGGAAACCACATTGACTTTCGGGTAGGAGACCTCGCTCCAGATGTGCATTTAGGCGGTTCAGAAGGGCTCGGGCCAAGATCTTGCCCGCGATGGACAGCAGTGAAATTCCGCGGTGATTGTCGCAGGCCTGGCGGTTTCCTTTGTGTTTGTACAGGTGGATAATGGAGGCATCTTTGAGGTCCTGTGGTACAGTTTCCGTCTGCCAGATGATCTGGAATAGACGCAATAGCTTATCCGTCAACGCTGGTCCACCCTCTTTGTAGATTTCGGCAGGAATCATGTCGGAGCCAGGTACTTTACCATTGGACATTTGACGGATTGCTGTCTGTATCTCGACCGAAGTTGGGACAGCGTCCAGTGACTTGTTTCATTGGGACCTGGGGCAGTCTTTCAATGGCCTCATCATTAATGATGGAAGGCGTATTCAGCACATTTTTAAAGTGTTCCGTCCATCTTTCCAAGATTTTTTCCTTGTCTGTGATGAGGGTAGAACCGTCTGCACTAAGGAGAGGGGAAAAGCCTGAGGTGGTAACTCCATAGATTTCTCTCAGGCCACTGTAGAAGTTTTTCATGTCCTTTTTGTCTGCAAAGCCTTGAATCTCATCAGCTTTCGCATTCAACCAGGAGTCTTGCATGTGGCGCAGTTGTAATTGGACCTTGCTGCGGATGTTCCTCAGTGCAGCTGTCTTTGCTGCTGACATTGGGTCATCATGGAGGGCTTTGTACGCCCGACGATTTTGCTCAAGTAGCATTTGGATTGCTGTGTTGTTTTCATCAAACCAATCCCTGTGTTTTCTGATAGAGGGTCCGAGGCGCTCAGGGGCTGTGTTATACACCGTCTCACAAAGTGTGGTCCACGCTGCTTCCGCGTCCTGGTTGTTCAGTGTTATGGAATCGAGGCGTTCATCCAGGGTGTCAACAAAGGTTTGTCTTACATCAGGGATCTTCAGCTTACTGATGTTGAGGCGTTTTTGAGCTTTGGTGGCCTGAGGTCGTCTCTTAGGTTGGATGTGAATTTTCAACTTTGAGATGATGAGGCGGTGATCCGTCCAGCATTCTGCGCCGCACATGGCCTTAGTCACTCTCACATCATGCCGGTCCCTATTTCTGACAATGACATAATCTATTAGGTGCCAGTTTTTAGAACGGGGGTGCATCCAGGAGGTCCTGTTGCGCGTAGGCAGGTTAAATGTGGTGTTTGTTATTAGAAGGCCGTGTTCAGCACAGGTCTGTAGTAGCAGTAGGCCATTGCTGTTGCACTTTCCAACACCATAATTCCCCAACACTCCTCCCCAGGAGGTGTAGTCACTGCCGACACGTGCATTGAAATCTCCAAGAATTATGAGTTTGTCAGCAGTCGGTGTGGAGGAGATGACAGTGTTCAGGTCCTCATAAAACTTATCTATGGACTCTTCTGTGTTTGTCATGGTGGGTGCATAGGCACTGACTAAAGTGGCAGCCTTCCTTCCATGGCAGAGGGGGAGTTTCAACCTCATGAGTCGGTCATTGATTCCCTCTGGAGAGCTGGAGAGCTTGCTCGCAAGAGAGGTTTTGATAGCGAAGCTAACTCCGGCTTCACGCCTTGCGTCAGGGTCTCGTCCACTCCAGAAGAAAGAATAGCCAGCAAGCTTTTCCGTGAGTTCCCCTTTGCCAGAGAGTCTGGTTTCACTTAGGGCGGCGATGTCTATGTTGTATCTGGCCAGTTCATGAGCAATGAGCGCCGTGCGTCGTTGAGGTCTGTTTGTCGAGTCCCTGTCAAGCAGTGTGCGGATGTTCCACGTGGCAATTTTAAGTGAAATAGAGTTTATCTTTGATTTTCGACCGCAAAAATTGGGTCCCGGTCGACCCTGTTTAGCCTGCCAGGTTGTGAAGGAGCAGGGAATGTTCTGGGCTCCTATTCTAGTCCCTTCCTCATGCATTTGGGAGAGGATGCCCGTCGCCACAGGATTTGGGATATTGGGAAATGGATGACTGATGACTTGCGCGGGTGACTTTGTTTAAAGTGAGGAAGAGTTGCGCAGCGTCAACCTCACTCTCTCGTCCGGACTCACCGTGTCCAGTGGCAAGACTAAGTCAAGACGACTGGAGATGGGTATGAATTATAACATACCGTATATAAATATATTAATAGGACCAAAAATACTGCTACGAAAGAAGTGTTGCCAACAAGAAATACTAACAGTAACATATTAGGGTCTACTATAAAATCATAGCTATGTATACCGGGTATCCTAAGTAATGAGCAATGAATAATAAATTATAGTTTTATTAAAATAAGGGCCTATTATCATTCAATATCATAACTGATACCACAAAAATTATTATCATCCAAATTATTATTGCTTCTGATTTTTTTAAAAATAACAAAAAACAAATCTTTGTACGAAAACATTGTAATCTTTATTAATTTACAGAGATATGTTTAAATTTGTAATCCCAATTTTTTTTACTGAACTTGTTTACTGACTGCTAGAGAATCATTTGTCTGTATTTCAGCCGCGACCCCTGCATCCCCATCCCTTTCCGAACAGAAATGACTATGTAGCTGGTACCGTGATGACATCTCCAACGAACTTGTCAAACATTTTATGATAGATTAAGTCATGAGTTGTTCGCACAATGTCATTCATAACAAACAATGCCTTACTGTAGGAATTAAAAGTTACTTTGCAGATTATGGTGTACAAATGCAGATAAACTGAGAAATTTCATTGTCAAAATTTGCAGATTTATTTATTAATGACGTTTACCATCAGAAAAAGGAATCAGATGTTGATTTAGTGATATTATAATTTTAAAAATAACAATAAGGTTGAATTAACAATAAAGTACCTTTGTCAGTTGTCATGTTTGAAATGAATATATTTTGTCTGTACTTTTACTAAATTTTAATAAAAAATTTACTTAGTTTTCTTTTATGTTGACTGACAAAATGGCTATTTCATAGTGTAGCCATATTATGATATTACTAGGACCCCATTGTTACATTATTATTGTTAGAATAGGGTGCTTGAAAACCTGGATTCAGCATGGTGTGCACTTTGATGAAAATTTCAAAACATTTTTAAAAATATAAAAATACTACAGCTGTATAGTATAGAGCCTAGAAAAGTTGTTTACAAAAACACCAAGATCAACTTTCTAGCTCAAGTGCTTCAAAAGTTATGAATTTTTTAGTATGGACCTCAAAACCACTTTTTCACAACCTGGTATGGGGTTTTCCTCCACATTTCGTGACTCTTATTTTGCTTTTGTTTTTACGCCTACAACTTTATTGTAAAATGAGACAAAAAAATAATATTTACAGGGAATATAGTTAAATATGAGTTCTACTATGATTGTCAGATTATTCTTTAGTAATATCTTAAGTAATTCTTGGATTATTGTGGCAGAAAGTGTGCCATTTCTTTAAGAATACTGAGGATCATGTAATAATTTTCTTGTGGAATATTGTGATTTGTTAGTGAATATATTATATATAAATAATAAATACTATAATATACTAATGACTAATGGTTGTAATAAGGGCTATTTATTCCACTCCCCCAATTAATACCTCAAAATAAAAGCATAAGATCATATTATAAATAAGTATTGGTGCTACTAAATTATGCTACTTTTTTTTTTAATGAGTCATTATTTTGTAATATTCTGGATGTCTATCATCCAAAAAAAAAAAATCAGAAACAATGATACCCAGGGGTAAAAGTGGAGGTCACCATTTTGAAAGCGAAATTGCGATACCAGATTTCCAGGTATTGCCGAGGGATACTGAAGTCTGTGGGAATGGGGTGCAAGAATACAAAAAAGGGTTTTAGGAATCTCTGACCTCTGCCATAATAAAAATATAGAAAAAGCCATAGCCTAAAAGTAAATATAGTTTTAAAAAATTATAGGCTCTTATTCTTACACTAACAATGAGTATATATAATCTTTAAATTTAAATTTACCTGCTAGTCTACGGATAATAGTAATATCCTCAACCAGGGGCCTACAAAATCTGAGAAAGTTATTTACAGTTTCCAATTTTGATTTGAACAAATAATTTCAGTTTCAGCTTTTCCAGCTGCATGTTTTCAATTTACAGTGTATTATTAACTTTCAATACTTTCATGAAATTAAAAGGTACAAGCCCAGTACACAGTGGTCTAAGCTATTTTAAGTAAATGTATTGTATTGTTAAATAATTGTAGTATATTAGTAAGAATGAGTATATTTCAGAATATTAATATAAACTTTAAATCATTAAAATAAAATATTAAATCTTACCACTTACCTGCCAGTCTCTGGATAATATCATCAACCAGAGGCCTTAAAAATCTAAGAAAGGTATCATCCTTTTGATGTGCACGAATAATTTCAGCTATTCCAGCTTCTTGAAACATTTTTATTGTGTATTTACTTTCATGAAATGAAAATGTATAAGCCCAGTACACAAGACTAGTAGTAGTAGTCGTAGTTTAGCAGTAGTGGTAAGTAGTATGGCATGAGTTAATTTAATAATTTAATGAATGGAGTTAAAAAGAATAAATTTAAAATGTTAAAAACCTATGCCTAAAATGTTTTTCTGGTTCCGTTTCCTTCTATTTTTTAGTTAAAGTCACCATTTTTCGCTTTCCTTTTCATGTCTCCAAGAAGCAGCAACTTTTCTTTTTCAAAAAGAATACATAATCATAATATAAAACTGTAGAACTATTACCGAAAATTTAGTATCGTGGGTTCATTTGACATTTTTGTTAGTTGTTACTGTGTCTTCTAGGCTGCCACTTAGAATTGTCTAAATTCCCCAGGTTTAGTCTTAAAAATTTCCCCAAATGATAAACATGCCGTAACATGGGATATAAATTATAAAAATATAACCTGCCTTTAATCTAAGCCAGGGGTCGGGAACCCATGGCTCGCGAGCAAGATGTGGCTCTATTGATGGCTGCATCTGGCTCGCAGACAAATGTTCGATTATAAAAAAAATATGTTTCTTTAGACTCCTTTGATCTTTTAAACATAATGTATAGCTCTCATAGTCATAGAAATACTTTTCAAAATATGTGAGGTACATGGCTCTCTCAGACAAAAATGTCCCCGACCCCTGATCTAAGCGAAAGGACATGCAAAGGGAGACGAAGGGTGTGCGGGCTCGGGCGCCCACAAAAGGGTAGTGTCAAACTCGTAAAAATAATGATTTTGAAAATAAGAAAAAAGGTATATCTAAAGATTCGTGTACCGTACAGTGTTTAGGCTAATTATTTAGTTATTATTACAGGGCCGTCTTTACAATTTACACAGCAGCTGTGACCCTGGGCACAGTAATGCACTGGACCCCTAACTTTCTATATACTCAGGGACGTGCGAAGAAGGGGGCGAGCGGGCCTATCACCCCTGGCGCCAATATCAGGGGGCGGCAAAATCGTCATAAAATAGGCCCTTAATAGTGATTTAAACGAAACGATCCCTGTGAGTCTCATAGATGCGTGAGGCCCCCTAGAAAAGTGAGGCCCTGGGCCAGTGCCCAGTGATCCCATGCCTTAAGAGGGCACTGAATTATTACGGTTACTGATACTGTTCCAATATCTAGCGAATTATTCAAATTTTAAAAAAAAATCAGTTTACCAGAAATACAATACAATGCGTTAGGTATTTTTGTTTGACTTTAAAAATAATTAATTATCTTTACCAAGTAAGGTCTCTAAGACACTTAATCACACTATATTCTACAATACATGGATCTGTTTAAGTAAGATCTCTGGACATATAGGCCCATGTTGTACTTGTACTGCAGGTAAGCTACTCTGATGTTTATTTTTTTTTAAAATATGCATTTGAGCTGTCATCCTTCTCAATTTTATTTTGATCATTACTATTTCTACTAGTAACACTACGGTTATTTTGGGAGTTTTTTTTTAACAAAGAAAAGTCGTGTCGCCTTGTTTATTTATATTCCTAAATACCGGGGTATTTAATTAATCCATCCATCCCTGTGGTTCTACAGCCCATGTGGGGCTTTGGCCTGGCTCTACTTCCTTCCCCTCAGACCCAACTAACGCTTTTCTTTTTCATGCTTGGATTCCCAATGGATATCTTTTTCCACATCATCCATCCATGTAAGCCTAGGTCTGCATTTGAGCCATTTTCCTCTGGGGTTTTGGTGATGCACCCTCTTCACTCCTCTGTCATTTGGTAATCTCCCTAAGTGTTCTGCCCAGCGTAACCTACCCATTTTTATTTCTGCTACTATCGTGGGATCCTGATATAGACTGTACAATTCATGGTTGGTTCGTATTCTCCATCCATATTAAATCCTTTGTTGGTCCATATATTTTCCTGAAAACTTTCCTCTCCCATGTGTTTAATAGGTTTTCTGCCGTTTTTGTTAGGGTCGTTTCACTTACTTAATATGTTACCAGTGTTTCTTTTGGGCATTTTTCCCAAGGGGGGGGGGCACTTCAAATTTCCGGGGGGGGGGGGCTGGGTCATTTGCCAGTGGCGTAGCTAAGGGGTGGCATATGGGGGCATATGTTTCGGACGCCAGACTAGCGGGGTGGGGGGGTATAGTATTTATTGGTTGAAAATAATCAGTTTCAGAATCTTGCCCCCTCACACCAAACACTGTAGATACGCCCCTGCTAGTGGCGTTGAGATAGGGCGAGTCCGCCGAGGTGTAACTTTTTCTTTATATGCAGGTGTGGCATTTTCGGACAACTGCAGAGTTTGTATCGTGAAAGAGACGACGGCAAAAAGATTTTCAAAACGCCCCTGGTGGCAGTAATAGATACGACACTAGGCAGTGTATCTATCTATATCAAAATCGCCGATCATTTTCATCGGGAAGTAGGGCGGAAATTGAGGGCGCTGATGAATCTTGATCGACGGAGGGGTGTGGGGAGCCTGCTCCCCAGAAAACGTTTGATTATTTAATATAAAGAGGTGTATTTTTTACTATACCTGAATTCAATGTTTCTATTATACTTTTTGAACGGGTATGGACATTTTTAAGGTTTTGTAGGAAGCATTATGGCATCTAGTGTCATACATAAACTGATTTCACTCCGTTTGTGGGGTGCGCTAGAGTAAACATTTGGCACAAGCTTATAATCAATCCCATACTGTACCATTGATCAGCGTGAGTGAAGGGATGCAGAAATTTAGGGTGCTAAAGACAGTCGGGCAAATTCAAAATGCAGGGCTACATTTTGGCGCATACTTGTACTTGTTGTTTCTTTCAGACAATTTTGAGTTTGCATTTCAAATTTTCGGTTGGGGAGTGCCAAAATTAGCCATAATAATGATTAAAGACATCTAAAATTCCGCACCAGTGTAATGTACACTATATTCATTCTAGTTGTGTCACCCTTGAAGGTAAGCTTTTGCCCTAGCTTAATATCGCCTATTACAGTGGTCGGAAAACCTCATTAGTCAAAAGAACCAAAAATCAGCAGCAGGACGATTAAAAAATTTTGAGAGCCATATTACTTTTCAAGAACTTGTCAATAACAATGTTTTTCGGAATCAAACCCCATTTGTGGCCGACTGGCCGAGCCGCACTCAGGTCACTAAAGAGCCGCACGCGGCTCGCGAGCCACGGTTTGCCGATCACTGTCCTATTAAATCTTTATAGTCCAACATTCTACACCTAATTGGAGAGCAACGGAAGATATCTCAGTTTAAAAATGTAGGTGTCACTTAACCATAGATCCATCATGTGCACTCAGCAACCCTTACGATGCTGGGTGCCTCCTTTATTTTAGGGGTTTAAAGATGGGATGAGTATATTTTCTTAATTATCATCATCTTTCAATACAGGTTGCAAAAAAGAGGAGGGGGCAAAACGGAAACGTGATTGACCCGCTTGTCTTATGCAAAAAAATGTATATTACTAAAAATAGTAATATGGCTTTTATTTTATTGCTACATTATTTTGTAGCTATTTAATTAATAAACGAATTTTCAACACCAAAAATTTAAAAATGGCTCCATCACTAAAAAGCACTGCAAACATGATTTTATATGTTGAACGCAAATAGAAAAAAACAACAACTTACTTATAATAATTAGACTAACTTTTCTAAATATTTTCAAATTTTACAAGTCAAAACAAAAAAAAACAACAACTTAATTAGAAAGGTCTATACATTTTTATGGGTTTAGAAAACTGATCATTTTTATAAATCGTATATGAACGGCATAACTATTTTAAGAAGACATGAGTTGTTTACAAAAGACATTATATTTGATTAATGTGTGATTTTATCTAAGGAAAATCGTATGCAAATAAAGTATATATTTCCCAATATTCAGTTGATTGAAATGTTTATTTGTTATTTCAAAACACAATAACATTTTTCAGATATATTACAAATAGCCTCTTAGATATACTAAAAAACACTTCTTTTTTTTTAATAACCAAATCCACAGAATTTTCTTTAAATTGAAAAAATTAGGAATAAGAATTTTTTTCTAAAACTAGTAAGAACAATTTTATTTTTATATAGAAATGACAATCGAAATGCTAGTTCACAATTTTTGTTTTTGTTTTTTTGTTTTGTTTTTTTTTTTGTTTTTTGTTTTAAGCTTTCTGATAGATTCCCATCATTAAAAAATTTTTTTAAAAAATTCGTGCAAATTAGTGGGGCGTAATAACTTTAGGCTATGTATTTTTTAAACCTCTGTTAAACTGTTATGCCTGGTATGCAGTAAACATTGTTACGAAAGTAGCACATTAAAAGAGAACACAAACGCTTTCGATACAATAATTGATGAAATTTGCACTTTTTGTATGCACCCGTTAAATTCTTAATTTTTACAAAATCATCTCATTTTTTAAAGTTTCCACTTTACACACATGGAATCGATTGAATATATTTATTTTTTAAAGAGGTTATGCCATTATAAAATTTATAATTAGCACATATCCCTACTTTAAAAGAATGCTTTTATGATGAAATCTATTTGAAAATAGATTGCGCCCGATTGAGATTAGCAAGAACTATTATTAATTTTGTAGACCTTTTTATTGATGTAACGGTAATTAAAAACATTTTTATTTATTAAAATCTTTTTAAAAAAAAACACCGATATATTATGCGAATTATAGGAAGTAAAACATGAGTTGGGGCGATGTTATTAATCGAATACTGTAAGCCTTTAAAACAAGCTTGGCTTTATTTTACGGATCATAAATATATCTAACGTAGCGATATTTCATAGATTCCACTAATTGTCATGGCTTAAAGAAATCAGATACTATTCTTTAAAAAAAAAAAAGACAATGTAGTAGTTTTCAATTTAAAAAATTATTATAATAGTTACATTTGTGTCCCCATTTTGCTCCGGGGAGGGGTACACTTGACTTCTTCCCCCCCCCCCCCCGGAGAGATGGCTGAAAGAAACCATGTATGTTACAATTGTTCTGATACAGTTTTATAAATAGTTTTCTTTGTTTCTCTTGTAATGATTTACTTTTGAGTATTTTGTGACTACTGAAATATGCCGTGTTTCCGCTTGACATTTTTTCTTTTATCTAATTTTAATGGCTTCATCTGTCTGTTCTTCTCTTATCACAGTCATTCATTTTATTTTTTGGTTGTTAACTTCCAGCCCTGCTTGTAGTGATGCGCCTTCTAATTCAATAAAAGATTTTGATATGTCTTGAATACTTTTCCCTAGCAGAACTATGTCATAAGCATATTATGCAAGATACTGAAGTGGTTGATTGTATAGAGTGTACATTGGTTGTGGGTCTTGGGTTTCCCTCGGAAAGTATCCTGTTATTGTTTCCTCGGATGTCAGTATGTATGGTTCTCATAACTCTCTGTAAAGTTAAGTTAAAAAGCATATAAGACAGTGAGTCTCCTTGTCTTAGGCCCCGTCTAATCTGAAATTGCCTTGAATGTTCTCTTTGAACCTTGATTTTGCTTTTTGAGTTGTTCAGTGTTACATGTATCCAGGGCCTGCCCAAACAATTGCGGGGCCCTATGCGAAACGGATTGCGCGGGGCCCAGTCTGGGTAGGGATATGGATAAAGCGTGATTTTTCAAATGAACATTATTATTATTATTATTATTAATAAGTGACAATTAAGATTTTGTATTAGAAAATAAATTAGCGCGGGGCCTATGAAAGTACGGGGCCCAATGCGGCCGCAAAGGTTGCAATGGCCTAAGGCCGGCCCTGCATGTATCAGTCTTGTCAGTTTGTTGGATATGCCAAACTCCTGCAGAGTCTCATATAGATATTTTCATTTGATGGCGTCATAGGCCATTTTATAGTCCACCTAGAGTTGATGTACTGGTATATTATATTCATAGCATTTCTCTAATAGGCATCTGATGGTGAAAATCTGATCAATATTTGATCTGTTTTGCATGAATCCACATTGGTAATCATTCGTATTTCTTCAGTGTACGGTTGTAGTCTTTTGGCAATTAGCTTCGTCATTATTTTGTATGTAACATTTAATATTGAGATTCCTCTGTAGTTTGTGCACTGAAGTTTGGAGCCTTTCTTGTGTATTGGGGTTATTAATGCTGTTTCCCATTCTGTTGGAATTTTCTCTTCTAGCCAAATTTAGTTATATGTATCTGAGTATGTAGTTCTTTTCCTTCATATTTAATAAGTTCTGCTGCGATGAGGTCTTCTCCAGGGGCTTTGTGATTTATCATATAATTAATTACTTCTTTAGTTTCTTCTACAGTTGGGGAGTTTATAAAAGGGTCGGGTTCTCCCTTTTGTGTTTGGTAATCTTCATGGTGTCTATTGTCTGCATTCAGTATGTCCTAAAAATATTCAGCCCCTTTCTCTAGAACTTTACTATTTTCCTTGCTCTCACACATTTGCGGTCTAGCTTGGAATCCATTCTTTTCATCTTTTATCTTCATGAACATTCTTCAGATGTTTCCCCCTCTTGATAAATCTTCTATTTCTTTTAGTTAGCTTTTTCCCATTCCCAATTTTTCTCCCTACATATTTTTGTGGCATTTGTGTTGTCTTTCTTGTTTCCCTTTGTAACATGATCATTCGTGCTTTCTTCAACAATCTCTCTGCATTCATTATCAAACAAGACTACTCTATTGTTAGTTTGCTGGAATCCTACTACATTTTCTGCTGATCTTTTCATTGTATTTTGTTTCCTATCCCACAGTTCATTTATGTTGTTTTCCTTGTTTACTTCCTCCTGTGATGCTTCTAGCTGTGCTTCTACTTCATTCTGGTAATCGTATCGCTTCTGTATTTAATTATGACCATTGTGAATTATGCTTATTCTCTGCTTATATTTAACACTTACAAGAAGATGGTCAGAGTCTGCATCTGTTCCTCGAAAGCTTCTTACATCTAATATATCTGATCCATACCTCCGCTCGATTAGAACATGGTAAATTTGGTTGTGGGAGATTCCTTCTGGTGCGTTCCAAGTAGCTTTATGTATATTTTTGTGTGGAAAGTTGAGGCTACTAACTGACATCCCCCTGAATTTTAAACACCACCCCCTCCAACAGTATAAATTATATGGTCATAAAATTAAAAAAATTAGTCATCGTAGTTTTATTTCTTTAGTTAACTTTTTATAAGCAAGGAAAAAAAATACCAACAAGCAAAGCGCCCACATAATTCACCAAAAAAAACAACAACACCATTTACTGCTGCTAATCAAAATGCATAAAAACTTTACAAAAAAAAAAAAAAAAAAAAAAAAAAAAAAAAAAAAAAAAAAAAAGAACAACTAGCAATGGCAGTAAATACAATCAGTGGCGTTGCTAGGGTTGGTGTCACCCGGTCCGGTAAGCTCGTGGTGTCCCACGCCCCCAAATCCCCCGACCTCCACGATGTAATTTCTTCCTGTTAACCTTAGTCCACAGTACAACAAATACAAGAACAAAAACAAATTAATTGAAGGTCAGGAGGTAAGTGTATCTAAGAACTGTGATATGTACTTAGAATCGCCCATTGTTATCAAAGGATAGCTTTGTCTCTCAGAATTTAGATAAATATAGCTTCCTGTCACTTACAAAAGTTACCGAACACTTCATGCGGCGTTGAAACATGGTCAAAACAGAGTTTTTCTGACCTAATAATAAGGTAACTAATT
The DNA here is from genome assembly GCA_964017045.1 of Omphiscola glabra. Lineage (NCBI taxonomy): Eukaryota > Metazoa > Mollusca > Gastropoda > Lymnaeidae > Omphiscola > Omphiscola glabra. The sequence goes on along the minus strand of OZ024794.1, from coordinate 37,256,999 downwards.
GCTGGCGCATCAACCTTGAAATTTTATTAAAACACGCGATTTGATTGGTTACCTGAGTGGAAAATTTATGTGTAATCTGTTATCCTTTTAGGAATTTCGGTTAGATCCAGCAGTGTGTCAGTGGCGTAGCGAGGGGGGGAAAGGAGGGGCATCATGCCCCGGGCGCTACTCACAAAGGAGCGCCAAATGGTATATTTTACATATACTATTGTATGGTTTTCGAATAGGGGGGGTGCTAAAAAGATATTGTGCCCCGGGCTCGAGTTAAGGTCGCTACGCCACTGCAGTGTGTGCTCTGTAAATAAGCAATTTTTCATCTTGGTGTCACCCGTTGCGGTCCGTATTCCCCAAGCTACACCACTAAATACACCTTATCTTTCAAGGGGTCATTAAAATTAGAGAATTTATTAAAAATTTGAAAAAAAAAATTGCGCGTTCATTCACAAAATGTCGACCCGTTTAGTTCACAGAATAAATGATAACTTTTAAAAATATCAACCAATTTGTTTAATATTTTGCACGATACTATATTATATAATTGTCTGTGCTAGGAACTAAGCATATGAAAATATATTAATAAGTTTAAAGTTAACACAATCCATCAAAGTTGGATTTTAAAATTTCAAAATTAAGACATTTTGGTATGCTGTGATAGAAAAAGTATTCAATAAATTACGTTTTTCATAGCTGGCGCCATAATTAATCCATATTTCCATATCTATGTTGTTAAAAACGTTAATAAATTTAAGCTTAAAACATTATAATTTTGGTAGTGTAGGCCCCGTTTTTTTTTTATATCGCGCCCAACACCAACACTGTTTTGAAATTTGACCTCGCCCAACACGGGATCGGAATGTTGATCTCGGGTCAATTTCACCCCAGGATTACCGGCGTCTCTCCCCCATCGCGTAGAATTAGAATACTTAAATAGTAGGATTTTAACTTTAACTCGGGTTGTAGTCCCCAGGTCTTACCACAGAAAATCTGCCACAAGACAAGAAGTGCACCGTCTTAGGCTCGGCGTTACGTCAGGTTTTTCTTGTCTGTTTTCGCGCGACTATTTAAGAGGGCACATTAAGTTGATTTTTTATTCGAGGTTTTAACCGCATCCCTGAAGTGTGTCAGTGTTCACAGCGGCCCATTTAGACGCTCTATATTGTCCTTTTTGTTTTAGTCTTTCTTTAGCCTTTCTTTTTCGTCATTGTTGAGACCCGCTGGTCCTCACTTGTGTGAGACCCCCTGGCTCACACAACCTACCGGTCACTTGTCAGTCGCTTGTCACGTGATCGACTCAATTAGGCCAGTACTGATGATAATAATGACTCATAGTCAGAAACAATGGAAGTTCCCGGTCAACCAGAAAAGAGGTCAGCGTGTGACCAAGCTTGTGACCTAGGGGCAGCTGGTGAACCATTGGTTGACCAGACGAAAAATTAGCATATAGTATATTAATCATATGTATGACCCAGAGGTCAGCGTTAACTGGACTTAGGTCAGCGTTAGGCTGGATCCAAGTATAAATAGAGTTGTAAGCCAGTTAGTCGCTCTCTCTCGTCCCTGTAATTACGGTAGTGTAATTGACAGACAAGTATGAGCCTGGCTTATGACTATTTGCTTTTTGGAGTGTGTCCAATCAAGTGTCGTAGGGTTGGTAACATTATTATTGTTGTTAGTTTCACATGTTTGTAATGTTAGCATTTTGTTAGAGGATATGTTAGGATTATAGTTAGTTATCAAGTCATTGTTAGAATACTACGTTATATGTATGATTAGTAATATTGTGATAAGACTGTAATTCTTAGTTGTAGCTTATGTTGTATCTATTATTCTCCTTACAGCCAGTTAGTTAGTAGTTAGTACAGTTAGAGTAGTTAGTTAGTAAGTTAATACAGTTAGTACGTTAGCTCAGTTCAGTCAGTTGAATGAAATTAGGCTCAGGGCTATAGAAGCATATGCCATAGCAGAGCTCAGTAGACTAGAACTCAGTACTGTATAAGACGTCAGCGGTTAACAGTTTAACCCTGACGCAGTAATTGCACAAGGCAGATAATAACGAGCGAGTAACGCACTAAAGAGATAAGGTCAACAGACGACCCAAACAGAAGTGTTTTAGAGGTAGCAGAGCGTGGCGAGCAGTTCCTCCCCACCCCCTGCACAGCTGAGTGACCAGTGGCGACCCTTCCAGGGCTTTGTGGTGTGCTGTAAGAGTCTGGCAGTGTGTATAGCAGACGAGAAGCAGGCAAGAGAGGGCAAGCCGAGACGACCGTTCCACCGAACGTCCAGCATCATAACATCGAGTTATTAGTAAAGCATTGTATTTGTATCGACATTAAGTATTACTATTTGTATGTTTCTATATGTATTTAGTATTTTACTAATTAAAATAATTATCTGTGGCTGAACCACTGGTGTTTTTTTAGTAATAGTAGCGTTATTGTGAGTGAGGATTAATTTGGTATAACTGTTGATTGTAGTAATCATTCCCTAGACATAGTCATAGTAATACTAATCAACGTAGCGCTAGGGACCTTTATCTATATTATATATACCCTCTGTTCTGAAAGTACCAATTTCGACATTCTGGGGACCAGATATATATATAGATAAGAAGTAGAATTTTCGACAGTCTTAGTACTTTGTCTATAGTTTGTCTTTAGTTTTCAAATAAAGCTATAGTCCTCAAGACCTGAGTTTGTTTAGTTTATGGTAGTTAAACTGTCAGCCACGGCCTCATCATTATACCACCAACACCCCACTTTGCTACAGTTGTTGATCCTGCAAGCAGGATTATAAAAAGTGTGTCACACACACTCCCCCCTCCGGTAGTCACAATCATTACCTCATCACACTACTACATAATGGAATTCTAACAATTTTTTTTTGTCTGACATGCCGATTTCCAGAATCACATTTTTCATTTTTTTTTTCAATGTGAGTAAACTATTATGTATCACATTTTAATAGTTAGTTTATGTGTTATAATGGTAGAAGTAGGGTAGAATGGCTATTCATCTAGCTTCAGTGAAAATTTGACCCTTGTAACTTTAATACGTTTTTTTTGGTGAATTTATTAGTAATCGACCTATGCTCTGGCTATACCCCCTACCCTTTAAAAACTAATTAAAATAAGTATTTATTTTGAGATGTCATGTGCGGCCCTCGGCCTTACAAAAAAAAAATGTGGCCTCCGGTTTTGAAAAGGTTGGACAACACTGCTTTAAAACTACCTATGTTGGAATAGCTCATTAAAAAAACAACAGTAAGACATTATGTTGAGGGAAATCATTTATATAGATGTACTTTCTTGTCACTGTTTTGGATATCTTCAAACGTAAACAATGGCAAAGTTGTGTCAGTTGCCACACTCTCATTCTCATTGGCAGTTTGTGTGGCAGCATCTTTCCAAAACTGGAAATTTGTGTTGACACATGTTGATTTTGTGCCTGAAAATAATGTTTGTCTGCACACTTATGTCAGCACCTGCTGATTCCTCCTGTAAAGATGGCATCTTGCAGTAAGCATGCATCCATGTGAAGGTGCTTTAACTTAAAACTATTTCTTAGGGGTTATTTTCAGCTCATATTTCTTGCAACTTTTTCTTAGTGTAGGCCAGTGGCCTTTTTAGGTTTGTTTCGTCAGTGTGAATGTATGTTTTTGTTTTGCTGACCCTCCTTTTTGTTTAGAGTGGACTCCCCGTTTTTTTAATGAGTTGTCCAGTTGACTGTTTGCAGTGCTAGTGAAATGTCAAGACTGTCGAGACAACAGTATTTCATTTCAAAGTATAAGTTGCAGCACTAGCCGCACTAATTGGCTGGTTGGGTTTTTGGTTTTCGGTTTATAATAAACAACGCTACCCTTCTCACCTTCCTGAGTTTGTTGGGTGAGTTCTACCACACGAGCTTACAAGTGGCGTTGTCGGCAGGATTGTGAAATCTTGTGGGTAAGCTGTACGGATTCTCGAAGTTAACCAAACCCATCCGGTCATGGCAGAGGGACAGCCTGCATCTACTCAAGTGATGACCACCCAAGTCTTCATGGTGCCCCAATATGAGAGGCCCATACGGCGGTTTCATGTCGATGGAGACCCTTCAGATGCACAGTCCTTCGAAGATGATATTAGGGCTTGGTGGGCCAACCACCCCTCCCTCACTGACCATCAGAGGCTGGACGTCATTTTCCAAAACATTGGACCCGCAGTCAGGGATGAGTTGGCATGTTTTGAAAGGGACGTGTTGGACAACCCAGAAGTGGTGCTGGAGAAGATTCGGGCTATCTACGGCGAACGTCGACCGATTAGCCGACTCATCTTCGACTTCCATTCGGTGACTCAGGGTGAGTTTGAGACAATCCGCGGATATATTCTACTCGGTTGACAGCCTACCTGAGGCTCGTTCGCCAGCAGTCGGCACAGAAGCTACACATCACCGAGGATAGGATTCTCGTGAGACAGTCCTATGGGCCTTGAAGAAGAAGACCAGCATGGTATTTCTTCCTCCGCAGCCTACGTTAAGGCTTCGTTCCCTGCACCCTGGCAGGTGCATTGTTCACCCTCGGATATACAGGCAGCTCCAGCTCCTGTTACCCCTGAGTACAAGACATTAGATCTGCTCTTGGCTGAAGTGAAGAGGCTCAGCAATAAGGTTGATTAGTTGGAGTTGCGGAGAGAAGGCGACCCAGACAGCTCCACTGTTTTAAACGCAAGAAACCAGGTCACTTCCAGGCACAGTGTCTGGAAAACTCCACACCTTAGCTGTTCAGAGCCTGGCTGCTGAGGGTGGAAATTTAGGCTCCTTTTCTGACAAGGCAGTTGGCGTTTGTCCTATGGCATCGGTGGAGATCCACGGCACAAACCTCCAGGGTTTGGTCGACACTGGGAGCCAGGTGAGCATCATTAGTGATGATCTTTTCAACCTTCACTTTCGGCAAAGGTGTCGAGTGCATGAGAGGCTAACCTGGTTCAAGATGGTAGCAACCAATGGTCTCACTATTCCCTATTCAGGATATTTGATGGCCGATGTGAAGGTAGATGGACAGATTATCAAGGACAGGATTATTTTAATCTCCTTGAGTACCAGGTCACATCTACTAATTGGAATGAATATTCTGAAAGTGATGCCACGGTTCATGACCTCCTTGCCCGATAAGCCAGTTAAACCTCTTGCTACAGCACGCACTGGTCGCAGCCCGACCCTTGTCCCGGCCAATTCCACCTGCTATATTACAGTCACTGGCTCCGACCCAACAAACAACGGGGAAATGCTTTTTGAACCCTGTTCCAACATCCCATTGCAGTCCCCGGCCTTTTTGTCCTTCCAACATTTTCTGTGTTGCAGAATTGGGTCATGAGCATCAAAGTGATGAATGTGACAGAAGACAATATTCTGATTCCCCCAAAGTTGACAATAGGGAGTGTCGAGTGTGCCAAGGCAGTAATATGCAACTTTGTTGAGGAACAGAAGATTAACCCACGGGTGCATCAGCTTAATGTCTCTAAAGATCTAGACCCTAAAGACAGGCATCAATTGATGGTGTTGCTGGACCGGTATTCAGATGTATTCGCATGGAATGACACGGGGTTAGGCTTCACTGACTTGGTCAAGCACACTATCACACTATATACAGACGGATGCTCATATAGCGCAGTCTTTCCGACGTATCCCTCCCTCACCATTTAACGAAATAAAGCAGCATATAGAAGATTTGATATGGCGTGACATCATATCCCCAAGTTCCAGCCCATATGCTGCCCCAATTGTTGTTGTGAGGAAGAAAACAGGAGAATTCAGACTTTGCTGCGACTACCGGAAATTAAATGATGCCACCCGTAAGGATGCCTTCCCCCTTTCTCGTATCGACGAATGCCTGGATGCGTTAGGCAGTGCAAGATTCTTCAGTACAATCGACTTGTCTTCAGGGTTTCACCAAGTAGCCATCGATGAGAAAGTCAGGGCTAAGACTGCGTTCATTTGCCCCTGGGGCCTCTATGAGTGGAATCGCATGCCCTTTGGCCTCTGCAATGCACCAGCCACATTTCAGAGATTAATGCAGCTTGTCATGAGTGAACATATCTTCAGAATTCTGCTTGTGTACCTTGCTGATCTCCTCATATATGCACCAACCTTTTCAGAGCACCTTGGTCGCCTCGAAACTGTTTTTCCGTCGGTTAAAAGAAGTTGGCCTGAAACTAAATCCGGAGAAGTGTTCTTTTGGTTCGTCCTCTGTGTCCTTCCTGGGCCACATAGTTAGTGCTGACCCGGGTAAAGTCTCTGCTGTCAAGGATTTCAGAAAACTTCAAACCACAACAGATGTCAGATCATTCCTTGGTTTGGTAGGATACTACCGCAGATTTATAAGAGGATTCTCGGATATTGCCCGACCTCTTCACATGCTTCTAACTGGTAGTAAAAAGGCCAAAAAAAGGAACTGATAGGTGATAGGTGGACCGAGGATTGCCAGCGCTCATTTCGGCAGCTGAAGATTGCCTTGACATTTGCCCCAATTCTTGGATACGCTGACATACAAGGAGCCATTTATCCTGGAAGTTGATTCAAGTTACAGGGGTCTATGGGCAGTGTTGAGCCAAGAGCAAAATGGACTGTCACGTGTCATTGCCTATGCTAGTAGGTCTTTGAGGCCTGTTGAAAGGGCCATGAAAGGGTACAGCAGTTTCAAACTAGAGCTGATGGGTCTCAAATGGGCTGTTACTAAAAAATTCAGAGGCTATCTCCTGGGAGTAAAACAATGGTCTTCACAGAAAACAACCGTCTCACCCATTTGAAGACAGCAAAGTTATCTGCTGTGGAGCAAAGATGGGTGGCTGAGTTGGCCTCCTTTGACATCGCTATTACATACCGCCCTGGCAAACACAATGCCAATGCTGATACTTTAAGTTTAAGCAGATACCCCAAATCAACTCCAGAAGGCCCAGAGGAAACCTGGACATCTGTATCAGAAATAAAGGCATGTACAGCCCTACCACCCCTCGCCGTTGAAAATGTCAGTGATGTCCAAACTGTTGATGAACATACTGACCCTGGTCTAGGTCTAGAATCAGATTTATTTCTTCAGTCACTACCCCCTGCGTCTATAGTGGATGCGCATGATTTACGTCAGCGCTAATCTCTTCCCAAGTCCTCCATGAAGCTCCTGAGACAGTTTTCTCGCCTAAAGGTCATGAATGGAATTCTAGTCCGAATCATTAAAAGAACCAGGTGGAGATATTCACCAGGTAGTCCTTCCATCCTCTCTCGAGGCTGAGGCTCTACTTCTTACACATGATGTCAGCGGACACCAAGGACCAGAAAGAACCCTAAAAATACTTCGCCGTCGTTGCTACTGCGTCAATATGCCAGAAATTGTCTTTGGCTACTGTAGGGCTTGTCTGGGGTATAAGTTGCAGCACTAGCCGTACTAATTGGCTGGTTGGGTTGTTGGTTTTCGGTTTTATTCTTGTATAAATAAACAACGCTACCCTTCTCACCTTCATGAGTTTGTTGGGTGAGTTTTACCACACGAGCTTACATTGGGATTTTTTATACAACACTTTATACAATAACTTATAAAAAAGGCTATAGTCTTAAAGATCTGGATTTCCTTGAGTTTATAAACCCATATACCGGTATGCATTTAAAACTGTCAGCTGTCTTATCGTCACAACACATGTAACACGGCTACAGTTTTTGGTGCTGCGAGCAGTGTCAACAATCATACGCCCACTCGGTTGCAATAATAATAATTGTAATTCTCTTAGGGGGCGTCCATTATTTACGTCAAAAATAGGGGGGGGGGTAAGTGGAAATGTTGACTGGGGGGAGGTTATATTAATTGGCGTCAACAATAATTTTTTCTCTATTAACATTTTTATCTTAATAATTGACTGGTTATTACATTATTTTTTAAAATTTAATGAGTGAAAATAGTCATATAGTTTTTAGGCTTTTAACAATATAAGATTTATTTAATGTCTGAGCACTGCAGGTGGCAGAATGTTAACACCCTTCGTTAGTGCAATAATAATAATAAAGTTTATTTGAAAATCACGCTTCATCTCCAAAGGCTCGAAGCGCGGTACAAAGTCAACCACTTTAAAAGAGACAGGAAAACAATCTATATTTTACCACATTGAAATACAAAACGCAACAATACAAAACTACATAAGAGCATACCCATTCAAAGTATTTCATCACCTTGCAACCACAAACAACACAAGCAAATATACATCTAGGAGATAATAGCTAGCTGAAGCTGGAAAAGATGGTAGACAACATCACCCCAGCAGGTGTTTGCGAAATAGATGTATTTTCAAATTGATTTTAAAGGACTCCAATGTCTGGCTGTTTCTGAGAGCGACAGAAAGGACGTTCCAAATTGTTGGGCCAGCAAATGCGAAAGTGCGCCTTCCGTAAGTCTCAAGGCGAACCTGCGGTATCGAGAATTTGCCACTATCGGATGAGCGCAGTTGTCTAGTGGGCACATAAGGCGTGATGGGCGCTTTGAGGTATGACGGCGCCAGGTCATGCAAGCAGCGATAGCACAGAGTTGCAATTTTGTACTCTATGCGAGCGCGGACCGGCAGCCAATGCAGTTCTCTCACAAGTCAGTGTTTTTTAGCATGGTCGAATTTGCGTTTTTGAAGAACAATGCGAGCCGAATTACTCTGTGCTTTTTGAATTTTATACAAGAGCGTAGCTGGAAGACCCACCATGACAGCATTGTAGTAGTCCCTGTGTAATGGCATGAATGCAGACATCAGCCTCTTTGATGCATCAAGCGTTAAGAAAGGTCTGATATGACTAATTCTGCGCATCTCTATATACAAAAATTGCCTTGCAAATCATGTTAATGTGATTTTCCATAGTTAGTCTTCTGTCTAAGTAGACACCCAGGTCTTCTGTGTCCTACTGAGAAGGTGAGGGAACTGAGAGGGGGGTCACGGACTTCTGAAGTGATATAGCATGTCATACTGCTTGATCTCTGCACCCAGGGGCTGAACGTACTTAGTGAAAAGCACCGGGCCTTATAGGACCGAGACCTGGGGTAATCCGAATTCGATAATAGATTGCTTCGAGGTCAAGCCGTTTGCGAAAACTGATTGGACCCGATTTGCCAGATACGAGCGGAACCATCTCAGTACAGCATTGGTGAAACCGAACGTTTTTTGCAGAAGTTGGTGAAGTATGCCGTGGTCAAGCGATTCTGTTTGTCGCAAATGACTTGGGCGATATGTTTGCGATCATGTTGCAGGTATGGAACAGGTTCAAGTGTCATGTGCATTAAAAATAAATGATATTGATACTCACTGATAGAGTAGGAATATGATATTTTGAAAATTAAGTGAAAGTAAAGTGATTAATATTAATAACATCCCTGCGTGAGTTTGAACAGATTTGCAAAATATCATGTAACATCTATTTTGCATCACAAGTCATGTTGAAAACAGTATAAATCCAGTGAATGTACGTCATATGTTTAATAGGCTAACTCTCTTTCCGTGTGCTAAATTCTCCTAATAGGAACTGGTGCATGTGTTAGGAGTCTCTGAACAGCTTGTCCTAGAGGACGGACTCCCGCAGGGGTCAGCCCTCAGCTGTACGTTGTTCCTCGCCTATGTGTACGACTTGCAAGAGGAATTAGGGTCCGAGAACGCGATGTTCGCGGACGATTTGGCGATCTGGAGTTCGGGAAAGGACGTCAAAACACTGCAGATCCGGCTGCAGCACGACCTAGACAGAATTGAAGCTTACGCGGGTAAGTGGAAAATGGTCGTGAATACAGACAAGACGGTTTACTCACTATTTACTAACGGTAGAAAGGCGCTACAGGTTGGAGTAGAATTGAACATCAATGGGAAAAAGCTGGAATGGGACCGGACGCCAGTTTACCTGGGAGTGAAACTGGACAAGAAACTCCAGCTCCACAACCATGTGAACGAACTATGTGCGAAAGCGTCACAAAAGTTAGGCCTGGTGAAAAAGCTGGCAAGCACAAATTGGGGCGCGGACGCAAGACTACTGAGGTCGCTCTACCTCAGTAGCGTGAGAGGGGCAATGGATTACAGCCTTCCAGTCCAGACTTTCGCGAGCCGCACGGCTCTAGAGGGGCTGGATCGCATCCAAAACCGAGCTCTCAGGTTTGTTTGCGGGGCGATTCGCACAACACCCACAGCAGCGGTGGAAATCATGGCTGACGTCGAACCGCTGGAAATCAGAAGGGAAAAGGCAGTCCTGACGACGGTGGAGCGATACCGTCGGATGGACAGGCAAGAACCCTGTTTCCAACTACAGAACAAATGGGTAAAAAAGACCAGATTGAAGAGACCATCCTTTATGGATACGGTCCACCGTCTTGAGGAAGACATGGCCTTACCCGGAAACAGGGAAAAAGTGAAAGTGATCCCAACTCGAGGACCACATGAAAGCCTAACCCGACCTGAAGTTAGACTCAACATGACTACCACCAAAGCAAAAGATACCAGTTCTCAACTAGAACTATCAGAGACTGTACAAAGAACGATTGACGCCTACCCGAACAGCTTGGTCAAAGTCTTCACAGACGGCTCTTGTTTTCCAACAGAAGGAAGAAGTGGTTACGGCGCCCTCATCCAGTATCCAGAGGGGATGGCTCCACCCGAGGAGCTATCTGGCCCTAGTGGAAAATTAAGAACTAGCCTCGATGCGGAGATCGAGGCGATACTGGTAGCTCTGAAGAGGGTCCACCAACGCCTTGCTAAGAGAAAAATCTTCCCCGACGTAGTGGTCTTCACCGATTCACGCTCAGCTCTCGAGCACGTGGAAGGGGGCTCTAGGGAGACCACAATGGTAAATACCATTCTGGAAACAGTAGGTAGCATCAGCGCAAACGGCGGCAAAGTAATCCTACAGTTTATCGCTTCGCACGTTGAGGTGACGCAGAACGACAGGGCGGACTTCCTAGCCAAAGAGGGCGCAGCCCAGCCGCAACCAAACAAGCCAATGACCCAGCTGGGGGCCATCGCTTGCATCAAAGACCACTTCCGGGGAAAGTGGCTAAATAGCTGGGCCGCAGGAGAAACAGGACGACAGCTGTACCGGAAAATGCCACGACCGAGCAAAAGCGACCCCTGGTGGAAACTCAAGAGAGGAGAACAGAGTCTCATTACCCAAATGAGGACAGGCCACTGTGCGACGCGCAGCTACCCCCATAGACTCGATAACCGAAGGGAACCCAACTGCAGGTTTTGTGGCCAGGACGACGAGACAGTGGCCCACTTGGTGGTCGCTTGCCCTGATGGGGGTGTGGGGGCCGAGGGTCGTAACCCAGAGGCCTGCCTTGAAGAGTTAATTTACGGTGACGCCCAACAGATGGGGCAAGCCGCCAAAGTGATTACCAGGGCTCTAAGAGAGTGATCTCAGCCCTAGAGAATGAAGCATGTGTTAGGATAATAGTACATTAATTAGATATTTTGTAATTTGCCTTTGTCTCAAAAAGACACAGCGATTGATAGATACACGTACCAAACTAGCGGTGGTCATACTTTATACCATTGTATCAACTGTCCTGCTATGGGTGAATCTTACATAGACACCATTCCAAGGATGGCATACCAAAATAATTTCTAGACATTTATGTTAGCCCACACATCTCACACTGGTTCTGGATGTAAGACGGTATACGTCCTAAAAAATAAAAAAAAACACTGCCAAGTGATTTCTTGTATAGTATTTAAACATTATTAAAACAGTATAATTTTCAAGGTACATTTGTATAACATGTACGTATACTCTATTCAGAGTTAAGCATATTTTGTTGCCACTTATAATTATGGCGTTATTTACCATGTCTATTATTAGCTGTATTATTCAATGTTAGTGTTAGTCAGGACATTGTTAACCTGTACTTTTCTTTTCAGATATTGTCCTTTTCTTTCATACTATAGGACTTTTTCTTCAGAGGACTTTTTCTTTAGCCTTAGCCCTTTTTCTTTTAGTTTTTCTTAGATTTTCTTCAGCATTTGTCGTTAGTGTTCAAAATGAAGCTATAGTCCCCAAGACCTGATTTTTTAAAGTGTATTTGAGTAAAGTGTATGGTAGTAAAACTGTCAGCCACGGCCTCATCATCATACCATCAAAACCCAACTTTGCTACAGTATTTGGCGCTGCGTGCAGGGTTTTAAAAGTGTCACACACACACACAATCCACCCTCCGGTAGCCACCACCACAACCATTACCACTCATCACACTACTACAATAATGTAGCCTAATTATAAGTGTCTACTATTTAAGCCTAATGACGAGTTATTCTAATTCTACAACTCGGCAGGACTCAGGCAACTGCACTTACTAACTTACTACACTTACACTTACATGCTTCAATTAGGGGCTGTCCATTAATTATGTCAACAAATTTTTGGTGATTTTTACCTCCCCCCTCCCCCTTGTCAACAACTTGTCAAACTTCCAGAGACCCCCCCCCCCTATAAAATTACGTCATTTGATTAACCCCCCCCCCCCCCCACAAAAAAAATTAAGATAAAATGGGGAAAAAACATAATGTGTTTTCAGATGGTCTTAGGCGACCCCTGGGAAAGGGTCGTGCGACCCACAGGTTGAGAACCGCTGGACTAGACTCTAAATCTAAGACTAAAAGTAAAGAAATAGGCCTATAGTACAGTAAGTTAAGGTAGGCTAAGCTTTAGAATACTAAATGAACTTTAACAATTAATTAAAATTATAATTAAATACGTTATTAAATAATAATAAAATATGATGAAAATAATTAGAAAAAGCGTTTGTTATGTCAAAATCAACAACCGGAATAAGTGAAAATAAAGCAAAATAGTTTTTAAAGTAACAAGGAAAAAATATATTGTTATAACTCTTTTCTAGTTTTAATTTTTTTAAACCATTCATAAATAAATAACAAATCTTCTGAAATTAAAGTTAATATTGTGAAGTATTAAAAAGTTAATAATTAAAGAAATTCAATTTTCTCTTCTTTTTTTTTTTTAATATTGAGTACTAAAAATTACATCCAGGTGTTGAATGTCTATCAAATTGACCTAACTAGTACACCATATGCATAGAACAGTCTCAGCAATAAATAAACTGATAATAAATCTTGAAATCTCAAAGGAAATCAATATAGACTATTAATATTATAGAATTTGTAAAAAAAGTGGGGGGGGGGGGGGAGGGGGCAATAGGCTCGGAAACTTTATCATTTGGCTATTAGACATTAGTAACCATACGAAAAACAGTACAAGCCAAAGAGGGAACGATAGTGTTCAATCAAGAATCGATTGTAAAATTTGATGAATTTCAGTTACTTCTACAATGTGTTCAAACTATGATACGATGCATCTGTTAAAAAATACAGCCTAATTTTCATCAATCGGAAAAAAATAGTTGTGCATTTACACACAGGTAATTAAGATATTAAAATTATACCGGTACATTGTAGGATTATAACTGAAAATTTCATTTAAACAGTATTTTGTTTGAAAAGAAATTATTATAATTATAATGTAAATTTACAATTTGAAAAATACTTATTGTCTTCATATAATATCACTCCATTTTAACTACAATTATTATTATTAAATTCTGCTTTATTGCTTTGCAAACCCCATTACTAATCTACAGACTTACAATAAGAAAAAAACAGGTTTTGATGATGAACCTTTTGCCCTTGTAATAGTTGTAAAGAGACTTCTGTGTTGATTAGCCCTGTGAGCTTTGTTTCAAAGTGACTTTTATTACACATGTGTATGAAATATGATATTTTTACCAGAAAATTTGGAAGTAATATTTAATTTAGTAGCCTAGCTCCAGTGGGTATTGATAATTTGCATTATAAATTAATATTTTTTTTTTTTCAAAATCAATTTTTTTTTTATGTGATAAAGATTTTTAAAAAGTGTATTTTAGAATAAATTTCAGTCAATTACTGTACCCCGAGTTTCAGGGGCATTAATTCAAGCTATTATTGCATTAATTACTACATAGAAAACCCCTTTTACAGAAAACTCTTATATATTTAATATGATCTTGGGAAATCTTGGGAAATTTTTTGACAAAATCTTGGGAAATTTTAAAAAAGTGAGTGGCAGCCCTGGATCTGTTTATTATCTGTGGTTTTTGATCAAACAAAACAAATATTTCACTTTGAATCAATAATAAAAGTAAAAGAATTATGAATTTAATTTAATTTTCTGAGCATCTTTCAGAAAATTATTTTGACTATGACTTATCTTACTTAATATTAATAATAATGTCAGTAATAGTGAGGAATTTACAAGGTGTTGTTGGAATAAGTGCTAAGCAACTTCATATGGACATAGTTCACTTGAAAAGAATTTCTGGTTATGACGAATTTGAGTTAGGTGTACTTTTGGTTTCTAATGAGGAAATTAAAACACTTAATCAAACTTACAGAAACCATAATGAGGTGACAGATGTCTTAGCATTTCCTTTTCACGAAGTGAGATTTTTAATAAATTAATTAAAATAAAACTTTAATTAAATTATAAATATTGCAAATGTAGTCTACCTCCTTGTAATTGTAATTTCCGTAATTTTTTTATTTGTGCTAAATTTTAATAAGGCTTATTTGATATATAATATAGGCGGCCTATTATGTCATATTCATATTTTTAGGTTAGACAAAAACAGCATAGTCCCTAGATAAAATAAAAGTCAAAAGACTATAGTTAAATATGGCTGCAGCCATTTTCATTTGGACCCGGTCCCTTTTATACTTTAGTACAGTGGTTCTCAAACTTTCGACTACCGTGACCCTTTAATATATTGACTCATGTCATGGCGAACCCCTAAGCACAAAATAATTTTCGTTGCTCCTTCATAACTATAGGGTATATCTGTTTTCCGATGGTCCTGGGCGACCCCTGTGAAAGGGTTGTCGACCTCCAAAGGGGTCGCAACCCACAGGTTGAGAACCGCTGCTTTAGTAGACCTTAAGTTTAGTATAAATGCTATTTGGATGTCATTTGTGGTAGTTTATTTTAGTTAAACTGATACCGGGGTCCGAATAGCCACTTTGTTAAAATATAGAAGGAAAGCATAGAATGAAGGGTCAATTTTAATTTATACAATCCACACCACATTGAGTTCCTGTATGTGTATGATTTTCTCCCCTTTGTTTATTCATGGATTGTTACTAGAGTAAAGTTTTCTTTTTTAAAATTTTTTATTATATGCAGATGATGGAATGTGTGTAAAAATGTATTCGATTATTCGATGAAACTGTTAGTTTGGTTTCATTAATGAATTTTTTAAAAAATACTTTTATTGTTTTTTTTTTTCAAATTGACAACTTTTTAAGTACAATACATTATGCAACTGTAGTATACGAACACATGGTTTTAGGGTTCACTTTAGGTATTAGGTTACAAGATTTATGAATGCTCAAAGTAGTGGGACTAAATTTGAGTTAGGGATACTGACTTAGCCTTTAGTATTCAGGTTAGGTAGAGTTATAGATTTTAGATTGGAAGGTTTTTATTTAAAATTTATTAAATGTGCATGTTTTTTGCTAATTTTTAACTGTTTTATTTTTAAAAACCTATTCTCATGACATTCCTTATTTTAATTTCTCTCTGTGAATAATTAACACATTCTCTCCCCTTCCCATTTTAGCAGACATGTTTTTGCACTACTTATAATTATTTTTTTACACCAGTGCCACCTTTAATTGAGTGGTGTGGATTGTGTAAATTTTTTGGCAATAGCATGGTTTTGCTCGGTGTGTCACTAATTGGGAGAAGAAGTATTTCTTGAGCCCAGAACCAAAGTTAACATTCTATTCCAAGGTTTGCTTTATGATATTCAAGCTAAATGTGATCGCCATATTTGGACCTTTAACTTAAATTAACAGTACAGAGCACCACCCTACACAAAGATGGTTAATTTTTTGCATCAGGAGATTGTCACCTTATATAAACCAGTCATGTGGCCACCAAACAGTCCAGATTTAAACCCAGTCAGTTTTGCTATATGGGGAGCTCTGCAAGAAAAAATTACCTTGGGCTTGGGCAAATAATTACAATAGTAGGTCTGCACACATTTTCTCAACTTTTTCGCTAAGTTTTACTGACATAAACATAGTCCAATGGCGCCAACATTTGGAAAAGTTTAAAAAAACCATGTAGGAAACATTTAACATAATGTCTGATTGTTATATTTTGGCAAATGTATACTCTTACTACATAGTCCTACCATGTATATATTTTTAAATTTATATATAATATTTATACTATGTATGTTATACAGGGAGAGATAATATACAAAGTGAGAGAGATATAATATATGTTTTATTAATATAATCACTAAGTCAGTGCTGTTCAACCTTTTTGAGTAAAAAAGAAATTCAGCGTATCCTGGGGCCACACATGACATCTCAAAAGAAAGATTTTTAAATATTTTTTAGTAATTTTTAGAAAACTATACACATTATTTGAATTCTTACTTTATGCGTAAAGAAACATATATCCAAAGCCAAAAGCATTATCAGCTCATCGAAAATATAAATAAAGCTAATAGTACTAACTAATAGAAACTATGATTTTTAATATGGTAAAAGAACTATTAAAAAAACACCTACCATACTCCTATGTTATTACATGTGGAAAAAATATAGTTGGCTTACTTTTGTAATTTGTAATAATTTTTAAATCATATTCACATTTATAAGGAAAACCATCTGGTGTTTTTTTAGTGCGTTGTTAATATTGCGAAATTGAAATTAATTTTATCTAAATGACTTCAAAAAAAATCGAAGTAAAATGTTAGATTTAATTCAAAGAAAGAAAAATTAAATTAATTTCACAAGACCTAAATTTAAACTTGCAAATCAAAAGCTTAAAGTTTCTTTGATTTAAAAACCGTGTGTAACAAAATTGATAAAGTATTTCCCCCTTTTTAAAAGTAAAATGAATAAATATAATTGATTGCTTTTTAAATTGTTAATAAAACACACCAAATTACCAAATTTTAGTTTTGTATTTATAACATTTAATAAGTTTTAGTTTTACTTATTTTTCATTCCAAAAATGTGCTCTTATCTATCAAACGATGATTTTATTAATTTTTTTAAATAAAAACTGTTGGAGAGGGGGATTTGATACTTTCATTTTGCCCCAGGCAGCACAAGATACACCTCCAAAATAAAGGAATGAATTTGATAAATATTAACCTTCTTAGTTACTTATATCAGGGGTGGGGAATAGGGCATGTGCATTTTTAAATGGATGACCATATCTTTAAATCCAATGGCAATGATATTACTATCATGATGAAGAGGTGTTATATTCTCTATTTTTATTAATAAATATATGTTGACCAATTAAGAAAATATAGTTCAATGGCATTGACAAACTTGGGTACATATACATCAGTATACTGATACCTCAAATAAAAATATCAAAACCCATTCATTTTAAACACATGAAAATTATTGAAAATTTAATCTTAGAAAAATAGAAATAGAGCATATTGTTTTCCTTTACAGTTCAAGGGTGTGAACAAACATGGGCTAAGATTTTCTTCCAAAATGTGAAAATATATTTTGATTTCACTTTGCGAAAAGTAAAGTGGGTGTATATTTTTATGAGATTAATAACATTTCTTTTAAAAAAAAACACTCAAGGCTGTTACAGATGTGAAAAGCGGTAAAGTATTTTTTTTTAAAAACGATTTTCCAATAATATAGCAGAAAAACAAGGCAAAAGTTCGGTTACATTTTTAATGAGGATATCAATATATCAAATTCATTGATAATAATAATATATATTTAAAATGGTATACATGTTTTGGGTAAATTTAAAGTCATGTTTTACAATGTTTAGAAAAACAAAATGTATTTCAGGAGAGCAAAAAGGAGGTAGTGATAGGCGGATATTATATAGCAGATAAATATTTCTGAAAACTTAATGATGTGAGAAACATAAATATCATTACATATATACTTTTTAAAAAAAAATGGAATTCAGATGAGTTTTCGCAATAACACTAGCAGGTAGAGAGCATCACAAAATTCCTGCCATTATTATCCCAGTAATTGTAATATCGGGTAATATATTCTAGTTTTTAATAATTTATAACATATTTAAAAGATTCCAGAACATCTGGCAGGAAGTGTTCCAGAAGTAAATGATGATGAAAAGATGCTTGGAGATATAGTCTTGGGTGTTCCATACATACTCAGTGAGGCCATGAAACATGGAGATGATTTTAACAGTGTGATGCTGGTAATATTTTTTGATATGGATAATAACATAAATAATTTAATAAACTAATGAAAGAAGTCTAAAGTCACTAAAAATGAGATATTAATTTTAATGCTAAAACTCACAAAGTACCTGTACTAGAATTAGAACCTAAACTAATAAACTGTCCGGACTTTGCGGGACAGCATTGGTGTCTCACTTACTATTTTTATCTAAAGTCATTGAAAAACTAGTTCTAAAACAGCTTCTTGCTTACTTAAACGACCACTCTCTTCTTAGTCTTAATCAGTCGGCCTATAGACCTTTCCACAGCACAGGGACAGCTTTCTTGAGAGTCAGCAATTATCTCTTGCTCGCAATGGGCAGCGGTAATGTCTCCATCCTGATCCTCTTAGATCTCAGTACGGCCTTTGAAACTGTTGACCATGAAAACCTTTACCCTTGTAGTTCAGTTTGGCTTGGTTTAAGTCCTACCTCTCCAATAGAACGCAGGCGGTCTCTGTCAATGGCTGTCTCTTCGGCAGTGCTGATTTGGTGTACGGAGTGCCATAGGACTCCGTTGTCCAGACTTTGCAGGAGTGCATTGGTGATGTCAAATCATGGATGACACTCAGCAAGTTGAAGCTTAATGATGACAAATTGGAAGCACTCCTTATTCACGATCACAAGTTATCCTCTCACTCAACTCTCCCCACCTCATTTCAAGTAGGTAACTCCGACATACAATTTACATCCTTCGCTAGGAATCTCAGTTATATTCTAACATGTCTCTCGATAATCATATCTCTCACATTTGTCGCTCTGCATACACTGCTATCCGTCAGATCAGCTCCATCCGCCACTACCTCACAATTAGTGCAACAAAAACCCTAGTCTCTGCTATTGTTCTCTCTCGTCTTGACTATTGCAACTCTCTTCTGTCAGGTTCGCCAAAACACTTCATAGAAAAATTACAAAAGGTTCAAAACAGCTGCTAGGCTAGTTTTAAAGGCAGAAAAATGGGATCACGTCACAACCTAATTTCATTCACTTCATTGGCTCCCTGTACAAGCACGGATTGTCTACAAACTCTGTTCTCTGCCACAACCTTTTCTCGAATTCCTACCCTTCCTATCTAACCGAACTTCTCTCTGTCTATTCACCCCTTCGACAGCTTCGCTCCTCCGCAGACACGCACATTCTTTCTGTCCCCAAGACTCGCACAAAAACATACGGTGAAAGATCTTTCTCTTTCTGTGCCCCCAAACAATGGAATTCTCTTCCACTACACATCCGCAATATACCAACCATCACAGCCTTCACAACTGCACTCAAAACACATCTCTTTAAACTCTACTATCCTGATTGATTTCCCCTCTGACCCATAAACGATGCTGCTGGGTGCGGTCCATGGCTTGACATTGTAATAGTTATGGAATGGTTAGAGGGAATATACATTTGTTTTGTTTTATTTAATTAATGTATGTTAATTTTTAAGTTCATGATTATGTTTGTTAAATTGTATGTACAGCGTGGTGAGCCCAGCCCTATGCTGGGGTACCACACTATAGAAAACTTATAACAATAAAAATAATTATTAGTAGAACGTAAACTGAAATATATATCATTCTTCATTTGTCTGAAAATTATTTTATTTAAACTTTTATTTTCATTTATCTAGTTTCTATTCATTTGTTAATTTGTTCACTGAAAAAGGTTTAGTTATTATTTTGGTGTCTATTCTTATGTTTTTTCCTTACATTGTATTTCTTATTTTCCTTATCATATACCAGTAGTGTTATTCATAGCCTGATCACTGCCTCCATCATAGTTCTCTAAAGGATGCTTTTACAAAGACATATTTTTTTTCCTCCAGACAATGGTTGCACATGGCCTTTTTCATGTAGTTGGATTTGATCATGAAACTCCTGAACAGTGGACCATTATGTATAATAAAGAACTTGATATCCTGAAAAAATTCAATAAACTAACAGGTTATAAATGCTCTCCCCTTTTAGGTGTTGGTCACATTCAGGGTACCGAGTATTGATTACAGTTTTAAAATTTCCCCTTATTTTTAATTAATGTAATTTCTACTGTTCAATAAAAATAATTTTAAAAAAAATGCCTCTAGTTCTAGTTTTTTAAAAACTCCATTTAATACTTATTTGGTCAATTTTTCATCTATCTGGATTCACATGATGAGGTAATTGATATAGAATATTTTGGGATTGAGGGGAAGGATCTCTGCAGAATGTGTACATGTAATTATGCACTGCATATGTTTTCAAGTTTTGCAATAATTGTCCATAAAAAGCCTTTAATATCTCATATCATACTCTTATTATAGTAATGTCACCTAAAAATTTCTAAAGGTCGTCTGGTCACAAAAAAAAACAATAAAACAACCCCACTCAGCCACTGCAAACATTATACATTAACTTAATGGTCCATTCATATATTACAAACCTGTACCCACTGATATGAAAACGTCCTGGTTTTAAATGGTAACATTTTAAAATGTCCTGGTTCTGGTTTGGTTTTAATAAACAAAATGTTCACCTTAGTCCTTACCCATAGGCTACAGTTTACGGTATTTGGAAAAATACATACTTTCGAAATGCGATATTTCATAGGTCCAGTATTTCACTCATTTGAATCTGTAAAAAAAAGGTTATATTTACTTTTTTACTACTCTTTTTTAAAATGTTATTTATAAATGACAATTTATATGTTTTTCTATTTGTGCGTTGTTGTTGCAGGCTACACATTTATCTTCTTTTTTTGGGGGGGGTAGGGGGACAGCATCAAGAGCAATTTACTTGCTCCAGGGGTGCATCGAAGCAGAGAGAACACTGACTACAAAATGAGGAACTAATTTGAAATACCAGTACATTAAAATTTTGAGTAAAGTTTGACAATGTTGTATTCATTTACAGGTAATATGGTACACGGTATGAAATGAATTAAGTTATAGGAATCCAATTTTGAGATATTGATATTGCTGTTTCTAAACGGTGTCCTGCATGTAAAATCCAGCCCCACTAACGGGGTTGGTTGTCACATTATGTCTTATTTATTTACTCCAGTTGATGTGTAATTTGACAAAATAAAGTAATTGATTATCTGCGTTGATCAATTAACTTACATGAAAAATGTATGTCTACAGTGTAAAATCTAGACAAATTTTAGGCTTAACATTCATATAAAGATAAATTATTTTCCTTTGTTAAATGAAGTAAAAGAGCGTTAATGATTACACCGAGTATATAGTATATTATTGAATATTGCATGGTTTCACCATTTTGTATCTTACTCTTACTCAGGGCCGGCGCTAGGAGTTAGCGAGCCGGGCAACCACCCAAGGAAGGCCCAGTGCAGATTACCATATCATTGATATCATTAGTATTAGCCATGGTAGTTCCTACCATGGGCGCCCGCAAGTAGTGGCAAGGTGGGGCACTTGCCCCCCCCCCCCCTAGATTGATTGATTAAAAATTATTTTTTTTAAAAATAGACCAAAAATTTATTAAAGTAAAGAGGAAATAAAGAGAAAGTATTTTTGCCCCCCCTAGAAAATTTTCTGTGGGCGCCCATGGTTCCTACTCATATTTCGTAATTTCCTGACAAAATAATGTCCGAGGGTACAAGATATCAAATCGGTTCCCGTACCTGTACTTAAAATCTTCAGGGGAAATAACTCTACACCGGGTACCGATATTATCTAAATCTTAGGTCAATAAGAATTTGATCTCTATTACCGGTACGCAACTAGATAGACACAGCCATTGCCATTATGATGTCCGTCTAATTTCGCTGATTTATCAAATACTGAGAAGAAGGATTTACATCAGCATTGGCCACTAATGAAAAATAAAAATTAAAAATATTTCTTAAGAAGACACTAGATACTGGTAATATTTTTTTTTTAAACAAGCTAAAATTAGAAAATAAATTTTATTGAAAAAAAAATGCATTGCGCAAAGAAAGACTTCAGAAGTACGTAGATGAGCGTTCAAATAATTACTATGAATTATGAAGCCAAAGGTTTCGAATTGAAGGTAAACGGTTTAAATGTTTTTATTTTTAATACTTTTTGAAAATATTTCAGCACAGACTTGCTTTGCTTATTACATATAAAGACATTTAAATTAAATTATACCTTTTAACTTTTAGTTTTAACTCGTTTTTTTTTTAAATTTGAATTTTCACTTTTTTAATCTTTAAATTATCGTCATTTTACTTTTTCAAATAAAGAATGTTTACAAATTCCCGATCGAAGTGATTTAACAGTAACAGACGTTACTCTTTACCAGGGCATAAACTAAAAAGTACAGGGTGGGCCAATAAAAGTGAGAACATCTCGTAGCATATGAGTTATTTCAAAATATCATTTAATTAATTATAATTCTTCATACATTTTTTTGCGAAATATTTAGGTAATCAGAAATCATGTTCAATGTGTCCTCCTTGCTTCTCAACGACTTTTTCTAAGTGTCGACGCCACTCGATTGTGTGATTAAATCACATGTTACGAGATGTTCTCACTTTTATTGGCCCACCCTGTAGATCTGAGCTCACTCAACGAAGCGGGCGCCGCCAACCATGATATTTTTAGCGACAGTGTCAACCCACCTCCATCGACCCAGTTTTCTTTTTACAGCCGTTCACCAGGTGAATACTGCACGAGAAAGATTCAATTTAAAATGTCACGTGTGTAAACAATCATAAAAAAAAAAAAAACTAGATGGAAATGCGAGTAGAGAGAAAGTCTTTATAAAGGAAATTGCATCAGAAACAAAAATCGAACCGGTGCTTAAATAACACCGCAATAACATATTTATAACAAGACACATGAAAATCTTTCAGGATAAAATATTTCTTTTGGCTAGTATCGGTACTAGTACCGTATACCAAGCATGGGGATCCCAGAAAATACGTTTCTAGCAATTCAACTGTATCGGTACGTTGACATTTTTGGCTTTCTTTATGATATTCACCAACTCAATACCACGAAACGTGATAATTTAATCCAACACTGTGTGGATTAGAACTGAAGGTCCTAGGAAATTATTTCAAGAGAAGTACAAACAGCAGTGTCTTTAATTCCTTGTGCCACTGGCAGATTCTTTTCCGAATGTTGCGATCGCCTCCACAATAATGTTGCTAACCGTAGGATAGTACAGAAAGAACTTTCTCAAAATTAAAGTTGATTACAATTTACTTGAGATCATCAATGAATGGCAACATGGACAAATGAACGCGACATTGCTACTGTTACCAACCATGACTATGAAAAATTCATTTAAGTGTTTACCCTACAGTTAGCGCCGTACTAACCTGGAAGCCAATGAGGCACGTGCCTAGAGGCATCGCGGCAAAGAATTATTCGTTTTTTAAAAATTGCTATGATTTTGAAAGATGTCCAAAGATCTATGCAAAACAATTTATAGATGGAGAGAAGAGAATGAAGTAACGGTAAGGGAAATAACCCACGCAGAACATTTTTCCTGGGATGTTTATCATCAAAGGGCGGCTTTTGACAGTCGTGTTATGTCAGGAGAGATTAGAGAAAAAAAATCGGATTACTGGTACATGAATGGCCCTGAAAAATAAACAATCGAGTTCATTGAACCTTTCAGCTGTGTAATTGCTGCAATAAAAACAATTTGAATGTAATAACATTAGTCAACTGTTGACCACTGTGTTAGTTTCAGCGTAGATTTCAGCTCTCAAAAACGTACCGTAGTGTTTCAAGATCTAAATAGTAGTTTGGTCAATTAGGGGGGTGGGGGTGGGATAGTCGGGGAGCAGCGACAATACCTGTTGGAGGGTGGGCCTACTGCAGTAGAGTTGAGGGACTGACTTGGGCAGTAGAGAGAGAGAGACGAGCCGCAACAGTCAGAGCTGAGTACCATACGATTGAATGTGAATCAAACTCAAAACAATCAGATTAATAAAGATTAAAGGCTGTAACCATCAAAGGCCTGGCAGTGGTACTTGAAGAGGGCGCAAAGTACTATGGACTTTCTTTTTTTACGTAAACGTAGGTCGTAGGGAAAACAATGTATAGAAATTTCTGTTATGTTTGGATTTTACTGATGGTCTTTCGCGTCAAATGCGGGCAAGGTCAAACCCAACCCCCTCGCCTTCCCTTCCTGCATATCAAGCGACTTATGAACCGGAAGTATTTGTTAACTGCGTTGACTGTTATTGTTTATATTAATCAAGATGAATAGAAAAACATATAAGTCCACCAAGTCTTCGTTAATTTCGAAATAAATTATATTCATACTTCCAGAAGACTTTCATATACAAACATATCAAACTATCCAGGAATAAAATTTGAGAGAAACATTACAAAAATGAGAAAATGTGGAGAGATTTTCACTGCAGCCTTAAGTTGTCTCATTTAGCGCCCTTTCTAATAATGTCTGTTTCTCTGGAATCACGTCAAGCGGTAGATTAAGTGATGGAAAAATTTCTGACTCTGTCTTCACCATGATCTGCTGACCGTTCACAAGGAAGCGTCGAAAAGCCGGCAACCCTTTCTACGCCGAAATCGTCGATTCGGCCGATTCAAGAAAAACGTGCGCCGATGGGACAACCTAACAAAAAACCAAAGACGACACGATGTAATCGCAAATGCAGTGAGGACTACTTGCAATGGGGTTTTCACTTCATCGATAACGAAGGACAACAACAACCTGTTTGCGTGGTCTGTATGAAAATCCTGCTCATCTTCAGAGGCATTTGAACACAAAGCACAAGGAACATCTTGGAAAATCGCTGGCATATTTTCCAAAAAAAAAGAGAAGACTTTTTTGAAGCGGCAAGTTGCTTTCAGAAAATCAACAAGTGTATCTGATAAATGTTTGCAAGCGTCATTCACTTTGTCCTTACTTGCGGCGAAGCAAAATAAGCCCCATACCATCGTAGAAATACTGGTGATTTCTTCGGCAATAGAACTTGCAGCCATTATGTTCGATGACAAAATGGCTAGCGCCTTGAAGAACCTACCGTGCTCCGATAACACGGTACAAAGAAGAATTTTCGACATGGCCGACGAACTGATATAACAAGTCCTGGAGAAAATTGCTAGTGCCAAGGAATTTGCATTACAATTAGATGAGAGCACTGATGTTGCTAGTGAAGCCCAGCTAGTGTTTTTCATATCGTGTTGCAGATTCTGGTAACATCATCGAACACATTTTGCTTTGTCGGTCGTTACCTGAGAGAACGACTGGAGAAGACATTTTTAAAGTCATTGACAATTTTTTTCGTGAAAATACTATCCCCTGGAGTTGGTGCGTTGCCATTTGTTCTGATGGTGGGGCGGCTATGACGGGAAGAACTGCGCGATTCATTGCTAGAGCCAAACAGAAAAACAACTTGATAATTTCAACGCACTGCATTCTACATGGGCAGGCGCTGTCATCCAAGAAAATGAGTGAGATTTTGCACAGCACTCTCAACGAAGCTGGCAAGATTGTCAACCACATTAAAAGCCGACCACTTAATTCAAGGCTGTTTCGCAAGTTATGTCAAGATTTGGACTGAGCATACGGCATTGTTTTTTCATACGGAAGTCAGATGGATGTCAAGAGGAAACGTTCATATGAGACTTTTTGAGCTTCGCAATGAAGTGTACATATTCCTCAAAGATTCGTTCTCGCTGGCGGCAAAGTTTGAAGATCATTCGTGGGTTTGCCGTCTCGCATACCTTGCAGGCATAATTAAGAAGTTAAATGAACTGAACATATCTCTCCAGGGCTATGACCGCAATATTTTTACAATGGAAGACAAAATAACAGCATTTCTCAAGAAAATATCATTTTGGCTGAATCGAGTTGAAAGTGGAAGTCTGGAAATGTTTTTAAACTTGGCTGAATTTCTTGCAATGAATTCCATTTCTAGCATGCAAGAGATACAGAATGTTGTTAAGGCCCACCTACAGTAGCTTTACATCGATTTCTCATCATACTTTCCTTTCCTGACAAAGGACCAAGGGTTATGTCTCCTTTCAAAATGGATAATATTATGCAATCAAACCTACCAGTCCTTCAGCAAGAAATACTGATAGACATGTCTTCAGATCGCAGTTTTCAGGATACGTTTAAGGAGAAATCCTTATCTCAATTTTGGTGTGAAGTTAAAAGGACATACCCCGATGTCGCCAACAAAGCAATCACTGCTCTTATCCCATTTGGCTCCACGTATCTTTGTGAAAAGGCTTTCTGATCGATGACAGTCATAAAAACTAAACAAAGGAACCGCCTACAACTGAAAGAAGATTTGATCGTGTCAGTCAGCTCCCTTTCTCCACGGATCGCAAAGATCATGTCAAAGATGCAAGCGCAAGTGTCGCATTAATATGGGTGAGTACTGTTTGATTGTTGCTACTTTGCGTTCATGATTGTGTCTTAAACATAAACGAGAGAAACAATACGGACGTCATTTTATCAATTTATGGCAAATAAACACGAGTATATTTAATTATAACAGCACGGATAATGTGTTTTTTCTTACAATCAAGATTTGTTTAACCCTTCAATATTCGCATTTATCGATATTTACATTGAATTGCACGAAAAACGTCTCCGTTGTTCGGAAAGTGGTACTTAGATTGTCGTGTTTTTAGAAAGTGGTACTCTGTCAAAAAAGGTTGAATATCCCTGGCTGGTCTAGTCCACATTGTGCAATACGAGTGACAGTTGGAAGCAAGTTTTATTTTATCATCAAAACAAAAGAGATAGAGAGCAGAAGCAAACATTACATCAGTAAATTATGTTCTCCACAAAGGTGGCAGCGATAACCGTGCAACTCCCAACGTCACTGAAGAGGAAGCTGTGTTCATTGTTTACATTCGGACCTGATATGCCACGTAGGCATATCACCTGCCAACATTCAAATTCAATGGACGTTCACTTCAGTGTGGCAAACATTTATAGATAAGTTTGAGGCCTTTGCTAAACTTTCGAAATGGAGCCCAGAGGAGAAACTTCTGACATTGGGAGTTTTATGCAGGGTGGCGCAGCAGAGTTTGCCTATACGGAGAATTATTAGAGTCAGACAGAAAACTATGAATGTTTTAGGGAGGCTCTCGCTGACAGATTCAAGGACCGTCAAACCACATCATTTTATCATAATGTACCGGAGAAGACAAATGAAAGCACTGTTTGTTGATTACGCCTCAGACATTACAGCGAATAAAACCACGCGTTACGCTATAGGCCTAAAGCAGTTTTTAAGAGGACTACCCGACCACTCCATTGAAATGCAGGTTGAGATTTTGGCAAATTATCCCCTTGTTGACGGAACCAGAACGGTCCTTAACAAAATTATGAATTTTAAGGTGAACGTTTGTTCATCCACACAACAACATTAATCTTGACACCTTGAACCGAGAACTCAATTAATTTAGAGAGGAAATAAATCCCTTCTTAACGCCCATCTTTCAGCAGTGCCACAGACAACTCGTGAACCTAGTGAACCCATGCGTCGCAGAAGGATTGAGCCCAGGTGTATTGGATGTTATAGGTTCGGCCACATTGCCCGTCATTGTCCCAAACAGGAGGCTAGGAGGAGAAATTCTTGGACGGCTACAACTAAATTGTAAATCGTATATCTTCTAATGGTTATAACATTCGTCCTAGTGCTGAGTTTGTGCCTGTAAATGTCATTAATGTAAGAGCGGAATTCTATTGGATACAAGAGTGGCAGTGACGTTATTTCAAAGAAAAGATTTCCCCAAATTCCACGACACCAGCAGCGACAAAAAAAAATCACCACCATCTTGCATCAGTGGATGTGCAGACAGCATCTGGAGTACCAATGAATCTTTATGAGGTGAGTGACATAACATTTTTTATTGGAAATAAAGTGTATCTCTGGATAGTGTATGTTGCAGAGATAGCAGAACAGATAAAGTGTGTCTCTGGACAGTGGATAGCGGAAGACAGTTGCCCGAGTTTCGACTTTGTGTACCGTAACTATAATTTTTCGTTTTCATTCAGCGAAGGTATGAGCTTGGATTGTCACAATGTGCCGGTTGGGTCAAATTATGACCACGGTTTTTAAAGAAAACTCGTTTGGCTATTATATTGTGAGGATTGTAAGTGAAAATAAGTTTGGTCCTGTCAACATTGTCGCGCACACATGACCTGAAGGCATCCGCACTGGTAATATTCTTAACCCTTTGAATTTGAAGGACTGATAAAATTACTGTCTCCGGGTAGGAACTACATCAGAAATAATCGATCATCTCAAGTGTTTTGTCCCAAAAGTCATCCACGAAGACGATGTAATTGAGAAAAAGAAATAGTCTTTACACGATTTAGGGTGGAGGAAGAGTAGAATAAATAGGTGTGGCTGTCTGTAGGTTTAATTAAAGTAGTCGGAGGTGAGTAGGCCGTCTTTTGTCAACTTTGTAAAGGGTGACTGTAATGTCCAAAAAAAGTTGACTGAGGTCTCAGAGACAAGAGATGTGAATTTAATTAAGGAGTGAAAAGAGCTAACAACAACGTTAATGAATAGGTCAAGTTCAATCCTCTCCATAGTGGTGACATCAATACCATCATTATAAATTTCTTAAAATTCAAAATGAGACGGCATGAATTTCTAAACAAATAGAAATAACTTAAATAGTTTATTGGGAATTTCTAATTCCTATAAGTTTCGTCATTTAAATTACTAAATAATGAACGTTTGGCGCATTTTGAAAGAATCTTTGATTTGCTCCTTCCCTCCAACCAAAAAAAGAATTCATGGATTATTTTTAAATTGATAATTTATGAAAAGAAAATTGTCTAAAGCTACTTCCAAAAAATTGAAACTATTTAGCAATCGAAAACTTGTTTAAATAAACTGGAGAAACTGTTTTGCCGCTTTCATTTTGAAAACAAATTAAATTGTCAAAAATATATCAATATTCACTAATAATATTGGCACCATACTAGATCCTAGAAGAAGAAGCGTGATAGTGGCATGAGACACTGGGCAAGTGCCCATTCACCGTCAATTTTATCCTTCCTTAATGCGTTTATCTTGCCTCACTGACACCTACAAAGCTTATGTTGTACTTTATCTCTGCTGCAACCTGACCATCACATGCATTGTGTGTACATTCCAGTTGCCTACCTGGGGGATTTTCCTCCTCCTTTATCTAACGACGGTGGGCGTATGTTTGAATTTATGAACTATTTTGTAGTAGCAGTGTTTTGAAAGAAACAATACAAAGAAGCTGTGGACATTTTGGTCTGGCCCACTTGCCAATATGCTCCTCCACGTTAAGGGAGGTGCTTGAAGTGCTCGCTTATTAAAACAAACCAACTTTGTAACAGAATTTGAGGCTTAAATTCAAAGTTAGAATTCTGAAATACTTTTCTTTCATTGCATCACACACTTCCAAGAAATTTAATTAAACTGCTGCAAACAATTAAAATAAAAATGTATAAAACGCCAAAAAGTATATCTAAAGTATTTTTAAAACTCAAACAAGATTGCAAAGAACAATTTAAGATTGTCAGTTTATTGAAATGTCAAATTTAGGTATTTTTTTCAAATGAAAATCAACAAAAGGTAAAGAAAGCCTAAAGGATTTCTAACAAAGCTCTTTAGATATTTGTAGCAGGAGCTCATGCAAACATCAAATTACCAATTTTTTATCAAAAATTTGTCACAACATTTAATAATGCTTTTAAAATCAGCCTTCACTTTTGAAATGTTAATATGAGCTGATATATATTGAATTTTGAAGATAATGTTTTTCTTCTAATAACCAAGCACAATCTATACTTCCACCTAATTTATGATGTAAATTAATAAAAGATGAAAACATTATATTTGTTAAAAATAATCATAAGCAATAAATAAAGTATGTAAAGTCAAAACTTAGATAAAAGTAATGGAACAATTTTTAAATGATGCATAATAATTTTGAAATAACCAGCAAATTTGCCAGATTTAAAAAAAAATCTATGCTGTGTGTGAATAGAAATCAAGCATGATAATCTAAACAATAGCCTAACAAATAAGCTAAACATGAAATATTTGTAACAAAATTTCATTCGGTAATCTCCCAAAAATGTCAATTTTTGTATAAATTACTGAACTCAGTAGATAATCTAAAGAAAGACAATATTTTTTTGCAGCCAGAAAAGGCCTAACATATTTTCCGGCTAAAAAAATGAAGTTACTAAAAAATAAATGGCATTTGGAGCCTATCAAACTATTATTTATCACAAAACATTATTATATGACTACATCAGCATTTGATGAACACTTCTGAACTAGGCCAATAAATAAAAAAAAAAATCTTTCATTGAAATTTCTGAAAACAGCTTGTCCTACCAATGTCCTGCACACTTATTTTAAAGAGTAGTTTTGATTTAATTATAGTGTTTTAAAGATATTTCTTCTCAATTTTAAAACAAATTAAGATTCTGCCAAGCATTTTAAAAATATGTTAATAAGTTAAGACTATTGTAATAAATAAATATATTTCTTAAAAAATTATGTGTAACACCTTCGATGTCTACAATGGCTCAGACAATATTTTCATCAAATTTACAGAAAACAATATACAAACTAGACATATCTATTTCAGCTTTCAAAAGAATAATTAAAAATGAAGCGGCGACACACATAATATAAAGATTAAAATCTTCAAAGTTAGAAGAAACAGAAATATTTAGACATTATGTAAAAGCTAGACCAATTAGGAGTTAACATAAATATACTGATTGCATAAATCATTTAATGTGTTAATATCTAATTTGTCAACATTGCAATATTGTTTTTTTTATTATTCAGTACATATGTTCCAGCATCAAAATAGTCTTTCGTTGAGCTCGAATATGCAGATAAAGATATTGCATTTTGTTTTAGGCAAGCCTTCCCTGCCTACATTGCAAATTAACCTCACAATGTACTGAACTGTGTAGAGAGGCTATTACTACGCCTAAGGTATATGTGACCCTTTTCATGCCTGGGCCAATTTACAATTTTCTGATACCAAGTAATCAAAGGAATTACTGTTACAATTAATAAGGAGAACAAGATAATTAGAATATGAGTAATAAATAACAAGGGTTATGTGTATGCTGATGTTTTTAAGAAAATGCTTTAAAAACTGTTACATTTATGTCATTTGGGTCACCTCTTTCAGATTTAATCCTATAAATCAAATTTCACCAATAATTTATTTTATTTAAATACATTTCCTAACACTAGAAAACTATCAAAGGTGTAGATATCGTCTGGGGATGTTCGTGGTTAAACAGTTTAACCGGTACTAAGATGGAAAGAGAGGATACTAATTAAATATTTCTTCCGAAGGGAAACTCATAGAAAATTAACAATAATTCTAGCTGATGCATTTTTATATATAATGATATATAAAAATGAACTTTTAATTCAGACATGATATAACAAACTATCAGTAGCTAATGGCATTGTCTTTTAAAACATGGATTGCCCTTGTCTTTTAAAATTGTTGACGAATGGGCAGCCTAATTCAAATAGTTATCTTCACATTTTTTAAAAGAAATAAGTCAAATAAATAACTGGGTTTGCAGACATACATAAAACATATCGCTAGATAGACATATTTAATTCTAATACTCCAACCCAGGTATTTTGTTATACTTATACCCACGGCTAGGGCAGTGCGAGAAGCCTGAAAATGGAGCCCCCCGCACCCCCCCCCCCATTAAAAAAAAGAATTATGTTTTATGATGTCTGCCGTGGTGTAGCTAGATATTTGCCGACTGGAGATGGACCTTGAGTTTACTACCCTCCCCAAAAACACTATATATATATATATATATATACAGACTTTGATTTTCATAAATAACATTTTGCCGGGATCAACACTTAATTGATCCAGGGTTTGGGGGGGGGGGGGGGGGCAGGAGTCGTGAATTAATTCAAAATCAGGGATGCATTTAAGCACATACCTGTCCAAGTGCCAAATTAGGAGTAAATAATGTTGTATCATTTTTTTACAATTCAGATTTTCAATTCTTTAACTATGGTGCCGTACTACATTCATAAATGATGAGTTTTTGTCAAAATCAGCATAAAAGAGCAAGCTGCCGTCATTTAAGGCAATAATGTGTCAAATGACGCCCTTTGATGACTACTGTGCTATTTGTCGGCTAGAGTACAACATCGTGGAATAAATAGTTATAATAATTTAATGGATAATTAAAATTCTGCGCAGCATGTTTTAATCCTTGTTATATTGTTTGATATGGACCGAAAATTGCACCCTCAAATAAAATAAACAAAGTTCCTCCCCTCCTCCCTATCCACTTCATACGTTTTTGGATATAGGCCTATGTTATAACCAATTGACGATTTTGGAACACGTGCAGGCGTCCAGGGCGGCTGTCTCCTTCGGCACCCTCCACGAATGGCCCTGCCAACAGTTCTCAAAACATTAAAAACAATGTCATGATTAGATCTGCTAACTTGACATTCATTAAGAAAGAAGAAGAATTTTAAAATAATATAAATAATGATAGAAATACTGTTTATGCGAAAAGCTAGAATGCAAATGGCAATGTGCAATTTTTAAAACGTTCAATTATAATTACTTATGACTTGGTTGTTAAAAGTAGAGGAAAAGTAAAGTTGCCAGCACTGAGGCACATAACAAATGTGACATGGTTTTGGTGGATGCTCCAACATTACAGAAGTCAGCTGGACATTCGCAAACAGTTGTCTTGAATCGCTTGCCATTTGTACCAAACACTGACTTGCACCCATTCTCCTTTTTTGTCTTGGCACACTGGCGCACGGTGCGCTCCACTAAGTCTAGTTGAGCATTTTCACTGACTGAAAGGAAATTATTAGACGAAAAATTCAGCATAGCCATAGCATTTAACTCAAGATTAAAAAAACAAAACAAAACACAATGATAAAAAAAAACAACTAATAAAAATAAAAACATTAACAGTAGATTACAGGTGGTCTAAATGATGATCAAAATGAGATTAAATTAAAATGATATTACAAAATAAAACCACGGAAACTATTCAAAGAAGTTGAAGAGTGACTAATAAAATAAATCATGAAATTAATACATGCCCACCAGATTTGTCAACCATCCTTAAATTTACGGACAGTCCATAAAAATTTGACTTAAAGGTAGGCCTACATATCCGGAAAGTTCAATAAGAACCAAACTATTTTGAAGCGAAATAAAACGGGATGTGGGACCATTTATAGAGGACGTCATATGTCCGGGTGTGGGGAAGGATCACGAATTTGTGACGATGTGTGAAAAGAGTCTAATAAAAAATAATGTGACTATTTAAAAAAAATATTTTTGGGGTGGTGGGTAAAAATCGTCCCAACTAACGTAATGTCTTTGATTGATGGCCCCTATCTCAGCTGTTTTGTTGTATACTTGATGCTATAAACTTGTATGATTCAAAACTGATGAGAATGTCATACATAATCAAATGTTATAAAATGTATCAAATAGTCTCCAAGTCAAGCCATATGGTAATATGACATTGAGTCATAAGCACCCGTCAATTTTGACACTGCACTCCTCCCCTATACAAAGCTGAAATTAATCAATAGTTTGATCAAATCTAGAAAATAGATGTTAAAATCACTAGAACTAGAGCAGGGGGGTCACATGACTACGACCCGCCTACGGTACTTGAACTTGCTTGATAAAACTTATGGAACACGGGATGTTATGATAAAATTTAAATATTATGTTTAATATACTAGGAGAACTTCACACGTGTGGAAAACTTCTGGCTGCTATGCGCCTTAACTTACTCCTTTCAATGTTAAAATTAGTGTATGTAGATTTTCTTGTTTATTGCAGACCTGTGTACCCTCGAACACCAAAAATCGTACAATATCGTCTCAAAATCGTTCCATACGGTATCGTAATAGTTAATAGTAAATAAATAAACATGCAGTATGTAAAATGAATACAATAACTACTCGCATGGCAGTGCCTAGTGGGATCGAGTTAAGCTGGCGCCAAAAAAGTTAAAAACTAAAAGTAGATGACAGACGTTTATAATACAATATGCAGTCACTTTGTTTTGAAGACGTGTATTTGCTATTGATATTAATTTATATTGAGTGGACTACAGATCATATTATCACAGTCTATCACTGGTAAAAATAAAGTTACTGGTGAAATTTAACTTTGTTCAAACTCAAACCAGCATAAAAACAAGATATATTTAAATAAGAATAAATTAACAAATTTTGATGACATTTTTTTAAAAAAACCTACCAAGTAACCTGAGGTTGTTGTTTTTAGGAAAAGCTGGTTAAATACATTTATAAAATAAGAATCAATTTCCATTAAGCATATTCCCTCTAATAAATTATAGTCTGATAACTACTACAAACTGGGTAGTAAATGGGTGAAAGAAAGAGGAGCATTGGAAACATACGGGGACATTAAAATCATAGTCGCCGGGTTGGAACTATCAGCTTTTCGGCAAGTTTAGTTGTGCGGAGAACAGGAAAATTTGGAGAGAACATAGTGCTACAGATACGTGAGAAAGCTAGGAACTTGGTGTGGTATTCTCTGGCACTGGATGAGTCTACTGATCCCTCACAATTTCTCGTGTTTATCTGTAGTGTCAATTTGGACTTTCAGATAACGGAAGAGTTGGCATCCGTTTGCAGCATGCACGGAACAACTTATGTCTGTATTTGAAATCAATACATCGAGCGAGAGGGATTGATGAACATTTGGAAACAATTCTTTTGATTGGATGCAGCAATTCCAAACCAAACATTAATGATATCTTGAAAGTCAAACATCAGTTTCACAAATCTCAATAACCTTTTTTGCTGCTTAGTTTTTGAGATTCGAATGTGTGCGCACTAGGTCTGATGTTACTATCTTTTTGCTAACGTCGCCTTCTTTGCTAACATTTTTAGTAAATAAAAATATGTTGGTTGTCTTTGCTTTTTTTTGTATTGCACGCCACTCATCCATGATTAACATGGAATACTAAACTTAGTTTTTCGGTCTTTTTTCCCAGAGCTTTCGTTCTGCCTTGTAAATATTGTACAGAATGATTATCTGGCCCGCGTTCGTCATTTTTTCCCGTTATCCGGCCCGCCGTGTCTAAAGTTTGGTGACCACTGAACTAGAGTCTAGAGAACTTAATTACGGCACACAGCTTTACTGTTAGGTACCGTCTAGGTTATCACAGTTTTGTGGATCGTCCCTTTACCTATTTCGAAATATATGTTGTACCGCTCTTTACAATTTCCTGTTGAATCAGAAAATGTACATGGGCACGTTGCACGTAGCATATATCAATAAGAGACGTTACACTATATTAAGTTGGTGCTTTTCAGTCGCCTATCAGTGAACATTTCCCTTGAAATGACTTTTACGTCAGAAATAAAGTCGATAAACATTAATTACTGTTCGTCACAAATAGGAGATGAAAACTTTGATAAATGATGCTGAAAACTCTACTAATATAATAATATATACATTATATTGCATACGTCCCACCCTTGGACCATGAAGACTGAATAAATAAAGTAAAATAGACCTAAAAGTAAAGCTTCTTAAGTGAATAGAGATGAATTATTTACATTTATACCGCATTTAAAAATAAACGCTATTGCTATTATAATTATTACTATTGCATCTATTTTACAAAATTTAATTCTCAATTTTTTACAATGTCAGATTATTTCTTGATCCAAATCATTGTAAATTTGTAAGGATTAGGCCTACATTTTACATATTCTTTTCAGTGTTGATAGTCTTTGTATGAGTTTTTAAAACTTGGTTTGTAGCAATAATTAAGGTGAACCATAGAGTTGTCAGATAGTTTCTCCAAAGGGAAAATAAACTGTGATCTAGCACCTATCCAGAGTTTAATCTTGCCGCGTAGGTTACGGTTAGCATAAGAAATTTGTTGGCATAAATCAGGGCCATTGCAAATAAATACGTAACTGTGACCATCAAATATCGAATAATAAATCAGCCTACAGCGCCTTCTTGTGGAAAAATGTTTATGTTCATATTTTAAAAATGAATAATTAAAATTACTGCTAGTAAATAATGATAACAGTAAAAGTAATAATGAGAATAATAATAATTAAGGTCAACTCACAGTAAAAATTGATTTTCCTACAGCCAACAGAATTTTCTGGGCACGTAGTCTTGAATTTATCCAAACTATTAGATGAGCAACTACTATCAAGTTGTGAATTGCAGCTGAAACATTGGATAGCTCCCGTTTTCATTTCTAAGAAGGGCAAGGGGGAAAAATTATTTGTCAAATTTAGTGTCAGAACTAGAAAAAGTACGTGAAAATTTTCAAATAGTAAGTGACAATATTATGTATTTTACATATGTTACATTGACAAAATTAATTAAACACGTGTAAACCGACACTTTATTAAAAATATTGCTCAGTATTTAAATAAATACATATATATTAAATTTTTTGGGGTGGGGGTATTTTGTGTGAGTTCCCCTCCCCAGATTTGGACTTGATCCCTGAATAGAGCATACCACAAACGAACAATGATGTTATAATTAAATTATGCGGGTTGTGTGTCACATAATTGATGAATGGGATAAAGAGATGTAGTAAGGAAGGATTAAGCTATTTAAAATGAAACCTCATATAGCGCTTTCACTGACATAAGCGCTAAGTTATCCACGGCATGGATCGATTTCTTAACCAAAATCCCTTCAAATAGCGCAAATCTGTCAAACGCGAGATGCGCAACGGTTTTTGTGGGGCGAATTCGTGTGTGAACAGCACATACTACGTCGAGCTCACACCGAATTACGTTATGAATAGGGTTTCTCATTTCTCGGGTTTTTGCTTATCCCAGGAAAACGGGATAAAAGTCAATCTCATCACGGTATCCCGAAAATTTATTCACTTAAAATAAATTATTAACTTTTTAAAACTATACAAGATTTGGATTTTAATATTGTTTACTTAATTGCTTTTTTTCTATTAAAGACTAAAAAACGATTTTAAGGCGACTTTAGGAGTTGTTCATTTGTTACTAGTTACTTTATTTCTCTCTGCTTAGCCCTATTATTAACTATATAACTAGCTCATAATATGTATGCTAAGTAAAAGTCGGATATAACGATCTATAGAAAAAAAAACCTTTACACGCTATTTAAGTGTTTGCCTTCTTAACACTCGCTCACGAAATATTTTCAAGCAATTGTTTCTAAAAACTTGTAACAAGCTATTTGTTTCTAATAAAAAAAATTTAATACATGTATCTAAATATATATACATATCTATGTCTTATTAGGTTGATTTTGAAAGTTTAAAAAATGCACAAATAACACATACACTTCTGGTATAATTAGTTAATGCAGGTTCACAGTAGGTGACCTCAAATGAGGTGCGAATACATTTCTTTGGAGTAGCAGGATGAAACAATAGACTAAAAGAAAAAGTGATTTTGAATAGTTTTCTTTTTAAATTTTAAATTTGAGTTTCAATTTCAGTCATGGCACTAAATATCTCGTTAATTACAATTATATTATTCTGATTAAACTTGTTTTACAAGAATTTACCCGATTTAATAGCATTTCTTTCAATTTATCACAGTAAAGGGTCACATTTCTTCTAAATAAATAAGGTCCGGTTGTGAATTGAAAACGCCCGAGAACTAGTGTACTAGAGCTTATGTATTTGATTGAGCGCAGTTCACAAAATTTTACTGGCCATATCTTGTAGCAACATTTGGGACATTCTTTGATTTGCTGAATTTTTTTTTTTAAAAAGCATTTTATTCTATAACTTTGTACCCGGGAAGACTTTTGCTTACTAAAAATGGTGTGGGATCATGGGATCCCGCTTGTAAAACCCAAGGCACGAACAGGGAGGGATGCAGCCCATTGCTTCGCAAATCAGTCTGCTGTGTATTTCTAAAAATAAGTTCAAACAGCTAGGTGTCAGAAGATTTGCTATGAAATTGAAGGTTGTGAATGAACAGTGTGTATAGTGTGCACATTTCGCCAACGTATAATGAAAGCAAGACGATCGAATATGCAACAATGTACATTTGGGCTGGCATATATTTTGTTTGGATATTCAAAACAGAACATAAACTGTAGATGTAAATGAACTGCACGATGAATACTATTTAATTTAGTTTAAAGTTAAAGCACAATAAAATTTCGCTTAGTATCATAAATGTTTTGTGGTTATTATATAATGTGAAACGCTATGTATAAAAATATTTTATATGTTTTTTGCTACGAATTCTCAGTTTATTAATTTGAAATGGTGTAGTTAATTTACATAAATTTTATTATTACAACATGTTAAAGCAATTTAGTTTTTAATCTTTTTCTTTGGAATATATACGCTGGTGTAACGAGCTATAAAAGACCACTAATATTAATAATAATAATAATATAGCATTTACTGCACTAAGAACGCAAAGTCAATGTGTGCAAGGCAAGCAAGAACTAGATATAAGGCGCACCGGGGTCAATCGCTCATTGATTGAAAGTGAATGAAAAAATATAAAAATTTCCGGCTTTCCTTTTTAAAAGAACAATGAGACATATGAGTCGGGACTAGGGTTTTCTTTCTCGAGATCCCGCACGACTTCGGTTAACCTTTTGGACATTACGGTCATCCTTCCAAAAGACTGCCTACTCATCTCGGCCAACTTAAAAATTCTTTTGACAGATTGATTTATTTACTCTACTCTTCTTCCTAATTCTGTAAGGACTCTATTCCCTTTTCTGAACTACTTCGTCTTCGTTGACATTGCCAATCTAACGATGAATTTTGGGACACGGCACTCTTTCCGATGTAGGCTGTACCCGGATATTGTACTTTCACGAGGCCTTCAACATGTTAAAAAATCACTCACGATGATGCCTTCAGGTCTTGTCCGTGTAATAATGGTGACACGACCAAAATTATTCCTACATTTCATCCCCAAAATCTCTTAGTCAACGTGTTTTCTTTAAAACCGACCCTCACACCCACACCATTTTCTCAACAGCCTCTCATTGTGTTTGATTGATTGATTGATTGGATACTTCTATAGCGCTGGTATCCATGCTACTTTAGCATGCTCACTGCGCTCAGGTGTAATCAAATCTATTAAACAAATACGTTTTTAAATTTTTCCTAAATAATTTTCTGTCCTTGTCAGTACTCCTCAAAGATGGAGGTAAACTATTCCATAACTTTGGCGCAACCGCTTCAAAAGAGCGCACTCCGTACGACTTTTTTCTGTGTTCATCTACACTGGGAATTTTCAGTAAGGGCTGATGTAAGAGACGTTACACTATATTAAGTTGGTGCTTTGCAGTCGCCTATCATTGTGTTTGATTGATTAAGAATCAATAATGTTCAGACAATAATATTAGAATGCACGGAATCTCGGATACTATCTCTCGGCTAAGTGCTATTTTTAAATTTTATTCTGTTTTTTCTTTTGTTTGTTCGCTGACGAAGGTTTCTTGCCGACACGTTCGTTGTTTTGTTGCGTTCCTTTTTTCAGGTTTGACCTTACTTTGTTTTACCCATTTCCTTTTTTTGCTAACATAATTGCAGTCTCTCCCCTTATTACTATGTTATCTACGCTAGCGTTTCCCAAACATTTAAATCTGGAGGACTGGTGGACAAGTTTCCCATTGCACCAGAGACCGAGATTCCTTCGCCGTGTCCAAATGTCAAAATCTGGCCTCCCAATTTTTCCCAAGAAACATAACTTGAGTATGCCAGTCTTGTAACTTATAACAACAAAACATTTTCATTAAAATGATTTTGACTTGTATTGCGTGATTTTTTAATTGATAAGTTTATATATCTTAAAATGTTAACCTGACACATAGCGTCACGGGCTACTTGAAGCCTTCAACGCGGAGTATATTTGATTCTAAAGAGAATCTCGATTTTTGACATTTTTTTTAAAAACGAGATTCAAACACTGATGTTACTTCCACTCCCACCACATGTTTCTCACGGACCGGCGCTGGTCTGCGGTCAGCGCCGGTCCGTGGTCCAATATTTCGGGAATGCTGATCTACGCCATATAGTACACTCTGCTATCGGAGCGAGACTGGTCGGCGTCTTTCGGACAAATGTAATGAACACCATCGAAATATTACGCACAATAAACAAGTCCTAACTCAAAAAACTTCAATAGAAGCAAACCACAAGGGTTCGATCGACTACATTTGTAAAATCCTTTCTTCAATCCTTTCTCCAATCCTCACTTTTTACAACCAATCGCTGTGGACTAACTTTTCATCTCTATCCTCTCCATTTGCCTATATAAACTTATGGTTTAGTAGTAATACATTCCTCTCGCTGTCCTCTCGGATACAAAATTTCAGCTAAGCTTTTAATTTTTTTAAAATATTCCGGATGACACCATCTTAGGGGTGACACCAAGTTGAAAAATTACATATTTACAGAGCACACACCGCTCGGTCTCACGAATTTCATAAAAGTATAACCGATCACACATACATTTTCTACCCATGTAACCAATCCAAATGTGTGCTTTATTAAATGTTCAAGGTTGATGTGTCAGAAATGAGATAATTAAGTCAGAAAAACACTGCTCTGACCATGATTAAACTCCGATTGAAGTATTTGGTAACTTTCATAAGTGACAGGAAGCCATATCTATCTTATTTCTGAGACATAAAGATTTCCATTGATACCAAATACCATGCTAAGCACCGTAAATGAATCGAATCGGTAAAAATTAAAAACTATAAAGTACTTTTTACCCATTATAGATTTTCCAAAAAATAGTATACATAATTTTCTCTTATCTTTTACAATTAATTTAAATTTATTTAGATAAATTCTTTTTTTAAAAAAAACACCAGAAATACTCAAATATAAATATTTTCGCCGATTCATCACTAGCACCGCCCCTTAACATTTGAGCACAATAGTCATGCAGCACAAGGTCTATTACATGCTATCTGTGATTTCACGTTAATCTGCTATCTTTACCTTTGGGCTGATCTACTTGATGAAGTTAATCTTACACAGCAGTATCTGCAGATTAAAGGCTTTTACTCTTGACAACGTGGTGACCAACCTAGATGCCACGAGAATTGCTGTCACATGCTATTGAAATGGCACTTTTAAAATCAGACCAATGTGGAATTTTAGCAGAGACAAGAGTAAGGTTTAAGAAGAGCATTGCAGGAGAATAATTACAAGATGCCGGACTCTGCGAGAAGAAAACAGTAGGGAGATGCTGGAGTGTATTGATGGCTTTCATTCTGAACCCCAGATCAGATCATCAGCGATAAAGAAAGTAGCAGATATGTTTGGGGTTATTCAACTCAAGAGTCTACTAATAGAAAGTGAAGAAAAAATATTGGTGTCCTTTTAAAAATTAACCTCTTTCTATGATGAGTTATCAGAATATGAACTTTTACCAAAGGCTTACAAGACACCTAAAGGAAGCTTATATTGAATTTCACAAAGTCATGGACTGGTCAGTATTTAATGTTTTGAAATTCATAGCTGAATGTGACTTCCTAGAATCTTTTTCAATACTCTCGCTAAGCTTTCAATAATCTCTTGCGATCTGTGTGTCTGTGCCTTCATGTGAGCGGAGCTTTTCAAAACTAAGACTTATCAAGAACTATTTACGATCCACCATGGGACAGTCAATGCTTTCTGACCTGAATCTACAATGGATTTAAAGTGATAAAGTGAAGATTTTGATCAAGTGATTGAAAGGTTTCAGCTTTGAATACCAGGAAAGGACACATTTTAATTAGTAAATTTTATTTTAAAATGACTGTAACTTAACGTTGTTACAGTTCTTAAATACATTTACCTCCTGCCCTTCAAATAATTTGTTTTTATTCTTCGCATTGTTATACTGTTGACTTATTTTAACAAGAAGAAATCCATCGTGAAAGTCGGGAGGGGAGATGACACCATAAGTTTACCGCACTGGGTGAAACCAACCCTTGTATTTAAAATTGCAGCAAGTCACAAATTTTCACTAATTGTCGCTATAAGCCAGTAACTGTAAAATCTACTTAAAATTAACTGCGCTGAATTATTACGCTCAGTAGCTACAGTATACACATTCTTAATCGCTTTAAGTCACGACCTCATTTATATATAAGCAAAGTTAACCTTACCGCGATATAATGAAAAAAGGCGTTACAATAGGGTAGATACTTGGAAATGATAACATATTAAAACTATATTTTTCAGTATTGTGATTATCGACACATTTGATGTCATGATTGAAAGTGTAACTCAAACTATAAGACAACAAAATCAATAAATCATAATTTAAAACAAAACACTATTGCTCTAAGTATATTGAAATCCCATCGCAATTCCATAGGAGGTCACGTCCCAAGGGCTGAGAACCTGTGTTGTAGTAACTGATTATACCTGGCTATGTAAGTGACAAACTACTTTGTATTATATAGCTTATTTTTACTTCCAAAAGATACTTAGTAAGAAATATACATAAGGATACATTTATTAATATTTCTACTTGTTTTGATTTTAATGTGAAACAATCGTTTGTTACAAATGGCTAGCAACGTAAACTTGCAGCTATTTCGTGACGGATTTGAAACTTAATTTTGAGATCTGTAAAGATGCTAACCTGACTGCAGTCTCTCCCCTTATTACTATGTTATCTACGCTTTGTGGATTTCAAGAAGGCATACGACAGGGTTTGGCATGCTGCTTTATGGGCCACCATGAGGCACTACAACATCAACACAAACCTAACCAGAATGATATGCAGCCTCTATGATAAGGCCACTAATGCAGTATTCTTCAACAATAACATCGGAGAATGGTTCAAGACTACGGCTGGAGTACGACAAGGCTGCTTGCTCTCCCCCACCCTGTTCAACATCTTCATTTAGAGAATTATGTCAGATGCACTGGAAACGCATGTAGGGATATTCAGCTTTGGTGGAAGAACAATCACCAACCCACGCTTTGCGGATGACATAGACGGACTGGCTGGAAGCGAGGAAAAGCTAGCCAACCTAGCAAAGCGTCTCGACAAGACTTCATCGTCCTTTGGCATGCAAATCAGTGCAGAAAAGACAAAAATGATGACTGATAGCACCACCGGCATCGCAAATGAAATTAAGGTCGGGGAGGAAAAATTAGAGACAGTTGGGAGCTTCAAGTACCTAGGAGCAATAGTCTCGGAAGAAGGCTCCAAGCCCAAATTGAAGGCCAGGATTGCGCAGATCACAACAGCACTAAGGAGAGTCAATAAAATATGGAACGACACAAATATAACCCCCAGCACCAAAATCGGGCTGATGCGCTCATTAATCCTCTCAATTTTCTTATATGCCTGTGAGTCCTGGACATTAACTTCAGAACTTGAAAGGAGAATAAAGGCGATGGAGATGAGGTGTTTCAGAAAAATTCTTGGAATCTGCTATAGAGACCATATCACCAATGAAAAAGTGAAAGATAGGATTCGTCAAGCAATTGGGCAGTACGAGGACCTCCTGGTGTCTGTAAAAAAGCGCAAACTTGATTGGTATGGCCACGTGACCAGAAAACAAAGGCTCGCCAAAGAAATCATGCAGGGCACAACTAGAGGAGGGAGAAGAAGAGGAAGACAGAGAAAAAGATGGGAAGATAACATCAAAGAGTGGACGGGATTAAAACTGGGCAATGCTATGCGTAGTGCAGAAGACCGAGAGGAATGGAGAAGGATAGTTTCATGTCATCTGTGTTAACCCCGGTTAAGTTGGGGTGGGTGGGGTGGGGAAGAAACAAGTAAAAACTTATTTTACTCTCAAGTACCCTAATATCGTTTTTCATTCATAAATAGGCAATAACAACTAATCATTTATTTTAAAAAACACTATTATATTTGTAGTCAAATTTTGAATATTCCGGGAATTTTTGGGGATTAGAGGGACTGTGATCCCGTTTTCCCGGGATATGATAAACCCGGAAATGAGAATCCCTAGTAACGAAGCGCAGTTTCTTATAATGGGGCACCCGAAACTGCCAAGTAGTTTGCATCGACACCCATTGACAGCCCTAATTACCAGTGACCTGCCGACTTATTAATATCAAACTCAGATTACAAGATTCCCCCGCCCCCCACCCCAAAAAAAATCCAGTCCATCGGTTTTTAATATATTGATACATCGTGCGATTTGG
The DNA here is from genome assembly GCA_964017045.1 of Omphiscola glabra. Classification (NCBI taxonomy): domain Eukaryota; kingdom Metazoa; phylum Mollusca; class Gastropoda; family Lymnaeidae; genus Omphiscola; species Omphiscola glabra. Next base: position 37,212,625 of record OZ024794.1, on the reverse strand, counting down.
TTAGATATGCAAAATATTAGTGAGAAGCCTATCAATTTTATCCCAGTGGCGCTACAGCCCATATCGGACTTTTGCCTGCCTCACTACTTCCTTTCACGCAGATCTAACCAATGCTTTTCTTTTCCATGCTTGGATTCCCAGCTACTGTAAATCTTTTTCCAAATCATCCATCAATCTAAACCTAGGTCTGCCTTTGAGCTGTTTTCCTCTGGGGTTTTGGTGATGCACCCTTTTATCTCTGTCATTTGGACTTCTTTCTAAGTGTCAAGCCCAGCGTAGCCAGTCCCCTTTCTTAATTTCTGTTACTATCGTGGAATCCTGATATAGACTATACATTTCTGATTGGTTCGTATTCTCCATCCATAAGTATCCTTTGTTGGTCCATATATTTTCCTAAGAACTTTTCCCTTCCATGTAAAAGGTTTTCTGCCGTTTTTGTTAGGGTCCAAGTTTCACTTGCGTATGTTACAACTGGTCTGTTTACAGTTTTAAAAATAGTTTTCTTCGTTTTACTGGTAATGTTTTTACCTTTGAGTAATTTCTTACTACTGAAGTATGCCATGTTATCGGTCGATATTCTTTCTTCTATTTCTCCTAGTAATTCGTTTCTTTCATGTAATAAAGATCCTAGGTATTGGAATTGATTAACATTTTGAAAAGTGTGTTTTCGAATTTTAATGGCTTCATCGGTCTGTTCTTTTCTTATTATAGTCCGGAATTTTTTTTATTTAACTTCCAGCCCATCTTTTAGTGATGCGTCTTCTAATTCAAGAAAGGCTTCTGATGTGTCTTTACTACTTTTCCCGAACAGTGCTATGTCAGCCTGAAGGGGTTAATTGAAGAGAGTGTCCAATGGTGTGGGTTTTGGGTCTCCCTCAGAAAGTATCCTGTTATTGTTGCTCTGGTTTCAATGTGCATGCTTCTTATGCCCCTCTCTAATGTTAGGTTAAATAGCAAACATGCCAGGAAATCTCCTTGTGTTAGGACTCGTCTAATCTGAAATTCCCTTGAATATTTTCCCTGAACCTTGATTGTGATTTTTGAGTTATTTAATGTTATATGTATTAGTCTTGTCATTTTACTGGGTAGGCTAAACTGCCGCAGAGTCTCATATAGGCATTTTCTTTTGAATAATCGTATTAATATCCTTAGTTATTACTAAGTTAGTTAAAGGTTTGCAAGAAGTCCGCTAGATGTCTGCCCCTGCGAGGATGTACAGTTTGCAAATCTATAGTTTACTTTACACTACACTATTATTACAAATAGCACAATAATTCTGTTTTAGGGCAAAGAAACCCTGACCAGAGCCGTTGGGAGGTGCAATGCAAATATTTGTTTTCTTGCCCACTGCATAGTCAATAGTTCAATTTTTTCATCATCTCAACTTTAGCACCCTTAAATATAAAAGTTTTGTAGGGGTTAAAATGCCCACGTGACGGCTCTGCTGATGATAAACGTGAAATAGATATAATTAATATAATTCATAAAATAATTGAAAGTTGAAACCTAGCGTAATTTACATCTTTTGTTTTCATATTACCCCCCTGATTTGTTTGGAAAAAAAAACAACAACAAAAAGAGAAGACCTTTAACTTTTAAACAGTATTATAATTTATATTAAATAACCCTTACTACCTTTTAGGTGGAGCCCATCTCTTATATATATTATTTATATTGCTTCTTGTGTGTCCTGCTTCCTCTTCGAAACCGGCCCCTCCCCAACTCCACATGTTTTATATAAACAGTACTGAGTGAAAAAAGGCTGTCAGGCGTGACGTGTGAACTCAAGTGATAAAAATTTCTTTAGGGGGAGGCGACTATATTAATTAATAAAGAGCCACGGGTATTGTGTAGGACTGTCTTTATGACTATTGTTTAAAGGCCAGCCGGTAGGATGTAGAAATGTCTGTGGGCCGGTTTTTGTAACACTTGGACACTCACCGGGTATTGTCTCATAATACCCGCACCCCGTTATAAAAACTGCGACCAGTTAAGCCCTAGTACTAGCAGTATTATATAAATAAATTGTATATCATAAGTTACTGCATGGAAAAAATAGTAAATTTGTTACTTGTCCGTTAATTCACCCGGATAAAATTTTAAATTGAACCATGTCGGTTAATTTACCACCCCAATAAATTTTATCAATTCTATCACTTTTTAAGCTCCTTACCACACCGTCAAACCGCTTTCGTCATATTGACGTCATATCCAATTCCGGCGGAATCCCGATTAGGATCCTATTTGGATTCCAACACCATTGGGATTCCGAACAAGGTTGATATCCCCTTTCTAAATGTTATCTGGATCCCGATCCCATTGGGATCCCGATCCCGACCCCATAGTGATCCCTTTTCCAAATGGGATCCCATATCCTAATGGGATCCCGACCCCTGTGGGATCCCGACCTAATTGGGATCCCTTTCTTTTTTATTCATTTTGTTCAGTTGTTATACTACAATACCTTTTGTAATCAATAAAAAGGCGTAATGAATACTTACTTGAAGGCATGCATAAGAACAACAGCAGTGCTATCCAGGGGTGATAATCAACGAAATAATTCATATCTCCAGATTTGCACTACATGTATTACCCGAGTCTGTGCAAACCAGAGTTTAGAATTGAACCTTCTCTACACTTTACAGGAAATCAGTCATCATTCAGCTACAAAATACTTTATATAATTTTAATTTAAGAGAAATAATTTTAATTTAAGAGAAATAGTTATCAGAATTTGAAAAAAAAATCTATATTTTTTTTAAATTTTTACTGTTTCTACTACACTATACTTATATAATTACTTAATAAAATTGATCGTTGATTTTTATTTACGCTTCTATTTTATTGCCCTACTATTTATGAAATGCTTTTTAATTTGTCTTTAGGCTTTGATCCACAATGATCAGCATCAATATAATATGTTTCTTCCATAGATATTTAACTGTTTGAAAAAAATAATTATAATTGTATCTGCCGTTTGTATCCGTAAGCAGGAATAACGTTGCATCAACAGGAAATGCCTGCGCAATGAGGTGCATTGGTATAGTTCTAGCAGCGGCTATTTAATGTACATTATCGGTGTAATTTTTAAGAGCCATCGCAATCATGATTTAATTAGCCAAATTATTATCCGAGTTTCTTATAATTTCAAGTTTAAAATAAACGTGTACCTTTCATATGCATTTGACAATGAATGGCGTAGACCTACAATTATGGAACTTCTTAAAATGATAAATTGTTGACTTATCAACAACAATAACAATAAAGAAATGAAACAATATAATAATTAACTATAATGGATATTTATTATTTTCTCTGAGTTTCTTCAATAAAAAGTTATAAAGGGTAGGTATGAAACGTTAACCAATAATTTATATTTCAAAATACTTATATTTACATGGACATGCAGGCTACTGGTATTTATTTTATGAAAAGAAAAAAGAATATTATTTAAAAAATCAAAATCAAAGGTCTTAGATCAATTCACACAAAGAAACCATTCAGCAAACTGACAAGGCATGTCGAGATAATTATAACTTTCAAATTATATAATCTTAAAATTCACAGGCAAACTTAAAAACTTCAGTTCCCGGCCTTCATGAACCATTTGGTCTCATCGGTGCATAAAATATCATAATTGGTCTGTCTAAGCTTAAAAAGTGCAAACATTATAAATAATTATTTTTATTTTTTACAAAAACCGGGTTAATCTGAGGACTGAATACACATTGATGATTTCAGTTGGGTTACTATATTTAAACCACTAGTCGTAAGAAGAGTTCGGTTAGGAAAGTGTGTGTGTGGGGGGGAGGGGGCGGGGCAGCCCGCCTTGCACTATATATATATACATCATATATATATATATTAATAAAATTATATAAGATTTATATCATATAAAGGGTTTTTTCAGGCATATCTACGGGGGGGGGGGGGGGGCACTACCCGCCACCGGGGAAAGTCAAGTGCCCCTCTAAGCAAAATGTGTACAAAAATATAAAGATGATATATTTTTTTTATTAAAAACTCCTAAATTGTCTTTTTAAACAGTTTAAAAAGATTAGTATCTGGTACCTTTAACTGATTACAATTAGTGGAACCTATAAAATATCGTTACGCTCGATATATTTGATGATCTGTATATTTAAGGCTAATCTTGTTAAAAGCGTATAGCATTCGATTATAAATATCGCACTGGCCTCCAATGGATTACTTCATGTACTTTGCATTATATATCTGTATGTATCGAGAATTTGTGACAGGGGAGATTTGTGACGTCACACTTCTTTAATATATATTTATATTTTAAATCTATAATTTTCTTATTTTAAAAAATCTTTATTCAAATCAATTAATAAAAAAAATTAATTTGAGGTTGAAATTGTCTAAGATATTAAAGGTAGGCCTACCGTAAAACTCAGTCTTGAAACACCTTTTGGACATATCGAAAAATGACGCAAAACTGTTGTGGCAATTTTACATTCGGTTTGGGGAGGACTTCTTTGTTTTGCGTTTTACGTCACAGTTTTCTAATAATACTACATCTTAATCCATTATGGGAAAATGTTAAATAATACAATAAAATATTAGTTTGGTTATGAAAATTTTATGTATGTTTTGAATTTTTTCAGGTGTGACGTGACACTAAAAAAAGGGTGGGGGGGGTGGGGTTAAAGAATGTGTGACACTTTGTGACAGGGGGGAGGGTGGTCTGAAAATGTCATTTTTGGCGTGACATAATTTTCGAAAGACAGTTAACCTTTTCATCAAAATAAAAGTCTACAATTTTAATAATAGTTCTTGCTAAGTGTCAATCATGCGTAATCTATTTTCATCATATAAGCATGACTTTTAAAGTAGGGATAGATGTTAATTAAAAATTTTATGATGGCAATATTCTTTTAAAAATAAATGAAATTAATCCATTCCATGTGTGTTGAGTTATATAAAATGTTAACTTTAAAAAAATGGGAGTTTATTTTTAAAAATTAAGAATTTAACGGGCGCATACAAAAAGTGCACATATAATCAATTATTATATCGAAAGTGTTTGTGTTTTCTTTTAATGTGCTACTTTAGTAACAATGTTTCCTGCAAAACAGAGGTTAAAAATGCGTAGCCTATATTAATTATGCACCACCTATTTGCACGAATTAAAAAAATATAGATCTGTATATATTTTTTTTAGATCTATTCTTGTATTTTTAATTTATCAACAAATTTCTGGGGAGCAAAAAGATTTTATAAGCGATATTAAGCTAGGGTAAAAGCGTACCCTCAAAGGTGACGCAACTAGAATGAATATCTTTTACGTCCCAGTGGTGCGGAATTTAAGATGTTTTTGATCAAATGTATGGCCAATTTTGAAATGTAACCTCAACATTTTCGGAAAGAAACAACAAATTCAAGTATGCGCCAAAATGCACCCCTGCATTTTGAGTTTTCCCGCTGATCAATGGTACTGTATGGGGTTGATTATAAGCTTGTGTCAAATGATTACTCTGGGGTATGAAACAAACTGAATGAATTCAGTTTATGTTTGGCTCTGAGCGCCGTAATGCCTTCCACAAAATCTTAAAAATGTCTTTCCTAGTTCAAAAAGTATAATAGAAACATTGAATTCAAGTATACTTAAAAATACACCTCTTGATTTTTAAATAATAAGATTCATCGGCGCCCTCAGTTTCCACCCATTGGCGGCCAAATATTTTTGCCGTCGTCCCTTTCATGATACAAACCCTGCATCTGTCCGAAAATACCACACCTTCATATGAAGAAAAAAAGTGACACCTCGGTGGATCACCCTATCCGCCCTATTTCGATGCCACTAGCAGGGGCGTATCTACAGTGTTTGGCTTCAGGGGACAAGGTTCATTTTTACGCCCCCCCCCCTCAACTCTGAAACTGACTATTTTCAAACATTAAATACCATGGCGCCCGGGGACATATGCCTCATCTGCCACCCCTTAGCTACGCCTCTGGCCACTAACAAATGGCACAGCCCTCCCCGAAAATTTGAAAGCCCCCCCCCCACCCAGGGAAAAATGTCTGAAAGAAAGACTGACCATATATATATATATATATATATATATATATATAATGTGAAAAGTTGTGGGTTTGTTGATTTATGGATGGATTGATGGATCTTCACCACACTTGGCACATATATCCATAATTATCCAGAATCAAATACTGGGGGTTTTGAACATTTTATAACGTTCCTTTTGGAATTTGTTTTTATATGAGTAAGAGCTTTAAAAACAAAATTAACAACACATAATCCTACATGAATAATGGATCTTGACTAGTACACATACTTTTGATTATCCATATTATCCATTCCTCTGGGGCCTGGGGTCCCATTTCATTTATTCATTAAATAAGTTATATAAATATCAATAGGTTTAATACTCCTACCTGAATAGATTGATCTTGATCAAACTTAGTACAAATAAACTTGATTATGCATATTCAAATACCGAAAGGTACTGAACTCATAATATAGAATCTTCTGGGACCGGGGACCCCATTTCATTTTTCCTTATATAAGCTATATAAATATCAATAGGCTTAGACAACACTATAGGTTCTATGTGATTTGATGGATATAGGCCTTGCGTAGTAGCAATACACTTCATTGTCCGTATTGAAATAGCGGTGGATTTAAAACTAAGAATATCCAATCTAAAATTTATCAGAAAATTCGATAACTTCAAAAACTATATATATGGCATTATTAAATAGATTTTAATGGGACATATTTTAAATTTTAACTCCATAATTTATCTGAATGAATTTCATGCCCCCCCCCCCCCCCCCAAACACGCACACACAAATCTCATGCAAAATGAATTCGGTACAATTATGGAATGCCCCCGTCAGTTCCCCTCTTTCAACTTCAATGAACTTTAGTTATATGATTGCATTAGTTGTATAATTTTTCGTATTCGAAGAATAATTAATTAGACAAAACATTTTTTACATTTTTCCTTGAGGATATTACATTTAATCTAGAAAAGTTCTATATTGTTCTGAGGGGATATATGATAGTATCAAAAATCTTATTGAAATGTCAGTTTACTTCTATTCATTTCTATACTTTCCTGGGGATTTTCTCTAAACTTGACCTTCATATTCCTACTGGGAACAACATCTCACTGGATCCTAAAGGGAAACAAGTAAACTGAAACCCACCGGTAACGCGATCCCATCGAGTGACGGGATCAAGGGACCCAATCAGGAAAGGGGATCCCACCGGAAACGGGAACCCACCCGGATCGGGATTCTACCGTGATCGGGATTCTACCGTGATCGGGATCACACTGGGATACGAGATCCCACCAGTATCGGGATTCCATCGGGATTTGGATCCACCCGGTATCGGGATCCTACCGGAAAACGGGATCAAATAAGGATTATGATACAACCGGGATCGGGATCATACAAGGAAACCGGATACCGACGGGATCTGGAACCCACCGGGTTGGAAACCCACGGAGATTGGGAACCCACCAGGATCACACTGGGATTATGATACAACCGGGATCGAGATCACACCGCGATCGGGATCACACCGGGATCGGGTTCACACCGGGAACGGATCACACCGGGAACGGTATCACACCTGGAAACGGGATCCCGACGGAATCGGGAACCCACAAGGATCGGGATCCCATAGGGATCGTTATCCTACCGGTATCGTGATTCGACCGGGATCGTGATCCAACCGGAGTTAGGGTCCCACCGGGATCGGGATGCGGACGGGACTGAGAACCCAAAGAGATCGGAATACCGACTGGATCGAGATCCAAATGGGATCGGGATAAAAACGGGGTCGGTATCCCTCTGGATAACGAGACATCATCAGAAAACGGGATCCCATCGGGAAACGGGATCTGATTGGAATCCATCTGGGATCGGGATCTCATCGGAGAAGAAAATTTTTACCAAAGTTATTTTTTTAACTCGACGCTTAAGTTCAATGTCAATTAAAAGGCTGTAGAAGTTGTTTTTCCGAATGCAATCCCGTGCAGCGCCGGGTATATTGGCTAGTATATATATATTGTCTAATATTCTGGTACATATATGAACCCTCCGGCTCATATCAGAAATATTTGCGTTGCCTAGGTCTTTGTTATTCCACTTCAAAGAACTGTCTCTCTCTGTGGTACGATAAAGACAACACGGTCCAGAGTACACTACAATACTTTATTCCAGATCTGATGACAATTCATATGAGTCCTCTGACATAGAATCAATGTACAAGTAGATATTCACAGCTTGCAATCAAAAACACAACGACCAAAAACGTCCATCCATTTGAGAGCGAATAATCATATATCAGCTCTCGTTACAAGTTATCTCTCGCAGTCAAGATCGTTCACTCTCCACGTTCGTGAACATAATAATAGCCCCGCTCTCATCACAAATAGTTAACTCCCCTTTTATACCTTCCACATCTCATGTAATCGTGATATTTAAGTCGTTCACATTCGTTCACAGTCCCAAAATCACAACACACACACTCTCACTGATTCCATGATATATATATATATATATATATATATATATATATATATATATATATATTGAGTGATTGCATTTTTTTGCAAACTGCACTGTCCTCCAATGACCTCCACGAAGTGAACTGAAGTAAGTAGTTAATAATAGAAAATTCTGATGTACCATACAAAAAGAAGTCACCGTAAATCAATGTTTTCTAAAGTGTGGGCTGCGCCCAGGGCCGGATTTACAGTCAGGCCGATTAGGCCTAGGGGCCCCGCGAAATAAGGGGCCCCAAAATTGGGAGTAGTGTATAAAAAATTGTTGAATATCAATCGAATTGCAATGAAATTATTATTGAAATAAAATCTTGAATTACATTAAAGTAGTAATATATTTTTGAATTAAAAAAAAATTTAGCAATATTTTTTATTTTTCAAAATGGGGCCTCACATTTTTGTTGGCCTAGGGCCCCTAAAATTGTAAATCCGGCCCTGGCTGCGCCCCACAGGGAGGCAATTTAGTAACTATTAGGTTACATTTAGATTCTGAGATAGGAAATGCATTTACGTTTAAAATATCGGGGGCGGGGTGCTGCAATTTTTTAAACAGGACACTTTTTAAACGTTTATCGTCGTAATTGTTTGGAACATGATAAGGGCCATGAGAAGGGGGGTGAAGGGGGAGCCCGCCCCTGGCGCCATCATCAGGTTGCACCAATATAGTAAATTATCCTTATGTATTTATATATTCCTACATCCACTAACGTAGGTAGAGTCACTTATATGTATGTGTGTGTCTTTGGAGGCAATTTCGGGTACAAAGCAAAGAAGATGAAGGGAAATAGTGGTTTGAAAGACTTGGCACATAATTTTTATTATTAAACTTAATAATACTATTTGACATGGGTTCTCTATAGGACATGGGATGAATCCATTTTTATGTTTTATTCAGACCCAATTCAAAGAAAGATGGTGATTTAAGGCTAAACAAAGCAAGCTAGGAGTCATCAATAGGTGGCATTCGACAAGTCTTTTGATGATGGAACGATATTTTTTTCGACTGATCTTTAAAATTAAAACTTTAATATTAATGAAGTAGTTTAAGTACATTAATATTTTAAATACGAATTATAAAAAAATTAATATTTAGTAACAACTAAAATAATTTTGTTTTATAAACATAACCAGGTCAAAGGACACCTAAGTTCGCACACGCAACTCTTCTCTTGCTCCCCGATTAAGGTTAAAATGATGAAAAACTAAATTCAGGAACCCCCCAAGATGCATCCTTGCTTTTTAAATTAATTACAAATTGCATGTATGTATGTATTATATTATATCGAAATACGAACGCAGCTTTTGAATCCAAAATCCCAAAGTTAGCATTCTCCATCTTATCACTTTAAAATTTCAACTGACAAAATCGTATGACAAAGAAAACTGGATTTTTCATATTAGATCGCAAATAGCTCTTTATAATTTTCATTTTTGAAAAGCTCCTCCTACATGAAATCACAGATAATAGGCCGTGAGTTTTAATTTTAGACCCAATGAGAGGAATTTAAATAGGGTTACCAGGCGTCTGCATTTAGTACGAGCAGTTTGTATTTTTCGACCCCCCCCCCTTTTTTTTTTCGCCCGTACTAATTTTTGTGTCCATATTTGTCCGTGCTTTCCACTCGTCGTCCGGTTTGTCAATACTTTTTGTCAGCGACAACTTGCCTGCCTTGTTTCCATTTGTCTTCTATTTCTCGCAATGGCCAGCTGCAGTGAATAGTTTCAGCGTCATCGTGCGGATCATTTCTCGTTAACCTAAGCATTATTGCTGCACCTGCGTGAACCCGCGTGAGACCTGCTCAGCCTGTGCCGTGACCTGTGCGGGAAGGGTGACTTCCGGCTTTCGTGTTGCTTGGTCATTGTCTTTGGAACTTTGAAAGGAATTGGGGTGCGCACTGCTCAAACAGTATTTTGAAACTTAACTGCAGAGATTTGGTTTTATTTCCTACACAACCAAGCTGCTTTGATTCACGTAACTTTCAAAAAGATTCAAAGGGAGACTGCAACATTTGTTGTAGCAGCTAAGGAGTAGAAGAGTCTTCGGCTAAAATGTCAGGAAGTGTAAGAACATAAATATTGGTTCCACTCATTATTCGCAGTAAAGTGACAGATTTGGAAGAAACAGTTTAAATAAATACGAGAGGGATAGAAGAAAGTAATTGTTGCTTTCTATCATACATGTTTAACATTTCTGCAGCGTTGATATATTCACTTTGAAGATTTTGAAATGTTTTCTTATGTGACTTTGAAAGTATTCCTTTCCTGGGCCATAGTAGAAAGAAGTGTCTCTTGGTTACCGGAAATTTGATCGAGAGAAATTTCGTCGACGGAAAATTGATCGACGGAAATTTGACCGAACGGAAATTTGGTCGAATCTATTTTTTAGTTCACTCTTAAAATTTTCGTCAAATTTCTTTTTGAACGCACTATACTATAGTATATAGTAAAACAAAATAGTGCGTTCAAAAAGAAATTTGACGCAAAATTTTAAAGTGTAAACTAAAAAAAAGATTCGACCTAATTTCCGTTCGATCAAATTTCCGTCGATCAATTTTCCGTCGACGAACTTTCTTTCCATCAAATTTCCGTATACGTCTCACAATTTTATGATATGTTTCTTGAGAATGGAAATTTGTTAAAGGCTATTTATTCATGGTCTGCAAAATATTCACAATAGTTTGTAACAAAATGATTTGCAGAAGGATATTCAAAATCATCATGCAAAACACGTTTTATTATTTTGTTTTAAAGCTTTAAATATTGGATTATGTTTAACTTCATTGTCTAGTCGGAAGCCTTGGGCTTTGGGCAACAAGATTTAACATATAAAACGATGAAGATAAATATTATAAACAAAACAGAGACGTTTGAAGTTAATTTAAAACCACAATATATATTAAAGTAATTGACTTGTAATTATACCCATGTTTTTTCTGCAGTGAACCCCGTAAAATCATGATCCATTTAGAGCGTCACAAACTTAAGATAAGCGATTAAACTTATAACAAAAACACTAGACACTCTGGCGGCACCCTGCTTTTTGCCATCCTATTGACGACACAATCGGTTCTGATGATATTCTGCCTGATGGTTTCCCCCTGCTCTTCTATGTAACCAACTTAAGCGAGCTTTGTCAAATTTGCCATTTTCCATTTGGTGTCACCGGGTTGCCAACCGTCTGTCAATTTACTAACAGTCCGTAAAAATTTGAACTAATATGACTTGTCCGTTATGCTAGTAAGAACTTTAGGATTTACGTATTATCCTATTAACTTTAGGATGTCCGGAAAAATGAGATGGTGTACATATTGTTTTTTAAAGCTTATTTTTAATTTTTGATAGAATGAAGAGAAATTGTTGAGACTGTCATACAATAAGCTGACGCGTAAAGATAGGTCCATGTCTCATGGTCATATGACATCGAGTCACAATAATAGACACATTCGTATTTGATATTTGACTAATTACATAAAGCCATAGGAATATAACATTATAAATGTGTCCTAAAAAATTGCTTCTCCTTAAAGATTGTTGAAATTTAGAATATGTGTTGCTAATTAAGTTCGGATTCCGTGCTGTACTGTGAAATGGTATCATACATCTTCTGAAGCGCATTGATCTTTTAGAATTCAGCCCAAATGACTGGCGTCTTTTCATCGCCAGTTCAAAACGTAGTGTGAAATGTTTTCTTCTTTCAATAAATGGCAACCATATGGATTTATTTCAATAGGGCAGTCCACCAGAATTAAAGAAGTAAACAAAGCTACTTCCTTATTCTTTGAAAAAATAAATTACCAGAAAAAGTTAACTTTTGATTTGTGTAGACTTAAAGATAGTTCTTTTTTCAGGTTTACGAGGTGGTAACATAAAGTATAATAGTCCGCAGATCAGAAAATGAATATATGACCCACATTTGAGAGCATCAATGAATGAAACTGAATAATGTGTCCGGTCTTTTCTTCTTCTATGAAAAATGTTCTTGCAATCACTTAGATCACTTTCCTGTGAACATCGGTGGCGAAAACCGAGGGAAAATATTTCATGATGACATAGATGCAACGGAAACAAGATGCCGCGGAAGAGATGATGTACACATGAATGGAGACAATTTTTTGGAATCGTATGCGCAAAGGCGTAGCTAGGGCAAGTGTCACCTGAGGCGGGCCAAACATTTTACAGTTCCTTCCAGGAAAAAACTCTGAAGTTGGCCGAAATGCCGCCCTCATTATAAAAAAAAATAGTGCCGCTCGGGGCGTATCGCCCTCTCCGCCCCTTCCTACGTCACTACTTATGCGGAATAGTCTTGGCAGATCCCAACTTCAGAAGGTTTACAGTATGATTTTTTTTGTTTCCAAAAACTTGAAATTGGATGTCTTAAATCTTCTCTTTTGGTAAGTAATATTCGAATTTCCATGTAACACACAATTGTTTTAATATAATACCTTATGCTTACAAAAATGGCATATGTTCAGTTTAATGGCATAATCATGGGCCTACGTTTAGCATTGTCCAAATCTTAAAACAGATTATATTTCAAAACAATATAACGGTACATAACATTCAGTACCTCAAAACTAGATCTGATGTGCTATTTAAAAAAAAAATATGGTGTCTGTTATTTTAGAAGGAAAAAACTACCACGAGATTTGACACCCTATTTACTCACCCCCTCACAGCAATGACCCCCCAGCTTCCATTGATAACCTCCCCTACACGCGCTCCACGTGCCCCATTTAGTGGCCCCGCTTCGGCTCTCCTCGGGGGTTCTCGTGACCCTTCGAAGCGGGATGGGGGTCGCTGTAGAGAAAATCTCAACAGGAAACTGTTAACAGGCCAGCAGCCTGGCTCAAAGACTGGACAAAATCTCACTGAGCCTCTCTCAAAAGAGCTTTGCATTAACAACGCAGTGCTCATGCAGTGCCCGAAGCGGGTATTTCGCGCCAAATAATTACCATAGACAGTTGGCTACGACATCCAGCCCTCCTTTTTTATTGTTCTCTTAGACTAAGTGTCAAGTGCAGTTACCGCGCCCGGCCCATGTCCAACTCAAGTCGAAACGGAATTCAGGCTGGCTGGCTTCGATTAGTTAAAGGGTTGTACAATGTTTGCACTGTTTTCTATCGAAATTTGGAACTCAATTTAACCTCAGCTACTCGCCTGGAAGAAAAGCTAGGCTGGCTAAACTGCCTCAAGCTCCCACGTGCAGTATTTAATGGTAGCCGAGGTTGAAATGGACATTAAATTCGAACTGTTTAATAGCATCCATTTCATGTTGATTTTACAGCCCTTGGATTTGTTTATGGAAATTCTCATTATTTTCACTCAAATTTCATGAGATATATGAGTTAGATGATTATACAAATTGCTCCAGTTCATTTTCATGTCTTCACCTTATTGGAGTTGAATTTGCTCACATTTTATAAATGATACTTTCTTCAATTTCCTTAATTTTATAGGTAGATAAGTTCAATATTTCAAAAACTATTTTACAACCGCTTTCCGTCTTCTTGATTCCACTGACAATCCTGCTGATTTGTAATGTAGCTGGTTTTACCAGTCAACAGAAGCGTGTTTCATCTTATGCCTAGAGCCACTTTACTTTTAAATAGAGACCCGCGTTACAATAGACTCACCTGAGACATGTCTGGATATCAAGAGAGCTTCTGTAACTTGTTAGAACTTGACAATGGTGCTTTGTGTCAAGATAGTGATGAACCGTGTGATAGTCTTCTCAACTCTGATGCGAACTGTCAGATGTATGTGATGTAATGTATAGCTTAGCTTAGAGGCCTAACTGCTTTTAAATAATTGAAACATACTTAATAACAGATAAAAATCAGACATTCTTACCCAAGCCGAACTTCTTTTAGCGATGAAAAGCTTCAAATGGTGCTTTACATAAGACCCGTTTCAAAATACTATGTCAATCTAAGACAGACAGCACACAAAACACACACACGCACTCACACACACGCACACACAAACACACACACACACACAAACAAACACACACACACACACAGAGTTTGTTATTCTAAACATTTTGCTTGATTATTATATTCGTAATGTTTCTTAAACTTTTCAAATTGATCACGTTCAAATAGAAGAGTAAATACTGTAATAATTACGTGTGTTTCTCCTCAGAGAGGACGAGTATCCTTCGTGTGCTTACGCATCTAAACAACAACATGGCAACCACCATCATCAGAATGTCAGCACCACAAACATCAACAATAACGGCTATCCCACCGCTGACCACAGTGCAACACAGGAGTATACTATGATTCATGACGGACATATTCTTCCACATGAACAAGGAGCTCATTTTGATTTGTATGACCAAGGGAACTCACTTGGATATCACGATAGCAATGGTAAGAGGGCTGTTCAAAATGTTGCATTATAGTTAAGTTCAATAAGTCCTTTGCAAATTAAATCGTCAATTTATTTTCCATTTATTATGCAGTGTAAGACTGGACCAGAAGCATAACTCCATGAGCAAGCATGAAATACTTGTAGGGAAGGGCAGCGAGCCCATGTAAAATTATTGTTGCTAAAAATATTGCGCTTTATTATTATAGAACATTGCAGTGAGCCCAGAGACTTTTGCCTTGTGTTTCCTTATTAGGTTTCTGGATATATAGTATTATAGCTGGGATGTAATGGACACAAAAAATTATGTCAAAGCAAACATATGGGCCAAACCCGGCCTTTTTTATAACTATTTCCTGCTGAACAAAGGAGATAAAAATAATACTAATAATAATAATCAACATATTAGCAGCCATGACACCAGTGTGAGTTGCATGTAGTAGCATTTCATGGCGTCGTTTTGCAGTTTTGAGCACTTCATATCAATAGCTTATAATTTGGTGTCAGCTATTTAAACTTCACATTGCTAATTCGGTGGATTCGTCAGGCTCAAAGTTATGGTGCATGTAGTTGGTTTAACTTGGACATTTTATGTTTAACTAATAGTTATGGTGCATTTAGTTGGTTTAACTTTTTATGTTTAATCGGAAGGCTGAGCTAACAAAAAATACAATTCAATTGTTTAGCATTTGGCGGTAAGTCGTATGTAAAGTTAACTTACAACTTTATTGTCGATAAATAGGATTATTAAAATTTAATTCCGTAAATTTAACATACTGCAGTGATCGGCAAAAGGTTGCGTCCCTTTTCCGACCGTCTATATTTGAAGAAATAATATAATTTTTATAACTATATAATAATGAAATCTTTTTAATTTGTTAAAGTCAGGCCTGAAAGATATACAAATTCTTTGTTCCCGTCTATACAAATTTACCAGCGTGCTCCATCAGTGGTTACCAAATCTAAAAGATCACTTATCACAATTAAGTCATTATTTATATTGTCACTAAATGAGTTAATTTAGTAGAGAAATACTTTTAATGTCTTGTAATTGTTATAATTGTAAAATCTTAAAAATATATATTTATTTATGTGCTGAACATGGATATGTACAATGTGGTAAAAATACCTTTTAATTTATTAGGAACAATTAAGAATCTTGTCTTATCTTAAAACAGTGGTTCTCAACCTGTGAATCGCGACCCTTTTGGGGGTCGCACGACCCTTTCCCGGGGGTCGCCCAATACATCTGAAAACACATATGCTCTATAGTTATGAAGCATAATCGAAAATAATTTTGTGGCTGGGTGTCGTCACAACACGATGAAATGTATGAAAGGGTCGCGGTCATAGGAAGGTTGAGAACCACTGTCTTAAAACAATGATAATTGAGTTGAAAATGTATCACTTTAAAAGCGCCTATCAAGCAGCCACCTTTCGTTAATAGCCCTCAAATTGCTAAACATCTCACACACACAAAAAATTAAGCTTTAAGCTTTACTCAATTTATTTCTAATAAAAACAAATTCCTTTCTATGTATTTTTTTCTGTCTTTAATGTTTCCTTCTAATGCAGACGCCTCAACGCCTCGAACAAACAAAAAAATTCGCTTTGCTTCGGGGATATGTCTGAGAATATTTCCTTCTAATGCAGGCGCCTCAACGCCTCGAACAAACAAAAAAATTCGCTTTGCCTCGGGGATATGTCTGAGTGTGAAGTGTCCTAATTACTCCCATAATCTCAGCTAAAGATTAAAGTTGGCCTCCAGTTAGTGGCTGAACTAAAAGAGGTGTCGGGGGCACGAGCCCATGGTTACCTTCTTTCATGAGCTCCATGGGCACAGCTCAAGTCACTAAGCTCCACTTTTCATTCATCATCAGGTGCGCCGTTCTTTATAATCCTCCGATCGCTTCTTTTAATGCCTTGCTCACAGAAAACCACCTATTACATACAAGAGTTGATTTTGCCAAATGCTAATTATCTGAAAAGTTGGTTATCCGAACGGTCCATATCTTTAATTTCTGTTATTATAATTATCGCGCATGGCAAGGGACATTTCCATACAAACCAAGGGACATTTCCATACAAACCAAGGGGCATTTTCATGCAAACCAAGGGGCATTTTCAGGCAAACCGAGCTGGTAAAGCAATATTTGTGCTTCTCGATTTATATTTGTACCAATATTCGTCTGCCCAAGGTGACAACTGCGCGTGTTATTTGCCCCACCACATGACGGAGTTGCCCCTTTAAACATTGGAAAATATGTTAGTAATGTTGGAATAATTTTTCTTTTCGTTCGAGCTTTGATCCATTGAAGTTAATGTTTCAAGATGGCGTTAATGTTTCAAGATGGCGAGAATAAGGATCCAGTTGCACATTTGCAATTTTTAACATGTATCTATTACATTAATAAATAATTCTGGCCTCGAACAGGGTTCACGACAAGGCATAACGTTGCTTTATAGGCTATCTGCACCTTTATTTGCCCTCGAGTCCAGATTTTACCTCCTAAAAATTATTTCTTTATTTAACTCACACCATTTGGCTTATTATTACCAAAATGTATAATAATTAGTAATTATATTTATACAGAGTTTTACAAACAAACAATTATACCCGATACTCCTATTGCCAAGGCCTTTTAAATGGCTGTGAATCAGCTTCGATTCTTTACAATGAAAACGTTTAGCTTACTCCCACCAGAACTGGAATGTGATTGTAAGAGCCTAGCCTTCTCTCTTTTTAAAAAGACACGATGCACATTGAGTCTCAATTTTCTGAATAACTGTTTACCATTGGGCGTTAACCTAAGGGTTTTATCAGTAACTTCACCATATGGTCGGCACATTTAAAAATAGAAACCGAGTTAAACTCAGGTCTGTAGAGAGGATGCTTTAGTTTCAAAGACTGTTGGTTATCATTCACAGTCATAAATGAGTGATTCACAATTTAAGTTCCACTATCTAACAACTCGAGAAACACATTCTCTCTAATAACAATCGAAAAAATTTACTATTAAATCTTAATCAGAGTTATTATACAGAAACTAAACCATGATTTACAATCCCTCTTGTCTACCAACAAAAAAGAAGAAACTAAAGGAAATTAAACCAACTACTAACATAACCCCATGCAGACCAGAAATGGCAATAATTTAGTCGTCTGCATACCCCCGAGATATCCCTCTGTGTGATGATGAGCGGTCTCTCCTTTCTAATGGTCTCAGATGTATTCCTCTTAAGTCTTCCATCGACCGTTATTACTTGCTGACTCTCATCACTATTTTCGATTTTTTGAGACTGCGGTACACCAAAAGATCTTCAGCTGGAATGAATATAGTTCATTTACATCATAATTCTTTGGCTATATCTAGCTCAGTCAACAGATCACATGCATTTATAGCTCTATTTTCTTGATACCTTAAATTACTCTCCAAACCTTGACCTACTACTTTGAGCTTATGTTTGTCTGTCAGATTTTTTTACGTCATATAAAAATCTCCATGTGTTATTGACAGTTTTAACTGTTCAAATTTCTCTGATAAAGAATTAATAGCTCAGTCCAGTATTACTGAAAGTTCATAAAGATCTTTTAAACTCCCGTACATTTATATTTAATGGTTTTGACACATTCAATTCTGCACGCTCATCTAGTCTCGCATAAAAGTTTTACAGTGAGGCTGCGTCAAATTTTTGTATGAACACACTATTTTGTGCGTGGCTTCCTTTTTTGGACAAAAATGAGAATTTGATCAAATAGTAATTTGAAAGTTGTGACAAGGCTTCGTACAAAAAACGCATCAAATATATGAACGAAAATTCGGAAGAATTTGATCGAGTGAACTGAGCCTAACATGGTTTTATTCCTTCATTACATGCCTTTCGTCCAGGATAGGCAAAAAAGAAAACATAATGAGCTTGACAGTTCCAAAAAAGAAGTATATTCCAGGCAACGTTTCGCACTGTCACCAACCACTAAGTTTAGGCTATGACATCAACAGGGACATAAAAAAAAAGGCCCGTTGATTTTCCTTCATAATCCGTGCCTGTTCTCCTTTATTTTTTGCCTTCATATTTGAACCATTGTCGTAGCCGTGCCCTCTGTACCCTTCAAATTTGAACCACTGTCGTAGCTGTGGCCTCTGTACCCTTCATATTTGAACCACTGTCGTAGCCGTGGCCTCTGCAATTGTGTGAGTCTAGTTTGCTCTCTTTTTAAAAATCAGTTATAATTTCACAATACATGTATAATTCTTGACCTGTAGTTTTTATACCAGTGTAATATCTAAAAAATGTAAAAAAATCTTATATTAAAGTACAGCTGCATCACTTGACTAGTAGCAGAAATATTTAGCTGATTTAGCCCGGTTAATAATATTTCTTGAACAACATTTCCTAACAAAATGATTATTTCGTTCTGAACATTTTATTTACTATTGTAAACGTGAGTTTCTTTAGACATTACTTGATGTAGATGCTAACTCATCGTTAACTCGAATTTTCCAAGTAGCTCAAGACAAAAAAAAGTTCTATTGAACTCGATACATCTACAAACTTAGCGGTTTCCTTTGTCATCAGCGACTTATGCCGCCACTTTCTGTGTACGAACATAATACATCTAAGAAATGCAAATATTTAGGAGAACTCATATTCATACACGCTGCCGCTATCTAATGAAAGACATTGTTAAATGAGTTGTATGAAAAATCTATTATTGACAGATATTATGGGGAATAAAAACGTTTGCCCTTATACATTTGAAAAATGGGTTTTTGCACCAGTTGTTAAATCGTAAAACGTCAACACAGGCAAGCAACCTATTAAAAATATCCACATTTTATTATTATCTACCATATTATAGTTTATGTGGTATCTAATACATACAACCAGTTCTATGTACACTATATGTAATAAACACACTGTAATTATGCTATGAAATGTACAATCGCTTTGCAGGACAATCTTCCCCATTTATGTATTATTGGAAATGCTTATTTACTTCTAATTAAGTTCTTTTAAATATCAAATGATGGTCTCCGGCCTGGCAACCAATACTTTTAGACCCGGTCCACCCCTGGTTTGTACTATATATTAATTTAAATTGCCTAGTTCTATCAGTAATAGGTAAAGAGCCATTAGACCAAATTACCGAAAGGAATCCAAGAATCTTAAGTTCTATATTATATAAATGCAGCATATCATCTCCTTCTTATTTATCTATTTTTAACATTATTACTAACTGAACAGTCAAATTGTTAGTTTCTTGAGTCGTAATTATTTTTGTCTTTTAAAAAATTCCTTAAGTAAAGGAATAAATAAAAAATAGTTAGGGGTCGTCAACAATTTTTAGCAATTTTTGACCCCCCTCCCCCCTTGTCAACAACTGTCTAACTTTCGATGACACACCCCCCCCCCATATTTAATTATATCAACATTAAATAACCAAATTCCAGACCCGCCCCTCCCCCCCCCCCTCCAAAAAAAAAGAAGAAAAAAAGAATTAGAATATAAATAAATTTATACATACGTTTTACTTTGTGCTGATGTATTTTTAATAACAAAAAATTGTAGGCAAAACATTTTATAACTTCATTAGCTTTCTAATCAACAAGTTAAAAAGTTTTTACACTTAAATTTTATAATGCAGAATCAATTAACAGGTTGTTAAAGACTAAGACTAAATATCATTGTTTGTGGGAGTGTAAATATGATTATTGTCATTATAACTGACAATTATAGTATAGTTTCTAGCTGCTATCATCTTCCCATGCAATAGCCAGGTGTTGCTCTATCATAACAATGAGCATCAGGGACATCATTTGAGTAGGGCAGGGGAGATTTGCCCCGCCTCGGATTTTGCAGGTTTTTATTGCAATTGCTATGTACTGTGGCGCCTCCAGTAATAAACTACTTAACAAGCCGACCAAGTTTTGGTTTTGCCCCCCCCCCCCCCATGAAAAAAACATGAAATGATGCCCCTGATGGGCATTGTCTATAGTAGCTGATTTATCATTTTCATCTTGCGGAACTGATATACCAGACAAGTCAACATCATCCTTATCTAACCATTTAGTACTTAAAATAGCAGTATTGTCATTGTGAGCAATAGTTGCAATAAGCCCTCTCTGTCTCTGAGTTGGTATAGTTGTTATTGAACAACGATAAGTTGGTGGTTTTTTTAATTGAACACCGTGCACAATGATGTGTTAATCATTCTAAGGAGCTGATACAGGAGAAAAATGACAGGTGAAGAGAAGCCAACTTTTGACTTCTCTTGCACTTGTGCAGTGCATAGACAGACACACATTAAATAACCCTTATATTGTTAAAAGCCTAAAAATATATGACTATTTGCACTCATTAAATTGTTTAAAAAATGTAAGAACCAGACAATTTTTAAGATTAAAATTTTAATAGAAAAAAACATGATTGTTGACGTCAACTAATCTACCCCCTTGTCAACAATTGTCAAACATTTCCACCCCCCCCCTATTTTGTTGACGTAATTAATGGACGCCCCCTTGAGGAAATTCCCTTTAAATATTCTATGATATCAAAATGCAATTGTTCCTCCCCATGTATTTATTTAGCAAATATTACAATCACCTTATTTCCCATATAAGTCTGTAAACAAATTTTGTCTATGAATGATTCCCAGATTTGAGTCCACGTTGCGATTAATCATTTACACGGACTTCTTGCAGGGTTGTATCCATCTCATTGTGGCTTCCAGTTCGGAGGCGTGCCTCGTGCGGCTGCCAACGTCCGGGAGAGAAAGAGAATGATGAGTATCAACGGGGCGTTTGAAGAACTCCGTCTTCACGTCCCAACATTTCCCTTCGAGAAACGTTTATCAAAGATTGACACATTGCGCCTAGCTATCGCGTACATCGCCTTGCTCAGGGACATACTAGTGTCAGGAGTGGACCCGTTAGAATTTGTGGAGAAAAGCTTGCACGGCCGTGAGGAAAATCAGTCCGAGTGGAACACAAGTGGTAAGTTGATCATCAGTTAATCATTTTATTTAGGAGGCATAAAGCAGTGCTGTCACAAAAATTTATTTATTAACATTGTTATAATAACAATTGTTACACATACTTTGTGAATATGCCTCTAGCATGCCTCTAGTTCACGTCCCCATGTATTATTTAGCCTTCCTCTCTTACTTTTTCCTTGTGGATTTCACGTTAAGGATTGTCTGGTGATGTTATCTGGCGGTTTACGAACAGTATGGCATATCCACCTCCATCTTTTCCTTATATTGTCTTCAGCAATCGGCTCCTTTTAGGTCCTTTCCAGTAAGTCTTTGTAGGTCATGATGTTTGACCATTTTATATTAAGTTTCTTTTTAAGGTCAATGCTTATGAAGTTCTTTACTTTCTACGTGATGCTGTTTTTCTTTAAGCTTCGGCTCCACAGAGTAGGACTGTTTTACATTTGTGTTGAGAATTCTGACTTTGGTTTGCACAGTAAGCTCCTTTGACTCCCATGTTTTCTTTAATAGCACAAATTCTGATCAAGCCGTTCCTTCCAATTCTAGCCCTTACATCAGCTTCGGAGACACTATTAATGACAATTATGCTACCCAAGTAGGTGAAGGCCTTCACTAATTCCAATGCATTTTTCCTGCCATAAAGATATGTTCTTGGTTAGTTGAGTTTATCGTCATTATCTTTGCCTTGCTACTATTTATTCTGAGTCTGGGCTGTGCTGAAATGGTTGCTATATCTCTGGTCTTTTTCTGTATTTGTTGTTTATTGTGGGGGCAGAAGTGCAGTGACATCTGCAATGTCTAGTTCATTCGTTTGTTCCCAGGGTTTCCCATGTATCCCGTTCCTATGTTTGTCTGTGGAATCCTTTTTTATAGTCATTGGCAAAGATGAATATGACTTGGAGGACAAGAGACATCCTTGTCTGGCTCTCTTTTCACTTTTAAAGGCATATGTTAAAATACCTTCGTGTACCACCCCGAATGAAATTTCTTCATAAGAACTCAAAATGTTCATGACCAGTTTTCCTGGTACCCCATATTGCCGGAGAAGTTTCCACAAGGTTTTCGGTCCCGACTATCAAAACCCTTTTGGTAGTCGGTGAAATTTATAAGTTGGGTTTGGGGGGGGGGATCCATTCGAATGACTATTTACAATGGTGCTTAGTGTTGCAATTTGATCTGTGTATTATCTATTTCGACAAAAGCCAGCCTGTTAATCTCGTAGTTGTGTGTCGACCTGGTCATTCAATGTATTCAAAATAGTTATGTGAAAGACCCTTCTTGGTACTGACAAGAAATATACGAAGGGTATAGGAAAACCTGAAAAGGACAATAACAGAAATTGAATGTTTTGGCCACAAAGGCCTTCGACAACAAAAACAGTTCAAGACAGAGAAAAACACTTTAATCTTTTTGTATTGATACGTAGTCTACAGGAACGAGGGTTTCTTACATAGTTAAATATGTCAACAATGTTCTTACTGCTTCAACCTGAACACAGCCCTCCTCGCATTGCTCTGGTATGCATGAATATGCTCAAGATGCAATGACATTTGTTCACGCATACGGCCGCCCAAGACTTTTTTTATTAGCTTCATATGCAATCCTACGTGGAATAAAATATAAGAACTTGTGTTGACTAAACAATCATCATCGAATCGTCATGATACTTTCGCGCGTGTGTTCAAACAAAAATTGAAATTTTAATAGATTTTATTGTCAAGCATCATGTTTTTGGAGAGACATGCTGTGTGCCATTGAATGGCAAAAAAAACACCAAAAACAATAAAAAAAACAACAACAAAAAAAAACAACAACGGATTGCCACATGCACACATTTTAATTTGGTTGATCGAAAGAGTCAAACCAGATCTAATTGATCAAGTCATCTCAGCAGAAATACCAGATGTCAAAATTGATCAATACTTATTTGAACTCGTCACCAAAAATATGATTCATTTTCCATGTGGCGTACTCAACAACAATTCGCGATGCATGTCTGATTAGAAATGCACGAAACGATACTTAAGATACTTACTTTCGGAGACTATCACTGACATTGAGTGATAAAAACTCTTTCGTCGATGATCAACTGAAGATGGTGGCAAATCCATAACTTTAAATGCGTACAAAACAATGATGTTGAAGTCGATAATAGCTGAGTTGTATCATATTCACCATTACTTTCGAAAACGCACAAAGCACACATCAATATCGAGTATTGAAATACTGTGAAATCGATCAAGTACGTTTGCAAATATGCTAACAAAGAAAGCGTTATGGCCGTATTTTAGTGGAAAAGTTAACTGCAATTTACCAATATAAACTGGGACGCTACATTAGTAACAATGAAGCAGTGTGTCGCATTTTATCATTTCCAACCCATGAACGACATCCAAAAGTTGTTCATTTGGCAGTGCACCTTGAAAATGAACAGCGCGTGTACTTCTCAACAGAAATTGCACGTGTAATTGTCGCCACCGCCAATAACGTTTACTGCATTTTTCTCATTGTGCGGGAATGATATGTTTGCAAAGACGCTACTTTACTCTGAAGTACCAACATACTACAGATAGAATGTATCAGCGAACAATTTTAAACTTCGGAAATAAGGTAAAGCAGTTGATGGACATCTCAATTTATATTCAACAGACGCATTAGGCCGTCTGTGCACTGCTCCCACAAACAATGCAGAATGCTTTTACTTGCGATTACTGTTAATCAACGTACGTGGACCGACATCCAACAAGAATTGACAACAGTAAACGGTCAAGTAAGTGCCAGATATCGTGAAGCTTGCCAATAATTAAATCTTCTGGAAACGATGCGCATTCGGACAATTCACTCGCTGATGCATCGAATACCGCTCAACAAAAGCAAATATGAACGTTATTTGCAATCATATTGACAACGTGCTTCCCAACCAATCCAAAAGATCTTTGGGAGAAATACAAAGACTACATGAGTGAAGACACTCTACACCGTTTGCGTGCAACGAATCAAAATCTGGACACTTCATTCACACCAAACGTGTATAATGAGGTATGGGTTTCGATTGAGGACATATGTTTGGCAATCGCTAACAAAGCAGTGATACAATATAGGGAATGGTTGCTCCGAATCGATTTGCAAACGAACTTTTCCATCGTGATTTGCAAAGAGAATCACACGTTGATGTCGATGAATTGATAGATTTTTCAAACGAATCTTCCTAAATTAGTTCCAGAACAACGCATGGTGTATGACAGAATTGTGCATGCAATTAAAAGCCAAAGCAGCAGATTGTATATCCTAGATGCGACTGGATGCACAGGCACATTTTTTCTCATTTCACTTATTTTGGCAACCATACGATCACGAAAAATATTGCACTGGCAATCGTATCATCTGGAATTGCCGTAATTCTTTTGGATGGTGGCCAAACAGCGCATTCAGCACTGAAATTGCCATTGAATATGCAAATCACTGAGGCTCAAACATGCATTATCAACGAAAATTCTGGAATGGGTTAAGTACTCCAATCATGTCATGGGACGAATGTAATAAGGCGCACACAAAAAAAGCATCAGAAGCGCTTAATCGTACACTAAAAGATGTGAGAGGAAATGAATAGATCTTCGGTGACGCACTTATTTTATTATCTGGTGATTTTCGACAAACTCTACCAGTTATACCACGTTCAACAGCTGCTGATGAATCAAATACATGTCAGACATATCCAGTTTTATGGTGACACGTACAGAAATTGACGTTGAAGACGGATTTGAGTGTACAATTATTACAACATGGTGCATCCGCTGAATATTTAGTACAATAATTGTGGGATGTTCGAAGTGTGAAAATGGCAATCGATGAATCCACACAATGTATTACATTGCCAACAAGCTTCTGTAAAATCACAGCAACCACCGAACAATTGATTCACAAAGTTTTCCAAAATGTCGCACAGAATTACAAAAATCATCAGTGGCTCAGTGCACGTGCTATATTAGAAGCCAAAAACAACGATGTAAATGCTACAAATTCAGCATTCAAAACGAAATCCCTGATGCACACGATAAATAATGGGCTGATCCACTGCTCCAGCATTCAACAGAAACTCGTCCCTCTTTTCAGTGAAAAAGACTGATGAACACTATCATCGAAGCTACAGTTCTATCGTGAAATGGTATCCCAGCTGGAATGCGGATCGCGATACCATCGGGAAAGGAATTACACTGGGATCGGGATCCGTTTGGGATAAGGAATGGGATACCGACTAGATCGGGATAAATAAAAGTTATTGATGCAGTGGCTAAGATAGGGTTCTGCCACCCTCCTGCCACTAAAAATATTCTGCAGTTTGCCGCCCCCACCCTTTCCCTTTCTTACGTCACTTTAGGGATGTAATAACTAATACATGCAACCTGTTTTAATAAGGCCAAGGTAGTTGCGCAATGGTTCATCTAGCACTGGATCTGTGAGATAGGTTAGTTGTGATTATTGAGAAGCCATGTATCCGTCTTAAAGGGAAGATGTGGCATTATTTATAGTCCAGAGATCGTCATGTAATAATAATAGTAATAAAGTTTATGTGAAAATCACGCTTCACCCCCAAAGGCTCCAAGCGCATTACAAAGTCAACCACATTAAGAAAGAAAGGAAAAAATCTATATTTTACCACATTGAAATACAAAATGCAATAATACAAAACGACATACGAGCATACCCATTCAAAGTATTACATCACCTTGCAACCATAAACAGCACAAGCCAATAAACATCTTGAAGATAATAGCTAGCTAGAAAAGATGGTAGACAACATCACCCCAGCAGTTGTTTGCGAAATAGACGTGTTTTCAAATCGGTTTTGAAGGACTCCAGTGTATGGCTGTTTCTGAGAGCGACAGGAAGGACTTTCCAAATTGTTGGGCCAGCAAATGCGAAAGTGCGCCTTCCATAAGTCTCAAGGCGAACACGCGATATCGAGAGTTTGCCACTATCGGATGAGCGCAGTTGTCTAGTGGGTACATAAGGCGCCGTGAGCGCTTTTAGATAGGACGGCGCCAGGTCATGCAAGCAGCGATAGCACAGAGTTGCAATTTTGTACTCTATGCGAGCGCGGACCGGCAGCAAATATACAGCTCTCTCAGAAGCATTTTAGCATGGTCGAATTTGCGTTTGCGAAGAGCAATGCGAGCCGCATTATTCTGTGCTTTTTTAATTTTATCCATGTGTAGTAAGATAGCAACTTTTATTTCCCGACCAGTTGAAATTATATGCAGAATTTTAAGATAATTTGTGTGTGTCCTGAAGACAGCGCTAAATTCTTTTAAAATACTTTTATTAATGACTTTTTCTCTAAAAATTTTAACCTCCACCTCTGCAATCAATAATACCTCACACATCACAATGTTTAAATTTGAGATACAATTGTTATCCTTGAGTCGACAATTTCGTCGATAATTTGCATCTAAAAATGCCACATAAAAGTGAGTTCCTCGTCCAAATTTTGTCTTTTTCAAGGGTATTCTGACAACATGAGTAAAATAGCTGACACCTTTTGATGATTCTATTTCAGACCTCATGTCTCGTCTGTCTTGGGTGCGATGGGAAAACCTGGGAGCCCGACGGTTCGGTTCTTACAGACAAGTTCAAGGACATCAGATACATGGAGATTAGATAATTCGGATGGTGATTTAATGGAAAAAAAAAAATCCTTTTTGCATATTTTAATCTTAAAAATAAGGGCACTCATTGGCGTCACTATGGTAGGCTAAACTCGTAATATCACCCTCCGCTAATTTTTCCCATGTACCTCCTCTGATTCTGCCTGCTCTGATGACACCCTGCTCTGAAGGTAAAAGCACGCTTTTCTGGTGGCACGCTTTTGTTTTTAATTGAGTTCTTTAATAAAACCGAATCGAGTAAATTGTCAATTTTTTGCAAGTTTCCATTTGGCGTCACCCCCCCCCCCCATGAAAATGTTACCCGGTGTGGTCCGCACCCTCCTAGCGACGCTACTGATGGCACTTAACGTTATTATTCGTGTCATATGCTACCCCTACACCAAGTTACGCTTGTGAACTTATCCAGGATTGAACTGATTTGGATTCGTTTTATTCATTATTTTAAGATACTTTATCAAATCTGAGATTACAGTGTGAAAAACACTGGTGTATTGGAGACACTGAGATGTAGTGTATGCTTTGCAAATTAACAGTAAAACAATGTTACTTATTTGGGAACATTTTTATGTGAACTTGATAATAAGAACTAATAAGTCCCTAATTTGACTAAGAGAGTTCACTGAATGACTGTTCTTTCACTAGTAAAATAATCTAATTTAGATTTCTTGTGTTCAAATTGTTTTATTCATGTGCTGAAAATGTACAATGCAATCAAAAAGCATTTCCATTTGTTTTGATCTATAAAATGATCGTATCTTATCTTAATTTAATTATATCCTTGCAAATATTTTTGCTTAAAACAATATTTATAATAAATCAAATATGAGCTTTATTTCCAATTACACGTTCTGCGTAGAACTAATAGAAATTCACTAATTATATATATATACAGAATTTCCCAGATATATTTTGGTTGGTGAAAAGAGTTACGTTTATGATTAACAAATTGAAATTTTATGGCTAACAGCATATGATGTCCCCATGCTTCATTTATTATATATGTATTAATATTATTATTATTTACCTTATATAACACAGACCCTGTAACTGTAGTAACATGTGTATTAACAATGCAAGTATTAACACACTGACTTTTTAACCTTTTTACAATTGAGTTTCACTGACACCGAGTGAAAATATTCTGTTTCCGTCATTAGCTCTGTCTCATACAATGTTGTCGTAGTTCAACCACACCCAGCTATATCAATATGCTCACAATAATTGGCTCACTGATTCCATGAAATTAGAAGTTGGAGGACAAATTTATGTAATTCTCTCTTGTTGGTTAAGTTTGGATACCAATAGGCACATGTCAACTATTGCCTGAACGCTCTAGAATATAAACCAATTAATATGTTGAGCTAGGATCAAGGGCAAGCTCGTCTGCATCTATATATAAACACATTACGCTTAGATTAAATATTAAAGTAAACATTTTAGTGCAAAAAGAAAGCCAAAAAAAAACTTGAAAATGTATATTTTAAAACAAAAAATCTGTTTGCTGAAGCTTCTAATACGGACTCTTAAAGACGTCTACCTAAACATTATGCGAAGAAACTGTCTCATCATTTTAGTTTGCGACAATATCTATTGCAGCAAAAAGCGACACACTATTGTCAAATACAGATAAAACATGAATTTACAAGCAGGTTAAAGATGGGCTTAATTCATTATGGAGTTGCCTTTGCTGTTTCAATGTCTACATCATTTCATATTATATATTATATCATACGTATATCTAAAAGTGAAAATTTGTTTGTGGCTTTGTTCCTCATACGTTTTTACATGGATTGATGGATCTTGACCAAAATTGGCACATATATTCATCATTATCCAGAAGACACTCTTGGGGGGGGGGGGGACTTTAAATTATATTACGTTTGGGCCCGGGAGCCCCAAGTTGTTGTTTTTTCTTATATGAGCTTTATAAATAAAATTACCAACTAATACTCCTACATGAATAGATGGATCTTGACCAACCTTAGTACACACATACTTGATTATCCATCTCCAAATACCGAAGGGTACTGAACTCAAAATATATATTGGCTTAGAAAACACTATAGGTTGTATGTGAATTGATGGATCTAGGCCGAGCTAGGTAGCAGTACACAATAGTACTTATTGAAATACCGGTGGATTTAAAATTAATAATATCCAATCCATTCAAGGATGGTGTAGAATTGTCCAGAAAGTTCGCTAATTAAAAAAAAAGCTATATCTATGGCACTTTTAAGCCGATTTTAATGGGATGATGTTTTAATGTTAACTCTATTAAATATCTAAAAGATATTGGCCCCCTTTCTCACCCGTAACCAAAACGGTACACTTATGGAATGGGCCCCTTTCGAAAAATGGTTATAGTTATGGCATTAAGTTGTAAAATGTTTCGTATATCGAAAAATAAATAACTAGCAAAGTCATTTTTCACAAGTTTCGAGGAGTATATTAAATTTAATCTAGAATGTTCTATAATGTAATCTAGATTATTCTACGGGGATATATAATGGAAACTAAGAGCTTATTGAAATGTTAGTTAAGATCAATTCATTTCTATCACTCATTCACTGAGTCATTTAAAAAAAAAAGTTTCATAAAGTTTTTAGATTATTCTAGAAGCTTCGTTTTTTTCTATAATCTTTTTAAGATTACATATGTTTATTTAAGATTATATATATAAATGGCCTTATTATGTTTAATTAACGTTCAATGTTTTTCCACGAAAGTAAATTAATAAGAATTAAATATAGCCTATATTTGGAAGTAACAGGATCCTAACTAGGAACGGGATACAAAAGGGAAAATGTGATCCCTCATGGTAACAGTATCAAAATGGATCCTAACATGCATGGGATCTCACGGGGAGCTAGATCCCACTGGTAACAGGATGCCATCGGGGAACGGGATCAAATCGGGGAATGGGATCCCTTCGGGACATGGCAGCCCTTTGGGGAATGGGATCTCACCGTAAAAGGAATCCCATAGGAACGGGATGGGGAACACAAAGGGTAAGGGATCACACAAGGATCGGGATCCCATCGGAAAACGTGATCCCACCATAAAAGGGATCCCACAGGGATCGGGATACCAATGGGTTCGAGATCCCACCGGGAACGGGAACCCATCAGGATATTGGATCCCGTTGAGGTCTCATCAGGATCTCACCGGGAATGGGATACCAAATGGGTCGGGATCCCACTACGTATGGGTTCCCATCAGGATATGGAATCCCACTCGGAATCGGGATCCCATCGGCATATGATTATCCATATTCAAATACTGAAGGAAATCCATTCCTCCGGTAACCAAGGACCCATATTTCATTTTTCCTAAATAATTTTTACAAATACCAGTAGAGTTAGACAACAGTATAGGGTTCTATGATAATATAGGCGAAGCTTGATAGCAATAGCTTTCCGGTTGAAATATCGTGGATTTAAAAGTAATAATATCCACTCTGTTCGGGGTCGGTCAAGAATTTTCCAGAAAGTTGGATACTTTAAAAGATAAGTCTAAATGTCTGATTTGAATGGGACGCTTTTAGATTTGAACTCCATTCTTATCTGAATGATTTTATAGAAGCACCCTATCTTAAGGCATAACTAAAATTACACTTTATGGAATGAGCATCCTATTTTAACTTAAATGAAAAATTTTAACATTTATTTAACAGTTTGTGTTAAATGTTTAAAATGAATGCGTAATAGAGAAACTTTTCACAAGTTTCTGGAGGAAAGAAAAATTTAAAAAAAAGTGTGTGTACCCCGCAGGGGGAAAGGGGGGGGCGGATTAATTTTAGAATTTTCCAGAAAATTCTTTATTGTTTCACGGGATTATATTTTGGGATCTACAAGCTTATGGACTTGTTAGTTATATTATATACATTTAAATGCCTTCTTGGGAGTTTTCTTGACGAATTTACTTTACTCGAAAAGGTACGATTTTTTCTAGAATCGGTTTAGAATTTTATAAATGTCCTTATTATGTTTCTATTTGTTTCTTTAACTTTCAATGAGTTTCCTCGCATGTTATGAAATAAGATTTCATTATATTTTTAAAGTTTTCTAGAGAGTTCCTTCTTAATTTACCTTATGATGGTCTAAGCTATATACATAAATGAACAATACAGTAAACGTTTCTATGTGTTTTGATAGATCATTTCCAAAGTTGGCTCCCTATCTTAGAGATACCTTTAAGTGTACCTCGTCGAACGGGATCCCCTGGGGAACAAGATCCCACTAATGAATGGGATCCCATATGGAAAGGGATCGCACCTTGGCACAGGATGACCAAGGAAAGGATCCCATCGGAAAACAAGATCCCACTGGCGAATGGGCTACAATCGGGGGTAATGGGATTCCATCAGGAAATGGGATCCTTGTGGGGAAAGGGATCCTACCGGGGAGCAGAATCCAATCGGGGAAAAGAATCCCATAGGGGAATAGGAATCCATTTTATAAGAAAAAATATAAAATGGTAACTTTTTATTTTAGAGGCGTGTTTTTTTTAAGGTCCCTTAATTTCAATGTTAAATAAAAGGCTTTAGAAGCTTTTTTTCCTAATGCAATGCCGGGCATATTGGCTAGTTAGAATATACAAACTCAAATACATGTACATTTACAGAAATGAAGTAAAAAGTTAATGTAGTAAGCATTTAAGTTTCTTCAAATGATTGCATACTTGGAAGTTATATGTTTAGTTAAAGACAGTTAAAATGACACAGGGAACATTCTAGCCAGAACTCAGATGTTGTAAAGATATAAAAAGTGTCCAGACAAAACATCAAGTTTAAACTCTATGATAGATCAAATAAATGCCAACCTGTGGGATAAAATCACTTTACATAAAGTCCCAAAAAGCTGTACATCATGAAGAACTGCACATTATAAAAATGAAAATATTAATAAAATAAGCATAATGCTTTTCATCATTTTTATCAATGTTTTGAATACAAGAATACAAATGAATCAACCCCCCTATTCGCTGCGAGCACATTATATATAGCACGTTTAAGTCATTCAAGGCCAGATCGCATTTTTGAAAAGTGCAACTTTTGCCAAATTTTCAGGGTTTTTTTTTAACACTGGTAGCAATTTTATTTGAAAAAATGGACTATGATAATGATGCATTTATAGCAATTTACATAGACAAAATTCTTCTGTTAATTATGCTATAAGTAGTAATAAAAATTCCTGTATTTTAATTAACGAAGTAAAAGATTCGTCAGTCTTGATAAAGTTATTGAGTCAAGTCAACTTATAACTTTATTTTCAATGTACGGGGAAAAGGGGGGGGGGGGGAAGATATCATGAGGATAGAAGTTGCTTTTTCAAAATCCTTTTTATTAACTTTGTTTTTGTTTGAGGCTGGCTGACTGACTGGCAAAATCTTCGGACGACTAATTGGCCAACTTCCCGTCAAGCTTTCGTGCTGAAGCTTGGCATATAGACTCGTTTCAGATGACAACATATTTTATCAAATTTTTAGCCCCACCCAACCCCCAAAAATCCGTTTTTCAAGGGGATGATAAAATGAAATTCCCAATATCTGCACTAAATGAAATACTTTTTACACAAAATTATTTAAGTGCAGAATATTTTCTTTTGTTTTTCTGAAATAGTTAGAGAAATTAATTTGCAGTGTAAAAGCGGGTGTGTCATAAGAATATTCATTTAATTCAGGGGTGTGAAAAAAATGTGTGGTTGCGAGCCTTGGGAGGAGTGGAGCACTAATTAGGATCCGATTTTTATAAAGTGCGTTAGTTGATGAATGCATGTTTTTCAGATATTTAGCCCCACCCCCACATTGATCAATATTACATTTTATAAAGGATTTATACGAGCAACTTTGTTTTAGGGGTTGTTAAATTTTTTATGCTGTGTGGATATAAAGTCCCCTATTTATTGAAAATTTCCAGAATAAACATATCCCACAATTCTCACTGATTTCGCCCTTAAATAACGTTTACTTCAAGATCCCACCTGTTTTTATTTTTAGAGAGCATAACACATAAAGTTAAGAATAAATAGTAGCCTAATAATGACTAATGCTGGTCATTGATTGATAGTAATATCATTGCAGGCTAAAGGTAGAGGCCATGTATGTAAATTTCAGCAAATAATAAATATATAAAATAATAAGAAGCAGTAAAGATTTTGACGAGAAGCATCCAATTTAACTATGAAGTTCTATTTCCATGTGATTCAATACAATATGACTTTGGAGTTCTATGTCCATGTCCATGTGATTCAATACAATATGACTATGAAGTTCCATGTGATTCAATTTTTGAATTAGATGATGGGGAGTGAGTTTCGCGGTGCTACTCTTGACCCGCCCCTGGGTGGCACTAACCCTAGCTAGAGATGTTATGGATTAAAAGACAAGAAGCATAAATTTATCAAATGATATTTTATGTAAATAATGTAACAAAATTTAATTAGAAGTCCAAAATATCTCTTTAGTTTTACGCAAACTCTTAGGATTTGTTACTCTAAGACATGATCTCTTTTGGTAAATCCGCCACTGCAACAATGACTCTGAAAATATCATATTTTTGCCTTGTTCCTAGTTTTGATACATGAATGTTTTAATGTCTTTGATTATAGCCAAAATAGTTTTTATCTATGCTTTGTCAATAGATAGTAGTCTTAATAGTTCTTCGTAGTGGGGCCAGGCTGAGACAGTTTGAGCCTCGTACTCGTAGGCTGAAGGATTGAACATGCATTACAATAATAAACATGACGAATTTAAACAATGGATCGAAAAACTTCTTCACAGTTGCGGAGGAAATGGGGTGCACAAGGAGCGATCCGACTCAGGTGTAACTTTTTTCTTTATATTGAGGGTGTTTTCGGCAAAAAACTGCAATGGTTTTTTTTTCTTGATTTGCAAAATTATTGCATTTGTTCATTTGTGGCCCTGCCTTGTATAATTGAGTTGCATATTAAATCTATATAAGTTTTGTAATATCGTCTGTCTTCTTGTTATAACTTTATATTTAAACAATTTCTAAAATATTTGTCAGAAAAATGGAGGAAGTGATTGGCCATAACCCTAAATATGATGCACTTAAAATGCTATAAAAATAGTTAGATTTTCTGTATAAGATTTATAATCCAATCTATACTATCATTCACTTCTTGGATATATATTTAAAAATTATGTCATGTACCCTAATTCTAAAAGGAAGAATAAAATAAAATAATAGAACAAAGTTATATTAACTAATTGAGTAGCACTGTTATTTTTTACTGCACAACTGGCAGTTACCGTTCAACCAGTTTGACTAATATTTAAAGCTTATATCAAAGATATAATTGATGGCATAAAAAAAACACTAGTTTACAATGACACTGATGATGAACAACACTTAGGGTCATTACTATTTGGTGTAACATTTAATCCTAAATGTTAAAATGCTTTAACAACAAAATGCTAACAACATTTGAATGATGGAAAGGTTACTAATCTTTTTTATTCTACAGTGATTTTTCTATACAAACAAATGATGAGAACCTTTCAATTAAAAACAAAAACACCCAAAAGCTGGTCATTATGGAAACTAAAGTAAGAAAGAAAAAAAGAAAAATAATACTGTTTGGAATAAAAATGATATAAATGGATTTTACAAGAAAGTAAATATAAATAAATGATATATGTTGCTTGAACAAAAAAACAATTATTAAAAGTTGTGTATATGGAATGTATAATATTGCACAAAAGAATATAAATTACATTGTTTTTCAATTTGACAATAACAGAAAAAATAATTTTAAAAAGTAAAAATTGACAACAAAAATAATTCTTGACTATTGATCACAATTAAAATTGTTTAAAAGTAGTCAGCTTAGTGAATTCTTCTTTTGAAAATACTTGCTCTGGTTTAAAATTAGAATTTGACATAAATTTCATCAAAGCGAGAAAGGCTAATAAATAAATATTAATAAGGGCAACCAGGTTAAGCAAAAAAAGGAAATGAGTGAAACAAAGTATGGGAAAACCTGAAAAAAGGAATGAATCGGCAGGAAGCCTTCATCAGTAAACAAACAATAGCAAAAACAGAATTTAATAAAATAACACTTAGCTTAGATGTTATATCCGAGAAGACAGCAAAGAGGATGTGACAGAAAAAAAGTAGGTGAGAGATTAAATACAGGCTAAAGGGAAAGAAAAGAGGAGAAGTCAGTCCACTGCAATTGGTCATGACGAGGGGGGCGGAGCAAAGGTTTAACAGGTGAATGAGACTATGACATTTTTGCCAATAAATAAACAATTGAAGATACACAAATAACAAAAATTCAAAAGTAAATTAAAAATTTTAGGATTGTTAAATGCAAATATCAGTAAGAAAAGATTTCCCTGATAATAAATAGCTTTGGAATGATTGTATTTGAATGGTTTCACCTAAAAGGGTTTATACTAATAATCCATAAGGGTGCAGCATAATTAAAATGGTAGGGCTGTTGGGTCATTTTGGGTGATCATTGGTTGTTTTTTTGACAGTCAGTAGGTTTTCAACAGGCATTCAATACTTTTGGGTTTTATTTTATGTTATATTATTTTAACAAACTTAAATAAAAAATAACAGTATATATATATTCTTTCAGCAAACAAAGTGTGCACTGTCAACTATTTATAAAGTCCCATTTGGAGATAAAGATCTTTGTGAAAAAAAGTAATTGGTTAATTAAGAGGTTTGACAAAAAAATCTAAACACATTAGACACATATAACACATAATATAAAGCTCATCATTCAACTTGAAAAAACAAATCAAACAAGTCTAGAGTCCATCTTTTTTAAAATCCGGTCTAGCCATTGAACATTTATAAGCT
This sequence comes from Omphiscola glabra, assembly GCA_964017045.1. Taxonomy (NCBI): domain Eukaryota; kingdom Metazoa; phylum Mollusca; class Gastropoda; family Lymnaeidae; genus Omphiscola; species Omphiscola glabra. The sequence goes on along the minus strand of OZ024794.1, from coordinate 37,176,199 downwards.
AAAAGCAGCTTAATTCAGGAAAAAGCTGGACGCATCCTATACACACTTTTTGAACAATATCAATATACCAAGATAATTTTGGATTAATTACCTCATTAAAAATATTAAACTTTCATCTACTTAAACTGACCCTTTCTTTACTTAGCACTGACCAGTGGTATTGATAACCTTTTAAAAAGTACCTTCAATCTTTTTTTTTATTACAAACATCAAATGTGCCAGTAGTGAACCCACTCTTCTTATTTGAATGAGGCCACTTTTATCAAAATTAATATTATTGCTTTTTTGCATCTTTTTAAATGTATTTATTCCTTAAAAACAATAAGAGTGATTGACTGGGTGCCCAAAACTAATTACTTAATTAGTTTAGTTTCTTGTAAAAACATTCAAAACTAATACAAAAATTATAGTAAGAGCATAGAGGATTTGAATACCACTGGTACAATGCACTTAAATATCAACACCATCACCTCATCACTTTTTCAAAGGTAAAAATTGATCTCCATGCTGGCCATGTGTTGAAATATTTGCTTTAACTTTGGGAAAGTAGCTTCATTGTAGTTGGCTACAATCTCATCCACATCTTCACAGCACTTTTTCTCCAGCTCACGCAGCTGGCCCAGTACACTGTGTCCCTTTTCTTCCTGTGTATCCATCATGTTGCATAGTTTCTTGTGTCCCCGATAAAGTGCATGGCCTCGATCTCCTTGGTCACAAACAGCTTCACTTGGGGGAGACAAGGTCACATCACCAACAGCTGCTCCTGGGCCAAAAAAGAAAGGTTTGTAGATGGAGGTTGCTGGATTGGGTGTGCCTGTGAACCAGTGGACACTGGGTGCGGGAGATGAAGCAGGAAACAGAACTGAGACCTGACTACCAGCTGTGATGAACCCTCCATCCATCATACAGATCCCTCCTTCTTCATCTCGTAGAATTTTGAACATGTCTTGGTAACCAAATTTACCTGGATAAAAATTAATGACAATTATTTAATAACTTGAAAATCCTACATGCTTACATGCAAATAACTTATATAACAAAAAACTTTTAAGTTGGAAAGATTTTCTATTGCAATAGGAAAACTAATCAGATATCAGAATGCACCAGATAGATCTTTTATATTAGAGTTATTTACAAATTATTTTTATTTTGAAATTACCTTCATTTCTGTCACACCCATTGTTCTGTTTCATTATATATCAGAACTATTGTCTTTCTCTGTGCTTAAATAATTTTTTTAAAAAGACAAACCTGAGCTTATAGCTTTCTCCATCACTTCTTGGCCATGGCGATAGCGAAAGCTTGTGCTGTTTGCAGATGTATTCCCAGCCTGAGACTGTGCACAAAATGTGGACTTGAAATCAAATTCTCCCATATCGTCTGCATACAGTCCCAGTTTCTTAGCTTCCTGAAGAAGACTTGGAGATGTCAGGTCCATTTTGGTTCTTATGCTGAGTTCATTGGAGATATTTCTAACACCATCTTGCAGACAAAAAACAGCAATAACTGACAATAGTTTTATTAATGAAGTAACAAGGAACTTTTATTAGATATCTGATTTAAAACACCATATTCAAATGTAACGCAGATCAATGTTTTAATAACATAGATGAAATGTTAAAAACTGGAAATGAATATTTTCGACAGAAGAAAATTGTATGCATTTTGGTTTTTATTTTGAATTTGTTGCATTAAATTATTAAAGTATAACCTAGTTTAAAGTTCCTTTATTAAAAGCCTCTACACATAATATTACGTCAATTACCTGAAATCCTCTCAGCTGCCCATAATGCCCCAGCCGTCTCCAGTACCCAGGCCTCTGAGCTGTCAGCAATTAGAAAACTATTATGAAAACACCATCCATCTTTACCAGGCTCATCTGTACATGGGCCACCCTGGCCAGGATTAGCCAATAGTTCCGTGATGACATTAAGGGCCTCACGTGCAGTTGATGCTCGTTCTAGGCTTAATCTATATAGTAAAAATGAAGTTAATTAAAGACTTAATAACTCATTATTAAATTGAAGGTTCAAGAATGAATAAATTCATTTTTAAAAATAAAAAAAGTAAAAGTGTTTCTCAACCTTTTTTCTTGACATCCCATTTAGCATGATAAAATGATAAAGTAGATGTTTCTTAAGTAGTAAATACATTTTTTAAATGAAAGACAGCAAAGTGTAATTAAGCAGCACTCTATATAGCCAAAAGATTCAATTTTAATGTAGACAAAACTTAAATTTTAAAAATTTTTATTACTTTTTGAAAAATATTTTTTGCACAGACTTTTTTTTGCATATCAGTAATACATTTTAAGACAAGTTACATTATTTTCGACTTGTTAATGGTTTAAACTCGTATTGATAGAAAATATTTTTTTAAAAGTTTTTTTTGTGCTACTTTTAAGCATTAAAATTTGATTTGTATCTTATCGACAAAAGAAGTGTTATTAACTTTCTTTTTTTTAAATCCCCAAAATCCTATAGAAGTCATCGGAGCTCCCCACCCACCCTTCTCTTGCCATACACTGAACAAAGCCAATGCAATGTTGACACAACTCTGAAACAAACTTCCAGATGTCCACAAGACATTCGTTCAACTGAGGGATAGAGTCATGTGTCAACAAAAAAAAATTATGATGTACCAAACAACTTGGAATTGCGAGTAGAAAAAGTCTTTAATAATTAAGCACCATTTTCGAAACAATAACACAGAATATTTAAATTATAAATATATAATAATGAAAGAGCAAGTCTACCACAACCCAGCATATACCTTGTTTAGATATATTGCACTATAATAATTTATTCCTGATAATTATACATATAACTAATTCTTTTTCTTTCCTAATGTCTATTCAATTATTCCTCTTTCTTCTTTTTTTTATTTTAGGGGGAGAAAGGTTTAGAGCGGCCCAAGATTCTTCAAAAGTTTTTGAATGAGCACATCCTTTTTTAGATATGCTTTGTCTGTAAATATATGGGGAATAATTTTATCTCTTTTGTGTCCAAGATTAGAATTTTCATTGAACTTTAATTTTTTTTTAAACTTAATGCATTTTCACTGTGTTTATTTAAAAAATGAACTTTAATAAATATGAGTTAAAATAAACCAAATATAAGACAGATCATGCTAAAACATTTCCTTTTTTGTTATGCAAAAGTGAAGAAAACTTAGTATCTTGTAAGTGAAATTTAGTACAGTTACATTTTAGACAGTGACAGTCTTTTATTTTTCACTCAGTATTATTAATATAAAAATAATACGGAGCTGGGGGGGGGGGGGGGGGTTTACAGGAGGAAGCTGGATGCACCAGACGCAAAATATATATATAGCAGAAATATATAGTCCTTCAGTCTAAATTGAACATGACCATGTAACTTGTTAACTTTGATGTGTCTGCACAGATGGCTGGTGAGACGGAGCTGGCAATAAATTTTCTTGAGCAGTAGTGCAGAGGACTTATAGAAATCTATAAGAACAGAGTTAGCCCGTCTTTTGTGCTCTGCAGCTGCTGTTCTGTTGCCTTCATTTTGTATGTATACATATATATATACATACAAACACAAACACATATATATATATATGCACACATACACAAGCATATTTATACATATATATATATATATATATATATATATATATATACATATACACATATTTATGAATATATTTTGGGAAAATTATTGAAATGTCAAAATTATTTATTTTTAATAAGCAGGTTCCTCACCGAACCATGTCAGTTCCAAGTAGCTTTTTCTCTAAATCTTGGGGTCCATTTAGTTTAGTCCACACTGGAGCATTTCCCACAGCCACTCCCTGTTCATTGGCTCCCATTTCTGCACCCCACATCCAGGATGGCTTGCTGAGAATTACAGCATGGGTGTGGTTTACTTGATCAATCTCTAAATAAGTGCACTGAAAAGAAAATATAATAAGTAAAGTTAAAGTATCAACTGGATAAAGGTTTAATATAATAATAATAAAGTTCATTTGAAAAATCAAGCTTCATCCCCAAAGGCTCGAAGCGCGGTACAAAAACAAAGCTGGGAGATAATAACTAGCTGGAAAAGATGGTAGACAACATCATCTCAGAAGGTGTTTGCGAAATAAATGAGTTTTTAAATTTGTTTTGAAGGACTCCAGTGTCTGGCTGTTTCTGAGAGCGTCAGGAAGGGTGTTCCAAATGGTTGGGCCAGCAAATGCGAAAGTGCACTTTCCGTAAGTCTCAAGGCGAACACGCGGTATCGAGAGTTTGCCACTATCGGATGAGGGGAGTTGTCTAGTGGGTACATAAGGCGTCATGAGAGCTTGGAGATAGGACGGCGCCAGGTCATGCAAGCAGCGGTAGCACAGAGTTGCAATTTTGTACTCTATGCGAGCGCGGACCAGCAGCCAATGCAGCTCTCTCAGAAGAGTCTTAGCATGGTCGAATTTGTGTTTACGAAGAACAATTCGAGCCGCATTATTCTGTGCTTTTTTAATTTTATCCAGGAGCATAGTTGGAAAACCCACCATGACAGCATTGCAGTAGTCCATGCGTGAAAGCACGAATGCAGACATCAGCCTCTTTGATGCATTCAGTGTTAAGAAAGGTCTGATATGACTAATTCTGTGCAGCTCTAGAAAAATCGCCTTGCAAATCATGTTAATGTGATTTTCCAAAGTTAGTGTTCTGTCTAAGTAGACACCCAGGTTTCGCACTGTTTGATCAAACTCAATCTGCACGCCTGAGAGAGTAAAGGATGGTGTAATTTTTAAAGATTTTAGCTTTTGAGCGGTAGCAATGGGGATCAGCTCAGTCTTTTCATTGTTCCATTTGAGCTTGTTTATTGTCATCCAGTGCTTAACTGACTCCACTGTCTTCTGTGTCATATTAAGAAGCTGAGGGAACTGAGAGGGGATCACGGATTTCTGAAGTTGGGTATCATCCGCGAACATGTGATATAGAGAATGACCTACATCAAAGGTCAACAACAATTTGGTAATATTGTGCATCAGTAATATTCCTAATTCATTCAACCTGCCAACAGTTCAGTTAACCTAATAAAACAGATGTTAAGTTGTTTGTACAATTGCCTTAAATTAAATTCAGTTTGGAGGTAAGACCAAGACCCCTGTGGTTCCAGACACTTTTGTGAAGTCTTTCAAATATGACTTTTGCTTTGGTAATTCTGTTGATCTCATCATTTATTGTTGTTTACTATTTGAAGGTGCTGCCCAAATATGTGAACTTTTGAACTGCTGGGAGATTCTGGACCTTGACTGAAATGTGAGGTTCTATCTAAAAGTTTCCTGACCCTGGCTGATGCAAGATCTCTGATTTATTTTTGTACTCATGGCAAGGCCTCAGTTGTCGCCAGCCTTAGCAAAGTGATCAAGTTTTCGATGCCTTTTCAATTCTGAGCTTACAATTAGGGTGCAGTCATCAGCAAATAAGAAGTTACTTTGACTTTCCAAAATGGCTTGTAGTCTCCTGAGATTGAATAGCCCTCGGTATGTCAAGTATCTTGCAGGAATGCCATTCTTATTGTCAAGAAAAGCATGAAACAGACATGGAATGCCTTACTTAGTGTTTGTCTTAAAGAATTGAAGAAGTTTAGCAGTTTTTTAAGTCTTTGTTAAGAGGTGATAAAACATTCATTTCAAAGCTGCAAAATCAAATGCTAAAATGTGCAGGTATTCTAGGTAGAAATGTTCATTAAAAAAGTCAAAAGAAATCTTTACTTCTTGGAATGCTATCAGGAGCCATGTCTTTTTTTTTAAATAAATATTGTAGAAAGCTTACCTTAACCTTTTCACCTGTAAGATGATCTTTAGCAGGACAATATATAACATCTTGTACCTCTGATGCTGGTCTATTAGAGTTTTTACCAAAAACCACAGCACTATGAGCTGTTACTGGAGGTAATGCAACAAACAAGTCAGCCATTTGATCTGAAACACAAGGCCATTTCTGTAAAAATTCAAATTTCTAAGAATTTCAATATAAGTAATTCGATGATACATTAAGTCTCCCATCATTCAAAATGCCCTACCCAAACTAACTCCTGCCCATTCCAAACATTCTTTGAATAAACGGAAAAAATAAATTGACTTAGGTCAGCGGTTCTCAACCTGTGGGTCGCGACCCCTTTGGGGGTTGAACGACCATTTCTGAGGGGTCGCCAAAGACCATCGGAAAACACATATTGCTACAGTTATAAAGCAGCAACGATAATAATTTTGTTGTTAGGGGTCGCCATAACATTAGGAGCTTTGTTAAAGGGTCGCGGCATTAGGAAGGTTGAGAACCACTGACTTAGGTAGACCACAATATAAAACAAAGAGATTTTCAAAAGAAATTTTGTTGAAATCAAAAGTATTAGATTACAAATGTGGCGCAAACGTTCTATTAAAAAAAAATAGACAAGTCAATAAGAAATTTAATTTCAATAGCAATTTTTAAGATGGCAAAGAAAATACATACTTGCATTTACAATAACAGTACAAAGTGGTGACTAATATTTGCTTCTTTGTATCCTAAACATTGAATGGTGTTGTATTTGAAGCTGTGTTATGTCACAAGTAAGTAGATCATACTATTTTGACTGCATTTAATCATTATGTTTTGAATTATAATAACCTATAATATAAATGCATCAAATGCATGCTATTAAATTTAGTAACTAATAAAGTATAAGAACAGGTCATTTCCATTTAGTCATAATCTTAATAAATAAAATTTTAATAATCTGAACACAAATATTCAGCCATGAACTCTATGTTGCCTATAAAACATTTTAGTGTACAGTAAAGATACTATAAAAGGAGCAATATCTAAAGAAATGGGTCTATAAAGAAAAAAATGGGTCTATGGGCTGTTCATGCTGTTTATTTGTATCAATTCTTTAAAAAAAACTTAAAATTTTATTGAAATAAAGCAAATTTGACAGTCCATCTTCTAAGCATATTCAAATTACTTTAAATTTACAGAGAAATAAATTTGGAACGAATTTAAATATATTAGGTCACACAGCAAACTACATTGGACTAAAATCCATGTAAGTTAAAGCTTTATATTTTCTAATACTGCATACAACCTTCATTTTTAAAGTCAGAAATAATCTGTTTTAGAAGCAGCATTACTTTCTCCTGAAAATAGTATACACCACAAAGACTATGGGACACTAATAGATTCATTATCAGTTATTTTAGATTATTGATTTTGAACATGGACACATAATAAATGCATTTATACCAAGATGATAATGAAACCAAGAGATTTAAAACTAAAAGAGTTGACTAAAACTAAAAGACCTCACCAGTAGATGTACATCAAATAAATAAGATGAAAACTCATTCTACCTGGAGTGATGAAACTTATAAGCTAGCCTTAGTCGTGCTTCATAATCACGTTAGACACGTAACACAAGGACAGGAAAATAATAGGATTTTTACTACCACGTCAAAACTTGCTGATCGATGAGTGTGGGAAAAAAAATAATAATGGGAAATGCAGTGCCAGTGTTAATTATTAGAGAGAGAAAAAAAGAGACTGTTATGACATTTACTTGTAGAATCAATAATATCTGGTAATAGCATTAAAGGGGACTCAGCTTTGGGACTCCACCCAAAAGAGAGATAAAAATATGAATGATGAGTACATCATATATATCGTATTAGTTGTCAACAAAATTGCACTACAAGGAACAATGCTGCAGATTTTTTTTTAAAGTACACAACTATTTACATTTGTCACTAAATTCCATCCATGTGTATGTGGGTTTATGTGTGTGTGTGGGGGGGATTGAATCTCAGCCCCCATAAACAGAGCTGCAATTTAATGCAGAACTTTGAGAAAATTGAGACTGAATCATGCATAATGACTTTGAGAACAAAGTGTCAGTGTTAAAACAGGAAAATAATCCACTTAAGAAAACTTGACTTCATATTAGGCAAATTTAAAAATTATGAGTCAATAAAACTAACAACAGAACAAAAATCGTGTGCAAATTACCACATACTAATCATAGCAATTACCATTTACTAATCATGGCATTTACCACATACTAAACATGGCATTTACCACAAACTAATCATGGCATTTACTACAAACTAAACTTAACATTTACCATATACTAATCATAGCAATTACCACTTACTAAAAGTGGCATTTACCACAAACTAATCATGGCATGACATGTGTTAAGTAATATTTAGTTTTAAATCCACTCCTATCTTTCTCAAAGTATTGCTAATAGATAAGAGTCGGTCAGTGCCCCCTTCCCACCTCATCCCATAAAAACAGATTTGCTAAAGAAACAGCAACATGCCATTTGCTGGATCAAAAATCATCATCATCATTCAGATCCAGTGGCCATTTGGGCTTGTGCCCTTGGGGCTGTGGTCATGGTGAGGAATATATGTTTTGAGAGTTCTCTAAGGATTAGAGTGATGGAACACGACAACATATTCAGAAGTTATACAGCATTGTGGGAAAATTATTGAATATAATTACACTACACTCACAACAAGGAGTAGACCGCACTATGTGTCACAATCATAAAGTATGACATACTTAGAGAACATTTATGGTGCAGAAAAGCTGAATATGTTTGTTTCCATTTTAACTCTCCCTGGTGTGTTTGTACATTTATGTTGTTGATTTTTTTATGGATTCACATTTGAATGTTTGGTAAAATTTAAACATATGTCTTCAACACTTCACAGAAGACACAAAAATGTATACATTATATTTAAAAAAATACTTTAAAAAAAAAAAAAAAAAGCAATCTACTATATAAAGTTCAGTGTCACCATGTATGTTTGTTAGTAAATAGTTCAGGGGCTTACACAAAGTCTGCCTTGGCATAGCTGGGATTTACTGTTCTGGGGGGTTTTGTAACTAATTTTTAATACCAACTTTATCTAGTAGATGTGTGTGGGGAAGGGAGAATCACAAATTTGTTACTTCGCCATAAATCAGCATTTAGTAAAACTATGTCACTGAATGTGTGGGTGGGTTTTATGAGTATAGCAACATCTCAAAGACACAATTTTTTATATACGGAATATTTTCAGTCCATAGTTGATATCCCTTTCTTTATATAATATTATGTACATGTTGTATATCTTGTTCATTGTTAGCTTTTTAAATGCCACACACTTTAAGTTTTGGTCTATATTTTTTTACTGACATCGGCTAATGGCACGGTAGTGTTTCAGTTAAAAGCAGTACAAGACAATGAACAATGAAAAACCATTAAGTGTTTTAACTGTATTTATCAATATATGAATGATGAATTATTATCAGTTGAGTGTCTTAAATTTTTTTTTACAAATTTTAAGATTTCAAATGTTTATCTGTTACCATCACATGTTTCTATACAAATAAATGGATCTTGATCAAATATGGGATACATAGTTATGACACTTCAATATCTAGAAGAAAATTCGGATCGGCTTTAAAAAACAAATCCTGGGTTCATGGGGGTAAATTTCATAAATAAAATAACAATAAATGGTTAATACTAGATTAAACATGGTACAATTTAGCTTTAGCATTGGTCAATATGGCCATTGCCTTGGCATTGGTCAATATGACTTTTGCTTTGGCATTGGTCAATATGACCATTGCTTCGGCATTGGTCAATATGGCCATTGCTTTGGCATTGGTGAATATGGCCATTGCTTTGGCATTGGTCGGTCAATATGACTTTTGCTTTGGCATTGGTCAATATGGCCATTGCTTTGGCATTGGTGAATACTGCCATTGCTTTGGCACTGGTCAATATGGCCATTGCTTTGGCATTGGTGAATATAGCAATTGATTTAGCATTGGTCAATATGGTCATTGCCTTGGCATTGGTCAATGGGGAAAATGTCAACAAATGCCCCCCCCCCCCCCCCCCAAATTTTTATGAAGATAAAGTTGAATAGATACTTTGCACTCCGTAACCGGAATTACAGTTTTATATCATTTGCATCCATATTTTAAAATTAAGGTCAGATCTATATTTTTGACTCATACACTTTACATAGAACTATTGATTTACTTACTAACCGATACATACTGAAACAAACTAGCCTCGTTCTTACCAGAATAAAAGATAATAATTGATGGACTGCATTCAAGTGTGTAAATAAAATATAAGAACAAGGTATGTTAAACTTGAATTAATAGACGGGACAAAAATCTAGGTGACCTTCTTGTTCAGTCGCTTTCTAGCTGACCCGTCTTATGTTGGGACTAAACCATGCTCAAGAAGCAGATGTAGGACTTGTCCCTATACACTCCAAACCAAAAACATTAGCCTCCCTAAAGGTACCTTTACCATCAAAGAGGATTTCACGTGCCTTAGTGGTAATGTGATATATGCGATGTGATATATGTGATTGTATGCCATAGATGTCATTCTAGTTATATTGGCAAAACTGGGAGAAGATTGGCAGAGAGGTTCACAGAACATCTTCAGGATATTGAACAAGGTAAACTTTCCCCAGTCTCTTTACACTTCAACAGAGAGCAACATAAAGGTGCATTAGATGTATCCATTACGGCACTAATTTTTTGCACAAACACACCAGGGAGAGTTAAAATGGAAAGAAACGTATTCAACTTTTCTGCACCATATCTCCACATGGTATGAATCAAATACTCTCTTACTTACTAATGTTTCTGAATTTCCCTGTATTTCTTCTTTTTTTCTTATTCCTTAGATGTTAAGTATCCTTAATTATTTCGGCCTGTTAAGATTCTCTACCTTATTTTTCCTCAGTACCAATATTTATATTCTTCCACTTCCTGTAATCCTACTTCCGGCAACATAAAGGAAATCTCATGTTACTTATATTAGTTATATTTGTTTTCTATGCCCAAAAAGGCTTTAAGCTGAAACGTCCAAATCTTTTGTCCTGTCTATTAATTCAAATTTAACATTGTTAACATTAAAATTGTTCTTATATTTCTTACCCAAAGCCATTTATGAATAGTTTCTGGTGCAGACTGCACAGTGAATGTATATAAAGTAAATAAATCAAATAGCATCTAGCTAATTATTTGTAATAATCCTTTAACCGTTATTTCTAAACATCAGTTAAGCTAAATGTCAGCCTCATCGCTTTCTAAGATAAGTGTAGATCAAATTTTACAACGGAATGGCTCAATGAATTTGTGCACGCAGCACTAACAGGAGTCATCATCAAAGCCAACTGCCAAGCTGATATTTATAAATTTTATGAAATTCATGATGATGTTGTCTGTGAAATGTGCTTCAAAGCTTATGCAGGAGGTGATTTCTCATCAGGGAAAAGGTGGGAGGCTTGAAAGCTGGATTATCTTAAACAACATATCAAGCAAAAAATACACACAAATGCTGTACAGAGCCTTTGTTCTATACTTTAGGGAGTTGTAGTGCGAATGTTTACAGAAAGTGTCGCTGATTGAGGCATGAGACAAGAAGCAGCAAAACATAAGAGTGCGAAAGAAAACTTGGTTAAAATTTTGATTGACAATGTCCTCTTGGCAATCAACATGAACGCATCGATGAATGCGACTCAATACATGCAGATAAAATTAAATGTGGGTAGATTCAGACTTTCCACACGATGGTTGGATTTGTAATGAATGAGAAACAATTTGGTGACAATGTCACTGCCATTCTGTTTGATATTTGTGCTACATTTCTAGCATCAAGCGGTGATTGTGAACCTGGATTTATCCGAATGAACACTATAAAAATAAACTCTAGAAATAAATTGGAAGAGTTACATTTAGACAATTTTATGAGGATTAAATCATATCAGAATGATCAACATCAGATCAGCCTTGACGATGTGAATAAAAGATGGATATTGTTGAAAGTCAGACACCAGAGTACCTCCAGATATGAGTCTAACGACTAGCAGACATTGGTAGTGTAGTGGTTGTGTTGACATTTAGTTGCTTGACCCAATGACAGGATAAATAATAGAAATAAATATCATTAATATAGCTTTGACTTTGATTGAACTATTGTGACATTTCTAATTATAATTATTTAATTATAGTTACTTTATTTAATTTAATCACAAATGTTTTTGAACTTAAGTTACTTTATGTAATTTCCATAATGTGTGTGAGTCTGAGTGTGTGTTTGTGGGGCGTAATTTTGCACATAACTGTATGATTTTGCACAGAACCAGCAAACCTTAGAATTAAAGGGTACTTTGTTCTTAGGCCAATGTGACATAATCTGGCTGCAGATAACAAACAGGGGTTACTTTGTCATTTTTTTTGCTCATGATTCAAATTTTTGCTGTTTCTTCACACTTCACACACATATATATTTTATTCTATAATATAGTTATTTATGCTTAATCCCTGTCGTAGATCACTCTAGACCAAAAAGTAGCTTATTAAATAACTTAATACTTGAATGATTAATTATGACATAAACAAGTGGATAGAACTGACTACCTACCCCTGCAAATTTTTTTTGTTGAAATTTATTCAATAGATATTTGAGAGCAAAATACATTGATTAAAACACATACTACTAGTACTACTAATTAGTGGCCGATTGAGAGGCAAATTATTGATTTAACAATTAATCAGTAACTAATCATAATGTCGATATGTATATCATTCATCATCATAATTTAATTTATTAGTTATTATCCTAACTAATTTTTTATAATTACAAGGAGTGCCATAGCTTATACTATCACTTATAATCAGTTATAGTTTACCGTAAAAAAAATTTTTTGCGTGATTCGGTAGTATTTTAAACTGATACTGATTCTAGATAGTTCTATCACACCTATCGCTGTTTTTCGTCTGACTTCTAAATAACAAATTGAGAAGGTGTTATGATGGTATTATTCATCTGTCGTTTCTTTTGTTTCTTTTTAAAAAATCTTTATAAAGGGCTAGCACTCCCGATGTTTAATATAATAAAATATTACACTCGCACTTATCACCCGTTTTATTAACCTTTATTCAAAGATTTTGGTACTCATCTTCTTTCCCTTACAGTCGCAATGTTAAAATTCACAGTTTCCTTTTTAGACTTTCAATTCTTTTTTATACAAAATATCTTAACTTACTGATCAGTATAAGAGATATATTTTATTTTAAATTCGAATGAAAATAATAAAGATAAGAGACAGAGACGCCTAAATTAGTAATGCAGTGGCGTAGGCGCCGTATGATAGGAAGTGGTGCGGAGGGGGCGGTCCGGGTGCAGTTTTTCTTTACACCGAGTGGGTTAAAGTGTTTAAAAAAAGAGTTAACTTCTCATTTTCCATAATATATGCCGGCATTTTAACAATAGGCCTACAGATAGTCCTACGCGTACACCCTACCCGACGGCCTTTTAACACAAGTCATACAGACAGTGCTACACCCTACCTGCCAGCCTTTAAACAATATGCTTACAGACAGTTTTACACCCTACCTGACACCCTTTAAACAATAGCCATACAGACAGTCCTACACCATTTCCGTCGGCCTTAAAAAAATATGCCTTCAGACAGTCCTACGCCCTACCTGCCGACCTTAAAACAATAGTGAATAGTCCTACAGACAGTCCTATACCATATCCAAGGCTCTTTATTAAGTGGCTGTTAATGATTTGTTCGTGTTTTTGGTGCTGATAGTAATTGTGTAGCTGTTGCTAAGTATTTTGTATTTTGTGACGTATTTGGGTATGGGAAATACGTTGTTAAATATTATGGTTTGGCAATGGTAATGGAATTGTAGAGAGAAAGCGGATGAAAGAAGATACAGTTTTTTTCGTTTATTTATCTTTCCTAAAGCTTCGTCAGTTGGTTCTAAGTTGTGTTATTTAAGTCGATAACACTCTTCATTGAATCCTGCATGAGTCAACAATTTTCTTCTAACATTTTCAAAATCAGGCAGTCTTGAGTCAGTCAGAAAGCTTTAAAACGACTGGTCAATTTGTCCGTCAAAACTAAAGCCCAATCTGCTTTATTTATCCCGTCTTTTAGCTCGAAGCTCGAAATGTATGTAAAAAAGGCTAGAACGGGAGGAGAGGGAAATAGAACGAGGTAGACAAAATAGAAAAAAAATCAACCTATTTACCGGAGTTCAAAGGTAATGCATGACGCTCGCTGCGTTGCCATTAAACAATAGTCCTACATACAGTCCTTTTTATTGACTAATATAATAGTCGCCCACCCCCAAAAAGAAAAGAAATCAACTTATTACCGAGTTCAACCGCCACGAATGATGCTCGCTGCGTGACATCCTTTTTTTACTCAGCACTATTAATATAAATTATGTGGAGTTGGGGAGGGGCCGGTTTCGAAGAGGAAGCAGGACGCACCATGCAAAATATAAGATATTACTAACATTTAATGCTATAAGCAACTAAGAGACTACTGGCAGTACTGCTTCTATCAGTACTAGGTCTAGAGCAGGGGTGAGCAAACTTTTGTCGCGGCGAGGATGGGCACCCGCAGGAATTTTGCCAGGGGTGGTCAACAAACTTAGGGTATTCTTTTTCATGATATAAAAATATAAATATAAACGAGAGCTAAAAAGTGTTGGCATATGACATGTATTAATAGTAGCCTACTTTTTAAATTAGAGTTGTTTTTTACAAACATTAAACATTCATTTTGAAAAAATTATTTTGTATATTCTTTAATTTTAATCTTTGAAACGAAATTGAAGTCTGCGTTTATGCTTTCCAAATAATTCCATTACTTTCTGCTTAAACTCTTTCTGTTCACACATGTTACACTAGGCTAAACAACACTAAAAGACTTTCGTCACTTATACTTATTGTCGAACGAAGTCAGGTTTTGACTCGTCTCAACGCTGTTTGATAAATTAAGTCCAATAAGAATAGCTTGGCGAATAGATGGGGGGAAATCTGTGCTTGGCAGCAAGTCGATAAGTTGCAAGTCATTTTTAACATCTCGTGATTGTTGCTGCATGCTTCAAAAATCAAAACAGATCATTGCTTCAAGCTCGAAGTTGTCAAATGAGTACAAACAAGTAACGATATCAACGCTCTTCTTAAATTGGACATGATTTAGGCGTGTCATAATAGAAGTTAGCAGGCTGAAGTCTGAATAGCTGGAACTGGGGACTGTTGTCTCAAGAAAAAACGATTGGTCAGAGATGCTATTATACAATTCAAGTAAGGAACAAATATTGTTTGTCTAAAATGGATTTCTTAAGAGTCGGGATCTTAACTCTTGTATTTGAGTTTCTATTATTGCTGAGATATACTTGTCTTACACAGATACGTGACACAGATACGTGACACAGATACGTGACACAGATACGAGGACTCTTCATCTCAGTGTTTATTAAAGTTTTAACACTTGACGATGTTCACGGAAAATGTCCGTTAATTTACAAATATGTTTAAGTACACTTAACAAATCCAGCTGTATGGCTTGTAATGATTGAGTTACCCGTTCCAGTATTGTTGAGTATGAAAAGATAATCATAAGACATCCGAGAAGTGTAGGCGAAGAACATGAACACAATAGCTGGCGAGAGGGGAAGAACATGAACACAATAGCTGGCGAGAGGGGAAGAACATGAACACAATAGCTGGCGAGAGGGGAAGAACATGAACACAATAGCTGGCGAGAGGGGAAGAACATGAACACAATAGCTGGTGAGAGGGGAAGAACATGAAAACAATAGCTGGTGAGAGGGGAAGACCATGAACACAATAGCTGGTGAGAGGGGAAGAACATGAAAACAATAGCTGGCGAGAGGGGAAGAACATGAAAACAATAGCTGGTGAGAGGGGAAGACCATGAACACAATAGCTGGTGAGAGGGGAAGAACATGAAAACAATAGCTGGTGAGAGGGGAAGAACATGAACACAATAGCTGGCGAGAGGGGAAGAACATGAACACAATAGCTGGCGAGAGGGGAAGAACATGAACACAATAGCTGGTGAGAGGGGAAGAACATGTACACAATAGCTGGTGAGAAGCGAAGAACATGAACACAATAGCTGGTGAGAATCTTGTCGCGTTTTGCCAGTGTCATTTGTTGCCATATTGTACATTTGATTGCATATATCACCTTGAAATTCTCACTGAAATGCTAATACTTTTATATTTTGTGGACCATCGAGTTTAACATAACAATGGAACGTTAGGTATTAACGACCTTCACATAATGCTTTCCAGAACAATGACAGTTTTGATTGTACCAATGGTACTGGCACTTGAACAACTGTAGTAGTAATAGGCCTACCACTAAAAGCAGAGCAAGATTATTGAGTTATTAGTATTAGCCTCTATTTAGTTGTAGTCTACCTTAACTTACATGAAGTGAATGTCTACTCTTACTTTAAGCAAGTAATCTTTGGCCCTGAGCATTGCTAGGCATATCTAATTTTGTTGTTGGCCCCTGCCCCTAAACTGATAGCCTACCTAATAATAATAAAGTTAAAGGCTAATATATTAATATATTTTATATCTTGACAATACGCTGAATTGTTGTCAGTTATTTAAATGGCTGCGACTATTCGCACGCGGGTACCAGAAGTGAGAGGTTGGGATTAAAAAACGATTTAAAATATTATTGTTTGGTTTGAAAGACAAAATTTGGTATCAAATGAAAGATAATGTGCTGCCATGTGCAAATTAAACTATTGAATTACAACTTCCCCCTCGCCCAAACAGAGTTTTAAAGAAATTAATAAAATCATCCACGGGATTGTAATCCACTTACTTACGCAAAAACAATTTTTTTGCATTTCAAATGCTTTGTTCTTATTTAAATGAGTGATAAGTGCATTAGTGGATGCTATTTGGATATTTCGCTGCACTGATTGCATTAAACGGAATTTTCGTATTAAAAGTATATTTAAAGGTTAGTTTTTTTTTGTTTTTTTTTTATTAATTTATAAATTTCATAAATGTATATTTTTGGAAAGAATAAAAGTAAAAATTTATTAAACGTTAAAAATAAAAAGCACAAATTGTATTTCATTTTTTAAATTGTAGCAATTTAAAAAGCAATCTATTATATTTATTAATTTTACTTTTAGGAAGGGGGAAATACATTATCAATTTTATTAGGCACGGTTATTAAATCAGATAAATTTTTGCATTGAATAAATAGACAATTTGAGTTCTGACGTCATTTGCGTTATTATTTAGAACAAATTAGTTTTACTTCTATTACGCAATATTTGAAACGTACTTAAAAAATGCACTAAAATCAACAGATGTTTTGGTTATCCCGATAAATGTGATTACAGTGTAATTCTTTGATCATAATTTGTTTTATTAATTTTCATAACTTTCAACCACATATAAAATGTTTAAAATAGTTCCTTAGTTGTTACTCCAAATTTATTTGTAATGTATATTATTAATACTTAAAATTTTATTAAAATTAAAGCGAATATACAATATATTTTTCGCATTATCATTGATTCGAGTTCCTTAAAATAATAGAAGAAAACTATGATTGTTTTAAAAAATGGGAACGTATTTAAATCGTATCGGTTCTTTGGAGTTACGGTCAGCATAGATCATTCTTATATAATAGATGTATTACTACATCATTGCTATTCAAAATCACAACACATTTACAAAGCTATATCCGATTCTAAAATACGTCACAAAATTCAAGCTTATTTATTAAAACAACAAAAATACTCTCAACACTAAACATGCTAAAACGTGTTTTTTCTGCTCTTGCTACAAATTGATGTCTGTTGGCATTTGTTCAAGGGCGGTTGTGTTGATAGCTCTGTTTGAAATTATTTTGATAAAGTTTGTTAAAGAAAACAAAACGAATTTAAGGACATCGGCCCATGCGAAATATTGTAAAATGTTGTTCTAATTTAGAAACATTTGCGGGAGCGCGCATATCAATTCACCAACGTTTTTATCGCAATCGGATGAATGGTATAGGAATGCATACGATAATTATATAGATAATATAAGGGTGGAAAACGAATTAAGGCCCCCGGCCACAAACGGAATATTGTAGAATTGTTGTATTACTTCAGAAACCTACTTATTATATCACAAAATTAAAAAAAGAGAAACATATTACTGAAGTTGTATCGCATTCAGATAAATGGTATAGGAACGCATACGGATATTATTTTTTACAAAGCTCATATAAGAAAAATAACGATTTTGAGGCCAACGGCCAAAAACGGATTATTTTAAAAGTGTTGTAACTACTTCAGAAACCTAATTATTATGTCACACACACGATTTAATGTCGCTATTTGTATTTGATTAAAAATCTATCCATACACACATTAGCTCTGTTTGAAATTTTATTTGTATAGCTCACTTAGGAAAAATAGAACATAGGGCCCCTGGCTCAAAACATAATATTTTAAACGGTTGTAATAATTTGAAAAACTTTGCGCACGTGGGTAAAACATTTTACTAAAGTTTTATCGCATTCAGATAAATGATATAGGAGCGCATACAGAAATTATTTTGTACAAAGCTCAAATAAGAAAAAAAAAGCATTTTGGACCAACGGCTGAAAACGGAATATTTCAAAAGTATTGTAATTACTCATTAACATGCGCGACCTTATGGAAAACCTTTCAACAAAGTTTTGTTGCAATCGCATGAATGGTGTAGGAGCGCATACGGTTTGAAATTATATTTATATAGCTCATATAGGAAAAATAGAACATGGGGCCCCTGGCTCAAAACAGAATATTTTAAACGGTTGTAATAATTGGAAAAGCTTTGCGGGCGTAGGAAAAACATCTAACTAAAGTTTTATCGAAATTCAGATGAATGGTATAGGAGCGCATATCGAAATTATTTTGTACAAAGCTCATATAAGAAAAAAAAGAATTTGGGGCCAACAGCTGAAAACGGAATATTTTAAAAGTATTGTAATTACTCATTAACATGCGCGACGTTATAGACAACCTTTCAAAAATGTTTTGTTGCAATCACATGAATGGTGTAGGAGCGCATACGGTTTGAAATTATATTTATATAGCTCCTATTAGAAAAAAAACGAACATGGGGCCCCTGGCTCAAAACGGAATATTTTAAAACTGGTTGTAATAATTTAGAAACCTTTGTGGGCATGCTCGCAACATTTCGTCAAAGTTTTAGCGTATTCGAATAAATGGTGTAGGAGCGCACACGAAATCTATTGTTTACAAAGCTCATATAAGAAAAAAAAAAACGATTTTGGGGCCAGCGGCCAAAACGAAATATTTTAAAAGTGTTATAATGACCCAGTAAAATGCGCGAGCTTATGGAATACAACTCTCCAATGTTTTGTCGCAATCGCATGAATGGTGTAGGAGCGCATACGGTTTGAAACTATATTTATATAGCTCATATAAGAAAAAACGAACATGGGGCCCCTGGCTCAAAACGGAATATTTTAAAACGGTTATAATTATTTCCAAACCTTTGTGGGCGTGCTAGTAACATTTTACCCAAGATTTAGCGCATTCAGACGAATGGTGTAGGAGCGCAGACGGAAATATTTTTTAACAAAGCTCGTATAAGAAAAAAAACGAATGATGGGCCAACGGCCGAAAACGAAATATTTGAAAAGTTTTTTAATGACGCAGTTAAATCCCCAGGTCGGTGGCCAACAACTCACCAAAGTTTTTTTGCAATCGCATGAATGGTGTGGGAGCGCAATCATATGAGACAAACAGACATACATTCATTTATATATATATATATATAGATATATATATTAGCTGTTTAAGGTATTTATTTCTGAAAATTATCTGTACTCGTGATCTTTTGTATAAGTATTCATTTTTCAATTTGTATTCTTAAATTTAACTTGTTATAACTTCACACAACATAGGACAAGGACAAACGTACTTCTACAGTCTACAGCAGTACAAACTAGTAAGAGCCTCACTCACAGTGCAGGGCTACCACACATTGGGAAATTTCCTAAGATCTTGGAAATTCACGAACCCCATTGGGATCTGGGGAATAATTTTGAAAAGCAGGCAAAACCTTGGCAAATCTTAGAAGGTTAAAAAAAATTTTTAAATAAATTTAAAAAAACGCTAAAAAAGTATGTGATAAAAATTAAGTTTAAATAAATGACAATAATTTTTAAAGTAACAAGGAAAAAATTAATTGTTTTAATTCGTTTCTGCATAACGAATGGATTTGATATTTAAAACATTTTGCATTTTAACAATTAATATAAATTATTTCTTTTTTCAAAAACAAATTGTTTATTTGTTTTATATGATATATTTTTTTAATGTCTTGTTAAATAAATTTCAGTCAATTACTGTACCGTGTGTTTCAGATGCATTAATTCAAGCTATTATTTCATTAATTACACAGAAAAAACCTAAAAAAAAAAAACTTTTACAAGTTTATGATCTTGGGAAATCTTGGGAACTAAAAAAAAATAGTGAATGGCAGCCGTGCACTCACTTGAAGTAATTTACTCAGACTAAACTGACTTAACTTTAAGGATAAAGACGGTACGATAATTACTATTAGTATTATTAAGTATTAGCCTTCATTGCATATACTTTTAGTAAAATTAAATTATGATAAATTATAATTACGATAAATTATAACAAGATATATGAAACACTAATAGTCTGTTATTAGTTATTTACTACTTACTAGAACGGTAACTAATACTAATAAGTCTAATACTCTTTAATTTTAAGATAGTCATTCATTAATGAAATGTGAATCATTGCTGGCATGATGAATGAGTGACTGGCATGGCATCAATGCAATGCTCATTCAAAATCAATAGCATTCATGAATGTTTAAATCATACAAAATTTTGCCAAAAACCCAACAAAAAACTAGGTAAAAAAATAAAAAACCTTCCCATGCCCTTTTTCAGCACACTATGACTATGACTATGACTAAAACTAACTAATAGTCTAATAGTATTAATTACTAAATTTGTCCTATTTAATTCTTCTTCTTCTATACATTAAGGGCCCACGATCAATTTATTGATCATTATGGCTCCTATGAATGTAGATGGGATTTGCAATGTCTCTGTGCCTGGTGTTGATGAGGATATTTCACTGGCTACAAGAGTAACTGTTTGAGGGTATCATGCACTAGGGGTTGGAAGGCCTGAGGCAATAGACGCAAATGAGTCAAGTGTTGTCGCCTCAACTGTTCCTTTTGGAAGCTTGTTCCAGTCCCTGATTGTCTTTGGTAGGAATGAGCAGTTCCTATTTCCTATACTGGCTTCTCGCTGGTATGAGCCGGAACTGCCTGTCATGGCCTCGTCGCTGTCTATGGGGGAGAGGGACGAGTTTCTGTTTAATGCCAGAGACTAGGCCATTATTTATCTTGTAAATCATGGAGAGCCTGGACTGTCGTCGTCATTCCTCCAATAGTGACCAGCCCAGTGTTTCCAGCATGCTGCCAACACTAGAGGTATTCCTGTAGCGGTTCAGGACAAAGCATGCTGCCCGTCGCTGTACTGCCTCCAACCTGTCGATGCTCTTCTGAGTGAATGGGTCCCAGACTGAAGATGCATAATCTAAAAGCGGCAGGACAAAGGCTTTATAGGCTCTTTCTTTCACACCGGAGTTGCTGATCTTTAGATTACGCCTTAAGAACCCCAGTGTCTTGTTTGCCTGGTTGCACACATTGTTAATATGCTCGTCCCAGCGGACCTCTCTCTGAATGGTAACACCCAGGTACCTTATGGAGGAAACTGACTCAAGCAAATGACCATGCAATTCATAGTGGTAGCGTAGAGGAGTACAACTTCTAGAGACTGGCACTTGGCTGGATGAAATTCCATGTCCCAGCTCGCCTCCCACTCAGCTAATCGATTGAGATCCTCTTGTAGCTGGTCCTGGTCAGATCTGTTGGTGATCGTCCTATACACGGCTGTGTCATCTGCGAAAAGTCTTGCGTGGGATGTCAGTTTCTCGGGTAGGTCATTGATATATGCTAGGAACAAACAGGGGCCTAGCACCGATCCCTGGTGGACCCCTGACTTAACATTGACAAAGGACGATTTACCATTTAATAATTAAGTTTTAAGTTACACTGTAGCTGCCAGAACAAGACCTACTCAAATACCTTTTGTGGCGGAACTTCACTAAATGGAAATCCAAAACAAACAAAAAAAAACTTTACTTTATAAAAATGATTTCTGACTACCGTATTAAAGTTAAAGATAAGAAAGAAAGACGCAATATTAATATTTAAAAAAAAACTGAATAGTATAATTCAGTTCTAATTCTGAGGGGAAAAATGTTTTTGGTTGTAATAGAAGATTTTCCATAAGGCCATAAGGGTGTGAATTTTTAAAATAAACTTTGACTTGATAAATGACTGATATATCGTAATACAAATAGGCCAATGCCTTTTACTGCCGAGCTACATAATGATATGAACAAAGCCAGTTAGTAATCCTCTGGCATATCTCAGAAAGAGTCAAAACCAAGGGTCATTTGCTAGGATTCTTGTTAAAGTCACACCAAAGCAGGCAACAGAGAGCTGTGATTGCATTAATAATAGCTTAAATCAACCTATGCAATATCAATTAAAATTAATTATGTTAAATGAAAACTTTGAATTGTTATTGATTATAACTTGGCTGTTCTTTTCACACATTAATTAAAAATATACTGTAATGAAACTAAATAGACATGAAGTGACAATTCTTTTACTTTCACTATCAATTCAGGGTAAAGATTTATAATGGATGAACATCAATTACTTTGGCCTGGATTAATGGACTACATAAAATTTGCAGAGGCTCTAAAATTAAGGACAAAGAATCTTCATAGTATACAAGGTATTGATAAGCTGTCACGAAAGATAAATGCTGAATTAAAGTTTTTAATTTCGGTGAGTTTTTTCCACTATATTCCCAGAAATTACTTTTATTATGTCTTATATTTATATAAAAATATTTAATATTATTAAAAATAATAAATTATAGCAAAGTAAATAATAACATTGGTAAATGGATTTTTATTTTGGTTTAATTTAATAATAGAAAATAGGAATGGGAAAAATCAAAATTGGTGTAGCAGTCCAAATTAACCCCTGCCCAGAAAAAGCCCATGTATAGTGGCCCAGGTCAGAGGATAAACTTCCTTAGGCCAAACTATGCCATGGGGTATAAAATAGCTTAGGCCAGAATATACACCTCCAGGCCAGACTAGACCCCTTTAACAAGATAATCAAACTATGTCTCAATAATTAACGTTTATCAGCAGAGTTGTGATCTGGGACTTAATTTAACAGTAAATTTATTGAATTTTCAATTTGTCATCCAGTCATGACAAAAATTTGCCATATTTTGTGAAAAAATATAAAAAATATAAAAAATCTAGCATATTCTTAACTGAATCAGGAACTCAAAATTGCTTCCGATGGACAGCAATGCCAGGAGGGGAATAGAGTTTGCTGGGATAAAGTGGGTGGGCAATTTTTTGTATTGTATTTTCCAGTTCCAGGTTCTTCATATTACTTTATTTGATAGATATATTTACACTATTTTATGAGCTCATTTGGGCTATATAATACCAGGAAAAGGGTTTCAAAGCATTTCTGATATTATAAATGCCATTTTTTAATAACTTAAAACTAAGCCTGTGAAAATTGTATGTATAGAAACGGTAGTGATCACAAAGGCATCAAAGTTTAACGCTTCAAAACACCATCAAGCTATATGTACTCCCTAAATAGGACAATCCTCCCACAAGTAACAAATGAATCCATACCTTGGAATTGTCTTCTCAAATAACCTAAAATGGTCACCCCATATAAACAAAATTTAAAAAAAAGCAAACTCCACACTAGGTTTCATTCAAAGAAATCTGCGCCACTGCCCAACATCCTGCAACGAAATGCCTATCTTGTACTCGTCCGTCCACTACTAGAATATGGTGCAATCATCTGGGACCCATACCTAAAGCAAGACATGGACAAGATGGAGCGAATCCAGCGTAACGCATTGCGCTTCATAGCATGTGACTACAAAACCACCACTCCTGACTACGTCACTGGCCTCTTAAACAGATTTGACATCCCCTCCCTCAAGGACAGATGAGAAAAGATCCACATAACATTCTTATATAAAGTGGTCATGGGGCTAGTGCCGGCCATCTCAGCAAACAATTATCTCCCCCCACAGAAGCCAGGTCGATTAATTAGAGCCAAACAGTCACTAAACACTGACTTAACCTCTGACAACCCCATGAGAAATTACACCTGGAACAATAGCAAATGCTTCACTGTGCCTCGGAGTAAAACAGTGCAACATAAACAATCATTCTTCCCACGCACAATAATTGCTTGGAACCACTTCGACATCTATCTAAAGCTTCAAGGCTGCCCTGGCATCTGCTAGGAGCTGTTAGGATGGCAGCATCGCTTCCCCAACCATTGCACATATGCCAGTATATGGATGCAGCAACGTACCCTACCAGAACAGAACCAGAATAAATAGCTTAATAATATAATCCTATCCCTGCGGTTCTCAACCATTTTAGTGCAACAAACCATTTAAAACATTTGACAAGATGATCATCAGCCAGAATTATACCTTGAAATTGAGAAACAGGTGTTGAGAAGTGGGGAGGCGGCAGATCTTCTTTTAAGATAAAAATGCTTTGCTACTGTAAATTTTGATCAAGGGTACATCATCATCAGTGGCACTACAGCTTATGTAGGGCCCTGGCCTGCTTCACCACATCCTTCCATTTGGAACATTCCATGGCTTTCTGCCTCCATGTGCAAACCCCCAACTGGTGTAAATCCTTCTCTACTTCATTGATCCTTCTCATTCTTGGACTAACGGTGAGTCGCCTGCCCCTAGGAATCAAGGTTATAGGTATGCAGAAATACTTAAGCAACCCCTGACATTTTGTCATCTTACTAAGACAAATAATGACAAAAAATTTGCAGCAAGTACTTAGTATTTTCAGAGCTTTGTAGTTTCAGTTAGCTTGCATGTTGTTTCACACCAATCGCTAGTCAGTTTTCTATTATAATTAATTTATTTCAGGTGAATTGTACACAAAATTATGTCAAAAAGATGTACTGGTTCTATACATGCACTTTTTCATTTTTACCCCTTTACTTTATACAAAAAGGGAAATAACTATTTTTTACAAAAAAACTTTTGGACAGGCTCCATCTTTTTTGTTGGGTTTGGGTATGTGCTAGGTGTGCTAATGTTTGAAATTTCCGGGTATCTGGATCAGTTGTTGGCTCAGACATACTTAAAACAGGCATAGTGTAAAATTATTCAACTTTGACCAAGTTTTCCCACCAGTGGCAAAATAATTTAACATAGTGTGTTTTATCTTTTTTCTTATCTTAACATACTCAGACAGACAGCTGCTTCCTCTAAAAGGAAACTCTTTAATTTTCCAATTTTAACAACCATGGAAGACCAACTGTATGAACAGCTTTGGAGATTCTACACTGCAGCACAACAGAAGTACCCCCAGTGAATTTACGATCCTCATCCAGAGAAACAAGTATATGCCAAATCCAGTTTAAACACAAAGTTAAGGAATATTGCGCAGAAGATGTAATTATTTATCATGGGGAAATCTATGGCTGTTATTACCCCTTTCAACCACCAGTACCAACATCCGCGCTGCCTAGGATTGCTCACCCAAAAGAAAAAAACGAAATTACTGCTGACTACATAGTTTATATCACAAACCAACGCTGTATTCATCTCATGGTTTCAAAGATGGTACAACGCTGGATTATTTCCTACTTAGTTCTGGAATGAGTAAAACAAAAGAACAAAAAGACTGACAAGAAACTGAGCAACACATACCAGGCCAGCAACCTTAAGATTTACCATGACGAAGAAGCTTTGCCACCAGCCCAGTCCCCAGATGATTGTCCCAGTGATTTTGTCAATGACAGCCCAAAGCAAAAGACTCAAATACCATGTGAAGAACCAGACAACAATGACATCCACATTTCACAGAGACACAAGCAGACAAGGGCTTTCAAACCCCTGCCAAGTTCAGGAGAGAAGTATCTGAGCACCACTCTTGCCTGCAGGTTTGGTAAGATTGTGTACTATGGATGCACAATGGACTGGGGGCAACTTCTGTGTACATATAAAACTGAAGTTGATTGAAACTGCTGCTTCTGGAGCATCAGCTACGTCTTGACAGGATCAGAGGACAACCACATGCATCTCATAGATAAAGTCATCCTCCGAATGAACACCCTCTTGACAAAAATACTACAAGATTTCTTGGACAAAATGTGAACGAATAGTTAAACATCTCTTGCAGTCATTTGCATATCTCATGTTGGAGTCCAGACAACTGATGCAGAGATCATGGCCACAGCGAAATTGTTGAGTTGTGACATCATCATTCTTACAAAAGTTAGTGACACCATGGTTTGGTTTACCCATGCCTCAAGTTTCAACATACAGTCAACAACATGCACTTTATTTATCTTGAAAACAAGCGTGATCATTTTCATGTCAACAGTATGTAACTTTGACAATTATATTGTAGCAAGGAATATTTTATGAGCTCATTTGCAAGTGGAAGCTTTAGGACATTATGACTTTTATTATATTATGAACAGTCAAATAAATTGAACATTTTGTTGCGTTACATTATAATGTTTAGGTTATGTGCTTTTATTTAATGTGTAAACACTACTGAGTGTGGTAGTAATCTTTGATATTTTTACTAACTCAAGTTTTTCTGGTTCAAGTAATTAAAGTCTGTATGTTTTCAGTTTTAACAAATAAGTCATTTAACTTTCTCACTCACATTATCTTCAAAGCTGCCCCCTCCCCCTTTTTTACTTACCTTATATGACAAAGCTGAAACAAACCCCCTTCACATCAATTACCTTGCCTGACCAAGCTGACTCACTGCTGAAATCCCAATAAAATGTAGAAAAATTAAGTAATTCATATGTATATAAGTTATTAAACTGAACATTATACTGATATCATGGGTTATGATCTGGTCTGAGGGGTATGAAATTAGCCTAAGCCATGATATACCCGTGGTATAATCTAGCCTAGGCCCCTTTAACCCCATGAATAGTCCGGAAAGCACTATACTTTGGCCTGTTACACCAGTACCGTATTCAGTTGTTACTTAAATTTAAAGAGTTGCTTCTCTTTGATGCATTTATTTTTGTGAGTGGACAAAATTGGAATTTCATTGTGAACTGTGACGTAACTGTTTGAATCCCACATTTATGAGCTATAAACAATGGCCTCACAAATTATGTTATTTATGAGTTATAAACAACAGCCTCACAAATTATGTTATTTATGAGTTATAAACAACGGCCTCACAAACTATGTTATTTATGAGTTATAAACAACGGCCTCGCAAATTATGTTATTTACGAGTTATAACGACAGCCTCACAAATTATGTTATTTATGAGTTATAAACAATGGCCTCACAAATTATGTTATTTATGAGTTATAAACAATGGCCTCACAAATTATGTTATTTATGAGTTATAAACAATGGCCTCACAAATTATGTTATTTATGAGTTATAAACAACAGCCTCACAAATTATGTTATTTATGAGTTATAAACAACGGCCTCACAAATTATGTTATTTATGAGTTATAAACTACAGCCTCACAAATTATGTTATTTATGAGTTATAAACAATGGCCTCACAAATTATGTTATTTATGAGTTATAAACAATGGCCTCACAAATTATGTTATTTATGAGTTATAAACAATGGCCTAACAAGCCTTAATCTCTATATTGTACATTTGCTTCTTGACGAATGTTAGTTTCTAGAAGTAGAAGATGCTTTCCTGAAGAAAGGAGTGGATTGGGGTGGGGTGGGGGGGGGGGGTGTTGATTATTTTGAGTTAAATCGTCACAAATTTTTAACTTAGACACTCTTATACTACATCCTCACAAGTTCGTAGACCCCCCCCCCCCGAAAAAAAAAAACGCGACGTCGTTATGGATGGCTCCTGAGCCCCTATTTTTTTTTTAATACCTCCGCTGTATCTATCATTTCTGAAATATGTTTCATGTGTATTTGATGGAGGTCACATCATAAAGCCAAAGTTAAGTTATTTTTTATGGAAAACTAAACCGTAAACTCATGTAAACCGTAAACAGCTAAGTCAGAATGCACATTTTCTACTATATGTACCCTTCATTTGGCAAGCGGTCACATTCTAATTGCCTTAACTTAATGAGTCAAATTTGTCTCTAGGTGTCATAAAAGTGCGGTCTTAATGACTTAAGGCAGCGGTTCTCAACCTGTGGGTCGTGACCCCTTTGGATTAGTATCCACAGGGATCGCAGACCATAGGAAATCAAATATTAATGAAGTAGCAACGAAAATATTTTATGGTTGGGGTCACCACAGCATGAGGAACTATATTAAAGGGTCGCGGCATTAGGAAGGTTGAGAACCACGGCCTTAAGGGGTTAGATGTTGGGGTCCAATACTCCCATCTGCTAAAATAGCTTTTATAGTTTTATTTAACTTACCGGTTGTTTCCTGTGGAGCTGTCCATATATTACGTAACACTCTTTTAAACAATGTTTATACCTCGCCCCTTTTTCCCCCTTGTCACAATCCGTCACAAATCTCGTAATTCCCCAATCCTCCAAAAAGTACATCTCACATCACTGTCAATTTCGGGTTTTATGTGTATCATTAAAAATGTGTTACGTCAGATACGACTTTATACCTTCCTCCATCGTCACAAACTATCAGTTTCTAGGGCCCCCTACGGAGCGTGACATACTTTATGGACGGCCCCACTTTATGGACGGCCCCTGTCTGCGTTTCTGATTCTTTGCATATTGTAACTCTGTCCGTATTCAAATATCTACCCACTTATGCTGAACTGATTTTTTTTCAACTTTTCCGTAAACATATTTTCGATGACATTAGCATATTTTGTGACATTCGGTCCTCGAATTAACTTCATTAGTATTACCCAAAGTATACGTGTCATCATTCCTCTTACTGACTTCAGCGTGTCTCAATCTCAATTACCTGTCACACAGACTATCTCACCCTTCACACAGTCAGACTATCTCACCCTTCACACAGTCAGACTATCTCTCTCGTCACACAGTCAGACTATCTCACCCGTCACACATACTATCTATACCCGTCACACAGTCAGACTATCTCACCCTTCACACAGTCAGACTATCTCACCCTTCACACAGTCAGACTATCTCACCCGTCACACAGTCAGGACTATCTCACTCGTCACACAGTCAGACTATCTCACCCGTCACACAATCAGACTATCTCACCCGTCACAAAATCAGACTAGCTCACCCGTCACACAGTCAGACTATCTCACCAGTCACACAGTCAGGACTATCTCACTCGTCACACAGTCAGACTATCTCACCCTTCACACAGTCAGACTATTTCACCCTTCACACAGTCAGACTATCTCACCCGTCACACAGTCAGACTATCTCACCCGTCACACAGTCAGACTATCTCACCCGCACACAGTCGGACTATCGCTAGCTTAAGGGTGATCACACACTAGGTCCGGATTTCACCGGATTCCAAGACTGACGAACAAGACTGGATCGGTATAAAAAACAAATGCAATAACAAAGTGAACACGGCTACATTTGCTCAGGCGTCATCGGTGAAAGTCGGTAACGCGCGCCGGTCGAATTTGTTTTTTTCGTCCGTACTGTCCGAAGCTAATTTTAAAAACAATTAAAATGGCGGCATGTAATTTTTTTACAGATGGTTTGTACAAAAATGTCACCTTAAAATCTAGAATAGCCTTTCATTTGTGTAATATTCCTTTGGATCCATCATAAGTAATTTAAATATATACAAATTGTAGCATTTTATCAATTAAAATGGTAGAAATTGATAAACTAATATCTCAAGTGGATGATCGCTCTCCACTATGGGACATAGCAACCATTTAATTAGAGCGATGTTCGACGGAATGATCCGAAGCTAAATTTAAAAAAAACCAAGCAAATGACGTCATTGCAGGTCTTCTTTGCATCATCCGTGTGTAGGATTCATTCGGATCCAATAAAAGTAATTTAAGATAAATACAAATTATAGAACTGAATAAAATAAAATGGTAGAAATAGACAAGCTAATATCCCTAGTTCATGACCGCACGCCACTATGGGACATAACGAAAAATTACCACAATAGGGATATTGGTAGTAAACTTTAGCAGAAAATAGCAGAAGAGCTCAATACAACAAGTGAGTGGCGGGAGTGGGCATATGATTTTATTTTATTACTATTTTAAGTTAGTTCGATCGATATGGATAAAGGCTGCACCTATTGGTACCCGGGTACCAGAAGTGAGAGTTTGGGATTAAAAAACTATTAAAAATATTATTGTTGGGTTTGTAAGACCAAATGAGTTATGAAATGAAATATAATTGAATCTACTATCGTCTATACGTTTGTAAACTTAATTCTTCATTTTAACTAAAATACACTACAACAAATGACATCCGAATAGCATTGAGCCTAATGGTACCCGGGTGCGAATGGCGGCGCTGCGTGTCTGGGTCAATGTTTATTTTTTTATTGCAAGAAGATTAGGTAAATAAAACCAAATTGTTTTGAACAAACTTGATCATATAATAACTAAATATAATTATAATTAGAAATAGCAATTAAGAAATGAAAATTAGATATAACAAGTATGCATTTATTTTGAAGTTTGCATGTCCTGTTACTGTTAGACCTGCAAAACAGTAACATTGGAAAATAAGTTCAAAGTTCAATGAAAATGAAATGTCAATCACTTGAATTTAGGATATATTTTGTTACACAATAATGAATCAAATATAATTTTAAAATAATAAATACAGTTATTTAATATAGTTCCATGTAGAATATTTATGCTACCAAATTTCTAAATTATATTTAATCTAAATTTTAAAAGGAAACTAAATTAAAGTGTTTATAAACAAATATTAAATTAGAATGGATAATGCCATTGATTCTGTATCACACGTTAATGCTATCACTAAATTATTATGGAAAAAGATCAACGTGGATCAATTCATAATCAATTCATAAAATATATTTTACATTTTCATGGGACGTAATAGTCTATTTTATTGTACCAGTACTGGATGTCAATTGTTCCTTAAACTTAAATGTTAAAATAATGTTTAAAGCAATCACGGATATTATATGCATCATTCCCTTCTCAATTATATTCGTTGTGATCTTCCCGTTGGTGATCTTGTAGCTTTACCAGCTGTTGTATTTGAAGCTAATAACATGTCCAACTGATCTTCAGAAATGACTAGTTTGTCAACATTTTTAGGATCAACTTGAATTCTGCTTGAATAATCTCCATTGTGCAACAAGTAAGCCCAATGCACACTCAACTGTTCTTCTGGCCCGACTATGTCTGTATTTGTAAACTTCAATTTCTCGTGATACAGTATCACCACTGGTTGTGTATTGTCGCATCAGATGTTTCTTCAGAGGATAACCTTGGTCACCAAGAAAAACATATGGAAGATGCGTATTTATTGATCCCAGGTATCTGTCTTGGTTAAGGAAATGTGGTTGTATAGATTTGATTCAACGAAAATACCACTGTCACTCTGCTGCACTATGCCCCACAGTCAACAATTAATAATTTAATTTATACTTTGCACCAACAAAGCATACCACTGTATGTAGGTAGTCAAAAGTTTAATGGTTCATTCTGAAAATAGTAATTTTAATAATGGATTCTTCATCAAATAAAAAATATGTTCTTCTATTCCAGTTTTTTTTAATACAACAAGCTCATTAAAAATCTATGTTTAGTTTAATACTCGCCAGCGGAAAGACAGCAGGGTTTTTTCATATGACCCGGTGTGGGTGTCTCGGCAGAAAGTACTCCCATTTATAAAAAAAATTCTGCAATAATCATCCTGAAACCCCGACAGTCCAAAAATAGCATTCTATTTATATCTCTCATGCTGTAAAAAAATATCACGCAATGTTTTGTAGGAAGTCACGTCATAATGTTGCCCTTTGTTTTAACAAATGAACTCGCTAGATATCGCTCAAATAGCTCTCAGTAGTAATAGGATTACGGTTTCAGTACTCTTTAGTCGACCATACTTTGAACGTGCGTGTGACTTATTTTGTTTGGTTACGCCACTTGTTCCTGTACAATATCCCGCGCCCTTGCCAAAGTTAGGTTTTCACCAGGTGCACGTTGTTAAATTCTAACAAGTACACCTCGAAATAGCAAATACATAAACAAAATAAAGTAAAGTGTTGTGTAGAAATAAATATAACATGTAAGTAGGTCACGAAACATAATCTTGTCACTGCATACATTAGTAACTCAAATGGGTTACTGTTTGCACCACGACTGCTAAATGTCACATGGGATTAGAAATAAAGTGGAAATAAAAATGTGTAAAATTTCGCGGCGCCCCTGTGAGGGCAGGGCCATGCAGATGAAAAACGGCGCCTATGGCGAAGCCGGAAAATAGTGCACCTTAATATATATAAAAACGTGGCTCCAATAAAAAGACGATTTTTTCCTCCCTTGTCTTTATGAAGTATGTGATATTTTAATGTTCAATTCACTAAGGTCCTATCCAATGACAAGTTTGGCGACCCCGATGTTGGCGACTTCTCTCTTGGCTTTATTCTCTCTTCGCTCCATTCTCATGGGTTTGCACGAGGGCAACGTCGCACCTAGAGCGACGCGGCGTATAATCTGGTAACCATTATGCTTGGCGGTGAAAACCCGTTATACATTTCTTTTTCGGTGACGTCATAATCATCTATAAATTACAGTATATAATTTCGTTGTTGTTGTGGGTTTGTTTGGTTGCGGGGGGGGGGGGGTCCCGGGGGGCCGTTGAAAGCTCCTGTACGTACACATTGGTAGGGTGTGTCAAAAAAAAAAAGGAAACGTGTGGGGGGGGGGGGTGTTCCTCGAAAATGTTACTTTCTGCGAACGTAATATATGGATGGCCACTCATCACATGGTTCTCAATGTCAGTGTACAAGTACCCGGTACAACATATTTGCATTCGCAGGACTTAACGTCATCATTTAACAAATATAATCATACGTAAGTGCACTAAAAAGCAAAACCTTGTTATAGATGTTATAACATCTAGCTGTACCGGTAGCAAAACATTTTTAAAGATATCCCAATAGAAGAAAACGTAACAAAAAAATCAAATAACAAAAGATGGAATTTTAAGTCACATACGAACAACAATTTTGTGATAGCTGAAGTTATATATCTTTTCCATGCAATTTATGATAAAACAGTGTTACTTCAATTTAAAGAATACGAAAAAAAAAGTTAAATTAACAAAATATAAAATAAAACGATCGCAAAATCGGAAATTTAAAATTTTAATAATTGTTTACTGAACTCAGTTTTCATTGCAACTCATGCTTCTTCAACTTCAAACTTAAGACGACCATAATTTGTTATCAGTAGAACAAAGGCCATGCCAACAATACCATCAACGATATAATAATGAAGGTCATTTCCCTTGCCTGGCCTTGATCTTTGGAGGTGTGACCTGCTATCCTGTAAATGAGATAGCGGTACACTTTGTGATTTTCATATAACCCTTGGTCGACTTGACTTGTTAATGGAGCTTAACAATTTTCAAAGACTGGTTTAAACAGCTGATGATTAAACGAACTCGTTGACTGACCTTTGTCGTGAGAACATTTAATCCCAAGATTAACTTAGTTTTTATCCTGAAATATGATTGGTTCATCCAGTGTTCCTGGATATGGCCTTTGAAACTCCAAAACCCGTTCAATGTCCTTGTAGCAGTGGCGTAGATACAAGGTTTCAGGCGTTTTTTTTTTTTTTTTTTGCCTCCTTAAACTTATTTTATGCTCGTATTTTGTATTCACATTACTTTACTTAACAATTTTAGGGTATAACATTAACATCAAATGTTAATAAAGTACAATTTAGAAGTAAACAAAAAATATTTATGACAATATTTGTAACAATTTGTTATGTTGGGGAAAAGGGGTGAGAGATATTTGTTAAATAATTAATTTTATGCTGTAGCATACCGTAGATCGAGTGTATTCTATACATTATGTGATAGAAACTAAAAACATGGCATAAATTAAGTTGATCTAATAGTTGAACTTTTTCTGTTTTTGTGCTGTTTTGGCCCCCATCATAGTTATGCACTGGCAACGTCGCCTGCACAATCTAGAGGTAGATACACCCTCACTTCGTTGATTTGCCACTTTGACCGAATGGTGTTATCTACAAATTTCTCTAGGGTAGCAATCGTCCTAATCCTGATAGGAAAGCAGTCGTCCTAACCCTGACATGGTTACTGTAGATTGAGGTAAAGTGATGTTAAGTACATTAAGTAGTTTGTATAAGGTTTGTACAACAAATGGGTTAACATAGTTCCGATAAATGACCTCTATTAAAAACTGATTACTACTCAATAATATTTACTGTGTGTATTTAAGCAATCCGTTCTTTGCTATCTTGAATGATTTTAAAAATAGAGTGGGTCGTTTATAAACGTAGATTTTTAAAACATTAGCTGTGATAAGCCAAAATGTTTTGCTTTAAAAAAAAAATTAAATTAAAAAATATAGTAATAATATTTCACTCAAACGGGATGTGCTTACCCCAGAACATGCAGACTTTTAAGGGGCGTCCATTAATTACGTCAACAATTTTTATGCACAATTTACGCAATTTGTCAACAACTGTCAAACTTTCAATGATCCCAAGTAATTATGTCAAAATTGTTATAACCAACCGCCCCCCCCCCCCTTTTTTTTTCTTCCAAAAATGAATTATAATATAAATAAATTTGTAAATACATCTTACTTTGTGCTGATCTATTTAAATCACACATACTATTGTAGGAAAATTATTTTATTACATCTTTAGCTTGTTAATCAAGTTAAATAGTTTTACACTTAAATTTTATAATGAAGAATCAGTCAAAAGTTTGTTGAGGACTAAATATCATTTTTATGGAAGTATAAATATGATTATTGTCAGTATAGCTGAAAATTGTAGTATAGTTTCTATCATTGATGGAGCAGCCAGGTGTTGCTATATCGAAACAACAGGCATTGTAGCTAATTTATCATTTCATTTTGGGGAACTGATATAACAGACAAGTTTTCTCTGAACAACTGCTGCTTTTCTTGCTCGTATTTCTTTCTTTTAAGTTTCTTTTCTAGCTCATCCACTTTTAGTTTCTCTTCTCTAAGTTCCTTTTCCTGGTCTAAAGTTATAACACCGCTGCCCTTTCGCTTATACAAGCCAATCAAATCACTCTTGAAGACATTTATTTGACCATGCAGCTCGCCTTGGGCTTTTGTTTTGTAATTAACATATTCTACTTCACTGCTACATGCACTGCTACATGCACTGCATGGACCTGCTTCCAACTAGTCAACAAGCGGAACTCGGCCACAAAAGGCCAGCTCCAAATCCCTGTTGAATATAGCTTTATATTAGTCAATTAACCTCATACACATTACAAAAGGAACTCTCAAAAATGTAACAATGGCATGTTCTCTAGAACTTTATCTAGTGGCAAAACTTAAAATTTTAAAATATAATAAATGTTATTGAAATCTCGTAAATATAATAGTTTTAACATGGCATTAGAATATTTTAGACACAATAATATTTCATTTAGATACAAATCATGCAACATGTTTAATTCATGAGCTTTCACGGTTGACCATAGAGTGTTTGACAGGGGCACTTTTACTGGCAGCCTTTAGAGGGCTCACTTGTCGGCTCTTTTGTCGGAGGCCTTATTGACGTGGGGCCTTTGGCTGGAGACTAATTGTGGGGGGCCGAAATGAAGGGGCCCTTCTTTCCAGAGGTGGGGCGCTTAATTTCGGGGGCCGATGTGACGGGGCTGATTAGTCGGGGCCGCTTTGTCCGGGTCGAATTAACGGTGCAGTTTTGGCAATTCTTGAAAATAATATGAAGATCTAGGATTGGATGACCCCATCCATCTATAAAATAGAAGAACAATATTTGTTACGCTTGAATTAATGGACAGGATAATACGATTTGAAGGTTTCGGCCTACTTACTTCTATTTGTCCTATTAACCCTATTAACTTTTACACATATCGCTCTATTCTACATCTTCCAATCTACCCTACGGTACATCAACCCGGAAACCCACACGCCAGTTCTTGTCGTTTCACCCAAGCATAAGTTGTCAAGTATGCGCCGATGTAACCAAGTGACTCGATACTAGTGTCATCTAACATCTGAAATGTCTTAGGCATTCCCCGCGCTGACAGAGGGGAATAAGTACACGAGCCTCCAGTCTCTGACCTTTGTAACACAAGTCATTGTAAGGACACGCCGAACTTGCAAGATGCAAATAGGACGTTAAATGGATGTGGCTTCTCCTGAAGGGGGTTGGGGATATGGGCAGGGGGGGCGGTCTACCCTTTCTGAAGGACGCGATTATAGATCGCCCCAACCTTGTCAGTTGGGGCATTTGTTAAAGCCGATTTCAAGAAGAAGGCTAATGCTCTCTGCTTCCCGTCAATCATTCTATACAGCTAAAGCTCCCCAATCTCCCCCCCCCCACCAAAACAACAACAAAACAACACGCTCACCTCACTCAGATATTTTATCTCTTAAAAGTCCACAAGATTTGTCCATATTTATTACTGATATACTTCGTCGTCTTGAACTTGTGCCAGATTTGTTTTTATTTTTAAATTGGGTGGGAATTTATGGGAGAGATAACGGTAATAATGTTTAAAAAACTAAAGAATTGTAACACTTTTTAATATAGCACCTTCCTTATCCCTTAACCGCCTGCCTTCTTCAGTATCCGACACAGATCCCCACTGAAAAGTGGTTATAAATAAGCAGGCGTACACAATATTGGAATGTACATATTGTCAATAAGAATCTGCTAGAAGTAACAACTTAAAATATATTCTGTGATTTCTTGAATTTCTCCCGACAATGTGTTCGTTTACTTTCAAAATTCTGCTGTCATGGGGCCGCAGACAGAATGAAAACGTTTGAGTTTAAGGCTACATTATTTCTATTAGGTAAGATAGCATTGCAGTCTAATCTTGTAAATAGACCATATGTGACACACCCTACAACACCATCACTTGTATTTCGACCATGTGGGACCCCGATAGAACTCCACAACTTGTATATCGACCAAGAGGAGACACCCATACAACACCATCACTTGTATATCGACCAAGAGGAGACACCCATACAACACCATCACTTGTATATCGACCAAGAGGAGACACCCATACAACACCATCACTTGTATATCGACCAAGAGGAGACACCCATACAACACCATCACTTGTATATCGACCAAGAGGAGACACCCATACAACACCATCACTTGTATATCGAACAAGAGGAGACACCCATACAACACCATCACTTGTATATCGACTAAGAGGAGACACCCATACAACACCATCACTTGTATAACGACTAAGAGGAGACACCCATACAACACCATCACTTGTATATCGACTAAGAGGAAACACCCATACATCAGCATCACTTGTATATCGACCATGAAAGGGTCCCCATACATCACCATCACTTGTATATCGACCATTAAAGGGTCCCCATACATCACCATCACTTGTATATCGACCATGAAAGTGTCCCCATACATCACCATCATTTGTATATCGACCATGAAAGGGTCCCCGTACATCACCATCACTTGTATATCGACCATTAAAGGGTCCCCATACATCATCATCACTTGTATATCGACCATGAAAGGGTCCCCATACATCACCATCACTTGTATATCGACCATGAAAGTGTCCCATACATCACCATCATTTGTATATCGACCATGAAAGGGTTCCCATACATCACCATCACTTGTATATCGACCATGAAAGGGTCCCCGTACATCACCATCACTTGTATATCGACCATGAAAGTGTCCCCATACATCACCATCACTTGTATATCGACCATGAAAGGGTCCCCATACATCACCATCACTTGTATATCGACCATGAAAGGGTCCCCATACATCACCATCACTTGTATATCGACCATGAAAGGGTTCCCATACATCACCATCACTTGTATATCGACCATGAAAGGGTCCCCATACATCACCATCACTTGTATATCGACCATGAAAGGGTCCCCATACATCAGCATCACTTGTATATCGACCATGAAAGGGTCCCCATACATCACCATCACTTGTATATCGACCATGAAAGGGTTACCATACATCACCATCACTTGTATATCGACCATGAAAGGATCCACGTACATCACCATCACTTGTATATCGACCATGAAAGGGTCCCCATACATCACCATCATTTGTATATCGACCATGAAAGTGTCCCCATTCATCACCATCACTTGTATATCGACCATGAAAGGGTCCCCATACATCACCATCACTTGTATATCGACCATGAAAGTGTCCCCATACATCACCATCACTTGTATATCGACCATGAAAGTGTCCCCATACATCACCATCACTTGTATATCGACCATGAAAGTGTCCCCATACATCACCATCACTTGTATATCGACCATGAAAGTGTCCCCATACATCACCATCACTTGTATATCGACCATGAAAGTGTCCCCATACATCACCATCACTTGTATATCGACCATGAAAGGGTCCCCATACATCACCATCACTTGTATATCGACCATGAAAGGGTTCCCATACAGCCTTACAGTCGACTCATTTTCTGTAGGTCTTGCTTCCAATAAAACTTCTGATGAAACATCTTTAAACATTATATAGTTTAAAATGAGCAGACTTATGAATTTTTAATGCACCTTAAAATATCCCAGTTTATATCTCGTCAAAATATCGACATTATTGGAGCATTTATGTGACATTTTATCAACAATGGTTGACACATACATACATACATACATCTGCAGGAAGCACCTTTTCTCTCAAGTCACTTGACCAAAATTTGTCCGCTCTCATTCTCATAATCGGACTTGATTAACATGGACTGCCAGCTGTCCACATTCCAGAATTTAGATATCTCTGCTGATATTGATTGTTTTTCGAACTCAAAAAAATGACAATAATTTTTTTGAGAAACTTAAAAGCTCGTTGATATTTCACCCAGCAACAGCTGTGGTGTAACCATCGTGAAGAGGTTTCAATCCCACACAGTTCACGTCTCTAGGCCCTTCTATTCATCATGATAGTATTCATAGTGTCACTGATTACATTAGAACATATTTACACTATTTCACCATTCTCTAGCTATTTGTTTCAATGACTTTTGAAAATAATATCCTTTTATTCTTCAACAATTTCTCGCCACTAACCTTTTGTACTCAATTTCTCGTTTCCGCGTTTCCACCCGATTATTAAAATGAATAAAAAATCATTTAAAATAAAAGAGAAAAGCCACAATCTGAGTTCAGTCTTGATCCCCCATTCCTCGGTGGCATATCTTGCTTTCAATAAGACTTAAATCTAACGAATTTTTACCACTATTTAAGTAGTTTAGGACATTTTGGGAGTTATTTAAACACAAATTGATAAAATAAAACAACACATCGTCGACTTCCGGTTTGAACTTTTAAAATAGACACTTTTTATGCCCGTCTCTCTTGTTTGAAACGTAACATCTCCATTCTCCATGGGCGTGGATCATTCCTTGGACTGGTGGAAACAGGGACGGGGGCTTGCAAGGCGAATTGGGATTGAGGTCGGTAGTCAGAGACGAGTGGATCGATTTTACAGACTCGTGATCCGTGGACTATTTTAAACTGCTTGAAAGCTCCTGGCGGTGAAAAATGGTTTGTGTCACCGTCGAGACGCCGCCGTTATCTGTTCTATCTTTCAGCACTGAGTACGTTGGCGTGCGCACTTGTCAAAGGTTTTTAATTTTGTTCTTGGAATGTGTTTGTATAGTGAATGTGAAAATAATACGACTCTTGTGCGTCTGATTTTGATTCCTTTTATACCCCAAATCTTAATAAATTTCCGCACGGGCAATCTCTTTATAATCTTTGTCTTTTTGTAATGCTGGACTGTGTCTTGTGTTGAAAGGAGAGATGCTACACTTTGCAGTGTGTTTGAATGATACTATTTCCGTAATATTGTTATGAATTGGTGGAAATACATTGTGTTTAGTTGAAAAATGCAGATGAGAATATATCAACATTTTGTTTATAAAAAAATAATTTATGCCCGAACATATGGAACGATTGTAAGGCTGAGCCGGGTGCATTGTTTGTCCGGGTACATGGTCCGGGTATTTTGAGACAATACCTCGTGGGTCAGAGTCCTGGTCCGGGTATTTTGAGACAATACCTCGTGGGTCAGAGTGCTGGTCCGGGTATTTTGAGACAATACCTCGTTGGTCAGAGTCCTGGTCCGGGTATTTTGATACAATACCTCGTGGGTCAGAGTCCTGGTCCGGGTATTTTGAGACAATACCTCGTGGGTCAGAGTGCTGGTCCGGGTATTTTGAGACAATACCTCGTGGGTCAGAGTGCTGGTCCGGGTATTTTGAGACAATACCTCGTTGGTCAGAGTCCTGGTCCGGGTATTTTGAGACAATACCTCGTGGGTCAGAGTCCTGGTCCGGGTATTTTGAGACAATACCTCGTGGGTCAGAGTGCTGGTCCGGGTATTTTGAGACAATACCTCGTGGGTCAGAGTCCTGGTCCGGGTATTTTGAGACAATACCTCGTGGGTCAGAGTCCTGGTCCGGGTATTTTGAGACAATACCTCGTGGGTCAGAGTGCTGGTCCGGGTATTTTGAGACAATACCTCGTTGGTCAGAGTCCTGGTCCGGGTATTTTGAGACAATACCTCGTGGGTCAGAGTCCTGGTCCGGGTATTTTGAGACAATACCTCGTGGGTCAGAGTGCTGGTCCGGGTATTTTGAGACAATACCTCGTGGGTCAGAGTCCTGGTCCGGGTATTTTGAGACAATACCTCGTTGGTCAGAGTCCTGGTCCGGGTATTTTGAGACAATACCTCGTGGGTCAGAGTCCTGGTCCGGGTATTTTGAGACAATACCTCGTGGGTCAGAGTGCTGGTCCGGGTATTTTGAGACAATACCTCGTGGGTCAGAGTCCTGGTCCGGGTATTTTGAGACAATACCGCGTGGGTCAGAGTTCTGGTCCGGGTATTACAATTTAGGAATTATCTATAGAAAAAGAGAAATGTTTTCCACCCAAAAGTGCAAAGTGCATGTAAAGAACCAGTGGCGATCACGAAGGCATCACAGTTTTAAGGCTTCATAACACTATTAGCATCATTCTAACCAAGCGGTTCTCAAACCTATTAGTATGAATTTAGTTCGCCTCCGTGATGCCAAGTTGTGGCGACCAAGAAACAGAAACAAGTGTTAAGAAGGGGGAGGGGCAGGGATTTTTTATATAGATAAAAAGGCGTAGGTAGGGTAATTTTGATCGGTAATGGGAAACAGAAATAAGGGCACTAAGGGTTGTGGGTCTGTAGAGGGGTCTCACCTGATTATATTTTGGCGTGAACTCTGCCAAACCTTTAAGTTTAGGCAAAAAAATGAAACAAACATTAATACTAAACAAGCTGCTGACATGTACATAATCAATGAAACATTTTTTATGTAGTTGTAGTGTTGTAAGATTGTAGTGACAATAGGAAACTAGTCTAAACACTTTAAGAAAATTTTAAATTATAACATTAACCGTTGTACAAATAACACAAAATATGCACAATAAAAAAAAAAAAAATTCTCAAGTCTCCCCTGACAGTTTTTCGAGACCCACAGTTTAAAAACCACTGCACTAAACCATAAACATAAAAAAAATAAAACATGGAGCCGAGCAACGCTATATGCATTAGAGCTGCTGGTAGCTTGTTTGCTAGCAGTTTTTAGTTTTCTTATAGCAACGTACGCCTATTATTTTAATAAATATTTATATCATAATCAGGGCGATACCATCTTAGTCATCCCTCAGTTCCAATTGCCTATCTTAGCCTCCTAAATGCGTGGTAAATGACATTATTATTATTGAATTCTGTGGCAGAATTATGATTAACAAAACACATTTTTAGCGACTTATTAGACGTCATTTGGGTAGGGCAGGACGGGGCATCCCCCCCCCCCCCCCTGACTTTGCAGGTTTTATTTAAATTGCTATTTACTGTGGCGCCTCCAATAATAAACAACTTAACCAGCCGACCAAGTTTTGGTTTTGCCCCCCCCCCCCCCTTTTTTTTCCCTTGAAAAAACCTGAAATGACGCCCCTGATTATCATCATCCACTTATGTGAAAATAAATATTAATTGTTACTAGACTATGCCATTGTCATGACCAAAGATAAGCTAAGGCTTATAATTAAGTAAATGGCAACATCTCCGGGTGTCTAATACGCGGCCTATCCGGGTCAGAACCCGCCTCAGCCCTACCCGATAACATTGATTAAATGAGTACTTCAAGCTTCATTGTTCTCACACTGGGATGTGCGGCACAACAGTTCTGTAAGTTCTCTGGTACTCCTATTGACATGTACTGTACGCAAGTACTGTAAGCTTCCGTGTACTCATAATAACATTTTCTTGTACTCACATTGACATGCCCTGCATACCAACCAGGTCAGCAAATGTATTTTATTTAGGACCGTGGACATGTTAATCAATATTTTAATTAGAATCTGGAATCTGAATTTGTCCGAATTGTTAATATTGCCTATTTGAATGAGCCATAACTGTTGATTAGATAACTACATTTGAATTGATGGAAATGTCACAAAGTATTTGCCTTAAACCGTACATGCCAGCCTGAGCCATGTAACTTATTTAAGTTAGGTCCCGTGTAGTGGATGAGTGGCAAAAAGAAATCCAAGTGTTAGAATATCAATGAGCTCATGGTAACAAAGTTTGCGAGCACTCAATGCTTAACTGTTAAGTCTTACCTTTTTAGTAT
Source organism: Omphiscola glabra (assembly GCA_964017045.1). Taxonomy (NCBI): domain Eukaryota; kingdom Metazoa; phylum Mollusca; class Gastropoda; family Lymnaeidae; genus Omphiscola; species Omphiscola glabra. Next base: position 37,133,325 of record OZ024794.1, on the reverse strand, counting down.
TAGATATTGCGGTGTTCATTTAAATCAAGTCATTAATAGCATTGTAGCTTTATTTTGTTGTATGAACATGTATGTGATAAGTTATTGGACACGTTTTATTTTGTTGTATGAACATGTATGTGATAAGTTATTGGACACGTTTTATTTTGTTGTATGAACATGTATGTGATAAGTTATTGGACACGTTTTATTTTGTTGTATGAACATGTATGTGATAAGTTATTGGACACGTTTTATTTTGTTGTATGAACATGTATGTGATAAGTTACTGGACACGTTTTATTTTATTGTATGAACATGTATGTGATAAGTTACTGGACACGTTTTATTTTGTTGTATGAACATGTATGTGATAAGTTATTGGACACGTTTTATTTTGGTGTATGAACATGTATGTGATAAGTTACTGGACACGTTTTATTTTATTGTATGAACATGTATGTGATAAGTTACTGGACACGTTTTATTTTATTGTATGAACATGTATGTGATAAGTTATTGGACACGTTTTATTTTGTTGTATGAACATGTATGTGATAAGTTACTGGACACGTTTTATTTTATTGTATGAACATGTATGTGATAAGTTATTGGACACGTTTTATTTTGTTGTATGAACATGTATGTGATAAGTTACTGGACACGTTTTATTTTATTGTATGAACATGTATGTGATAAGTTACTGGACACGTTTTATTTTGTTGTATGAACATGTATGTGATAAGTTACTGGACACGTTTTATTTTGTTGTATGAACATGTATGTGATAAGTTACTGGACACGTTTTATTTTATTGTATGAACATGTATGTGATAAGTTATTGGACACGTTTTATTTTATTGTATGAACATGTATGTGATAAGTTACTGGACACGTTTTATTTTATTGTATGAACATGTATGTGATAAGTTATTGGACACGTTTTATTTTGTTGTATGAACATGTATGTGATAAGTTATTTGGACACGTTTTATTTTGTTGTATGAACATGTATGTGATAAGTTATTGGACACGTTTTATTTTGTTGTATGAACATGTATGTGATAAGTTATTGGACACGTTTTATTTTGTTGTATGAACATGTATGTGATAAGTTACTGGACACGTTTTATTTTGTTGTATGAACATGTATGTGATAAGTTATTGGACATATTTTTTGTTGTTGTATGAACATGTATGTGATAAGTTATTGGACACGTTTTATTTTGTTGTATGAACATGTATGTGATAAGTTATTGGACACGTTTTATTTTGTTGTATGAACATGTATGTGATAAGTTATTGGACACGTTTTATTTTGTTGTATGAACATGTATGTGATAAGTTATTGGACACGTTTTATTTTGGTGTATGAACATGTATGTGATAAGTTACTGGACACGTTTTATTTTGTTGTATGAACATGTATGTGATAAGTTACTGGACACGTTTTATTTTGTTGTATGAACATGTATGTGATAAGTTATTTGGACACGTTTTATTTTGTTGTATGAACATGTATGTGATAAGTTATTGGACACGTTTTATTTTGTTGTATGAACATGTATGTGATAAGTTATTGGACACGTTTTATTTTGTTGTATGAACATGTATGTGATAAGTTATTGGACACGTTTTATTTTGTTGTATGAACATGTATGTGATAAGTTATTGGACACGTTTTATTTTGTTGTATGAACATGTATGTGATAAGTTACTGGACACGTTTTATTTTATTGTATGAACATGTATGTGATAAGTTACTGGACACGTTTTATTTTGTTGTATGAACATGTATGTGATAAGTTATTGGACACGTTTTATTTTATTGTATGAACATGTATGTGATAAGTTACTGGACACGTTTTATTTTATTGTATGAACATGTATGTGATAAGTTACTGGACACGTTTTATTTTGTTGTATGAACATGTATGTGATAAGTTATTTGGACACGTTTTATTTTGTTGTATGAACATGTATGTGATAAGTTATTGGACACGTTTTATTTTGTTGTATGAACATGTATGTGATAAGTTATTGGACACGTTTTATTTTGTTGTATGAACATGTATGTGATAAGTTACTGGACACGTTTTATTTTGTTGTATGAACATGTATGTGATAAGTTATTGGACATATTTTTTGTTGTTGTATGAACATGTATGTGATAAGTTATTGGACACGTTTTATTTTGTTGTATGAACATGTATGTGATAAGTTATTGGACACGTTTTATTTTGTTGTATGAACATGTATGTGATAAGTTATTGGACACGTTTTATTTTGTTGTATGAACATGTATGTGATAAGTTATTGGACACGTTTTATTTTGGTGTATGAACATGTATGTGATAAGTTATTTGGACACGTTTTATTTTGTTGTATGAACATGTATGTGATAAGTTATTGGACACGTTTTATTTTGTTGTATGAACATGTATGTGATAAGTTATTGGACACGTTTTATTTTGTTGTATGAACATGTATGTGATAAGTTACTGGACACGTTTTATTTTGTTGTATGAACATGTATGTGATAAGTTATTGGACATATTTTTTGTTGTTGTATGAACATGTATGTGATAAGTTATTGGACACGTTTTATTTTGTTGTATGAACATGTATGTGATAAGTTATTGGACACGTTTTATTTTGTTGTATGAACATGTATGTGATAAGTTATTGGACACGTTTTATTTTGTTGTATGAACATGTATGTGATAAGTTATTGGATACGTTTTATTTTGTTGTATGAACATGTATGTGATAAGTTATTGGACATATTTTTTGTTGTTGTATGAACATGCATGTGATAAGTTATTGGACACGTTTTATTTTGTTGTATGAACATGTATGTGATAAGTTATTGGACATATTTTATTTTGTTGTATGAACATGTATGTGATAAGTTATTGGACACGTTTTATTTTGTTGTATGAACATGTATGTGATAAGTTACTGGACACGTTTTATTTTGTTGTATGAACATGTATGTGATAAGTTATTGGACACGTTTTATTTTGTTGTATGAACATGTATGTGATAAGTTATTGGACACGTTTTATTTTGTTGTATGAACATGTATGTGATAAGTTATTGGACACGTTTTATTTTGTTGTATGAACATGTATGTGATAAGTTATTGGACACGTTTTATTTTGTTGTATGAACATGTATGTGATAAGTTACTTGACACGTTTTATTTTGTTGTATGAACATGTATGTGATAAGTTATTGGACATATTTTTTGTTGTTGTATGAACATGTATGTGATAAGTTATTGGACACGTTTTATTTTGTTGTATGAACATGTATGTGATAAGTTATTGGACACGTTTTAATTTGTTGTATGAACATGTATGTGATAAGTTATTGGACACGTTTTATTTTGTTGTATGAACATGTATGTGATAAGTTACTGGACACGTTTTATTTTGTTGTATGAACATGTATGTGATAAGTTATTGGACACGTTTTATTTTGTTGTATGAACATGTATGTGATAAGTTATTGGACACGTTTTATTTTGTTGTATGAACATGTATGTGATAAGTTATTGGACACGTTTTATTTTGTTGTATGAACATGTATGTGATAAGTTATTGGACACGTTTTATTTTGTTGTATGAACATGTATGTGATAAGTTACTGGACACGTTTTATTTTGTTGTATGAACATGTATGTGATAAGTTATTGGACATATTTTTTGTTGTTGTATGAACATGTATGTGATAAGTTATTGGACACGTTTTATTTTGTTGTATGAACATGTATGTGATAAGTTATTGGACACGTTTTATTTTGTTGTATGAACATGTATGTGATAAGTTATTGGACACGTTTTATTTTGTTGTATGAACATGTATGTGATAAGTTATTGGACACGTTTTATTTTGGTGTATGAACATGTATGTGATAAGTTATTTGGACACGTTTTATTTTGTTGTATGAACATGTATGTGATAAGTTATTGGACACGTTTTATTTTGTTGTATGAACATGTATGTGATAAGTTATTGGACACGTTTTATTTTGTTGTATGAACATGTATGTGATAAGTTACTGGACACGTTTTATTTTGTTGTATGAACATGTATGTGATAAGTTATTGGACATATTTTTTGTTGTTGTATGAACATGTATGTGATAAGTTATTGGACACGTTTTATTTTGTTGTATGAACATGTATGTGATAAGTTATTGGACACGTTTTATTTTGTTGTATGAACATGTATGTGATAAGTTATTGGACACGTTTTATTTTGTTGTATGAACATGTATGTGATAAGTTATTGGATACGTTTTATTTTGTTGTATGAACATGTATGTGATAAGTTATTGGACATATTTTTTGTTGTTGTATGAACATGCATGTGATAAGTTATTGGACACGTTTTATTTTGTTGTATGAACATGTATGTGATAAGTTATTGGACATATTTTATTTTGTTGTATGAACATGTATGTGATAAGTTATTGGACACGTTTTATTTTGTTGTATGAACATGTATGTGATAAGTTACTGGACACGTTTTATTTTGTTGTATGAACATGTATGTGATAAGTTATTGGACACGTTTTATTTTGTTGTATGAACATGTATGTGATAAGTTATTGGACACGTTTTATTTTGTTGTATGAACATGTATGTGATAAGTTATTGGACACGTTTTATTTTGTTGTATGAACATGTATGTGATAAGTTATTGGACACGTTTTATTTTGTTGTATGAACATGTATGTGATAAGTTACTTGACACGTTTTATTTTGTTGTATGAACATGTATGTGATAAGTTATTGGACATATTTTTTGTTGTTGTATGAACATGTATGTGATAAGTTATTGGACACGTTTTATTTTGTTGTATGAACATGTATGTGATAAGTTATTGGACACGTTTTAATTTGTTGTATGAACATGTATGTGATAAGTTATTGGACACGTTTTATTTTGTTGTATGAACATGTATGTGATAAGTTACTGGACACGTTTTATTTTGTTGTATGAACATGTATGTGATAAGTTATTGGACACGTTTTATTTTGTTGTATGAACATGTATGTGATAAGTTATTGGACACGTTTTATTTTGTTGTATGAACATGTATGTGATAAGTTATTGGACACGTTTTATTTTGTTGTATGAACATGTATGTGATAAGTTATTGGACACGTTTTATTTTGTTGTATGAACATGTATGTGATAAGTTACTGGACACGTTTTATTTTGTTGTATGAACATGTATGTGATAAGTTATTGGACATATTTTTTGTTGTTGTATGAACATGTATGTGATAAGTTATTGGACACGTTTTATTTTGTTGTATGAACATGTATGTGATAAGTTATTGGACATATTTTGATTTTTTGGGCTCTTTGTTGGTTCATTTGACTTTGATTGTATGTATTAGAATCCAATACACGGGCATCACTAAAAGCTCAACAAATAAAGGTCTGCTCATGAAATATTTCTTTGAATTAGAATGTGTGGAAGAAACGACATAAATATATATGTAAAATAGGAAACATGAATTGGGTGTCATTAAGATATCATTACATAGAGTTGACATAATGTAAAAAAATATCGTAGTGACTTACAACGCGATATGCATGTGGCATCATAAAAACACAACAAAAGGTTGTCATGACACGTAATTTTTTTGACATCATGACAGTGTATTTCATAAACTGGACAAAGAGGGACACGTGATATAAAATGTAAATTTTTTCAGCTGCACAAGTTTAGTTATGATATTGTTTATAGAGTATTTACACATTATTGATACAAAAATATTTAATTTTCTTGGCTTTAGTAGACGGAATGCCATGAATAGCAACTAAGTATCTTTTGTACACATCAATTTCGATATTAACCTAGCTGAAAGTTTCTTCGGGTCTATAGGTCCCACTGTAATATATCTGAAGATTGAACTTATGTTCACTATTCCATTAGAAACAATAGGTGTACCACTTCCATAGCAATATACATTTATGTAACAAAGTAATTATTTCAGAAGTCATAATCCGGGGCCCAATTCTGTATTACTGAGATAAATGTATGGAACACCCTCTTTATTTCTATATTTTTTGGTGCCAACACCTTGTATATTTATGTATATGGTCATAATGAGTTTGTGGCCTTAAAAATGCCCATTGATTAATTTGTGAAGATTCAATAATGAAGCATTGTTAACGGAATGACTAATGAAAAAGTTGTACAACGCATTGTAATCAGCCGCCCAAAACTTAAATTTTTGCATGGTGTAGGTTTTGGATATTTTTAATTAATTTTTTTTTACAATGGCTTGAAAAATTTGAAGAAAAAGAAGTAATTTATATGATATTCTATATAAAAAAGACATTGTCTAAACGTTAATATGCGCATTGTACATTGTTGTGTGCCAGCTTCATAGATAATATGTTGGGTGAAACGTGCTGGAGGGCACTGATTGGTCCTTTTTTTCTACCAAGAAAACCTGAGTGAATCTCACTATTCAAATCAGAAGTCTTTTTCTATTATTTTATTTATAAAGGTGTATATTAGGCCTTATATTGGTGTACTTAAAGGACTCATATCGAGTGCCAGAGTGTAGGAGTGTGACCAAATTTTGTTTTAAATTAATGACAAAATTAGAAGCCAAAAACGGATGGCACACACAAACCAATGGTTACCGTATATATATATACTTAAGAGACCCTGACATCGCTATAAACTTGCTCTGGAAGAACGCTGGTTAACGCCGCATGCAGAAATAATAATTAAGCATTTCCAAATTCACAAATATAGTTTTTACATAATAATCTTAACAAACTTACGGTATTGTTCTTTCACTTGTTTAAACTAGTTCTAGTTTTTCAGGCATGGATGATTCTTTGTTTAGAGTATACCCATGTATTACAATAATTACATGCTTAAAATATTACATTCCTACATTGCTCACATCTCGTATATTAAAACTTTTGACAATATTTTTCTTTATCTTTTTAAAATTTACCTGCATATATCAGCTTAAAAATAGTTATCTCTGAAAAAAAAATCTAGTTATATTTTAAACTGAATGTAATTATTCATTTCACTACACATTCAGATTCGAGAATAAACACCACAAATAAAGTTTGAGAAGAAAGTACTAATTTTAGGATAGAACACAAACTTCTATTTATTTCTGTTTTTAGAACAGCCGACATCCAATTGTAAGTGAACTAATTCTTCTCTCTTAACCGAACTGAAACAATGCGGTGAGTTGGGAAGTGAACATGCCTTCGTACTTCGTTAGTGTTACACAAAAATATCATGCCACCAGTGAGTTAAGATTCTATGACTACTGACATTATTTGCCCAATGATTTAAGATTCTATGACTACAAAGATTATTTGCCCTATGAGTTAAGATTTATGACTACTGACATTATTTGCACAATGAGTTAAGATTCTGTGACGACTGACATTATTTGCCCATTGAGTTAAGATTCTATGACTACTGACATTATTTGTCCAATGAGTTAAGATTCTGTGACTACTGACATTATTTGCCCAATGAGTTAAGATTCTATGACTACTGCCATTATTTGCCCAATGAGTTACGATTCTGTGACGACTGACATTATTTGCCCAATGAGTTAAAATTCTATGACTACTGACATTATTTGCCCAATGAGTTAAGATTCTATGACTACTGACATTATTTGCCCATTGAGTTAAGATTCTATGACTACTGACATTATTTGCCCAATGAGTTAAGATTCTATGACTACTGACATTATTTGCCCAATGAGTTAAGATTCTAAGACTACTGCCATTATTTGCCCATTGAGTTAAGATTCTATGACTACTGACATTATTTGCCCAATGAGTTAAGATTCTATGACTACTGACATTATTTTCCCAATGAGTTAAGATTCTATGACTACTGACATTGTTTTCCCACTTATATACGTTGATGATTTTGCTGAGATCCCCCTTACCGACCTCGGCCAAACGCAAATTTTCCTATTCTGGTTACTCCCCTGTGTGTGCCCCCCCCCCACCCAAATACGAAGTATAGGGATGGCCCCTAAACCTTGGATAATAAACACCTTGATATTACAATGTTCCGTTAAAATAAACGGTAACTGGACTACTCTGCGCAGTGATCTTCGGTTGGTTTGACGAGCTCGCGCCTGACGTGCCCTGTGTTATAGGATGGGCAGAAGGACAAGGACGATGAGATGACGAAGCAGATCGATGTCACAACATTTTTGGGAGATCACACTGAAGTCACTCGAGGCACACTGGACAGTGACGAAATGACCCAATGCAAATTCACCCAACGGTTATGTAATCAGATAAAATATTTGTTACAAATAGATGTTACAGAAGACTTTATACTAACCAATTCAAATTGTGATAGTTTAAAAAAATGAATCGAAATTCATTAACAATAAGTCGATGACACTTATATACAACACATTTCCATTGGGCTGTTTCCATCACGTCAGACTGATACCGTGCCTAAGAATGTAGAATGTCACGGATACAAAATTTACGATGGAGATTTTAAATGTAGATCAATTTTCTAGCGTAGTGTTACACAGATTTTTAAAACTTTATATTCCACGAAAATTGTATCACTGGACATAATAAATATGTAAACGTCAAGTACAGGTAGTCTTAACCTGTGGTCCACATACCCTCATAAAAGGTGGTCAAGGGATCTGTGAGATGCTTTTTCTTGTAATTTTGTTCTCTTCTTCTCGTCTATATTTTGAGGGCCCACGATCATTGTATTGATCATTCTGGCTCCTCTTTCTAAAACTTTATTGCAAGAATGGGTCCTTCGCCTTCATCTGACTGGCAAAGAGTCCATGGAACAAAATAAGCTAAGAAACCGTGATCTAGTTTATGACAACTTTCCCGAATCGAGTTGTATTTTTTACAAATTCCACGCCAAGTTGCATGGTAAGGTGTCTAAAGTAGTATCTACAAGTGGAATAGTGTAGATGTAGCCCATCACTTCTCTTTTGATGACACACATCGAGTAACGTCTATGACATATTTAACTCTTCAATTTCATAACACAATCAGAAGTTTATCAAACATATAGTAACTTAATCATTACGCTCAAACCAACGTATCTCCATCAATGCTCATATGAAGGGTTTTAGAAATATATTTCAAAACAGGTGGTTTTGCCCTTGAAGCGTTGCCTACCGTTTCCGCCACCGTAGGATCTGATGCAGAGGTGGCCGTATCAGTCTTTGACGCCAGCCTCGGTGTTTCCCTATTCCCGATCCCTTTGAAATGGCCGCAGTGGTTCAGGGAGCCCTTTCCGTTATTGAGGTTGTTTCCAGGCATGCTGGAGTGATGATGGCTCTGACGAGAAGACGCAAAGTCCGAACTGTGGGTGGACGCCTGCAAGTCTGTAATGCTGATACGCGGCGCTGCTCGCGTGGGAATGCTGCCAGGTTCTGATTGTATTGAGTGAAAATGAGCGTGCATATGTGCAAGTCTCGCTTGCCTCATGCGATATGGGTGGCTCGGCTGGTTGCGTTTTTCTGTCAGAGACAGCGTTCGCCCACAACGGCCGAGGGGGATATTAGTTCGGGAAGGCTTTCCAATACCGTTGAGTATTTTGTTCCCGTTGCAGACCCTCTCAGCGAGACTTTGAGGTGATTGGTGATGGTTGTGCCTTGACGCAGACTTTGAGTCGGCGAGGCTGTCACCCTCGCTGTTCTGAGAGAAGACGTCGTCGTCCCTGTCATGGTCGTGACAGTGTGTTGTGGTGTCGCTCATCTCGTAACGGTCGTCTGGGAAGTGGGACGACATGGAGTCGTACTTGCTGGATTCGGCGGCCGCGGTGCGAGGTTGCCGGACGAGGTTTGGGCATCGGGATAACAGGACTATGAGAACGATGATGGAGAGGGCGAGAACTGCGCCAATACTCGATCCTATGGAGACCGGAATGTGCCAGCTCGTCGTAGCAGCCTCAATGCATTCCTCGAGAGGGATTTCTGTTTCGTTGTGGTACATCGTCACACAGACCTGTGCAAAAGAACGGATGTACTGAATGTAATTAGTTCAATGAATTGATCACAGTGGTGCAAACTAACAATTACAATCAGATAAAATAAGATGATAATATAAACGTATGGAAATTCTAAATTATCATTTCGATGTAGGCAAATTTAGCTCCTACATTTACATTATATGAATAATTGTACACATGAATTATAGTTATAGGATTAAAAAATGGTTATATTTTAAGAAATAAATTATTACATTTGTATAACATTATACCAATAATTCTTCTACCTTATTGTATAGTGTACTAAGACCACTTATAAATAATATTTATGCTCATACTTATCAATCTTGATGTATGTATAGCCTAAGCTTGATATCTAAGATATCACCTACCTTATAGTACGTGTCGGCCACAAGATTCCTTATGCCATAAGACTCTGTAGTTGGAGGCAACACACCACTGCTTTGGATGTAACTGCTCGCCACCCTGTTGTAATGTACGATAAAGTTTTTGGGATAGCCGGAACGAAAGCCTTCCCAAGCCCACCGGATGTAGATAGATGAGGCAGTTGACGATGTAACTTCCGGCCTAATAGTCAGGTGCTTTCCTTCCTCAGCGTTTTCTGTTGCCATGACGCCGGCAACTGTAGCTGCCGGCAGGTACATGTACCCGTATAAACCTTCCTTATCACTGACTCCTGCCTGTTTGGTAATTGTAGACGCCTTTGCCTTTTGACCATCTGCTGGGGATATGAGTCGTGGTTACTGATGAACTGCTACTTGATGTCCGCTGTGGGTTTTTAAGCTGGTTCCCCTCATACTGACGCAATGGCCTCCAAAACCTGTTTATCAAATAAATAAATATATGAAGATATTTCTTTAAATGAAAACACACCATCTGTCGGGATTATACATTTTAAAATGCGATTAAAAAATAAAAAGTTTTCTAGAAATGCATAGTAAAAAAAAAAAGTAAAAGTGATTTAACAAAAGAATTAATACAAATCATTAAAAATGTCTAAATAATGAAATTGAATTCTTTATTACCAAAGCTTCCACTTAAATGTGAATGACTTTAATTAGTCTTACCTTCTAGCAAAATTTAAAAAAGCGTATGTTTTATTCTGGATATTTTATAAAAATATGGTGCGGTTGATAATGTATTAAAAGAAAAGAAATTAACAAAAGTAGCGTTTGCTTTATTAACCATGAAATAACTTACTAATATTGTCACTAATTTCAACATTGTTGTTACATAGTTGTAGCTGGTATAACACCGTTGTTACATAGTTGTAGTTTGTATAATGGGGGCGTCCATTAATTATGTCAACAAAATAGGGGGGGGGGGGGTTGGAAATGCTTGACAGTTGTTGACAAAGGGGATGGGTGTTTAGATTAGTTGACGTCAACAATCATGTTTTCTCTTAAAATTTTAATCTAAAATATTGACTAGTAATTGCTTTATTTTAAAAAATGTATCCCGGAAAGTGTAAATGAGTGTAAATATTCATATAATTTGTTAAGCTTTTAACAATGTACGATTTATTTAATGATTGTCTGTCTGTGCAATTCTATTTATCGCAAAAGACTAGGGCGGTATGTTTGCGATAATGTAGCAGGTATGGAATAAGGATAAGGTTCAAGTGTCATTCATGTGCAGTCAAGATAAATGATATTGATAGAGTAGGAATACGATATTTTGAAAATTAGGCGAAGGTAAATTGAGTAACAATTATAACATCGCTGCTTAAATGGATTTGCAAAATCTGTAGCATCTATTTTGCATCACAAGTCATGCTGAAAAAGTATGTTCTACACCACCAACAATGCCCCCTTGAGCATAAGAAATTAGCACCTGCTCCTCAACAAAAAAGAATTCGAACAATGCTTATGGCAATGTTTGCTCGCATCGACAATGTTTCTATTTTAAGAGCTGAATGGTTAGATGATGATGACATTAACTTTTCTGTTATATCAGTTCCACTAGATGAAAATGATAAATCAGCTACTATAGACTATGCCCATCAGGGGCGTCATTTCAGGTTTTTTTTCAGGAGGGAGGGGGCAAAACCAAAACTTGGTCGGCATCTTAAGTTGTTTATTACTGGAGGCGCCACAGTACATAGCAATTGAAATAAAACTGCAAATTCAGAGGGGGGGGGGAGCAAATGCCCCCCTTTCCTTCACAAATGATGTACTTGATGCTCACTGTTACCAAAGAGCAACATCTGGCTACTCCACGGGAAGATGATAGCAGCTAGAAACTATACTATTTTTTTACTCACAATATGACAATAATCATATTTATACTTCCACAAACAATGATATTTAGTTTTCAACAACCTTTTAATTGACTCTGCATTGTAAAATTTAATTGTAACAACTTTTCATCTTGTTGATTAACAAGCTAAAGATGTAATAAAATGTTTTTCCAACAATTTTATGTCATAAAAATAGATCAGCACAAAGTAAAATGTATTTATACATTTATTTATATTATAATTCATTTAATTGGGGGGGGGGGTGTAGAAAATGTTGACATAATAATTGGGGGGGGGGTGTCATTGAAAGTTTGACAGTTGTTGACAAGGGGGGGGGGGTAAAAAATTGCGTAAACATTGTTGACGTAATTAATGGACGACCCCAATACCTTTGTTACATAGCCGTAGTTTGTATAACACCGTTGTTACGATGTCGTAGTTTGTATAACACCTTTTTATATACTCTATTACTCTAGTCGATTATCTTCGAGTATTTCTGGCAACATTTGTCGATGGTACTCTTCAACACTGTCTATCAACGAATACCCAAGCACATTGAACACCAACACTTTATGAATGACTAGGGTTCTTCTTAATTCCGTGTACCTGTCACACATATTTACCAGGTTAAAGTGTCTCCTTGTCTATCAAAAACACAGGAACTATCATTCACGAACGTTTCATGGCTGTGTCCTTAATCAACTCTCTCTCCATCACTCTCCCTATCTCACGCCTTATAGCGACACACTTGTTTATTATTCTATTCCTGTCATCCAGTGATCATGAAGACACAACAATAACACTCATGACACAACTCACGGACCCAAACAGCGTTCATACTAACAACAGTGATTCTCATATCCTTGACAGTGATTATCATACCCTTGTTACATCACGAATCATAGTCTAATCAAAATGCAATACCGGTATTTTTTTTAAATGTGTGTGTTCTTGTAAAAATAAATGATGAAATGTGACAGTAGCACAGAGTGTAAGGAGAACTCTAGGTACATTTAAAATGGCGCAGAAAAAAAAAACAATCACTTTATTAATACTCATGATAAAGCCTTATTCTCTTTCATTAACACCTGATACTTTTATACAAGAGCAGAATATATTGACAAATACCTCAAAAATACTTTAATACTCTAGTCATTGTTTTATGTAGTAGACCTGGAATTTAGCCATCCTTCAATGTAGCAGACCTATAATATAGCCATCCTTCAATGTAGCAGACCTATAATATAGCCATCCTTCAATGTAGCAGACCTATAATATAGCCATCCTTCAATGTAGCAGACCTATAATATAGCCATCCTTCAATGTAGCAGACCTATAATATAGCCATCCTTCAATGTAGCAGACCTATAATATAGCCATCCTTCAATGTAGCAGACCTATAATATAGCCATCCTTCAATGTAGCAGACCTATAATATAGCCATCATCCAATGTAGCAAACCTACAATCTAGCCATCCTTCAGTGTAACGGAACTACAATCTTGAAATCTACAGTGGAGCAGAACTACAATCAGTCTTTTTTTCATTTAGCAGAATCTAACCATTCATTAGTGTAGCAGACCAATGTAGCAGACCTAGAATTAACCGTGACACTAGTGACAGCAAAACCTTGTGGTAGTACTCGCCTACAGGTGGCAATGCAACATTTGAAGGTCATCGGCAGCAGATCAAGTCAAATGTCAATCTGCCTGTCGTCACGATCAATCTGGGACCCGTGTTTGTGCACTACTATCATGTTTGCGAGCAGGGATTCTCAATTGATGTACTCGGGTTGAATTCATAAAAAAGTCACATTTAGATGTATAGAAATGTCAAATCATAAGGTCCTTGTATGCAATGATTGATATCATTCCACACGGCAGTTATCTCATTTTGTACAAGTGCGTTATTGTTAGACTAGTGAAGTGAGACATTGTTGTATACAATAGAATAATATACTTAATGGACATTTACTAGTTTTCAAGTATTTTACTTTCATTTACATAATATTTAGTTTTAAAATTCACGCTTAAAAATAAAATATCTTTAAGCAATTAAAAAATCAAAATGAATCGATTATTGTTTAACCCCCGATACAGGTATCGGAAATCAAGTTTGGTTTAGTATCCTTACTTTTCATAATAATCTCAGCTCATTCTAATCCTGTGCTGTAGAAGCATAGTGCGTGTTGATTCGGTCGTAAATACGTCTTATAAAACTAAGACGCGGAATTCTTATTAAACTAGTTCCCGTGAAATAGAAGACAGGAATTATATTTGAGAGTCCCTGGCTTATTTCCTCCGGAAAATCCGATAATTGCAGCTTTTGTGATTGCGTGACGCGCGGTTGAAATATTGTTACGTTCGTGTTTACTTTACAGTTTTCTGCCTCCCCCCCCCCTTTTTTTCCCCCCACTTTTTGTCTAATGGCAGGACTGAATCATGGCACGTCCTTTAGACAGACCGGCAAATTCTGGACACATTTGGACACATTAGTTGTTGAAATAGAAGGCACATGGGTGGGGGTAAATGAAACATGGCATATGATGTATTTAGTGGAACATTAGGTCGGGAGGGGGGTAGCCCTCATCCTTTCTTATAGAAACTATATTCAGTATTAAGGCTTTGAGGTGTCACTAGGGTTTGTGCACCTGGTGTGGTAAACTTATGGTGTCACCCCCCCCCCCCCACTTCTTTTTTCAGGCCTTCACCCCTGCACAGAGTAATTCTTGACTAGATCATACAGAATCAGATTGTAGAATTGTTTGTAAATTATGTCCGTAAGCAACACAAGAAATAAGAAGGAAATACAGAGGTTACATTGTGTAACTACTTTTTATTGTAAAAACGTTACTTTCCCGGTCTTCATGGATAAAAATCATTAACCGCTTTATTAAAATGAACACTCTTCACCTTAAGGCCTTCAATGAACAAGACCAAAGAGCCTGTGCTCTGCCAAAATCAATCGCAGATAGTTTAAAAAAAAAAATCTGTTTTGAAAATCTCTTATATAGGCTAGAGAGGATTTTGCAAAAATCTAGGACGTAACATTCAAATACGAATTTCAAATCTTTAAATATTGACCAATGTTTGGCCTTGTCGAGATAAGAATCTGCTGCTTTGAGGTGCCTTCACAGCCTTGGTATTTCAATTACAAGTTAATAACGTTCAGAGATAACTCATCAGAGAAAGTGATCAGTTTAGGCAATGACACCAGCAAAAACTTGTTCACTCGCTAATAGTAAACTCTTACCCTCAAACATATCCTATACCGTAGATCCTCTATGGTTCGTCATCTGACCTGGAGTTAAGAATGATAACGATCAATACAGTCAAGCATCGCCCTAATGTTTACTTCTAGCATTGTGAGATCGGCGTCTCTTGATTGCTCGCTCCCCTGCCATTTTCTTCGTGCACCTTATTCTTCTCTCTACTGAAATTCCAAATTAGTCTGATTCTTAAATTTAAATTGCACACTGCACTATTAGAATTTTCTTCATATGCAGAAAAAAGTCTTAGCGCTTCTACCTTGGAAGCGAATTTCGGCTTCGGCCTAGTTTCGGCTTCGGCCGAAATCAGAAAATCACTTTCGGTCGGTCTCTAATCTCCAGATATCATTAGCGCTTCTACCTTGGTCACCACTTTGGCAAAGGTAAGCCTTTAATCCCAATTATCACTGTGCACAAACGGACATGTTGATTTTTCAGAAGTGAATGCCGCTAAATCATGACCCATTTCTGGCTTCACACATTGCTCTTAGCCACTGATCTTATGGACTAAGGTCACTGAACGCTCTGGTGACATCCTGTTCTTGTGGTACTTTGTTCTTGTGGCAGTCGGTTCTGGTGGCACACTGCCTGGTGGCACTCTGTCTGGTGTCACATGTCTGATGGCACTCTGTCTGGTGTCACACTGTCTGATGACACTCTGTCTGGTGGCACTGTCTGGTGGCACTCTGTCTGGTGGCACAAATTGTCTGCATGAATCACTGATTGAACCATCAAAGTCAATTAACATAATGTAGGTAAAGTTTTTTTTTATCCCTCACTCGTAAACACTAGCGACTATTTTTAATTGAGATTCTTTGAAATTGTGTCAGATCGCCACGATTTACACAATTATGGTTGTGCATTACCCACTAATGGCCTTTTAAAACTTTTTTCAAAACCGCACTTTGGCCATGTTTGTCTCATAAAATGCTATAAAATAACTTTAAGTCCGATTTTAAAACGGTTTTTGCCATTATAATCAACGTCCAAATCTACACAAACATAATACAAACCAGAATTAGACTAGACGATGAGATTCCACGAAAACGGTCGCGTAAGGTCACATTATAGATATGAGAATGGGGGAAAGGCGCGAGCAGCATTAACACTAAAATTTGCTGTCAGGTATCTGGCCTCAAATATCGTATTTCGGGCCGCGAGTTTGAGACCCCTGTTCTAGTGCTATCCCTTTTAGATGCTTCTTCTAGTGCTTACCAGTTTAGATGCTTCTTCTAGTGCTTTCCAGTTTAGATACTTCTTCTAGTACTGTTCCTATTAGATGCTTCTTCTAGTACTGTTCCTATTAGATGCTTCTTCTAGTACTGTTCCTATTAGATGCTTCTTCTAGTGCTTGCCAATTTAGATGCTTCTTCTATTTCTTTCCCAGTTAGATGCTTCGTCTAGAGCTGTCAGGATAGATCTTCAATTGCTTTCCCTTTTAGATGCTTCTTCTAGTGCTATCCATGTTAGATGATTCTTCTAGTGCTGTCCCTTTTAGGTGCTTCTTCTAGAGCTATCAGGGTAGATGCTTTCTCTAATCCTGTCACATTAGAAGAGGCTCCTTCTATTGCTGCTCCGTTCAGACGTACTGACTTGTTACATGAATTATCAAAACATTCTCACCTCATCTTCTCAGATGAGATTTCTCGTCAAGCAAAAATATTTTCAGAGCACGCGTGATAAAAAATTTTTTTTAACCACAACCCCAGAGCATCCTTGGATATCGCAGAGAGAAAAAAAAGGAGAAATACATAGAAATGTTTCAAAATTGAGAAGACAACCAAAAAGAAACAAAAAAAAAAAACATATTTCTTTTTCTATCATGGTAAGTTTTTAAAGAAAAATAATCGATAACCTCTTTAAAAATAGGTCATAATGAGAGGAATAGATAGGGCCGGGCTGGATGAAAGCTTCGTCGGATTTCTTGATTGTGGTGTGTTTATATCATAGCGCGTACAGCGTATGAGAGACCAGTCGGACTCATCCTATGGAAATCTGCGCCCGTATTGTGCCTCGGTACTAATTCTTACTCTTTTTGTGGTCAGATCAATAAAGGAGTAATAGGAAATGGTAAATCGAGCCAGTGAAAGAGGGTCGTTGGAGGACTCCGCGTGGCCGTTGGCTAATAATGAGGGCTCCATCGCCTAATTGGATTTTGATTTGGTGATGTCAGGCTCGTGGGTGGGTTGTATTTTGATATGGAGGCGGTGTAAGAGTCTTGACGCGTGGTGGATACGAGTTAGATCACCAGGCTTGTGCACCTAAATGGGAAATGAAATGGAGCTTTATGGTTGAACATAAAATAGTGAATGATGAAAGAAGTGAAGTAACATTATTTGAATATAAAAAAAACTAGTAAACCCTGGATAATTGTAATTAAAATAAAAAAAATACAAAGAAACAAACCCATATTGATCTTATTTATAGTATAGATTTAAATTAACTTTTAAAAGTTGTGAGTCGGTTGAGCGTCCGAGTGAGTCTCCGTTTAATAAGACCCCTCAATTCAGTGGTTCTCAACCTGTGGGTCGTGACCTCTATGGGGTCGAACGAACCTTTCACAAGGGTCGACTAAGACCATCGGACAACACATATACTCTATAGTTATGAAGTAGCAACGAACATAATTTTGTGGTCGGGGTCGCCACAACATGAAGAACTGTATTTAAGGGTCGCGGCATTAGGAAGGTTGAGCACCACTGTCTTAATTGATCACTTCAAATGTGCCTTATTAAAATACTTTAGATTAATATCCCTAACCCTAGCGTTTTAAACATTTCTTAGAAGCCTACACTGAAGCCGACGCTTATTAGCATACATATATATACTAGAAGATGTGACCCGATGTTACCGGGATAATAATGGAAGGCATTTGACTGTATAATCTACCTGCTATTGCGAAGTATCAACATGTAACAATAAAATGTGTACGTATATAACTGAAAAAGTTACGACAATATTCCATGCCCTTGAAATACATATTTAAAATCTTTTACAATAGCATAATTTGATATATTGGTAACTTTATTAAAAAATTGAAGCAAAAGTTGGCCTCGCTTCTCTACCGTAATATCGGAAAATCAAAAAGCACACAATTCTCAAATTTAAGGGAGAATCGCTTAACTAATTTTTATGTCTGTAATAGCCTTAAATTATTTTTTAAAGAAATATTATTAATCTCTTAAAAATTGACACCCACATTTCAATTAACTTTATTTTTCGAAATTAGAGTTGAGAATTTATCAATTAAATAAAAACATTCAGAACAAATATCACATTTTGATTTAACAATAACACAAATGTTTATCTTCAGACTTTAATCAAATGAAAAACAAATATTCTTAACTTTTTAATTTAAATAGTTTTATTAATCAAATATTAAAATAATTGGTGTTGTTTTAATCTTTTGTCAAATTTAAATAATAAGATCGTAAAATGACAACGTGTCTAATGTTTGGTCACTTGACTTTGACAGCAAATGGTTACAAAAGTAACCTGATGACGAGAACACCCGCTCAGGCTCCACACTGGTCGGAGGAATAGACCTTAGGCTACCATACGCAATTTCTAGATATTTTCCCCTTGAACAGCCTTTCTCAAATAAAGCCATTTCTATTTTTACAAATGTATAAATGTCTCCATCCGTTGGTCTGAAAGTATTATCCTAAGCCTGTAGTTTCTTTTGTATTTCAATTTCTAATTTTCTCTTAAGCGGCAGTGTATCATCAAGTTCATCATGCTCAGATCCAAGAAGTTCAATTTCATTGTTCAAAGATATTTCCAACGAGGAATCCGCTGTCTGGTCAAGCTTTTGAATATTCACGATATGTTTTCACATCTGGTCGCAATCTGGCCTTAGAAATACGTACAAGTAATCACTGGAATGTGCAGACTTTAAATGAGAGTGAAGGCCTGAAGTTGTTCCTCCCAATGTTTTAGGTATCTTGTTACATCTAATACATTTAGCTGAGAGATTGACTGTAGCTTTCAAGAAATTAGTCAAAATTGATGTCTTTGTTTCCATTAGTTTCATATGCTTTTTAAATTAGGTTTATTATTTTCAGGGTCCCCATTTCTTTCTATGAACATTGCAAAATAAATTATTAAAAAACCAATCGAATTGGTTTGACCTATAAAACATTTTTTTTCCTTAATGTTAAAATTGTCATGTAAATATTTGGCTAAGTGCGGTACAGACAAATTGGGACATTCAGTCATGTAAATTTTGGCTAGATACGGTACAGACAAACTGGGAAATTCAGCCTGAGACAAAATAGCTCGAAAATCAATTATGAGTTGAATGTAAATTATTAATATTTGTTATCACAAAATAGAAGTAACATTATTTTCTGGGTCTTAAACTTAAGGTATTGAGTTATCAAAATACGGATTTACTCATATTTTTAATGTGTAGGTTTTTTGACATACTTAAAAGAAATCAAGCAATCAAAAATAATTTTTAAATTAAAGTTGACCCCGTGATTTAAGTGCAACGTGTTATTATTTCCATACAAACTCTTAATGTAAGTCAACATTCGACCTTCATTGACAATACCAATTACTTATTTGGCAATAATATGAAGACATTTACTTACCGATCCTGTACCTTCAGGTCGCGACTCGTCTGCACTTAAACACTACACACGCACGATGAAAAAACAAAACTAATCACAACGTCATGATTCTCTGAAAAATAAGAGTACACAGATCTAGCCCGTCGGTTGGCTCTCTTTGAATTTGAGACACGTATTGTAACGGATTTGCACATCTCATAAATTATTGATATGTCTTGCTTTAACTACGACGTGGAAACTAAGAAAAACTATTTAAAAAAAATTGAAAATGAAATCCCGGGATTATCGAAAATCCCGGTTTTCATAAATCCAATCCCGGTATTTTCGAGCATCAATTATGGTCCGGTATTCCGGTATTTTCGAAATTCGGGATCCCGGTTTGCGACCTCTAGTGCTTACGTGATCAAGCGCACGATGGGGAAGCAGTGAATGCGTGCGCAGCTCGATGCTCAATCGGAACGGGGCCGACAAGACAGATTCACTCAGGAATTTGTATTATTAATAAATATATTCAAATTTAAAAATTGGAAATGACCTATCCTTTGAACTATTGGACGTGGACCAAGATAGCTGAATATTTCCACAGTTGTTCTATATTATGCTACACATGTCAATTTTATTTTCGAATTAATAATAGAGGTCCTTTTGGAGTTAAAACTTTGGCACCTTATTTAACGATTTGAAGCTTTTAAGTACGGTATAACCTTCTATATTGATATGAATAAACTGAAAAGTGCCAACCTTTATGTGATTAATTAAACGGAATCTTTTGAACTTGGCCCAAACCGGGACCTCTTAACTGATTTACAAACTTTAATCCGGGACCTCTTAACTGATTTACCTACTTTAAACCAGGACCTCTTAAATGATTTACAATCATTAAACGGGAACCTCTTAACTGATTTACAATCATTAAACCGGGGCCTCTTAACTGATTTACAAACCTTAACGTTTATGTTGAATATATGATTTTGATCATGAAAAATTAAATAGCAACATGATAGAACCACCAGACAATGCCTAACATGGAATCCACAGGGAAAAAGAAAGAGAGGAAGACCTAAGAATACATGGAGACGCGAGCTAGAGGCAGACACACAAAATATGGGATACACCTGGAATCAATTGGAAAGGAAAGCACAGGACCGTGATGAGTGGAAAATTCTTGTGGACGGCATATGCCCCAGACGGGATAAAAAGGCATAAGAAGAAGAAGAACACGTGGAACCTAGGCAACTGAATTCTTTTTTTATCTTTAAAAGCTTAACTTTTATATTTGGGATTTTGATATGTCACATAGTAAGTGATAAATTACATGCTATGTTATGGCTCAGGGCCTTGAAAGGGTCTCTCCATTGAATTTAAACGTTTAAAAATGGGGTCTCTCAATCGTTGTAACTTTTTAAATTTTACTTCAAATATTTATCTACAGCACTTAACTATGACTTTTCTTTAAAAAACAATGGATAATATTATATAACGGACTACGATCAATGCGCGTGCAAGAAATAGTTTTAACAAGATAACTTGGAATAGGCTATGTCACTTTCTTATGAAGCTTGGACACCAATATAATAATAGAAAGGCTCTACCTACCTATAAACGAATTAAATGATACAACTTGTAAGGTTTACTGCCCCTTTGAAGTGATGACTCATGCACTTTAGGGACCAGTATCACCAACCTATTTACAGTTGTTAAGGATATTTATAGGGCCCACATCCAGTGTAAAGAGCTGTTATGTTAGTCCTGTGTCAATTTATTCCTGGGTAAAGACGGTTATACCAGCTACTATATATATATATATAATTATATACTTGTATACTGAAAAATGTATTGCCGATGTGTTGCCATATACCCTATTAAAAATGCTTGTTTTTAGTACATCGTGGTCATTGGGCACTTTGCTCATTAAAATGGGGTCGCATTTGGAAAAGTTGTGAATACCTGAGAAATAGAGCTATAAAGTTTTATAATTCATTGAAATAACAACGCTTTACAAACCTAATATGTAGCAACAATGTGTAACATTATGAAATTGTAAAAAAATATTTAAAAAACGTTCTGTATTCTAAAAGTTATAACCGGAAATTCTCATACATGTTTTATATACTAAAAATGTAGCAGGGATCCCTGGACACTTTCATGTATATCTTTGATAGGGACATTGTACATCTTTGATAGGGGCATTGTACATCTTTGATAGGGACATGGTACATCTTTGATAGGGGCATTGTACATCTTTGATAAGGGACATGGTACATCTTTGATAGGGGCATTGTACATATTTGATAGGGACATGGTACATCTTTGATAGGGACATTGTACATCTTTGATAGGGACATTGTACATCTTGATAGGCACATGGTACATCTTTGATATGGACGTTGTACATCTTTGATAGGGACATTGTACATCTTGATATGGACATTGTACATCTTTGATAGGGACATTGTACATCTTTGATAGGGACATTGTACATCTTTGATAGGGGCATTGTACATCTTTGATAAGGACATTGCACATCTTTGATAGTATATCTTTGATTATGCCTCGGTGCACCTTTGATTGTGGAACCAGAAACTGTTAAACGGAAGACCAACCGTGCCGCCATGGGTCCTTGTCTTTTTTGTGGATTCTATAAACACCGGCACACACACACGCACACACACACAAACGAATGGACAAGTCCTAACAATTAAGGCTGAAATTCTTTCTCATTTCAAAACTGCCGACGGTTGTTTCCAAATATAGCTGCACATCTCTTTTGACACATTCCTTGCGCGAAGCGAGCTTTCTACCACCCAGCCGTCTCCTAAGCTCATTCGTTTTCATGTTTCTTTACAACTCCTTATTTTAAAATCGATCCTCTTGTCATTATTTAAAAAAAAACAACAACATATTTTTATTTTATTTTTCGTTTCTATGCTCACAAAATCAGTTTGATTATTAACTATAGTTTTTTTTTCTCAGTCATATTCAATGGGCTACCATTTCACTCAAAATATACACATGTAAAGATAACAGAAATGTCATGTTTTATAAGGCATTTCACGTTTTTTTTCATAATATCAAAGCTGACGATGTCAATAGTTTTGTTTTTCCCTTTTCGCCTCAGCAAGTCTTTTTCACTCAATGCTATATTTGTCAACAAATGCGTACTTATCAGTCAATGCTATATTTGTCAACAAATGCGTACTTATAAGTCAATGCTATATTTGTCAACAGATGCGTACTAATAAGTCAATGCTATATTTGTCAACAAATGCGTACTTATCACTCAAGTTTGTATGTTAAAAAAGGGCAAACGTTATTCATATGTATGTATCATTATTCTAGCTGGTAGGAATCTTGAAAATTGTAAACTGTGCTTCCAATAAGTCAGATTCAAAACAAAAATGGTAAGGGTCCCACAAACAGGGTCAGGGTCACAAGCTGAATGGGCCAGGCTGGTTCAGAAATGATGTGTTCTAAGAAAAATTCACTTTGGAGGACACATTTATTGTTATAATTGTTCTAAGTTACACGTCTTAATTGTTTTTGTTTAGTTAATTATGTACATAATTATAGACGTTGATTGTATTAATTAATGATTTTTTTTCCAACTAGAACTTCGAGATCACGTCTCCGAATAGAGACCACGACTGGATATACAGTTACACCGTCAAATTAAATTGAACACTTAATGATCTACCAGCGAATCGGTAATGGATCCCTTGCTAATTGTATGCCAAATAATGACATAAAACAATTGTATTCCACTTAACTTTGTTGGCAACTTTCATTCATAATGGCTAGGAGCTTTGCTGTACATATTTTCTGCATACAGTAATATATAGAGAGCTGAAACCTGTGAGGGACGATACAATTTAATTATTTACTGCTTAGTGTAAGCATGTGTAAGAGGTGGCGATCTTTTTGTTGTCAATCCATAGAGCAGTTTGATATATACACTGATAAGAACTCTCCCTGATCTAAAGCAAATGCTGTACAATTCAGAATAATTTTTTGTAAATAGTTTGTTTATGAAATATGTGTTTGAAAGAATACTCTTTTTATCATTTCAGCTGCCCACTGCCAAAACAAACCAATCGAAAGATTTATTTTTACACGCATACACATATACTGTTTTTCCTCGGAATTCATTTAATCGGTCTGTTTTGTTTTCCCTCGGTTTTAATTAGCGCCCGATGACTTTAGAATTGAAACACATCTCAGGCCTTGGAGCGGGAACTTGTTAAGTAAAAATCTCTACATAAACATATATAAATATATATAAGAATGAGCTATGCTGATCGTGACTCCAAAGAACCGAAAAGATTTAAATACGTTCGGATTCTTAGAAACGATCATAGTTATTTTCTATTATTTTACGGAAATCGAATAAATTTAAATGCTCACAAAATATTATATATCCGGTTTTTTTTTAGTAAAACTTTAATTATTATTATTATAAATTACATTTACAATTAAAGTATCAACTAAGGAACTATCTTAAGCATTTTATTTGCGTTTGAAAGTTATGAAAAAGAAATTAATACAAAAATTATGATCAAAGAATTACAACGTAATCACATTTATCGGGAAAACCCAAACATCATTTGTTAGTGCGTTTTTTAGTGCGTTGTTAATATTTCGAAATAAAATTAAAATTAATTTGTTCTAGATAAACACACAAATGACGTCAAAGCGCAAATCGTTTATTTTGGCCAAAACTCTTAAGTTTCTTTGATTTAATAACCGTACTTTACAAAACTGATAATGTATTTTCCCCTTCTTAAAAGTAAAATTAATAAATTAATTGATTGCCTTTTAAATTGTTAATAAAACACTCAACAATATTAGCTATGTATTTTTGACATTTAATAAGGTTTTAATTTTTAAATTCCAAAAATATACTTTTATTATTTTTAAAACGTAATAAAAACTTAACCTTTAAATATACTTCTAATAAGAAAATGCTGTTTACCTCATCAGAGCAGGGAAACTCCATAGCCAAATAGCATTCACTAATCCACTTATAACTCATCCAAATATGAACAAACCATATTAAATTGCAAAATATGTTAGTTTGGGTATAGAAGGAACTACAATCTGGTGGAAGATTTATTAATTTTATTTAAATCTGTGGTGGGGGGGGGGGGGAGGTTCGGACATTTTGCCCCAGGCAGCACAAGATATGTCTCAAAATAAAGTAATGAATTTGATAAATAATTAACCTTCTTGGGTACATACATTTCGGAGGAAGAAAATAGGATGTATACGTTTATACGTGGATGACAATATATTTAAATCCTATCGTATTACATTTGTGAAAAAAGAGATGTTACATTCTTTTTTACAAATAAACCTGTTTACCCAAAATGTGGGTACATTTATATAAGTAAACCCATGAATATCAAAACTCAACTATTTTGCACACTTGAAAATTTAATTTTGAAAAATGGAGATGGGATTAATATTTTCATTTTAAACAAATTAAAATATATTTTTGTTTTTACTTTGCGACAAGTAAACTTGGTGTGTATTTTTATGAGATTAATATTTTTTAAAAAAAAGACACTCAATTCTGTTATAGACGTGAAAAACTGTTGTGCGAGTTCTTTGTTTTACGATTTTCTGATAATGTATTCTAAAAAAAACAAGGTTAAAGCTTGTTTAAAATTTTGATGGAGATAAAAATATATCAAATTCCTTTAATGTAAAATATAGTTATATCACATATAGAGTTTTGTTGTAAATTTAAGATTATATTTTCACAATTTTAGAGAAAAAAGATGTAGTTCAAGGGCACGAAAATGGGTAAATCTTAAGTATTTATCTAGCCTAGAAATCGTCCCTCAATTAACTTCTTTACTGACAATAATAATATAATTAACGATAATTTAGATTGGGTAATTTAAGGTCATGTTTATAGGGAAAAAAGTAGGTTAGGGACGTGAAAGGGAGTAGGGTAGGCGTATAATATATATATAGCAGATAAATACTTCTCAAAACTTAAAGATGTTAGAAAAGTAAATATCACTACATATATTCTTCTTTTTAAAGTAAGGTATTGAGGTGAGGTTTTGCAATAGCAGGTAGAAATTATAGCCAAGGACCTACCATTATTATCGGGTCAAACTTGGATATGTTGTTTCAGTCCGGTAATACTGCTTAGGATATTGCAAGTCTCAAATTCGGTAGGTACTTAATTTCTATCTTTAGGACCTTTTGACAACGAAGAAGATAGAAATGACCTTTCTTTGGCGCACTGGGATTAAATCAAATATTTTTATTTATATCTGGCCATATTAAATCCGTGACTAGCACAGAAAAATAGCTACTATACTATAAGTCAGTGATCAAATGAAAGGGACTTAACGTGGTGTGCAAGGGATAAGTACTCAAGTTGATATTTATCAAGTCTTTTTTTCAAATACTTAGAGGTCGTGAATATTTTCATTTACATATTAAAAAATTCTTAGAGATCGTCAATATTTTCAAAATGACACCTTACTTGTATTACTATATTACACCATTGTGTATACTTTCTGTCATGACACCAATAGTTACACTACATTGATTATCTTCCATTTCTATATCTGCACATGTTCTCCAATGAATGTAACCAGGGGTCCCGCGCCTTGGGATCAATTTAAATATTTGAAAAAATAATTTATTATATTTTTGTATTAGCTCATAATGATAATTATTACTAGATATAGCCGGCCAAACAATGACAGCCGCAATGCGTGGACTTCCCATGTACTAAAGTTACTTTACAAAAGATGCATTCAACTAACGCACAATATAAGATGCCCAGTTACTATTACCTTACACACCTTACGGTACGCCAACTATATTAATATTCTAAAATGTCCCAACCGCTTTTACACCGCAGATTACAACATTTATGTAAAACAAAAGAAAATATTAAGCACTAAACGCACTAGCGGTATTTTTAAGAATCTCCTCTAGCGCATTTATCGGGTATTTTATTTAGTGAAAGCGTTAGTGATTTAGTTGATTGTTTATTCGTTACATAGAAAATTATGTATGTTGATTTTGTGTTTGTTTGTTTTGTTTGTTTTTGTAGTTTTTAATTGTTGTTTTTGGGGGAAAGAGGCTTACATTTATCTTGAAAGTAATTTTAATGACATATTGGATAGTACTAATGGGCATTTCGGACATCTCCATTCATAGCAAGTTATAGAATTAAGGGGAGTACAGAAAAAGTCAGGGAAACCACACAAGCCGTTACAGTAGATCTTGTGGAGCACACCTTCATTGCTGTTTAAAATATATATTTAACTCAAACGTCTGATAGCAACACAATGAGCACATTACTATAATTGTGCAATGCTTTGATTTGTACCCAACTACAGGTACCACCGCTGTGTCACGTGTACAATTGTTTCTGTCAACGTCGTCAGTTGGTTGATGAACAGTGGAAAGGTTTAAACATTCTTAAATTTGCTGAATGTCTTCGGTAGCAGATACGGATGGATACTGTTATAAAATAGCCTATGCATTTGCCTATTTTTCACTTAAAGGTGGAGCTATTGTTAGCCACCCCACATTCTGTCCCATTAATATGGCCTTGATATTGACGTATGTGTGTAAATGTGCTGTGTCACTCCTTCCTTTCATCCCCTTGCTTGGCTGGTAAAAGGTTGTTTATATTCGAATGCGTTCTTTTTATTCTAAAGAATTCCATTACTGACGCAATTTCTAGAATTGCTGTACTAGAACGTTCTGATGTGGTTCGTAAAAAAGGCTGCCTGCTTTTTTAGCAGATAGACAGAGCGAGTCAGAATTTCGCTATACAAGACGTTATATAATTGTATGTACAATTTGATCATTGTATTTTGAAGAATATACCATTTTCATTTGATATAATGTGATACGATTTTTTTTCCGTCAGTATTTGCATTTGTATTTGTATAGAAATGTATTTGTATAATTAAATTTACTATTGTTAGTATCACTAGCTTTGGTATCGTTTTCTTTGCATACCATTTTTCTCATTCCTTTAATAAATACAATTTCAAAACCATAACGGTACGTAACAATACCATCTTTGGTTGACTCCTAACCGGTGGGACTTCTTCTGGGACCGACGACCCCTTTTAGTCCCCAGGCAGTGGCGAATCTAGGGCTAATGCCGCCCGGGGAGGGTCAACATTATTGCCACCAACCTCCATTTGCAGTTGATCGAAAACGTCACTCCTAAATATATGGAAACAAGTGCAGGCCGGGGGCGGACCTCCCCCGCACCCCCGACTTCCTACGTATGTGTCCACACGGGTATAATTAATGGGTAAAATTACTATTTTCAGTTTCCATTACACAAACTTGAGTACATATTTCTACGCTATGCCATGGGACTACCTTAACGCGACCAGTTTTCTATATCTCAAGCATCAAATCGTCTGTTGTTATTAGAATCTATACTAAGTTTCATTTTTCTCATCGCTCTAATTTTGTTTATTGGCTATAATTCTTCAACTGAATATCCAGCTGCTTATAACGTATGCATTATTATAAACCTTCTCCCCTTTCCATTAATTGTATCGAATTAAGTTTCCACTTATGCATGTTACCTTGACCTTACTGGATATATTTCTTAGACATAATATGTAACCTATAATATGCAGAATTATTTTTTTAAAATTTCATTGCTTTTCTATCATAATTAAGGCATAATGATCATAAAATAGAGCTCTGCTTTATTATTTAAAAATGAAGTTTTGATATAATTATATAGATATCTATCACTATTTGTCACACTAGATTCCGAAACTGTATGTACTGGTACATACAAACTTGACGACCCCGGGCCTCTGCAGAGATTTTTGGAAATGGTGGCACACATCTTTTGGGATAAAACCCCATTACATTTTGAAGTAGTGGCACATACATTTAATGAAGATAAAACACCATTACAGTTTGAAGTACTGGCTCATACATTAGGTCAACTGACAGAATAATTACCGAAGGACACCCACGGAGTATCCAACAACCCATGGTATGTAAGCCTGATTGACCAGTCTTTTAATTGAGACTTTAAAATGTCTGCCTAGTCGAGGCTGCTATAACTAAACCCGACTTTGGTTTGGCTGTTTGACCAAGGATGCTAAAATATGCATATCAATATTGTGGCGCCCTTTCCAAGAATGCTGTAACTAAAGTAGACTTAGGTGTGGCTGTCTTGCCGATAAACGCTGTAACTAAGCTAGACTTAGGTGTGGCTGCCTTGCCGAGAATGCTGTAACTAAACTAAAGTGTGACTACCTGTCTTTGGTGTGGCTGTCCGGTCGAGGATGCTATAACTAAACCTGTTTTTAGTATGATTGCCTGGCCTATGATGCTATAAATAAAACATACCATATGTTTTGACAACAGACCTGGCCCTCCCCTGTATAAAATAAAAACAAACAAACTCAGATATTTGAATAGGAAAGATAAACAGAAAACACGAGAAATATTTCATGGCCTGTATAGCCTCACCTAGACTCTTTATATCCACACCTGTTTCACCTTTTTTAATAGTAAACAGCATTGTTATGTAGGTGACGTGTTCTTGCACGCGTTCCCCGTTTTCCCCGTGCATGACCTCTTGTAGTCAGCACACTCGAGGCCGTTTTGGGGTGTGGCTAGTCTCCCCTTTAACCTTGTTTACAACACGTTTTAGTATAGCCTGTTCCTATCGAAGATTGTCGAATAATCTGGAATATGCGGGAAGCAGTTACAATGCGTATTCTGTTTTCTGGAATGATCTGACAGGAACTGACCATATATATATATATAAAAAGGCTGAAGTTGAAGAGAGAGAGAGATCTTTTATCACGAGACTGGGAGCGTGTGTTATTATTGTACTACTAGACGGTGCTTTGTTGTGTGTAGATTTT
Source organism: Omphiscola glabra (assembly GCA_964017045.1). NCBI lineage: Eukaryota > Metazoa > Mollusca > Gastropoda > Lymnaeidae > Omphiscola > Omphiscola glabra. Next base: position 37,103,343 of record OZ024794.1, on the reverse strand, counting down.
CTTTCATTGTACAACTTTTGCTCATTGTATTTTTATTAACACAGTACCGGTACCAGCCAAACTGTAAGTTAATAGTTTTAATCATATTCTCTTGCTTTTGTAATTCATTGAAATTGACACATTAAAAACTTATTAATTTTAATTAGCACTGGCTTTGAGTATCGTATTATTTGTTATTGTATTTAAACTTTGGTATCGTCTTTTGTTTTGGACTGTTTTGGAACGAGCCATATACTTAAACATGAGATAAAATTCTCCATTAATAACAGTCCGTAATAGCATACTAACATTTTAATTAAATCAACTAATTTAATCAATTTTTACATTGCTACTATCTTCTCAACTGTTGATATCTCTATTCCCCTGAAATGTTCGAAGACTGACTCCCAGACAATCACTTTTCCTTGAAACAGGTTTTTCTTAAAACTCGGCGCTACACACGCCACAGGGGCTGTAACTCAATAGGACCTCGGCGAATTAGATTAGAGCCCATAGATTGCCGGTGAATGACCACAGTTTATCCCATTAAATAGTCAGACCACCGTAGTTGATGGCACTAGAACCGGTGTTGCATTAAACAGTTACTTCCTGAATGGGGGCACCATTAATCATACCGATGATTCTCGATGAACACAAACATTATAAGCACAAACCAATAAAAAATTTGATTTCTCAAACTTTTTTTTCGTCAGTCCCCTTCCCTTCACGAGACCAAACAGAGTGGTTTTTTAGGCTTCCTTCAGAAATTTAGTGTCGTGTCTGATTCATTCACAGATATTGTGATGAATATTACCCGCAACGAGGGGCATTTTATTGTCGATGACAGCGTAAAATTATTGTTTTGAAAACATTTTTGTATGGCTTGTTTTATTGATGTTTTGTATTATGAGGGAGAAGTTTGAAGTGATTCTCTTCACTATAGACTATTGACGTCACTTGATTCGATCTTGCATTGACAGTGTTACAAATAATGACGACGTGAGCGATGCATTGCCCTAGACTAGAACTTAAAATAGGAACGGATGTGACGTTTTCTAAACACTGACTTCCGTTTTCATATCCCGTTGTAAGTCTTATTTTTAAGAAACTATGTAGAAAGTTGTTTCAAATAGATCTTATCGCTTTTGAGGTCATTTCAAGTGCAAAGAACGTTTAATGTTTATACCAGTAACGTTTAATGTTTGGAAATATTTGAAGTGTTTAGCTTCCTTAGGGTGATGTTGACGCCAGGTGTCGTTATGACGCAGCTCCAGCAGCGGCGATATGAAATAAAGATCGTGGGGGAATCCCTTTTTCGACCTTCCTTATTGATCATTGGCCGTGCGACTACGAGTGGTCACATACAAGTTCAACAAACTTATTTACAATTCTATATATTTTTGTTAGATAATATTTAAAGGAACATACTGTGATCTAAAAACGTTGCCGCCCTGATAGCAATTGGTTTATCAGCCCTACATCTAAAGTTTTTTTTTAGTAACGCGCCATTTCTAAAGAAAAAAATATATATCTCTTCCACTACTAGAGATTGTTTGGATTTGCCACCATTTCTTCAGATTGTATTTGGTTGACAAGAAAAGGTAAGATGCTTTTATTGATCCGATAAATGGAAATTTGTTTTTGATTATATTGCAGATAAGTCTTTCAATTTTTGTTGTTTCCTCCCAAATTCTCACGTTTTGGTAAAACTTTGTGTCACCCTTCCCCCCGCCCCCAATATCTAAAGATGGTGTGTGTGTCCACAATATCCATGTTCGTCAAGTGATAACTATCGGAACACACTAGGTTTAAAAAAATAACAACTCATAATCCTATAGGCAACGAAGCAGCTATTCGCTGTTTGGCTTAACATTTCAACAATTCTATCATCATCCCTAGATAAGACTTATCTTACTGTCTGTGACCTAAGATTCTTTGACAGATATATCCTAACTATGACGTCACATTTGCTGTCCGCGTATACTATAAGGGAATCATAGTGTGAATTCTTGTGTATTAATATGCGAGATCTCCCTCGTCCCATGTTTTATTTGGCTGGCTCTAACTATTACTTTCTCACGGCTTAGCTAGCTGGCTATACCTAATACTTTCTCACGGTCTAGCTAGCTGGCTCTAACTATTACGTTCTCACGATTTAGTCGGCTGGCTGTATTTCTTTCTCACGGTCAAGTTGGCAGGCTCTAACTAATACTATCTAATTGTTTAGTTTACTGGCTCAAACTCTTACTTGTTCATGTTTCAGTAGGGGTGTTTTCATCGTTCTTAGTTTCTAATCTCTAAAAAAAAACAACACACTAACAAACGTAACCCACGATAAGAGTGAAGAAAAAGCTGAAAGATCTCTAAGTCTAAGCCATCTACGCAAACACTGTATTAATATCGCCGGCGGGGAAAAACTTCTGTCAGTAATTGAGTTGCAAGTAAGAGACCGTTGAAAACGATGTGAAAAACTCTTGACATCCTATAGAAAATAAACCACCTTGCATGTGGGTGTTGGGTTACAGAGACAAGAATGACCGATCGGCAATGTTTCCACGAAAAGAGACGGATGGGTTGTTGGGCGCTTTCTTTTATGTGTTGCGTCTGTGACTCATCGTCTAATGACCTCTGAGAGTCACTTCGTGTCTGGTGGATGTTAATGGATCATTTGTGAATTGTGTTCACCTAATTTTAAAATGTTTATCTTTGGGAGAGGCGGGACGTTAGAAAGTATTTAGTCAATGAAACGTAGTTGTTAAAATAAAACAAAGAAATAGCAACATTTCTATACATTGTACCTGACGTTACTAGAAATGTTATTAGGCTACGCGAAATCAACTATCTTGTCTACTGGACATTCATTGCTGTAGCTAGGGTGTCTGATGGACATACATTGCTGTAGCTAGGGTGTCTACTGGACATACATTGCTGTAGCTAGGGTGTCTACTGGACATACATTGCTGTAGCTAGGGTGTCAACTGGACATACATTGCTGTAGCTAGGGTTAGTACCGACCGGGGCGGAAAGCTTTTTTGCTACCCCCTTCCAATAAAAACCTCTACAGTTGGCGGAAAATCCCGCCCCTCAGCATAAAAAAAGTGCCGCTCGGGACGGACCACCCTCCACACCCTCCTTTCATACGCGCTTGTGGCATGTACTGGATGTGTAACTAGTGTATGGGGCATGTACTGGATGTGTACCTAGTGTTTGTGTCATGTACTGGATGTGTACCTAGTGTTTGTGTCATGTACTGGATGTGTACCTAGTGTTTGTGTCATGTACTGGATGTGTACCTAGTGTTTGTGTCATGTACTGGATGTGTACCTAGTGTTTTTTCATGTACTAGATGTGTACCTAGTGTTAGTGGCATGTACTAGATGTGTAACTAGTGTTTGTGGCATGTACTGGATGTGTACCTAGTGTTTGTGGCATGTACTGGATGTGTACCTAGTGTTTGTGGCATGTACTGGATGTGTACCTAGTGTTTGTGTCATGTCCTGGATGTGTACCTAGCGTATTCTCTGCCATGGCAATCTCAGTTAGTCATCTTGACTATTTCCATGAATTCCATGACTTATCTTTGACTGTGTCCTTGAATGATACCATGACCATATCCAAGATACATCTTAGTATGTGTCCTTGACTGAAACTATTACAATATCCATGACTCTTCTTTGGATATGTCCTTGACTCACGTCATGACTGACTCCAAGAGTCATCTTTTGGCTATTTCTATGAATCACGCCATGACAGACTCCATAAGTCATAGTTGACTATTTCTATAAATCACGCCATCATTAAAGTCAAAAGATGATAATTATAAAGTTATTTATCATTATTATTAAGTCATGCTTTGTAAGTGGGTGATAATTTGATAGTTTTATTGTTTCATATTCTCATGGGATCGTATTGGTGACCAAATGATGGACTATGGTATCGTATTGGTGACCAATGATGGACTTTGGTATCGTATAGGTGACTAAATGATGGACTATGGTATCGTATTGGTGACCAAATTTTGGACTTTGGTATCGTATTGGTGACCAAATGATGGACTATGGTATCGTATTGGTGACCAAATGATGGACTATGGTATCGTATTGGTGACCAATGATGGACTTTGGTATCGTATTGGTGACCAAATGATGGACTATGGTATCGTATTGGTGACCAAATGATGGACTATGGTATCGTATTGGTGACCAAATGATGGACTATAATGGTATCGAAACGGTCACAGTAGAGAGTAGCGAAATTCTTTGTCCCTTATTTTGAATTTATCTTTTGACATGAAATATGGCTTGAGGTCACAGGCCTTCCAGTAGTATTAATCGTAGGGTCAGACTTTAAAACGATATGGAGATTCTTCGATAGGGTATGAGGGTTAAGTGATGCAGAAAACGTGACGATTGACGATTGGTTTTAGAACTAAAGTACGTCATACCAGAGGTTCAATTGAACGTTTCCTGAGTATACATTAAAGCGAGAATCTGGAGGAGAGGGGAGGGGGGAGCGCGTGAGGTGAGAAGAACGGTGATCTAACCTTTCCTTTTATTTACCTCATTTGTCCCCAGTCAAGGTGAAACAATATAAAGAAGTGCTCAACAGGTAGACCTCAAAACAGACCTCTTCAGCTTGTGAGTTTGGCAAAGTGAGGGGTTAATTTCCGCTGGCAATTATAGAGATTAAACCAGGCCCAGTGTTTATATGGTGTTAGAAATAGACTAAACCAGGCCCAGTGTTTATATGGTGTTAGAAATAGACTAAACCAGGCCCAGTGTTTATATGGTGTTAGAAATAGACTAAACCAGGCCCAGTGTTTATATGGTGTTAGAAATAGACTAAACCAGTCCCAGTGTTTATATGGTGTTAGAAATAGACTAAACCAGGCCTAGTGTTTATATGGTATTAGAAATAGACTAAACCAGGCCTAGTGTTTAAATGGTATTAGAAATAGACTAAACCAGGCCTAGTGTTTATATGGTATTAGAAATAGACTAAACCAGGCCTAGTGTCTATATTGTTATAGAAATAGACTAAACCAGGCCTAGTGTCTATATGGTTATAGAAATAGACTTAACCAGGCCTAGTGTTTAAATGGTTTTCCTCCGTCCAATGCTAAAACTCCCTTCAATCTCTAGAGAAACGTTAGCTGAAGGATGTGTTTCTCAAGACGGTTCAAAGGTTGTGTGCACTGTACGGAACCTAATCGTATGGGTTTCACCTCTTACATCTTCTTATGGTGACGTCATTGATTATTTAAGAGAAAATAATATAAGAGACTGTCTGTGATATGCAGGGTGGGTGAAGGCCGGAGATGACTAAATGGTTTCTATCCCCCCCCCCCCCCAAACCCCGCAGAAAAAGGGAAAAAAACGGGGCATCTGGAATAGCTTATTTCTTATATCGTTACTAGATGACTTGAAGTTAAAATACAATCATAAATGTGTGGTGCCAGCAGGATTGTTTATACAAATACTCCTGTATTCTTTTGAGATATCAATCATATAAACAAGGACACATGATACACTGGAGTTGGATACGCGGCCCCGTTCTCTGCATGTAACATTTTCCTTATCCCCAGTTCGGACTGTTATTTTTTGACAATTTTCCATTTCCGTCATCCTCGCCGACCTCCAATGGCATCCCCAGCTTCTCCCCTATCTCCTTATTCAGTATCCCTCTATCTTCCCCAACCATCGTACTTCCAATGGTATCCCCAGCTTCTCACCTATCTCCTTATTCAATATCCCTCTATCTTCCCCAACCATCGTACTTCCAATGGCATCCCCAGCTTCTCACCTATCTCCTTATTCAGTATTCCTCTATCTTCCCCAACCATCGTACTTCCAATGGCATCCCCATCTTCTCACCTATCTCCTTATTCAGTATCCCTCTATCTTCCCCAACCATCGTACTTCCAATGGCATCCCCAGCTTCTCACCTATCTCCTTATTCAGTATCCCTCTATCTTCCCCAACCATCGTACTTCCAATGGCATCCCCAGCTTCTCACCTATCTCCTTATTTAGTATCTCTATCTTCCCCAACCATCGTACTTCCAATGGCATCCCCAGCTTCTCACCTATCTCCCTATTCGGTATCCTTACCTTCCCCAACCATCGTAACTCCAACCGAACACACTGCTGGTGAACGAACCGAATCTGCTGACTTTAACGCCCCTTACAAACAGAACCGAACGAATCTCTAGTCAACATACTAGGACACAGTCAACATAGTAGAGCAGAAACTGTTTTGCGAATGTTGAACATCAATACACGTACGCTAGAAATGCTTATAATTTAATTAAAACTAGAAACCCATTTGCAAACGATTTTTTACAAAGAAAAATTATCTATCTTTTTATCATGCTCTACCCCCATTTTCCCATCAACATCCTTTTGCGCATGCGCTTGAGATGTATTAATGTGTGACAGATTAAATAACACTGTATGGCCGACTCTTGTATACTCTTTTATTTAGCTTTCGATTTTGTCAGTTAATGTTCAACCTGTCTCTTCGTCAATAGACTTTTGCGAAGAAGTTTTGCATGGTTACCCAAGCCTGGGGATAATACAAACCTAAATGATCATTAGGTAAAAAGTGCCCCCCCCCCCCCACTGACCCTTGAGTGGCCTTTGCGGGTCAAATTTTGTATCTTACTTTTGACCCACTTCCTGATCTCCAAATGAGCTGAACATTTTTACACTTTCTCTAAAAAACAATACAAAATAAAATAATATAAAAATGCTTTTTAAATACACGCTTTTCCAAAATAATATAAAAAGTATAAATTAAATGTCCCCAAATCTTCAGAGTTGTCAGAGTCATATGACTAAAAAATAACTTGGGGCGCCCATAAAATACAATGACGTCGTTTGACTTATTCTTAGGTTGCTATATCAGTTTCTTAGTTTTTTTGCAATCATATCTTGCATCTTAATTTCGACCCACTTTCTGGTCTCTAAAAGAGCTGAAACAAGAAACATAAAGTTCATGGACGTCCCACGTCCTAATATTCATCGTGTTAGACAAGTCTCAGTCAGCAATGTAAGTTGGCAAAAGTGATCAACCTTTTCAAATCGTATTTTCAATAAGTATAAAACGTTTTTTTTAAATGTATGATTTCCTAATTTTCATAAAATTATCGCGACCCACGCGTTATTTATAGCTATAAATCTTGATGTGCTATAATAGCTAACCTAAAGCAAATGTTTCTTTTTATCTTTTAGTGCATTTCTAGATAAATGTTTAAGTTTATAAAAATATAACTTTTATTTTTTTGATATTAAAACCAAACTAATTTCAAATTGCGATAAATACAGAATTCAGACGTTACCGAACTGAACCCGAGTTATAGTTGTACCGAACTGAACCCGAGTTATAGTTGTTACCGAGCTGAACGCGAGTTATAGTTGTTACCGAACTGAACCCGAGTTATAGTTGTTACCGAGCTGAACCCGAGTTATAGTTGTTACCGAGCTGAACCCGAGTTATAGTTGTTACCGAACTGAACCCGAGTTATAGTTGTTACCGAACCGAACTCAAACTTCTCAAAGAGGGTTCGATTCCCATCTCTACTCTCACCTCAACTCCTATTCTTCCAACCAACACTTCATTCTCCAGCCCTCATCATAGAATCATGAACGGTTCGCTTAAAATTTAATCTGGTAAAATTAAAACCTACATTTTGCTCTCGACAACATTTTTCTTCAATGCAATGAATGTCTCATGCGGTTTAAAAAAAGAAATATTAAAAATTAAACCAATGTTAAAAAACGCAAAGAGGTGTCTTTCGTGTCGCTCGCCTGGCTGAGAGCAGAAACAACCGGAGATTATAATCTGTCATTTAGAATGGCTGTGGGGGAGTTTGAGGAAACAACGAAAGAAACGGGAAAATTGATGGAATTTGTTATTACAATTGTTTTAATTTGAAAACAAGCCAATAACAGCAAACAGAGCAAATTGATTTGAATTTTTTTTTCGGATTCGTCCACACAATCTGACGAATTATTCCTGATTTTGTGATTGTCCATTTGCTTATACAGTGATTGTGTGTAAAAATTGGATGGTCATGTTAGCGGTCAGAGTGGAGGAATGCGAGTAAAATGACTGATGCATTGCATTGAGCCTTTGTTGACCTTTATCTAAATATACCCATTCCTTTCCTACTGCTTGTGTTAACTCACAACTCAAGGCTGCACAAGTTGCAGCTGATCCTTCCTAAAGCACGAAGTCATAAATCTGAAACATTTCTGAACACATTTATCAAAATAAATGTGTCGCAGAGAGAGATTTTGACTTGCTGGTGGCATCCGTTGCCGGGATAGAATAATAAATATATCGTGTGACCCTCTAGGGCAGAGCTTAAAGCGTTGGCCAACAACAGTAATGTCGCATAAGAGATGGAGTCGGTGGGCCGTCGAGCGCGAGCTCTTAATGCCCCCCCCCCGGCGCTCCCCCACACAAACCAGAGCACTGAAGGACTTAACCCGACTCCAGCCCGTGCGGCAAGGCGCCGGGAACCTCCCCCTTGACCTAGGGGAGGCCCGGTCGACCGAGGACGCTGCGTTTAAAGCGTCCGCAGTTAACTCTCTGTGGGTCAGGACGGCTTTGCTTCCACTCCGGGGGTTGGTGTTGCGTTACCACTCCCCACCGCCCAGGGAGTCTTTCGGTCGGGACGTTGGTAGTGGCGGGACGAAACGGTTGCCTAGGAGCGGCTTTCTCACGGCCGCGTAGCTAAAATCATCAACATGGGTTTTAGTGACCACCCAAGTTTCATATCCATTAACAGCAACTAGTAATCATGTTAGTGGCAGCTCCCGTTGCGTTGGGAGTCATGCGTTTGGCCGGGGTTTTTTTAGCTTCGGGTGGACAAGTCCCCCCTACTAGTCTGCCACGCCGCGAAGAGGCAAAACCCCATGTGGACGCCTCCGAGTTTCCTCGAAGACGCTGCCGCTTACGCAGCACAGCCAACAACAGTAATAACATGAGTGATTAACGATTTTTGTCGAAAAGTCATTTCAGTGAAAGAAAACGTGGAGAAGCTAAGCTTCATTATTCGCCTGCATATTAAAATCAGTGAATGAATTTATCATTAGTTCATAATATAAAAAAAACTATCTTACCTTGATCATAGAAACCTTTGAACTTGAAATACAACAAAAGACGACTAGGCAAACATGGGGGTATACACGATGAGGCGTGTAATTATGTTGGATGTAGTGCGTCAAAGGTTTGGCTGTATTCTCTATTACATGCAGGTGGCCAGCTTTGTTCTCTATTACACTGCCCACATGCAGGTGGCCAGCTGTGTTCCCTATTACACTGCCCACATGCAGGTGGCCAGCTGTGTTCTCTATTACACTGCCCACATGCAGGGTGGCCAGAAAAATAAATTCTGATGTAACATTGAATCTACATCTATAGAGCCCTCCGTTACTCCCAAGCAGTGGCGTAGCTAGGGTGTGCGGGGGTGCGGACAGCATCGAGTGACACCTTCTCAGGGGTGACACCAAAACTGATTTTATTTTACAGAGCACACACTGCTCGGTCTGACAGAGCACACACTGCTCGGTCTAACAGAGCACACACTGCTCGGTCTAACAGAGCACACACTGCTCGGTCTAACAGAGCACACGCTGCTCGGTCTAACAGAGTACACGCTGCTCGGTCTAACAGAGCACACACTGCTCGGTCTAACAGAGCACACGCTGCTCGGTCTAACAGAGCACACGCTGCTCGGTCTAACAGAGCACACGCTGCTCGGTCTAACAGAGCACACGCTGCTCGGTCTAACAGAGCACACGATGCTCGGTCTAACAGAGCACACACTGCTCGGTCTAACAGAGCACACACTGCTCGTTCTAACACAGCACACACTGCTCGGTCTAACACAGCACACACTGCTCGGTCTAACAGAGCACACACTGCTCGGTCAAACCGAGCACACACTGCTCGGTCTAACAGATCACACACTGCTCGGTCTAACAGAGCACACACTGCTCGGTCTAACAGAGCACACACTGCTCGGTCTAACAGAGCACACGCTGCTCGGTCTAACAGAGCACACGCTGCTCGGTCTAACAGAGTACACGCTGCTCGGTCTAACAGAGCACACGCTGCTCGGTCTAACAGAGCACACGCTGCTCGGTCTAACAGAGCACACGCTGCTCGGTCTAACAGAGCACACGCTGCTCGGTCTAACAGAGCACACGCTGCTCGGTCTAACAGAGCACACGATGCTCGGTCTAACAGAGCACACAATGCTCGGTCTAACAGAGCACACACTGCTCGTTCTAACACAGCACACACTGCTCGGTCTAACACAGCACACACTGCTCGGTCTAACAGAGCACACACTGCTCGGTCTAACCGAGCACACACTGCTCGGTCTAACAGAGCACACACTGCTCGGTCTAACAGAGCACACACTGCTCAGTCTAACAGAGCACACACTGCTCGGTCTAACAGAGCACACGCTGCTCGGTCTAACAGAGCACACGCTGCTCGGTCTAACAGAGCACACGCTGCTCGGTCTAACAGAGCACACGCTGCTCGGTCTAACAGAGCACACGCTGCTCGGTCTAACAGAGCACACACTGCTCGGTCTAACAGAGCACACACTGCTCGGTCTAACAGAGCACACACTGCTCGGTCTAACACAGCACACACTGCTCGGTATAACAGAGTACACACTGCTCGGTCTAACACAGCACACACTGCTCGGTATAACAGAGTACACACTGCTCGGTCTAACCGAATTTCATAAAAGTATAACCGATCACACGTCAAGTGTCCACACATGTAACCAATCCGAATACGTGCTTTATTAAAAGTTCAAAGTTGATGAGTCAGAAATGATGTGACCTTATAATTAAGGCAGTAAAACACCGTTTTGACCATAATTCAACGCCGACTGAAGTGTTCGGTAATTTTCGTGAGTGACAGGTAGCTATATTTATCTAAATTCTGAGAAATTAAGATTTCCATTGATAAAAAATACGATGAAGTCGGGCGATTCTAAGTACATTTTAAAGTTCTTAAAAACATTTACATCCTGACCTTCAATTAATTTTTTTGGTTCTCTTCATTGTTATACTGTGAACCTATTTTAAGCAAAAAAAAAAAATCCAATGTGGAAGTCGGGGGGAGGGGGTTACGCCATGAGTTTACTGCACCGGGAGATACCAACATTACCTACGCCCCTGCCCTTAAGATTTTCATTTTTACCCCAATTGGGGTAATTTACCGTTCACTACCTTGACATAAACAAAGCAAATGTTTGCCTTACAAGTAGTGTTATCCTTAATTTTTCATGCACTTTCCCAATACCCAGGCCAATACCCAGGCTAATGTTGTCGCGCATACTCCCCAGAATGGCTTTCTATAATTATTATTTGGTTCCAATTTGCTGAGAATATTTTTAGCACGTTCCATTTCTTCAAATGCTATCCACACTCCAGTGACAGTATTATCATTATGTTTTAACTCATGTATCAGAATACTTGTATCCGTCACGTCTTTGCAAACATTCCTCAAAGCTATAACACATTTCATTCAACAAAAACATTCACTTGATCTCTTCTTCTTTAACATGCATGTATTTTATTTATTTTTTTGCAAGCAGTTTTTAAATCCTTTTATCACTGGCATGAGTAATAATACCCCCCCCCCCCCATAATACCCTCCATCCCCACCCCACACACTTTAGTTTTTATCAGCCCATTGCTCATCCCATTCTTACATTTTGTTTTAGCCGTCATTTCTGGTCGTCTGCTTCTCGACGACCCCAATGTCACCGCATTGCACATCCATGTACACGTTTTGATTTCTTTTCCGCAATTTCCAATGTAATTTGAAGGATAAAAAAAAGGAAACGATTTTCTGATGTGGCCGAAAGAAACTAGGTTAAAAACAATTTGGTGGAGAGGAATTCTGGGAAGCACTGACATGAGAATTGATTTGTGTGACGTGATCGTGTTGAGGGTGAGATGACAAATGTTGAAAGTGAGATTGTATATATATTGACGTGATCATGTTAGAAATTAGATTTTAAATATGTGACGTGATCGTGTAAAAAGTGAGATTGTAAATATTTCAAATATTTAGCGTGAACATATAGGAAGTGCGATTGTAGATATGTTATGTGATTATATATTGGAAGTGACATGTATGACGTAATCATGTTGAAAAGTTGAATAAAATGTGGGACGTGAGCACAATCCCATGCACCTACCAGAATGGGAAAAGTACTTTAAAGTATGATTTTTGACACTTGAGCGGTGTGGTCCAAAAAAAGTCTATACTTTGCAAATGTTTATTTGTGCACAATATTTAGGAAGAAAGTGTTACGGCATAAATAAACTTTGAAGAAAAAAAAATGTCCGATACACCGGTATGTGGCAACAAAATGTTTGAAAACCGCTGGTATGTTTGTATTTGCCATACCAATTATTTGGGTTGTACTGATTATTCGGTAGATAATTGGAAATCGGTCTAATGGGCAATTTTGCGGCCTCTAAAAATTTTCAAAATAATAGATTCCAATCTATAAAGTTTTAATAGAATATTTGATGTTATCAATGAGAATTCATGATTTTGTTTACAACTTCAAGTTTGTGCGCCACTCAACGTGTTGTCCTTCACTTTGCTTTGTTTGTTACTGTAACGTTGTCAGTGGATTACACAATGACACAGCTGATACCTAATAACATCAAAATTGTTTCATGAGTTGTCAGGAACTCAATAGCTTGAGATGATGTCAGCAACACTTTTTATGATTGTTCTAGCCGTTGAAGCTCATTAATTGTTTCTCAACATCGTTCACATATTTGGCCCCTTTTCAGACGACCAAAAGATTAAGATATTGTTTTTAAACAAAAGTGACTTTATTCAGATTAATTTTACTCCTATAATTACGTTATTCATAACTTCATAAAATTATCATATTACTAGCGAGTACCCGGCATGCGTTGCAATGCCACTCATCGAAATAAAGTGTCTGTGTTTTAATAATTTTTTTGTAAGTTCTTCTAATAAACACCTTTTTTACCGTCTGGTGCGTATTCGAAGGTTTTAAGAAGGGTCAGCAGACCACACGCAGCTGTCCGTGTGGGAAGCATGGATTTTCCAAATTTAGTCCCAAAACTTATAGCGATTGATCCCCCCATGCAATAGGTATGTTTGAAATTATATTTATATGGCTCATTTATTACATATAAACAAATTTAGGGCCCCCGGCCCCAAAAGTAATATTGTGAAATATTTGTACTAAATCAGAAACCTATTTATTAAGTCACATATACAAAATGAAATGTCACAGTAATTCCACCCACTTATGCAATAGCTCTGCTTGACGTTATATTTACATAGCTCATATAAGAAAAAAAAAAGAATTTAAGGCCCCCGGCCCAAAGCGGAATATTGTAAAATATTTGCACTTCTTTAGAAACCTAATGCGGGCCTGCACACAACAACTCACTGAAAGTTTATCGCATTCAGATGAATAGTATAGGAACTCATACGGAAATTATATTTAAATAGCTCATATTAGAAAGAAAAACTACTATAGGGCCCCGGTCCAAAACTGGTAATTCTTTGTAAAATGAATGGGTTTTGATATTCATGGATATACTTTTGTAAATGTACTTAAGTTGTGTTAACGTCATTGATTTTCTTAATTCGTAAAATGAGAATATAGCATCTATTTTTCACAACAGTAATATCATTGGATTTAAAGATATAAAATTGTACACACCCTATTTCCTAACCCCCATATATATGTACCTAAGAAGGCAAATTATTTGTCAAATTCATTTTGAGACGTATAGTGTGCTGCCATGTGCAAATTAAACTATTGAATTACACCTTCCCCCTCCGCCAAACAGAGTTTTAAAGAAATAATAAAATCATCCATGGGATTGTAATCCACTTACTTACGCAAAAACAATTTTTTTGCATTTCAAAAGCTTTGTTCTTATTTAAATGAGTGATAAGTGCATTAGTGGATGCTATTTGGATATGTAGTTTCGCTGCACTGATTGCATTCAACGGCATTTTCGTATTAAAATTATATTTAAATGTTAGTTGTTTTGTTTTTTTTCTTATTTATACATTTCATAAATGTATATTTTTGGAAAGAATAAAAGTAAACATTTATTAAACGTTAAAAATAAAAAGCGTGTCTCTCCAAAAACATGATGCTTGACAATAAAATCGATTAAAGATTTCAATTTTTGTTTGAACACACGGGCAGCAATATCGTGACGATCTGATGGTGATTGTCCAGTTAACAACAGTTCTTGTATTTCATCCCACTTAGGGTTGCATGTAAAGGTAAATAAAAAAATCTGGGCGGCCATATGCACGAACATATGTCATTGCATCTTGTGCGTATTCAAGCATGTGACGTGGACTCCCAGTAAATGTGGCCGGCAGTATAACCATTTTCCCTAATTCATTTGGATTCACATTGCCATCATTCACAACTGCATCACGTAAATGAATGTACTCTTCGGAACGCAACTTGCTTTGATTTAATCGAATGTAGAGGAGTCGTTCGGTTTCGATTTTTGCATACATATCAACAATGTATTGATGGAACAATTTGTCGACATATCAAGATATGATTTTCGGCACTTTCACGAATCATCAATCGATATGAATAGTATTTCTTGGAACTGACTTTCTTATTCGATTCCTCATCTGTTTGTGGATTTCTCAATTTGATGTTGAAATGATATCCATCTTCTCCTTGCCAAAATAAAATTGGATATTGCAATGCGTCGTATGAGCGATGAGTTTCTGAGACTCGCTGAACATCACCATTTCTGCGATGAAGAATTATATCACGTGAGTTAAATTCTTCGCCCACTATAACGATCGCAACTTCATCAATTGTTGGTGCGTTGTATTGTCTTTCGTGTTGGCCGGCAGGTGTTTTGTCTGCTCTAACTACAACTGAGTAATCATCTGTCGGCATTTGTTCAAGTGAATTTCTAAACAATTGAACTAATTCGTTTTGTTGCAAAAATAGAGATTGCAATACAGCTACAATTTCTCTCTTAGTGCCCATATTGATATGACAACGTTGATCGATTTGTTCATCAGTATTCCCCATAAAATAAATTTGAAGAAATTTGTGATCTGTGTCTGGCAGTGGTAGTAGTGATCCTGCACGATGATAAATTTGCCCTTGCACTTTAAATGTTGGCATGTAATTCTCGCGCACGATATTTGTTGCACCGAACGATGTCATTTGGAAACATGAATTTTACTTGCGTATGTTTGCCAAGAAATGTTTCGATTGGCTTGTTTCACCTGATACCAAGGTTGATAATGGTTCTGGTGGTGAATGTAATTCTTGCAATTTCACTTTCCCACCCGCGCAGCAAATTTCCACAGTTTCATTCTTAAATTTGAGGGCACTGCAATACACGCATACTTTATCCATTTTTCCAATAACCACGCTTGGATGAAGACTGTAATCATAATGAGCATTGTAATGGAATGCAATAAGATTTAATTCAACGTGCAGTGTTCGTCTGGTTCGAGCATTGCGTACTTGGGCGGTTTCCAGTCTTGCTTCAAGTTGCTCGACTGTTTCAGATGAACGGGTTTGAGCGTTGCGTACTCGAACTGTTTCCAGTCTTGCTTCCCTCTGCTCCACTGTGTCAAAGGTACGGGCTTGAGCATTGCGTATTCGAGCGGTTGCCAGTCTTGCTTCACGTTGCTCGACTGTTTCAGATGAACGGGTTTGAGCTTTGCATACTCGAACAGTTTCCAGTCTTGCTTCCCGTTGCTCCACTGTGTCAAATGTACGGGCTTGAGCATTGCATACTCGAGCGGTTTCCAGTCGTGCTTCTCGTTGCTCGACTGTTTCCGATGCTCGTGATGACCTTTTCTTTCGCGCTTGAGGTGTGGAAAAACCAATAGCTTTTCGTTTGGGTGGCATCAGTGATTTGATAGCAAAAGTATTGCTTTGTGACGAATATTACAAATGCATGTGATATCTGTTATTAGATTTCGATAGGCAATGTTAATTTCACATTTAACACCACTTGTTACGTCAAACACAAAATGAAATATCGCTGTTTGTATTTGATTCAATTAATTAACGATATTTTTAATGTTAATAGTTTTCATATGTTATGAAGTACAATGAATTGTTGGCAGTACATTTCCAGTTGTATAAGGGTCACATTACTTTATAAATCATAAATTCCAGCGTTAAAATCTAGATGTTATTATATTTCAATACCTTCGTTGTCTATTGGGTAATTTAAAAACTTAAAAAACCATCGATTCATGTCAAATGTCTTTTCATAAAACAAAACAACTGCGAATTTCTCACTCTATTATAGAATTACTTTATCATTGCTGTTCAAAACCATAACACGTTTACAACGTCATATCCTAATCTAAAATACGTCACAAAATTCAAGCTTATTTATAAAAACAACAAAAATACTCTCTACACTAAACATGCAACAATGTGTTTTCTCTGCTCTTACTACAAATTGCTGTCTGTTGGCATTTGTTCAAGGGTGGTTGTTTTGATAGCTCTGTTTGAAATTATATTGATGAAGCTCATTTAAGAAAACAAAACGAATTTAAGGCCCCCGGCCCAAACAAAATATTGTAAAATGGTAGGCCCCCGGCCCAAACAAAATATTGTAAAATGGTTGCATTAATTCAGAAACCTACTTATTATGTAACACAGAAACTGAAATGTCTTTATTTGTATTTGATTCAAATTCATCCACACATGAAATAGCTCTATTATTTGTATTTTGTACAAAGCTCATATAAGAAAAAAAAAGAATTTGGGGCCAACAGCTGAAAACGGAATATTTTAAAAGTATTGTAATTACTCATTAACATGCGCGACTTTATGGACAACCTTTCAAAAAAGTTTTGTTGCAATCACATGAATGGAGCGCATACGGTTTGAAATTATATTTATATAGCTCCTATAAGAAAAAACGAACATGGGGCCCCTGGCTCAAAACGGAATATTTTAAAACGGTTGTAATAATTGGAAACCTTTGTGGGCATGCTCGCAACATCTCGTCAAAGTTTTAGCGTATTCGAATAAATGGTGTAGGAGCGCTGACGAAATCTATTGTTTACAAAGCTCATATAAGAAAAAAAACGATTTTGGGGCCAACGGCCAAAACGAAATATTTTAAAAGTGTTATAATGACTCAGTAAAATGCGCGAGCTTGTGTAATACAACTCTCCAATGTTTTGTCGCAATCGCATGAATGGCGTAGGAGCGCATACGGTTTGAAACTATATTTATATAGCTCATATAAGAAAAAACGAACACGGGGCCCCTGGCTCAAAACGGAATATTTTAAAACGGTTATATTTATTTCCAAACCTTTGTGGGCGTGCTTGCAGCATTTTACCAAAGATTTAGCGCATTCAGACGAATGGTGTAGGAGCGCAGACGGAAATATTTTTTACAAAGCTCGTATAAGAAAAAAAACGAATGAAGGGCCAACGGCCGAAAACGAAATAATTGAAAAGTTTTTTAATGACGCAGTTAAATGCCCAGGTAGGTGGCCAACAACTCACCAAGGGTTTGTTGCAATCGCATGAATGGTGTGGGAGCGCATACGAGACAAACATACATACATACATACAGACATACATTCAGTTTTAAATATATAGACTAGCGAGTACCCGGCATGCTTTGCAATGCCACTCATCGAAATAAAGTGTTCGTGGTTTAATAATTTTTTTGTAAGTTCTTCTAATAAACACCTTTTTTTAACCGTCTGGTGCGTATTCGAATTAATTAGAAGGTTTTAAGAAGTGTCAGCAGACCACACGCAGCTGTCCGTGTGGGAAGCATGGATTTTCCAAATTTAGTCCCAAAACTTATAGCGATTGATCCCCCCCATGCAATAGCTATGTTTGAAATTATATTTATATGGCTCATTTATTACATATAAACAAATTTTGGGCCCCCGGCCCCAAAAGTAATATTGTGAAATATTTGTACTAAATCAGAAACCTATTTATTAAGTCACATATACAAAATGAAATGTCACAGTAATTCCACCCACTTATGCAATAGCTCTGCTTGACGTTATATTTACATAGGTCATATAAGAAAAAAAAAAGAATTTAAGGCCCCCGGCCCAAAGCGGAATATTGTAAAATATTTGCACTTCTTTAGAAACCTAATGCGGGCCTGCACACAACAACTCACTGAAAGTTTATCGCATTCAGATGAATAGTATAGGAACTCATACGGACATTATATTTAAATAGCTCATATTAGAAAGAAAAACTACTATAGGGCCCCGATCCAAAACTGGTAATTCTTTGTAAAATGAATGGGTTTTGATATTCATGGATATACTTTTGTAAATGTACATACGTTGTGTTAACGTCATTTATTTTCTTAATTCGTAAAATGAGAATATAGCATCTATTTTTCACAACAGTAATATCATTGGATTTAAAGATATAAAATTGTACACACTCTATTTCCTAACCCCCATATATATGTACCTAAGAAGGCAAATTATTTGTCAAATTCATTTTGTCAACTTCCCCCTCCCCCAAACAGAGTTTTAAAGAAATTAATAAAATCATCCACGGGATTGTAATCCACTTACTTACGCAAAAACAATTTTTTTGCATTTCAAATGCTTTGTTCTTATTTAAATGAGTGATAAGTGCATTAGTGGATGCTATTTGGATATGTAGTTTCGCTGCACTGATTGCATTAAACGGCATTTTCGTATTAAAAGTATATTTAAAGGTTAGGTTTTTTTTTAATTTTTTTTATTAATTTATAAATTTCATAAATGTATATTTTTGGAAAGAATAAAAGTAAAAATTTATTAAACGTTAAAAATAAAAAGCAAAAATTTTATTTAATTTTTTAAATTGTAGCAATTTAAAAAGCAATCTATTATATTTATTAATTTTACTTTTAGGAAGGGGGAAATACATTATCAATTTTATTAGGCGCGGTTATTAAATCAGATAAATTTTTGCATTGAATAAATAGACAATTTAAGTTCTGAGGTCATTTGCGTTATTATTTAGAACAAATTAATTTTACTTTTATTACGCAATATTTGGAACGTACTTAAAAAATGCACTACAATCAACAGATGTTTTGGTTTCCCCGATAAATGTGATTACAGTGTAATTCTTTGATTATAATTTGTTTTATTAATTTTCATAACTTTCAACCACATATAAAATGTTTAAAATAGTTCCTTAGTTGTTACTCCAGATTTATTTGTAATTTATATTATTAATACTTAAAATTTTATTAAAATTAAAGCGAATATACAATATATTTTTCGCATTACCATTGATTCGAGTTCTTTAAAATAATAGAAGAAAACTATGATTGTTTTAAAAAATGGGAACGTATTTAAATCGTATCGGTTCTTTGTGAGTTACGGTCAGCATAGATCATTCTTATATAATAGATGTATTACTACATCATTGCTATTCAAAATCACAACACATTTACAAAGCTATATCCGATTCTAAAATACGTCACAAAATTCAAGCTTATTAATAAAAACAACAAAAATACTCTCTACACTAAACATGCAAAAACGTGTTTTCTCTGCTCTTGCTACAAATTGATGTCTGTTGGCATTTGTTCAAGGGCGGTTGAGTTGATAGCTCCGTTTGAAATTATTTTGATAAAGTTTGTTAAAGAAAACAAAACGAATTTAAGGACATCGGCCCATGCGAAATATTGTAAAATGTTGTTCTAATTTAGAAACATTTGCGGGAGCGCGCATATCAATTCACCAAAGTTTTTATCGCAATCGGATGAATGGTATAGGAATGCATACGATAATTATATAGATAATAAATGGTGGAAAACGAATTAAGGCCCCCGGCCACAAACGGAATATTGTAGAATTGTTGTATTACTTCAGAAACCTACTTATTATATCACAAAATTAAAAAAAGAGAAACATATTACTGAAGTTGTATCGCATTCAGTTAATTGTATAGGAGTGCATACGGATATTATTTTTTACAAAGCTCATATAAGAAAAATAACGATTTTGGGGCCAACGGCCAAAAACGGATTATTTTAAAAGTGTTGTAACTACTTCAGAAACCTAATTACTATGTGACACACACAATTTAATGTCGCTATTTGTATTTTATTAAAAATCTATCCATCCACACATTAGCTCTGTTTGAAATTGTATTTGTATAGCTCATATAGGAAAAACAGAACATAGGGCCCCTGGCTCAAAAAAGAATATTTTAAACGGTTGTAATAATTTGAAAAGCTTTGCGGACTTGGGTAAAACATTTTACTAAAGTTTTATCGCATTCAGATAAATGATATAGGAGCGCATACAGAAATTATTTTGTACAAAGCTCATATAAGAAAAAAAAAGAATTTGGGAACAACGGCTGAAAACGGAATATTTTAAAAGTATTGTAATTACTCATTAACATGGGCGACCTTATGGACAACCTTTCAACAAAGTTTTGTTGCAATCGCATGAATGGTGTAGGAGCGCATACGGTTTGAAATTATATTTATATAGCTCATATTGGAAAAATAGAACATGGGGCCCCTGGCTCAAAACAGAATATTTTAAACGGTTGTAATAATTGGAAAAGCTTTGCGGGCGTGGGAAAAAACATCTAACTAAAGTTTTATCGCATTCAGAAGAATGGTATAGGAGCGCATACCGAAATTATTTTGTACAAAGCTCATAAAAGAAAAAAAATAATTTGGGGCCAACAGCTGAAAACGGAATATTTTAAAAGTATTGTAATTACCCATTAACATGCGCGACTTTATGGACAACCTTTCAAAAAGTTTTGTTGCAATCACATGAATGGTGTAGGAGCGCATACGGTTTGAAATTATATTTATATAGCTCCTATAAGAAAAAACGAACATGGGGCCTCTGGCTCAAAACGGAATATTTTAAAATGGATGTAATAATTTAGAAACCTTTGTGGGGATGATCGCAACATCTCGTCAAAGTTTTAGCGTATTCGAATAAATGGTGTAGGAGCGCAGACAAAACCTATAGTTTACAAAGCTCATATAAGAAAAAAAACGATTTTGGGGCCAACGGCCAAAACAAAATATTTTAAAAGTGTTATAATGACTCAGTAAAATGCGCGAGCTTATGGAATACAACTCTCCAATGTTTTGTCGCAATCGCATGAATGGTGTAGGAGCGCATTCGATTTGAAACTATATTTATATAGCTCATATAAGAAAAAACGAACATGGGGCCCCTGGCTCAAAACGGAATATTTTAAAACGGTTGTAATAATTTAGAAACCTTTGTGGGCACGCTCGCAACATCTCGTCAACGTTTTAGCGTATTCGAATAAATGGTGTAGGAGCGCAGACGAAATCTATTGTTTACAAAGCTCATATAAGAAAAAAAACGATTTTGGGGCCAACGGCCAAAACGAAATATTTTAAAAGTGTTATAATGACCAAGTAAAATGCGCGAGCTTGTAGAATACAACTCTCTAATGTTTTGTCGCAATCGCATAAATGGTGTAGGAGCGCATACGGTTTGAAACTATATTTATATAGCTCATATAAGAAAAAACGAACACGGGGCCTCTGGCTCAAAACGGAATATTTTAAAACGTTTATAATTATTTCCAAACCTTTGTGGGCGTGCTTGTAACATTTTACCCAAGATTTAGCGCATTCAGACGAATGGCGTAGGAGCGCAGACGGAAATATTTTTTACAAAGCTCGTATAAGAAAAAAAACGAATGAAGGGCCAACGGCCGAAAACGAAATAATTGAAAAGTTTTTTAATGTCGCAGTTAAATGCCCAGGTAGGTGGCCAACAACTCACCAAAGTTTTGTTGCAATCGCATGAATGGTGTTGGAGCGCATACGAGACAAACATACATACATACATACATTCATTTTTATATATATAGATAGATGTAATAATAATAATAATAAAGTTCATTTGAAAAATCACGCTTCATCACTCGGTACAAAAACAAAGCTGGGAGATAAAAACTAGCTGGAAATGATGGTAGACAACTTCACTCCAGAAGGTGTTTGTGAAATAGATGAGTTTTTAAATTTGTTTTGAAGGACTCCAGCGTCTGGCTGTTTCTGAGAGCGTCAGGAAGGGTGTTCTAATGACAAGTTCGATGGACAATCTCCCTGGGTGCTAGAAGATGGGATTGAACCCGAACGGACCATACCGAACTCCAACCCTTCTGATGACCAAACCGAACCCGAACCAAGCTGACTAGCGAACCGAACCCAAAATCTGCTGACGACCGAAAACGAATCGAGCTTTAACTTCAACGTTGCCGACTTCGAACCAACCCGAACGAATGTACCGACATTTTTTCTTAGAACCGACAATGTTTTAAGATTGTCACTATCAGCCCAGACCCGTAAAATCTACTTAAGTGTGCTGAATTACTAAGCTCAGTAACTCTATTACAAAGTTTCTCAAGCGTTTTCAAGAAATAACAACCTTCATATATTAGCATATTCATATATTATTAACCATTACTTCGATGTATTGCATAAAAGAGCTGAATTCTTGGAAAGGAAAACATTTTAAAACTTAAATTTCCAGTATAATGTAATTGTCGACATATTTAATGTCATGGGTGAAATTGTGACTCAAACTTTATGATAACAGTTTTAAAAAAAAGAAAACTATTTAAAAATCAATACTTCTCTTAGACCAGTGGTCATCAAACTACGGTCCGTGGGCCAGATCCGGCCTACGACATCAGTCCATCCGGCCCGCCAACGGTACTTGAATTTGGAAATGGAACAAGAGACGGTGTGATATTATTTTAATATTATGTTTGGAATACTAGATCTTCACACTTGTGGAGACCTTCTGGCTTCTATGCGCCTTAAATTTAACATTTATTTTCAATTTTAAATTATAATGTCTAGACTTTTTTGTTTATTGCAGACCTGTTTACCCTCGAACTCATAAAATCGTACACTATCGTCTCAAAATCTTACAATACGGTATCTTAATAGTAAATAAATAAACATACAGTATATTTATAAGAATGAGCTATAGCTACTCGCATCGCAGTGCCTAGTGGGATCGAGTTAAGCGTCAAAAAAGTTAACTTGTAAAAGTAGGTGACTGACGTTTATATTTCAGTCTGCGGTCACTTCGTTTTGCAGACGTTTATATGCTACAGATATTAATTTATATGAGTGGACGTACAGATCACATTATCACAGTCTGTCACTAGTAAAAATAGAACTACTGGTAAAATTTAATGTGGTTCAAAACTTGAAGTCATCAGCATAAAACAAAATGTATTTCAATAAAAATTAAATTACAAATGATGACATCATTTTAAAAAACCTACCACATTACTTGAGGGTGTTGTTTTTTTAGGAAAAGCTGGCTTAAATAATAAGAATGAATTTCATGTAAGCCTATTTCCGCTAATATATCATAGTCTGATAACTACAACAAACTGTAAATGGGTGAGAGGAAGTGGAGTGTTGGAAACATACGGGGGCATTAAAAATAATACTCGCCGTGGTTCGAACTATCAGCCTTTCGGCAAGTTCAGTTGTGCTGAAAACAGAAGAACTTGGAGAGAACATAGTGCTACAGTTACTTGAGAAAGCTATGAACTTGCTGTGGTATTCTCTGGCGCTGGATGAACATACTGATCTCCCGAGTACGTCACAACTTCTCTTATTTGTGGTGTGAATGTGGGCTTTCAGATTACAGAAGAGCTTTCATCCGTTTGCAGCATGCATGAAACAAAAACTGTAAAATATATTTTCATGGAAGTGCAACAACATTTTTGCACACTATAACATTCAGTGGCATTACAGTTGATAGTAAAAAAAACATGTCTGGAGTGAGGAAATTCTGGTGGGGCAGATTAGAACTAAGTTAAAAGATTTGGAAATTCCGGCCTCTCTGTTCATGCACTCCATCATACATCAGCAAGCATTCTGTGGGAAAGACTTAGATGGTTCTTGTGTACTGAAACCAGTCGTTTCTGCCGTGAACATCATTCGGGGACATGCACTCAATCTCCGTCAGTTCCAGGTTTTTCTTGAAGAAGTTAGAGCGGACCCACAGCTGTCAGATCCTACGTGGCTGTCAGATCCTACGTGGCTGTCAGATCCTACGTGGCTGTCAGATCCTACGTGGCTGTCAGATCCTACGTGGCTGTCAGATCCTACGTGGCTGTCAGATCCTACGTGGCTGTCAGATCCTACGTGGCTGTCAGATCCTACGTGGCTGTCAGATCCTACGTGGCTGTCAGATCCTACGTGGCTGTAAAAGTTGTCATTTTTGGTCCCACATACATGAACTGAACTTGAAACTTCAGGGAACGGATACACTCATCTTTGGTCTCTACAAAATCACCAAAGGGTTTCAAAGAAAGCTTTCATTGTTTGAAGCCCAAATGGAAGGAGAAAACTTT
Source organism: Omphiscola glabra (assembly GCA_964017045.1). Classification (NCBI taxonomy): domain Eukaryota; kingdom Metazoa; phylum Mollusca; class Gastropoda; family Lymnaeidae; genus Omphiscola; species Omphiscola glabra. The sequence goes on along the minus strand of OZ024794.1, from coordinate 37,078,912 downwards.
TCTCATTTTCACCGTTTTAAATAGTTTAGAGTCCTGGGGTTGGATCACTGTCTCTCAAACACAGCTTGGGATCTTTTGAAAATAATATGAACGAATTCCTATGCACAACGCTCATATATTTATGCAGTGATAAAAAGGGAAGAAAACAATATACTATTTAAAAGTAAAAACTATCTGAGACAAAATCAATGTATTGGTGTTTCAATGGGAGGTATGTGGGCCTGACTTTTGGCATATTAGTGTTTCAATGGGAGGTAAGTGGGCCTGACTTTTGGCATATTAGTGTTTCAATGGGAGGTAAGTGGACCTGGCTTTTGGTAAAATAGATTATCAAGATCCGTTTCCATATTCGTCACTGCTACCCGGGACACGCGGGCCGGGTTAAGAACCCGTGAACTAGATAAGGGATCCATAGACCACAGGCTAAGAACTCCTTAGTTACAGTAATTATTCTTTACCTGTAGGTCTTCGCCGCGTAACCTTATAGTGTTTCCCAAACTTTTAAACCCATGCCCCACCTAATTACCTAAAAAAGATTTGATGGCCCTGTTCAACACTACCGTTCCTTGAAATGTAAAGACATCTTTATCCCCATGAGTCAATACGCACAATTTGAATAAGGCTCCTATAAGTATAATAAGCATTTCAAATCTAAAAGAAAATACAACTTTGCGGCAGATTAATTGGCATCGCTCGATTATGGGTGGCTGATTATTGGACGCCAATTAATCGGTTATTCGCCAATTAGCTAATGGGTGCGACCTTACCAATGAGTCCATAGTGTTTAACTGGAGTCCCAGTCATATTTTGACCTTGAAGTTAATTACATCTTTGGTCGATTATAACCGCTGGCGTCTCGGCCACTAACACAGCTGTGGATGACGTGAGTTTGACTTGAGATCTGCTTTGCACATGAGCAGACTGTAACATGAGAAGACCTTTAACAAACATCATATCACTCAATGACTTTCCTTTGTTCCTGGGTTATTTTCCTTGCTCGGCGACACTTGTTTGTATTATGTTATTGAGCCGTATGAGATGACACATCGCCATCGATAAAGAAATGGATTGCAGCGTAATTCCTGATAGAATGTATGGGATAAAAAATATTGTCTTGATGAAATTCCCTCGTTTGATTGACTGGCAAGTTTTGTGTGCATCCTCAAAATATTATATAAAATTATAATTATAGCTTGTGGATTTAATCAGGTATTGAACAATTTCATCCTGAACCCCAAACAACAATTTTGTTCCTGCAATAAATGACAACTTCAACCCAACGTGAACGAATTTCACTCTGGTCATAAATTACTATGCCAACCCAACGTAGACTGATCAAATTATGCGTAAACACATTGCGACCATGTGGGCTGGAAATATAATACTGACTGCGTCTCGTGGACTACAGATGTGTGTACCATACTCTACAATAATGATCAGTAGTCTTAAACAGCAAGACGGCCCAACACAAAACATATTCACAAGCTGGCATTGAAGCTAATAATTCCGGGCCAGTAGACGGCATATTAAGTCAGCGGCGAAGCGTTCGCGGCCGTTTTCATCAAGTAAACCAGTGGCTCCCAAAGTGTGCGCCGCTGACCCCTGGGGGTTCCTTTCACAAAGGGCGCCGCAAAAGATTGAAAAGAAACAACTAAAACTGTGGCAGAGAGCAATGAATCAAGACGGAGGAAGAGAAGGTTTCTCCTTGTTGCGACTTGTCCTCAAATTGAAATGATATCTCTCCAAGTGTCAAAATCATTTTTGAAGAGCACTTATCATAGCTTATCATCTGGTTTAATAAATACTTTCAAAATGATAGTATCGATAAAATGTCATGTATACAAGAATAACCATAAAGTCAGTACAAATGCATTTACTGCTGCAGAAAAAGATAGTCTTATTCGATTTGAAAGGGGAAAAAAAATAGCAGCATGGAATTAGCCGAAGTAAAGGTATCAGTATCATTGAAAGATGAATATCCCCCTTCTGAGTTGTAAAGCTCCCAGCATTTTCATTCCATTTGCGACTTCTTATTTCTTCTATGCTCGTTTTTTAAAAAGAAAAATTGTGCAGTTATGAACAGACTCCTCTATGTCTGTAAGTACAAACAATTAAAGTTGTTGATTTACATTTACGAGCCACGAGCCTGTAGCCTATTCCAGCCTGTAGCCTATTCCAGCCTGTAGCCTATTCCAGCCTGTAGCCTATTCCAGCCTGTAGCCTATTCCAGCCTGTAGCCTATTCCAGCCTGTAGCCTATTCCAGCCTGTAGCCTATTCCAGCCTGTAGCCTATTCCAGCCTGTAGCCTATTCCAGCCTGTAGCCTATTCCAGCCTGTAGCCTATTCCAGCCTGTAGCCTATTCCAGCCTGTAGCCTATTCCAGCCTGTAGCGAACTCGGTCAGTACTTTGTACATTGTGAGCTCATCATAACACTTTCTGATGTGTCTTTGCACTGTAATCAACGATTGGTTTGTGTTTGGCATGTACATGATTATAGCTATGCCATTTACGATTAGTGGGAGTTATAACGAAAATGTTCATTGTTAACTTCAGACTGAGGTCGAACCGGGCTGAAGATAACGACATTGGAAAAAATCGATTGCCTTCAGTTATGTTTCAAATCCCAGAGGGCAGCCATGCTAGGGAACATTTTCTCATTCAAATATTAAAATTAAAACGGTTAATCATTGTCCCCTGAAAATGACATTGATACTTTGATACAAGTCGGGCGGGGATTGTGTGGTGAGATGAGAAAAGTTACAACAGATTTATTAGGATTTGAAAGAACAGTTCACACTTTCAGCTTTTTAACAGTAATACGAAATCTTCTTCTTCTATGTTTTGATGGCCCATTATCAATGAATTGATCATTCTGGCTCCTATGTTTCAGAGGGGTTCGCGATGTTAATGTGCGTGGTTTTGAAGGGGGATAATTCACTGGTTGCAGGGGTAACTTAGCAATGGTGTTATGAACTGGGGGTTGGAAGACAGGAGGCCATAGACGCAAATGTGTCAAGTGTAGTCGCCTCAACTGTTGCTTTTGGAAGCGTGTTCCAGTCCCTTATTGTCTTCGGCAGGAATGAGGAGCTCCTGTACTGAGTTCTTGTTTTTAAAAGTCGGAACTGCTTGTCGTGGCCTCTTCGCTGTCTAGGGGGGAGATTGACGAGTTTCTGTTTGATACTGGAGCAGTGGACCAGCCCATTTTTGATCTTGTACAACATGGAGAGCCTAGATAGTCGTCGTCGTGACGACTGGATGAAAACTTTAAAAGTCTCCATAGCCACCTTCGAGTTTTGTCGGGGGAGGTCTGAAGTACAGACTTGAGGTTATGAGGATGATTTATTTTGATCTCCCGGGACAGTCCTTTGAGGTGAACATTATCATCAGGGTACATAGTCACTGATCTGGGAAACTATTTGTATAAAAATATATGAATAAAAGATGTAAACAAAGTAATGTTACTATATAATTCTTACACTGTTCCCCACTATCACATCTTGAACCTACCCTGCTCGCTTTATAGCTGGCATCTCTACTACATTTAACCCTAGTTCGAGTACCACTTAATCATGTCATCAGATTCAGCCTTCGCCTGGAGCTCGCGTAACGATAAGTTATACACTGGGGGCGAGATGAGAAATTCCGCTAATTGCCAGGTACAATCTACTGTAACGTGGAACCGTTCCATCTCGATATCACTTGCCAACTAAACCCCGTGTCCATGTATCTAGATGCTATTTGTGAGCTGAAATCAGACTGACTGCTATAGCTTTTATTTGTTGACTTGGTTGTGCTACATTGAAAAATAAACGCAATGGAGACCGGACTCCGTTTCTGTCACTATCATATATATGACTGAATTTGGATTCGAATCGTCCGTTTCATGAGAAGGGGACACGCGAGCACTAGACAGTTACAGAGTAAAATATCAGTGGCATATGGGATGATATTTTGATGCAAATAGATACATATTAGATAGTAAAAAATATGTTTAATATTATCTGAAAGGAACCAGGGATGTAAAAAACATCTTGAATATTAAATGACAGTAACCAGGGATGTACAAAAACATCTTGAATATTAAATGACACTAACCAGGGATGTAAAAAAACATCTTTAATATTATCTGACAGTAACCAGGGATGTATGAGTTTTCCCTCGATCTTCAAACCCCTGGTCTGGTATGCACGAGTAAATGTGCAGCAAGCCGGTGAGAAGAGTTCAAATCTATACTAGACAAACATGTGCAGCTAGAAAATAAGAAATGTTTTTTTTTTAGGGGGGGGGGGGGGAATGTTTAACAGTTTTTAATATAATAATAAGTGTAACAGCTCCATAACTACAATAATGAATTGTTTCGTATTTTAGTATTAACGTAAAGTTTTATTTGGGAATGCCATGCGCAGAAAGATAGGAAGTGAGGGTGTGGAAAGGACAATTGGAATTATCAAGACGAAGGGTGGATTGTGAAGATTTTGAGTGCTCTTGCACTAATTCAAGTATATATCTTATACCAACGGAATAGTTATCTCCCATCTGTATGTATTGTAAAGTATGTGTCTTGTATAAGATCATGACAATTATATTATTCCAACTTGGTGATTTATTTCTTATTGTGAATCGTACTGTGTGAATACAATATATAGTGATGATAACAATCGGTCCCGTCTCGTGATTTCAAAGAAGTAATTATCTTCATAATCAGAAAGCACTAAGCCACTACTACAACACTGGATATATATATAATATCCAGTATGAGTATAGGACATGCTTTGACGTCATCCTTTAGATTAAAGTTATCGTGTTTACCCGAGATCCCCATAGTGATCCCAAAAGATTCTCTTGGCAGCACTCCACTTTAGAGAACAATTACTTTCTCTGATTTCTTTGAACATGGTGATTCCTATTCTATACAGTGCTGAACCAGTTTGTGATATGCCTTTTGCTTTTATCGATACAAAGGATCCCATGAACAAAGGTTTTATACGCTAATCATTGAATTTTCTGAAAACAGTCAAAACCAGATCACGTAAAATCTTTGCTTCCGAAATGTACACCTGATGTCTGAGAAAGAACATGAGTCGCCAGACAGCGGCCATCTGTTGCCAGATATACGATATACTTAATGGAAATCAGTGAGTTGTCTGCCGACTAACTTCTGCATGCGTACACCTTCGTGTTTTTTGTTTGTTTTTGTAACAGATGATCACCAAGCGAAATATTTGAAACTAAGACTTAACGAAAAAAAAAAAGGGGGGGAGGGGGCAGTTTTAACACCGGGTCGGGTTACTTTGAGAAAATACCCAGTGGGTTCAAGTGTTAAACAAACATTAGTTAAGTGCTAATTTTCTATAATATATGCCAGCCTTTCAACAATAGTCATACACACAGTCCTACACCCTACATGCTGGTCTTTAAAAAATGGGCCAATACACAGTCCTACACCCTACATGCTGGTCTTTAAAAAATGGGCCAATACACAGTCCTACACCCTACATGCTGGTCTTTAAAAAATGGGCCAATACACAGTCCTACACCCTACATGCTGGTCTTTAAAAAATGGGCCAATACACAGTCCTACACCCTACATGCTGGTCTTTAAAAATGGGCCAATACACAGTCCTACACCCTACATGCTGGTCTTTAAAAAATGGGCCAATACACAGTCCTACATCCTACATGCTGGTCTTTAAAAAATGGACCAATACACAGTCCTACACCCTACATGCTGGTCTTTAAAAAATGGGCCAATACACAGTCCTACACCCTACATGCTGGTCTTTAAAAAATGGGCCAATACACAGTCCTACACCCAACCTGCCGTCCTTTAAAGAATAGCCCTAAAGCCAGTCCTACACCCTTCCTGCCAATATTTAAAAAATAGTCTTACAGACAGTCCTACACCATACCCGGGGCTCTTTATTGACTAAGGGGTCGTTCGTAAATTACGTCACGCAAAAAATGACCTTTTTAGACCTTTTCACACCTAAAAAATCAAAACATACATAAGATTCTCAAAAATAAACTGATATTTTATTTTATTCTTTAATATTTTCCCATAATGGATTAAGATGTAGTATTATTAGAAAACTGTGACGTAAAACAACGAACTCATCCACAAGCCGAATGTAAAATGGCCACGACAGTTTTTGCATAATTTTTCAATACGCGCAAAAGGTGTAAGCGACTAAGTTCATAGTACCTATAATACCTGAGGCAATTTCGACCTCAAATAAATGTTTTAAAAATTAATTAAAGAAAGATTTATACAAGTTAGAACATTTTAGATTTTTTAAAAAAAAGTGGCGTCACACAATGTTACCCCCCCCCCAACCCACAGACACAAAGTGTCACAAATTCTCGACCCCCCCCTCCCCGCTCAGCGTGACGTGATTTGCGAACGTCCCCTAATGTAATGTCACCTCCGAAAAAAAATCCACCTTCTTACCTGGGCTTAACCGTCACGCTTGTTGCTGGCTGCTTGACAGCTTCCGCCATCCCTTTTTTCCCTCACTCAGTACTAAGAATATAAAACATGTTGAGTAGGGGGAGGACCTGTTATGAATAGGATGCAGCCACACCAGAAGGGAAATATATAAAGAGATAGTTTAAGAATTTTAACCGCAGCGCTCTGACATTCATACAACTTTTACTCCTATAGTCAGTCATTTATCTCAATGTTGCTTCCAAGTTCCAACATTTAGTTAAGTTTTCGTCCCAATGTCAAATATGTCAGTGTTATCCCCAGGAAAAGTTGAAAACTGCATCTTAAGAAGTTTGCTTGTATACAAACTGATCAGATTTGAACATAAATGATTTTAAAAATAACGATTGTTTTAATGACTTTGTATTCGAACATTTTAACGTTGTTTTTTTTTTTTTTCATCAGAACATTTTTGCTATGCAAAACCTACTATATATTATGTTTTTTCTAACACCTGAAACATAACCTAGGGATTTATTGACCCTATGCTTTGTGTTGCCGTGTTAACGATAGTGAAAGGGTTAAAAGTTATGTGTTTATAGTTGTCTAACGCAGGAGTTATTCCCCTTCTCTCGCCTCCTGCTGGTGTCCGAAGATAAGAGGAGTGAATCGATGGGGTACGAGGTGACTACAACAACACAAGGTAGCCGCTGTATGAATACAAATGATGAGGGATGAGGTGAATACAACACAAGGTAGCCGCTGTATGAATACAAATGATGAGTGATGAGGTGAATACAATAATACAAGGTAGCCGCTGTGTGAGTACAAATGGTGAGTGATGAGGTGAATACAACAACACAGGGTAGCCGCTGTATGAATACAAATGATGAGTGATGAGGTGAATACAATAATACAAGGTAGCCGCTGTGTGAATACAAATGATGAGTGATGAGGTGAATACAATAATACAAGGTAGCCGCTGTGTGAATACAAATGATGAGTGATGAGGTGAATACAATAATACAAGGTAGCCGCTGTATGAATACAAATGGTGAGTGATGAGGGAAATACAACAACACAAGGTAGCCGCTGTGTGAATACAAATGATGAGTGATGAGGTGAATACAACAACCCAAGGTAGCCGCTGTATGAATACAAATGATGAGTGATGAGGTGAATACAACAACACAAGGTAGCCGCTGTATGAATACAAATGATGAGTGATGAGGTGAATACAATAATACAAGGTAGCCGCTGTGTGAATACAAATGGTGAGTGATGAGGTGAATACAACAACACCAGGTAGCCGCTGTACGAATACAAATGATGAGTGATGAGGTGAATACAACACAAGGTAGCCGCTGTATGAATACAAATGATGAGTGATGAGGTGAATACAATAATACAAGGTAGCCGCTGTGTGAGTACAAATGGTGAGTGATGAGGTGAATACAACAACACAAGGTAGCCGCTGTATGAATACAAATGATGAGTGATGAGGTGAATACAACAACACAAGGTAGCCGCTGTATGAATACAAATGATGAGTGATGAGGTGAATACAATAATACAAGGTAGCCGCTGTATGAATACAAATGATGAGTGATGAGGTGAATACAACAACACAAGGTAGCCGATGTATGAATACAAATGATGAGTGATGAGGTGAATACAACACAAGGTAGCCGCTGTATGAATACAAATGATGAGTGATGAGGTGAATACAACAACACAAGGTAGCCGCTGTATGAATACAAATGATGAGTGATGAGGTGAATACAACACAGCAAGGTAGCCGTTGAATGAATACAAATGATGAGTAATGAGGTGTATACAACACAGCAAGGTAGCCGTTGAATGTATACAAATGATGAGTAATGAGGTGAATACAACAACACAAGGTAGCCGCTGAATGAATACAAATGATGAGTGATTTATGCTTGTATTTGAAAAATATTTTGGGAGGGGGAAAAAAAGTAAATGAAGCACTTCGGTGAAATATTCAAATTCCAAAGTATTTGATTTCTTAGGATCAACTAAATTGAGTCAAAGTGTTTATTGGTAAGTACATTTATTTGTATCTTTAAAAAAAAAAATTATCATTCTTTTCTAAATCCTGTGTGCATCGTTAGACCATTATTTGTTGTGACTATTCTTAAGGAAAAACTGGTCAGTTGTGAACAGTAATATAAAAATGTAATAATACAACGACAAGGACTTGTAATAATGATACATGGTAAGCCCTTTTGCCATGTGACAGCTATTAATGTGACATTAGTACAAATAAGATTGAGGCCCTAAATAAATAACATAACTTTAAAACTGATAGTTTTAAAATAGCACAGTAACACTTAGATTCTGATAACACCAATAATTATTTTTTGAAACCTAGAATATGATAACGCCAATGAAATACTGACATCCTGAAACAAGATTGCCAAAAGTTCCATCACAGCACACAAGAAACTAATCTCATTGAAAATCTGAAATCAACTTTGGCATTACGGAGTTGTACATTTGTGTCGCCCATAATACAATTTATTCGATCATATGCAAGTATCGATCGGTGCATTCTAACGTAAAGGAGAGTGCTCACCCCGGGATGGCTCTAAGCGTAATGCCAGAGATATGGGCTAAAAATATTTCTCGTTGGTGGGGGGGGGGGGGGATTAATTTATTCAAGGATTGCTACTGAAGAAAAGAGGGGATTTTTAAAGGGGTTTTTGGGAGGGGGTGGTGTCCATGTTAATGTTTCCTTTACATAGTTGGCTTCTTTGGGAAATCGTTCATATCTAAATAAATAAACTGAATCTACATTCTAAGCTCCTGTTAAAAAAAATTAATGACTGACTCTACCTTAGATGTTACATATAGAGATTAGAATAGTAATAAGATCTCCCGTCTATGCTACTTAAGAAGAATTTGACTGTAGAATTTAAATACTATCAATTGCCACGGGGCACGATAATCCACATAAACATTTCAGCGCTCTAAGTTTTTTCTAAATGCAGAACATTTTGAAACTTTTAACACCAAGACGAATTTAATGAACGTTTTTAAAAAGAGAAAATAAATTGATTCGTTTAGTTTATTCAAGTCTTAATTGATATTATTTTATTATGTACTTCTCTTCTGATAGAATTTTTTTAAAAATATACCAGGTGAGTAATATTCAGAAAAGGGTAATTATAGAGATAAGTAATAAAAACCCACAATGTCAAAAAACTTTTAAATAATACAAATACAAATATAGTCAATTTATGTTCATCCGTCAAATTCTATCAAGCTCATTTTAATCACCGGATTGGGTCTAGTTCGGATTCTGTCTGTAGGTGCGCAGATGGAAAATATATTTTGAAGCTCTTTCATTGTTTTATTGAATTGTTTATAGCTACTTATTGTGGAATTGAATTGTTTAGAGCAGAGGTCCCACAACTTTTTTGTCTCGTAGACCACTTGTTGTGTTTTTCGGTTTCGGGTAGACCAACTGCTTACCTGATATTGATTTTTTGCAAATTCATTAACTTCAAATGTATTTTTGACAGCCGGTATAGTGCTACTCACTTTGAAAGATTTAAATTTATAACGGTAGTAAAAGTAGTGTGAAAAACATGTTAAGTTTTATACATTTATTAATTAAATTCAAATTAAAACGAACCAAATTAAAATTTACTTTCTGTGACATAAAATAACTAGGCAAAAAAATAAATGCTTTTAGTGTGAGGGAACCTGAAGCTTCAATAATAAATGTCCAACATTTGGCATCGATTTAGTTAAGTTCAATCTCAAATCTCCTCGGTTAATGATGTCCAGTTTGTTTCTTTTGTTTCTTATGAGATTGGTAACTGCACTGAAACCCCTTTCCACTAGGTATGAGGACGGAAAAGCAATTAAAAACTTTCTCGCGTAATTCCATAATATGGGATTTTTTTACTTCATATGTACTTTTATAATTTATATATGAAGATACATGCAATGGCGTAGCGAGCTTAACTCGCGCCCGGGGCACAATACCTTTTTAGCGCCCCCAATACCCTTTTAGCGCCCCCCTATTCGAAAACCATACAATATTATAGTAAAATATACCATTTGGCGCCCCTTTGTGAGTAGCGCCCGGGGCATGATGCCCCCTTGCCCCCCCTCTCACTACGCCACTGGATACATGTCTTTATATTATAAGGTAATATTATGCAAGTAAATAGGTACTATCTGTGTATGTGGATCATTCAATTCATGGAATGCCAAAATAGAAGTCACGACCTGCTTACATGAGATCCACTATCGTTGACCCCCATTTTCACTTCATGGACCCCCAATTTATTTTTCGCTGACATGGATCCCTTGCAAGTTGTCGTCGACCCCTGAGGTCGATACAGACCACTTTGGGAATCACTGGTTTAGAGCTACTTATTATGCTATTGACTTGTTTGGAAGCTCCATTTTTCATTGGAAGATGAATAGAAGTTAATGTTGCATTTCAGCACCACTTTAATAAGGACACACTCTATCTTCTAAAGATACTCTCAATTTGTGGGCGTCGATAGTGTGATATTTCTGGTCGAAATGACATGACAGTCCGTGCAGTCAATGACGCCATAGGTTTATTTTTAGCTGAAGGCTTTGAGATTGTAAACAGTTGAGCGGCATCCGGGACAAAACATCCGCCGTGATCTTTCATGATCTCTTCATCCAATAGTTGGGAACTTAATGCTGCACCACTCACGTCCTCTTCTTCTTCTATGTTTTGAGGGCCCACAATCAATGAATTGATCATTATGGCTCATATGTTTCAGAGGGGTTCGCGATGTTAATGTGCGTGGTTTTCAAGGGGATAATTCACTGGTTGCAAGACAGGAGACAATAGCCGCAAATGTGTCAAGTTTAGTCGCCTCAACTGTTGCTTTGGGAAGCTTGTTCCAGTACCACGCACGTCATGCACCACTCACGTCCTGCACCATTCACGTCCTGCACCACGCACGTCATGCACCATTCACGTCCTGCACCACTCACGCCCTGCAACACTCACATCCTGCACCACTCACGCCCTGCATGACTGACTTCATGCACCACTCACGTCATGTACCACTCACGCCCTGCACACATCACGTCATGCACCACTCACGTCCTGCACCACTCACGTCTTGCACCACTCACGTCCTGCTATCCTTAAATCTCAGTAACACTCGTAACACTTTTATTAGTATGTAATGTGGATTATAATGAAATGTTACAAATGTCTCTGTCTTTATCGAATATGCGTGAATGTTCAGTATCATTATTTGATACAGAATCAAAGTCTCTGATGTCATGAAAATGACCGTATCCGAAAATGAGTGCGAAACCAACTTTTTAAAACCGATTTGTAATAAGGAATGTTGTTCGAACGGAAGTAATTGGGGAGTGGGGGGGGGGCAGCAAAAATAAATTTCATACGCAATTTTTTTTCCATTTCTCACTTGCATGTCCCTTAAAAAACATTTAATAACAAAATATCCCCAGAACAAATTTACTTTCGAACAAACATCCGTTGGAACTAATTTCCAATCGAGCTAAATTTATTCATACAAACAGAGAAATTGGTTTCATACTATTTTTCGATAATCAAAATGTACATCTATTTTGTATGATCCTAAATCAGCTAATTATTTTACAGTAAGACTAATTCTAAAGCTACTTGCGAGGCCAGGTACATGTAGGCAAACATCACAACTAATAAATAAATGTCTGTTGTTATCACGTTGTTGCTGGGCCCTCAGTTCTAGCATCCTCATGATAAGACGTACTCTGCACACACACACACACATTCTGATGACGTCCTCAGTTCTGGCACCATCCTGATAAGACGTACTCTGCACACACACACACATTCTGATGACGCCCTCAGTTCTGGCACCCTCATGATCAGACGTACTCTGCATTTTGTGAGCAAAAGGAAGCCGCTCTAATCAAGTTTATTTGATAGCGGTGACAGATAAGATGAGCATTGTGGCCCGATAGTCATCTGTTATGACAAATATTTACAAAGCACACAGCCATGTGTCTGGGGTTATTTGATGTCACTCTGCGGTGTTGTGCTCACAGCCGGGCATGGCTGCAAGGTAAGCATGTTAACCAGCCAATCATTTTATCTCTGCTGTTAACTTACAAATAGAAATCACGTCGTCACACAGCACTCGCCTATACATAATCTCAGTGTAGTGTATACTCGACAAGATTTTATTCAAACAGTAATGTAAATCTATAGTGAGATGTGTGGAACAGTTGATGTATTCCATTTGTTTTAAAACTACACACGTACCTATTCACACACGTATCTATCCACACACGTACCTATCCACATCGCTTACATTTTTACACTTGGATATCCGCAACTTATTTGTATCCCCTCTTGCTAATCCACAACCCTTCGGTATACACTGGTGCTTATCCACAACGTTTCCGTATACACTGGTACTTATCCACAACGTTTCCGTATACACTGGTGCTTATCCACAACCTTTCCGTATACACTGGTGCTTATCCACAACCTTTCAGTATACACTGGTGCTTATCCACAACCTTTCCGTATACACTGGTGCTTATCCACAACCCTTCTGTTATAGAATCTAACCCATATTGAGAGCTGCAAAGTCGTCAAGAATCGTCTAAGCTTTAAACTAATGTTTAGATGTGAAGTGTTCTGAGAAGCTTTGAAAGCAGCATTTGAATGTAGTTCCCAAACCCATATAAATACATCGGCCACATGGAGTTAATAAAAGTTATAAAAAGCGTAAGTTTAAAATAAGCGGATATTTATTAATATGCCATCTCAGATACCAGAATGATATTCACTATGAGATGACTCATTCAAAACTATATTAAGATGAACAGAACTTGCAATAACGTGTCACATTGGAACTCGGCCTGTAACTCTTGGTTTCATTAAAAAAAGTTCACAATGTTTCGATTGAATCTTACTACACCATTTCTTATTGCAAAACTCGATTGGATATTATTATAATTATTATTATTAGTTGTCTTATATAGCGCGGTACCCAAGCCTAGGCTGGGCTCACCGCGCTGTACATAAACATATTAGAAAAAGAGACATAATCGTGACAATAAAATAAAATACATGTATGTAATAAAGAACAGCTGTATAGAGACAAAGCAAAAACTAATGCATATTCACCCCATCCACCCCAGAACTTTTACATGACAAGCCATGGACGGCGGCCAGCAGCATCGTTTATCGATCAGATGTGGTGAATCAGTCGGGTTAGTAGAGTATAAAGAGATGTGTTTTGAGTGCAGTTTTGAAGGCTGTGATGGTTGATATATTGCTGATGTGTAGTGGAAGAGAATTCCATTGTTTGGGGGCACAGTAAGAGAAAGATCTTTCACCGTATGTTTTTGTGCGAGACTTAGGGACAGAAAGAATACGCCCGTCTGCGGAGCAGCGAAGCTGTCGAAGGGGTGAATAGACAGAAAGAAGTTCAGTTAGATAGGAAGGGCAGAAATTCGAGAAAAAGTTGTGGCAGACAACAGAGAGTTTATAGTCATCCGTGCTTGTACAGGGAGCCAATGACGTGAATGAAGTAGTGGTGTGACGTGATCACGTTTTTTTGCCTTTTTTTCGTGAATAAGAAGTGCTTCCGTTTTGTCATCGTTAAGTTTCAACTTGCTGAGTGTCATCCATGACTTGACATCAGCAATGCTCTCCTGCAAATTCCGGACAGCGGAATCGACAAGAGAGTGATGGGTATCAATGTATAGCTGCGTGTCATCCGCGAATGACTGGCTCTCCACAGCATGGTTCTCTAGCAAAAGGAGCAGTGGCCTGGTATACATTGTAAATAGAACCGGGCCTAAAACGGACCCCTGTGGCACGACATACACCAAGTCAGCACTGCCGGAGAGACAGCCATCGACAGCGACCGCCTTCGTTCTATTGGAGAGGTAGGACCTAAACCAAGTCAAAACTGAACCAGCAATGCCAGTGAACGGCCGCTTAGATTAACGGTTGTTTAATTACCGAATCCTTTTTAAAAAGACATAAATGCATCTTTTTCTTATGATAAGATTGGGTCCTCCCACTTGTAAGTAACTTAGATCTCAGACGTTTGAATGGCAGTCACTGACTCGGTAAATAATAAAGGAAGAAATCGAGCAGGATATAATGTACAGGCAGTCCTCGTTGTTTACCTGTTCAAATTGTTGTGTGTATACCAAAGAGTTGACATTGTATGACATAATAATCTGTGTATATCAAAGAGTTGACATTCATCATCATCATCATCATCAGGTCCCGTAGTCCTTCGACCGTTGGGGCGCCACAGATGACATGTACACTATTCTTCTCCATTCCTCTCGGTCTTCTGCCCTACGCATAGCATCGCCTAGTTGTAATCCAGTCCATTCTTTGAAATTATCTTCCCATCTTTTTCTTTGTCTTCCTCTTCTTCTCCCTCCACTAGTAGTGCCCTGCAAGATCTCATTGGCGAGCCCTTGTTTTCTGGTCACGTGGCCATACCACTCAAGTTTGCGCTTTTTAACAGACGTCAGGAGGTCATCGTATTGCCCAATTGCCTGACGTATCCTTTCTTTTATTTGCTCATTGGTGATATTATATGACATAATAATCTGTGTATATCAAAGAGTTGACATATGACATAATAATCTGTGTATATCAAAGAGTAGACATTATATGACATAATAATATGTGTATATCAAAGAGTTGACATTATATGACATACATATATGTGTATACCAAAGAGTTGACATTATATGACACAATAATCTGTGTATATCAAAGAGTTGACATTATATGACATACATATCTGTGTATACCAAAGAATTGACATTATATGACAAAAATATCTGTGTATATCAAAGAGTTGACATTATATGACATAAAAATATGTATACCAAAGAGTTGACATTGTATGACATAAATATCTGTGTATACCAAAGAGTTGACGTTATATGACAAAAATATCTGTGTATATCAAACAGTTGACATTATATGACATAAAAATTTGTGTATACCAAAGAGTTGACATTATATGACACAAATATGTGTGCTGACAAAGAGCTAACATTAGATGACATAAATGTTGTTGTTGACTGGAGAGTTAACAATCATATATACCAGAGCGTTGACATCAGATGACAAAATCTTTACATAGTCCAGAGTGCTGACATCAGATGACAAAATCTTTACGTAGTCCAGAGTGCTGACATCAGATGACAAAATACGCGTGTTGACTTCAAGGGACATAAATATTTGTGTAGACCAGAAAGTTGATATTGATGACAAAATATGGGTGTAAAAGTGAGCTTTGATATCAGATTAACATTTTTAGTATAGACCACAGCATTGAAATCTGGTGAAAAATTTAAGTACTGACTAGTGCATTGTCAATAGTCTGTTTTCATAGACTTGAAAGGGATTACAGTTCCAGATTTGTGACGTTTTTTAGGAATCCAAGCCCTGCTTCATAGGAAAATTTATAGTTCTACTGAAAATTTTTTAGTAGAGAGCCATAGAAACATTTTATATGCAGACTTAATAAATCTCGTTTTACTTGACAAGAGGTTTTGGCTTAATATGTCAGACTTTTGTTTAGATTATTACCAGAGATAAATCTGTGTTTTTTTTTGTCTGTTTGAGCATGTATGAAATGTATTAATTATTACACAGTAGTCCTATTATTATATTTTATTATAGTTCAACATTTGATGAAGTGTCGATAGCTACTCCATCGCCTCGCGAAGACGGAAGGATGCTTTATCTAGTTTGTCACTCGAAAAAATAGACCATGACCACCTTAATGATCGTATTTGTGCTAATTCTGTACGCAGATGTCTGATGTGACCCATTCTGGCACGAACTGTTCTTGTGCAGTAAGTGTAGGGTATTGATGGGACATCTCCAGGTGCAGAGTAAACCTGAGCTTTTCTAGCACGTCTTTTGTGCTCTGCAGCCGCTGCTCTGCTAGCTACATGTTGTATGGAGCCTTTCTGTAAAGAGGACCGCCGTGATGCTCGATCATTTGCTGATTTTTTTCATGTGTCCGGGTCTACATCAAACGCTTTTAATCAGACAAATAGGTTGTCTTTAAATCGTTTCTTCTTGGAGACCTGCTTGTGCGCGTACCTCAGTGTCTGGGACCATGTCCTGTCCTTGGATGTTAAGGAATTACCTGAGGCTTGTCGTATGAAAGTGTTTTAACATTTTTGCATAACCATCCATGTTTCACAGGCATAGAGAATTGTAGGGAGCACAGATGCATTGTATACTTTTACAAATTAGTTTTAATGCTGACACCTTTCATGGTCCACACATTCTTTGATAGTTTGCCATAGGTTGCACTGGCTCTTTCAAACTATGAAAATGAAACTCCTCCTCGGTGGTTGCGTTTTGGTAGTGTTCCTGCCAATGTATGATTGTAAGCTATTCATCACAGTACACCTTTCACCTTATAATTGAATGTTAGGCCCACCATAAGAACTTCGAGAAGCTTGTTGTATAGGCCCTCAGTCTTTATTGCGTTAATAGTTAATAGTGAAACCGAAGTTTGTATAGACGTTGGCGAAATTAGTGGCACTGCTATGCATATCCGCTTCTGGTCCAGCATTTATGGCACAATCATCGGCATAAAGAAAGTCCCTGATGTTGTCTTCGTTTTGGCATGTAGCCTCTTTGGGTTGATTAGCTTAGGCCTACCATCAGTTCAGTATCTGAGACAAATTTCAACGCCTCCCTCAATAAAGACAACAGTCAGCATTTTGGTAAACATTAGGTTAAAGAGTGTTGGGGCAAGGACACAACTTTGTTTGACGCAATTTGTGAAATGGTTTAGACGTCTCCCCATTTTCCCGAACCCAAGCCTTTATACCAGTGGTTCTCAACCTTCCTGCCATGACCCTTTAATTCAGTTTCTCATGTTGTGTGATCCCCCAAAATAAAATTATTTTCGTTGCTACTTCATAAATATGTGTTTTGCGATGGTCATAATCGAACCCTGTTACAGCCTTGGCCAGGTCTACACAATTGAAGAGCTTGCATTTTTCCTGTGTATAGCTGTCTTATCAATAGTTTTCAGTCTGAGACGCCCATGAGCAGGTTTAAAAAAATGATTACACAATATAATGTAGCTAGGGTAATGCAATATGGTACTGAGTGAAGAGGTACATGGTAAATAGTGTCACAGAACAGGGCTAACTCTAACGTGGTAAAGATTAATATAGTGTGGGGTAATGTCGCAAGCGTCATGGAGCACAGTTCACCTCAAGGCACAGTTAATGTAGAAATTACAGTCAACATGACATCACATGGCAATGCATTGAAGAGTTTGACTTATGTATCATAAATTAATAAAGGTATTCTGGGTATTTTAGTTTTATTTCATAAATGTGAAGAGTAGATCAATCTCGATTGTTTCACTATTTTTGTAAATCTGTGTTAAGAATAGACAATGTCTCTTTCTATCGTTTGGAGACACCCCTGAATAAGACTGTCTATCTTGCATGGTAATAAATATCTTGCAAAGAGATAGACGTCATTTGATTTCCTTTTTGGTTTTACGTACCGTTATAAGGTTTAACAAATTTAACCTGTAAGTCGAAAATATGGCTCGTTAGATGAATAATGCGTAACAAAGGACTGAACTCCAGTACACAAAGGAAAACGATACCAAAGCCAGTGATATTAACCATAAGCAATTAATATAGAAAGACAACAATATAAAAACTATATTTACTTACAGCACATCAAAGGAAAAAAGTATAATACCAGAAAGGTACAAATATTAATCCACACACGCGCAGTTAAAAATCTAGTAAGTTTTGTAGGGCTCCTTTAAGTCTGGTAAATCTCTTAAATGTCTGCCGGTCACAGTCGACCGTCGTATTTATAGTGAGTCAGAACCCTCAAGAGCAGAAACTCCAGAAATTCAATCGCTATAGAGTATTTCTCTGTCTATGGTATACCCGTTTGGAAACGTAAGCAAACTTTCCCAATCAAGGACGGTGTGGGGCAAGGTTGGCATCACGTGTCACCAAGTTAATTTGTGATGTCAGTAACAATAACAACACAAAAAAAGGGGGGGGGGTAAGGTTTGCGTGCAACGACTCGAACTAGGTAAACAGACTGGCTAAAACATTGACCATCCACATCTCATAGCGTGTAAACATTAAGCGGCCTACATATCTCAGGGTTACCAACCGAACATAATTACAACCAAAATTATGGGAAAACTAAATTGCTATTAAAATATGTCTTTATACATTGAGACTAACTAAATATCTCATAGCATCGATGACTAATTAGCATCTTAGCATGTCAAAAACGTTGCGGGAATCCCGGGAGATTTTAAAGATATTTTTGAAAGCCTAACAAATTGTTATGATTATTATTTTGCTGTTCCTGTATTATTTTTTTGTGTGGTTATATTAGTGTTTTAGAAGAAAAAAAAAGAAGGGGGTGGAGTGGGGGCGGGGCAAAATCCTTTAAACATGTTACTATAACTTCACGGTTTAAAATCAGACTAATAAGGTGATGAACACAGATGCCTTTCCTTAAATCCGCCACTGATCCAGTGTATTTGCGAATGTTTACAAACAAAGCTCTTCATGATTGTACGAAGTTCAATGAAAATACACGTGACAATTTGTTTATGTGGCCAAAACATAAGCCATGACATAACATAATGCATGACACAACATAAGCCATGACACATCATCAAATGAATCACAGATCCCAAACAGTGGGATGGGATCCTCATGCGCAGTTAACCCAAATTCGTTGGTAAATTAAAATGCGCTGGTCAAATGTATCAATCTGGTATGCTGGCTTCTCTGGTGAGTCTCTTTAATTTGACCTGTTCATCTAAACGTTTGGTGCAATTAAATCTAGACGCTATAAATTCGTTTAAAATAATAAAAATAAAAATTGTTCTTGCATTTCTATAGTCCATCTCAGTAGCGAACTAAACCTTGAACATATAGCTCGATAACATCAATTTAATGGTAGTATATAGCTCGATAACATCAATTTAATGGTAGTATATAGCTCGATAACATCAATTTAATGGTAGTATATAGCTCGATAACATCAATTTAATGATAGTATATAGCTCGATAACATTAATTTAATAGTAGTAGATAGCTCGATAACATTAATTTAATGGTAGTAGATAGCTCGATAACATCAATTTAATGGTAGTATATAGCTCGATAACATTAATTTAATGGTAGTATATAGCTCGATAACATTAATTTAATGGTAGTATATAGCTCGATAACATCAATTTAATGGTAGTATATAGCTCGATAACATCAATTTAATGGTAGTATATAGCTCGATAACATCAATTTTATGGTAGTGTATAGCTCGATAACATCAATTTGAAGGTAGTATATAGCTCGATAACATCAATTTAATGGTAGTAGATAGCTCGATAACATTACTTTAATGGTAGTATATAGCTCGATAACATTAATTTAATGGTAGTATATAGCTCGATAACATCAATTTAATGGTAGTATATAGCTCGATAACATCAATTTAATGGTAGTATATAGCTCGATAACATCAATTTTATGGTAGTGTATAGCTCGATAACATCAATTTGAAGGTGTATATAGTTCGATAACATCAATTTAAAGGTAGTATATATTTCGATAACATCAATTTAAAGGTAGTATATAGTTCGATAACATCAATTTAAAGATAGTATGTAGTTCGATAACATCAATTTAAAGATAATATATAGTTCGATAACATCAATTTAAAGATAGTATATAGTTCGATAACATCAATTTGAAGGTAGTTTGTAACATCATTTTCTTATAAACATATTACGAGCCAACACTTACAAAGGCCACTTCCTGAATTAGCCTCTGCTATCATTCTAACGACGCATTGTGCCAATCAGAACTACTAACATATGGATTTTTTTACACGAACACCCATGCCAATAAGACAATTATGGGCATGGACTTGAGGAATACAATGGAGCCAAAACTACGATACTTCTATACTAATTGGCTGATGTTATGTGAACCTTTTATAGTACATCCTATTGTATAGCATCGTTATGAACAGAATGGCATGTGAACATAACGTGACATAAACCTGAACTCACCCTTCGAAGAGATGTCAACTAAAACACGATCTAGAAATCCACTGTTTTTTTTTTAAATCACAATTACTCCAGATTAAAAAATCCCAGACGACTTTTTTTGTGTGGATGATATACAAAATGCCTTCTCACTATGTCTTGATTTCATAAACAATAACAAGCCGCGGTTACGTCGAGAAAAGTGCGGATGTGAGCTGCTGGCCCAGTGAGCGCTGAAAGCTTGTCCCAAGTAACCGGTCTATTGATGCACGCGCGTACAGATTGAGGGTGAGGGGAGAAGAGATAAAATGGCTGGCCAGGGCTGTTTCTCTCCTTTCTTTGTCAGCGCGTGATCAATATTACAGTCATGTGACCTCCGGAGCTCTCGGGAAGCCAACGAATCGCTGCGGTATCTTTATAAAAAAATATTTTGAATAACAAAAAAGGAGAGAGGCTTAGGGACCACTCAAAATTCGTCTCTACTCTCTAAACATGGGCGCTCTATTCTGTCCATCCTCGGATGCTCTGTTATTTCCATCCATGCCATCATATTCTCTCCAACAATGGTCGCAATTGGACCAGGTTAGTTGACATCTTTCACAGAGCAAAAAAATATTAACATTTTAAATTTTGGCATTTTGAATATTAATTTTATTCTGCCATTTAATACATTTGTGTAAGTTATTAGTTGGGGTGCTGCATACACATACACATACAAGAGGCACCCACTATACACCTATCACATGCACCAAATATACAGATAACAAAGGCACCTATTATACACTTACCAGAGGAACCCATTCTACAGTTACCAGAGGCACCCACTAGACACATACCGGATGCACCAACTACACAGATAAAAAAGGCACTATTATACGCTTACCAGAGGCACCCATTATACACTTACCAGAGGCACCCATTATACACTTACCAGAGGCACCCATTCTACAGTTACCAGAGGCACCCACTGTACAGTTATATAGAGGCACCTATTCCCTAGTATCCATGATGCATGACGCCCCTTAACAATTTGCTGTCATTTTTGCCAATAAGTTAAAACTCCCCTGCTCTAACTATAACAACCACCCTGGGTACTTACTTACATATGTATCTTTTTACTTGAGCTAGAGTTTTGCTGCGAAGTTTTTGACACCGAAATCTTTTCTTCTTTATCCGCTCTGTTGACTGGTGTAGGAAGGGGTTTGCGGAGGGTGGGGTCCGCCCCTGGCGGTTATTTTTTCCTTTATTTTAAGAGGTGCCATTTTTTACCAACTGCAGATTTCTTTCGTTTGGAAGGGCCACGAAAATATCTTCGCCACTGGTTCTATGAGTACGTGTTTTCCCCCCGTCATTTTATGGAATTTTTCTTTGTATTTCACATTCTTAATGTTGACTTTATGTCATATTTATCACAAGGTCCATGAAAATCGTTGTATCCCAGCTCTATTCCATGTTCAATATGGACCACAACGTACTCAAGGTCAACTCAAATGGATTAACTGTTTCAATTTCAAATTTAACTTTAAGGTATATTTTAAAATGAAGCTGATCAATATGTTATATACAGGTACAGTGTTGTTTTAGAGAAGATGATTTCTGTTGTCTATTCAAATCCAATCACAGTTTCTAATGCGCGATGTTGTTGTTTATAACTCAGCGTGAAAAGTTTGGCATTTTATCAAGACTTTTATTTTTATGTCGGCGCAAAGCGAAGTATCGATACTATCAAACTGCGTGTTTTAGATTGTCAGCGTGTTTGGTAATGATAGCATTTGTAGGAGTTTGGTAATGATGGCATTTGTAGGAGTTTGATAATGATGGCATTTGTAGGGGTTTGGTAATGATAGCCTTTGTAGGGGTTTGGTAATGATAGCATTTGTAGGAGTTTGATGATAGCCTTTGTAGGGGTTTGGTAATGATATCATTTGTATGGGTTTGGTAATGATAGCATTTGTAGAAGTTTGATAATGATAGCCTTTGTAGGGGTTTGGTAATGATAGCATTTGTAAGGGTTTGGTAATGATAGCATTTGTAGAAGTTTGATAATGATAGCCTTTGTAGGGGTTTGGTAATGATAGCATTTGTAGGGGTTTGGTAATGATAGCATTTGTAGGAGTTTGATGATAGCCTTTGTAGGGGTTTGGTAATGATGGCATTTGTAGAAGTTTGATAATGATAGCCTTTGTAGGGGTTTGGTAATGATAGCATTTGTAGGAGTTTGATGATAGCCTTTGTAGGAGTTTGGTAATGATAGCATTTGTAGGAGTTTGATGATAGCCTTTGTAGGGGTTTGGTAATGATAGCATTTGTATGGGTTTGGTAATGATAGCATATATATGGGTTTGGCAATGATAGCATTGGTAGAACAGGTACACATGGAAGCAGTTATATTAAACTCTAAGGCTAAATTTTTCCTCCCTTCATTTGGTGTCATACCTCGCCTCGTCATTTCTCACATCGCTTCCCTTTTGCTCTGTGGTTAATCAAATGCCAACTACTCATCCCTTAACCCCAGGGCCGGATTAAGCCATTTTAGTGCCCAAGGCACAAAAACACATGGGTGCCCCCTTCTGCCCGGGGCCCCTGATCTTTCACTGACCGTGACCGCTGGGATGTTCAATATTATGCAAAGAAAACAGTTGTTAACAAATATGTTTGTAGTTTGTACTACTATCACTATATAAAACCTACATTAAGTATTTCTGTATTAAAATTAATAGTTAATACATTTTGAAATAATTATAGACAGAATAATTAATTTTTTATTAGATGAAAAAATCAAAAAGATATTGTCATTTACATTTTAAAGTGTTTTTTTTTTCTAGATTTACATCTAGCAAAGTCTTTGAGGATTTTGTCAAAGTTAATTTTGCGCAACACATCTGCCTCGATCACAAGCAGAGATAAGGAGTCGAGCCTTTCTTGTTTCATTGCTGATCTATTTGGATTTTTTTGTACGTTTCAACTGAGAAAAAGAGCGCTCAGTTGAACAGTTAGTAACCATTAATGGTAAAAATATGCGAAAGGCGATTTCAACATTTGGAAAGGCACACTCGATGTTGTCTCTAACTATTACTTTGTATAATGCTCCACGATTGAACGTGTTGTTTTCCGATTTTGATGCAGGAAACTTGTGGCGAATATATGAATGAAAATGTTGTAGTTCAGTATATAAATTATTGTTCAGATCTTTAGGATAAGCATTTATTAGTTCTTCACAACACAGAAATGTTTGTGATAGTGATACATCGAGCTGCTACATCATTATATACTTGTCCTCGTCTACTCATTTCTGTCTCAAGTTTGTCAACAATGGCGTAGAATGCAGATATACGAAATTTGTCTGTGGCATTAAGAGATACCTCAGGGGCACCACCATCAATGACCACTGTCCTTCGTTTACGATGACGGGTCAAAGTTGACTTATAATCTACACCTGGTGTTATTATTTTTGCAGCTTCTTCAAATCTTTCAAATTCATTCCTAGATTTATGCAAGTAATCTGCTATTGAAGAATACAAATCAGCACACGTTTTCAAGTTCATATGCTCATTTTGTAGAGCTTGACTAACCCTGTGAAAATGCTGTAATACCTCTTCCCAAAAAACAAGCATGAAAGCAAATTCTAATTCTTGCATCTTCTTTGCAATGTTTTCTGCTTGTTTTCTGTTGTCTCCTTTCTGTGACTGATCTTCTTGTTAGGTTTTTTATTTTAACAAATTATAAAATTATCATTTATAAAACAGAAAAACAATTTGTAGTCAAATGAAATTTTAAATTGTCATTTACTTGTGCCAAAATATAGCAGTTAATTATATAATTTCTAGCCAGATAACAAGCAATAACATTTTTAAAATAATACAAAGATCCATGCATACAAAAGTTACTTGTAAAAAAATATATATTTACTTACAGTTAAAATCTTGCTATGCCAACTCTAAATCTAGCTTAAATCTTTCTCAAAAGTTTGTGTGTCTATTACTAAGGGGTTCCCGGTCGAATTAATTAATTAATGTTATTATTTTAATATTATTTATTGTAAAAAATGGTTTAAAATTTTTTATAAAACTTCCCAAAAATGTTTAAAATTCGAATACGACCGCATTATTTATTTACAAGCCGAGTGAGTCCGCATGGTCCGCATTTTACTCATAACCATTTCCATGAGTTTTTTAAATTTTTTATGCGATTAATTTTTAAGCATTCAAGATTGTACCAAACTTGAATGTGAATTTTTATTATAATGTATTTCTTAATTTTCATAGCACTTGTTCAATTTTCAGTTGTTTCTGGACTTAAATTTGTTCAAAAAAATATTTCTTGAGGACGTGTGGTTCCCCCAAACGCTTGGTGCCCAAGGCACGTGCCTTGTTTGCCTAGAGGTTAATCCGGCCCTGCTTAACCCCACTACTCAAACTCTAAACTCCCCCTTTCTTTTATACCATTTGACTATTTCATGTACGGTACCCTACTTCATTTTCTTTCACAATCTTAAGCCTTCTCTAAGCCACCCAGAAACATGACATGTGTCACCCAGTACTGTTTAAATTCAGGTTATATAATAGTTGCACAGTGTTATTTCAATAAAACTATGCACGTCATGTTATTTCCCTTACCTATTGTAGAATATAAAACCGGTGAGGTCCGCAATTTTCCTTTTGAGTTTGTGAGAAAAGAATGTCGTTTCCAAAAGGCATGTCTGACACTTACAATAAAATCTGAGGTCACTTTGCAGAACTTATCCGGGTACCCGAAATGTCGAAGATTAGCACATACCCGGACTGTCCTGGACACATACCCGGACTGTCTTGGACACATACCCGGACTTCCTGTACACATACCCGGAATGTCCTGATACATACTCGGACTGTCCTGGACACATACCCGGACTGTCCTGGACGCGACAAAGAACTGACCGGGGTCCGTGTGATTTAAAATTAGTGCATTTTAAAATCAGTACATATTTAAAAATGTTTGCTCACAGGCATAAGGTGCTTTAAACACTGATGCCATACTGGCGGCAAATTCCTTTAGTTTCGGAAACTCAACATCAGGTAAGCAGCGATAAAATTCAACAAGTTTTTCTTCTCTTTGTTTTTCTTTCAACAAGTATTTTGATTGCAAATCAATGAGCTCCAGCTGTAGTCCAACTGGCACATCACCATGGTTACAAGCAAACGGCTTCTGGAACAGAAGAATGTCACTCTTAATTCTCTCAAGATCTGAAAATCTCTCCAGGTGGAGCTACCGCGAGCCGGGGGAGGACTTGGGATAGCGCGAAATAAGCAAACATTACAATAATAAACAAGAAAATTTAGATACAGTGGTAACTCGAGGTACAAACATCTCAGGTCACGAACAGTACAGGTTACGAACATCTTCCGAATTTTTTGTCTCGGGTTACGAACGAAGGCTAGAGAGAGACAGAGAGAGAGAGAGAGGGAGAAAGAAAGGTTTAACGTTGGAGACAAATTTCACTTGTTGGCTGCAAAGAAATAGCGACAAAAAACTCCTGCAACTAATGATTCATAATAGCAAAGAAAGTGAAACATTTCCCATGATCGTTTTCATGGTAAAAGCACATGCAGGGTGGCCCAGAAAAAGTTAGAACATCTCGTAAAAAAGGGTTATATTATTTAATTAATATAATGTTTTGTCACTGACAGTTGTTTGAAAATTTTAACGCTAATCAGAAAACATGTTGAATCTGTCTCCCCCCCCCCCTCCCTCACTCTTACTGCTTTTCTACGACTTTTTGTAAGCGTTGGCGCTTTGTTTATGCTTCTGACAATTCAATAAAGCAATGTTATCACATTTTTGGGCAACGTAGACTAAATCTTATTAATTTTACATTAAATTTATGTTGTTGTTTTTTCGTTCTCTTTATTTAATACGTAAAGTGCACGCATTCTTGGCGTCAGGTAAATCGGATCTAAATAAAACAAGAACGATTTCTTGAAACGGATTGGCTCTGCTTAATTGATTTTAATGTTTCGGGCTAAGAATGTTTCGATCCTGCCCGCGGGCCGTAGTTTGGCGACCACTGGTGTATCGGATGCTGATTCACCAAATATGATGTGTATGAAATTTAAAATAAGAAAAGATTTGTTAAGTTGCCTCAAAGCGTTCTTAACCAATGACCATATTTTCCAGACACTCCTGTTGTTTCATTGTGTTTACTTTCATATGTTCCCCTACCAGGTGTTATTTATTTCTTTTCACACTTTTACGTAACTGAAATATCGTTTCCTGATTGATTTGACACCGTACTTCCGCCGACTTCGTTTCTTTTTCATTTATTCTCCGATGTTTGTGAATGCCTTTCTTTCTTTCCTTTTACTTATTAATAGGTAGGATCTACATTGAATTCTTTTATTTTAATTCTTGCAGTTTTTTTTATTTTGATGAAAGCATGAGCCGAAGTGTCTTAAACGTGTCTTGAAATCATGAGCCAAAGTGTCTTAAACGTGTCCTGAAATCATGAGCCGAAGAGTCTAAAATGTGTCTTGAAAGCACGAGCCGAAGCGTCTTATATTTGTCTTAAAAGCTTGAGCCGAAGCGTCTTAAATGTGTCTTAAAAGCTTGAGCCGAAGCGTCTTAAATGTGTCTTAAAAGCTTGAGCCGAAGCGTCTTAAATGTGTCTTAAAAGCTTGAGCCGAAGCGTCTTAAATGTGTCTTAAAAGCTTGAGCCGAAGCGTCTTAAACGTGTCCTGAAATCATGAGCCAAAGTGTCTTAAACGTGTCCTGAAATCATGAGCTGAAGAGTCTAAAATGTGTCTTGAAAGCACGAGCCGAAGCGTCTTAAATTTGTCTTAAAAGCTTGAGCCGAAGCGTCTTAAATGTGTCTTAAAAGCTTGAGCCGAAGCGTCTTAAATGTGTCTTAAAAGCTTGAGCCGAAGCGTCTTAAATGTGTCTTAAAAGCTTGAGCCGAAGCGTCTTAAATGTGTGTATGTCGTTTAATAAAAAACTGAAATAAATTTTGTACTTCACAAATTATGTGACTTTTATTACAACTTGTAAAAAAAGCATACTCAAAGCTGCTGAATGCAACAAACTGCACACAACTAACTACAATCAACCAAAAACTTACAATAAACTACACACAGCAAACTACAACCAACCAACTACACCCAAAAAATCAGGCAACTTATACAAGCAGACAAACATTTCTTGTGTTTGCACTTCAAGTCAAACATGTAATTGAATTTTAAGCCTTTCTTTACCCTTTACTTGTCTTCAACGCATTCCTTTACTTCAGTTTTTTTTTAAATTTAAAATGAAGATGACATCCCCCCCCCCCCCCCCCCCCCCAAAAAAAAAAAAAAAAAAAAAAAAAAAAAAAAAAAAAAGCACTCCAATGCCCTGTTAATCAAACTCTAAGATGGTGAGCTGGCAAACATCGCTTCAATGAAATTCTCCCAGAGGCGATGCACAGAATTCTCCTCTAAGTTACGTTTCACCGTGTGACGTAGTTGGGATCCTAAAGTGGACATCTTTGATACTTTACTTTTTGGTACACAGTATTTCTTTTGGATTATAAGCACCCTTTTGTATTGTGCATTAGTATTTGACCAACATATAATCAATGACAGCATTTGATCTCCAAGCTGTTTCATGCCTAGTAGATCCTTAACAATCATAGAACTTCGACTGACTTGACAAGTATAAATACTTTTGGGTAGTGTAGAAGAGTTATGAACATTAATACTAAACTAACCAGCGTTATGGGAGCAGGGGGCTTCAAGAATCTTCCAATTTACAGGTAACCAATTGTGCTATTCAGGTATGTTTAAAATGTTGAGGTTAATTGTTTTGATTAATTGAATGTCAGAATTGATGGATGGGTAAATCAGCACTAGCTGAGACGCTTGCCTCTAGGGAAAGCTACCATTTTTATTTAAACCCCTGTCACTACCCCCTCCTCCCCTGTCACTACCCCCTCCTCCCCTGTCACTACCCCCTCCTCCTCTGTCACTATCCCCATTTCCCCTGTCACTATCCCCACCTCCCCTGTCACTACTCCCTCCTCCCCTGTCACTACCCCCTCCTCCCGTCACTACCCCCTCCTCCTCTGTCACTATCCCCACCTCCCCTGTCACTATCCCCACCTCCCCTGTCAACACCCCCTCCTCCCCTGTCACTACCCCTCCTCCCCTGTCACCACCCCCTCCTCCCCTTTCACTACCCCTCCTCCCCTGTCACTACCCCCTCCTCCCCTGTCACTACCCCCTCCTCCCCTGTCACTATCCCCATTTCCCCTGTCACTATCCCCACCTCCCCTGTCACTACTCCCTCCTCCCCTGTCACTACCCCCTCCTCCCGTCACTACCCCCTCCTCCTCTGTCACTATCCCCACCTCCCCTGTCACTATCCCCACCTCCCCTGTCACTACCCCCTCCTCCCCTGTCACTACCCCTCCTCCCCTGTCACTACCCCTCATCCCCTGTCACTACCCCCTCCTCCCCTGTCACTACCCCTCCTCCCCTGTCACTACCCCTCCTCCCCTGTCAACACCCCCTCCTCCTCTGTCACTATCCCCACCTCCCCTGTCACTACTCCCTCCTCCCCTGTCACTACCCCCACCTCCTCTGTCACTATCCCCACCTCCCCTGTCACTACCCCCTCCTCCCCTGTCACTACCCCTCCTCCCCTGTCACTACCCCTCCTCCCCTGTCACTACCCCCTCCTCTGTCACTATCCCCACCTCCCCTGTCACTACCCCCTCCTCCTCTGTCACTATCCCCACCTCCCCTGTCACTACCCCTCCTCCCCTGTCACTACCCCTCCTCCCCTGTCACTACCCCTCCTCCCCTGTCACTACCCCTCCTCCCCTGTCACTACCCCCTCCTCCTCTGTCACTATCCCCTCGTCCTCTGTCACTACCCCTCCTCCCCTGTCACTACCCCCTCCTCCTCTGTCACTACCCCTCCTCCCCTGTCACTACCCCTCCTCCCCTGTCACTACCCCTCCTCCCCTGTCACTACCCCTCCTCCCCTGTCACTACCCCCTCCTCCTCTGTCACTATCCCCTCGTCCTCTGTCACTATCCCCACCTCCCCTGTCACTACCCCCTCCTCCCCTGTCACTATCCCCACCTCCCCTGTCACTACCCCCTCCTCCCCTGTCACTACCCCCTCCTCCCCTGTCACTACCCCCACCTCCCCTGTCACTACTCCCTCCTCCTCTGTCACTACCCCCTCCTCCCGTCACTACCCCCTCCTCCTCTGTCACTATTCCCACCTCCCCTGTCACTATCCCCACCTCCCCTGTCACTACCCCCTCCTCCCCTGTCACTATCCCCACCTCCCCTGTCACTACCCCCTCCTCCTCTGTCACTATCCCCATTTCCCCTGTCACTATCCCCACCTCCCCTGTCACTACTCCCTCCTCCCCTGTCACTACCCCCTCCTCCCGTCACTACCCCCTCCTCCTCTGTCACTATCCCCACCTCCCCTGTCACTATCCCCACCTCCCCTGTCAACACCCCCTCCTCCCCTGTCACTACCCCTCCTCCCCTGTCACCACCCCCTCCTCCCCTTTCACTACCCCTCCTCCCCTGTCACTACCCCCTCCTCCCCTGTCACTACCCCCTCCTCCCCAGTCACTATCCCCATTTCCCCTGTCACTATCCCCACCTCCCCTGTCACTACTCCCTCCTCCCCTGTCACTACCCCCTCCTCCCGTCACTACCCCCTCCTCCTCTGTCACTATCCCCACCTCCCCTGTCACTATCCCCACCTCCCCTGTCACTACCCCCTCCTCCCCTGTCACTACCCCTCCTCCCCTGTCACTACCCCTCATCCCCTGTCACTACCCCCTCCTCCCCTGTCACTACCCCTCCTCCCCTGTCACTACCCCCTCCTCCCCTGTCACTACCCCCTCCTCCTCTGTCACTATCCCCACCTCCCCTGTCACTACTCCCTCCTCCCCTGTCACTACCCCCACCTCCTCTGTCACTATCCCCACCTCCCCTGTCACTACCCCCTCCTCCCCTGTCACTACCCCTCCTCCCCTGTCACTACCCCTCCTCCCCTGTCACTACCCCCTCCTCTGTCACTATCCCCACCTCCCCTGTCACTACCCCCTCCTCCTCTGTCACTATCCCCACCTCCCCTGTCACTACCCCTCCTCCCCTGTCACTACCCCTCCTCCCCTGTCACTACCCCTCCTCCCCTGTCACTACCCCTCCTCCCCTGTCACTACCCCCTCCTCCTCTGTCACTATCCCCTCGTCCTCTGTCACTACCCCTCCTCCCCTGTCACTACCCCCTCCTCCTCTGTCACTACCCCTCCTCCCCTGTCACTACCCCTCCTCCCCTGTCACTACCCCTCCTCCCCTGTCACTACCCCTCCTCCCCTGTCACTACCCCCTCCTCCTCTGTCACTATCCCCTCGTCCTCTGTCACTATCCCCACCTCCCCTGTCACTACCCCCTCCTCCCCTGTCACTATCCCCACCTCCCCTGTCACTACCCCCTCCTCCCCTGTCACTACCCCCTCCTCCCCTGTCACTACCCCCACCTCCCCTGTCACTACTCCCTCCTCCTCTGTCACTACCCCCTCCTCCCGTCACTACCCCCTCCTCCTCTGTCACTATCCCCACCTCCCCTGTCACTATCCCCACCTCCCCTGTCACTACCCCCTCCTCCCCTGTCACTATCCCCACCTCCCCTGTCACTACCCCCTCCTCCTCTGTCACTATCCCCATTTCCCCTGTCACTATCCCCACCTCCCCTGTCACTACTCCCTCCTCCCCTGTCACTACCCCCTCCTCCTCTGTCACTATCCCCACCTCCCCTGTCACTATCCCCACCTCCCCTGTCACTACCCCCTCCTCCCCTGTCACTATCCCCACCTCCCCTGTCACTACCCCCTCCTCCTCTGTCACTATCCCCATTTCCCCTGTCACTATCCCCACCTCCCCTGTCACTACTCCCTCCTCCCCTGTCACTACCCCCTCCTCCCGTCACTACCCCCTCCTCCTCTGTCACTATCCCCACCTCCCCTGTCACTATCCCCACCTCCCCTGTCAACACCCCCTCCTCCCCTGTCACTACCCCTCCTCCCCTGTCACCACCCCCTCCTCCCCTTTCACTACCCCTCCTCCCCTGTCACTACCCCCTCCTCCCCTGTCACTACCCCCTCCTCCTCTGTCACTATCCCCATTTCCCCTGTCACTATCCCCACCTCCCCTGTCACTACTCCATTCCTCCCCTGTCACTACCCCCTCCTCCCGTCACTACCCCCTCCTCCTCTGTCACTATCCCCACCTCCCCTGTCACTATCCCCACCTCCCCTGTCAACACCCCCTCCTCCCCTGTCACTACCCCTCCTCCCCTGTCACCACCCCCTCCTCCCCTTTCACTACCCCCTCCTCCCCTGTCACTACCCCCTCCTCCCCTGTCACTACCCCCTCCTCCTCTGTCACTATCCCCATTTCCCCTGTCACTATCCCCACCTCCCCTGTCACTACTCCCTCCTCCCCTGTCACTACCCCCTCCTCCCGTCACTACCCCCTCCTCCTCTGTCACTATCCCCACCTCCCCTGTCACTATCCCCACCTCCCCTGTCAACACCCCCTCCTCCCCTGTCACTACCCCTCCTCCCCTGTCACCACCCCCTCCTCCCCTTTCACTACCCCTCCTCCCCTGTCACTACCCCCTCCTCCCCTGTCACTACCCCCTCCTCCTCTGTCACTATCCCCATTTCCCCTGTCACTATCCCCACCTCCCCTGTCACTACTCCCTCCTCCCCTGTCACTACCCCCTCCTCCCGTCACTACCCCCTCCTCCTCTGTCACTATCCCCACCTCCCCTGTCACTATCCCCACCTCCCCTGTCAACACCCCCTCCTCCCCTGTCACTACCCCTCCTCCCCTGTCACCACCCCCTCCTCCCCTTTCACTACCCCTCCTCCCCTGTCACTACCCCCTCCTCCCCTGTCACTACCCCCTCCTCCTCTGTCACTATCCCCATTTCCCCTGTCACTATCCCCACCTCCCCTGTCACTACTCCCTCCTCCCCTGTCACTACCCCCTCCTCCCGTCACTACCCCCTCCTCCTCTGTCACTATCCCCACCTCCCCTGTCACTATCCCCACCTCCCCTGTCACTACCCCCTCCTCCCCTGTCACTACCCCTCCTCCCCTGTCACTACCCCTCATCCCCTGTCACTACCCCCTCCTCCCCTGTCACTACCCCTCCTCCCCTGTCACTACCCCCTCCTCCCCTGTCACTACCCCCTCCTCCTCTGTCACTATCCCCACCTCCCCTGTCACTACTCCCTTCTCCCCTGTCACTACCTCCACCTCCTCTGTCACTATCCCCACCTCCCCTGTCACTACCCCCTCCTCCCCTGTCACTACCCCTCCTCCCCTGTCACTACCCCTCCTCCCCTGTCACTACCCCCTCCTCTGTCACTATCCCCACCTCCCCTGTCACTACGCCCTCCTCCTCTGTCACTATCCCCACCTCCCCTGTCACTACCCCCTCCTCCCCTGTCACTACCCCCTCCTCCTCTGTCACTATCCCCATTTCCCCTGTCACTACCCCTCCTCCCCTGTCACTACCCCCTCCTCCTCTGTCACTATCCCCTCGTCCTCTGTCACTACCCCTCCTCCCCTGTCACTACCCCCTCCTCCTCTGTCACTACCCCTCCTCCCCTGTCACTACCCATCCTCCCCTGTCACTACCCCTCCTCCCCTGTCACTACCCCTCCTCCCCTGTCACTACCCCCTCCTCCTCTGTCACTATCCCCTCGTCCTCTGTCACTATCCCCACCTCCCCTGTCACTACCCCCTCCTCCTCTGTCACTATCCCCACCTCCCCTGTCACTACCCCCTCTCCCCCTGTCACTACCCCCTCCTCCCCTGTCACTGTCCCCTCCTCCCCTGTCACTGCCCCCTCCTCCCCTGTCACTACCCCCTCCTCCCCATTAAGGTAATATCGGGATGAGCCCGATAGTTACACCTTTGAGCATTGTCTTCTTGTGTCCCCATTTGCTCCAGCCATCAGTTACTGGGTCTCATGCATCAATAACTGGGTCTCATGCATCAATAACTGAGTCTCATGCATCAATAACTGGGTCCTATACATCAATTACTGGGTCTCATGCATCAATAACTGGGTCTCATGCATCAATAACTGGGTCCTCTACATCAATAACTGGGTCTCATCCATCAATAACTGGGTCTCATGCATCTATAACTGGGTCTCATGCATCAATAACTGGGTCCTATACATCAATAACTGGGTCTCATCCATCAATAACTGGGCCTCATCCATTATAACTTAGTCTCATCCATTATAACTGAATCTCATCCATCAATAACTTGGTCTCATCCATTATAACTGGGTCTCATCCATTATAACTGGGTCTCATCCATCAATATTGGGTCTCATCCATCAATAAATGGGTCTCATCCATCAATAACTGGGTCTCATCCATCAATAACTGGGTCTCATCCATCAATAACTGGGTCTCATCCATCAATAACTGGGTCTCATCCATCAATAACTGGGTCTCATCTATCAATAACTGGGTCTCATCCATCAATAACTGGGTCTCATCCATCAATAACTGGGTCTCATCCATCAATAACTGGGTCTCATCCATCAATAACTGGGTCTCATCCATCAATAACTGGGTCTCATCCATCAATAACAGGGACTCGTTCATCCTCAGCTCAATAAACAACGTGACCGGGTGCAGGCGAGTCATCTCAAGAGCAGTAACATCAGTCATTTTGCCAGCCTGGTGCACGCCACTGAACGACTTCCTGGTGTAGTTCGAGTCCTTGAATCTTTCTCTTCACCTTCCAGACCTGACAGTTTAGTAGTGGACATTGTCGCCGGAAATGGTCGTATCTGGGTCAAGGTCATTGCAAGGAAAGCGCAAGCCTTGCATCTTGTTTGGGCAGGTAATGTATTCATTGAAATGACACTTAAATATATAACAACATTTATTGGTTTATACAAGCCATTCAAATGTTTATACAAGTGTAATTGTTCATACTATTACGGGACGCCACCTTTTTAAAACTTTTTAACAGTTCCTGCTACGGGCTACCAACCCATGATTTCTTGGGGGTTGCTGGCTGAAACAGTTAACCATATTTTTAAAAAAAGATTGATAGTGTTGTTCATTTTTAATAGGTTTCTTTAAGTTAAAATCCTATAATAACCACCATTAACTTATATATCTCAGTGAGAGTGCATTTTCAACATTTCTTCATTTATAATATAAACGGATTGAATGTTAAAAATAACATTGTTAGATTAAACTAAAATGTAATCGACATTTTTGAAGTTGTTAACGATTTACAATTTGAACCATCGAGTTAAATTTGCTTTTATTACGGACCGTTATAAATTGAGAATTTAATCTCTTAATTTTAGTCTATTGCTCGTTCTAAAAACAGTCCATAATAAAGAACGATACCCAAAGTTTAAAAATAATAACAAATAAAACGACAATCAAGGCCAGAGCTAATTACAATTAATAACTTTTTAATTTGTGAACTTCAATTAAATTATAACAGCAAGAGAAATATGATTAAAATTATAAACTTACAGATTTGCTGGTACCGGTACTGTATATAAAAATACAATGAGCACAAAATTGTACGAGGAAATAAAAATCTCTACAAACAACAAAGTATTGAATAAGGACATAGAGCACATCTCATAATCAATGAAGGGAAAATATCTCTCCTTCTAAATCGTTCAACCTTTTTATAGGCATTCCATACTAATGTCTAGAACCGTCTAAAGCATTGTTTTGCTTTCCCGGTTTATCCAGAATCTTCTATTATATTTGACAGTTTTCCTAACTGTAACAAACGATAAAAGTGTATGTTGTAAACAAGGATTTTCTAGCCACACTTCAAAGGCGGTCACGAGAGTTCACGAGGGGTCATGCACGTGGGACGCGAGATAGGCGTGCTAAAAACACGTCATCATTCAGAACACTTTACGTTAAAATTATTTTTAATTACTTTTTTTTTTAAATTCTGTTAAAAAGTCATTTTAATGTTAAGGGACGCAATCATTTTGCTTCTATGGGATGGGGTCAGTTCTCTTCAATGAAATTGGGTGAGGTCATTACTCTATACATATAAAAATGAATGTATGTAAGTATGTCTCATATGCGCTCCCACACCATTCATGCGATTGCGCCAAAACTTTAATTAACTGTTGGCCGCCTAACCGAGCATTTAACTGTGTCATTACAACACTTATAAAATGTTCCGTTTTTTGGCCGTTGGCCCTTAATTTGTTTTTTTTCTTATACGAGCTTTGTAAAAAATATTTCCGTCTGCGCTCCTACACCATTGATCCGAATGCGCTAAATCTTTGGTGAGATGTTGCGAGCACGCCCACAAAGGTTTGAGAATAATTATAACTGTTTTAAAATATTCCGTTTTGAGCCAGGGGCCCCATGTTCGTTTTTTCTTATATGAGCTATATAAATATAATTTCAAACCGTATGCGCTACGACACCATTCATGTGATTGCGACAAAACTTTGTTGAGTGGTCGTCCATAACCTCGCGCATTTTACTGAGTCATTACAACACTTTAAAAGTATTCCGATTTTGGCCGTTGCCCCCAATATCGTTTTTTTTTCTTATATGAGCTTTGTAAAAAATAAT
Organism: Omphiscola glabra; assembly: GCA_964017045.1. Taxonomy (NCBI): domain Eukaryota; kingdom Metazoa; phylum Mollusca; class Gastropoda; family Lymnaeidae; genus Omphiscola; species Omphiscola glabra. The sequence goes on along the minus strand of OZ024794.1, from coordinate 37,042,732 downwards.
TTTCGTCTGTGCTCCTACACCATTTATCGAATACGCTAAAACTTTGGTGAGTTGTTGCGAGCACGCCCACAAAGGTTTCTAAATTATTAGAACCGTTTTAAAATATTCCGTTTTGAGCCAGGGGCCCCATGTTCGTTTTTTCTTATATGCGCTAAATAAATATAATTTCAAACCGTATGCGCTCCTACACCATTCATGCGATTGCAACAAACTTTGTTGAGTGGTTATCCATAAGCTCGCGCATTTTAATGAGTCATTACAACACTTTTAAAATATTCCGTTTTCGGCCGTTGGACCCAAAATCTTTTTTTTTCTTATATGAGCTTTGTAAAAAGTAATTGCGGTATGCGCTCCTATACCATTCATCTGAATGCGATAAAACTTTAGTAAGATGTTTTTCCCACGCCCGCAAAGCTTTTTGAATTATTACAACCGTTTAAAAATATTCCGTTTTGAGCCAGGGGCCCTATGTTATATTTTTCCTATATGAGCTATACAAATAAAATTTCAAACGGATCTAATGCATGGATGGATAGATTTTTAATCAAATACAAATAGCGACATTAAATTGTGTGTGTGACATAATAAGTAGGTTTCTCAAGTAGTTACAACACTTTTAAAATAATCCGTTTTTGGCCGTTGGCCCCAAAATCGTTTTTTTTCTTATATGAGCTTTGTAAAAAATAATATCCGTATGCCCTCCTATACCATTCATCTGAATGCGATACGACTTTAGTAAGATGGTTCATTTTTTTGTTGTTGAAGTTTGTGATATAATAAGTAGGTTTCTGAAGTAATACAACAATTCTACAATATTCCGTTTGTGGCCGAGGGCCTTAATTCGTTTTCCACCCTTATATGATATATATAATTATGGTATGTATTCCTATACCATTCATCCGATTGCGATACAACTTTGGTGTATTGATATGCGTGAATTGATGTGTGCAGGCCCGCATTAGGTTTCTAAATAAGTACAACCATTTTACAATTTTCCGCTTTGGGCCGGGGGTCTTAAATTCGTTTTTTCTTATATGAGCTATTTAAATATAATGTCAAACAGCTATTGCATAGGTGAGTGGAAATAAATTAAATATTAACTGTGGCATTTAATTTTGTATATGTCACTTAATAAATAGGTTTCTGAATTAGTACAAATATTTCACAATATTCCTTTTCGGGCCGGGGCCCTAAATTTGTTTATATGTAATAAATGAGCCATATAAATATTATTTCAAACAAAGCTATTGCATGGGGGGAATCAATCGCTATAAGTTTGGGGACTAAACTGCATGTGGTAGGCTCCCGCTTCGAAAAACCTTCTAATTAATTCGAATACGCACGAGACGGTAAAAGAAATGTGTATATTAAAAGTACTTACAAAAAACATTATTTAAACACAAACACTTTATTTCATCGGTTAATCAACAAGTTAAAAGGTTTTTACACTTAAATTTTATGATGCAGAATAATTAAAAGTTTGTTAAAGACTAAATATTAACATCATTGTTTGTGCTATCATCTTCCCATGGAATAGCCAGGTGTAGCTCTATCGTAACAATGGGCATAAAGCTGATTTATCATTTTCATCTTTCGGAACTGATATTCCAGACAAGTCAACATCATCATTATCTAACCATTCAGCAACCAAAATAGAAGCATAGTTAGTGTGAGCAATAATTGCCATAAGCTCTCTCTGTCTCCTGGCAGCTAATCGCTTTGGTCGAATCCTTTTTTGTTGAGGAGCAGGTGCTAATTTCTTTAGAGTGCATTGTCGGGGCTCTTGAGCATGCTTTTTCAACATGACTTGTGATGCAAAATAGATGTTACAGATTTTGCAAATCCGTTCAAGCAGCGATGTTATTATTGTTACTCACTTTACTTTCTCCTAATTCCCAAAATATCGTATTCCTACTCTATAACTATAATTTATCTTGACGGCACATGACACTTGAACCTTGTCCTTTTTCCATACCTGCAACTTGATCGCAAACATATCGCCCTAGTCATTTGCGAAAAACAGAATCTACAAGTGAAGAGAGGCCAACTTTCGACTTCTCTTGTACTAAGAAAGTGTGCTAAAATTCTAACCAGCCACCTGCAGTGAACAGACAGACACTTATTAAATACTTATTAAATATAGTTCTAAGCCTAAACAATATATGAATATTTACACTTATTAAATTTGTTAAATAATGTACTAACCAGTCAATTTTTAAGATTGAAATTTTAATAGAGAAAACATGTCAAGCATTACCAAACCCCCCTCCCCTCCTATTTTGTTGCATAATTAAAGGACGCCCCTTAATAGGAAATTACGGGAATTCCTGCAAAATAGACCCTTGTGTTCCCTTTGCTTTTATAATATAATTGCAACCTAGAACATATAGCTACAATAATTATTGCCAAGTATCACCTAATTATCAGTTATTGAGGCTATAAAAATATCACTACAATGTTTCGCAGTTATCGTCACACTAATGCTTTGGGTTTTCATAAATAGCTGGCAAGATATCGCTGTATTAATACCAATACACTAGTCTTTCCATGCCGGTAACGTAAGTACTTCGTTCGGCGACCAAGATCCCTTACCCCCATTGGTAGGGAAAACAAATTTTTAAACCATGTCTCTTAAAATTGTAGTTCTTACGGGTGTCGGCGGAGAATCGCAAAAGTCATCTAAATTGGTCTCCAAAATCATAAAAGCAAAATAGTTCTGCAGCAGGCCTACTACATAATTATTATACGAACCCGTGATACATGCACACGCATGTTATTTTGTCAATCACAATGTTAATGATCTTGATAATGATGAGCAGGGCTGGCCCTAACAATTGCGGGGCTCTATGCGAAACGGATTGCGCGGGGCCCAGTCTGTGTAGGGATAAGGATAATAAGTGAAAATTAAGATTTTGTAATAGAAAATAAATTCGCGCGGGGCCTATGAAAGTGCGGGGCCCACTGCGGCCGCATAGGTTGCAATGGCCCAAGGCCGGCCCTGATGATGAGATTCAAGAAATGCATGAATTGAAGAAAACCTAATATTACTTAATTTCTCAAAAAAATAAACAAAATAAGTAATGGAAATATAACCATTCCCTGGGATTATTCACCTTTGCCTATGACAGCGATTCTCAACCTGTGGGTCGCGACCCCTTTGGGGGTCGAACGGCCCTTTCCCAGGGGTCGCCTAAGACCATCGGAAAACACACATGCTCTACAGTTATGAACTAGCAACGAAAATAATTATGTTGCTGGGGGTCGCCACAACACGAAAAACTATATGAAAGGGTCGCGGTATTAGGAAGGTTGAGAACCACTGGCCTTTGATAACATTTATGAGCATGATAAGGATAAATCAAAATGAAAATCACGAATGAATTGAATTAACCTAGGGTTCTAAATTTTATTTTTGAAAAAATTAAAACAAAAATTATGATATAAATATTACCCTTCCATTATTTTTTCTTCCACGAAATTGTTGACATTTGTCTTAGCCTAATTGAAAATCATTTTTTTTAAAATAAAGCAGCTGTGAGCAGTTTTCGCAGAGTATTGGTCATATAACATACGATGACAGCAAGATGGCTGAAAGTCTCAATACCTTTCGGCCGAAACCGAAATTAAACCGAAAGTTAACTTTTCTGTTTCAGCCGAAACATACATTAAATCGAAAGTTACCTTTTCTGTTTCGAACTAAACCGAAACTAGGCCGAAAGTGATCAAATTGCAAAATTCGGCGCTAAAACCGAAGCCGAGGCCAAAATTCGGTCGGTCTCTACCTGTGACAAGACGAGAAAGTATTCTATTAACTTGGTGGCTCTATCAATCTGTGGAAAGCCACGATGGCATATTTTACAGCCATGAAATCAGATGAGAATCATTAAGATATGACGTCGGTCTTTTTGTAGGATGTCTGGTTGTAAGTGGGAAAGCGAAGGTATGGCACAGGAAACCTAAACATCGGTCCGCACAAAGGTGCATTGAAATTAGGTGTTGATTGCTAGTTGGCAGGCCATGTGTTCCGTTTGTTACTGATCCAGCAGTTGGAGGTCGGCATTGGGCTAGTATGATCTTAAATGCATTTCATTACAGGGTAATATGTCAATAAACTTGGTATGGTGAACTGGATAAAATTGCATGGATCAAGAAATAGCCACGTCACATGATTGGTAATTAAACAAATTAATACACAACAGAAAACAAATCCTAAACAATCACTCCCAGTTGTTGTGTATTCAGAAATTAGAGTAATTTTGAATACGCCTATATAACATCATTCCAAAAGAACTGTGTGCCTATATCACATCATTCGGGTGTGCCTATATCACATCATTCGGGTGTGCCCATATCACATCATTCGGGTGTGCCCATATCACATCATTCGGGTGTGCCTATATCACATCATTCGGTGTGCCTATATCACATCATTCGGGTGTGCCTATATCACATCATTCGGGTGTGCCTATATCACATCTTTCGGGTGTGCCTATAGATAAATCTGCAGGGAGACAACTTAAATCATTTAGAAAACTAATCCTCAACAGAGATAGCCTAAGTTAGCGTATCAATAGAGTAAGTCTAACTAAAAGTTACCATAGAGTTAGCCTAAGTTAGCGTATCAATAGAGTAAGTCTAACTAAAAGTTACCATAGAGATAGCTTACTTGAGTATATCAATAGAGTTATTCTCGGACTTAGATTGTAATTTTCTTTGATTGAAAAAAAACTAATTTTATTACAACCATTCAAGACATCGACTAAGTATTCCAATCCTTAGAATGGAAATGGATTTTGTAATGGAGGATAAGTTGGTTCCTAGTCAGCAGTCCTCTCCCTACCCTCCATGTAGCTGTTGAACCCAAAGGAAAATCAAACCCATGACAAACCTCGGCACCAGGGTCGTCACGGGATTTACCTGAGCTTTCAATTAGTCATTGTCATACCACCTACGGGACTGCATCTCAGGTTTTTTCTGCTGTTTTTCGGGTTGTCTCTCTTAGTCTTTTAACCTCAAAGATGAGTAACCACGGTTACCGTAAATTTGTTTGAAAGAAAATTTATCGACGGAAATTTGATCGAACTGAAATGTGGTCGAATCTTTTCAGTTCACACGTTAAAATGTTCGTCAAATTTTTTTTTAAACGCACTATACTATATAGTAAAACAAAATAATGCGTTCAACATGAAACTTTGTACTCGTAACTTGAAAACAGAGATTTTGGGAATCCAACCTATCAAACAGATGTTTTAATATTTCAGTCCTTAGTACAGACTCCATGACATTTAGGTTAACCTAAATAGTCGGCTTTCCTTTTAAACAACGTGATGAATATTTTAGCACACAATCAGACTGACCAAAAACGTTGACACTGTTAGGATAGCAGACATCTTAATTTTTCATTAACATTATTCCACTTCCTGTCACAACAATGACCAATCCACCAAACGGATATCTACCTCTGGGCTACATGACCAATACCAAGCATGGGGCACAAACTGCCAAGTCTTGTCAGAAATAGTGAAGGTAAACCCCATTGACCACAGTGCACGAGTAAACAAGACACTCCATCACAGATTTGGGGAAGGCTTCCGAGCCATGGCATAGCCATGAAATCAATATCGACGTGTACCCACCCATCCGCAGTAGAAATAATTCCGTCGCTCTCCTTTTTGGTTTAACAGAACACATTCACGACAGAAATTGCTTAGTTTTGTATAATTTACATATGTCGAGAAATGGTAGTATAATAGTTGTAAGAAAGCCGCGTGTAAATGGTATAAAAGTTGTTCGAAAGCCGCGTGTAAATGGTATAATAGTTGTACGAAAGCCGCGTGTAAATGGTATAATAGTTGTACGAAAGAGGCGTGTAAATGGTATAATAGTTGTACGAAAGCCGCGTGTAAATGGTATAATAGTTGTACGAAAGCCGCGTGTAAATGGTATACTAGTTGTACGAAAGCCGTGTGTAAATGTTATAATAGTTGTACGAAAGCCATGTGTAAATGGTATAATAGTTGTACAAAAGCCATGTGTAAATGGTATAATAGTTGCACGAAAGCCGCGTGTAAATGGTATAATAGTTGTACGAAAGCCGCGTGTAAATGGTATACTAGTTGTACGAAAGCCGTGTGTAAATGGTATAATACTTATTGTGTTAGCAGGGCAGTTTTAAGTGTTTATATTGAAAATGTTGATTTGATCATTTTGTGTAACATCTTAGGTGGGTAGCTTAATCTATTTGATTATTTTGTGTAACATCTTAGGTAGGTAGCTTAATATATTTGATTATTTTGTGTAACATCTTAGGTAGGTAGCTTAATCTATTTGATTATTTTGTGTAACATCTTAGGTGAGTAGCTTAATCTATTTGATTATTTTGTGTAACATCTTAGGTAGGTAGCTTAATCTATTTGATTATTTTGTGTAACATCTTAGGTAGGTAGCTTAATCTATTTGATTATTTTGTGTAACATCTTAGGTAGGTAGCTTAATCTATTTGATTATTTTGTGTAACATCTTAGGTAGGTTGCTTAATCTATTTGATTATTTTGTGTAACATCTTAGGTAGGTAGCTTAATCCATTTGATTATTTTGTGTAATATCTTAGGTAGGTAGCTTAATCTATTTGATTATTTTGTGTAACATCTTAGGTAGGTAGCTTAATCTATTTGATTATTTTGTGTAATATCTTAGGTAGGTAGCTTAATCTATTTGATTATTTTGTGTAATATCTTAGGTAGGTAGCTTAATCTATTTGATTATTTTGTGTAACATCTTAGGTAGGTAGCTTAATCTATTTGATTATTTTGTGTAACATCTTAGGTAGGTTGCTTAATCTATTTGATTATTTTGTGTAACATCTTAGGTAGGTAGCTTAATCTATTTGAACATTTTGTGTAACATCTTAGGTAGGTAGCTTAATCTATTTGATCATTTTGTGTAACATCTTAGGTGAGTAGCTTAATCTATTTGAACATTTTGTGTAACATCTTAGGTGAGTAGCTTAATCTATTTGATCATTTTGTGTAACTTCTTAGGTGAGTAGCTTAATCTATTTGAACATTTTGTGTAACATCTTAGGTAGGTAGCTTAATCTATTTGATCATTTTGTGTAAAATCTTAGGTGGGTAGCTTAATCTATTTGAACATTTTGTGTAACTTCTTAGGTGGGTAGCTTAATCTATTTGATCATTTTGTGTAACATCTTAGGTGAGTAGCTTAATCTATTTGATTATTTTGTGTAACATCTTAGGTAGGTAGCTTAATCTATTTGATTATTTTGTGTAACATCTTAGGTAGGTAGCTTTATCTATTTGATTATTTTGTGTAACATCTTAGGTAGGTAGCTTAATCTATTTGATTATTTTGTGTAACATCTTAGGTAGGTAGCTTAATCTATTTGATTATTTTGTGTAACATCTTAGGTAGGTAGCTTAATCCATTTGATTATTTTGTGTAATATCTTAGGTAGGTAGCTTAATCTATTTGATTATTTTGTGTAACATCTTAGGTAGGTAGCTTAATCTATTTGATTATTTTGTGTAATATCTTAGGTAGGTAGCTTAATCTATTTGATTATTTTGTGTAATATCTTAGGTAGGTAGCTTAATCTATTTGATTATTTTGTGTAACATCTTAGGTAGGTAGCTTAATCTATTTGATTATTTTGTGTAACATCTTAGGTAGGTTGCTTAATCTATTTGATTATTTTGTGTAACATCTTAGGTAGGTAGCTTAATCTATTTGAACATTTTGTGTAACATCTTAGGTAGGTAGCTTAATCTATTTGATCATTTTGTGTAACATCTTAGGTGAGTAGCTTAATCTATTTGAACATTTTGTGTAACATCTTAGGTGAGTAGCTTAATCTATTTGATCATTTTGTGTAACTTCTTAGGTGAGTAGCTTAATCTATTTGAACATTTTGTGTAACATCTTAGGTAGGTAGCTTAATCTATTTGATCATTTTGTGTAAAATCTTAGGTGGGTAGCTTAATCTATTTGAACATTTTGTGTAACTTCTTAGGTGGGTAGCTTAATCTATTTGATCATTTTGTGTAACATCTTAGGTGAGTAGCTTTATCTATTTGAACATTTTGTGTAACTTCTTAGGTGGGTAGCTTAATCTATTTGATCATTTTGTGTAACATCTTAGGTGAGTAGCTTAATCTATTTGAACATTTTGTGTAACATCTTAGGTGAGTAGCTTAATCTATTTGATCATTTTGTGTAACTTCTTAGGTGAGTAGCTTAATCTATTTGAAAATTTTGTGTAACATCTTAGATAGGTAGCTTAATCTATTTGAATATTTTGTGTAACTTCTTAGGTGGGTAGCTTAATCTATTTGATCATTTTGTGTAACATCTTAGGTGAGTAGCTTAATCTATTTGAACATTTTGTGTAACATCTTAGGTGAGTAGCTTAATCTATTTGATCATTTTGTGTAACTTCTTAGGTGAGTAGCTTAATCTATTTGAACATTTTGTGTAACATCTTAGGTAGGTAGCTTAATCTATTTGAACATTTTGTGTAACTTCTTAGGTGAGTAGCTCAATCTATTCGAACATTTTGTGTAACATCTTAGGTAGGTAGCTTAATCTATTTGAACATTTTGTGTAACATCTTAGGTAGGTAGCTTAATCTATTCGAACATTTTGTGTAACTTCTTAGGTGAGTAGCTCAATCTATTCGAACATTTTGTGTAACATCTTAGGTAGGTAGTGACAGAAAAGAAACTAAACACTACTTCGAGTATTTAAACCACGTGACCAATTAACTAAACTAAGGATATTAAACGATAATCTGATTTCTGGTAACCGGTTTTGAAAACGGTAACCGGTTGTTGATTTTCACAAACCTGTTATCGAATTATTTTAACATGATATACAAAGAGAAGCAAAGATACAGATTTGGAAGAAAAAAAAAACTAATTATTAAGGCGCCCTCCATATAGTACGTAAGCAAAAAATTAAATGTTGAATCCCCTCCCCCTGTTGCACGCACACTTTTTGACTACCCCCCCCCCACCATCTTCAGTACGAACAATGCGTTTTCGACCCCCCCCCCCCAATCTTCAGTACATACAATGCGTTTTCGGACCCCCCCTCCCAATCTTAAGTACGTACAATGCGTTTTCGACCCCTCCCCCCACTTTTATTGAAAAACAACAACACTATATATTAATCTTTATATAATGTTGACGTCACAGTAAACAAAATGTGACATGGGGTTTCACCGCTGGCTGTTAAGTAAGTCCAGTTGTTGCCAGAATATGCGTCGCATCGCCCTGAGTACATGTTGCCCTCGGGCAGGGCCATAAGAATGGGGCGAAAATTGACAGGCGCCAAAATCTTCTTTAGATAAGACCTTAATAGGCAATTAAACTATTAAACTATAAAATCTCACATACATCACAAAGACAATGGGCGCTAAAATAGTCATTTTTCTGGTTGGCCCCCAGGTTGGGGGAGGGCTGCACATTTTTCTATATGTGTTGCTTTGGCTTCCTCACAGTTTCATTGTGAAATAGTACAAAATTTTCATAATTTTATTTCCAATTTAAATCCAATGTGACATCTAGCGGTCGTGGTTCAAACAGTAACTCACTTGAGTAGCTAATGTTTGAAGTGACTAGATGGCACTCAATGACCTACATATGTGTTATATGTATATTTACCCAACCCTTTATTTTATTTTGAAATGCGTTCGCTATTTCGAAGTGAATTTGTTAGAATTGAACACAGGAAGACTGGTGAAAACCTTAATTTGGCACAGACGCTGGAAAACGAAAATGTTTAGACCACTGGCGTAGCCCAACAACATATACGTCACATGCACGATGAACATATATGGAGTAAATATTACTGTAATACCTCTAGAAATGAATACTATCTGAGCATCTCTAGCGAGTTCATTTGTTAAAATACATTGCTAAATTGTGATGATAATTCCTACAAAACATGATATTTTCATAGCATTCAAGATATATTAATGATATTTTTGGATTTTCAAAGTTTCAGAATGAAAATTATAAAATTTTTGAATAAACATAAATACTTTCTACCGGGATCCACACCCCCTCCCCTCTTTTTTCCGGACACATGCACACGTACGCAAAAGCTCCGAAATAGACAAACCCATCCCCTTCAGCGCATACGTACTATATGGATAGCCCATAAACCAATAAGTAAAATAATTTCTATTGTTCAGTAATAAATGAAATACGTGTTTAAAACTAAAAATCTTGTATAATACATGCACTTGATAGGCTACTCGCTAATGATTCGGTACCTTGCCATATCGGAGTCTGTATGAGTTGAACGATAACTAATTGTAACTGGGTTTTTTTTCCCTCTGAAAAGTGGTCGCCTTGTATTGCAAGTGTATATCCGCGAGTTTTGATAATTTTGCTTCCCCTTATTAACGAAACCCCTCTACAAACATAGGCGCCAACATGATCAATACATTGATCGTGCGCATTCAGAATATAGAAGTAGAAGAAGAAGAACGAAAACTAACATGCAAAGAGAACACCCATAAAAGAATTAAGCTATTTATAGTATATGAAGTAGCCGAAATGCCCTCCTACACACACGAACAAAGTGTCTCCAGGGGCGAGACGCACTCTCCGTCCCCTCTCACTACGCATCACGATGTAACTGTCCGCTTATGATCTTATAAAATATCATGTTGATCCGCCAAGTCTGTACCAAACTGTTTGGAATGCATTGTAGTTTAGGAATCAAGGGCAAGTCCTGCTCGGGGGGGGGGGGGGGGGGGACTCTGCCAAGTCTGTACCGAACTGTTTGGAATGCATTGTAGTTTGGAAATCAAGGGCAAGTCCTTGGGGGGGGGGGCACTCTGCCATGTCCTAGTAACTAAACCAACTGCCAGTAACAAAACCAGTATGCCTTTACTTAAACCAGTCTGCCTGTACTTAAACCAGTCTGCCTGTAATTAAACCTAGCTGCCTGTACTTAAACCAGTCTTCCTGTAATTAAACCTAGCAGCCTGTACTTAAACCAGTCTTCCTGTAATTAAACCAGTCTGCCTGCACTTAGACCAGTCTGCCTGTACTTAAACTAGTCTGCCGTTATTTAAACCAGATTACCTGTACTTAAACCTGTCTACTGGTACTTAAACATGTCTGTCGTTATTTAAATCAGTCTGCCTGTAATTAAACCTAGCTGCCTGTACTTAAACCAGTCTGCCATTATTTAAACCAGTCTGCCATTATTTAAACCAACTGCTGGTAACTAAACCAACTGCCAGTAACTAAACCAACTGCCGGTAACGAAACCAACTACCGGTAACTAATCTCACTGCAATTAATCTAGCTCTGTGATAAAAGTGATCAACGGTATTAGTTATCTGATTTACAGGTGTTAGTACCTCTGATGTACACGTTTTTTGTACTGCTTGTTTGAGTTAATCGGCAGGAAGATTTACCAGGCAAATTGGAGACACGTTGATCAAAGACTGCCTCAGTAACTCCAGTTCAAAAGACAGATCTACAATACTGCCTCGATAACTCCAGTTCAATAGACAGAACTACATTACTGGAAAACATAGCTATCATGTTTTATCAAGAAATTGAGGGTCAATATTCTTCTGTTCAGTACCAAACCCATCTATAACTAAATTTTCAATACTACTGTATCCTAGTATATTTTAATGTAGTCTTTTTCTTATTTACATAGCGGATTATGGGTTAAAGACGATTTTATTACCGCAAACGATAAAGTAATGAGAAATGTAACTATTTAGTGGTGGCCATTGAGACAGAGTTTGGTGGTGGCCATTGAGACAGACTTTGGTGGTGGCCATTGAGACAGAGTTTGGTGGTGGCCATTGAGACAGAGTTTGGTGGTGGCCATTGAGACAGAGTTTGGTGGTGGGTATTGATACATAGTTTGGTGGTGGCCTTTGAGACAGAGTTTGGTGGTGGCCATTGGGACAGAGTTTGGTGGTGGCCATTTGAACTGGGTTTGGTGGTGGCCATTGGGACAGAGTTTGGTGGTGGCCATTGAGACAGAGTTTGGTGGTGGGAATTGGGACAAAGTTTGATTGTGGCCATTGGAACAGAGCTTGGTGGTGGCCATTGAGACATAGTTTGGTGGTGGCCATTGAGACAGAGTTTGGCGGTGGCCATTGAGACATAGTTTGGTGGTGGCCATTGAGACAGAGTTTGATGGTGGCCATTGAGACAGAGTTTGATGGTGGCCATTGAGACAGAGTTTGGTGGTGGCCATTGAGACAGAGTTTGGTGGTGGCCATTAAGACATAGTTTGATGGTGGCCATTGAGTCATAGTTTGGTGGTGGCCATTAGAACAGAGTTTGGTGGTGGCCATTGAGATATAGTTTGGTGGTGGCCATTGAGACAGAGTTTGGTGGTGGCCATTGAGACATAGTTTGGTGGTGGCCATTGAGACATAGTTTGATGGTGGCCATTGAGACATAGTTTAGTGGTGGCCATTGGGACAGAGTTTGGTGGTGGCCATTGAGACATAGTTTGGTGGTGGCCATTGAGACATAGTTTGGTGGTGGCCATTGGAACAGAGTTTGGTGGTGGCCATTGAGACATAGTTTGGTGGTGGTTTGCGTAAGCGGCAGCGTCCCCGAGGAGACTTGGGGGCGTCCACATGGGGTTTGCCTTTTCGTGGCGTGGCGGACTAGTAGGGTGACTTGTTCACCCGAAGCTAAAAACCCCGACCAAACGCATGACTCCTAACGCAACAGGAGTAGCGACTAACATGATTAGTAGTTGCCGTTGATGGATATGAGGCCTGGGTGGCGGCCAAAACCCATACCGATGATTTTAACTATGCGGCCGTGAGAAAGCCGCTTCTAGGCAACCGTTTCGTCCCGCCACTACTCATCCTGACCGAAATACTCCCAGGGCGGTGGGGGTGGTAAAGCAACACCTTCCCTCCGGAGTGGAAGCAAACCCGTCCTGACCCTCGGAGAGCGGACTGCGGACGCTTTAAACGCAGCGTCATCGGTCGACCGGGCTTCCCTTAGGGTAGGGGGAGTTCCCGGCGCCCTTCCGCACGGTCTGGCGTCGGGGAAACCTTCAGTGCGCTGGCTTGTGTGGGGGAGCGCCGGGGGGTATTAAGAGCTCGCGCTCGACGGCCCACCGACGCCATCTCCTATGCGACGTTATTTGTGGGATCTGAGTTTTTCCTTGTGCTTGGCTTTTAAATCTATTTTACATTTCTTTCATTAAATATTTGAGAGATCTTATAGTCAATAGCTCAAATATTATGTGAGTGCAGTTGCACTGTTTTGGCTTTAATAACTTTAGGAATTCCCAGCCTGGGCCTTTGTCAATAATGAGAGCTTTGTGGAAGCCATTAAGACAGAGTTTGGTGATGGGCATTGAAATATATTTTGGTAGAAGCCTTCAGACAGAGTGTTGTGGGGTTGGTGGCCTTCATTGTGACATAATTTGGTGCTGGCTATTGGATCAGTGTTGGGTGGTGGCCATTGAGACAGAGTTTGGTGGTGGCCATTGAGACAGAGTTTGGTGGTGGCCATTGAGACAGGGTTTGGTGGTGGCCATTGAGACAGGGTTTGGTGGTGGCCATTGAGACAGAGTTTGGTGATGGCCATTGAGACAGAGTTTGGTGGTGGCCATTGAGACAGGGTTTGGTGGTGGCCATTGAGACAGGGTTTGGTGGTAACCATTGAGACAGGGTTTGGTGGTGGCCATTGAGACAGAGTTTGATGGTGGCCATTGAGACAGAGTTTGATGGTGGCCATTGAGACAGGGTTTTGTGGTGGCCATTGAGACAGAGTTTGATGGTGGCCATTGAGACAGGGTTTTGTGGTGGCCATTGAGACAGAGTTTGGTGGTGGCCATTGAGACAGGGTTTGGTGTTGGCCATTGAGACAGAGTTTGGTGGTGGCCATTGAGACAGGGTTTGGTGGTGGCCATTGAGACAGGGTTTGGTGTTGGCCATTGAGACAGAGTTTGGTGGTGGCCATTGAGACAGGGTTTGGTGGTGGCCATTGAGACAGGGTTTGGTGGTGGCCATTGAGACAGGGTTTGGTGGTGGCCATTGAGACAGGGTTTGGTGGTGGCCATTGAGACAGGGTTTGGTGGTCGCCATTGAGACAGAGTTTGGTGGTGGCCATTGAGACAAGGTTTGGTGGTGGCCATTGAGACAGAGTTTGGTGGTGGCCATTGAGACAGGGTTTGGTGGTGGCCATTGAGACAGAGTTTGGTGGTGGCCATTGAGACAGGGTTTGGTGGTGGCCATTGAGACAGAGTTTGGTGGTGGCCATTGAGACAGAGTTTGATGGTGGCCATTGAGACAGGGTTTGGTGGTGGCCAATGAGACAGGGCTTGGTGGTGGCCATTGAGACAGAGTTTGGTGGTGGCCATTGATACATAGCTTGGTGGTGGCCATTGAGACAGAGTTTGGTGGTGGCCATTGAGACAGAGTTTGGTGGTGGCATTGAGACATAGTTTGGTGGTGGCCATTGAGACAGAGTTTGGTGGTGGCCATTGAGACAGAGTATGGTGGTGGCCATTGCGACATAGTTTGATGGTGGCCATTGATACATAGTTTGGTGGTGGCCATTGGGACAGAGTTTGGTGGTGGCCATTGAGACAGAGTTTGGTGGTGGCCATTGAGACAGAGTTTGGTGGTGGCATTGGGACATAGTTTGGTGGTGGCCATTGAGACAGAGTTTGGTGGTGGCCATTGAGACAGAGTTTGGTGGTGGCCATTGCGACATAGTTTGATGGTGGCCATTGATACATAGTTTGGTGGTGGCCATTGAGACAGAGTTTGGTGGTGGCCATTGAGACATAGTTTGGTGGTGGCCATTGAGACATAGTTTGGTGGTGGCCATTGGAACAGGGTTTGGTGGTGGCCATTGGAACAGGGTTTGGTGGTGGCCTTTGGGAAAGAGTTTGGTGATGGCCATTGGAACAGGGTTTGGTAGTGGCCATTGGAACAGGGTTTGGTAGTGGCCATTGGAACAGTGTTTGGTGGTGGCCATTGGAACAGAGTTTGGTGGTGGCCATTGGAACATTCTAAGATGGCGGGTCGCACAAAAACCGTCTAGGGCGTCAGTTCGACCCGCGGGTCTAATTTTGATGACACTTAATTTAGAGGTCATTTAAATGGGGGGTGGGCGGGTTAAATCAGACATAAATAACCCCCACCCACCAAAATATGAGTACTTATAAATTTACTCAATATTTAATTAATAAATACAATGTCGTGGATCCGCCATTGTGAATTGCATTCGTTGCAGGAGGAAATGTTGCTTAGTTTGTGTGTGGGAGTATGGGGACAGGTGGCAAACAATTGGGTACTTGACCGAGTTTTAGACCAGGCATAAAATGCCGCTCATTATTGTCTAATTTGCAAGCTTTTTAACGTTCCAAACGTTTGTCGACACCTGGTGTATTCTGTGTACAAAAAAAAAACTGGAAGTGACGTCACAATTTACAATAGAGTTTGATTGGCGGGAGTCGAAAAACGTTAACATTTAAGACATTCTAATCCTTATTTAGCTCTGTATGCCTGCTTGGAATAGGATTTTGTGAAAACCCCCATAAGCCTGGACAAACGGTTGGTAATTGCGGTGTTATTATTTTTTTTTAAAAAGATCACTCTTTGGATCTTTTGAATGCCATATTTCCGCCTCATTGCGTCTTCCCTTCTCGTCACGTGACTTGGTCTTTCTCATTCGCCAGCATTTGGCGGGAAGTCATGACATCAAAGCTAGATTACGTCTTTTGCAGAGCCCCACTAAAAGCCTTCTTGCCTCCTATTCATTATATGTTTACCTCGTTGAAAAGAAACCCTTGAATGTCATTGCTTTTCTGGTAAAAGATTGTGCGCAGCTAAAGATAGTGCGTACTTAATAGCAAGATATTAACATGTTATCTCGCAAATTAATAGTGTTCTCGGTGAATGACCGGATAGTTTACAACAGAGGTATTGCTATTAAATTTAGGAGTCCTTTGACCTGGTTGGTTTTAGTCTAATCCTTTATTTTAGTTGTTGTTATATAGTAAGTTTGTTTGATAATATTTTTTAAATCATTGTAAAACTCGTTCATTTTTTATTTTAAAACTATTTCATTTATTTAAACTTAACTACATTTGTAAATAAACATTTTTTTTAAAAGGGCCTATATGACGTAAGGGCGCTTACCGTCACAAAAAAGTTTTTAAAATATAGAGTTGTAGTGTGTCAAGTGAGTTCTGGTGTGTCAAGTGAGTTCTGGTGTGTCAAGTGAGTTCTGGTGTGTCAAGTGAGTTCTGGTGTGTCAAGTGAGTTCTGGTGTGTCAAGTGAGTTCTGGTGTGTCAAGTGAGTTCTGGTGTGTCAAGTGAGTTCTGGTGTGTCAAGTGAGTTCTGGTGTGTCAAGTGAGGTCTGGTGCGTCAAGTGAGTTCTGGTGTGTCAAGTGAGTTCTGGTGCTTTGACTTAGTTCTGGTGTGTCAAGTGAGTTCTGGTGCGTCAAGTGAGTTGTGGTGCTTTGACTTAGGTCTGGTGTTTCAAATGAGTTCTGGTGCTTTGACTTGGGTCTGGTGCATCAAATGAGTTCTGGTGCTTTGACTTAGTTGTGGTGCGTCAAGTGAGTTCTGGTGCTTTGACTGAGTTGTGATGCGTCAATGAGTTCTGCTGCGCAGAGAGAGATGTGCTGCGTCAAGTGAGTTATGGTACGTCGAGTGTGTTATGGTGCGTCAAGTGAGTTATGGTGCGTCAGGTGAGTTATGGTGCGCTAAGTGAGTTATGGTGCGTCAAGTGAGTTATGGTGCGTCAATTGAGTTATGGTGCGTCAAGTGAGTTCTTGTGCTTTGACTGAGTTATGGTGCGTCAAGTTAGTTCTGCTGCGTCGAGTGAGTACTGGTGCGTCAAGTTAGTTATGGTGCGTCAAGTTAGTTATGGTGCGTCAAGTTAGTTCTGGTACTTCGAGTTAGTTATGGTGTGTCAAGTGAGTTATGGTGCGTCAAGTGAGTTCTGCTGCGTCAACTGAGTTCTGGTGCTGAGGGCACCCAAACTTTTGTATTCTTCAAGGAACTATCACTATCTGTTGACAATGCATTGACAGCTATGTGTCCCTATGTTTACTTTAACCAGAGCCTGAAAGGCCTTACTCTGACTGTGCATCATACCAATGAAAAATTAGAATTTAGATACGTGATAATGTTTAGTCCTATTTGCAATGATTGATTTACTATAAGAGCAAAGTAACCATGCAAACCTGCAACAAATCACAGGGAGCATCAGTTTCTTTAAAAAGTAAAAATTTAAATTATACTCCCCACACAGAATACTCCCCACACTGAATGCTCTGCAAGAAAATGTATCGTTTAACATCTTTTGTTATTTAAATCGCTCTATTTTTTTAATTAAAAACGATTAGAATTTTTATTCAAACAAGTTACCTAAAATATTGATAACACCTTAAATTAGTCTATGCTCTTGTTCTCTCTCGTCTTGACTACTGCAACTCTATTCTGTCAGGTTCACCAAAACACTTCTTAGAAAAACTACAAAAGGTTCAAAACTCAGCTGCTAGGCTAGTTTTAAAGGCAAAAAACGTGATCACGTCACACCACTACTTAATTCACTTCATTGGCTCCGTGTACAAGCACGGATGACTATAAACTCTCTGTCCTCTGCCACAACTTTTTCTCGAATTTCTGCCCTTCCTATCTAACCGAACTTCTCTCTGTCTATTCACCCCTTCTACAGCTTCGCTCCTCCGCAGACGGGCGTATTCTTTCTGTCCCCAAGACTCGCACAAAAACATACGGTGAAAGATCTTTCTCTTACTTTGCCCCCAAACAATAGAATTGTCTTCCACTACACATCCGCAATATATCAACTATCACAGCCTTCAAAACTGCACTCAAAACACATATCATTAAACTCTACTACCCCGACTGATTCCCCACATCTGACCGATAAATGCTGCTGCTGGCCGCCGTCCTTGGCTTGTCATGTAAAATGTCTGGTGTGGATGAGGTGAATATGCATTAGATTTTGTTTTGTCTCTATATATCTGTTCTTTATTATATATATGTATTTATGTTATTGTCACCATTATGTCTCTTTTTTTAATATGTTTATGTACAGCGCGGTGAGCCTAGCCCTAGGCTGGGGTACCGCGCTATATAAGACAACAAATAATAATAATAATAATAATAAACATAATATAATGAAACAAATGCATTAGTGTCAAGAAAAGTATAATCGTTCGTCATTTGAGTGGTCCACATTTAGTTTACTGCACGTCGTGGCCCGCCATTATTTTTTACTGTTTAATCCATCCCCAAGGTAAAGGCCAGTTTGGAGAACGTGATCTAGTAAGCCAGGCTGTAGAGTACCTGGACTGTGCCAAGCAACATCCACATGAGTTTAAAACGCCACAGGTAATTGTAACATTTAAATCATCATATCACACACTTCGTATACACTTCTTACACATCATATCACACACTTCATACACATCATATCACACACTTCACACACATCATATCACACACTTCATTCACGTACATCATATCACTCACTTCATACATATAAATCATAGCACACACTCATACACGTTCATCATATCACACACTTCATACACATCATATCACACACTTCATACACATCATATCACACACTTCATACACACTTCATACACCCACTTCATACACATCATATCACACACTTCATACACATCATATCACACAGTTCATACACATCATATCACACACTTCATACACATCATATCACATACATCATATAACACACTTCATACACGTGAAAATCCATATCCCCATGATCCTAACAGTTTTAATGGCTGCTATTATAATGAAATCAAACGCTACAATTATAGACTAATCTACAGAATCCATATATTACCGTGTTAGAGATCTGACATTAAATATAATTTGTCTATGTAAATTTCCCCTCACAAAATTTTAAAAGAAATGATATTGATCATTGTTTGCTCTCTTTGCTATTATACACTCTGTGCTTAAATACTTTGCACGTTTCTACACATTTTTCTGATTATCCAAAGCAATTTCTTCAACAATATTCATTGTTCTTCCTGTTCAGTTACCGGCACATATTTAGCATTCACAACCTAATAACCTGTTCACCCTCTATATAAAATTAACTTAAATTACATAAAGGCAGTAACTTTACAAATTTTTAACCTGCTACACATGAATGTTTAGACTTACTAAAATTCTGAATAAATAGTGGAACAAGACAAGTTTAGGCTTGAAAATATAAAGACAAGACAATTAAGCTTCATTGTCTTGTATTTTATTTTGAAGATTACACATATCTTTTTGTACTATTTATTTAATTTACATGAAGATTAGCCTAAAATTCTCAAGCGTGTCATTTAAATATTGCTTTAAAATACGCTTGATGTTTTGTTTAAGAACAACAAACAAAGCAAAATTCATACAAAATAAATTACATTGTGGATTATATTTGGGATGTAAAATGCTTCCCAGAACCCCCAACGCAACAACTGTATACATTAGTAATCGAAATCTCACGACAATACTATGCACTATCGTGGCAATCGATGAAAACCGCTGCCTTAATGCAGACAATTAAAAATGATTAGCTCTCTAAATCATGGACATGTCTAAAGTATTTTGGTTTGTTTTATGCTCATTATGTTCACTACATGACTTAAGTCTTAGCTACTATAATATACATTTATTATCTGAAATGTCCATATAGTTTGAACCAAATGTTAACTTAGTGTCTTCGGTGGCCCAATGGTTTGGATATATTTTAAACGATTCAAGATTCAATTGACGTGATCACAATCTTTAAATGAATGTAATATTTAAATGCTAGGCGCCTTTGACATACCTCCATTATATATCATCTACCACACACGGAGAAGTGCCATGCATTTACGATTACACTTGTGTGAATCATTTCTTTCTAATTGCGTTGTCGGGCTAGACTTCCTTCTGTGTGAGTTCAACTCATACTGTATTGCAACGATTTAGAAATGGTTCCATTTGATCAGTTTTCCTAGAACGTATAAAAACGATTTTTTTTACCATCATCTCATTCTTTCATTATCAGGTGGTTTTTGCATTTTACAACCAAGTAACAGAAGCCATGTCAGAAGCTTTGGAGAATATGGGAATGGTGGTTTTAGGTGAGAGAGTACATGTAGATGATAAAGTACAGGTCAAACTGGAGTCTGTCTTGTGTCCAGAGTTGGATGGCTGCCAGGAATTGGAGACAAATGATGAACAATATTATGGCATGAAAAGTCGAGAGTCTATGTGTGAACATATACATGGAATCAGTAATCAAGATGTCTTGTGTTCAGATGAAGTGGACATCATTAGTCGAGATGTCATGAGTTTATATGGAGATACGGAATACCAAATGGCTGAAATGACTGCTAAGACATCTGCCATTGGAGGACATCCCGCAGCAGCAGCTGGACGGGATATCGATGATGGCATTTCAGAAACATCAACTTTGCAATCAGGTGAGCAGATGCTTGGGGGCAAGGTAATCAATAGTTATCCTGATCTAGTATCAAGGTCAGCCCAAGCAACATTGGATCAAACCTCGCCTAGAGATGATGCGCATAGGGCGTTTAGTTATAAAATATCAATAAACCTAGAAAATTATAAATCAGGTCCATGTAATAGAAAAGAACTGTCCCCCTTTGCTACAAATGATGTCGTTACACCGCATCATTCAATGCATTACCACCAAATTTGCGAGCTGAAGTCACTTAACGAGGGTAGTGAAGTTACCCCCGGGTCCCTCAGTATTGATATGTCCTCAGACACATCCAGCCCGCCATCGGTTCCGTGGGACAAGAACATCCTCTGCCCGTCCCTAGAGAGCTCCGCTGCCAGACAGCTCCATGATTTATTCACTGACGAGCCCAGACAAGACTTGTTCTTACAGCTTGTGGTCAGTCCACCGGTGTTCAGTTCACTGCCAACCAGTACTTCCGGCTCGCCTAGCAACGAAACCGGCCCACCCGTTGGTCGCGTCAATCTGGACATCACGACGCTGATCGCCCTGGTGTCATCTGTCACCAACGGCAACTGTCACCTGACCTTCCGAGACAAGGTGCTGACACAGCAGGCCCTGGAGGAAAGGAATTTCCCCATCTTGCCCGTACTCACAGAGTTTTTAAAAGGTAAATTGACAAAATGTAAGATTTCTCCTGGCTTAAGTCCTCAATTTCTTTCATTAATTCAATTTATTCATTTAGCTCTTTCTACGTTTTTTTTCATGTTCTCTTTTTTTATTTTGTTCACTTACACCAGTATTTCTTTTATGCTCCAAATTTCCTTTCAAACTTCACTTCATCGACCGCCTTATCTCTGGTTTATAATTATGTCTGTTTCTCTTTCACAGTCTCCCCTGTCTGTCGCACGTCTACCCTCTCTCTCTTTCTCTCTCTCTCTCTATCTGTATTTCTCCTCTCTCTTTCTTCTCTCTCTCATTCTACTCTCTCTTTCTCCTATCTCTCCTCCCTTTTGTGCTTCTTTCTCTCCACTTGTCTCTTTTTTTTTCATTTATGCCTTTTACTCCGCCAGTGACATAGGCCGCTTGCAAGAATTGTCCATTCATCTCGTTCCTGTGCTTTCCTTTGCAGGTGTATCTCATACTTAGTTTGCCTCTAGCTCACGTCTCCGTGTATCTTTTTGCCTTCCTCTTTTCCCCTTTCCCTGTGGACTCCATGCTAGAGATTGTCTGATGATGTTGTCTGTGAGTTTACAAAGATTGTGACCTATCCACTTCCTTCATTACTGCTGCGAAAAAGACAGTGTTCATCTAAATATATGACGTGTGAATGCTTACAGCACCAAACTATAGATGACATTATGCAGTATTCATTTTTGTCATTGTAAGTGTCAGGAGACTGTAAAAAAAAAAACCCTTAAAAACTTTTAAGTATAAAACCTTTTCAAAATGGACAAAACATGCATAGAAGTAACTCACTTTATAAGAATCCCAACTAGTGCTTCCCCCCCTTCCCCCTCAAGGTTCGCAACCACACATTTTTTCCCGCCCCTGAACTATATTAATATTCTTATAACCCGCCCGCTTTACACTGCCCGTTTATTTCACTAACTAAATCAGAAAAACAAAAGAAAATATTAGGCACCAAAAGCACTTGCGATATTTATTTAAAGAATCTCATTTACTTCATTTAGCGCAGTATTCGGGGATTTTATTTCGTGAAATCATATTCCTTCATCTTCCCCTTGAAAAACAAGGAAAAATTATTTTTTGGGGGTTGGGTGGGGTTTGGATGGAGCTGAAAATTTGATAGATTGTGTTGTCATCTGTAATATATGCCAAGTTTCACGGGACTTGGGTCTCAAATATATGTTTGAAGGGGAGAAGAAGGAAATATGAAATGTGTTTTCGACAGAAGTTTACCTATTTACATAACCACTCGTTAATAAATAATAAATTCCGTACAATGCCATAAATGCAAACAAAATACGCATAAAGGATTATAAAAAAAAACTTTGTTTTTAAAGGTTGATTATTTATTGACTAGCTTGGAGTATAAACTATTTTCAGAGCCTGTGGGTCAATTTTATTAAACTAATACTGAAATATTATTCCAGTTGCATCCCTCTGAATAAAAATCTGGGGCTAGAAAGGGGGTGGGGTCACGATGTAGAACAAAGGAACATGCGGCAGTGTAGTAATTCTTTTTTTTTTTTAATTACGGAAAGAACATACAAATATTGACACTGAAGAACGAAATGCAGAGTGCTACAAGCTGATAACAAATGAGGGTGTAGCTTTATTGAACAATTTATAACGCGATTATCTCCCCCCCCCCCCCCCCCCAACTTCGACTATTTTGAGACACATCCCCGCATGTTCGGAAGCTATTTTAATATTTCAAAAATGGTCGTTCGCCTTAGATATCGACTATATTTTTCTTACATCTTAGATATCGACTATATTTTACTTACATCTTAGATATCGACTATATTTTACTTACATCTTAGATATCGACTATATTTTACTTACATCTTAGATATCGACTATATTTTTCTTACATCTTAGATATCGACTATATTTTACTTACATCTTAGATATCGACTATATTTTACTTACATCTTAGAACTTTCATATTTTGATAATTAATTCTAAATTAGCCATGGACATTCAAAACGATTAGTGAAAAATTAAATAAATAAATAAGTAAAAACAAAGAACAGATTGTTTCTGTCAGAGTCGAAACAGTCATTATTGCCAGTAATGTGTATGCCAAATCTTTAAGTGTGTTCCATCCAGGCTTGTCTAGACTTGAGGTCCTTAAGTAACTTCTAGTTGGACATCGTTACGTTAAGGTACAAGGCTGGAACTTTTTTTTGGACCGAGCCCCACCCCATCCCCACTTCCTATTGACAAGGAGGTCGGGGCCACGTCAATGAACTAATCAACTAACAATCCTGCCTTGCCTCATTGTGTACTCCTTAGGCTGGCGTCGAGGGATCACATAAATATTCAAACGAGCAGAATGCTGAAAGTGGTTTGAATTCAGAGCTGGTCCTACGTTGGCAAGGCGGAGAGACCTAAACATTGACATGGGTTATTGAACTCATTAATGACTTTGCCCTTCTCTGTTTATAATTTGATAGCGTTTTACTTTCTTGACATTTACAGAGTCGTGACCAGTGCAGTCCAAGAAAACAAAAACAAAATGATTAACTTAATCAAAGATTCAGTACATATGATATCAAGGCATTACTAAATAAACAAATATAAAATTCATCCAAATTAGAATCACGACAGTGGTTTATTTTCCAAAAATGCCTCAAAGACAGATCAGTTATATGTGTAACAATAAGCATCATAGACAGAGGAGTTATCTGTTTAACAATAAGCATCATAGACAGAGGACTTATATGTGTAACAATAAAGGTCACGGACAGACCAGTTATATGTGTAACAATAAGCATCATAGACAGAGGAGTTATCTGTGTAACAATAAGCATCATAGACAGATAAATTATATGTGTAACAATAAAGCTCACGGACAGATCAGTTATCTGTGTAACAATAAGCCTCACAGACAGATGTTATCTGTGTAACAAAAAATAATTCTTCATTTTTGGACCCCCGTTCTCATGTCGCCGAAACAATTAGAACTATTCTGCTTTTCAACACGCACATTTTAAAATGTCCTGATTTGAGCAGGCTGTTCCACGTTGTGTTAATCACCTTGTGATCTTTGCATCATGATTAGAAATCTAGCATAGATATTTAATCATGGATATCCCCGTTTATCATCTGACCACAAAGAAAAGCGCTTTCCTTAAAAACAATGAAAGCGTATGTGTGGTGACAGATTAGTAACATACTATTATTTATGAAATAGATGTGCTCCATCTTATTCACAGTTTCAATTCTTTTTGAAGTCGCGCTCCCATATCAAAGCGGCAAAGTACCCGCCATCCTTTACTTTGCCTCTATGGTATGGGATCGTTGGTACCCTCCAGCCCATATTATAGAGGCAAAGTAAACACGATCCCATTCCATAGAGGCAAAGTACCCACGATCCCATGCCATAGAGGCAAAGTACCCATGATCCCATACCATAGAGGTAAAGTACCCACGACCCCATGCCATAGAGGCAAAGTACCCACGATCCCATACCATAAAGGCAAAGTACCCACGATCCCATACAAT
This sequence comes from Omphiscola glabra, assembly GCA_964017045.1. Classification (NCBI taxonomy): domain Eukaryota; kingdom Metazoa; phylum Mollusca; class Gastropoda; family Lymnaeidae; genus Omphiscola; species Omphiscola glabra. The sequence continues at coordinate 37,018,030 of OZ024794.1, read as the reverse complement.
AGAGGCAAAGTACCCACGATCCCATATCATAGAAGCAAAGTACCCACGATCCCATTCCATAGAGGCAAAGTACCCCGATCCCATATCATAGAGGCAAAGTACCCACGATCCCATTCCATAGAGGCAAAGTACCCATGATCCCATACCATTGAGGCAAAGAACCCATGATGCCTTACAATAAGAGACAAAGTACCCACGATCCCATACTATAGAGACAAAGTACCCACGATCCCATACCATAGAGACAAAGTACCCACGATCCCATACCATAGAGACGAAGTACCCACGATCCCATATCATAGAGGCAAAGTACCCACGATCTTATACCATAGAGACAAAGTACCCACGATCCCATACCAAAGAGACAAAGTACCCACGATCCCATACCATAGAGACAAAGTACCCACGATCCCATGCTATAGAGGCAAAGTACCCATGATCCCATACCATAGAGGTAAAGTACCCACGACCCCATGCCATAGAGGCAAAGTACCCACGATCCCATACCATAAAGGCAAAGTACCCACGATCCCATACAATAGAGGCAAAGTACCCACGATCCCATATCATAGAAGCAAAGTACCCACGATCCCATTCCATAGAGGCAAAGTACCCCGATCCCATATCATAGAGGCAAAGTACCCACGATCCCATTCCATAGAGGCAAATTACCCACGATCGCATACCATAGAGGCAAATTACCCACGATCCCATACCATAGAGGCAAAGTACCCACGATCCCATACCATAGAGGCAAAGTACCCACGATCCCATGCCATAGAGACAAAGTACCCACGATCCCATATCATAGAAGCGAAGTACCCACGATCCCATTCCATAAAGGCAAAGTACCCACGATCCCATATCATAGAAGCCAAGTACCCACGATCCCATTCCATAGAGGCAAAGTACCCCCGATCCCATATCATAGAGGCAAAGTACCCACGATCCCATACCATAGAGGCAAAGTACCCACAATCGCATACCATAGAGGCAAAGTACCCACGATCCCAAACCATAGAGGCAAAGTACCCACGATCCCATACCATAGAGGCAAAGTACCCACGATCCCATACCATAGAGACAAAGTACCCACGATCCCATATCATAGAAGCAAAGTACCCACGATCCCATTCCATAGAGGCAAAGTACCCACGATCCCATATCATAGAAGCGAAATAACCAAGATCCCATTCCATAGAGGCAAAGTACCCCCGATTCCATATCATAGAGGCAAAGTACCCACGATCCCATTCCATAGAAGCAAAGTACCCACGATCCCATTCCATAGAGGCAAATTACCCACGATCCTATATCATAGAGGCAAAGTACCCACGATCCCATTCCATAGAAGCAAAGTACCCACGATCCCATTCCATAGAGGCAAAGTACCCACGATCCCATTCCATAGAAACAAGGTACCCACGATTTTCATGCCATAGGCGCAAAGTACCCACGATCCCATTCCATAGAGGCAAAGTACCCACGATCCCATACCATAGAGGCAAAGTACCCTCCATCCCATTACACAGAGGCAAAGTACCCACGATCCCATGCCATAGGGGCAAAGTACCCACGATCCCATGCCATAGAGGAAAAGTACCCTCCATCCCATTACACAGAGGCAAAGTACCCACGATCCCATATCATAGAGCCAAAGTACCCACGATCCCATGCCATAGGGGCAAAGTACCCTTCATCCCATTCCATAGAGGCAAAGTACCCGCCAGCCCATACCATAGAGTCAAAGTACCCACGATTCCATGCCATAGACGCAAATTACCCACGATCCCATACCATAGAGGCAAAGTACCCACGATCCCATTCCATAGAAGCAAAGTACCCATGATCCCATACCACTGAGGCAAAGAACCCATGAAGCCTTACAATAAGAGACAAAGTACCCACGATCCCATACTATAGAGACAATGTACCCACGATCCCATACCATAGAGACAAAGTACCCACGATCCCATACCATAGAGACAAAGTACCCACGATCCCATATCATAGGGGCAAAGTACCCACGATCTTATACCATAGAGACAAAGTACCCACGATCCCATACCATAGAGACAAAGTACTGGTCATCCCATAACACAGAGGCAAAGTACCCACGATCCCATACAAAAGAGGCAAAGTACCCACCATCCCATACCATAGAGGCAAAGTACCCACGATACCATAGCATAGAGGCAAAGTACCCACGATCCCATACCATAAAGTCAAAGTACCCACGATACCATAGCATAGAGGCAAAGTACTTACGATCCCATACCATAGAGGCAAAGTACCCACGTTCCCATACCATAGAGGCAATGTACCCACGATCCCATACCATAGAGGCAAAATACCCACGATCCCATACAATCGAGGCAAAGTACCTGCCATCCCATACCATAGAGGCAAAGTACCCATGATCCCATACCATAGAGGCAAAGTACCCACGATCCCATACCATAGAGGCAAAATACCCACGATCCCATACAATAGAGGCAAAGTACCTGCCATCCCATACCATAGAGGCAAAGTACCCATGATCCCATACCATAGAGGCAAAGTACCCAGGATCCCATTATAAGTACATTAAAAAATAATAATAATCCGATAAGAGAAATACATCGATCATACATGTAGAATTAGAGAAAATACATTTGTAGCACATGTAGCATTAGAGAAAATACATTGATACAACATATAGCATTAGAGAAAACACGTTGATACAATATGTAGCATTAAAGAAAATACGGTACATCGATACAACATGTAGCATTAGAGAAAACACATCGATAATACATGTAGCATTAGAGAAAACACATCGATAATACATTTAGCATTAGAGAAAACACATCGATACAACGTGTGGCATTAGAGAAAATACGTGGATAATACATGTAGCATTATGAAATTATTTAGACATCGTTTAAAGATGGACATAATCTTTCCAAAAAAAATCTTTTAATCAGTTCGCGCCGTTGACGCCACAGAAAACACTCCGTCCTTTCTGGTTCTGGCTTGGGGCTACATTGACATTACGCCTGGACTGCTAGGTAAAAATGACACATAGATGCACACACTTCTGGATGTGCATTACGCAGGGACTGCTAGGTATACATTACACATGGATTTATAGGTATACATTACATATGAACTGCTAGGTATACATTACACATGAACTTATGGGTATACATTATACATGAATAGATAGGTAAACATTTCACATAGTCTGGTTTGTACATATTTCACCTTGCCTTTGAGATATTATTAAGCTGTACTACTGGGTATATATCTCACCTTTACTGCTGGGTATATATCTCACCTTTACTGCTGGGTATATATCTCACCTTTACTGCTGGGTATATATCTCACCTTTACTGCTGGGTATATATCTCACCTTTACTGCTGGGTATATATCTCACCTTTACTGCTGGGTATATATCTCACCTTTACTGCTGGGTATATATCTCACCTTTACTGCTGGGTATATATCTCACCTTTACTGCTGGGTATATATCTCACCTTTACTGCTGGGTATATATCTCACCTTTACTGCTGGGTATATATCTCACCTTTACTGCTGGGTATATATCTCACCTTTACTGCTGGGTATATATCTCACCTTTACTGCTGTGTATATATCTCACCTTTACTGCTGGGTATATATCTCACCTTTACTGCTTGGTATATTTCACCCAATTGCAAGTAAAATATTGAAAGACGCCATAGTTAATTAACTTCGCCTCTAGAAATAGATTATGCTAAAGTTGGCTCATTAAAAATGTAAAATATATCTAAAATGCTGAATCCTAAGGCTATACCCAAATGTCATTTATGCCCTAATAAAATTCAATTATTTTGTAGAAATATTTTTTTTTAAAATTGAATTTATCTGATTATGATTTAATGTAAAGTGTTTTGTCACGGTAGTTGTGACGTATGGCAAATCTCCTGATTGTATCATAGTTAACTGAATCTACAGGCAAGTTGGCAGTCCAGACATCGTTAAGCACTTGATAACCCACATCTCACTGACACTAACAGCAGAAGTCGAATTTCAACGTATCATTTATTTATTATCAAATCACAATAAATAGTATGCATGTCACATTGATGAGTAATAGAATAATGGTTGATTGAAGCACAATCACAATACATCCAATCCTTTAGGATAATAGTAATAATAACATTCGATCAACTGACACCTAGAAATGTATTACAATTTGTCTTCTCTTCTAGTACCGCCTTCTCTATATTTAGATCCACGTATTACTACTCTGATACGTAATAGTGCTTTTTACTCAACTGTAAATTAACATAGAATATCATTATGTTACGGTAGTTAAAAGTGCCAATTGTTATTTTAGATTATAAAACAGTAACTTATTGGCATGAATAGCTCTTTCAGCGAGAGTTAAGTGCTTACCGGGGGAGGGTGCTGGAGTCTATCTTTGTTTTCTCTAGCTGTTAACTAGGGGTCGCAAAACCTGTCCCTTTTGCCAAAACCGATATTTTCGATATTGAAGTTTACGAATACCGGAATCCCGGTATTTTCGATATTTAGAGAATTTTTACTCGAGATTCGAGTTGATGATTTATCAATGAAATAAAAAACATTCAGAGCAAATATCACGTTTGATTTATAATACGTTTTTAACAATAACACAAATGTTTATCTTCAGACTTTAATCAAATGAGAAAAAAAAAAAAAAATTCTTAACTTTTTAATTAAAATAATTTTATTAATCAATTATTAAAATAATTGGTGTTGTTTTAATCTTTGGTCAAATTTAAATAATGTGATTGTAAAATGACAACGTGTCTAATGTTTGGTCTCTTGACTTTGGCCGCAAATGGTTACAAAAGTAACCTGATGACGAGAACACCTTCTTGACTCCACACTGGTCGGAGGAATAGACCTTCGGCTATCAATGGCTACCATACGCAATTTCTAGATATTTTCCCCTTGAACAGCCTTTCTCAGATAAAGCCATTTCTATTTTTACCAATGTATCAATGTCTGGAAGTATTATCCTAAGCCTGAAGTTTCTTTTGTATTTCAATTTCTAATTTTCTCTTAAGCGGCAGTGTATCATCAAGTTCATCATGCTCAGATCCAAGAAGTTCAATTTCATTGTTCAAAGATATTTCCAAGAGGAATCCGCTGTCTGACCAAGCTTTTGAATATCCACGATATGTTTTCGCATCTGGTCGCAATCTGGCCATAGAAATACGTCCAAGTAATCACTGGAATGTGCAGACTTTAAATGAGAGTGAAGGTCTGAAGTTGTTCCTCCCAATGTTTTAAGTATCTTGTTACATCTAACACATTTAGTTGAGAGATTGACTGTAGCTTTCAAGAAATAATGCCAAACTGATGTCTTTTTTTCTGATAGTTTAATATGCTTTTCAAATTTGGTTTCTTTTTTTCAGGGTCCCCCATTTCTTTCTATCAACCTTGGAAAATAAATCATTAAAAAAAATTATTAATTCAATCGAATTGGTTTGACGTGTAAAACTTTTTTTAATGTTTAAAATTATCATGTAAATGTTTGACTAAGTGCGATACAGACAAATTGGGACATTCAGACATGTAAATTTTGGCTAGGTATGGTACAGACAAACTGGGAAATTCAGCCTGAGTCAAAATAGCTAGAAAATCAATTATGAGTTAAATGTAAATTATTAATATTATTATCACTGAATAGAAGTAGCATTATTTTTCTGTGTCTTAAACTTAAGGTATTGATTATCAAAATACGGATTTACTCATATTTTTAATGTGTAGGTTTTTTGGCATAATTAAAAGAAATCACGCAATCAACAAATTTTTTAAATTAAAAGTTGACCCCATGATTTGAGTAATGCGCCATAACAAAGGATTACCTCCCGTACATTCAGGTCGCGACTCGTCTCCACGTACACACTACACAAGCACGATGAAAAAACAAAACTAATCACAACGTCCTGATTCTTGACAAAGAAGAGAGTACACAGATCGGTCGGCTTTCTTTGAACTAGAGACACGTGGTGTGATGGATTTGCACATCTAAAAAATTATTGCTATGCCTTGCTTTAACTACGACGTGAAAACTAAGAAAATCTATTTTTAAAAAAATTGAAAATGAAATCCCGGGATTATCGAAAATCCCGGTTTTCATAAATCCAATCCCGGTATTTTCGAGCATGAATTATGGTCCGGTATTCCGGTATTTTCGAAATTCGGGATCCCGGTTTGCGACCCCTACTGTTAACTTAATGTTCATACCATTTGGAACTATTTAGAGCAGGCCTGGCTTAGAGTCGTCACGTGCCATAACGCGGTTGACTTTTCGCGGTCTCACTGTATGCTGTATTTTGTTCTTGTATATTTCTAATAACTAATACCCACATAGAATTGTATATGTTGTTAAACTTATGTTGGTTTAGGAGTGTAGAAAGACTTAGTGTTTTATAAGAGTGCGGGGAGGGTTTATACGTGTGTGGAGGGTTTATAAGAGTGTGTGGAGGGTTTATAAGAGTGTGTGGATGGTTTATAAGAGTGTGTGGAGGGTTTATAAGAGTGTGTGGAGGGTTTATAAGAGTGCGGGGAGGGTTTATAAGAGTGTGTGGAGGGTTTATAAGAGTGTGTGGAGGGTTTATAAGAGTGCGGGGAGGGTTTATAAGAGTGCGGGGAGGGTTTATAAGAGTGCGTGGAGGGTTTATAAGAGTGCGTGGAGGGTTTATAAAGCCTTCAAAATATATAAACAATAAATTAAATATAAGGTCGCTACTTCACGGATCTTCGCATATCTTAAGGGATCTGTAACATAACCCCCGCGTTAGATGATAGACCACTGACTGTACATAATTTGCTATGTATATCGCTTACAAAGTTGAAGAACTATTGTGCTTCTCATTAGAACAGCGCCATTCATTGGGTGGTGAATATAAAGATTACCATTCTGAAACTCATCCCTCACATTATGTTTGAGCAAATCGCAGTTTGTGGCCTTCATTTTGTATAATTTATAAAGCGTCATTTATCCTACCCAGTTTTTTTGTTGTTGTTGCTGTTGTTGCTGTTGTTGTTGTTGTTGTTGTTGTTGTTGTTGTTGTTGTTGCTGCTGCTGCTGCTGCTGCTGCTGCTGCTGCTGCTGTTGCTGTTGCTGTTGTTGTTGTTGTTGTTTTTTTTTGTTTTTTTTTTAAACGATTTTTTTTTACCAGCCTTTGTTCCTTGTTCCGCGCTTTTTACTACCGAAGGAAAATCGATCTTTACAGGATATGATTATTTGCTCTAACAACAAAAGCAAAATTTTCTCTGTCAAAGCCCACGAGATTTTGGTGTTGATGTGGCCACAAGTATTTGTGTGCCAGACAACCGGGCCCAATCTGGGGTGGTCCTAATAGTCTTGTGTTGTTAAGATAATTATGACGTGGTGCCTAGTGCCCCCCTTGAGAGGAGTTACCTCCCAAACAATTTGAATTTTACAAATCCCTTTTTCTTTCCTGTCATTTTAAACTAGTTTAAATCTCATAAATTCCTAGCGGTCATAAAGAGAGCACCGGGATGAGGGCGACCCTGTCACCAAACGGCACATGTGGTCATTAGGTTTTACACTAAAACGTTTTTTTTAGTTTATCAAAATTTCATTTGTAAATATATTAAGCGAACAGCATATAAGTAAGCTGTGAATATGTTTATTATTATTATTATTGTTATTATTATTAGGTGTTTTTATTTAGCGCCTTACCCCAGCCTGGGGCTAGAGGCTCACTGCCAGTACCCCAGCCTATGGCTAGAGGCTCACTGCCAGTACCCCAGCCTATGGCTAGAGGCTCACTGCGCTTCACATAAAATTAGCAATTACAGAAACGTATACATTTGAAACTATTGGTGAAAAGCTTGACCTCACCCATCCAAGTACTATCTACCCCTGTCTAGCCATGGACAGCACCCAGCCAAGTACTATCTACTCCTGTCTAGCCATGGGCAGCACCCACCCAAGTACTATCTACCCCTGTCTAGCCATGGACAGCACCCAGCCAAGTACTATCTACTCCTGTCTAGCCATGGGCAGCACCCACCCAAGTACTATCTACCCCTGTCTAGCCATGGACAGCACCCAGCAGAATCGAGCGTTGTTAAATCAGTCATAGTCAGAATGAGTCGGGTCTTGAAGTGATGGGTCTTGAGGGCAGTTTTGAAGGCCGTTATATTGCGGATGTGTAATGGGAGAGAATTCCATTGTTTGTGTGCAAACGTATTTAATCTTATTATAAAAGATTATTAAATAGATTATTTCTTCATTTAATATTTATATTGGGAGAGAAAATAGCAAATGGCTTGGTTCATACCATATCCAATTTCATATCAATTATGGTTATCATGGTTTTGCTAAGTAACCATGGATTGGTTCAAACCACCCACATCTTTTACTTGTATTTCCCCGTCTATCTCTTCCATGTTCTGCATATTTGCTTCTCTATCAAATGCATGCTGCTGGTATCGGGGGGATCAGTATCAATGGTAGGCCAAGGAACGTCTTTTGATGAACCCTGGTCATCATTTGGTTTCTTTACCAAAGCATGAATCATATTAGGGATTTTAGTGAGTCACATCTTTTCGTTTTTGCTTTTCTCTGCTGGCAGCCACTGGGCCGTTTTGATTTGTGCACGCCGTGTGGCATGATAGAATAATCTTGAACAATAAAAATGCTTTAATTGCGTCGTGTTCAAGACAACACCAAAATAATTACACTCGACAGTTTAAAAACAACAGCCCATCGTGCTTAAATGTTAAAGGGTGGTGCTTGTGATGAATCGGCTGAAACATTTTGAGTATTTCTTGGTTTCGAATATTTGGTTTTAAAAACCCTTTTTAAAATTTAAATAAATTTAGATTAATTATTAAAAGATATTGGAATTTTTTTTTATTATTTTGTCAACCATATAAATGGGTTTAAAGTTATTTTTTAAATGTTTTTAATTTTTACCGATTCGATTCATGTACTTAGAGTCGCCCGACCACATCGTGTTTGGTATCAATGGAAAGTTTTATTTCTCAGAATTTAGATAAATATAGATTCCTGTCACTTAAGAAAGTTACTCAACACTTCAAACGGTGTTGAATCATGGACGAAACGGTGTTTTTCTGACCTAATTATAAAGTCACCTCATTTCTGACGCATCAACCTTGAACTTTAAATACAGCACGCATTTGGATTGGTTACATGTTTGGAAAATTCACGTGATCGGTTATCCTGTTATGAAATTCGTTTGGACCGAGCAATGTGTGCTCTATAAACATCCAATTTTTCTATATGGTGTCACCCGGTGCGGTCCGCAAACACCCCCCCCCCTTCTCCCGATTCTCCTAACTACGCCACTGCCCCCTGACACGTGCTAGGACTCTGTCACGTGATACATGACTCTGATACTTGATATATCAGTTATTTATTAACGGCGGGCATTGGTAATTATTCTACACACAGTCCTACATGGCAGAAATATAATTTAAAAAACTACAACTACTTAAGAGTAACGAATGAGTTGGAAGCTTTATTTACCATATCTTCATTAAAAAAACAGATGAATAACCGGGCACAATAAGGGGTCACAAATCACTGGACTTAAATTGTCCAAAACATTTGAAGAGTAAGTAGTAAAATGCCTATGTTAATACATCTAAGGGTTGATCGCTTGGGGATACTACACACGAAATCCGTCCGTCTCATTAGAGATTCTCTTTGTTTTTTTATCATAATTTCATTTCTTTCCAATCTACATGAAACTATAAATTTCATTTTTAATATAATTGTGCTTTTAAAGTATGTCGTTACAGGGTACAGTCGATTTTTATTATACATAATTTTTTTTTATCATGAATGTGATCGTCGAGCGTCCATTGTAACCATCGAGCGTCCATTGTAACCATCGAGCGTCCATTGTAACCATCGAGCGTCCATTGTAACCATCGAGCGTCCATTGTAACCATCGAGCGTCCATTGTAACCATCGAGCGTCCATTGTAACCATCGAGCGTCCATTGTAACCATCGAGCGTCCATTGTAACCATCGAGCGTCCATTGTAACCATCGAGCGTCCATTGTAACCATCGAGCGTCCATTGTAACCATCGAGCGTCCATTGTAACCATCGAGCGTCCATTGTAACCATCGAGCGTCCATTGTAACCATCGAGCGTCCATTGTAACCATCGAGCGTCCATTGTAACCATCGAGCGTCCATTGTAACCATCGAGCGTCCATTGTCATTGTAACATCGAGCGTCCATTGTAACAATCTCCTTCTAATTAGGCGGCGGCTTATCCTTTTTTTTTTTTTTAAGTAACAATCAATTTTTTTTAAATGCCATTAACGAAACAAAATTTGTGTGATGGAAACAATTTTAAAACCCCCGCATCCCCCCCCCCCCCAAAAAAAAATAAATAAATACAAAACAAAAAAAAAAACACACACACACACCTTTTTTAATTCTTTATAGTAACTCGCTTATGTTCGTGGCTGGCAGGAAAAATCTTCGGACGGATTTCTGAAACATTTCCCGTCAACCTATCGAGCTGAAATTCAGCACAAAGCTCGTTTCACAACTCCAATCCCCAATAGTTTTTTTATGGGAAATATTATGCAACTCATTTTATGAAATAAAATTCTCGATAACTGTGGTAAAAGAGAGTCTTTTTTAAAAAATGTGTTTGGTTCGTAATAGTTTCTTTTGTTTTGCTGTAATAGTTGGTGAGATAAATCTACGGTGTAAAATAAAAGCGGGTGGGTCATTAGAATAGTATTATAGTTCAAGAGCGTGAATAAAAAAGTAAGGTTGCCAGCCTTGGGGGGGTGGGGAGCGGTCTAATTGTGATTCTTACAAAGTGTGTTACTTGTATGCATGTTGTGTCAAATTTTAAGCCCCACCCCCATTGCTCGTTTTTATATTTTATAAAAGATTTCTTCGAAAAGGTTAGTTTTTAGGGGCTGTTTAATTTCTTCTCCGATTTTTGGTTTCTCCTGAACAATCATTCTTTGTTATGACGAACACTATTTGCGTGTTTAATGGCTCTATATTCGATATTTGGTTGTATGGAAGAAAATTGCTAGGAAGTAGTGTTGTATCATAGCTTTCAAGGTGAATCTCTTTTCATACTGTACTTCCAGGCAAGGAACTTTTTGTGTGTGAGACAGCCGTGTCAAGTTTCATGTCCATCCTGGACATTTTAGGTGGTGTTAGAGAGAAGGAACGGGCTGGAGAGCTGCTGGCCAGGGTGCACGTTGTGAAAGATGAGCCGTCTGAGAGGAGCATGGTGCTGAAGTGTCAGGGGCGAGTCAAGGACAGGTCCAAAGTAGGTACATGTCTCATAAGATCTTAGTTTAAAGATGTATGTGGTTGTTGCTGTTATATAACTTTATGTTTTTTTGTTTTTAATTTCAAACCTTTCCTACATCTGCAACGTGTTCTGATTAATAACACCATTTCTTTCTGTGTACCATGTCTGCACACAATGTGCTATTGTCCATCCGACTACACGATATAATTCTTTGCTTTGGGTTTACTTGTTTTTTTCCTTGTTGTTGTTGCCTGATTACTTACCCAACCTTTAACTCGGAATTATTTTGAGCGACGTAATTTGGGTGTGTGTATGTTTGAGGGTGGGTGATTCAAGGAACCCTATTAAGATGTTTGGGGGGGGGGGGGTCTGAAATTCTTGAGTTCTAAAGAAGACGAAATTTATTTTAGGAAATTGTAAATATGCCAAATTTGAACTATCACAAGTCAAACTTTCGCTATAATTGCTTTCTTTGTGATGCGTCCGACTACCAAATATCCCAATAATAATTAGTGACACAGGAATGTTATTTAAACAAATTATTTACAGTGCAACAAAGTATCATCCGTTTAAACAAATCGTCCAATGCCACGCGAGTTGCAACATATATCATCTGATGTGAACAGTCAGAGAGAGACTCGTGGATTGCATGACGTCATCTTGTATAAGATAAGGACAATCAACTTGTCAACAAGAATAGAAGCCTTCAATTGTCGGGTCATTTTTCTGACACAGTACTCAATTCGTAGAGATATGATGTTATTCGTTTTTATAAGGTACTTGTGCGAATATTGTCAGTTGTCAGCCTCTCAATAGTCTGAATAAAATAAGACGTTATTCCTTATATTTGCTTGTGAATAGTTTGAATTTAATGGACATCCAATGCGTGGTACATGCCTGAAACTAGTCTAAATAAAGTGACAACCAATGCGTAATACATGCCTGAAACTAGTCTAAATAAAGTGACAACCAATGCGTGATACATGCCTGAAACTAGTCTAAATAAAGTGATAACCAATGCGTAATACATGCCTGAAACTAGTCTAAATAAAGTGACAACCAATGCGTGGTACATGCCTGAAACTAGTCTAAATAAAGTGATAACCAATGCGTAATAAATGCCTGAAACTAGTCTAAATAAAGTGATAACCAATGCGTAATACATGCCTGAAACTAGTCTAAATAAAGTGATAACCAATGCGTAATACATGCCTGAAACTAGTCTTAATAAAGTGATAACCAATGCGTAATACATGCCTGAAACTAGTCTAAATAAAGTGACAACCAATGCGTGATACATGCCTGAAACTAGTCTAAATAAAGTGACAACCAATGCGTGATACATGCCTGAAACTAGTCTAAATAAAGTGACAACCAATGCGTAATACATGCCTGAAACTAGTCTAAATAAAGTGACAACCAATGCGTAATACATGCCTGAAACTAGTCTAAATAAAGTGACAACCAATGCGTGATACATGCCTGAAACTAGTCTAAATAAAGTGACAACCAATGCGTAATACATGCCTGAAACTAGTCTAAATAAAGTGATAACCAATGCGTGATACATGCCTGAAACTAGTCTAAATAAAGTGATAACCAATGCGTGATACATGACTGAAACTAGTCTAAATAAAGTGACAACCAATGCGTGATACATGCCTGAAACTAGTCTAAATAAAGTGACAACCAATACATGCCTGAAACTAGTCTAAATAAAGTGACAACCAATGCGTAATACATGACTGAAACTAGTCTAAATGTAGTGACAACCAATGCGTAATACATGCCTGAAACTAGTCTAAATAAAGTGAAACCTAAATCAGGAGTGCCACCTATAGTTTGCTGTTGCCGTAGTTCTATTTTTGGAAACCGGTCATTTTACTTGGAAGTGCTTTGATCTTGCTACTCCTGTGTTTTTAACATTTGATTCAAGACTAGTTACTACTGAGTAGATACCTAGGCTTCAGTTTGTAACATTTGATACTAGGCTAGGTACTACTGAGTAGAGTCTTGGCTTCAGTTTAAAATTGCGTTGTGAAATTATTACGTTTTGTTCTTTCCTTGCCTATTTCCGTTCTTCTGTTGTTTATTGGATGAGTTAATGGAATAATTCGTTCTCTTGAAGATTTCTCTTGTCATCTGCCTTCCTTGGATTTTTTTCTGGATAATTTTTTTATATGTATTCATTCAACTGAGCGTCGCAATGTTAATAGTCTCGTTATTTGTATCCAATCTTAAATGTTTTCAAAATGTGCACAAAGCAATTGCTGAAAATCTTGTTTACTGCTCTCAAATAAAAATAGTTTGAACAAGTGTTTCAATTAAAGATAGTCTGAACAATTGTTTGATTATGGTTTTGCATTTGCATTCGCGAAAAGTTATGATTCGCATTATAATATTAATTTTGATAACTGCGGATAGTACATTTAGTCACAGAAGCAGGAATCGATCATCTGCCCCAAGGACAGCTCGTGGTTTAAAAAGTCTTTATATTTTTCTGGTGCCCTAGGCAGTTGTTTATTATGCATAATGATTCATCCGGGTATGACTGTACTTAACCATTTTCTCATATAATTGACACACAAATTACCAAAAATTATTTTAGCGTCATCCATCAAATAGAATCTGTTTCTTTTGTACAAAATGACAGTCCACCAAAATCCAAATGGTTCAAGCTCAAGTCTTGAGGACCAGCACATGCCTTAGAACAAAATAGCTTCCCTTATTGCCTGTCACCTAATCTTTTAGCCGACGCTTGACCTAGTTTTAATGCCTGTCATGTTAAAGCAGTAGGAAAATCTTTCCTCTAATATTTCCTTTTTTAAAAAAAATGTTGGTGATTATTATAATTTACTACAAATATTTGCAGTTGTAAGTTTGTACCTGAAAGTATCTCAGTACTTCCAACAAAGGAGAACATGTTTTATTTTCTCTATATGGATGATACAGAACAACAAAACTCGTTGCTAACAGTTCATAAATTCTGAGTAAATAAAATTGTAACTTAAAGAATAACTTTAAACATCCCGTAAAAATCCTGCATTTTGTAGCTGCCATTATGAAAGATGGTCTAGCTATTTATAATGTAAATCTAGCCATTTGTAAGGAATGTGTAGAGAATTTTGAGGACCAGCTTATGTTGGCAAGGCAAGTTTTTATTGGCTTGTGATGAGTGATGAGAATATTAGGGTTTCCGACCCGACTGGTGAAGGACCAGACAAACAAATCGATATACGCCGAAGTCATGTGAGAAGCGTCACGCTACCCACCAGACAAAGAAATCGATATACGCCGAAGTCATGTGAGTAGCGTCAGGCTACGCTCAAGACAAACATACTGATATACGTCGAAGTCATGTGAGTAGCGTCAGGCTACCCTCAAGACAAACAAACTGATCTACGCCGAGGTCATGTGAGGAGCGTTGGGCTACCCTCAAGACAAACAAACTGATCTACGCCGAAGTCATGTGAGTAGCGTCGGGCTACCCTCAAGACAAACAAATCGTTATTGGCTAAGAGATATTTATGTCTGTGTTGTTTATCTCGAACACCCAAGAAAACGCACTTACCAAGAAGTTTGAGTGGGGCATAGATTGATCCGAGGTTAACACTATATAGATGTAGTAATAAATATTCAATCAATATACTGACCACAACTGATATACATGAATTGCTGCGTTCGGTAATTTGTAAAGAAAAAAAATGGATACTGAGCTTTATCTACCGCCCCGCCCTATAAATCCCCATACACACCATAACTCTAGCATTAAATATATTCATGGGACTCCAACAAAAGAGAAGCGCTCCTAATGAACCTCTGTTTCATGCTGAAAGTTGAGAGAATATACTAAAGGAGAGCCTCTGGTTCATGCTGAAAGTTGAGAGAATATACTAAAGGAGAGCCTCTGTTTCATGCTGAAAGTTGAGAGAATATACTAAAGGAGAGCCTCTGTTTCATGCTGAAAGTTGAGAGAATATACTAAAGGAGAGCCTCTGTTTCATGCTGAAAGTTGAGAGAATATACTAAACGAGAGCCTCTGGTTCATGCTGAAAGTTGAGAGAATATACTAAACGAGAGCCTCTGTTTCATGCTGAAAGTTGAGAGAATATACTAAAGGAGAGCCTCTGTTTCATGCTGAAAGTTGAAAGAATATACTAAAGGAGAGCCTCTGTTTCATGCTGAAAGTTGAGAGAATATACTAAAGGAGAGCCTCTAAAGGTTTGGCGTGAAGCTAACACAAAACCAACGAACTTTTGGGCGTATTTCCACAAAATGTATTCATGAATAATATTATCTTCTCCTTATATTCTACGGAATAGGTAACAAATCAAAGAGCATTGACACTCATGCTTAAATTGACATTCATGTTTACTACATGTTCTCATTTTTAAGTAATCCTTAACATGCAACAAAACCATTTCGACACGGCAATTTCATCACAGCAACATTGTTACATTACATAGGCACATCATCGCATTGTTAAATTACATAGGCACATCATCGCATTGTTACATTACATAGGCACATCATCGCATTGTTACATTACATAGGCAAATCATCGCATTGTTACATTACATAGGCAAATCATCACATTGTTACATTACATAGGCACATCATCGCATTGTTACATTACATAGAAAAATCATCGCATTGTTACATTACATAGGCAAATCATCGCATTGTTACATTACATAGGCAAATCATCGCATTGTTACATTACATAGGCACATCATCGCATTGTTACATTACATAGACAAATCATCGCATTGTTACATTACATAGGCAAATCATCGCATTGTTACATTACATAGACACATCCTCACATGGTCACCCAAGGCACATCCTCACATGGTCACTCAAGACACATCCTCACATGGTCACTCAAGACACATCCTCACATGGTCACACAAAGCCCATCCTCACATGGTCACTCAAGACACATCCTCACATGGTCACTCAAGGCACATCCTAACATGGTCACACACAGCACATCCTCACATGGTCACTCAAGACACATCCTCACATGGTCACACAAAGCCCATCCTCACATGGTCACTCAAGACACATCCTCACATGGTCACACACAGCACATCCTCAAATGGTCACTCAAGACACATCCTCACATGGTCACTCAAGACACATCCTCACATGGTCACACAAGACACATCCTTACATGGTCACACAAGGCACATCCTCACATGGTCACACACAGCACATCCTCACATGGTCACACAAGGCACATCCTCACATGGTCACACAAGACACATCCTCACATGGTCACACAAGACACATCCTCACATGGTCACACAAGACACATCCTCACATGGTCACACAAGGCACATCCTCACAAGGTCACACACAGCACATCCTCACATGGTCACTCAAGACACATCCTCACATGGTCACACACAGCACATCCTCACAGGGTCACTCAAGACACATCCTCACATGGTCACTCAAGGCACATCCTCACATGGTCACTCAAGACACATCCTCACATGGTCACACAAGACACATCCTCACATGGTCACTCAAGACACATCCTCACATGGTCACTCAAGACACATCCTCACATGGTCACACAAAGCCGATCCTCACATGGTCACTCAAGACACATCCTCACATGGTCACTCAAGACACATTCTCACATGGTCAAACAAAGCCCATCCTTACATGGTCACACAAGACACATCCTCACATGGTCACACAAGGCCCATCCTCACATGGTCACTCAAGACACATCCTTACATGGTCACTCAAGACACATCTTCACTTGCTCTCTCAAGACACATCTTCACATGGTCACACAAGGCCTATCCTCATGGGGTCACTCAAGGCACATCCTCGCATGGTCACTCAAGGCACATCATCACATGGTCACACAACGCACATCCACACATGTTCACACAACGCACATCCTCACATGGTCACTCAACGCAAATCTTCACATGGTCACACAACGCAAATCCTCACATGGTCACACAACACACATCCTCACATGGTCACACAACACACATCCTCACATGGTCACACAACACACATCCTCACATGGTCACTGAAGTCACGTCCTCACATGGTCACTCAACACACATCCTCACATGGTCACTGAAGGCACATCCTCACATGGTCACTCAACACACATCCTCACATGGTCACTGAAGGCACATCCTCACATGGTCACACAACACACATCCTCACATGGTCACACAACGCACATCCTCACATGGTTCCACAACGCACGTTTATGTCAAGTTTTAGATGGCCGTGATGCACATTCCTTCTTTGAACGTGAGAAAGTTGCCAGGATTTTTCTCCTACAATACATTTTAACCTGTCACGTGCTATGATTTTTTTTCCCAGGTTGTCTTTGGTACAGGTGATACCCTCCAGGCAGTGACCATCACCTCAAATATGGGCTTTGTTAGAGCCGCCAAGGGTCAGGTAAAATGTGCAATAAGTTTAACTACAAATAGCTCATCAGCTCTCAAACTTTTGAAATCATAGCGCTCCACCTACTCCCAACTTACGGCGGAGATTTTAGTTCCCATTGCCTCAAAGTTACTTTGAGTCTTAATTTAAAAAAGAGTCAAGTAAATATTGGAAATCAAAAAGAATAACTTTGTTTGTTGTTTGTCTCCACACAGGGCGTGACCTTCCCAGTCTTTCTTCATCCTGCGCGTGCTTTGACAGAAGAGAAGGAGAAGTACGCATCACCTTTATGACTAACATGAGAACTAGCAGGTTACACTAACCCTCCTACACCACGAGTACAATGAGCTCTAGGACGATGGTGGGGAAACTTTTCATGATGGAATACCGCATTCATTAATCTATAAACAAATAATGCCGCACTCAAGAAATTTCAATTATGTATATGTTAACACAAAAATTTTATAAAATACTGACAATTAATGAAATTATTAAAAAATATTTGAAAGTTAACCAACCTTTTAATTGACTGATTATTCATCTAACTTTTGTAGGAAAGCATTTGATTATCTGGTTGGTCTGTAACATTTGTATTCAGTCAAAAGCCCGCACTTGAAGACCTGTGCCCTAAAGGATTATAAACAATAATGCTCTCCCCATTTACAAACAATCACACAAACAACCATTTTGGCCCTTCCCTAAAATGTGACATATTTGTAGGTAGATTAAATCAAATAAAGAAAGAGTTAACAAATCAAATGAGAATGTCACGTGATTGGTTTACACCAGCGTTTCTCAACGTGGCCCGTATGGCCTCCAGGGGGCTACAGAATATTTTGCTAGGGCAATTTTTATATTGAAAGCATGACAGGCCTCGCCGGGGGTAAATACAATGGTAAAAGTTGGCTGCCAGCAAAACATAATTTGAGAAACGCTGGTATAGAGGTTCTCAAAAGAAGATTATTTCTGTAGGATGACAAGCAATTTTAAGAAGCCTCTAAAATTATAAAGTTAAGCACAAACAACATAGCAACTGGTCCGTAAACTACGTAACATGTGTATCTTTATCTTTGTGACTAATTTGTGTTTGACTCATTCTAGGAAATTCATAACAAATTTGGAATTTCTTATGCACAATTTTTTTTTAAACTCTGTTCTAACTAAGGATATCAATTAAAACTGGAAATACGGTTACTGCTTTTAAGACAGGTTAGTGATTTTTACAGAACAATAATCCATTTCTTTTATAATTATTTTTAAATCCAGACTTTTAGAATTAATAATTATTGTTTAGGTGTAGTGTAAGTAAAAGACTTAAAACAAAGAAGCATACAGTATAATGTATTAGACAGGTACTCGATATGCGTGTCTAACCATCATGAACATTTCTAGTAATAGATGACTGCCTCTTGGAATGTACTAGGTGGTCTCCTTGTCTTTGCATGTGTTTATTGTGCCATTAATAACAATTAACAAGTTTACATGCGTACCCATTGCATTATCGCGATAACTGGTATTAGATATAGGTCAGAGGCTGTCATCAAGCCGTATCGAAATGAGAGCTCCTATGAGCTTTCTAAAAATAGAGTTCCAATGCGGCTACGATCGTATAAAATTTGTAAATCTAACCTTTTTGTGTGGGAAAGATAAGAAGAACAGATAACAGGTTTGAAAGAAAAAAAGATCTTACCCTACCTAACTACCTGTAATCGATCATTTAAAAACCGAGTGCAAGCTTTACGTTGCAAGGGATTCCGGAACCGTGCAAGGAGGACATATTTCATACATGTCACTTAAACGTATACCAAGAAAGGGGGAAGTTGGTAGTCCATCAACTGGAGTGTCTGTCATTTAAGCTGCTCACATTTGTTTTCAGATTTCTGAGAAGCCTGGGCAAAGCAACCTTTTAGGACCCCTGATAGATTTTAAAACATTCCAAATGATAGCTTTAAAAATCTAGTATTATAATTGCATGTAAATGCTTAATATTCTTTTTTAGTTGCCACGTTGTTAAAAAACAAAATGTCTATTTCTTTTGAACAATTATAATGTTGTGGTGAAATAACTTGTCTTGATCGATGTGTGTGGATAACTCTCTCATGTCTTATCACCTGCTAGTGTCGAGGGCATTTATATTTGTTTGTATTCACATCACACACGAAGTGACGTCATTTCATTCATATACACTTAATGTAATTCAAAAGAAGGCTATAACTCAATTTCATGAAGTGAACTTATTTTTTACGGATGTTTACAACACTTCATGGGAATCGCACATCTTAAAGGTATGAAAATCTAAAGCGTATAGTTAGGATTAGATCAACGTTTGCTTGTACCTGGTAACTGTTCAATCTAGGTTCTAATGACTGTGAATATTGGTCTCCCGTTGTGGCCGAAAATTTCATTATCATAAGTTGCTTTGTAATAAGCTAAATATTTTCTGAACATTTACAACTTATAAAACTATCGTTTTATGATCGTTATAAATCTATCAATGTGTGAGGTTACGTCGTGGGTGGAAGTCGATCCTCGTCCTTTCCTGCGTGGCTACTCAGGGATGTAACGAATGTGAACATACCAGCTGTATGTTGTGGAGTGTCCTTTCCGATTGTGCGTTTTGGGATGGACTCACCAGTGGTGTGTCGTGCCTAATGAGTCCTAGAAACTCACGTCCTGTTGCAGCCTGACGCTTTGGTCCACGGATATTTTACTTTGGGAGGCCTCCTCGGAATGATGCTTATAGCTCAACAAACAATGGCAACGGCAATGCGTAAACTTCCCATCTTCTTGACCAAACATGAACTCAGTTAATGCACTTTAGACCAGAACCAATTAATGCCCCCCCCCCAGGTCCGCAACTGCACTTTTTTCCACGCCCATGCACTATATTAATATTCTAAAGTCCCACCCAATTTTATGCCACAGATCTAGACCAGTGTTTCTTTCAGAAATTTTTCCCCGAGGGGGCACTTTTGACGTTTGGGGGGGGGGGGGGGGCAGTGCCAGTTTTTCAGTGGCCAGAGGCGTAGCTAAGGGGTGCCAGATGGGACATATGTCCCCGGGCGCAAGACTAGCGGGGGCATCTAATGGGCTATAGTGTTAATGGATGAAAATAATAGGTTTCAGAGTTTAGCGGGGAGGGGGGGGGGGTTAAAAATGAATCTTGTCCCCTGTCATTGACGTAGAAGTGGGGGGGGGGTGAACATTTGGTCTTCCCAGGTGTCATTTTTTCTTTAGATAGAGCGGCGGGATTTTCGGACATCTGTAGAGTTTCTATCGAGAAAGGTAGCGTAGCAAAAAAGTTAACCCACCTAGGGTGGCGTTAACACTAGGCACGCCGCTGAGCAGTGTATATATCAGCATTACATTTGGCTGTCATGGCAAGTAATTTTTATCGGGAAGTAGGGCAGCAGAAAATGTTTGATTGTTTAACAATCAAAAGGTGCATTTTGGAGTATACATGATTCGAATGTTTTGATAAGACTTTCATTTGATCGGGGGAAATAATTTTTCAAGCGTCGGGGGAGGCATTATGGCGACCAGTGCCAGACACAAACTAAATTCATTTTGGTTGTGGTGTGCCGAAGAAAATCATTTGACACAAGATTAGATTCAACTCGGTAGTCACATTGATCGACGTCAAGGAAAAAAAATGGGGGGGGGGGGGGGTAGCAGAAATTGAGGAATCCGAAGAGTTTGAGCAAAAGTGAGGGCAGGGGTCACCTTAATTTAAAAATAATAAATTCAAAATGCAATGATGCATTGAGGTGCAAATTTTTCTTCTTCTTTTTCTGTCTATTAAGGGCCCAAGATCAAATTATTGATCATTATGGCTCCTATGAATATAGATGGGAATTGCACTGTTTCTGTGCCTGGTGTTGATGCGGATATTTCACTGGTAACAAGAGTTACCTAGTGAGGGTATCATGCACTGTATTCAATGTATCTTTAAGACAATGTGTGAAGGGGCATTTCAAACGTTCATATATTTACTGTTAGATGTCTCCTAGAAAAATGCTAAGAATACATCAACATACACCAACTATATGTGGACTATAAATCAGGTTCTGATAGCATAGACAGGAAATACATGAACGATGCTGTGCTGGAACTTGGAGTCCTAAACAAACTTACCCGACTCATACATATGACGATGGATAACTACAAAAGTAGAATCAAAGTACAGAGGGAGTACTTGAGGGAGTTCCCAATCAATCTGGGCCTCAGACAAGGAAATCCGTGTATCATTTTCAACATCACTTTAGAAAAAAGCATTAGAAAATTACGTGTGAGCACCTGAGAGGTGGTACAGAACAACCATAAGGAACTTTATAAAGCCAGCCACTGCAATACCTGGCCTACACAGACGATATAGCGCTACTTGGTAGAAACAGCATTGATGATATAATTAAAACTTTCAGGGAACTTGAAGATGTGACGGTCAAAGCTGGTCTTGATGTAAATAAAGCGAAGGCAATATTTATGATAATGTCAGGAAATACGCACTGATCACTTCATCAATATGAACATCTACGCCTTTGAGAGGGTAGCTACTTTCAAATATCTAGGGGTGACTATAAATAAGCAAGAGGAAATACAATCGGAGATGCAAGAAAGAATAACAGCATGCAACCGTTCTTATGTCAATTTACAAAAGCTACTTCAAAGCAAAAATCTCGCTAAGGGAACAAAGAAGGCAGTATACACCACTATCACAAGACCAGTAGTGAGACTTGGTTCCTACCAGAAAAGCAGAGAACCTGCTAAATATATGACCCGATGATAGACAATTTTGTTTTGGGAATCCGTACAAACTAAGAGCTATATCAATTGTACAAATACCCATCCATAGTCACAACAATATAAAATAAAAGGCAGACTGCCCTAGGCAGGACACATTGAAAGGATGCCGGATTCTGGAGCAACAAAAACGATCTAGAGGCAGAAACCTAGGGGCAGACGGCTCACAAGTCGACCAAGACTGAGATGGATTGACGATGTAGAGAAGGGCTTACAAAGGTTGGGGTTCGCACATGGATGTATAAAGTGATGGATCGATGCCAATGGAAGAATGGGGTGGAGCAGGCCATGGCCCTAAATGGGATGAAGCGCCACTGATGTAAACATTTCAGACATTTGGGTGGGAAGCGCTAAAAATAACGATAATAACAGGACATCACTAAATCTTCCACCAGCACAATATTAAATAAATTCAGTCCAGTTGGGAGCCCTTACTTAGGGTATGTTTTTTATCGAGAGATACTCCTTAGCTTAGACTCGCCCCTTAAAACTTTATAGGCCCCGGAAATTTTTTTATAAATTCAAAATGCAAGAATGCATTTTTTTTTTACATACCGTAGTTAAATTTAATTTCGCATCATTAAACACTTAAATGTAGAGCAACGTGAGAGATGCTAGTTAAGATTGTATGTGTCATTTGACCTAAGAGCCATCGTGTGAGGTCTGCAACCCACATAGCTGCATGGGGCCTCGTATATTTTAGGGGCTTAAAGTTGGGCTGTAATTACATTAAATTATCAACTTTTACTGCTAGGTAGGGAAGGAAAAAACCGAAAAGTAGCACGGGTGCCATAAAAAGTCAAGCGACGTCTGACTAAGTGTGGTATGCAAACATTTTTTTAAAAATTGAAAAGTAATGTATTTTTAAAGTTATTATTTTAAAATATTTTTGGGATCAACTACATAAAAATAATGAATTTACTACAAATATTTTTAAAATTAAGAAAAAAGAATTCCTTCCAAAAAGGTATCCATCCCAAAAAAGAAATGCTAAAATAGTTTTACATTTTGAACAAAAAAGAAAAACCAAAAACATACGTTTATTTCAAAATATTTCCAAGTTTCACAAGTACAAAAGGCTAAAGACTATATCTTTATGGGTTTTCAAAATTGGTATTTATTTATAAATCATATGTAACCGACATAATTGTTCAGAAGTCAAGAATTGTTACAAAAGACTCATATATTTATTAATGTGTGATTTTTTTTCTTATAAATTATTAAAGTTTCAATTCTCAATATTCAGTTGATTGAAATGTTAATTAAGAAATTTAGACTACTATAATTTGCCTCAGATCATTACAACTTGCCTCTTCGATATTATACTTGAAAACAATTTTTTTACCAGTTCCATATAATTTTTTTTAACTTCTACCAAAAATGGCATTTAGAAGATAATCGAAATACTCGATTTTTTTTATTCGTTGTTTAAATATATATTATATTCTTTCTACTGGATTATCATCTTAAAATATTTTTTTTAAATAGTTCAAACAGCTGGGGAAGATTGTTATTATTATTATATTAACAGAGAAAAGTCATTGGGGATTTAATAAATAAACACAATTTTTTTTTAAAAAATCATTTTACTCTGTTCCCGAAAAATGTGTTAAAAAATTTGAAACACTCGATTTAATAATTATGATGAAATGTCCACTATTTGTATGTAACCGGTAAATTCCTAATTTTTTGTTTTAAAATTATTATTATTATTATTTTTAAATTTTCATTTTATCTATGTCAGTATACATCTATGGAATCTACTACATTAAAATGTTTGCTAAAAATAATTTTTTAAAGCATGATGCTATTATACAATATAATTTGAAAACAGATTGCACATGTTTATTACTTAGCAAGAACTATATTTAATTTACAGACATTTATATCGATGAAAAGGTAGTTTAATACAGGGTTATTAAAAAGTCTTTCAACTTTTGCAGCTTCAAAATGTAATTAAATAAAAGATACCGATATCTGCGAATCAGAAAAAGTAAGATTTAGCTTATGATCAGGAGCGGCCAATTTTCAAAACAATACCTCGATTTCTGCGAGCCTGTAACACGATTAACCTGAACGCTATGAATCATCAATATATATCGAACAAAGCGATATTTTATTTGTTCCAATAATTGTAATCGTTTAAAGGCACACATTTCAATAACTTTTAAAAATTTTATAAAAATTAAATTTAGAGTAGTTTTTTTTTTAAATTATTTTTTCTTACACATTTTCCCCCGGGGGGGGGGCACTTGACTTGCTACGGGGGGGCTGTGCCCCCCCCCCCCCCCCCGGAGGTATGCCTGAAAGAAACACTGATCTAGACAACATATTTCAATTAAAACTATTTCCATAAAACAAAAGAAAATATTACCAATCGCACTTTCGTTAATTTTAAGCATCTTATTTAGGGCATTTGATCTAGTGAAATTACCGCCATCGGATAGCGTTATTGACATTGGTACATAGAGAAGGATCTATTTGAATGATAGTAAATAACTCTTAGACAAATGTCTCTGTCAAAATAAAAATGTAAGGCCCATGTGACCCGCTGAAACCCCCCGTCCCTCGGGACGTGAACGAGCCTGGTCGTGTAAATGTACATTGTGGTCGAGCAGAAGCTGTGGTGCCAAAGAGAGAGAGGGAGAGAGAGAGAGAGAAAGATTGAGAGAGAGTTGGTGGTCTGGTTCGAGAAAAACGCGTCTTCGGGGAAACTCGAATGCGTCCACAAGGGTTGTGCCTCTACGTGGCGTGGCAGGCGATTAAGGTGGAGGTGACCACCCGAAACTAAACAACCCGGCTCAATGCCTAACGTCCTGACCGAATGACCCCTTGGGAAAGGGGAATAGCGACGCAAAGCTAGTCCTTAAGGGGGGGGGGGGAAGCGTTCTTCCCAGACCCACAGTACAAATGGCAAGTACAATTAGACTATCAAACATGGAGCTGGCAACTCAGTCACTGCCTTCTTCGCTAGTGTCCGGGGACAGGCTTAGCGGGGGACGAGATCACTGCCCCTGTGTTGGACATCCACAATCCTCTTCCGTCAGCGTCGGGGGACAGGCTGACGGGGGACATAGCTACTGTACGTGGCATGCGTGGCGCCAAGGGTCGCCCCCCCCCCACTTACCTATCGATTATACAATTGAATGTCTGTAGCATCAGACAGAGGGGAGGAGAGATCACCAAGTGGGACGTGGACGTAGCACTCTTCCAAGAGACTCTACTAAAAGGTAAGAACTTCCATATCACAGGTTACTCCCTCTACCAATGCAAGTGTAAAAATTGCAGAGGTTTGGCCACAGCAGTCAAAAATTTCCCTATCGATGGAACTGCTTGAGGCGAAGTCGTGCCAAGGCACTGACACCCTCACCGTCAGATTTTCAATCAGTATTTTGAAATAACTAACGTTTACAACACACCCCAAAACCCGATCAGTCTCCCGATCGGCGATAATATAAATTTTCAGAGGAAAATAATAGCTGGGGATTTCAACGCCCAGTCACCGGACTGGGGGTATGTTGACCTGTGTCTCACTACCAACCTCATTCGCTTACAAGACGAAAATAATGTGCCCACACTATTACATACATGGCTACAGACCTAACGCTTATTTCAGCGGACCTTGAGTCCAAGCTCAGTCTGGAGGTCTTGGATGAGGTTGGAAGCGATCATAAACCGATCCTCCTCAGAATTTTGCTAGCTACCACCAAGGCACGCCTTCGGTAAAGGCACTGGCAGTTTCGTAAAGCAAACTGGGCCAAGTACGAAACAGAGGTCGAAGCCAGTTTGGCTGAGACCAATGCAATAAGACCGAACGATTTAAATGTGGAGTACGAGCTCCTCATAAGCAAAATTCTCGAGGCGGCAAAGAGAACAATTCCGAGAACGAACGGAAAACAAACCTTCAGACCTTACTGGTATAAGACTCTGAAGGCGCTGGTGGAGAAAAGAGCAAAAGCACGGAGGAAGGCTGCCAAGAGAAAAACACCTGCAGCTCGAGCAGCGTATAACCTCTTGACAGCCCAAGTTCGTGCCGAAGTCTTTAGGGCAAAAAAGTCAAAGTGGGAAACTACGTGTGAAAACATCAACCTCTCGGACGGAAGGAAGATCTGGCGATTACTAGATAACCTCTCTAGCATGGGGAAGCAGCGAAACATCTACCCCCTCAAAACACCAGCTGGCACAGAGGCTAGCTGTGCTAAGCGCGCCGAGGCGCTTAACAGACATTTGCTAAGGTGAGCAAAAGTGCCAGAGACACCGACGAAAGCCGGGCCATCAGGAAACTCCGAAAGGTTGGAAGCAGAGCCCAACGAATGGGCCCACACCAAGAGGTTATCACGGCACCTTTTACAATGGCCGAGTTGCTGACGGCCCTAGGAAAGTGCAAAACAGGTAAAGCTCCAGGACCCGACAGAGTCTGTAATGAAATGCTCACACATTTGGGCAAAACGGGAAAACGCACATTACTAGATTTTGTCAACAAAACCTGGACATCAGGCGCCTTGCCAAAGGCGTGGCAAAAAGCGGTGATTGTCCCTATTCCCAAATAGGGGAAACCAAGTGACCAATTGTCTAGCTACCGGCCGATTTCCCTCACATCGTGTGTAAGAAAAGTAGCAGAGCGAATGGTTAACGCAAGACTTTATTGGTTCTTGGAAGGAACCAAGAGCATTTCTACCAACCAAGGCGGCTTCCGCAAGGGGAGAACTCCTATGGATCAAGTGATCCAGTTTATCCAAAGCACCACCAATGAACTTCAGATGAAGAATCATACTGTCGCGGTGTTCTTTGACCTCCAGAACGCTTACGATAAAGTCTGGAGGGCAGGTCTGCTGTATAAGTTGCAACAGCTCGGAGTGACAGCCAACATTATTTCAGACATAGAACCACTCCACATCAGGAGGGACAAGGCTATCCTAACGACCGTTGAGCGTTACCGTCGAATGGAAAAGACGGAACCCTGTTTTCAACTCCAAGACCGCTGGGTAAAGAGGACATGGCTTAAAAGACCCTTCTTCGTGGACGCGGTCTATTCACTTGAGAATAAGCAGCCTTTACGAGAAAACAGGGAGAAAATACGCCTGATCCAGGAGCGATCACCTCAGATAACTGCGAACCGCCTGATGTCCGTCTGACCCTGTCAAACCATGTCTCTATGTGTCAAACACGGCAGTTAATAAGTGGAGCTCCCAAAATGAGCAAAAGGGAGCCGCACTTGAGACAATTGAGGCCTATAAAGACGACGTGGTGCAAGTCTTCACAGACGGCTCCTATCTCGCCAACGAGAAGCGTGCGGGCTACGGTGCACTCATCCAGTACCCAAAGAGGGTAACTTCAACCGAGGAGATTTCAGGCCCAAGCGGCACGAATAGTACTGCAACTGATGCAGAGATCGAAGCTATATTGATGGGCTTGAAACAAGTGCGTCGTAGACTTGCTAGACGCAAACCACTTCCACCCATCGTAGTGTTCACCGATTCACAATGTGCTCTTGAAATTGTGAAGAGGTGCTCTTTGAACACGAAAATGGTAAATGCAATTATGGAGCTCGTGCGAGACATACAGTCACACGGAGGCCAAGTGACTCTTCAATGGATCCCAGGACACGCGGGGATTCCACCACACGACAGAGCCGACTGTCTCGCGAGGCCATGCTCTTCCCAGCCTCAACCTAACCGGCCAATGACCCAACTGGGAGCCCAAGTCTGGATTAAGGACCTCTTCCATGATGAATGGTTAAAATAATGGGAACAGGGGAACACGGCCCGAAAACTTTACCGGAACATGTCTAAAAACAACCGCAAATGCGATCATTGGTGGAGTCTTCAACGCCACCAGCAGAGTCTCATCATCCAGATGAACAGAACATTGCCCCACCCGCAGCTATCTGAACAGGTTGCACCCACTGTGGGACCCGAGCTGCCGCCACTGTGTCCAGGCACCGGAGACGATCGAGCACCTTCTAGCCGAGTGCTCAACGCTGGCGACTGGCGTGACTGGGGCTCTCCCAGCCAACCATGTCGAGAGTCTTATTTACGGGACTGCCCACCAGATGAGGCAGGCATGTACCTTACTTGCCGGGGCCATTAAAGAGCAATAGCTTGGTCCTTTTCAGTGAATGTAATATTTCAGAGAGAGTTGGTAAAATGACATGAGAATAAACTTGTACATAGAATGGCTTGAGAATCAACTTGTACATAGAATGGCTTGAGAATAAACTTGTACATAGAATGACTTGAGAATAAACTTGTACATAGAATGACTTGAGAATAAACTTGTACATAGAATGGCTTGAGAATCAACGTGTACATTGAATGACATGAGAATAAACTTGTACATAGAATGGCTTGAGAATCAACGTGTACATTGAATGACATGAGAATAAACTTTTACATAGAATGGTTTGAGAATAAACTTGTACATAGAATGACTTGAGAATCAACTTGTACATAGAATGGCTTGAGAATCAACTTGTACATAGAATGGCTTGAGTGCGTAGGGTGGATCGTTTGATGAGAGGAATTCCATCAGTTACCGTAGATTGAAGGGCCTTAACATTATCTTCTAACACGCTACTTCGCTATAACGTAAAACCATATAGTTAATTGATAGCACACTGGAATATGAACATGTCATGAATAAGTCGCTCGTGAACATGATGACTGGTACGAGTCACGCGTTAGTTTTTTTCGTAATAATATAATATAGGAATAACTCAATCATATCATTGAATATAAGTATCTATAAATATATGAAAGAAAGTACTAAGTTATGGTGAGTTCAATATCGTGCAAAATAACATTCCCGATAACTGCGCTAAAGGCGATTCTTTAAATGACCGCACGTGCGCAATACTTTATTTTGTTTTTTAATTAAATATTGTATAATAATAGTGTATAATTGTAGAAGCAGCAGTCTAAGCACTCCAAATAGGAAAGTCCGCAGGAGTGGATAATATCCCTGCCGAGTTGGTGAAACAGGGAAGAGAATCAATGATAAATGCCCTAATCAATATTCGTAACAAAATATGGCTGACCGGGGAATGGCCCAAATCATGGACCCAATCGCTCATCATTACCCTCCCCAAGAAAGGTAACCTACAGCTATGTCAAAACTATCGCACCATTAGCCTAATAAGCCACACAAGCAAGCTTATGCTGAAGGTCATACTGAACCAACTGAGACCATATGCCGACAGAATCATTGCTGAAGAACAGGCGGGCTTCAGGCAAGGACGTGGCACTTCTGAACCTCCGAATCCGAATACTATGTGAGAAATATGCTCAACACCAACAAGATCCACGTCTTTGTGGATTTTAAGAAGGCATTCGACAGGGTTTGGCATGCTGCTTTATGGGCCACCATGAGGCACTACAACATCAACACAAACCTAACCAGAATGATATGCAGCCTCTATGATAAGGCCACCAGTGCAGTCTTCTTCAACAATAACATCGGAGAATGGTTCAAGACCACGGTTGGAGTACGACAAGGCTGCTTGCTCTCCCCCACCCTTTTCAACATCGTCTTAGAGAAAATTAGGGCAGATGCACTGGAAACGCATGTAAGGACAGTCAGCATTTGTGGCAGAACAATCCCCAACCTACGCTTTGCGGATGACATAGACGGACTGGCTGGAATCTAGCAAAGCATCACGACAAGACTTCATCGTCGTTTGGCATGCAAATCAGTGCAGAAAAGACAAAAATGATGACGAATAGCACCACTGACATCGCCACTGAAATTAAGGTCGGGGAGGAAAGATTAGAGACAGTTGGCAACTTCAAGTACCTCGGAGCAATAGTCTCGGAAGAAGGCTCCAAACCCGAATTGATGGTCAGGATTGCGCAGACCACAACAGCACTAAAGAGGCTCAAGAAAATATGGAACGACAAAAATGTAGCCCCCAGCACCAAAATCAGGCTGATGCGCTCATTAATCCTCTACTTTTCTTATATGCCTGTGAGTCCTGGACATTAACAGCAGAACTTGAAAGGAAAATAAAGGCGATGGAGATGAGATGTTTCAGAGGCATTCTCGGCATCTGCTATAGAGACCATATCACCAATGAACAAGTGAAATAAGGATTCGTCAAGCAATTGACCTCCCGGTGTCTGTAAAAAAGTGCAAACTTGAGTGGTATGGCCACGTGACCAGAAAACAAAGGCTCGCCAAAGAAATCATGCAAGGCACAACTAGAGGAGGACGAAGAAGAGGAAGACAGAGAAAAAGATGGGAAGATAACATCAAAGAGTGGACGGGATTAAAACTAGGCGATGCTATGCGTATTGCAGAAGACCGAGAGGAAGGGAGAAGGATAGTTTTCATGTCATCTGTGGCGCCCCAACGGTCCAAGGACTAAGGGACATGATGATGATGATGATTGTATAATAAATATGTGAGGTAAAAGTGAGTGTGACATTGAAATATTAATATAGTTCAGGGGCGTGAAAAAAAGTGTGCGGGGTGCATGATTACTAACTGGGATTCTTATATAAGGTATATGTAATGTTTAAAGAAATCTCCGAAGAAAGTCAGAGAAACTTGCTGCGTAGATCATATTTCCCCTTCTGTTGACAGAATGCCTGTCCAGAACCGTGTTACGCAGCGCTATCTTTTTTTAAAAAAAAATTTTAATTTCTATCTGCATCTTTTCCCCCACATTTTTTTCAAACATATCACCCCAGTTCTTAAAGATATACATTGGCTTCCTGTGAGTGAGCGCATTGACTACAAAATTCCCTGGCCTATAACTGTATAGAAGGCT
The DNA here is from genome assembly GCA_964017045.1 of Omphiscola glabra. NCBI lineage: Eukaryota > Metazoa > Mollusca > Gastropoda > Lymnaeidae > Omphiscola > Omphiscola glabra. The sequence goes on along the minus strand of OZ024794.1, from coordinate 36,986,714 downwards.
CTGCACCAGAATATTTTCAAAAACTGATTTCTAAACATGTATCCATACAGAATATGCGCTCTTCAACACAGTCCTTACTGAGAGTTCCTAGTGTGGGTGGACACAGAAAGAAGCCATACGGAGTGCGCTCTTTTGAAGCTATTGCGCCTAAATTGTTGAACATTTTCCCTCAATCTTTGAGGGACATTGAAAACGATAAAAAGTCATTTAAGAACCATTTAAAGACGTTTTTCTTTAAATAGATTTTAGGACATCAGAGCGCTGTGAGCATGCTAAATAGCATGGATAAAAGCGCTATAAAATTACTCAAATCGACCAATCATTAACATTTACATTCACTAACATATGAGGGAAAATATTGCTTAACTCTGAACAGTATTTGCTCATGGGAGAGACCCGTTTCCATCAAGAACTCCTCAAAATATAATGTGCCCCTTCTACTTCTATGGTAACGTGTCAGATGGGGATATGTACAGTTGACAAACACAAAAAAGAAGTATGCGTTCAAGATGCGAGAATGTCAGTACCGTACTGAGATTTATTGCATATGCTGTATTATATGTAATCTTCAATGTAATTATTATTATTATAAAGAAGAAATAAATTTAGCATTATAATTAAGCAAAGACGTTAAGTGTGTCATATGAATGTGAAAGTTAAGATTTTTTTATACAATTTTGAAAGCGAAATTAAGATACCCAATTTTATGGTTTTCTCAATCTTTAGCGAGGCCTGAGTGCATAATAAAAGTAAAAGGTGAATGTCAAATTCTATCCTCAATTATATTTTAAAAGATATCGTATTTTAATTAGTGACCCTAGTGGGACTTGTATTTTTTTTATAAAACGCTTTCTATTATAACCGTGCCTAAAATTAAAATGTAAAAAACACCTTGTTTTCCATATAGCGCCAACTAGCCAATATGTCCGGCTTGTGTCGGGTTTATATGCGGGAAAAACAACTTTTAAATCGTTATCAGCCCACACGTAAATTTAGGGACATGTTTAGAACACTTCACTAAAGTACCTGTTCAAATATATATTTAATTCTTCTATAAAAATCAAGATATATAATAAATGTAGTAAACATAGAATTTTGAGCAGATCCCCTTTCAGTTAATTATCAAGAACTGCACAGCAAAGAATCATGAATTAAAGACAATTATAACTTTTAAAAGATGTTTGATTAATAATAGTAATCGCCAATTTCAAATCTATGGTGGTTTATGAATTAAAATTAATGGGTTCATTTTAGATATCACTAAGAAAGGGGCACTATAAAAATCATTCACGTAAATGTTCAAGTTAATCTTTCATATTTATACCATTAAAATCTGAATTGGCAAAGATATTGAATTTGCATTGAAAATTATTACTATTTAAGAACTTAAATCTTTAATGCTTTAAATCGGTCATTATTTTAGCTTACTGGAAATTTGTTTGAAAGAAATTTCGTCGACGGAAAATTGATCGACTGAAATTTGTTCGAATCTTATTTTCAGTTCTGACGTTAAAATTTTCGTCAAATTTCTTTTTGAGCGCACTATACTATACTATATAGTAAATATAGAAACTTCTTAAATGAAAGAAAGGAATTACTAAGAGAAACAAGAGAAAGAATATCCACCGGAAACAAGGCATACTTTAGTAGTCAGAAAATACTCAAAAGTAAAAACATTACAAGAGAAACAAAAAACTATTTATTAAACTGTAACAGCTGTAACAAATGCAAGTGAAACTTGGACCCTAACAAAAACGGCAGAAAACATATTAAACACATGAGAAACGAAAGTTCTCAGGAAAATATATGGACCAACAAATGATGAATATGGATGGAGAAGACGAACCAACCATGAATTGTACAGTCTATATCAAGATCCCACGAAAGTAGCAGAAATAAAAAAGGGCTGGCTACGCTGGGCAGGACACTTAGAGAGAATGCCAAATGACAGAGGAGTGAAGAGGGTGCACCACCAAAACCCCAGAGGAAAACGGCTCAAAGGCATGCAGACCTAGCCTTAGATGGATGGACTATGTGGAAAAAGATCTACAACAACTGGGAATCCAAGCATGGAATAAAAAGCATTAGTTAGGTCTGAGTGGAAGGGAGTAGTGAGGCAGGCCAAAGCCCTACATGGGCTGTAGCGCCACAGGGATGAGAGAGGAAAAGCTTACCATCAAAGGTGACACAAATGGAGTGAATTTAATTTACAGAATTTATTGCGGAATTTAAGATGTCTTTGATTATGGCTAATTTTGCCCTTTTCCCACCCGAAAGTTTGAAATGCAACAGCAAAATTGTCTGAAAGAAACAACAAATTTAAGTATGCTCCAAAATGCACCACTTCATTTTGAGTTTGCCCAACTGTCTTTAGCATCCTACATTTTTGCACCTCTTCCCTCACGCTGATCAATGTTACAGTTGAGGTTGATTATAAGCTTGTGCCAAATCATTACTCTGGGGCACGCCACAACTGGAGTTTTATTTATGACACTGGGCGCCATAATGCCTCCCACAAAACCTTAAAAATGCCCTTCCCAGTTCAAAAAGTATAATAGAAACATTGAATTAAGTATACTAAAAAAAATCACCTCTAGATTTTTAATTAATTTTAAATAAAACTATAACGATTTAAGATTCATCGGCACCCTCGATTTCCGCCCTACTTCCCGATGAAAATGATCGCCTATTTTCGTAAAGATAGATCCACTGTCTAGTGGCGTAGCTACTATTAGTGTCGAAATGGGTGGCCAAATATTTTTGCCGCCCTCCCTTTACTTTACGATACAAACTCTGCAGTTGTCTGAAAAGCCTCACCTGCATATAAAGAAAAAGTGACACCTGCGTGGACCACCCCATCTGACCTGTTTTGACGCCACTAGCAGTGGCGTATCTTGAGTGTTTGGCATAAGGGGACAAGATTCATTTTACGCGCCCCCACTCCCCAGTTCTTAAACCCATTATTTTCAACCATTAAATACCATCAAAGCCCATTTAGCGCCCCCAGCTAATCTGGCAACTCGGGACGTATGTCCCATCTGCCACCCCGTAGCTACGCATCTGGCCACTGTCAACTGGTACTTCCCCCCCTCCCCCCGAAAATATGAAGTGCCCCCCCCCGGGGGGGAAAATGTCTGAAAGAGACACTGGGTATCAGGAGCTGTGGGTTGGAGGGCATGGGGCAATGACGTCATTATTTCATACTAAAACATTTAAAAAGAATATTCTTTAACTCAAGACGTTTTCCATTCAAGTTAAAATAAGGGCTCCGGTGGGGTGGAAGCGGTGGGTACACGTTGTCAAAATGACTTTTAATTATGACTAAGATACCCACATTTTTTTTTTATTTATTATATAAATAGTCGTTTTACAATTTAAAAAGATGTCCCATTAAAATCGGTGATAAATGTAAGAGATATAGCGAATATCGGGAAAATGAAATTAGTGACGTCAGCCGTGGTAAATACTAGGATTTTAAAATTCTCCAGTTTTTAAATATATAATTTCAAGTGCATATGTACCAAGTTTGATTTAGATTTAGCAATTACTTGTAATATTTGTAGACAGCTTTTATAAAAAAGGAAATTTTATACTGAACGAGAATTTTTTTTTATTCAAACTCCGTCAACATTTTCTTCTGGGTAAAAAAGTACGGGGGGGGGGGGGAGACGACAACCATGTATCTGAAGTTTGAATACGATCTATTAATCCCTGTAGAAATGTATTCTTGCACCATTTTTTAAGTGTAACACTCCCGTATCATTAACTGTAACACTCCCGTATCATTAACTGTAACACTCCCGTATCATTAACTGTAAGACTCCCATATCATTAACTGTAACACTCCCGTATAATTAACTGTAACACTCCCGTATAATTAACTGTAACACTCCCATATCATTAACTGTAACACTCCCGTATCATTAACTGTAACACCCCGTAACATTAACTGTAACACTCCCATATCATTAACTGTAACACACCCGTATCATTAACTGTAAGACTCCCATGCCATTAACTGTAACACTCCCATATCATTAACTGTAACACTCCCATATCATTAACTGTAACACTCCCATATCATTAACTGTAAGACTCCCGTATCATTAACTGTAACACCCCGTAACATTAACTGATGCCAGTAAAAATACTAGACAGAATATTATTGTGTGTGGCATGTAACACACTTATAATGAATGTACAACATTTAGGGACTGCAAATGTTAAGTGTGTAACAAATTGTGCATTTGACACATTGCTATACTCATAAAATACACCCACCCACTCAGTGACGTAGTATTCATCGGAGCGAACACAGCACTATGGAAGACCACGGGTCTGATTCTCATTATCGAAATATCTACAAGATCCTTAACAACCCCCCCCCCCCATGTCACAAAAAGTCCATTTTCGTATTTCCTCTCCCCCCTCTGGAGCATGATGTACTTCATGGACGGCCCCTTATGTGATACGTGCCACATATTTTCAGACATTGCCATTTACAAGACTATAAGACACTTATCTTGGGAAATAAGCTTTGGTCGAATTTAACAAAGAATTAACAACTTGCCAAAAATTGATCCTAGACGAACAAGACTTGGAATTGGTTTTAACACACGATCTCATGCAGCGTAGTTTATTACTAAATTGTTATAGCCTAAATTTAAAACCTGGGCACGCCACAGCACACCAAACAGAACTAAACCTCAATGAGGTCTATGGGTGCTGCCAGGGTGTCGAGCAATAATTGTGTCACAGCTCCACAAAATTTAGCAAGCTCTCAGTGGCCCCTATCTGGACATGACCTTTCTGTCTGGCGGCTAAGTGCGCCCAATCAATACTAGCTGACGGCCATCGGAGCTAACTGAGGGCCTGTTAAATAAAGCATTACACTAATTAACCTCTGGAGGTTCAAGTCTATTGCTTGACTTAAGCCGTTCATTGGAGAATAATGTTTACTGGGGAGGGGGGGGGCGATTAGTCGGGTAAGTCTAACTATTCTAACCCTACTAGGCGGGTATACTCAACAGGAGATAATGCTCGGGTGGTTTAACTCTGTAACACAAGTCATTGATAAATAGTTTAACCACAACTTAAGTCATCGCAGGATGGCTTAACACCAACCCAGTTCATTGCACGGATGGTTTATCCCAACACAGGTCATTGTCCTGATGGTTCATCCCAACACAAGTCATTGACCTGATGGTTCATCCCAACACAAGTCATTGACCTGATGGTTTATCCCAACACAAGTCATTGACCTGATGGTTTATCCCAACACAGGTCATTGTCCTGATGGTTCATCCCAACACAAGTCATTGACCTGATGGTTCATCCCAACACAAGTCATTGACCTGATGGTTTATCCCAACACAGATCATTGCTCTGATTGTATTTGTATATGCTTAAGCCAATTGTTATACACGGTCACATTTTGAACTGGATACGCATTACTACTACAGTTTTCTGCCCACTAATTTGGAAGAGAGATGTGGGGGTAGGGGCGAATGCCTAAGGTAAGGTTTTTGAAAACACGTAATAAGGGAGGGAGGCGAATGCCTAAAGGAATTTATTTGACGGGGCAATGTTGGGGGGGGGGGGGAGGCTGAATGCCCCCGGGTAGCCGGTAATGTTTTTGATTTAGCTGGGATTGAACTCCATTAGTTTGGGAACGACCATTCGGCCACCCGGCATCTTGAAGATACATCGCTGTAATGCACATCACTTGATACACAATTATTTCTTGCAGCTATGATGTGTGGTCACATGTCTGGTTTGAGATATCTGCAGGCACATGACAGGTGGCTCGTGACTAGTCGCATCTCTGGGGAAACTTCTCTGGCGGCACAGTTCTAGAAGCTGATGTGTTGGGGCAAATGTCCGAGGGAACACATTTGAAGTCTTATGTGTAGGAACATCGCTGAATCTACGGGAAATGTCTGATTCTCATCTTTTGAGGCTCATGTCTGATTCTCATCTTTTGAGGCTCATGTCTGATTCTCATCTTTTGAGGCTCATGTCTGATTCTCATCTTTTGATGCTCATGTCTGATTCTCATCTTTTGATGCTCATGTCTGATTCTCCTCTTTTGAGGCTCATGTCTGATTCTCATCTTTTGATGCTCATGTCTGATTCTCATCTTTTGATGCTCATGTCTGATTCTCATCTTTTGATGCTCATGTCTGATTCTCATCTTTTGAGGCTCATGTCTGATTCTCATCTTGTGAGGCTCATGTCTGATTCTCATCTTTTGAGGCTCATGTCTGATTCTCATCTTTTGATGCTCATGTCTGAAGGCAACTCAAGACTTACTTTTCTGGAGGCACATTTCTAGAGATATGCATGGAAAGCTTAAAGTAAGTCAGTTAACAATCATTGGTACCCCGTGGTTCAGTAGCATTATACAGTTGTACATTTATTATCCAGTACAGTAGGGAAAATTAACTATCTGATTAAGAATCTATGATTCTCTTGTTAGCATGTCAAAGAGTAAGAGACAAGAAAGCATGAATTATACTCTCTGATAACATAACACGACTCGGTTTACTGTATAAGGACTCGATATTGTGTTTCCGTCGTTCAATGTCGGTTGAATCCAAACTGGCAACGCACAGGAAATGTCAACGTATGATGCAATTAATTAAATCATTTCCCTTGGATTACAGGCCAAAAGCGTTGTTAGATGTCGCCGGGGCAATCAATATCACTTAGTAGCAGACCCGGGGGAAGTGGGCGGTGGTGTGGTGGACCCTCACTGTTCCAGGCACAACATCTGACCTGTGTTCATGTGAACGACATGGCAAAAGCCTCGTTAAAAGAAGTCCGTGACTAGAGCTATGGGCTATGACAATATAAGTCAGATTAATGGATATTTTATGACCTTACATCCTCATTAGAGACCGACCGAATGATATGTTCTTTTTTCGGCCCAAATCTAAACTGAACCGATAGCTAAAAAATGACTATACTGAAATCGAAGGCTTAACGAGACTTTCGGCTGAAAGCGAAAGATATATAATCCATCACAATATTTTAAAAACTATGTCGTAAAACATTGATGCAATGCAAAATTCAACATTAAGAACACAGAAATTTTAATAATTAGTAAGCAATTCATAATCCAGAAACAATCATTACGAACCTACACTTGCAGTTGGATTCGTTAAATAGCATCTAGTTCATCATTAATTTGTTAGTAATTGAGTTAATCAAACAAATGTAGTTCAGAAATTGTATCCGCATTATTTACCATTGCCTATGACAACATTTATGAGCCTGATAATGATAAATCAATTGAATGTCACGAATGCATGAATTGAATCAAACTTAGGGTCCATAATTTTTTATTTTTTATAAAATGGAATAAAAAATAAAAGAGAAATATTACCATTCCCTTTGTTTTGTGGGGGGTTTTTTAAACACAAAAGAGTTGCACCTTTGCCTTTGGAAATATTGAACAAGTAGGTCAGTAGTGTTCGTAAAGGATCAGTCATATATCATACGATAACAACAAGAAATCGGGACAAAACTCAAATCACACGTACGGTGGCGGGACAAAACTCAAATCACACGTACGGTGGTGGGAAAACATTCAATAAACGGAAAATTTAACCTTTTTTAAACATAATATAAATTACAACAGAAAAAAGGTTTTAATAATACAAAATCTTTGGCATACCCATTTTTGCAATTTTGCCAATTTGTCAGAGCTGGATGTTTGGCATCTTTTCTTGGCTACAAGTTCCATTATGTTTGGGGTAATGTTCTGTGCCATTGAGATTCTCATGATGGACTGCAAGTGTTCATCAGTGAGACGACTCCTGTGTGATATTTTGTTTTTCTTCATCATAGAAAACAGCTGCTCACACAGATATGTGCTACTAAACATTCTCAAGGTTCGAGCCGCATGAAGCTGGGGCCGGGGCATCTCTTCACGAATGAAACGAGTGAACTGTGCAGGCCTCACCGTGTCGTACTGTGCTTTTAGTGTCCCATTATACTGCAGCTCTATTAGCTCCATCTGCAAATTTACAGGTGCAGTTTCCACGCCTATGACAAATGGGTTACGAAACAGCTCGAAATTATTTTCTGTGCTTCAATGTCACTGAAGTGCCGTGCGAACTCTGCTTTTTCATCAAAGTGTGCACTGGGAAACACCATAGCGTTGACTTGTTTCAAAATTGCTTGGCAACAAGAAAAGTGAGACAAGTTGCATTGATACATTTGTGTCTCCCATAAGCTTAGATTGACTTGAAATGCCTTCACTGCATCATGCATATCAGTGATCAAGCGGTCCCAACCCTTGAGCTGCAGGTTCAAGTCGTTGAGATGAGTGATTATGTCAGACAGAAACAACAACTCACATTTCCAATTTTTATCCCGAAAAACTGTGGAGTCTTTTCCTTTGCTGTGCATGAATGACAGATTTCCTCGATCAGCTGTAAAAAAATCTACTAAGAACTTTCCCCCGATTTATCCCCCGCACCTCTCTATGGTAAGGCATTTTGCCGAACCTGCAAAAAAGACTGAAATTGGAGGTGATATAAACATTTGGCTCTGATAAAGTTAACAGTTTGTCTTACAATGCTAATTACACCTCCCATGTTGAGGACTTTATCACACAGTGATCCTTGGTGTATGATGCAGTGATATGCTATCAATTCACCAGTACAGTTCTCCTGCATCTTTAACCTCATCCTTCCAACTAGTCCACTTTTTTCACCGCACATCGCCCGTGCTCCATCTGGTGTAAGTCCAACAAGTTTGTCCCAAGGCATGTTCATGTTGGTTAAACTTTGACATATGTTATGAGAAATGTCGTTTCCTGTCGTTGCCCGCTGCATGGATTTCATGTCCAAGATTTCCTCTGTACCTTTTAAACTGGATTTCACTCCACGGATGAAGATGGCGAGCTGCAAAGTGTCAGTCGTGTCATTACTTTCATCGACAGCAAGTGAGAATGCAACATAGTCTTTGCATTTTTCGATCAGCTGTGTTTTCAAATCAGTGGCTATCTCACAAATCGTATTTCTGCTAAAGTTTTTTCGGAACACAAGACGTCACACAATTTCGTCATGCAGCACTTCAGAAACTCTCCTTCTCCTTATATAAATGGCCGGTCTGATTTTGCGATCTCCTCCGCCACAATAAAACCTGCTTTCACAGCAGCTTCAGTTTGTGATTTTGCTTTGCTGAAAAACATCTGCTGTGATGTTAGATTCCTCTTCAATTCTTCTACCTTCTGTACTTCTGCTCTCAGTTCAGGCTTTTCAACTTGTCTTCATGTTTTGTCTCGTAGTGCCTTCTCAGATTAAATTCCTTGATCACAGACACATTATCTCCACAAAAAAGACACACAGGTATACCGCCAATATCAGTAAACATTTATTCAGCCACCCAGTAGCTTTGAAAAGCTCTGTTTTCAGAATCAACTTTTCTCTTGGCCACTTTAAGGCTAGATTTGATTTTTTTTGTAAATGTTGCATCTACCGACAGACGCTTGATACGTTAAACGTAGTGGGGAAAAGGTGCTGTAACATCCGGGCACTACACTTCTTTCATTTCTTATGCACCAATCCAAAACGAGCTACAGTATCTTGCTAGGATACTGTAACCACGAACATTCACTCACTACACAACGCTCTCAGGAAGCCTATTGTTCTGTAAGGCTGCTAATTAGGGAATTTGATTTGCACTTTATATTCTCTTCCACTACACATCCGCAATATATCAACCATCACAGCCTTCAAAACTGCACTCAAAACACATCTCTTTAAACTCTACTATCCTGACTGATTCCCCCTCTGACCGTTAAACGATGCTGCTGAGTGCCGTACATGGCTTCACTTGTAAATAATTATGGAATGGTGAAGCCAATACACATTTGTTTTGTTTTATTTAATTAATGTAAATTGATTTTTAATTTTTAAGTTCATGATTATGTTTGTTAAATTGTAAGTACAGCATGGTGAGCTATAGAAAACTTCCAATAATAATAATAACGCAGGGTCATTTAAAAAAATGTTTTTTACCTAAAATTCTCTCTCAGGCCATTTATAATAATTGTACTTCGGGCCTGATGTGACATGCGGGCCTTGAGTTTGACACATATGGTTTAAAACATCAAAATCATTTGACTGGGGTTTGTACTGAGCACAAAACCGACGGCTGCTGTGAAGATCTCTTCAAATGGTGACCACTACTCAGAAAACTAGATGTACCTTTAAAACGTTCGCGGGGTTTATGCACTGTTGTTTGCAAGATTGATGGGTAACCATTACAAGGAGTACCCAGTGATGGAGTCAACTATAACCTGGTGTACCCAGTGATGGAGTCAACTATAACCTGTTGTACCTAGTGATGGAGTCAACTATAACCTGGTGTACACAGTGATGGAGTCAACTACCTGTTGCACCCAGTGACGGAGTCAACTATAACCTGGTGTACCTAGTGATGGAGTCAACTACCTAGTGTACATAGTGATGGAGTCAACTACCTGGTGTACCTAGTGATGGAGTCAACTACCTTTTGTACCTAGTGATGGAGTCAACTATAACCTGGTGTACCTAGTGATGGAGTCAACTACCTGGTGTACCTAGTGATGGAGTCAACTACCTGGTGTACCTAGTGATGGAGTCAACTATAACCTGGTGTACCTAGTGATGGAGTCAACTACCTTGTGTACCTAGTAATGGAGTCAACTACCTGGTGTACCTAGTGATGGAGTCAACTACCTTTTGTAGCTAGTGATGGAGTCAACTATAACCTGGTGTACCTAGTGATGGAGTCAACTACCTGTTGTACCTAGTGATGGAGTCAACTATAACCTGGTGTACCTAGTGATGGAGTCAACTACCTGGTGTACCTAGTGATGGAGTCAACTACATGGTGTACCTAGTGATGGAGTCAACTATAACCTGGTGTACCTAGTGATGGAGTCAACTACCTGTTGTACCTAGTGATGGAGTCAACTATAACCTGGTGTACCTAGTGATGGAGTCAACTACCTGGTGTACCTAGTGATGGAGTCTACTACCTGTTGTACCTAGTGATGGAGTCAACTATAACCTGGTGTACCCCTTGATGGAGTCATCAACCTGTTGTACCTAGTGATGGAGTCAACTATTACCTGGTGTACCTAGTGATGGAGTCAACTACCTGTTGTACCTAGTGATGGAGTCAACAACCTGTTTTACCTAGTGATGGAGTCAACTATAACCTGGTGTACCTAGTGATGGAGTCAACTACCTGGTGTACCTAGTGATGGAGTCAACTATAACCTGGTGTACCCAGTGATGGAGTCAACTACCTGTTGTACCCAGTGATGGAGTCAACTAAACCCTGGTGTACCTAGTGATGGAGTCAACTACCTGGTGTATCTAGTGATGGAGTCAACTACCTGGTGACCTAGTGATGGAGTCAACTACCTTTTGTACCTAGTGATGGAGTCAACTATAACCTGGTGTACCTAGTGATGGAGTCAACTACCTGGTGTACCTAGTGATGGAGTCAACTACCTGGTGTACCTAGTGATGGAGTCAACTACCTTTTGTAGCTAGTGATGGAGTCAACTATGACCTGGTGTACCTAGTGATGGAGTCAACTACCTGTTGTACCTAGTGATGGAGTCAACTATAACCTGGTGTACCCAGTGATGGAGTCAACTATAACCTGGTGTACCCAGTGATGGAGTCAACAACCTGTTGTACCTAGTGATGGAGTCAACTATAACCTGGTTTATCTAGTGATGGAGTCAACTACCTGGTGTACCCAGTGATGGAGTCAACAACCTGTTGTACCCAGTGATGGAGTCAACTATAACCTGGTGTACCTAGTGATGGAGTCAACTACCTGTTGTACCTAGGGAAGGAATCAACTATTATACCTGGTGTACCTAGTGATGGAGTCAACTACCTTTTGTACCTAGTGATGGAGTCAACTACCTGTTGTACCTAGTGATGGAGTCAACTATAACCTGGTGTACCCAGTGATGGAGTCAACTATAACCTGATGTACCCAGTGATGGAGTTAACAACCTGTTGTACCTAGTGATGGAGTCAACTATAACCTGGTGTACCCAGTGATGGAGTCAACAACCTGTTGTACCTAGTGATGGAGTTAACTACCTGGTGTACCTAGTGATGGAGTCAACAACCTATTGTACCTAGTGATGGAGTCAACTATAACCTGGTGTACCTAGTGATGGAGTCAACTACCTGTTGTACCTAGTGATGGAGTCAACTACCTGTTGTACCTAGTGATGGAGTCAACTATAACCTGTTGTACCTAGTGATAGAGTCAACAACCTGTTGTACCCTGTGATGGAGTCAACTATAACCTGTTGTACCTAGTGATGGAGTCAACTATAACCTGATGTACCCAGTGATGGAGTCAACTATAACCTGGTGTACCCAGTGATGGAGTCAACAACCTGTTGTACCTAGTGATGGAGTCAACTATAACCTGGTGTACCTAGTGATGGAGTCAACTATAACCTGGTGTACACAGTGATGGAGTCAACTACCTGTTGCACCCAGTGACGGAGTCAACTATAACCTGGTGTACCTAGTGATGGAGTCAACTATAACCTGGTGTACCTAGTGATGGAGTCAACAACCTGTTTTACCTAGTGATGGAGTCAACTACCTGGTGTACCCAGTGATGGAGTCAACAACCTATTGTACCTAGTGATGGAGTCAACTATAACCTGGTGTACCTAGTGATGGAGTCAACTACCTGTTGTACCTAGTGATGGAGTCAACTATAACCTGGTGTACCCAGTGATGGAGTCCACTATAACCTGGTGTACCCAATGATGGAGTCAACAACCTGTTGTACCTAGTGATGGAGTCAACTACCTGTTGTACTTAGTGATGGAGTCAATTATAACCTGGTGTACCTAGTGATGGAGTCAACTACCTGTTGTACATAGTGATGGAGTCAACTATAACCTGGTGTACCCAGTGATGGAGTCAACTATAACCTGGTGTACCCAGTGATGGAGTCAACAACCTGTTGTACCTAGTGATGGAGTTAACTACCTGGTGTACCTAGTGATGGAGTCAACAACCTATTGTACCTAGTGATGGAGTCAACTATAACCTGGTGTACCCAGTGATGGAGTCAACAACCTGTTGTACCTAGTGATGGAGTCAACTACCTGGTGTACCCAGTGATGGAGTCAACAACCTATTGTACCTAGTGATGGAGTCAACTATAACCTGGTGTACCTAGTGATGGAGTCAACTACCTGTTGTACCTAGTGATGGAGTCAACTATAACCTGGTGTACCCAGTGATGGAGTCAACTATAACCTGGTGTACCCAATGATGGAGTCAACAACCTGTTGTACCTAGTGATGGAGTCAACTACCTGTTGTACTTAGTGATGGAGTCAATTATAACCTGGTGTACCTAGTGATGGAGTCAACTACCTGTTGTACCTAGTGATGGAGTCAACTATAACCTGGTGTACCCAGTGATGGAGTCAACTATAACCTGGTGTACCCAGTGATGGAGTCAACAACCTGTTGTACCTAGTGATGGAGTTAACTACCTGGTGTACCTAGTGATGGAGTCAACAACCTATTGTACCCAGTGATGGAGTCAACTATAACCTGGTGTACCTAGTGACAACACTGGGAACTTTTAAAATTCCACAATCCTTTTAGCCAAAATATACAAGAAGAAATAGAAAAAATAAAACAACATAAATACAATGGGGCACAGTAGAATTTTCATTAAAAACCAAGATCAAGAGGCACCTTCAAAGATCGTTTTAACAATAGAACAAAAAATACAAATAAGTAGACAGATCGGACAAATCATAGACACAGAAGGGAAAACACACACTGACACTCCAAAGATAGTAAACACATTTGAAATTTACTGCACAAAACTTTTTGGAACAGAGCAAACAGAGTCAGATATAAAAGATAAGTGCACATAACCTAAACAAAAGTCAAACACAAGAAATTGACAAAACTATTACATTAGCAGACATCAAAACATCACTGTCCAACGTGAATGAAAGCAAAACACCTGGACCAGATGGCCTAACAACTGAATTCTACATTTTCTTTTTCTGAACACTAGGACCAATTTTACATGCCACACTAGAAGAAGCTTACAACAACAAGGAGTTACCACACTCAATGAATACTTTATACATCACAGCATCATGGAGTTACCACACTCAATGAATACTTCATACATCAAATTTTTACCAAAAAACATACAGACAGAACACAACTTAAAACTGATAGACCCATATCTTTACTTAACACAGACAATAAAGTTTTCACAAAAACACGAGCAAATAAACTTAAACCACATTTAAATACTCTAATACATACAAACCAACAATGCAGCATCAAAGGCAGGGATATAAATAACCACAATCATTTCATTAGAGACCTCATTCAATATTCAAATGACCAAAACATCAGAAATTGATTTATCACTAGATCAAGAAAAAGCCTTTGAAAGGATAGACCATATATACCTACATAAAATATTACAACACAACAAACTAGGAGAGTATTTTTGTAACTGGGTTAAAACTTAGTACACGTCACCCATCAGTAATCTTATAATAAAAACATACTTTCTAAAGACATTAAAATTAACAGATCAGTTAGGCAAATGTATCTTTTATCCCCTTACCTATATCTACTATCGTTTGAACCCCTGCTTGAGAGAGTTAGAAGGGAGAAGAGTATTAAAGGAGTAGGGATCCCTGGGTGTATGGAGATGAAAGTCATTGCATATGCAGATGACACAATGTTTTTTCCTATTGATGATTAGTCAATTTCAAAAATAATATTAATATTTCAAGATTTTGGGAGAGGTAGTGGGTCTAAATAAACATAACTAAAACTGAAATTATTAGGATATGTAGGTGGAAAGATAGATTACAATACCCTTTAGGAATAGTAAAGAATGATAGTCTTAGGATTTATGGGTTTTTTTCTTTCAAAAAAAACAGACTCAAACTAACACAGAAACATGGCAAAACATTGAACAATCTATAAAAAACATAATTGACAGTCACAAATACACAGCACACCCAATTTGGCAGGAGAACAATCATAAACACATTCCTAAAACAATATTTACAGGGAATACATGGGAGCCTATACAATCAATTTTAAAACAAATCAACTTTCACATAACAAATTACATATTTCTAGGAACAATACAAAACAATAAAACTTCAACATTTATCCAACCTAAATTAGAAGAGGGGATTTAATTTACAAGACATACAAACAAAACTATGGGCACTTAGAATCAAATTTAGAGGACAAGCCATTAGAAAGAAGGGTGAAAATTTATTTACACTTTACTACATAGGGATAAGGTTAGGATATTTAACAAAAACGGACAACAGCACACCACATTACATAGGGATAAGGTTAGGACAGGTAACAAAAATGGACAACAGCACACCACATTACATAGGGATAAGGTTAGGACAGTTAACAAAAATTGACAACAGCACACCACATTACATAGGGATAAGGTTAGGACAGTTAACACAAATTGACAACAGCACACCACATTACATAGGGATAAGGTTAGGACAGTCAACAAAAACTGACAACAGCACACCACATTACAAGAAATTTACACACATTTAATGAAGAGACAAGCAACACCACTCTACAATAGGATAAAATGGACACATATTTATGGAACAATAAACACTGAGAATACATTTTAAAATCGATGTGGCTATTGGTACACGGGTACCAGAATTGAGAGGTTGGGATTAAAAAAAACGATTTAAAATACTATTGTGGGGTTTGTAAGACCAAATGAGGTATCAAATGAAAGATAATTGAATGTACTATACGTTTGACGTTTGAAATCTTAATTCTTGAATTTTACTAGAATAAACTACCACAAATAACATTTCTTCGTAAAACCTATGATTTAAGTTTCTTCAGTGAACAACCCTATTTTGGAATATTAAAAAGTATGTATATGATACATGGGAGGCATACGAATTATAGAGAGGCTTAGGGTATGGCACGTAAATGGTTGGGAAACACTGCACAAAACACAATACCAGAATCCAAAAACAAGAAACAACACACAATAAGTGTAATATTACTTTCACAATACAGAAAGCATGTATGGCATCACAGACTTGAGGCTTTTTTCACAAACATAATACACAAACATTACAATAGAAACACTTTTTAGATTTAAAATACAAAACATAATTTAAGAAAATATAATGACAGAGTAATACATTAATTTAAACCGTTTTTTAAATTCCAATTCATTTATACATCATGTTAAATAATATATAGACTACTAGAAACTTATGCCTAATATAGTACACACTATTTAATTAGAAATTCAGTAACTTTTATATAAAAATGTTATTTCAGTACATATTTTAAAATTTTTGTTTAGTTAACACTTAGGTAATTTTGCCAGTAAATTGATTTTTATGCACATTATTAAATATTTGTTGTTGAATCATTAAAATAATTATATATTAACTTTTTGTTTTAAATTAAATCCAATATGATTATTCTTATATTAACATATTTATATATTGCTTGAAGTTTTTTTTATATATTATCGATCAACTGTTTTGAACGAATTTTTAAAAATATTTTTATATTCGTTCATTGGCAAATCAGTTTAAACAAATAGTTTCAAATAAAATTATGAAACAAAATCACTATTTAGATACAACTAAGATAAAAAGGATTTGTGTAAACCATGCATGGTCAAGGGAACCTAAATTTCAACTAGCATCTTTTCTGTTGCTGGCCGGTTAGATCTCGTAACGTCTTCGACGCTCTCCTGCTCTTGGCGGCCTGTCCACTCTACCACCAGGCAGGACCCGGCATAAAAAAAAATTAATAAATGCATCCCATCATTTTGAATTTATCCAAAGTTTTACCCCTAGTTCCTTTCGACGCCCTCGATCTCTTATCCCTCCCCAATCAAAGTGACAGTACCGACACATTTTATCTAAAAAAAAGCGCTGGATGAAAGTAAATACCATGGGTTTTTTCGGAACGGACAAAATTATGATTTTCCTTTAGTTTGGTATACGTTGTTGGACTATAAAGATTCTAGGGACAAATTAAGATGGGTCTAAAAGCATACCCTCAGTGGGCTCCATTACCAGTATAAAATTTATGGTTATATATGTTGGTGGCGACGAAGTCAGAGCTGGCCCTGGGCATCAAACTTTCTAATTTCGGTGCTGATAGATGCCCTGCGCCCCCCCCCCCCCCCCGAAAGCCTGAAATACTACCGCCAATCCCCCGGGGAAAAAATTACCTGAAAGTAACTTGTCGAAACGAATAGGCCAACTTACGCCATAATACTTTTCATAACATTACTTGAATAGTAGGCTATAGACAGCCGTTCCCAGGTGAAGCAATGCCCGGGGCGCACTAGTAGACCATAATACTTTTCATAACATTACTTGAATAGTACGCTATCGACAGCCGTTCCTAGGTTAAGCAGTGCCCGGGGCGCACTAGTAAGACGATTTTGCCGCCTCTGTCTTTGTGACGTAGATTGGGATTTTATCGTTTAATTCACTACTAAGTACCTATCTTAAGACGATTTTGCCAACCCCTGCTATTGGCGCCAGGGGTGATTGGCCCTTTTGCCCCCCTTCGCACGGCCCTGAATATATAAAGGGTTAGGAGCCAAGGGCCTCCTCTTCAGCTGTAAAGACGGCCCTGTCCGTCATCCTATCGAACTGAAACTTGGCACATAGACTCGTTGCCGATGACGATACATTCTATCAAATGTTTTTTTTAAATAAAGAGTTGTTGTTTTAATGTATAAGCAACTCTTGCAGTATTGGGGTGACAGGTGAACGGTGTGTACAACTTTATTGAAAAACTGGTTGCCTTTTAATAACAAACCTTATAATCATGTGTACTGAAACATTTGGGTACCGAATGAAAACAACAACTAATGTATAAAAGGAGCACTCCATAAGTGACGCCCCCCACCCACCCCACCCCCCACCCAAAAAAAAAAGACGCTTGACGCCATTCTGTATGGGCCCCATAAGGCTAATATCACCTGACGCGAGCATTCCACGTCTGACACAAAACACATCAAGGACCTTAATACATTGACAAACCAATACCAATTTCTGATCATTACGTAACCTGCATTGCGTCATACAAGCTATAAATTTGAATGAAAGTCTGTGCGATTATTTCTTTCTTTCATCATGTCCATGGTCGTGTTGTACAATGTTACCCATGGCCTTAATCTTAATCTGTATCAAGTCCAGCCCCCCCCCCCCCCAACCCCACACGGAATTTTGGCCTTCAGATCATGTAATGTTGCATCTTAACTCGTAGATATCTTGACCCTGATAGGAGAGGACCTCAGGCAAACATGGCTTTTCCATGGCATGGAGTCTCAAACACTTGTAACCGGTGTCCTTACATATATAACTTTCGATTGCATTAGCTAGTGAGGATTGGTACCTAGAAAAAAAATCAATAAATCAAATAAATCTATAATAAGATTAAGAGAAGTGTATTATTGATGGACTGGTAAGCTTACCAAATTATAAAGGAAATTAAAGACGATAAATTGACCAAAGCTGGCCAGAGTCAGAGGCCAGAACCTGCTCCACGGCGCATTGCGGAAAGTTGATAAGTAATGTCTGTATAAGCTATATGAAACTTGGTGCGAACCAGTAACTCAGTACTAACTGATACAAGGGGTTAGTGTATGGCACTCTATAATAATTGAGTTCATCTATTCAGAACTTCTATTGTTAAGCAGTTCATCGAAATTACCTGCTACCTTGACCTTGTGGTAGTTGGTTTCTAGCGGTGTTAGTGTTGAATGATAGTTGTCAGTTTTCAACTGAATATCATCATCATGTTATTTAAGTCAGAGGAACTTTTCAACTGAATATCATCATCATGTTATTTAAGTCAGAGGAACTTTTCAACTGAATATCATCATCATGTTATTTAAGTCAGAGGAACGTTTCAACTGAATATCATCATCATGTTATTTTAGTCAGAGGAACTTTTCAACTGAATATCATCATCATGTTATTTAAGTCAGAGGAACTTTTCAACTGAATATCATCATCATGTTATTTTAGTCAGAGGAACTTTTCAACTGAATATCATCATCATGTTATTTAAGTCAGAGGAACTTTTCAACTGAATATCATCATCATGTTATTTAAGTCAGAGGAACTTTTCAAGTATTTCTTATCGTTTGTAGTTTAAAATAAATTTGTTTTTGTTAAATAGTAAAGGGGAAAATATTACTGGCGCCATTGTCAAACCTTGATGCAAGTGGGGTATCGGAACTCGAAAACGTTTGGGAACCTCTGCCTTTGCTTTTCAAATTTAGGTCGAAGGAGTGGGCGAAGCACAACTCAAGGGCGTCTACACAGTTGGGGGGGGGGGCGTGAAGCAGTTGCTTCCAATCTGAGTTGGGGGGGGGTAAAATCTCCCCTTGCTTACCTTTTGAATTTCTCTAGGTAACAAAACTAATACAGGTAAGAAAAGAATACAATAACGCAAAATGTTTATTGGAAAAAAAAGCGGGGGGGGGGGGGGGGGTTAGGAGAAAAATAAGTCTGAATTACTTTTGGGGAATTGAACTCCAGCCTTCTAATATGGAACGACAAGTGTTCTTACAGCATAGCCATCCCGCCTTCAATCAACCAATTTTAAGAATTAAAAGCAAAATAAAAAATAATGATTGCCTTCACATTTAATGATTGCCTTCGTGATCTTAGTAATTCAAATATCCACTGATTTCTTTATTACTTTATTCACTACATCTTTGTTGACCAGTTGGGTTTATCAGATTATTGTGTGTGTGTGCGCCTATCATTGTTATTTATTATATCAATACAAATCAATATATTGGTATTTATTAAATGTATAAATTATCCAAATACGAATAAGACCCAGCTCAACGACTTCGACCCTAATTGCGTGCAATGTTCATCATTTTTCAACAGCCAACATAGCTTGAGAATCGTCTGTGATGTAAATTGTCTCGTGAGATGTTAATATTAGCGTTCACACGCACACTACCATGTGACATCATTCTTCTCCTGTAACAACAAATTACAAAGGCGCTGAGCTTGAAATATCCCTTAACTTTGGGGTCTCACGAGGAAATGAAACTGTTCCTTCTGTGACCTACTTCCTACCACTGTATTCACAATGACGGAATGCTAGTACTTACTACAACAATTACTCGGCTATTTTCAATTCACGTGACATTCGCTCGAAGCTACAATTCACTCCCCTTTTTAAACAACGCCAAGGTCGACGGTTCTCAAAAAGTCTCTCGACTCAAACGTATGTGTGAGACATAACAAAAGAATCAAAGCGGATACAATTGGCTGACATAATTAATCAAATGTAAAGTACATTTTTCTAAGACAACTATCTAGTCAATGAATTGTGATGATTAGTCATTTCTCATGGCATTATTTTTCAAAATGATTCTTTGTTTGGGCTCCTTGATCTCACAGCACGTTCAAAGTGGATACTTGTTATCAATCTTGTGTTATGTGCATCCTCCCTCACCCCCTCGCCCTCATTAAAATCACTCGCTTCGGGAGCAGTGGCGTATGTAGGGTTGTGGAGAGTAAGGTCCGCCCCGATCGTCACCTTTTTATTTACATAGCGCTTGGGATTTTCGGCCAAACTGCTGAGTTTTTCGCTAAAGGTGGTGGCAAAAATTTGGTCCGCCCTGGGGGGGGGGGCACTAGATACCCCATTGAGTATTGCACATCGCGGTGCTAAGGGTATTTGCCACTCACTCCCTACTACTTGAGGCTCTGATCAAGCCCAACAAAATTGAGAAACTTTTCCATGATCGTAAGCCGACCTCTGTATGTTCCCCCCCCCCCAACAATAATACATGTTATAATATACAGACAATACAAGGTATGGATACATTCCAAGACTCAATTAAATTCAGTAAAACTTCAAAATGTGTTGTGCGGAGAATCCCTCAAGTAGACCAGGGGTCGTCGAACTTTTTGAGCAGAATGACCCAAAATATATTTGTTTTTAACTCGACGTTACCCCCGGTTGGAGGGGAAGAAATCGTAGATATATAGGCCTACATTCAAACTGTTTGATTGAATTTTTATTAGCATAATACTAATACACTTATAAATATAATGTATAAAATAAATGCGATAATGTAAATTAATAAAATCCTTATTTTGGGACAAAAGCATTTCAAGGGGAAAGGGGGGGGGGGGGGCTCACAGCTTAAATGCTCGAGAAAGTATAGTTTATGTTTGATAAAATAACATTGAATTTGGGAGAGCTGTCTGGAGACTGTCTCCGGGGTTCAAACATTGATTGTTTGAATTGGTTGGGAGGGGTGAGGGTGGGATATGTTCCTTGGAAAGACAAATCCTTGATCCTATAGATAGTTTGTTGGATAAAAGAATTATTAACGACCTCCTCATGTGAAATTAGTCCTATGCAATAGCGGCAATAGGGGTGGGCGAGGAGTGCGGACTGTACCATGTGACACCCTCACACGGGGAGGGGAGATGGGGTGACTCCAGTTGGAAAATATTAAATTTGAAAGAAATTTATTAATTCGACAAACATATATACAGATATATAACCGAAACAGCAGTGGTGCCGACACGGCAGGCTGCCGACACGGCAGGGTGCCATAAAAATAGGTTTCCACCAGGAAAGAGTGTGACCAGACTAGGGCACTGCTAGAGCATGCAGACTTTGAGGAGGTCCATGGGGAAAGTCTGGACGGGTGAAATCCTGAGTTAACTACTTTTTGTTACAAGCCCAGCGATGCCACTGATCATAATGAAATAACAATGCGACTAGGCCAAAATGACGAATACAAAACAAGACGTGCGTTACGCTAGCTACCGAAGCACCTGTAACCACAACCTGCTGGCTGCGTATCTCTATTAGACTGGCCTGATGAAACGTTATCGGAAGAAACTTATTTCGTAAAAAGTAAAGCGCTTTAAATATAATTTTATTCATTTTTATTACCCCAAATTTTTCCCTTTTACACCATTTGGGTATTTACCCACGTTGACCGACCCCTGAAGTAGACTATCAGGCAAGCGAGAAGTCATTGTATTAAACATCGCTTCTATGGCAGCCATGACCGTTTAACCCAGTCAACCTGTCACCTTCCCCCCACCCCCCCCTCCCCCCAACACAATTTGTTTCCTACCATTCCACCCCACCCCCACAATTTTTTTCCCTACCATTCCACCACATCGACACAATTGGAAAGAAAGGCTGGCGGGGGTTTGACACAGCTTAAAAATCGTGCGTTGATCTTGAAAAGTGGCCAACTTTTGTTTACTCACGTGCGGGAGTTTTATCACCGTCAGCTGACCACCAGGTAAACAGGTCATTGTTGTGAACTCCTCGTGATTGGTTCGCACACCTTCACGACACCTATAAAAACCAGATAACTACGGCCAATGCGTGATACCTAAATCTTCGGTTTTCTTTTCTTCATTGTTAGAGCTTCTCATTAAAAACTCAAAGGGGGATTAGGTTTAACGTCAAGGTTTCTCTTCACAAACTTATTTTTGTGTGTATTTTGTTTCGTTGGTGTACGCAACTCCATCTGTAGGATACAAGGGGGAAATGACACAACTCTTGATCACCTTCTGCCTTGGAATATGCATCTGGTCTGCTACTGGACAACAGGACATCACCTTTGACAGAACTGAATTGGGACGAGCATTCGATGGTATTGGCGGCATAAGCGGTGGAGGGGTAAGTGCTATAATATTTGGGGGGGGGGTGTATTTGAGAAATGGGTATTATATTTCGTATTTTCAATTTAAAAGGTTGAATTGTTGAAAGCCATTACATGCTAATGCTAGCCATGTATACCATGGTACACCAGAAGGCAAAGCGAAATAGATGTAGAACAAGTAACCATTTTCGTAGGTCAAGTTTTACATTAATAACAAAAAAATATCTGTCGTTTCAAAATGCTTGCGAAGTTTAACCCATGGAATTACAAACATTAACGTAAAATACATTTAGCCCCCCCCCCCACCCCTTTTTTCCGACGAGAAAAACTCTAATTGGCCAAAAATGTCGCCCCTCATACGAAAAATGTGTCGACCAGGACGAACCCCCCCCCCCTTTTTTTTTTTTCTTTCTACGTCTACACCACTGAGTGATGCGATAAACTTAGGAAATTATATTTTTATAAGAATTCTGGATATAGCTATCAAAGTTTCTGAATATCTAGTCTCACTAGTTCGTTGGAAGTTCATTTATTAGTAGTACTAGTGTGGCATTTGTGTACATGCTTAAATACATGTGGGGAAAACGACTTGTTTTATAGTAAAATATAAGCATATTCCGTTTCTGGAGAATTTTTTTCCTGCAGCAAAAACAATGTATAAGAAATGTGCGATCTATTCTTTAAGTCGCTGGAGGATTTGAATATTTAGTTGATCTTAAAACCTGCATTTGGAGATAATTCTTTCATACGTAATGAGCAACATTGGTGAACGAAAGAATAGCTGAACGATGTTCTTTCATGACTGTTAAAATTAGGGTTAAGTGGTCCCAACGTTTTGGAATGTGGTCCTAACATTTTGTGATGTTTTTAATTTTTTAAAACCCATTAGTGGCGGGGACATCCGGGTAAAATGTTCTGAACCAAAGTATTTATTGCGTGGCTTTATGTGCAACGTAACAC
This sequence comes from Omphiscola glabra, assembly GCA_964017045.1. Classification (NCBI taxonomy): domain Eukaryota; kingdom Metazoa; phylum Mollusca; class Gastropoda; family Lymnaeidae; genus Omphiscola; species Omphiscola glabra. The sequence goes on along the minus strand of OZ024794.1, from coordinate 36,962,991 downwards.
TGTCGGTTTATCGTTTATTAGGATGAAATCCTCCCTTATTCGAAATATCTATTTTGGTAGATAGTCTAAGCATGCTTTGAAAAGCTCTTAACTGATGGCCACCGTTTTGGCTGATTTTGAATTGTGTATCCGTGACGTCATTTGCGTGGATTCACGCCCCTTATTTATTTTATTAGAGTTACATTTTCCTTAAATTACGATGGCATGTTTTTTAATTAAATTTTTATTGGTTGATTAAATATGATAAAATTTGATTGGTTGGCTGATTTAGTATTTTATGTCGTCTGCCATTTCATAAGATTATTTTAGAAGATGACCACACGTGTTTTATTCGTGTTTTATTCGTGTTTCATTAATTTTTGGATATTCTTTTCGTTGGAACCTGAAATAAAGTGTGTAAAAGTGTATTCCATGAAATTGTAAGTTGGGTTTTCATTACTTCTTTATTTTATAATTAATTTTGGCCACTTTTCTTTGTTTTTTTTTAATTGTCCTACTTTTCAGGGTCAAAACCCAGCGCCACGTTAGGCTAAGGAGAGTGTCAAAACGCTGGTTCCGATAGGGTCAAAACCCTGTTAGGGAGAGGGTCAAAACCCTGTTAGGGAGAGGGTCAAAACCCTGTTAGGGAGAGGGTCAAAACCCTGTTGGGGAGAGGGTCAAAACCCTGTTGGGGAGAGGGTCAAAACAGTTGGGGAGAGGGTCAAAACCCTGTTGGGGAGAGGGTCAAAACCCTGTTGGGGAGAGGGTCAAAACCCTGTTGGGGAGAGGGTCAAAACCCTGTTGGGGAGAGGGTCAAAACCCTGTTGGGGAGAGGGTCAAAACCCTGTTAGGGAGATGGTCAAAACCCTGTTAGGGAGAGGGTCAAAACCCTGTTAGGGAGAGGGTCAAAACCCTGTTAGGGAGAGGGTCAAAACCCTGTTAGGGAGGAATTTAGGGTTCAGGTTAATGGTGAGGGATAGATTTAGATCATTTTTTCAGTTTTAAAAACTTTTTATTCGTAATTTTAGCAAAAATTTTATTTTATTATTCCACGGCCGCCATCTTGGTTTTCCCGACCCGTGAACACGTAAAAGTTCGCGGGTCGGGGCAACCAAGATGGCGGCCATGGTAAAAGACGCGGATACATCTCTCAAAATTTTAAGTTGGCAAAAACTTTTTACGTGACCATCCATAAATGACGCCACGCGTCTGAAAAAAAGGGGGGGGTAAGGGGGGGGGTCACATTTTTGTGACGAGGGGGGTGGGGGCTCAAACCATGGGACGTCATATGAAAAGCGGAATACTGTAGTAAAGAATTGCACATTTTTAACATTATTTTTTTAAACAATTATAATTTTATTTTGAAACTATCGCTGAAAGAATCAGTACAGGTATGCGTGGTCCGAAAAAGAGCCTCTGATCAAGTTACAGGACGCCAAGTAGGAGATTCGGGATGAAGTTACAATGACAGTCGTGAGAATGTATGGCTAAATGTGGACACGGGAAGTGGGATGGAACGAAAAAAAATGGTTGACCGCGGGTGGGGGTGTATCTTAGTAAATGCTCTGGGGCAGGGATTCGTAACCAGTTTTGCAGCGCTGCAGGCTCACTCCGTTTTAAACATCCCTCCCCAACCGTATAAATTATATTGTAATAAAATTTAAAATTAAATAATTTAGTTATCGTAGTTGTATTGGTTCAATTAACTTTTTATAAACAAAAAAAATGGGGGGGGGGGGGGGGGGGAATTACCAATGCACGCAATGCGCCAACAAAATTCACCAAAATATTTTCTTTATTTATTTTTTAACGTCTAGCAATGGCAGCAAATACAATCAGTGGTGTAGCTAGGGTTGGTGTCACCCGGTCCGGTAAGCTCGTGGTGGCACCCCCCCCCCCCTTTTTTTTTTTCCACGATGAAATTCTTCTTGTAAACTTAGTCCACAGTATAACAAATTCAAGCACAAAAACAAATTAATTGAAGGTCGGGGTTTAAATGTATTTAGGAACTGTTACTTGTTCTTAGAATCGCCCATTGTTTAAGGATACTTTTATTTCTGGGAATTTAGATAATATAGCTTCCTGTCACGTACAAAAGTTACCGAACACTTCCTTCAGCGTTGAAACACGGCCAACACGTGGTGTTTCTGACCTAATAATAAGGTAACCTAATTGCTGACCCATCAACCTTGAAATTTTTATAAAACACGCATTTTGATTGGTTACATGGATGGAAAATGTATTCGTCATATGGTATCCTTTTATGAATTTCGGTTAGACCGAGCAGTGTGTGCTCTGTAATCACGCAATTTTTCAATTTGGTTCACCACCTGAGATGGTGTCACCTGGTGTGGTCCAAACACCCCTAGCTACGCCACTGAATGCAATTGTCTGTTCTTCCACACCTCAGGGCTGGGGAGGTACTTTTACCCCTGGTTAAGAACCACTGTTCTAGTGAAATGTTTCAGACACGTGTGCAGGGACTTAATATCCACGGGAGGTGAATTTCTTAAGGGGTTTGTAAAGGACAGTAGTGGACACAAGGGACCTTTTTTTTTTTGGGGGGGGGGGGGGCCGCAGAGATTTGTGACGTTATATTTGAGGGGGGGGGCCGCAGAGATTTGTGACGTTATATTTGAGGGGGGGGGTCTAAAATTTTGTGAGATGGGGGACGGGGGTCAAAAATTGGCAATTTTTCGTGACGTCATTTAAGGATTGCCGCTATTACAATTTTTTTTGATAAGCCAGTAGCGTTAGCAGACGTGTATACGGGAGGGGGCTGCGGTCTACCCTGCGGGCTGTGGTCTACCCTGCGGGCTGTTTGATTTTAAAATAACTCGAAAACCAAAACGGTCTCTTAATTTTTCCTTCACTCTGTCCTGGCCTAAGCACCAAATGTGATTTGGACCTAATAATATATAGGCCTAATAATATATTACCCGTAATAGTAATGCCAATAGTTCGTTTCCATTTGTAAAACTAAGTCTTAGACCAAGTATTTCTGGATTAAATGAAACAACCCATATGTTTCCTATAAATCCTTATACAAAATATAATATCGAACAATGGGGCGAGGGGGTGAGAATTTGACAAAACATGCATACAAGTAACGCACTTTATAAGAATCCCAATTAGTGCTCCCCCATCTCAAGGCTCGCAACCACAATTTTTTTAACGCCCCTGAACTATATTAATATTTGAATGACGCCACCCGCTTTTACACCAAACATTTATTTCACTATGTCAGAAAATCAACACGCAAAATACGCACCTAAAGCACTTCTTATACATTTTTTTTAAAAATTTAGCACAGTTATTGGGAATTTTTCTTTCTCTTCCCTTTGAAAAACAGGAAAAACTGACTTTTGGGGGGTTGTGGGTGGGGCTGAACATTTGATAGAATGTGTTGTCATCGGCAACGAGTCTATGTGCCAAGTTTCAGCTCGATAGTTGGACGGGAAGTCAATCAATCAGCCGTCCTTAGATTTTGCCTGCCAGCCACAAAAGTGAAGTTAATATAAAGAAATTAATTTTAGGTATTTAAAAATAGGGAACGATAAAATATGAATACTTTTTACTGTACCATGTCTCCACCCCCCCCCCCCAGCTTATTATAGAAGTAACACTGTGTGGATAACGAGGTCCAATAACAAATTGAATTGAAAAAAAAGCTTTACAATTATTTTTGTCAAATTTCAGGCTACTTCCAAACTTTTGGTTAATTACCCTAAAGAACAGAGGGATCAGATACTTGATTTTCTCTTTAAGGTAAGTCAAACTCTTTTTAAATTTTAAAATTGGACAGAAGCCACATTTTGCCTTTTGTCTAATAATTCAAAGTAAAGTAAACATTTGGGATCAAATTATGTTATATGCAATAGATAGATATTTTGCTGCAAGAACTCCCAAGTGGCAGTAGGCCTATAAATTTTCTGGGATAAGATGGCAGGGATAACTTCATCACATCATTTTGATATTTTTACACATTTTTTTTTCACAGCCTAATTTTGGAGCTTCTCTTAACATCTTAAAAGTTGAGATTGGTGGCGATGCTCAGACTACTGGTAAGTTTGTTGATACTTTTATTGAACTTTGCAAGTTTGTATTTATCACTTAAAATTGATACTATTTTAAAAAGGTTAAATTATGCTCAAAACAAATCTAATTTTTCGATACAGATGGTACTGAAGCATCTCACATGCACAACAGTTGGGAGGAAAATTATGAACGTGGTTATGAATGGTGGTTGATGCTTGAGGCAAAGAAGGTGAAATGTAATTTTTGTATTTGACTCAATTTGAAAGTTTTTCTTTTTTTTTTAAAATTGTAATTGTTTTTAATTTTTTAATTTGCCTTTCATAAAAATAGAAAATTTAACATTTCTTTCAAATTATAAAACATTAAATTATAATTAACTATTCAAATGTTATTAGGACTTAGTTTTAAAATCATGGAAATTTAATTTTTGCCTGGAATTTAAATATTTTGTTCTAGAGAAATCCAAACATTAAGCTTTTTGGTCTTCCATGGGCATTTCCTGGCTGGCTAAAAAAAGATGCAAATAATCCATACAACGATGTCAATCGCACAGCAGACTATGTAGTAAGATGGGTCAGTGGAGCCAAAGCAACTTATAATTTGACAATTGACTACTTAGGGGTAGGTAGCATTTATTTATAATAAAAACAAAGTTTAATTAAAAATGCATTTCAATTCTTTTATCTTGCATATTGAGACTATTTCATAATGTACATCGTGCAAACTGATTAATCTGTGAAATTATTAGCCATCTTTAGAAGTTTTTTCATAATAAATCCTTTCTGGTAACTAAAAGAAAATAGAGTGCTTCTATAATTATTAAATCTTATATTTTTCAGATCTGGAATGAGAGATACTATGAAGTCAGCTACATAAAGGTGAGCATTCTGACTGGTTGTGGGGAGAGAGAACCTATATTAGTAATTAAAGTTAAAGTTCTAAAACAGTCAGCAACCTACACTGCATGGCACCAAATGTGGCATCATAATAAATGCTAAAATGTCTTTTTAGATCATGGGTCGGCCAACTATTTTAGCCAATACACTAAAATATATACTTTTATGCTGCTTTTAACCCTGATTTGAAAGGAATAAAATTAGAGCATTTGAGTAGGTCTAGTAGGCTACAGGAGAACATTTTAGTTGGTCTAGTAGGCTACAGGATAACATTTTAGTAGGTCTAGTAGGCTACAGGATAACTTTTTAGTAGGTCTAGTAGGCTACAGGAGAACATTTTAGTAGGTCTAGTAGGCTACAGGAGAACTTTTTAGTAGGTCTAGTAGGCTACAGGAGAACTTTTTAGTAGGTCTAGTAGGGCTACAGGAGAGCATTTTAGTAGGTCTAGTAGGCTACAGGAGAACATTTTAGTAGGTCTAGTAGGCTACAGGAGAACTTTTTAGTAGGTCTAGTAGGGCTACAGGAGAGCATTTTAGTAGGTCTAGTAGGCTACAGGAGAACTTTATAGTAGGTCTAGTAGGCTACAGGAGAACATTTTAGTAGGTCTAGTAGGCTACAGGAGAACATTTTAGTAGGTCTAGTAGGCTACAGGAGAACATTTTAGGTCTAGTAGGCTACAGGACAACATTTTAGTAGGTCTAGTAGGCTACAGGAGAGCATTTTAGTAGGTCTAGTAGGCTACAGGAGAACATTTTAGTAGGTCTAGTAGGGCTACAGGAGAGCATTTTAGTAGGTCTAGTAGGCTACAGGAGAACTTTTTAGTAGGTCTAGTAGGCTACAGGAGAACATTTTAGTAGGTCTAGTAGGCTACAGGAGAACATTTTAGTAGGTCTAGTAGGCTACAGGAGAACATTTTAGTAGGTCTAGTAGGCTACAGGAGAACATTTTAGTAGGTCTAGTAGGCTACAGGATAACATTTTAGTAGGTCTAGTAGGCTACAGGATAACATTTTAGTAGGTCTAGTAGGCTACAGGAGAACATTTTAGTAGGTCTAGTAGGCTACAGGAGAGCATTTTAGTAGGTCTAGTAGGCTACAGGAGAGCATTTTAGTAGGTCTAGTAGGGCTACAGGAGAGCATTTTAGTAGGTCTAGTAGGCTACAGGAGAGCATTTTAGTAGGTCTAGTAGGGCTACAGGAGAGCATTTTAGTAGGTCTAGTAGGGCTACAGGAGAGCATTTTAGTAGGTCTAGTAGGCTACAGGAGAGCATTTTAGTAGGTCTAGTAGGCTACAGGAGAACATTTTAGTAGGTCTAGTAGGCTACAGGAGAACATTTTAGTAGGTCTAGTAGGCTACAGGAGAACATTTTAGTAGGTCTATTAGGCTACAGGAGAACATTTTAGTAGGTCTAGTAGGCTACAGGAGAACATTTTAGTAGGTCTAGTAGGCTACAGAACATTTTAGTAGGTCTAGTAGGCTACAGGAGAACATTTTAGTAGGTCTAGTAGGCTACAGGAGAACATTTTAGTAGGTCTAGTAGGCTACAGGAGAACATTTTAGTAGGTCTAGTAGGCTACAGGAGAACATTTTAGTAGGTCTAGTAGGCTACAGGAGAACATTTTAGTAGGTCTAGTAGGCTACAGAACATTTTAGTAGGTCTAGTAGGCTACAGGAGAACATTTTAGTAGGTCTAGTAGACTACAGGAGAGCATTTGAGTAGGTGTAGTAGGCTATTTCAAAATGGTTTATTGAATCTATTTATTTTAAGATTACAATTATAAAAATTAAAGTTCAAAATAAATTAGATGAAAGAAATCCTCATTGAGAAACTTTTTTTTAAATTCACTTTCAAATTTTGTAGAAATGTTTCATTTTTATACAACTTTGAAAGTTTGGCTTTTTTAAATCGGAGAAAATGTGAATGTTGTTTTTGGGTTAAATAATTCATTTCTATTTGTTTTTATGTTAATGTGAGTGAATAATTTGCTAATGTAGGTTGCTGCAAAAGAAGGCAAACTTTTGACTGCTTCCTGGTGAGCAATTCTGAAAATCTTGACATTTTGATCATAAGTAGTACAGGGGTATGGAATGCACCCCAAATAACTCTGAGTGGGGATATACCCTCACTTGGGGATGACATAAAAAAAATGAGTAAATTTGACAGACCTGGATCAAGTCTGTTTTATAACACATCTAACTTTAATATAAGAGCAGAGTGTAACCTGTCACCAGATTAGGGTGCCACAAAAGCAGCTTTTCAGAGTGTCATCAGAGCAGGCTGACTTAAGGTCCATGGAGATGTCTCGCTGGGTGACACCATTAGAAAATCGCACTGGGTGACGCCACTGAGCATAAAATAAAATAGGCAAAAATGATGTATAGAAGATGAGATGTGAATGCTAGCTGGCGAACCACTAGTAACAAGTTATTGGGTGCTTTTGGTTTTTACACAGGCCACATGCAATATTGCCCCCAAAAATATTGCGTAAAATATGTGTCAATATTATTTTGTCTATTGAGCCCTCATTACCCCAAAGATTTTCATTTTTACCCCATTTGGGGTAATTTACCCCAGTTTGGAGACCACTGTGTTAGACAGACTTGTATCCTATTGGAATAAAGAGTTTACTATCAATTTAATTTCAAAGAAAAAAAAAATGTTTTGTTCTACTTCAGGCGCTCCGTTACACTCTTGACAGCAAAGGATTTCAAAACGTTAAGATTGTTGCAGCTGATGAAGGATGGGAAATTGCCTCAGATATCTCTAAAGATACAGAATTGGCACAAATTGTGCATGCACTTGGGTAAGTTCTGCTTACTTTTTAAGCATTAATAAATAAATGCCTTTAGTTAAGCATTACAAGAATGTAAGCATCAACTGATCCATTTCTAAAACATAATTTTCACTATGGTACTTGGCTTGTTAATATGATCTTAAGTTGGAGAATGGCTTATATTGATTTTTTTTGTACTGTGATAAATGAGAATGTCTTATAATGTATTTTTTTATTGTGGTTAAAGAGAAGGGCTTATATTGTATTTTTTTATTGTGGTAATGGTGATTTATTAATTACTAATAACGTGTTATTTTATAAAATTATGTGTTTTCTAAGATGCCATTACCCAGGAACAGGGTCGTGGGACTTTGCTGTCAGCTTGAAAAAGCCTCTGTGGGCTGCAGAAGATTACAGCACTTTCAATGACAAAGTTGGAGCAGGATGCTGGGCTAGAGTAAGGATAATAAGATGCTGGGTTGGGTAAAGATAATTAGATGCTGGGCTAGAGTAAAGATAATTAGATGCTGGGCTAGAGTAAGGATAATTAGATGCTGGGTTGGGTAAAGATAATTAGATGCTGGGTTGGGTCAAGATAATTAGATGCTGAGCTAGAGTAAAGATAATTGGATGCTGGGCTAGAGTAAGGATAATTAGATGCTGGGTTGAGTAAGTATACATAGATGCTGGTTTGAGAAAAAAATTGGATGCTGGGTTGGGGTAAGGCTATGTGGTAGCTGGATTGGTAAGGATAATAGGATGCTAAATTGTGGTAAATATAGTGAGATGCTGGGCTGGGGTAAATATAGTGAGATGCTGGACTGGGGTAAAAATAATGGGATGCTGCAAAGGGTTAAAGATAATTTCAATTTTGGGGTAATGATAAATTGGATGCTGGGGTGGGTTAAAGATATTCAGGCTAGGATAAAAATAAATGGGATTATATGCTGGGGTAAACATAATTTGGATTACAGGCTGGGGTAACAGTATTAATGGATGCTGGTTTGGGGTAAATATATTTTTTGTGTGATTTAAATTGATTTCTTTTATTAGATCTGACTAATTTTTCCTAATAAATATAACAGAATTTCTTCCTTTTTTTTTATCCTCAGATATTAAATCAAAACTATGCTAATGGTTACATGACAGCGTAAGTCTTCTTTACTCAGTTTTAATATTATATTTTTTAAATTGTAAAATTTTTCCTGATTAGGATAATGTAAGTCTATTTAAACAGCAGAAGAACTTTTTTATTTACTATAATTTGGACAGAACAATTGCTTGGGATCTAATTGCAAGTTATTATGAGGATCTTCCTTACACAAGAGATGGCTTGATGACTGCTATGCAGCCCTGGTCTGGTCACTATGTAGTAGAGGGTCCCATATGGATAACTGGTTAGTTTAAATTTTTATTGTACAGATAAAATTAAATAAAAATATGCTTCCGACAAGTTTGAACTTCATTTTAAAATTACTTTGATACCTGTTTTAACAACAAAAAAATAATGTGATGTCGCATTCAAAACTGATTGGAAGAATCTTAACAAGCAATTACTACACTTAATGTTATAATGAATGTTCAGTCACTAAATGTTGTGATAAATGGAGTCACTTTGCACTGTATTTTTGGTCTAAGAGAAATTACTGGGTTTTTTAAAATTTAATGTTTGGAACATACAATAAATTTTAAAAATTGTTATATCCTTATAATTGTTAACATTCATAATTATTATGACCTGTTTCACTTTTTAGCATGAATTTAATTGGTCAAATTTACAGGATTTTTATTTTTGAATTAAATATTTGTAGTTGATCTTATATCAGAGTTTAAAATTAATGGAGTACTGGTACAAAGTTTAAATTAATTATGTAGAATCAACTTGAATTTTTTTTTCAAAATATTTAAAAGACCTTTGCATGATTCCTTCTCACAATTTTACCAAACATCTGACCAAAATTTTTATATAATAGCTCACACAACACAGTTTGTTGACCTTGGCTGGACTTACCTCAACCATGGATCTGGCGTTGGATTTTTATCAAAAGGTGGATCCTATGTGTCTCTTGTTGATCCTGCAGGTGAAGACCTGACAATTATAATTGAGACCATGGTGAGTCTTTGAAGATTTTAATTTAAAATTTTGATTTTAAAATATTCAGTCCACGTTCTTATTAATACCTGGTTTATCAAGTAGTTGATCATTGACCAGTAAGCCTATAAGAAATGCACAACAATGGACACTAACATTGTACAAATTTATCCTGAACATGGTTATGGAATAAATCAATCATTATAGACTTACGGAAATCCTGGCAAAGCATCCAGAAATTAATTTACCGCCAATTAATTTCATTAAGTTGAATTTGTTTTTAAAAATTGTACCATTACAAATTACATTATGACATAGAGGAATCTGTTATATAATAAATGGATTTTTTAAAAATCCCATGAAATAATTATGTTGATGGTGGGATTGTTTTACTTTTTTTAATGTAGAAAATGCATAATTTATTTCTAGTCACATGACCATTCTGAATGCATTAGACCTTCTCTTCCATGGTTCAATGTGGAACCTCAAGAAGTCACTTTAACACTCAATGGAAGTTTTGTAAGTACTATTCCCATTGCCTTGGTTTTAACATAACTGGTTAGTCTACAGCTACTTGTGCATAGGTTGTCCATTTTTTATGTATATACCAAGTTGACTGTCAAGTCTTCAGACTTCAGTGAGTGAGGTTAGGTTTATGTAATCGTGGCTTACCGTTTTACTCTGTTAATTATTCATATCTGGAGAACTTGATAAATTTATTTATAATTATTTTAATTAGTTTTAATTTGAACACCAATACCAAACTTCATTTTAGCATCGTATATATCCATATGTATGTATATATATGTGATATGTATGTATATATATATATGCTCAGATGAGTTTGGGATTTGTGTTCAAATTAAAACTAATTAAAATAATTACAAATAAATATGTCATGATCTCCAGATTTGAATAAATATCGGTTTTATTTTAAAATATTTTTCCACACATTTCTTGTAATCCAATGCTATTACTGTTTCAGGCACATATTACAGAGATGAATGTCTGGTACAGCAAATTAGGTTTTGGAAATGAAGAAAATACAACTGTCTTTTTTAAGAAGCTAAACAATATTAAGGTAGTTATATAAGATAGCAATGGTTTAAATAATCTTAGCAAGTCTTTTGAGAGTAAAAAAAAATGTAGGTTTCATTTTAAATGTGTAGGGCCAATTGCAATTAACTTTGTCTTTTCCCTTATAGTTTGTGAATGGCCAGGCCAACCTTAGCTTACAACTTGATGAAGTATATACATTGACCACTTTAAACAAAGGTCAGAAAGGTTCATATCCTGATTCTCCTCCACCAAAACCATTTCCGCTGCCATACAAGGATGATTTTGAAAGTAAGCAATTTTAAACAAAACATCAACAAATTATTTATTTTACAACACTGGTAATTTAATCCACTTTCATTCCTGTAACCATTTTAAAAAAAAATATTTTACCTTTTACATATATAACAATGAATACAGCTTATATATAAAATATTGTTTCTCAAAGGCTATTCCTTGTACCAAGAACCCTTTAACCTCGCTCAACAATCTGGTTCTTTTGAGATTGTCAAAGTTGGACAGAACCAGGTTGCTCGTCAAATGGTCCTTACAATACCTATCTATTGGTGTAATGCTGATACAAGTAACAAGGCTGTAAATTATATTGGAGAAAGAAGTTGGTAAGTCAGTATATTTTTACTTTTTTTAAGCATCTATGACATTTTTAAGTACAGGAAAAATGTTTTTTAGTTTTAACTTGAACACTGATTCCGAATTTGTTTTTGTGATGCATAATTCTATGTTAGTGGTCACGAGTTAAGATCTACCTTTCAATACAGTAGACATTGTAATAACAATTTTCAAACCTGCTTTTAGACATCTGTTAAAAACACTTCTTGTTAATGAGATATGAAACAAGCCAATTGTAATTTTCAATGTATTTGACAGGAAAGATCTGTTTATTGAGGTAGACTATGATTTCCCAGAGGCCAATGCGACTCAAGGTGTATTTGTTGCTGCTCGTCTGACCCAAGGTGGATGTGAGGCAGATCAGTCTTATGGAATTTTCTTCTTCGCTTTCCAGGATGGTACTTACATACTGGCAAATGATCTGAGTAAGTTAATGAGGATTTCAAGAAACATGAGAATTAGAGCTACTATTTAGAGGTTTTATTGTGGTGGTTAACTACAAAATTATGTTATTTATGTTTTTCTAATATTTCAATGATATTTTTCTTTTCTAGAACGAGCCAACGTGATTGAGCAAGGGAATGTTACACTAAAATCTGGCTGGCATAAACTCTCATTACTTCTTCAGGTCAATATTATATTTATTTTATTGTGCACATTGTTTGAATCTGCTTGAAACATTTTCAAAGTTAAAATGATTTATTTCATCTGTAGCCTTTAGATTTTATTGTTTATAATCTAAACAGGGAGCAAATGCCTTAGGAGCTATTGATGGTAAAGGCGTCTTCAATGTCACAGTTCCTAAAAGTCCAGACCATGGGTTTGCTGCAATAGGTACTGATACCTTTGGACTTGCAGACTTTGATAATCTTTACATTGCATCCAAAGAAGATGGTGTGGCAGTCATGGCAACGTACTTTCAGAAATATCAGCCCAGACCACTCTATTTTGTCAAGAATTTTGAGATAAAAAATTAAATAGTTCAATATTAGGAATCATTTTTACAGTGCCCATCTTTACAATTATCTTGATGTAGTGTCAAATTTGCAGTCTTAATTTTCAACATTTATTTTAAATATGTATTTATGATTGTTACATCAGACTTTGGTATCTCTTGTTAATTCTAAACCATTAAAATGTAGTTTTTGTCCAGTATGAAACTGTGTTAAAGGTATACTAATTAAAAACATTGAATTCACTAAATATGATTGTTATAATTTAGCTTAATTTTTTTATTAAATTATTGTTACTATTTTGCAAGTTCAGAGAAATTGTAAATGCAAAATATTTCAAAAGTTCAATTAAATTAGGAGAAAATGGTTTAGAATAATTCTCATGAAAACATGCCAAGAGACTATTGTTTACTTTTTTTCATTTCTTTTAAATTGTATGCCAGAGTACAACACTCAAATTTCAAACTGTTTTTTGTTAAATTAAAAGCTATTAACAAAAATCAAATCTTTTCAATTATATCGATTCATAAATTCTTCACTCACTACGGAAATAAATTCAACAGTGGTTTCACTAGCATGTTCACTTGTAGCCTACTAGACAAACTAAAATTTTCTCCTGTAGCCTACTAGACCTACTAAAATGTTCTCCTGTAGCCTACTAGACCTACTAAAATGTTCTCCTGTAGCCTACTAGACCTACTAAAATGCTCTCCTGTAGCCTACTAGACCTACTAAAATGTTCTCCTGTAGCCTACTAGACCTACTAAAATGTTCTCCTGTAGCCTACTAGACCTACTAAAATGCTCTCCTGTAGCCTACTAGACCTACTAAAATGTTCTTCTGTAGCCTACTAGACAAACTAAAATTTTCTCCTGTAGCCTACTAGACCTACTAAAATGCTCTCCTGTAGCCTACTAGACCTACTAAAATGTTCTCCTGTAGCCTACTAGACCAACTCAAATGATGTGTAAAACTATTATTTAAAATGAAATTTGATTCTTTTTGAGCTTAAAAACTTGAAAGGGAACGCTCCCCTGTACAGTGGGTTCTCATCAAGAACACTACATGCAATTTTAACATTAGGAAATACAGAATGCCAGTTGTCTGTAATATGTTCATACAACTAAGTGTGAGTGTCACAATTTTCATCAAGAAAAAGATTGTTCTTGCGATGTATTTCATTCAAGGTCTTTGTGATACATTTTAACTCGCTCTTCACAATTTTATTTAGCTCATCGGAATAAATTGTTTTTAATTTTTTGAAGATTGAAAACATTTACAATCCAAGAATATTATTCTGTTTGGATCGAATTTTAAAGTATAGAGTCCAAAATAGTGAGAAATGTTTCGATCTTGAACTTTTCACTGTCATTTTTAGATAGATCAGTCTCTTCTTCTGGTCCATATCTCAGTCAGATCTGTCTCTTCTTCTCGTCCATATCTAAGACAAACCTGTCTCTTCTTGTGGTCTATATCTCGGACAGATCTGGCTCTTCTTGTGGTCCATATCTAAGACAGATCTGTCTCTTCTTCTGGTCCATCATATCTACTAAGACGTAGACTTTGCTTTGGTTTCTGTTTCTTACCATAACTTATAACTATAATCCAATTCTGGACACATACTCCTTGCATTCAGATCAGTTTCTAAAATATTCTCATAATTTCTTGAAGATAAGATTTCAAAGATGTCTGTCAACATCTTTTGACTGCATGGCCTTACTTGTTTTGTTCACTATTTCCAGAATGTCGTTCCAATTAATTGTCAGAATTATCGTATCCAGGTTCTCCATTTTCTTGCTAAGTCCTTCTGGCTTCACACCTCGTATTCACTTCCTTGGTGTCAGCTGATTAGAGTCCAGCGCATCTTGATTTTTTTCTAAACCTCCATTCAGAGCTTGGACGACATAAAAATGTAATGACCACCTTGTATCGGACTCTTTACGACGAGATTTTCCTAAAGAAGATACCAGAACATCCGATCGATGTGCAGAAGCAGAGAAAACAATATTATAGGCACTGAAGTTAAAGAATTTTCCAACTTGTAGACAACACTCTGTTGCTTTTAAGCTCACTAAGTTCAGGATGTGTCCAGCACAAAAGAGACATACAAGGCAAACTCGTTCAGTTGACTTATCCGTGCTGGCAATCCAGTATAGTGTAAAGACATATTTGAAGCATTGTCTTACGATTGACCAGGGCAATTTGAATAAGGAATTTCATTCTCATTCAGGAAATCCACAACAGTATCTGCTAGATTCTTGATTCACAACAGTGTCTGCTAGATTCTTGATTCACAACAGTGTCTGCTAGATTCTTGATTCACAACAGTGTCTGCTAGATTCTTGATTCACAACAGTGTCTGCTAGATTCTTGATACAGAACAGTATCTGCTAGATTCTTGATCCACAACATTGTCTGCTAGATTCTTGATACAGAACAGTGTCTGCTAGATTCTTGATACAGAACAGTATCTGCTAGATTCTTGATTCACAACAGTGTCTGCTAGATTCTTGATTCACAACAGTATCTGCTAGATTCTTGATTCACAACAGTGTCTGCTAGATTCTTGATCCACAACAGTATCTGCTAGATTCTTGATTCACAACAGTGTCTGCTAGATTCTTGATCCACAACAGTATCTGGTAGATTCTTGATACACAACAGTATCTGCTAGATTCTTGATACACAACGGTATCTGCTAGATTCTTGATCCACAACAGTGTCTGCTAGATTCTTGATCCACAACATTGTCTGCTAGATTCTTGATCCACAACAGTATCTGCTAGATTCTTGATCCACAACAGTATCTGCTAGATTCTTGATCCACAACAGTGTCTGCTAGATTCTTGATACAGAACAGTATCTGCTAGATTCTTGATACAGAACAGTATCTGCTAGATTCTTGATCCACAACAGTGTCTGCTAGATTCTTGATCCACAACATTGTCTGCTAGATTCTTGATCCACAACAGTATCTGCTAGATTCTTGATCCACAACAGTATCTGCTAGATTCTTGATTCACAACAGTATCTGCTAGATTCTTGATACACAACGGTATCTGATAGATTTTTGATACAGAACGGTTTCTGCTAGATTCCTGATACACAACAGTACCTGCTAGCTCCATGGGAAAATATGGGAATAAACGTGCTGAAACGATCCACAGAATTTCCTCCTCGAATTTACTGGCCCGTAAATGTCAGTTGATCAATGTATCAAATGTCTGAAGTTGAATCCACTCTTATTGAATAATACGTTGACTCTTTAATTTACTCCAAAATAGCACAAAGGACATGTTTCCTCATTAAATCAATAACTTCTTCAAAAATATTTGCCAACAAATGTGTTCCCCTTTCCAGCATTTCCATGAACACAGTTTCAGATGCTCTTCAAAAAAAGGGCAAGATTCGCTCAAAAGCTCTAACATTCCTTAAAAATTTCGATTCTTTTCATCTTCTGTCCCAATAATTATTTATCTCCACGAAATGACAAAACCTCTGGAGACAAGAATGCGAACGACATCAACCACACGTGTCAGAACTTTATGCCAGTACTTATGTTCTGACCGATGATGTTTTAATTAATAAATAGGATCTAAACACCCGGTTTCTTTGTGTCGAAACAAATTTGAAATCATGTTCTGTTCCATTTTCATTTTCTACAATAAGATTTTACGTTTTCAGTCACTGAATCTTGTTGTAGCTAAAGGAAATTCTTTCTTGGACAATGGACTTCATTTAAACAATACAAATTCAACCCTGGGATGGTCTTTTGAGTAGCCATTTGTGTTTTACACACTCGCCATTTCACATTTAAATTTGACCATATTCCCTGATAAATACCTTGTCTTAGTTCTTTTATCTCCAGCTCCAGGGTACACTCTTGAGTTTGAAAGGTTGCAGTCATGATGCTGACATAATGCTGGCCCACTGCGAATCCAAAACTGCACTGTAAAAGTATTATACATATACCATAGCCCAGGATCTGTGTCGGAAATCACTCTCCTTTCCGACTGTTTTAAGTATTTCATCTTGTGCAATTTTCCACATCAGGTGATGGTATGTCTGGAACTGGTTTGCTGGATGACAATACTGCATTTTGAGAAGCTGGACTAGTAACTGCTATTTTGCTTGGATTTAACCAAGATGTTTATTTTGCAAGTTTACCCGTTTTTCCTTGTCTCCTCTGCAGCTCTTTATCTCTTCTGTGCTCCAATCATAAAACTACGTTTCATTTCCGCATAAAAGGTTATACATCTAGAAACTTAATAATTACAAATATTTATTTTGTAATGGCGGCGATCTGTTCAAAAGATCTTTAAAATATAAGCGTATAACTATAACTTGAAAAAAAATGGATTCGTCCGTCCTTTAAACTCACACGTGCCCCGCTTCGTCCGACCTTTCAACTCACAAGTGCCCCGCTTCGTCCGTCCTTTCAAACTCACACGTGCCCCGCTTTAAAAAACCAAACACTGGGAAATTGTTATGGTGCATTTAATAAAAGTTCATATCTGTTTAAGCTATGTAAGATGAATATGACCTTGAGCTCTAAACATTGAGTAAAAATTATGCCTAATTGCTTATATTTTCCACGATGAAAATTCTGCAGTTTGCTAGTGTAAAATTCCATCCCACAATATAAAGGGGAAGAAAAATAACCTCCACAAAATAAAGAAAAAATTGCTCTCACTTTACTAACCAAGAGAAATAGTTCAATATTCATTAACAATATGGACAGCATGATGCTTATAGACGTGGGAATCTCCTAGAAGAGAGAGGTCCCTAGAAGAGTGAGTGGCCTAGAGAGTAGCCTCCCTAGAAGCGTGAGGCCCTTGGACAGTGCCTAGTGTGCCCATGCCGATGGCACTGAGTTCCCACCCCTCCCCTACTATTAGTCTTAAGTCTCGCACCCCCTACTACATAAACAGTGCATTTTAAAAATTTGAAAATAGAGTGCAAATAACCGTGACTGGAATTTATGGAGGGGAAAAAACGTTTGACTTATTTATCCTAAGATGTTAATGGAGATAGTTTTAAAATATTTATTTATCATTTTTATATCACAATTTGACAGCTAATACCTCCTTTGTTCTATGATCCCATTTCATCGCACATGCCTACTTGCACCCCTTGCAGGTGCGAGTACCCCAGTTTGAGAAACCCTTTATCTGGTAATTAAAGTGTCTCCATATAAAGTTCTCTAGTTTAGGAGATTTAATTGAACACTGAAGTTGGGGGAAAAAAAGCGCGTAGAGCACCACTTGTTTTCCTTATATTGCAGGGCGGCATCTTCTTCTAAATGCTGAGATTTTCATGGAAGTTTGGAGGTGGGGGGGGGGGGGAGTTTAGTCCGCACCAAGGTCATAATTCTTTCTAAGAAGATGTTAAACAGGGTGGGGAAGAGCAAGCAGCCTTGTCGTACACCAACCGTGGTCCTGAACCATTCTCCGATGTTATTGTTGAAGAAGACTGCACTGGTGGCCTTATCATAGAGGCTGCATATCATTCTGGTTAGGTTTGTATTGATGTTGTAGTACTCCATGGTGGCCCATAAAGCAGCATGCCAGACCCTGTCGAATGCCTTCTTGAAATCCACAAAGACGTGGTATAGGTTTTGTTGATGTTGAGCATATTTCTCACATAGTATTCGGAGATTTAAGATCTGCTCAGTAGTGCACCCGAGATCAGGGACACATTAAATTTAAATGGTTACGGTAAATTTTGTTCAAAAGAAACGTATTCAACGGAAAATTGTTCGACGAAATATTTTCGAACTGAAGTTTATTCAAAATGAAACCATGGGAAAAAATCAATAAAAATCTAATTTTTGAAAAAGTTTTCATTTTCCCCATTTTTCACTCGCACCTTAAAAACATGTCTTTTTTTTAAATTATGAAATATTCTCCATTTTAAAACGAATATTTCTCACCACAGACCCTGCAGCTGCTTAATATATATAATACAGGGCCCCACAACAATAGTTTTTTTTTAACTAAACCAGTAAATCCACTGTAAACATAATAGTTATAACATCAATTTATTAAGTCCATTTGATTGTTAAACTATCAATTAACAGCAACCACATGCGACTAATTTATATTCCTATTGATTATTTTTTTAAAAAGTTTAATTAAGTAAACGTTGAAGAACGCTTTGAATCACTTTGATCAGTTTTTATAAATACTGCAACCATGTAATATAATATTTTTTGTATCATTTCAAAGCGTCTGGTGGGGAAGCAGTTACAAGAAAATCATTTGGCTAATGTCTCGTTCTGTAGTCATGACGTCATTTGCGTGGATTCACTCCCATATTTGATAATCCGTATTTGTTGTTTTTAATACTAAACCTGCGAGTGGCAAAAGTTAACCAGTATTCGATTTTAAATAATAAATATAGTTATTTTCCGAAATTTGGTCGCGCCTATATTGGCCTATATGCCAACGTTTCTTTATGTTGTTCGCATTTATCGGTATTTTAATTAATTATTTTTTTTGCAAATAAGTTTAAAGACTATTAACACAGTGTTAAAACACTTTTGCATTAATATAAATATCTATAATTACAATATAGTTCTTGCTAAGTATTAAACATGTGCATTCTGTTTTAAATTAAACTTCATCATAAAAGCATGACCTTCAAAGTATGAATAGAGGCCATCCATTTAATACGTAGGCAAAAAAAAAAAAAAAAATGCAACAAACAAAAAGTCAAATTCCGCTCCCCTCCCCCACCCCACAAAACAACACAAACGAAATCAAACAATTTATAAATAATTGTGACGACATATAAATAAAAATATATATCATGGGTTTACACCACCGACTGTTTCCCAATGGTTCCCATAATATACGCCACTTCGCTCTGGGTGCCTCGTTGCCCTCGGGCAGATCTATGAGAATGGGGCAAAGAGGGCAATCACACCGGGCACCAACATAATGGGCGCCAAAATGCCTTTCTAGTAGTCCGCCACGGGAGGCAATTTCTCGGCATGGCCCTGTCCTTGATTGCCTCGCCGTCCTCTTAGGGGCGCTGCGAAATATTATACATTTCATAATTGTATCTACATTTTTAATCCAATGTGACAGCTAGCGGTTTTGGTGAAAGAACTTAAGAAACTACTGTTTGCAGGTACTAGATGACGCTTAGTGACCTACATAACGTGTTTTATTTATTTTTACCCAACACTTTATTTCAACAATTTATTTTCTTATGTTTCTTTATTTGCTATTTCTAATTGTGCTTGTTAGAATTTAACAAATAAAGTTTGCATATGCACCGATAATCTTAAATTATCTAATTCTAGACCATATGGTCACCCAGCACTCAAACACATTACTATCTAATATTAATATATATATATATAAATATGTATATAACACAACCAGGTCAAGCAGAGCCATTGCTTTACTTTACGAGGCTGCTTGCCACTTTTCAATTTTTGCCCCCCCCCCCAATCTTGCATTCAAAGTTTAAGATTAAAAAGTGTCCACATCTAAAACTTAAAGCCCCAAAAATATTCGAGGCCCCTTGCAGCCATAGAGGTCACAGGGCCCACATTATGGATCTAGGGTCAAGTGACACCTACATTTTAAACTAGCATCTCTTCCGTTGCTCTCCGATTAAGTGTAGAAAGCTGAAAAACTAAATTCAGATATGTGATAAAATGAATTCTTACATTTTGAATTTATAAAATAGAATTATATGGATTATATAGATTTAAGGAGCGAGATTAAGCTATGACAAAAAGCACATCCTCAAGTGTGCCTCAACTGGAACGAATTTAGTTATGTAGGGCTGGGGCTGAGTTAAAGATGTCCCTGGTCATTATTATGGCTAATTTTGTAGATTTTGTTCGAGTCTTTGGCACCCTAGATTTCTACCACCCCCCCCCCCACACACACACTTTTCCCTCAGACCGATCACTGGGACAATCCAGGTTTGAATCTAAGTGTATGCCAAAATATTACCCTGGGGAACATCACAACCAGAGTCCATTCAGAGTATGTATGACACTAGGTGCCATAATGCCTCCTCCAGTCGCATGAAAAATTCCTTCACTGATCAAATAGTCTATCAGAAACATTGAATTCAGGTATATTCCAAAAAGCACCACTTGATGTTGAAATAATCAAACATTTTCTGGCGAGGGTCTCCTCACGCACCACATTCCGCTCAAGAGCCAATGATGCCCTCGATTTTTGCCCTACTTCCCAATAAAAAATGACAGCTTTCCCTGATGGCCGATTTCGGTGCCGAGAGATATACTGCCTAGTGGCGTAGCTGGTGCCGATAGATATACTGCCTAGTGGCGAAGCTGGTGCCGATAGATATACTGCCTAGTGGCGTAGCTGGTGCCGATAGATATACTGCCTAGTGGCGTAGCTGGTGTTAGTGCCACCTTGGGCGGAACAATATTTTTGCCACGTTTCCTTTCACATACAAACTCTGCAGTTGTCCGACAAGCTGCCTCTCAATATGAAGAAAAAGTGAGACCCTGGGTGGACTACCCAATTCAACCCCCTTTCTATGCGAGAGTCAGAGGCGTAGCTTAAAAGTAAAAGTGTTTGACGCCAGAGGGCAAGATTAATTTTTACACCCTTTCAAATCTGAAAGCCATTATTTTCATAATTTAAAATACCATCAAAGTCCATATTGGCAGCACCCGAGGACATATGCACTACTCTGCTACCCTTAGCTACGCCTCTGGACAATGGCACTTCCCACCCAAAAATCGGAAATGATCCCCCCCCCCCCCCCAAAAAAAAAAATCTTCATGAAATGGTCTGAAAGTGAAAGAAACAATAGTGGATATTGTTTATTATTGATGTTTACATTTTTTACATTATTAACAGATATATACTATTAGTTGGTTATAATACGAATGGTGAATTATATTGCGTAATAGTAAAGGTATAATATTGTCTTAATTAAATTTAATAATAAATAAAATGGTTCGTTAAACATTATTCATACTAATCATTTTAAGTGTTCGGTGCTGAGGGTCTGCATTGTTAATTAGCGGAACCGGCAATATCGAATACTTGAATAAATCATTTGAAAATCGATTACACTTTTAATAGACAAACTGTAAGAATGGGATCTAAGTCTTTTATTCGGGTAAATTTAATTATTTTAAAAATTATGTTATATTTATTTAAATTTGGAAATTTACCATTTGGTTTACTTCTGCATATTCATTACCATATATTATTATTTTGTAACCTCTTATAATTGTTCTTATTAACAATAATTGTACTGCAGTGCCAAGGACACGAAATAGCTCACACTCACAATGATTCAATGAGTTAATTAATTAGTATGGACTATGTCAACAAACACATGACATTCTTATTCTTTGAAAGGAACATTTTTAATCTGATAGTATAGATAGATACTAAGATAGTGGTAGGGAATATGACTGCCCTATGGACATGGATGCTCACTCCTCACTCATTCATGTTGTGTCACTTCTAAGTTTTCTTCATGTCATCAGTGATCAGGTTCTCAGGGCTGATGTGTAGTTGTGTGTCCGTGGCAAGGGAGAGGGTCAAAACCCTGTTAGGGAGAGGGTCAAAACCCTGTTAGGGAGAGGGTCAAAACCGGGTTAGGGAGGAATTTAGGGTTCAGGTTAGGGTGAGGGATAGATTTAGATCATTTTTTCATTTTTAAAACCTTTTTATTCGTCATGGTAAAAAACGCGGACACATAACTACACATTTACCGGTTCTCAGAGCTAATTCACGATTGATGCTATGGTTTCGTGGAATCACTCACTACTGCACTACTCACTTACTGTGACTTAAATTACTAATGATTATGAGTAAACTTCACAAGCTTGAACTTAGTACTAGTTACACATGACATTTTTTTTTCTATTGACATGTCAGGATATGTTGACATTCAATTTACATTGTAAATTTCAAAAAGTGATTAAATTGCCTGAACTAGCCTACGCTATTGGCAAATCAAGAGTAGTTAAGTAAAAGAATGAAATAGTGCCTAGCTTGGCGTTACTAAGGTTGGTGTGGTAAATTCTAGGTGTCATCTCAGCCCCCCCCCCCACAACCACCCCCATTTTCCTTTGCCTCCGGACTGCACCAAGTATTTCTTAACCAGATTATACAGAAATAATCACTTATAGTACTGGTATTGTTCTTAATTAAATCCTAATGAACCTAATGGAACAAAAAATATAAGAAGAAAACATAATACTGGAACATGATTTGTTCAGATTGGCATATTAGTCTTTTTATGCTTGAAGTGTGTCATAATTTAGCGACGCTCACTTCAGAAAAAAAAACTTAAACTTAAATTAAGAGTAGTAAAAGAATGAAATAGTGCCTAGCATAGGTGTTATTAAGGTTGGTGTGGTAAATTCTCGATGTCACCCCCCCTTCACCCTTTTTCCTCCGGACTGCACCAAGTAATTCTTAACCAGATCATGCAGAAATAATCACTAATAGTACCCGGTATTGTTTTTAATTAAATCCCAATGAACTTAATGGAACAAAAGATATAAGAAGAAAACATAGTGGTATTAGTCTTTTTATGCTCGAAGAGTGTCATAATTAAGCGATGCTCACTTCATAAAAACAAAAATTAAATGTCTATGTCTATTCCCTTAATTAAACAAACAGCAAATTTTGAAGGGCTCTCACTAATGTCTCTGTTGTGTTTCTATATTGATAATTGTCGCATACATTCAAACTTTTGCTCTAGCCTAAAGTTCTCCAGCCCCGTCTAACCTAATCAACATTCTAAACCTATTGAAAATGCCAAGCTAACTATGTCCTCCAATTTTGGTTGTGCTCAGGGCCCCAAGTCCTATATTAAACACTGCATCATAGTATACTCAAGGAAAAAAGTAATATGTATTTGCTGTGGTTTATTTACCATAAGGCTATGTCTTGGTACCGGTACATCACCTTCCATAGGTGGCATGAATATAAAACTTTAACAATTAAGGTTAAAATTTATAGTGAGTTTCAAGGTCCATTACTAATTATCTATGCCTACAATTTCAACAGTTAATTTAAATTTATTTTTTTAATTCATTCTTAGTCCCCATATTTGTTGTATCTCCTATAAATCTCTTGCATTAACTTTGTACTGGTCTTGCGATGTTTTCCATTTAAAGGGATAAGGAAGGTGAATGGTAATTTTGATTGTGGTAATATGGGGATGGGAAGGATAAGACTGCAATCAGGTTAGCAAAAGAAGGAAATGAGTGAAAACAAAGAATAGGAAAATCTGAAAAAAAAACAACACAAAAACAACGAACTTGTCGGCAAGAAGCAGTAAAACAGAATTAGATAAAAATAATGCTTAGCTGAAATGTGGTATCCGAGAGGGCAGCAAGAGAATTGTGACAGAAAATAAGTAGGTGAGAGATTAATTACAGGAAAAAAGGGAGAAAAAAGAGGAGTAGTAAGTCCACTGCGAATGGTTGTGACGAAGAGGTGTGGAGCAAAAGTTTAATAGGTGAATGAGACCATGACACTCGTGCCATGTTTTTTCAAGGTTCCTTAAGTCTGGATCAGCTTGTTTTCCAAATTCACCTGATATTTTTGTGTTATATAGTAAAATTTGCAGCTCCCTTGTGGTCGTTTCTATTGAAGTTTTTAGAGATGGGACACTGCTTATGTTTTTAATATATGAAACATATATTTATTTTATTCTAATTAATTTAAATTTGCCAAACTGCAGGGGTTGCCTAAGCCAAGCTTTAGTTGTTACCGAACCCAACTTCTAACAGACGGTTCGATTCCCATTGATATATTTTCCAAATATTTAATACTAAATTAGTGATAGTTCAGATTTACTCTCTTTATTTCACCTTTATTAGTTTCTTTGTTTTTAGGACATTCTTGTAATTTTAAATTAGTTTAAAGTGTTTGGAGGATACACTTTACTTACCTGTATGCAGGGAAAAGGTTTAAAATAGTTTATTTGATTAAAAAGCTTCCTGTTTGTATCATGGTACTATTTTTCTTCAGATTGCTGATGAAGATCTGGGATTTTCATTAGACCACTTTTGTATTCCAAAACATTATGAAAAGGACTTGGATCATGTGCTAATTCCAGCCGGACTTATCAATGATAGGTTTGTTGTTCCTCAAACATTAATTAAATATATGTTGATATTCTCTCGCCAGATAATACATTTTCTGGCACCATAAAAAGTGATTCTAAATCATTAACTAAATATTTTATCTTTTATATTTTTTGAAATGCATATATTGTAAATTTGTTTTAATTAATTCACAGAGTTGAACGTTTAGCACGAGACATTGTAACCGATTTTGGTAATGAACCAATTGTGGGACTTTGCATTCTTAAGGGTGGCTACAAATTCTTCACTGACCTACTGGACAAAATTCAAGTTTTAAACAGAAACAGTGGTAACTCTGTGCAGCTTGCAGTTGATTTTATTCGCCTCAAAAGCTATGTTGTAAGTTTGGTATGTTAAATATACAAACAATGGCAGTTCATGTGGAAGTGATGTAACAAGAATTCTAAATAAGTTTAAAATAAATCTTTAAAAAATAAATTGCTTTTATTTATTACAGTTTGATCTGGGAGTATTGAGAGCTTTATAAGTTTTATGAAAGAATAATTTTGTAGATAAATAAATTAGTTGAATAAAGGGGTACAAATTGCGGTATTAAAACTGTCTGAATAATCTGTATAAAAGCCTTTGAACCAAATATGAAAAGTCAGAAATAATGATTTTTTTAAATTTTTATTGTAGGAACTTCAGTATTGCCCAAAAACACCCGAAAAACGAGTATCTTATTTTCGTTGTCAAAATGGCGACCTCCACTTTTTAATTTACAAAGGGTATCGTTGTTTCGCCTTTTATAGTCGATTTTCAGCAGTAGAATATTAAATTTTACATCAGCCAATTACTTAAAGCCGACATCTTGATTGTTCTATTGAGAATTTGGCAATAAACAGGCACTTTTGAAAATATAAAATTCTACAGAAATGTTCTCTAACTTACTACTATGCTGTCTATTCAGGAATGATTTTCCCAATAGGTAAATATGTATATATTGGTCAATGTTGAATCACACCAAGATTCTATATTAACTATACTTTATATATATACCCTGTACTTACTTTAAATTTAAATGCACCAACAGGATTTAGTATTTAGCTTTCTTTTGAACATCACTGAATTTTAGTTAGAGGTAGGACCATACAAATGTGCTCATTGCTGCCAACAATTTTGTGAGTTTATGCAAATTTTTCTTCTAAATTTAGTGAACACCTGTAAAAAAATCATTTATAACTATACAAATGTGAATTTAAAAAAAAATAAACTGTTCAAAGTATAGGTAAACTGTATCACTTGGTATGTATGAAATTGGTTTTATTTTTCATGAATCTTTTTTGACTGCTGATCTTTTTATTTGTAAACTATTCTTTTCTCTTTTTTTAATAATTTTTTTTAAAAGGCATTTACATTAATTAAAAGAAAAAGCTTATCAATCTGATTGAATGTCTATATGGTATGTTATGTAAGAATCTTGGTACATTTCTTAGGATTTCCTTTTTTTAAATTCAGTGTTTATGTTCGTTGGAGAAAACTGGGACAAAATATGAAATTCTCAATTACGGTATATTTACAGAATTCTGATAGCACCACTTCCACATGTGACAGAATTTTTTTTCCCAAGTCTTCTAGGGCAAGTAAAATTATTGTGACAATTTGTATCATCTAGAAGTGTGGAATTCATTTTTTTTTCCTCTCCCATTTTACATCAACATTGTTTTTTAAAAATAATTTTTTATAATAAAAATAAGTCAGAAATGTATTTGAATGCTTATTTGAATTTTACCTCAAATGATGAACCAGATTAATACCAGATTACCTTCAAAGGATTCATAACATTTAGATTATTAAAATGCATCTCACATATATATTTTACTAGATGTGATTATCACCAGCGTTAAAGTGTGTTGTTAATGCATTATCATTATGTTATACTGCATGACTTAGTGACAAGGTGGGCAACACTATCGCCAAGCAACACATGTGGCAAATGGATCTATTAAGTGTGGCACATATGAGATTGCCCATATGATTTTTTTTTAAAGTAAATACTGTATGTGCAATTAAAAGTTATTCTTAATCTTAAAATATCCTTGAAACTGGGAATTTGAAATTTATTTTTTAATGTTTGGATCAATTTAGCTCTATGAATCTCTACTATAGTGATTATCAAGTCAAACTAAATATCCTGAATTGTTGATTTGAATTTAGAGGCAGAGATGAGGTGTGCCTTGAGAAGATGACTTGAATCAACTTTTAGCTGCTTGTTATGAAAAGGAATGTCAAATTAAATTTTGGTTGAAATATAATTAAACAGCTTATTTCAAATCAAGTTTTATATACCGTTAGTAATAGTATTTCATGATTTATTTTTGTTGTGGTGAATTTTACTTTTCCTTCGCCATCTGTGCTTTATTGGGAAAAAAGTTTGCCCACTGAACACTTAGTGTGTGGTGGATGCTCCTGGAAATAGATTTTTGTTAAATTTACTCTGTGAGTGTAAATAAATATTATCACTATTTATGTATTATGTATGTATATTACTATTTAAATGAATACAAAAATATTTTCATTAATTTTTATATTTTAAACCTTTCTCTCAAACCTCTCTATTTATCAATATCTGTAGTACATGCGTCATTACCTTCTCTCCTTGGTTTAGTTTACGTCTCATTTTTATCTACTTTTCTGGGTACATAAGTTATAATATTAGGGATACCGAATAAAAGTTGATTACCGCATGAATTATTAAGCTGTTTAATTATCAAAGGCTGTTTTATCAGTTATCAAATCGTAATTTTCCTTAATACCTAGAGCATCATTTTAAAAACATTTTCAAGCTAATTAATCAAATTGTGTGACATAACTTTTAAGTTTTGAAACAAAATACTGCCAGTTTAAGTCCTAAAAATTACCGAACAAAATTATATTCCTGTCAGGTAAGATGCTTTATATGAAATTAATTAAAGATTAAACTTTGTAGGTAACATGCCCTTTTGCAAAACACTGGTTTAAAACTCATAATCTGGAATAAAACTACTGATATTTAGTTTCAATGAAGCAAATATTTATTATAAATGAGTTGATTGACAGGAACAAATACTTCTTCAAGATTATATTTAATTTTGTAAAATTACATACTGTAAGTTTAATTTTCAAACTTTAAAATGTGTTGAATTTTTTTCTAGAATGATTCCTCAACAGGTTCGATTGAAGTTATTGGGGGAGACAACTTAGAGAATTTAAAAGGAAAGGTAATCATTTAAACAATTTCTGATTTAAAAAAAACAACATTACTACCGTTCTACCTCTTGATGAATAGCTAATAATTTGATCATTTGTTTAAAGTTTTTGAGTCTAAAAAATCTTTGTTGGAATACTATTTTCATTTACACTCTAATCAAGTTAAAAAATAACCAATTTTTTAAAAATCTTTTGTAAACTTTTAGATGGAATAATTAAAAATGTATTTGATTTAGAATGTGCTTGTTGTAGAAGACATCATTGACACTGGCAGAACAATGAAACAGCTTTTAGTTCTACTAGATTCAGTTGCTCCAAAATCTGTTAAAGTTGCTAGGTAAGATGCTCATTTTAAATTATAGAACTAGACCTCTTCCCCTTTCCCATTATTGCTTTAAAAAAGGACGTTTTGAAATAATACCGCTTGCTAATATTTATTTGCATTTTTTATGTATTTTTACAGCTTATTGGTTAAAAGAACTAAAGATAATGTTGGTTACGCACCAGATTGTAAGTTTCTCTTTATCTAAACTAGAAAAATATAGTTAGTAAGAATTTCTTTTAAAAAATAAATAGCTGGAATGTTTTCGGAAATAAATGCTATAATTTGCTTGGTGATAAAAAATTGTGTATTGGTTTCATATTTGTACATATTTATCATTAAAATAATAATTCTAAAAACTGAGCACCATATTGAAGTTATTGAAAAATTATTGAATTTCCTATTTGCTGATAGTGATGGCATCACAATATAGCAATATATAAATTATTTAATCCACAAAGAAACATTTCAACCCCTCTGCGTTTAGAGCAAATTTTTTTTTATTGGAATGTTAGTCTGTTTATTAATCTGACCTATTCCCTAGATGGGTTTCTTGTCAAAATAGCATCACATTATTTATTTTAATAACCAATTTTAGAAACTACCAATAATAATATATTCATCAGATATTGGCTTTGAAGTTCCCAACTGGTTTGTAGTTGGCTATGCTTTGGATTTCAATGAGTACTTCAGAGATCTAAGTGTAAGTTTGATTTAGGGAAGATAATATCAGATTTTTTAAAAATAGGGTATAATATGGACTACCTTTATTATTTCTATACTTTGAATGTCAATATATATTAATAAATAATAATTGGAAAAAAATCTGATTTTTAAAATTGATTCATTAAAAAAAAAAATCAACAATCTGTTTCAAAACCAATAACTGGAAATCCCATTATTGTTTAACATCCTTAGTTTAATGTAAACATAAGCCATATTTTTAAAAATTGGCTTTAGTTTGAACTTAATGGTTCCGCTCATTTTGGTTTCCTCCATACACTTTGTTGTTGCGTTTTGAGAATTTAGAACCGAGATAATGACAAGTTATGTTATTACACCTTAAACAATTGTGCAATTGATAACATTCTAAATAGCTAAAATTGAAAAATTATCTCATTAACTTTTTTACTTTCAGCATATCTGTGTCATCAATGAAAATGGTAAGAAAAAGTATGCAATTAAAGCGTAGCTCCAAAGATAACAAAGCATGTAAATAACATCACCTTACTTTGCAACAGGACAAATTCAGCTTCTGCAATTTTAATATTATATTTATTTGATTACTGTCAACAAGATTTTTTAAAACTTCAGTGAATTTAAATTCTAGTGACAATTTAAAATGTTATTTATAGTGATTTCAGATTGTTTAAATTATTATTTTAGGGCATAAATAGAAATAACATAGAAATTTTGTATAATTTTGTAGCTGTTTTAAACAAGAATATGTGCCCCAGCATGGTCAATTTGTTTTTTTTCAATAAACCTTTTTTTAAATATGAGGGTTTATTTCTTTTGAAAATGTATGATGAATAGCCGTAATATGTTGATATGGGAATAGAAAAGAAACATTTGTTGAGCATCTTCAATCAGAAACACCAATGTTCAACTCATTACTGGTACTGCAAGGAATCTGATGATTGAACACTACATGTTTGGCAGCTTGCAGAGCTCTCTTTTAAATGATATGTTTACGAGTACAATTTTGAAAATAAAATTTTATGATGCTCTTTTATGTAGGACATTTAATTTGTGTGTGACAAAATGCTGGTTAAGATCTGTGATAAAAGAATAAGGGTTTGGTATGTAACAGAAGAGTTCATTTGAATTACCATACCATCATGTCTGACTGTAAGAACTATCGAAACTTGCTACTAGTGAGTGAAAATGTTACTCAATGGATGGAGCAAAAATCAGCTTTGTATTTTTTGTTTGAGGGAAAAAATATTACTTCCCGCATAAGGAATAAAGAATGTTATTATTTTAAAAAATGTATCTTTAAATGAAATCTTAATGTTTTTCTTAATTTCTTTTTAATTAAGGGCCATTTATATCTGAGACAACAAGAAACTCTAATTTAATATTCACTCAATGCAAGCAATTTTCTTTTACCTTTCCCCTCTCATTGTGTAGTGTATTGATAATCCCTTAATTCTAATTTAGTTCTGGTATGCTATTTATTCTATAGTATTGAATTCTTCAAACATGTAAAACCCCATAAATTTGTGGATAAGAATATTGGCAGTTTTGTTGCTGTGCTTAAGGTTACTTTTAAAATCAAACTCATGTCTGAAGCAACTTGTCCATCTTTTTTGCATTACCTGTAGCCTCATTTATTCTCAATTAGTTGTCCATGATGAAAGAATGAAGTATGAAGTCAACTGTGATTAGCTTTTTGTCATACTATTTCTATAGACTTTAGGGGCCATCTGTATAATATGTAACACCACCCCCCACACCACCCCCCACCCCACCCATTTATAATTATATTAGCAACAAATAGTTTTTTAGAAAAGCTCTTACTGAGTATTGGCAAAAATCACCTCACTGTGTAACTTACACTAACAGCCCGTGAGGCACACATTTACTTTACATATCATTGATAATAATTTAATTTATCAACAGTTATGACGTTAAGACAATTAAAGGAAGTTGATATGCTTTCTTCAATTTTTTGTGAATGCCTCCAGCTATTTGTGAAAACATAAAGCAGCAGTATGACAATATTTAATAAACATTGCTCTGATATTTTTAGAATAATTAGAAATCAATGATTTGACATATTCATGGTGATAAATGGCCTTTTTAGATAAATAAATACAGTTAGGCTATTTCAGGATAAGGACAATTTGTGTCAATATTCATTCTTATGATTTAATTCTTTTGCTTGGTAATTTTAGAAATAAGAATGACTGATTTTCCTTTTTTTTTTTTAAATGTCAATTGGTGCTCATAATTTCCCTTCTGATATTTAAAAAATTGTTTGTGTTTATAGAAATGGAAAAGGTTATGGCTGCGGTTTTTAATTTTGCTTGAATTTAAATAGAGAGTATTTAAATACTCAGAAGCTGCCATGTATATCAATGTTGTCACTTCAAATTGGATTTTTTTCCACTAACATTTTTATCATTCAAGATTTCAAAAAAGGATAGATTTAACTGGTTTCAAGGATACTTTGATTCACTTACTTTCCTCCATACATTAAATACATAACCTTTTATAACATACACGCTTTGAGCCCCCCCCCCCCCCCCCCCCCCCCCAAAAAAAAAGAAAGAATTTTCTATTCCTGAACATGTTATAATGTATACTTTCTATCACAACTAAATAGTATGTGCTTTAAAGTTTTAACCAAAGCTTGTGGGATAAGAGTTTAAA
This sequence comes from Omphiscola glabra, assembly GCA_964017045.1. NCBI lineage: Eukaryota > Metazoa > Mollusca > Gastropoda > Lymnaeidae > Omphiscola > Omphiscola glabra. The sequence continues at coordinate 36,931,568 of OZ024794.1, read as the reverse complement.
TTATAAAACTTATTTAACTCTTTCATTTCTTGAATTAACTTTTAATTGTGGCTCATATTAGCAAAAGAAAAAATTAAAATACCAGTAAGGCTTAATAGATGAATTGCTTTTTAAATTATATCTTAACAGTATCCGGTATACTCAACTGAACAACATTTAAAAAAAATAAAAATAAGGCCACACAGGTTTTATACAAATTCATTTTTTTATGTTTTAGCTTTTTCTTACAAATTATTGTTCATATCAATGAGAGTGGAGAGTTTATTGTAATCTAGGAGATTGAATCCATTTGAGATTCACTTACTTTCTGACTACATTTCATTGAGATAAAAACTTTTGCCCATCATATCAGTGTAAATAACTTCATTCAACGCAAGTTTTAGAACTTTTTGTTTTTCAAGCTTTGCTAAAATCTATAGATGTTACTTTTTATGTGTTCACTTTTGTATTTCATATCAAATGGTTGCTAGTACTCATTGGCCCTTAAAGAAAGTCATCAAGTCACTTCTGGTGGCATTGATTTCATTAAATTAAAGTGTTTTTCTTCTTTTCAAGACTCCCCAAACTTGTTTGGAATATGATCCATTTGTGTGATGAGTAAACTTCCTCCTTTGACTTATATTTTTTAGTTACTGTACTCAGTGCACTGATTACAGCATATGTATTTCCCCCCCTCCACCTCCACTTATTTTTTCACAAAAAACGTTTAGCATTGATTTTTTCAATTCATATTTCTCTGGTTCTCATACACATTTTATGAAAGTTAGTATATTGGTTTATATACAGACTGAATATTTGTTAGTCATAATAATAGATATTAGTGAGTAAACTCATGAAGTTCTGTTTCTTATATTAGCTACCGTATTTCATTGTTAGAATTTAGATTTTTTTTAGTCATGGGCATTGAATGGTGATGTGGCATTACAATTATAAACTGAACAAAATATTAAGGATGCATTTGTCAATTACAAACTTATATCTTAAGTGACTTAAGAGAACAAAAACTGCCATTTTGTCAATCTGCTCTTTCTGGAGTTTTTTTATTTGATTTATTTTCAATTAATTTTGCTTTAAGAGAATGTGACATCAGAATTTTTGTGATAAGAATTAAATCTGTGTTTTCCAAGCCTGTAACTGCCAAATCGTTGCGTTTTTGTGATGAAAGCTATGCAAGGAGAAATGCATTGTTACCTGTATACCAAAGTCATTTAAAAATATTAAATTACATTAGTTATCCTTGATAAGTATTGCATTTTTATTTGGTAATTTTGTCAAAGTATGTGGAGAAGAATGATATCAATTAACAAGGTACTTCTTCTTGTCACTTGAAATATAAGAACAAGTTTAGCAAAACTTGTTCTTATATTTCATTTATTTAAACAACTTAAATGCAGCCCATCAATTGTTACGGTATCTTTTATTCTTTCACTTACTGTTGTGAGCATTACATCTTTTAAAAGCTCAACACTGGAAGCTACAATAAATGGGGTTTGGTATAAGGTGATAAACATGACCTATAAACTCAAACCTAAAGATATAGTATAGCCAAATTGATAATCAATATTGAGTGGCTAAAAATTCTTAATTAAGTGAAAATTATGTTTCTTCAAGCCCTTCCCTAAACTAAAAAAATAGAATATACCGGTAATCATAATCTCTAGGCAAACTTTTAAATTCAAGTTAGTCTATTCCGGTCGTAGAATAAAATAAATGAAATGTCATCTTCATTATTAATAATAGTAATAATAAAGTTCATTTAAAAAATCACGCTTCATCCCCAAAGGCTCGAAGCGCGGTACAAAAACAAAGCTGGGAGATAATAACTAGCTGGAAAAGATGGTACACAATTTCACCCCAGAAGGTGTTTGCGAAATAGATGAGTTTTTAAATTTGTCTTGAAGGACTCCAACGTCTGGCTGTGTCTGAGAGCGTCAGGAAGGGTGTTCCAAATGGTTTGGCCAGCAAATGCGAACTGTATCAGCTACTTAATAAAACAATATCAATTTTTGCATTAAATAATATCTAAAAGTGTTGATGAAATTTATAAATCATAATAAAATCATGGATTTCATTTTCAAGTCTTTGTTATCATAACCTAGAATTGGGCACATCTTTAGTCAAGTCCATAAATGACATTACAGAGTTTTTAGAATTCGGACTTGCGTAATCAGTTTTTCCATAAATTTTATTTATACTCTATAAGGAAAAAAATCAGAAAACCACTTGTCTCATTTCAAATGTCCCATCTATGATTTTCACTTATTGGATCTAATTGATCATAGTATATAGTAAATGACGTCGCCGCCCTCAAGTATAGCGAAGATGATCCTGCAACAGACTACAACAGTGGCCTCAGAGTTATTTTAGACAAACATGCACCTCTGTCTACACGGCGCGTTACGGACCGCCCTTCTGCTCCATGGCTCACACCAGAAATAAAGGACGCGAAGCAGCAACAGCGACGTGCAGAACGCAAGTGGCGGAAGTCTGGCTTGACTGTGCACCGACAAATCTTTGTTGAAAACAAGGAACGCACTAAGCAGATGGTCCTTGCAGCTAGGACTGAATATGTCAGTCACCGGATTGTAGATTGCAGTTCAAATAGGGACTTATTTCGCATTGTCGGTCAGCTGACCGGTAAACAGAAGGACACATCTGTGCCAAACAATATTGCTTTGGCCGAGTTACCAGACGCTCTAAATGATTTCTTTGTTATGAAAGTTAAGAAGATCAGGGCGAGACTTGACATTTGCACAGATGCTCCCGAATTCTTGCCGTTTAATGGCACTCCTATGAGCGAATTTTTGGAGGTCACTGAATCGCATGTGAAGAAAATCCTGGTTGACTCCCCAAGAAAGTCATGTTTGCTTGACCCTCTTCCGGCAGGTCTGTTGTATGAATGTTTAGACGAAATTGTCCCTATCATTACTAATATCGTAAATCAGTCTTTGAAAACTGGTTTTGTTCCATCCTCTTTTAAGGAGGCGGTTGTAACTCCACTGCTAAAAAAAGCAAATCTCGACCCTAATCTGTTGTAAAATTATCGCCCCGTCTCTAATCTACCATTTTTATCAAAGATTTTAGAGAGGGTCGTTCTTCGACAGCTCCTGGATCACCTCACTCGGTGTGACTTGTTTGAGCCTTTTCAGTCAGCATACAGAACGCATCACTCTACTGAGACAGCCCTGTTGCGCGTCGTAAATGACCTTCTGTCGTCTTGTGGTGAGGGCCAGGTATCCCTTTTGTCGTTACTGGATCTATCGGCAGCGTTCGATACGCTTGACCACGGCATACTTCTCCAACGTCTGCAATATACGTTCGGTTTCACCGATACCGTCCTGAGATGGTTCCGCTCATATCTGACAAATCGGGTCCAATCAGTTGTCACAAACGGCTTGACCTCCAAGAAATCCATTATTGAATTCGGAGTACCCCAAGGCTCGGTCTTAGGCCCGGTGCTTTTCACTATGTACGTTCAGCCCCTGGGTGCAGTGATCAAGCAGTTTGACATGGTATATCACATGTTCGCGGATGATACCCAACTTCAGAAATCCGTGATCCCCTCTCAGCTCCCTCAGCTTCTTAAAATGACACAGAAGACAGTGGAGTCAGTTAAGCACTGGATGACAATAAACAAGCTCAAATTGAATGATGAAAAGACTGAGGTGATCCCCATTGCTACCGCTCAAAAATTAAAATCTTTAAAAGATACACCATCCTTTACTCTCTCAGGCGTGCAGATTGAGTTTGCTCAAACAGTGCGAAACCTGGGTGTCTACTTAGACAGAACACTAACTATGGAAAATCACATTAACATTATTTGCAAGGCGATTTTTCTAGAGCTAGGCAGAATTAGTCATATCAGACCCTTCTTAACGTTGGGTGCATCAAAGAGGCTGATGTCTGCATTCGTGCTATCACGCATGGACTACTGCAATGCTCTCATGGTGGGTCTTCCAGCTACGCTCCTTGATATAATTCAAAAGGCACAGAATAATGCGGCTCGAATTGTTCTTCGTAAACGCAAATTCGACCATGCTAAAACTCTTCTGATAGAATTGCATTGGCTGCCGGTCCGCGCTCGTATAGAGTACAAAATCGCAACTCTGTGCTACCGCTGCTTGCATGACCTGGCGCCGTCCTATCTCCAAGCGCTCATGACGCCTTATGTACCCACTAGACAACTCCGCTCATCCGATAGTGGCAAACTCTCGATACCGCGTGTTCGCCTTGAAACTTACGGAAAGCGCACGTTCGCATTTGCTGGCCCAACCATTTGGAACACCCTTCCTGACGCTCTCAAAAACAGCCAGACGCTGGAGTCCTTCAAAACAAATTTAAAAACTCATCTATTTCGCAAACACCTGCTGGAATGATGATGTCTACAATCTTTTCCAGCTTGTTATTATCTCCCAACTTAGTTTTTGTACCGCGCTTCGAGCCTTTGGGGATGAAGCGTGATTTTTCAAATGAACTTTATTATTATTATTATTATAGTATGTGCTGTTGAGAATGATTACATAATACCTCTCAAAATTTACATCCATGACAAACACTTCCTCACATGATTTGCTAGGACATTAATAATAATCAGCCCTGAGATTCTGTTGCAAGATTACATAAATATTAAGATGCTTTAATTTAGTTTTCCCCTTAATTCTCTTTTTGGGGCTCTTCCGGCATATGAACATATTGTTCCCTTCATTCAATAAAAATCCATCTTCTTTGTGGCCACAGAATGTTAGATTCGATTTGGAAAGAAACAATACATCAAAGCAACATGTGGAAGAAGTTCCTTTACTTTTTTCATTGTATCTATACTATCAAAGCAATAATTTCAGTGTAAATTATTATTTTTTGTTTGTAGCTAAAGAAATTCTGCCAATGTTTTCAAGTTTCAAAGGAAATGTAGGTGTTATCAATGTCTCTAGATTAATTACTTTTGGGCACAGTTACCATGTATGTGTATTGTTATGACAGCACTAGGCATATGTTATAAAATATGTTTAAGGGAAAGCCCTTTGTGATTTCCCACCCCCCTCTAAATTATTGTCCCATTTATTTGCTTCAAATTCAAATAGGTTCAAAATAATCATTTTGAAGTTAAAAAAACATATCTGTGAAAACCAAAGTAAGATCTCTAATTTCCTAGATTTATTTGACTCCAACCAGAGTTCATTTCATGGACTTATTTTCCCATAGCAACATTTTTTGCTAGGAGCAGCAATCAATCTTAATACCGGCTCCAGATCTCTTTGGTGGCAGCCTGCTCTGATGAAACCCAGTTCTTGTGGCAAACTCCAATGCTAAAGTAACCCTACGGAAAGTTTTGAAAATAGTAGTAGGCCTACTTATCAGATAAAGTTTAAGTCATAAAGATCATGATCTATTTCATGATTGACAGTTGATATAACGTGTTTAAAATTTTCGATTTAGTTAATCGGTTTTGTTATTTCTTTTTAATATTAAATAGATAAAATATAGCAGCTCAAAAGAAGCATGAAGAAATTTGAGGGTGGTTGGCAAAAATATATAAGAAAACTTAAATTTTAAGAGGCAGACATACAGCAAAGTGGTAGACAATAAAAAAAAAAACATTAAAGAAGTTGAATGCAGTTGAGCCCCATCATTAAAACAGTCACTCTTGATGACAACATGGATATGTCTAAACCTGAAACCTCTATGTCCATAATAAATGTATCAATAAAGATAGATAATACTAATAAGTATGTTGAAAACGTGCCAAAAAACTCATATGTTGCTTTGTGGACTGTAGCTTACCTTGACTTAATGGCAAACTCAAAAAAATAATGATGTTAATTAAAAATGACATTCCATCAGCGTCTTAATATTGAAAACAAAATAGTCGACTCTAGCAACAATCTGCAACTAAACAAAGGTAGCTCACTCATATACAGAAACTCAATGTGAGAGTCTTAAAGTCTAAATTGACCCAACCATTAAATGAATTGTACAAAATCAACAAAAAGTACATTTCATGCGTCTTTTGTTATTAATGAAGCCATTGTGGTATGTGAGACAATGTTTGATAAAAGTCTGTAAGTTTTGTACAATTTTGTGACGATTTCATTGTTAATAAATAGTTGGTGATTTTCAATGAAGTGAAAAGTGGGCAAATATTAAAACATATAGTCATAGGGTAGTAAACACCAGAACAGATAACTAATGAAACAAAATGAGTCCATCACACACTACTATATATAATCACTAACCTGGTCTCTCATTGTACTCCCAAATCAGAATCAACTTAGATGTCATTTAACCAGTTATGTCCGAATCAAACACCCTACTTTCAGATGATCTACACTCTCAAACACTTTACCATCAGATACTCTACACTCTCAAATACCTTACTTTGAGATGAACTACACTCTCAAACACCTTACTATTAATACTATCAGATAATCTACAACTGCCAAGAGAAAGTCATTTCACTTTGGTAGGAAGATTGAGGGGGGGAGTAGATGGGGTCAACCCCTGGCGGTGCTTTTTTCTCTATGCGGAGGGCGGCATCTTCGGCCATTACATTTTGTGGTAGTGGCTGCAAAATTCTTGGCCCACCCCGGGCGGTACTAACCCTCACTACGCCACCGAGTCTTTCTTCTTCAACCCTAGCTGAGCCGCAACAATAGTGATATGGTACTCCAAGATCACATGCAGCCGCCATGTTTATGGGTTTACCGCCATGTTTATGGATTACAACTCGTACAGAAATGTCTGGTCCACTGGCTGACTCATTGCGGGGACACGTCGGTCAACGCTTAGTCATTGGTCGCTCTCTGGTGTTCGTGGAATTCTAATATGTTGTCAAGTCTCATGCCCATGCTTCCCACCTTTTGCTCAGGCGCTCTTTCCCTGTCAGCTGCTTACAAGGACGAAGTCATTCTTTAATACATTGACGTAATGGAGAAACACCAGCATACAATGAGCCTTGTCATGTTTCTGTTAAGGAAGGCGCAGGCAAGCCTTGTATCGGTTTACAGTCGCTCTCTTCTGGGCAGATTTCTGATAGTGAATGCTGCATAACTCTGATGTTGTGTGTCCAACTCGGTGACCGAACAGCTGAATGCAAAATTTTTTTTTACCCAAAACAATTGACGACAAAAAATGTTTGAATGGGTCAACATATTTTTAAGGTATTTATATTAAAGATATTCATGTGTTTTAATTATATTTTAAAAATTTTATTTTTAGTTGCTGGCAAGGTACAGTTTACGGCAATTTTTTGCTCTAAAAGTGCAATCACACCGTCAACAGAGCTAATTATATACTCAAATATTTAATTGACTATTATGACATAGTAACCGTTGGGAAAAGACTCACCCAAGGTATGATAGTTTCATAATGCTTTAAAATTTTCTTATTTCTTTGTGTTTTGAACATGAGAAAGAAATTTTTTTTATAAAATTTCATCTTTATATCTCAACCTTTTTTCCAATTGATTATAATTATATAGTCAGCTTTTAGATATTACAGAATATTATTTTTTATTCTTTATTAATTGTGTGCCAACACAAGAACTTTTATTTTGCTCATTTCAATTTTAACTCTGGTTCATATGTTTTCTTTCTGTCCTGTGGTCATTGGTTGGGTGTTTGGCGTGATCTGTGACAGGGTCTTTGACGTGATCTTTGACGTGGTCTTTGGCGTGGTCTTTGGAGTGGTCCTTGACGTGGTCTTTGGACGTGATCTTTGACGTGGTCTTTGGAGTGGTCCTTGACGTGGTCTTTGACGGGGTCTTTTGACATGGTCTTTGGCGTGGTCTTTGAAGGGGTCATAGGCGTGGTGATAGATGTGGTGATAGATGTGGTCATGTACTTGGTCATGCATGTAGCCATGGACATGGCCATGGACTTAGTCATGTGCGTGGTCATAGACTTTGTCATTGGCGCTGTTATAGGATGAGTCTTTGATGTGGTACTTGACTCCTTGTTTTTTTTTAAAATTATCTTGTTTATGCTAGCATCTAGATTTTGCTGTCTGTATTAAGATTTTCAAATTAGCAAAGAAGAAAAGAAAATTGGTTACATCTGCATACAGATATTTCCTAAAGCTAAATATTGCATGTAAGCTGACCAAATCGCACCCTGCACATAATTATGGAACAGTGCTTAGAGTGGAATGCAACGCTGTACCAAAATGTGGCATTTGTTAGCTTGGACAGAGATACACTCTGTAAACTACAAACTGGCTTAATTAAGAACACGTTCAAAGTATGAGTTGCAGGATTTTACATGAAGGTGAACTTAGAAACCCATTCCATTTATGATAGATCTAGAGTCCAACAGGGATCCCTGCTCTCACAATTCCACTTTCTTTTAATCCATTGACTGGATCATGAGAGAAACAACACAGGATGGGAAAAAGGAAATCCAGTGGAAACATTTCCGACAGTTGGGGATTTGAATTTTGCCAAGTTGTCACGTGCCGTTTTGATGCAACACGGTGCCAAAGCATTTCGCAATAGGACTCTTTGGAAATACAATTCTGTAGAAACCTAACATGAATACTACTACTAAAACTGTCGTTTTCAATCCTTTTTAAATATCGACATTAGTTACTCTTGTTTGGCCCATATTTATTTTGTTTTTCAAATGTTAGAGAGATGAATTATTGTTTATTTATTGGGAAAAAAAAAAGGGGGGGGGGGGTTGAATTGTTTTTGAAAGAATTAATTTAAATTTGTGGAGCCTGGAGCTGTAATAATTTTTACCAGTTGCAGCTCCACTGCTCTAGAGCTTAGAGTTCCGCTCTAAAACCCTGCTTCTAATTGCTACGGTAAAAAAATATACATATTAATTATAAATATCTAAAGAATTAATATTTTACATAAAAATTTCATTAAAAAAAATACTTTTTATATCGCATTTCCATGCTATTTTAGCATGCTCACAGTGGTGTGAGTAGAATGCACTACCAAATAAAATACATTTGATATGTTAGACCTGCTTATCAGTGGCGTAGCGAGCTTAACTCGCGCCCGGGGCACAATACCTTTTTAGCGCCCCCAATACCTTTTTAGCGCCCCCCCTATTCGAAAACCATACAATATTATAGTAAAATATACAATTTGGCGCCCCTTTCTGAGTAGCGCCCGGGGCATGATGCCCCCCCCCTTGCCTCCTCTCTATTTTATACCCTATCCCTGGCGACTAGGTGTAGCACACCCGTACACTTATTATTTAGGGAAAAAAAGTTTCTGACGATTCCTGCAACTGGGTGTGTTATACCGGTACCCATAGCCTTAAAGCACAGTAAATTGCTGCCTTTACGCTATTTTCTTTTTTACAATATGGCATCATTTCGTTGCCTTGGAACGCAACTACCTTCACAGATCATGTAGTTTCTTCCACTGACTGAAGCACTTCTTCTATACATTAATGAAAAATGATAGTTTACTGCACCAACAGTGAAGGTGAGAAAGTAAAAAGGAGACAAATGGCAAAGTACTGGTGCGATCTAAATGAAAGCTTTTATTGGCTGCCTATAATACTACACACTGACGCTCTCTCCCTGAACAGCAATTATTTCACTTTCAGAACCAAATGGCCAAGAACAGACTCACCCTAGTTGGAACAGTGAAACGGAACAAGATGTTCTTACCTAAGGAGTTTGAGCAAAGGAAGGCTTACAAACAACCTTGTCAAAACCAGATCTCGAAGCAGAAAAATGCAATGCTCCTGAGCACAATATATAATTGTCCAGATATAGAAAGTCAATATTGACGTTGCACATTTCCTCACTCTTCCGCAAGTAGAGGCGATCCGTCCTGACACATCAAGATATTGTGAGGCAGAACATCGCCAGTGTTTTGAAATCTTTACAAACACTTCAAACAGCTGCCCAAACCACTTCAACTCAGCAAGTTTATTAGATATATTTGCAAAGAACATCATGTTCTTTTATGTAAAAAACTAAATAAATTGTGAAAGCTGAGCTGCAAAGTCCCAATTTTTCATGGTACATGTGACTGTTCTGCTTTGAAATGGTTTGTCAAGTTGATTACATGCTATTATTGTTGGTACCTAAATGAATTCAGAATATTTATTTACCATGGTATTGTCAAAATTTAAAATCTTTTTTATGGATTACACAGACTAAAATATTTAACAAACAACAAACTTATTTTATCATTTATGTATTAATGAATAATAGTCTAATAGTATGCACTAAATGGTCTTTTTATAGTTTAAAAAGACTTCTTAATGAAAATAGAGAAAACAAAATATTGAATGCGGTTGACTTTAAATATGACGAATGAGGAGAATACCCCCAAACGGTATTTCCTGCGAAAGCTTAGATCCCCCAAAGCTTTGCGTCTCTGGGTATTTCACACAATGTCATTTTTTCCCCCTCCTTTTTGAGAATCACTGATTTCCTTCATTTGTAAAGTCTATCACTTCCGATTCATTTCGCCATTTATATCAGCAATGGCAGAGTTTAAAACAGAAAAAGTTAAGGTCATCAATATATCTGAAGCTAAGGTAATAAGAACATTTTTAATTTCTGGTTAGCTAGTAGGTCAGTAGATTTAAAATGGAAAGCAAAAATCGTAGGATCTTCTCTTTAAAGTCTTTAAAAGGTTATAATACTAAATAGCTTCAAGTTCAACTCAAGGAACCATTGCCGCCTGCGTACTGTGAACTGTGCCAATGCATGCACCCTCAGTCCCACTCTGCCCTCAGCCTACGACTTAGGTTCACGTGTTCATTTAAAATGTGGGGTAAACTGACAGGCGTATCTAGGTATTAGATTTATAGATTAGTATACACCAGACTTATAAATTTAATGATAGTTGTCATGATGTCTACCCCTCCCCCCTTTTTCTGAGTGGTGGAAGTCAACCCCCCTCCGTAATAATAATAATAATATAACTCTAAATTTTCTTTTTATTTGATTTCTTAAGTGTTTTTGAACAGCCCCCAAAGCCAAAAGTAAATAAACTGTGAATGAACTCTCCATTTGTTTTTGCCTACCCTGTGAGCCAGATTTTTTCCCCTATAAGTTAGTATGCTAAATGAAATTTTTAAAACTGAAGGCATGTAAATGTTAACACAAAAAAACAAAAAAAAATGAAATACTGGAGTGTTTTTAACTTGCTACAATATTCCATTTTGGGCAGGGGGCCCATTTTTTTTTCTTATATGAACTATATAATTTAAATAGGCTCCTGCATGGGTGAATGTATCTGGACCAAACTTTGTACACATTACATACACTGCATTATCCATATTCAAATACTGAAGGTTACTGAACTCATAATATCCACTCCTTTGGAACTGGGGCCCAATTTCATTTTTCTGTATATAAGTTATAATATAACAATATAAGCTAAATAAATATCAGTAGACCTAAACAATAATATAGGCCTATGCGTGAATTGATGGACGTAGTCTCCAAGCTCTGTAAGCTATATCCATCATAATTATTATTTAAATATTGTTGGATTTAAGTTTAAGAGTAACCTTATAATAGTCAATCCATTCTGGGATTGTCTAGAATTTTTGAAATGCTTTCTTGTCCAGAAGGTCACAGACAGAATTGGTTATGGTGAATGACCATGGCATTCTATATAATTTTATATGCTCTAACAGTTCATGAGACATTGCTGACTCTGTTTTTCTGTCCATCGACCAAATTGTGGTTCCTCCTCACATTCCATCATATCCAGTCTTCACATGCTAAAAGGAGCAAGCTCTGTTTTACTGAGGATTGATTTGAGGTCCTTCAGCTATCCTCAATGTGGTTTAATTGTCTAGTCGATACAGTTTCTGTGGTGTGGCTGCTTGGAGCCACAGGTGGAAGCTGAGTATTATGTCGGAGGTACTGTGAATAACGCAATCCATGTACATTGTGTAACCTGAGTTTTTGTTTGAAAAAAAATCCTATATAATGCTATGTCCATGAAAATGTGATCTGTTAATTTTTTTCCATAACAGGGCTTTTTCCCTGAAATGGTGAAGCATAAGGTTATAAAATAAAAAACTCAATAACTTTGTCAAGACTGACAATATTTATTTTACTGGATGTAAATTCAATACACGAAACTGCGTTATTGAAATTAACATAATTGACAGATAATATTATTGATTTTATTTTTTAAAATTTGATGAAAATCTGACTTTAAATTTCAATTAAAAGTTTCATCATCATCATCAGGTCCCGTAGTCCTTCGACCGTTGGGGCGCCACAGATGACATGTACACTATTCTTCTCCATTCCTCTCGGTATTCTGCCCTACGCATAGCATCGCCTAGTTGTAATCCCGTCCATCCTTTGATATTATCTTCCCATCTTTTTCTTTGTCTTCCTCTTCTTCTCCCTCCTCTAGTAGTGCCCTGCAAGATCTCTTTGGCGAGCCCTTGTTTTCTGGTCACGTGGCTATATCACTCAAGTTTGCACTTTTTAACAGACATCAGGAGGTCATCGTATTGCCCCATTGCCTGACGAATCCTTTCTTTTATTTGCTCATTGGTGATGTGGTCTCTATAGCAGATGCCAAGAATGCCTCTGTAACATCTCATCTCCATCGCCTTTATTTTCCTTTCAAGTTCTGCTGTTAATGTCCAGGACTCACAGGCATATAAGAAAATGGAGAGGATTAATGAGCGCATCAGCCTGATTTTGGTGCTGGGGGCTATATTTTTGTCGTTCCATATTTTCTTGAGCCTCTTTAGTGCTGTCGTGGTCTGCGCAATCCTGGCCATTAATTCGGGCCTGGAGCCTTGTTCCGATACTATTGCTCCGAGGTACTTGAAGCTGCCAACTGTCTCTAATATTTCCTCCCCGACCTTAATTTCAGTGGTGATGCCATTAGTGCTATTTGTCATCATTTTTGTCTTTTCTGCACTGATTTGCATGCCAAAGGACGATGAAGTCTTGTCGAGACTCTTTACTAAGTTGGCTAGCTCTTCCTCGCTTCCAGCCAGTCCGTCTATGTCATCCGCAAAACATAGATTGGTGATTGTTCTGCCACCAATGCTGACTGTCCCTACATGCGTTTCTAGTGCATCTGACATAATTCTCTCTAAGAAGATGTTGAACAGTTTAGGAAAGAAATAAACATGATAGAATGTTTGCGGAATCATGGGCACCGGCAGGAGTTTTCTCAGATGGGATCAACAAACTTCGGACATTCTTTTTCATAATATAAACATATATTAAAAGCTAAAGAGCGTAGGCCTATGTATTAATAGTACTTTTTAGAGTTTTTTTACAAACATGAAAAAGTCATTTTGAAAAAAATATTCATTTCTTAATATAAAATATTAAGCTTGTAATAATACAAAATATACAACCAAGAGACTCACACATTTTTTGATATTCTTTAATTTCAATCTTTGAAAAGGAATCAAAGTCGTTTACCCTTTCCAAATATTTCAATTTCTTTCTGCTATAGCTCTGCCTTATTTCTATTCACATTTAAACGATGTACACTAAGAGAAGACAACCCTGAAAAATGTTTGTCAATCATTTTCGAACGAAGTCAAGTTTTTGACTTGTCTGAAGGTACTAAAGGAACTCTACACTATGCAATATTGTATTTGGTAAAGTAAGTATAATAAGAATAGAAGGTCCACAAATCATTTTTAATATCTTTTGATTGTTGCTACATGCTCCAAAAATCAAACCAGTTCATTGCTTGAAGCGTGAAGTTGTCAATTGAGTAAAAACTAGTGATGAGATCAATGCTCATCTTAAACGCGACACAATTAATACATGTCATGATAGCAGGCTGATGTCTGAATAACTGGAACTGGGGACTGTTGTCTCCAGAGAAACAGTTGGTCAGAGATGATATTATAGAATCCAAGTATGGAACAAATATTGTTTGTTTAAAGTAGTCTTCTTCAGAGTCTGGATCTTCACTCTTGTCATTTGAGTTTCTAGGATTGCTGCGATATACTTGTCATCCACAGTTACGAGGGCTCATCAAAGTTTTTTTTCCCATGTCTATTCTCAATAAAATTGTAACTAGCTATTGGATGGTATGGGCTTCTGAGTAAACAATATTTTAAAACATCTGACATGTTGACTGAATATATCGCTCAAATTAAAATCAATGATTGCCATATCACAGCCAAAATTATTTTGTGCTGATATTTCAGTGTCAAATCTGAGTGGTGCCGATTGTAATGAATCGCAGCTCTGAGAACCACTGGCAGCAGCTTCAAACTCCTTTGAGTGTGAAATGATCAGTTCACTACTTTTAGTTTGTTCTTCAACTTGTTGGTCCTCTCTTGTCAATGTCATTGATGTGGACTCAGTTGTTAGGTTACAACATGTCTTACACTCATCATCTTCAAATGACTTCTTCTGTAATTTTGCTGGCTTTTCAGCCCACATGGCACTCAATGTTTGCTGCTGCTTACGTGCTGGTCTGTCCTTGATATCCATATCAATTTTATTGGGCTTCATAAATCTAAATTTCTATCCCTAGGTTTTTCTTTGACTACGACTAGTACACACTGCGTCTATCACTTCAGAATGACCATCCACAAATCTCTAACTTTACTACCTGTTTCAAAAAACTGTTCCCTTATATTTCCTGTTGTGTGACTATAAACTCTACTAGATATGCGCCCCGCTGTCATTGAATAGTGACATCATTACAGACAACTGTCTCCTGACCAGATCCTTTACCCCCAACGCTTATTCCATGTCTCTACCGAATTATTAGCATCTATCATGTTGAGTTTTTTTCTATCCCTGATAATTAATCTAATGCTACCCATGGTCTTCGTAATCATTCCACTTTTACCAACTAACTACAAAACTCACTACTCTAACTCATTTGTGATACCCGTTCGCACACCTGGTGTATCCCTGCCTTCCAAGCTATCTCATCTTCCCTGTACTACCATAGACTCTGCCGATGTCACGTTAACCACTCCCTCATCTATTGTACTTTTGTCTGGTACCTACACCCATCTTTTCCCTTCTCAGCCCTGGTCATTTGTGACATATAAAAATAAAAGTATTTCTTTTTATATAAATTATTTTATATTCCTAGGGACAACTTGCAAATATTAATATTTTGTTAATATTATTTATTTTTTTCCAGGTGGGCTCATGTGACCCACCTTCACCCATTCTGCCGGCACCCATGTGTGGAATGAAGGGGATAACATGCATACATTTTTCTTGCTGAACTTGCTGCTATATTTGAATATAAAATGTTAATGAAAAAATTTGCTTACAAACACATATAAAGCAAATCTCTAACTTTATCTAGGATTTTTTAAAATAAATTGTGTGCATTATAATGTATGTATTATTATGTACAATGAGCGCCTTATTGGGACCACAGATAGATTATCTATCCCAAAAAGTATGACTGTTACCTAATCAGAGATATTACCCCTTCATATGTACACCATATACCACCTTTTTGATTATTGTTTAGCTAAAGTTTGTGTTACTAGGTGTGGTCCTTGAGCTTACAGCCTCTCTCTCACTATCACAAAACTATTTGCCAGGCTAGTAGCTAAAAGTTATTGCAGGGAAGGCTCACCTAAGGTGTGATATTGAAAACACTAAGGCTGTCAAAATATTGTATTGTTTTTATAGATCAAAGTGTCTATGACCTGAGTGGTGGAAAACTTAACACACTAAAAACTGCCTTAATCATCATATTGCAGGTGGCAAATCCATGAGAAATAAAAGCTACTTTTATAAGAGCTGAAAATTAGCATCTTTCTAAAAATAGAAAGCAGAAGCATCACCGATAGTGTTTGATTTTTAAATATATAAGTCTTGTATTAAAGTACCGTACTTGGTTGCCACTCATATTCGTAAAATCTGCTTTCTAAACCCACTCAAAATGTGGAAGTAAAGCTGTGTATGAAATGGTGAAATACAATCCACACTTTCTCCAGGACCAAGGGGTATCAGTAATAAAATGATGCAGATTTGGAAGTTTTTATTTGTACTGGTTATATTGTTATATCTTGACGCATCAAAATTGAAAGAAAATGAAGAAATATACTTTTTTTTAATCTATTTAATTTGATTTAATGTATAGTCTACTTTATACAATTATTTTACGTGTGATATTGATATCAATCATTCTTAATAATTTAGTAGGCCCATCTTTATTTTACAAATTTTCACATGTGACAAAATCATGATCGTAACACACACATTTTTTAATTATTTATTAATGAAGAGTAGATAAATTGTAATTATGTGTTGTTTTTTTCCAGGGAAAGGGTTTATTAGGAAACACAATTTTTCAAAAGGGAGATGTCATCTTTGAAGAGAAACCCCTTGTCAGTGCACAGTTCTCTTGGAATGAGTTGTATAAATATTTGGCCTGTGAATATTGCCTTAGGTCACTGGAGACTGCAGAGGAAATGGCAAAAAGGCTGACCAACAATCCAGGGCTTTCTTTGCCCTACCCTGAATGCTGTGATTTAGATACATCCCAGTTTGCTCAATGTCCAGAATGTCAGGTATGAATCATTCTTTTATTTTGCTACCACTAACATTAATAATTAAGGTTTTATCAAGCAAGGGTACTTCTGTTCTTGTCTTATATTTTAAGTCTATCAGTGAGTTGTTTCCCTATTTAAATTGTTCCAACATCTTCATAACTGACTTAGTAATTTTTTTACTTTGATTCATACCAGATACTTTACTGTAGTTCTGTTTGTCGTGACCTTGCTGCTAGTCAGTATCATCAGGTTTTATGTAAAGGATCATCCCATGATGATGAAGAAAATCCTTTAAATCAGCTTGTTGAAATATGGAGGTAAACACTCGATTAAACAATTATTGCTTCCTGCTAAAGCAGTTAATGCATTGTGAGTGTCATTTAGTTTAGGTAACCTTATATATTATATGTAAAAGCTTTTAAAAAAATTATATTTCAATGTTTAAAATCTATACCAAAAAGGGTAAAATGTGCCTCTTAAACAAAATGCTTTTCATTGTCTATTCCAGGTCTTTTCATTATCCACCAGAGACATGTAGCATTATGCTAATAGCTAAAATTATAGCTATGGTCAAACAGGTTTGAATATTAAAGCATAATTATTGGAGCAAATACATTGCTTTATAAATGATAATCAGATAAAAAATAAAATTCTAGAACAATGATCATCAGCATGTGTGATATCAACTCCCAAAGGGGCGATGGGATAACTGAGAGGAGTCATGAAAGGTGTTGGATACTGTGGGGGCCCAGGACTCACAAAACGGGCACTGGGGAAAACATTTTTAATTAAAATTATATATTTCAAACTGAAAAGCAAAATATGCCTTCCCTGTTATGGTAAGATAATTATCTCTATTCAAGCACAATATTGACCATCTCAAGTGGTTATAAGGGGGAGAGATTGCAATTGGGTTAGGTAAAAGGAAATGAGCGAAACAGTGTGAGAAAACTTGAAAGAAGGATGCAACATAGCGAACTTTGTCAGCAAGAAACCTTCTTCAAAGAACAACAGTAAAAGCAATATAAAATTAAAAACACATTCCAGCACATTCCTCTTGCTGTCCTCTCAGATACTAAATTGCAGCTAAGTGTTTTTTATATACTCTGCTATATGTTACACTTTGACATTTCTATAATTATCCTTTACTGAGGGTCCTGGAAACTATTATTTTGTAATTTTCTTTAAAAAGTGTGTGTGTGTGGGGGGGGGGGGGGTAATGGTGAGTTATGGATGCGTTTAAATCCCCATTGTTGAGAGTGTTTGTGTGTGGGCCGGTGGGGGGAATTGAGAACCACTATTCTAGAGATCTAGAAAATAGATGCCTTAGTTTAGTACTAATTACGAATTATTTATTGAGGAAATTTGTAATTGAAAATAAATATGAAGATTTAATTTTTAATAAGGACAATGACTCCTAACTCCTATGGCACATTAGCAAGTACTTTATGTGGCATGTAGCATGTTTACTTTGGACATTTTAAATTTTTTCAAGTGAAGTAAATAGCATATTCTTTTTCTGTTGTTAGGCACAAGATAAAGGAAAAGTTATTTCATCATTTTCAAATTTTGTGCAAACTGCTGTCAATGACCAAGAACACATTGCACACAAACTGCTTGGGGAACAATTCCAGGTAACTTATAAAATAAATCTTTTAATTCTTTATTTTTAAGGCTCAATTTCAGACTTTAAAAATTGAAAAAAATAATAAATTTGCATAGACATTTTCTACCTGAAAAAAGAAGACAAAACATAAACAATTCATAGGTAACACTATTTTTTAATTATAGCCAATTGCACATTTTTTAATAACATTTTATTTCACATTATAGGTACAACGAGAAGTGCTGAGAAAGCATTTAACAGATGCTCTATTTGAGGAGTCTGTACAAGAAGTAAGAGTTGATCCAAAACTTTTAGCCATTTTCATATTTAAATTTTGATTAACCGGTACTGTAATGCTTAAGATTTATTTTTGTAGTTGCATTTATATAGTTATAATTGCACTTCGTATCTCCATACTAACTTTTCAAGTAAAGTATCTCAACTATGAACATTTAAAATTGCTTGACTTGTTTTCTGTGAAGGTTTATTTGTTGTGTTTTATCATCCATGAGTCAGAAATTTGTTTACTCTTTAAGCAACACTGAATTTAATTACCTTTCTTAATTTTGATTTTTCAAATAATTTCACAAGGTAATTAACTTGTAATTTCAGTGGTTCACTTCAGAGGGATTTAATTCTTTGTTTGCACTAATTGGCACAAATGGTCAAGGAATTGGATCAAGGTTAGCCCAATATGTATAATAAGGTCATAGGCTAAATTTTAATCATAACTGTTTGTAATTTGCCTATAACTTATGTTAAAGTAGGAAACATTGTTTTATTATAATTGGTCTGGAAAGGTTCTTTCCTTTTATATATTGAATTATTGTTTCATTTATTTTTTAGTAAAAGGAACTAGGAAGTAAGATAAAAAATATATTTTTTGTAAAATCCTATAATAATTATTTATCTAAATTTGCAATGACATACATAATATCGTATTGTAATTTTTCTTTATTATAATTTGTAAACCTAAGTTTTAAAACATATTTATTATGCTATCAGACCTGGTTACTCTTACGATTTTGGTACGGTACACAATGTAGAATTTTGAGGTGCTTTTTACAATTGTATGCCAAAACCTGTCAGAATTATGATTTTAGGAGACAGAATTGAAAAATTTATGTTCAAGAATTTTTTTATCATTTAAGAAAACAAACAAACAAACCATTTTTGGTTGTTATTTTTATCTCCTTTCTACATCTAGTAGTGAATGGCCCGATAAATATTATTTGTTGGGGACCATCATAATTATATCAATGATGGTGGCAATTGGTGTTGACTAAGGAGCATACGGATGTGCATGGGAGGGGATGAGGGATATGTGTCTAAATATTTTTAAAGACTACAAAAAAGGTTTATCATTTTTCATAATGATGGTGGTGATCATCATATTGTTGCTTTGTATTTTTGATTGATTGATTGATTGAATACTTATATAGCGCTTGTATCCATGCTATTTTAGCATGCTCACTGCGCTCTCAGCGATGGCATCAGAGGCATCGCAGGAGTTGTCGGAATGATTCATTTTTTCGATGTTCGCAAAAGTAATATTTAGAAATTTAGTCTACATTCACTTTTGTTTTCTTTGATGCTGTATGACATAAGTTGTTGACAATTATTTCATTATTCGGCTGAACATGAATTGCGCAAAATGGAGAAAACGGCAATTTTTTTCATTTTTAATAATGCATTCTCAACTGTTCCACAGAGTAGCATTAGTTGACATATTGTATAGGATTTAGTAAGTGCCATTTATCTATAAATCTATATTTAGAAATCACTAAGAAGCTGTACAGTTTTAAGAAATAAACAGAGGTTAGAAGAAAACCTGGAAAGGGTCATAATAAAAAGTGAACATTACGGCCAAAAAGCCTTGGACAGCAAAAACAGTTAATGACAATGACGAGACCATCATTCTTAGCTTGTTATATAGATATGTAGTCTACAGGAAGTGGTACACTTATGTAAATACAGAAGTGACCCATGAAATCAAAGACTAATTAAATAATTTAATTAAATAAGATTAAAAAAACTGTAATGAAGATTGCTATAAAACAGTGAGGACAGCGTAGGTAAGGTTAGTAAGGATGTTGGATATGAGGCAAATATCATGGAAAGAAGTTAAGAACACAAAAGGCAAATGGGTTCTTGCTTTACCTACAGATATTTGGAACACAAAGAATAATCAGAATATTTAGTTTTAAATTTTTTTATGTTTCAGAACTATGGCGGTCAGTAAAGAAATATTAGAAAAGACTTTAAACCTCCATGAATAGCATACTGTATATTATTATTATTATTATTAATTCGACAAAATTTATCAATTATAAAGGTCATAATGAGGAAGGGAAAGGAAATTCATGGTAATTAGTCATATAATTTAAAGGGAAAAAGAGAGAGAGTGTTAGCATTTTAAAGAGAACAGGACATTCATACCATGTGGTGTCAGGGTCCCATGCCCATAGGAGTCTATCAGTTAGTTTTCCAAACTCACCCTTGCTTGCATGTTGGTTGAGGAAACAATATTGAAATGGACACATCTGTCAAGCCATTTTCAAGCATACCTTTTCCCTTCTCCCAATAAAGCTTGCTGTGGTTGTTAGACTATATTTTAAAGGAAAATAAAATCAGGCTCCTAGGCTTGATACAGGGGTGGGAAACCCGTGGCCCGCAAGATGTATCACAGATGAACTTATTTCTTCATTCAATTAGCGATTATTTTCAGTCTTGGCATAAACCCCATCTTTGTCTATTGAACAGGTAAAGACTTGGTAAGAGACTTTTTGTAGACATGCGATGCCAATAATTATTATATACATTATGATGTGTTTTTATTTATTTATTTACTAATACAATAAATTATTGTACGATTATGATATGGTAAAGTACTATTCTGAAATGATATTCTACTATTTTGGGAGTTCCAGGGTAACCAGGTCTGTGCTATATTTGACAATAGGTTTTGTTCAGATAGATATGTTGCTGTTTTTATAGATGACTGCATTAAAACACATGAACACTTCTAACCTTAATAATTTTGCTTTTCAGCTCTTTCAGCAGATGGGTAAAAAATACGGAAAAACTCCCTTTGGGTGATTCTGAAAGGAAACAATTAGATGATCTAATAGAAAAGTGTTATGAGCAATTAGAAGAAGGTATTGTCATTTTTATTAAGTTAATAATTTTTAGGCCTTTAATATTGAGAAAATCTCAGTGTATAAATTACCTATTAGTGTTACTGGATTAATATGAATTATTTAATGTTTTAAAGTTTCAGGAGATTTTTTGGATTGTGAAGGTTCTGCATTGTACCAGTTGCAGAGTTCATGTAAGCATTTTATGATATCTACAAAAGTCAATTAATGTACAATTAGAGTACAATTAGAGTACCTAGCATAACTAGGATATTTTCTTTCAACCAAAGAATGGGGAAACATACACACAGCACTGGTAGTCATTGGTAGATGAGCAACATGAAGAAGGCATATTAAATGCCATTCAACTGTAAATTAAGTTATGATACTGCGTTTGCATAATTTGAATGTATCTCATAAATTAATGCCCATAACTGTATTTTTATCCATACCCATTAATTCTCAAGCTCAAAAAATTTGCAGCATTTCATCATGTTTCCTCAGTAATTAAAACTGATCAGTTATATTTATTTGAACAGAAAATATAACTTTTCAACAAATGACTCCTTTTCTTTAGGTAACCACAGCTGTGTTCCTAATGCAGAGATCACTTTTCCATATGGGGATAATACATTAGCTATGGTGGCACTTAAAGATATAGTACCAGAAGAGGTATTTGATAAGACCTTTCATTTTTAAAGTTTTCTTTTCATTATAAATATTTAGACCTCATTTTTACGTTACAGCTGTATGGAATGTGTTTTAAGAAGGTGTATGTTAAAGGATAAAAATCAAAATTATATAAATACACAAAATTGTGTTATATAGATCTTGGAAGTAAGTTCATTTGAATTAATCATTTGATTTTTTTGATAGACAATTTTTGTATCTATTGACTGATCTGGTTTTTAATGAGCTTGATTTCTCTTTGTTTAATTTTTTATTTTAAAGCAGATGTAAAATTTAAATCATGAACAATGGCAAGTTTATTGTATCATTTTCATGTGTTAGATTTATTTTAAAGCTGTTATCCAGTATGGGCATTCATTAATAATTGTTGCGACTAGATATTATGTTTGATTACGCGCAGTGTGTTTGAGAGATTAACTAGTTAATGAACACTCTTCTTGCGCTTGACTTGGTGATGTATTTTTTAACTTATTTTGATGGAATTTTCAAATCTGTTTGGTGACATAAGTTTTATTCGTGTGGCAGTCGTGAAAGGAACTTTATGGAAGAAGGTTGTGTTTCATTTCTCTCTGATAGCAAGTTTTGCTATACATGTATATATGGAATTAACAGTCTGTGAATTTAATTATATATTAAAGTTGCATTTATTATGAAAAAGGAGTTGATTCAGTGCTAGTACGACGTATTACAATGTGTAGTAAAAGAACTTGATGAATTAACCAATCTAGTATACACAGGAGTTTGCCAGCTGGGAAGGTCCTCTCTTAACAGAAAAGAACAAAAATGTTAATTATACTATAGCATCATGGAGGTTTGCCACACTGCTTAGCCTGATTGCTATTCATAACCAATTTGTGCGTATTTTGTGTAAGTTGCTTTGAATATTTGGCATATTCGAGTGTTACAAGTTATAAGTACTTTTTCTTATTTTTGTATTTTAGGAAATTACTATAAGCTATCTAGGATGTTGTGATCTGGAGAGAAGCAGACACAGTCGACAGAAGGCCTTAAAGTAGGACAATAGGTTTTGTTCTAGGAAGATAGATAACCATGTATTTGATAAAATTGCAATGAATAGTTAGTGCAACTATGAAAGGTTAATGGTTTGTAATAGAGAAGATCCACATTTCTTTATCCATTAAGTGGATTTACTTTAAAAGTATTTCTAGTTGATCACTTTATCTTGTAATTTAAAAAAATATGTTCAGAATTATTTTATATATTAATTGTTTCCCAATAATAATTCATTTTTTTCCCACAGGGAGAATTATTTATTCAAATGCACTTGTGAGAAATGCCTGTCTCAGGCTGATGATGCCAGTGTAACATCAGAAGAGGATAGTGAAGATATGGATGAAGAAGATACATAAAAAATAAAATTAGATTTAATTTGAATAAATTGATATGTGGAATAATCTTTTTCTTTTTAGTTTATTTTTGTATAAAACCTTAGAGATTTTTGTCATACAGATCTACTGACTTTTCCCACCCTCTGGATCTCATCATTTTATTAGTCAAGCTTTCAAATTTATAAAATTTTGACAGATCTTCACATTATCTATTCAAAATATATGTACCAGTAGTAAATTTTTAACAGTGAGCTAATAGATGATGTCAATTAAAAGTCTTACATTTTCATAAGGGTTAGTTCTACTTAAACTACATCTATCTTAATTATTTAACTCAGCAAATGTATGGGCTCATAAGCAAGGTGGAGGTGGAGAGTTTTAATCCCATTCTGGCCATTTTAATAAGTTTCAATCATTTTATACAGTTGTAACATTACTGATGACTGTGTGCTCACAAAATATTTAATTCAAGTATGTATTTGGGACTTGACAGGAAATGGTTACATGGATGGTAAACTAAAAACTTGATCCATTTTTGTGCTGTCTCAGATGTGAAATAAAGTTCAGAAATGTAAATGTTTCAACCAAATTAATATAAACTTAGCAATGTGCAGCAAAATAAATACTTAAAATTAGCTACATGAACACATGTTCTTGAGAAAATGTCTAGCAACTCTGTTCAAATTAGTGTTTATATTCTTATCTAAGTAAACAATAGCTCTTAATTACCCATGGCTATTTTAGTTAATATTACAAATCAAAGACAATCCACAGAAAATCTTAATGCAAATTGCAATCAAAGAGATTAAAAGTTTCAGGATATGATTTTTTACATCAGGGGTCAGTAACTTGCCCAACAGTTCTGAATATTAGTTGGAGCAATATTCAAAAAAAAGGTAAGGAAATACCAATAATATTATTATTAAGGTCAATTTTATTTGTTAAACAATTAAAGTTTAAAGTAATAATTTTACATTAAGTTTCAGCAGCATTAAAATAAAAATCCTCTTCATGTTTATATGATATTGCATAAATAAACCTAAATGTCAGATTTTAACACCTTACAGTCTTACAGACTGAAACCACAAGTGGAAGGACACTTATTTTGATTTAAACTTAACACTAAGAAGTTTTTCAGACTAGAGTTAATACCTAATTTCATTCAAAACAAAATATTTATAAATTGGCAAGAAATAAAACTTCTTAGAATAAATAAATAATAAATTGCATGAAAAGTATTATACTTTATGTACTGCAATCCTGATTTTTGCAGTTGCAGCTTGGCATTTGATCAACAGACAATTTCTTCTCAACCCTTACCCAAATCTTCTAATGTGGTGATTCAAGCATCTTGTAGTTGTGTACATAAGTGGATGCTAGCATACTCTGTATGTAGGTCTACATTATCACAACAAAGAGTGCGGACTGCCTTTAGACTTTCATTTAATTCAGTGTAATTTGTATTTGATGTGACTGTTAGTGTTACATCTAGTGCTAAAAAAGCAGTGACTTACAGATTCAAATTTTAAAGAAGAAAAAGTCCTTTGACCAGACCACTCTACCAGTACTTCCAGACTTCATGAAGCCATCTATTTGAAAATATTTTTTAAATACTTCTTTTTTTTTTTTTTAATAATGCTATAAATGTGCAATTCATTTGTGCTATCACAAAAAAAAAATTATCTGGGTATTACTGTACTGTAAATAATTTGACAAGAGAACAATTCATCATTAGGAATGATTAACTCATAAAATGGATATAATTATACCCATGCTGACTAGTTTGTTACTCTATACATTTTAGTCATAAAAATATATTTATATTAGATTTGGACTCAATAATTGAATACCGTAAATAGGTATGTGAATGTTCACCGAAGAACGCTCTAAGCCGAAACGTTGAAATCTTATTGTCCTGTCTTTTGATTCAAGCTTCAATATACCGGGTATCTTGTTTTACTATTACATTCAGTTTATTGACGCAGCTGTATGTTTAGGAGCAACAAAGAAGAAAACTGAGTTTTAAAATCAAATAACTTCACTTAATTGGGTCTGATCAGATTATTTTAACTGATTTTGTTTAGTAAATAATTAATATGGATAATTGGGGCAGCCATTTAACTGGGTCAAAAATTATTTTTCGAAATTATAGTTTTCTACTAAACTATTAATATTAAAGGCGTAATCAATATACTTAAAACAATGTAGTGAATCCATTTTTAAAAGGAGCTGCCGACATGTCAATTTTACGTTCCACAAAGCCCCTGGAGAAGACCTCATCACAGCAGAACTTATTAAATATGGAGGAAGACTATTGGGCACTCAGATACATAAATTATAACTAAAATTTGGCTAGAAGAGAAAGTTTCAACAGAATGGGAAACTGCATTAATAACCACAATTCACGAGATAGGCTCCAAACTTCAATGCACAAACTACAGAGGAATCTCATTATTGAATGTTTCATACAAAATACTGACAAAGCTAATTGCCAAAAGACTACAGCCGTACACTGAAGAAATACTAGGTGATTACCAATGTGGATTCAGGCAAAACAGATCAATGACAGATCAGATTTTCATCATTGGATGCCTATTAGAGAAATGTTATCCCAGTACATCAACTCTATGTCCACTATAAAATGGCCTATGACAGCATCTAAAGAAAATATCTATATGACCATATGAGACTGCAGGAGTTTGGCATACCCAACAAACTGACAAGACTCAAAAAGCAAAATGAAGGTTCAAGAATAATATTCAGGGGAATTTCAGGTTAGATGAGGCCTAAGACAGGTGACTCATTATCTTGTATACTATTTAACCTAACAATAGAGAGAGAGTTTTAGAAGCATACATATTGACATCCGAGGAACAATAACAGGATACTTTCTGAGGGAAACCCAAGACACACAACTCACTACAATCAACCCTTTCAGTATCTTGCATATGCTATTGCCATTGCTAGGGAAAAGTATTAAAGACATATCAATTTTTTTATTGAATTAGAAGACGCATCATTACAATTACAAGCAGGGCTGGAAGTTAACAACCAAAAGACAAAATACATGACTATGATAAAAGAAGAACAGACGGATAAAGCCATACAAATTAGAAACCAGACTTATGAAAAAGTTAATCAATTCAAATACCTAGGATCTTTATTAAATGAAAGAAATGAATTAGTTACTATTTAGTAACAGAAATAAAAGCAAGAATATCAGCCGGAAACCGGGAATACTTAGTAGTCAGAAAATACTCAATAAAATAAAGTAAAAACATTACAAGTTACAATTACAAGAGAAAGAAAAAACTATTTATAAAACTGTAATCAGACCAGTTGTAACATATGCAAGTGAAACTTGGACCCTAACAAAAACGGCAGCAAACCTATTAAACTTAAATATATTGGAGAGAAAAGTTCTCAGGAAAATATATGGACAAAAAAAGGATGAATATGGATGTAGAATATGAACCAACCATGAATACCAGTCTATATCAGGATCCCATGATAGTAGCAGAAATAAAAAAGGGTTGGCTACACTGGGCAGGACACTTTGAGAGAATGACAGATGAGTGAAGAGGGTGCTTTTTCTTGTCAAGGCTTTTGTTGGGGATTGAACTCCAGTCCACAAGTTTCTTACTAAATATGAATCTTCATTTCTTTATCAAATTTCAAGATCTATCAAGAAAGAGTTGAAGAACCCTTAATTTATGCACAAATCAGTGGGACGTGCAAAAAGGTGCACTTTTGGGTTTTATATTTATCATTTGATTAATTCAGTGTGCATATCTGTTGGAGTACACACTTTGAAAGTTTGCACCAGGTGGCATTTAGTCACATAATGCCATTGCACAAATGTGGAGGTTCTTAAAATGTAATCCCTTTCACCCTCCCTTTTTTGAGATTTAAGTAACAGAAATATGAATATAAAATTTTAGTTAACGTTTCAAATTTGTAATCTCCGAGAAAAACTACTTATGAATAATATCAGATTTTAAAAATTGTTGATACAAACATACTAAGAGACATATGTGACATTCCTACTTAAAATACTTAAATGCTGACATTTATAAAAATTCATTTGAACATAATTTAACTAATGCCTCAAAACATAATAATAACATAATCATTAATCTTGCATTCTTTGAGTGGCTGTTTACTGTTTAGTATATGAATAGGCACAAGAATATGCCATGAGATTCAACATTAACAATACTGCATTGCTGAAAAGTTTCTCCTCGCACAACTTAAAATTTGAGTACTCACATAGAAAAATGATTAGTGAATATTGAAATGATGAAAATTCACGATGGCTACAAATAACTGCCATTATATTATTATAAATAATGGAATAAATAAAAACGTACTTGAACCAATATTTACATATCAATCATAATATTATAAACTTAATAATCCTCTGCATGATTTTAGCTTGTAATCTAATTCACTTATTAGATCAATTAATACTTTTTTGTATTTAGTGAATACAAATAAAATATGCAAGGCTACAATGGAAATGTTCACATTATTCACACTTTTGCTGAATACTTTTTTGAAAAACAATACATCAATACTTGTTCTTTGTACCATTATTTGGAGCATTCTGTTTGACAAAGCTATCATAGTAGTAGATACTGTTCATCATCTCGATTGGTTTGATAGTAACCATCATTGGGGCAATCATAGATTAAATGACCCTCTTTTTTACATGATGAACATATGGGGACCCTATCAGGAATCCAACATCTGTTTTCTGTTTTGACATTTTGTTTTCGTAGTTCTGCAAAAAGTGACCTTTTACTAGAAGTTGAACCCCCAACAGGTCCTGGCCTGGAGGAATGAATTACCTTTCCATGTTCACTAGTGTCATCTCTCTCCTTTTGATAAAATCCTTCATGCGCCTCACTGTAATCCTGACCAGTTTCAAAGAAACACTCGTCATGAATTGACCGTGTTGCCTCTACGTAGTCAGAGAGAGGTAAAAATTTTGACTTTGTCTTTTTGCCATGTTTCACCCCTTTGTCTTGGTGAGAAGATTTGGTATTGTTTGTTTCCTCAGATGCATTTGAATCTACTTCCACACTTGTGAAGAACTGGTCAGGCCACTCAGGAACTGGTGGAATGTTGCTTTGGTTCTTTTCTGAGTCACAAGTGTGCTCTCTTGCACCAGTCAGGTTGGCCTTGTAGCCCTCTATGTTGATTTCAGGTTGCTTCACCTGGAGTTTGGAACTGAAGGTTTCTGGATCAACTGAAGTGCTGGCCGCGGATGATTTCTGTGGCCAAAGACTCCCTTGTGGGAGTAGTTCAGAAAGACTTTTCCATTTTCCTGAATTAGAAGGAGTTTGTGGTAAAAATTTATTTGAGGCACAAATTTCAACAGAAGATCTCTGAGATGCACTGGAAGATATCTCTTTTGAATCAGAATCACTGGTTGCATTTGACTGCAGTGACTCTTGAAGATTGAATCCACAGGCTTCTAGATTTTCCTTTTCTTTATGATTGTTTTCATCCTCACTGTCCCCCTTGATGAGTTTAGCAAAACAGTCATTGGAGAGTTGAGATTTTTCTAATTTTACCCCAGCAGGGAGTCCAAGTATCTTCAGCACAGATTTGGGAACTATCTTTTTTTTATCCTCACATTCTGAGGATTGGCTTAGTGCTGAGCTATCAGAAGACATCTCATAGACGGAACTTTTCAAAGATTTCATTGGGTAATTAATGCTTTCCTGCGCTGGTGACATAAGATGGTCATCATCAGCCAAGACAGGGTGTCCTGCAGTTTGAGCATGGCTTCTCCTAGGTGGTCTGTATAATGATGCAGATACCTTGTCCTTAGTTTGGTAGTGTCTATCTGATTTAAGGAATATAAATACATTTTTAAAATGAACATCATAATGGTGTTCTATTTTAACAAAATTTCAAAAGTGGATCTTTATTAACAGTATAAAAGCTATGTGCAAATATGCTTTAGACCTTTTTAAGCTATAAATTCCTTTAAAATTGCTCAAAAGGTAAGTCATTAAATCTCTCAATGTGCCAGACTAAATCTAAAACACAAGATAAATACACCAAGAAGCAAAACTTCTCTTGCTACACATTCTATGGAAACTATTTAATTATCTTACCGTAAGTTTGTGTAGCAACATCAACACTGGTTGGTCTAACAGCCTGGGGTAAGGGGAGATTACCATTGTGTAGCCTCAACAACAGATCCAGAAGCAGAGATCGTACCTTCCTGTTTATAGATGTGTAGGACATTAATACATAACACACTACCATCTATTTCTTTTAAGTATGTTGAGGAAGGGATTAAGCTACTAGTACAAACTTGATGGTTTAACTTTTTGAAAAACAAAAACATGTGCAAGAGATGTCAGATCTATCTAAACGTTATAGAGATTTCTGAAAATGTCTACTACTGGTATGAGAAAGAGAATCAGAAGATCATAAAACAAATCACTCATGGATAATCACAATGAGAGCCAATGAAAGGTTTTTTTACAGACTGGGAAACAAAGTAATGTTTATATCTTTCGATCCTAACTTTAAGAAAAAGAATTCACCCTGACCGAGCTGATAAAGTGGGTGGGATGTGATCTTAGGTATCAGAGATAAAGTGGGTGGGATGTGATCTTAGGGAGATAAAGTGGGTGGGATGTGATCTTAGGTATCAGAGATAAAGTGGGTGGGATGTGATCTTAGGTATCAGAGATAAAGTGGGTGGGATGTGATCTTAGGGAGATAAAGTGGGTGGGATGTGATCTTAGGTATCAGAGATAAAGTGGGTGGGATGTGATCTTAGGTATCAGAGATAAAGTGGGTGGGATGTGATCTTAGGTATCAGAGATAAAGTGGGTGGGATGTATCATCATTTTAAAACAGCATTTTTCTTCAAATTGTTCTTCAAGTGAAGGATGTTTAGTTTGTGTGATATAACTAGCTTTCTAGATAAGCAGGTTCAAATAAGTTTATTTTACTTACCTGCTGGTTAAATTATGAAGCAGTTTCTCTTTCATCTCTTCAATAAGATTTAGATATTGTACATGAAACTTGTCGACTAGGAGACTTTGTGTGTAGCTCATAAATACATCCACACATTCCAAGTACATCATCTCCACATTAAGAAAAGACTCTTGATCCTGTTTTCTCTAAATTTGAAAAGTGAGATGAAAGTGTTAATGGAGCATAATTCAAAATAATATTTAATAATATTAAAAATCTTCAGAGGGCGCAATAAATAAAAAAATAGCAGCTGGCAAAAAGGGTTAAGAAATGCTGCAGGGAGAAGAGAAACTGGTTGGACAAATAATGAATACCCTAAACTATGATGAGATTGATGCTTCATGTATGGACCACTTTAAGGACATTCAACCAGCAATTCAACTTTTGGTAGGTAATATTTAACGTTCTAGCAATTATTTCTGCCCATTAAACCAGTGAGTTCCACACCCATCCAACATTTTTTTATTTATTTTGTACTGTGTAAATCGTACCTGTTTATTAAAAACTATCCATCGTTCCATTAATGTAACAGCATACTTTTGTACCGCTAAACATTTGCTGAAGAAACAAAAAAAGTTCCTTAAAATGCTATGTGTATTTTTTATAAAACAATGTGTTGTAAAAAAAATAACAGCAACAGTTAAAATAAAAGTAAATATTTGTATGTCAATGGTAGGGACATTTATTTGAAAACCACTGATAAAAATAAAGGAAAATAATGGCAAACCAAAATTGTTTTACTTTAACAACAGGGTGAAATAATCAGCCATAGCTCTGAATCCCGATTATGATCACATTTTCAATTAAAAGACTTTATTTTTAAATTACAATGGAAATTGCTCATAGTTCATCCCAAATGCAAACCTGATAACAAAGTGCAACCAAAACATTTGTAACTAACTGAAAGTGCTCACTTTATGTCTTTCACATAACCCCAAAAGTACTGGTCAACTTTGGTCAGAGAATCAACATTTGACAATCTTTTATTCTTCATTTATTTTTCATAGGTGAAGAAAGGGTTAAATATGCTTTTTCTAAAACCTTAGAATCTTTATTGCATAAAAGAAAGATTAAATTCAACTATTTTATAAATATACATTAAAAATTACACACCTTGATGGCAACACTTCAACCCAAATAAATATCTTAGCAAGAACGTGTGCAAATGATTTATAGTTTCCTGAACACCTTACGGATTGGGACACCTTAGAAACAATGGAAAAAGTTGTTCTGTTTTCAATATATTTTAAATGATATTTAAATACTTAATAGCATAAATATTGAAACTTTTTCAGTTAAATTAATGCTTTTAAATTTTCATATACACATTATTGTTTTGCTATATTAATATAACTTTTAAGCTGGTTCTTACCTTTACAAATCTGTCTTTAAGATTTTTAAGGATTTCCAAAATTACGAACTTAAATGGTTTGGCATCTGTTAATAAAATAGAATTTGAGTTAACATATTATTTTTTGGTATATTAATATAACATTGGAGCAGGTTCTTACCTTTACATATCGCTCTGTACGATTTTTAAGGATTTCCAAAATTACGAACTTAAATGGTTTGGCATCTGTTAATACACTAGTCTTGAGTTAACATTAATATTATAATCAACTTTTTTCTTTGTTAAAAAAATTACTTATCATTTGATTAGAAAAAAAAAACACCATAAAATACTAACACAAAGCAAACAAATGTTATTTTTTTCATATACCTGAATAAGTTTCGAGCACAAAAAAGGCAACCTTTTCATCTAGATCAGGCTCAGAAATGAAGCGCTCTAAAATTGCTGATATTACTATAAACAATTGGTCATGTGGAATATCGACATGAGGTTCTAAAACACTGTGAACCATAGCACAAATAATGCTATCATCTGCTGTCTTACTCAAAATCTGTCAAGAAAATAAAGTATAAGATGAAGTTCAAAAGAATGGATAAATGAATAGAGTCAAGTAAATGGGTCCTTCTTTTAACAAGACTTCAAGTAACAGAATAAGTTAATACATACTACTTACCTAACTCCTTCAGTTTCTCCTTTAGGCATTTTATCTAATGCTAATATGATAAAAATAAAATGTTTGCAATAGTATCTATTCCAAGCAAGCAAGATTTTAAATGATGAATGAAACACGATGGTAAAAAATTTTTTAAATATGACTAGCCCACCTCTGAAATTTTTTTCTGAAGGTCATAAGCCTCTTTTTCATTATAACATGACTTGTGTTCAGGTTCCCTGGGAAAATTTTTAATCGACTTATTAAAAATAAAAATACCAATAAAATAAAATGTATATACATTTAAACTGTTTAAGGAACAAGAGGGTAATTAACTTAGACAGTTTTCTGTAACTGTTAGAAAAAATCACAACTTCATTCAAATAACTTACCCTTTGCTAGCTATTGGGACAGGTGAACTATCTATTGTCGGTTCATTCACCACCTCTGGTAGGTCTGTGCAATGATTTTTTTTATAATTATGATATAAAAATAACTAGTTTAAGCCTTAAATCTCTTATAATAAAAAATTGTTTCAAGTTAAAGGCTTTTTTAACCAATACAATGAATTTTAGAAGTGCACTAAGTTTGGTGTACATAAAATTATTGATTTTAAATGACCAATTCAGTCTCCCTTTGTTGGTGAGACACTAAGAAACCAAAGAGTTTATAATTAAATTTTTAAAACATTAATATTTCCTTTGATCACACCATTTTTGATAGAAAACTTACCATGAAAAAATTCTTTCAGCTCATTTTCATCTAATGCATGAGGGAGGTTTTTGTGTATTTCTCTGCTGATATCTTCACTAACATCAGTAAATGTATCCTGTCCAATGTGCAAGTCAGACCTGCCTTTGAATTTAGTTCAATTTGTTAGCAATTATTGAACCATTAGGAGAGTAAATATTATATGCAATTTTTATTTTTTGACCAAATATAAAAATCCTATCATTAAATGTAAAATGTGTTAATCAGTTATAATATTTCTATTTCATTAAATCAGGGATTGTTAATCAGGGATGCCCACATCCCTTGTGGGTACAGGAGGCAGTGCCAGGTGGTGGGATATACCCAGAAAACCATATTTATTTGCATTTTCATAAGGATTTTTTATCAGAGGGGTGCGGGAAATATGTGTTGTAGTCGGTGGTGTGGGAAATGTTTTGAAATCAAAAGGAGGTGTGAAGCTGCAAAAAGGTTAAGAACCTCTGCATTAAATGAACACAATGCACCAAAATCGAAACTAAAATTTTTTCATGAATTAATTAAGTTAAGGCAAAGTAAATTTAAAATAACTCCAGTGAAATATTTTAAATACTTCAGTTATTAAAATCTTTCAAAGCTAAATATTTGTATAGCTACCTAAGGTATGTGATAACAAAATACTAATTGAAAAAAATGCAATGCATCTAGAAAAGATAAAAAATAAATCAGACTTTTTGTCTCAGCTTTGTTAACAGTGAAATTATATACACAATCTTTGTTTTAGTCCTAAATTATTTTACAACCTACCCCAGTCAATAATAAAGTTTTTACAGCTCCCAGGTTCACAGCTGGCCATTTCTAACTCAAGTTTGGTTTTTTGATTGGATTGCAATTTATATTCTATGTCCTCCTTCATCTTAGACAACGAGATGGACTTTGTCTGCTTTAAACTCCCGAAGTCAAATTGTGGGACATTAGTCGGTGAGATGGACTTTGGATGCTCCAAAGTATTGTTGTCAAATGTTGGTGAATGGGTTAGAGCCTTCTGGACATAGAAATATAAAAACTTTTTAAAACACAGAAAATTCTACATAACCAAAAGCAGTGACAACTAACTTATGTACTTATGACATTCATGTGTAAAGTAAGTGTTACAAACTTCCAATGTTATGACCTCCCACTGTATTACTGTATTCTGACAGGCACTTCGTTGGCTCAATTTCTCAAAGGTTTTCTCTGCCACTTATGGTCTTTTAATTATTAGAATAATGGACACACTCTCCGATATCCCTTTTCTTTATTCACAAATTGCACAAATGGTATCATAGTACACAAAGTGGTTTCCAGGGAACAGATAACAAGAACTTGATGATCGTTAAATTTTAAACTCTCAGACTCAGAAGACTAAAACTCCAGTCCGAGTTCATGACTGTTCTCTCTCAGTCTAATTCCTCTCTCTACTTTTTAATTCTCCCCACAACGAACACTCTGCATCCCCTAACAACTCAAACCCATGAACTAACCCCACCATCTCGTCCTCCCAAAATGCTCTCACGAACAACAATTTTTCATAACAAGCATCCACGCTCCTGAATCTAGTTCACAACAGTAAGCATATATGCAAAAACAAAACAAACTAATGCAATATTTTCAAAATATATCTAACAATAAACATGTTTGACTGTGTCAACAAATCAGATGAAAGATCTTTGGTACACTCAGTTTTGACTTAGTTTATTTTGAGTTGGTTTTCTTTTACGGGTGAAGAAATTTTCCCCTTTGGGGTTAACATTTTTTAAAAACAACCAACAAACAATGAGTTTGAGAACCCTGTCTGACGAAGAACTTGAGAGCCTTACCTAATAATTGATTTGAGGACCCTACATATCAATTATATAAATGCTAATTTGCCAAACTTACCAGCGAATTATTCTCCGAATGTGTTAAAGACATAAAGTCAGCTGGTGAGGGTAGGAGTTGTGAGGGTTGCTCACTTATTTCACAGGTGTTATTTTCACTACTGACAACATCTTGTTGGAGCGAAAGAATTTCAGAATCTTCATAGGGACTTTCTCTGGATACTTGGTAACTTTGTCTTTGTAACTCCTCAGATCTTTCTAGATCTGTATTTCCATTTAATATCAACCAGAGAATAGAACAATTAATTAAACTACATAGACATTACCTAAGGAAAATAAAAATCTTAATGTTAAAAAAACATTGTTGAAACATTTAAAAAACTCATTGTGTATTTACAATTTGTTCAGTACTGAAAAACATATTTTATTTCTATTTCTTTTCTAGTGGTCCCTTGAAATAGCTAAAAATAGGTATTAGCTATTTTGACCATGACACAAAGTTTGATACTTATTTTAAATTCTATTGTACATTGTACCGGTATACAATTCCATCAATTATTATTTATTTAATATTATAATTCATATAAATACAAGGAAAACCGTACCATTTTCCACTTCTTCTAGGCTTAACACCAGTGGGTGGTCAGATCCAGTTGCCTGTAAATAAATTCAACATTTTGTAACCAATCTTTTCTTCAACATTTAGTTCAATTAGTTTTTGGAGTCAATATAATGTTTGTTTACTACAACACTCACCGAGCCTAGCTCTTCTGAAATCATTTTATCGGTAAGTGATATCCAGTCTTCATTGTCTGATCTAAAGGGATAACAAAAATAAGATCAGTATAAAAACAAGATTGAAATAAACTTTCCAAAATCATGAAAAAAAAAAAATTATAACCAAATACATATTTCTTGATTAAAACAAATGTCTACTTTTTTTTTTCGGTGGCAAGCTTTCCATAAATAAGATATCATACATAAGACAGATTTTCTCCATGAGCACTTTTATTTAATTTTGAAAGTATCTAAGCAAACAAAGTGTAAATTCTCAGTTACCCGAAAATTTAGAGAAAACATGGGTAAGGTAAATAGTTTTTAATACTTTTTATGTAACATATAATTTACTTTATATAAATGAAAACTTCTCCGTAAGCTTCAGCCTGATCATATCCCAAGACTGACACAACAACATCTTTAAATAGAACTTGGTTCTCAAAGTAAGTTATTGCTCTGGTTGTCCAACTGCGGGATAACTAATGATTAATAAATAAACAAGTAATTAAAGAATAAAAATAACATTTTATTAAAATATTCTGAATTATATTTTTAAACATTGTATTTAGATTTCTTTATGTTAGTCTAATATTTATGTCATTATTAGAACATTTGTTAGATTCTACTTCAGAAAAATTGATTTTTAAATTGATGTTGTTTACATTGAAAGTGAAATTGAAGTAATATTAAATTTCCATTTTTTAAAACGAAAATAATAATTTAAAAAACAAAAACACTCCTTACATGCATTTTTATCAGATTCACCACAGGAAGAAATAGAGAGGGTAAAAGCCTTACCGGGGTGATGCCTGCTAAACCCACCCTCCTAGCAAGAGCAGGCAAGAAATCAAACAGTTTCTGGTTTATTAATTGAACTTGATCACGTTTCACTATCTCAGTGTGCCCCAGATCAATAAAAAAAACATCCACAGTATTCTGATTGCTAAAGCAGAGAATCAATTGATAACTATATTAAATTGTTGTGGATATGCTTATAGAGTAATATAGAGTATTGAAAAAGACTTAACAAAAAATGACATAAGTTTCATTAAAAAATTTGTTCAATATTAGTTGAGCTTTGTTTAACACTAATATCTATTCTGGTAACCTGTGTCTCAACTTACATCCTGGTAACCTGTGCTCTCTGCCAATGTTGAAGATCTGATGAAATGACCATGACCTTATCTCCTTGGGAGATATTTTTTTCACTGACCTCATCTTTTTCGATTTCATTCATAAACTGGTCAAGTGTTTCTTCATACTGACCAAAGTCTTTAAAATCCGTGGCTAAATAATAACAACAAAATCATGTTTATAAATTATAAATATATAATAAACATATAAATCATTATTAAAATAACATTGAAAAGTAATTGAGAAAATTGACTGATTTATTTCTTTTTTGGAAATTATGAAATTATAACTGAAGCATTATGGAAATGAGTCATGCTTATTTATACATATATTCACTATCTTGAGAGAGTAATTATTTCTTTACCTACTATCCACAGTGTAACAATTAAGACTATTGGTGCATCTATATTCATAAACATGCTTGATGATTTGTTTCTAGTATGATTATGCTGCAAAAAGTATGCATTGAAAATTGCGTCTTAAATGTCTATAATAATTTTATTTATTAGAAATAATTCTCACATGTTCCTATTTGTATCCAGAAGCTACTTGGATCTATGACATGAGTAACATAGCCCTTGTAAAGAATGGCCATTGCTTTTCAGGAAAACTGGAGATAAATATTAAAATACAAAAATTTCAACTGCATCAAAGGATTATTTTAAAAATTCAATAATTACAATTTTAAACATTGTTAATATTGAGTTTTATTGCCTGAAGACAAAAGTTCTAGGGATATCTTTAAATTTTGAAAATATCAGCAGTGGCTCCAACTACTAAGAAAGTCTGATATTGTATATTACAGATGAGGGCAAAAGTGGCTCTTATGCTACTTTTGGTCATGTAAACTGGACAAGCTAATTTTATTGCTTCTGAAACAGCTTTATTAAAATTTGCCACTGAAATCAAACTGTGAAACAATTTTTAAAAAAAAATAAAAGCAAGTAAGAAGGCTTTTTATGCTTTTTTTATATTATACTACTTAATACCTGTTTAGGTGCCTGATTTCACGATATAAAGGTAAATAATAATTGAATATATTTCATTTTCTGTCCCTAAAAATATGGTGTGGATCATAAAAAATATCAACAAGTGGCTCTCATCAATAGTTTTGAAAGTCATGTCAATAAATAAAGGTATACAGAAGAGACACGATTTTCCAAGCAGAGATTATCAGAACATTGGCTATCTGAAATGCACTAGTTTTTTTTTGAAAATTATTATTGTATACAACATGAATGGAAGGAGAATTGGCATACAACACTGCGAAATAATTCTGACCCCTGTCGCACAATATGTATGATACAGGCAGTGACCAGACTAGGATAAGGTGATCAACAAACTTTTTAATTAATCTATTTCATTGAATGCATGGCTGCCAAGACAAAATAACCTAGGATTTTATTCTAAGTGCCAATCATCTATTTTTTTAAAAGGAGCTCTTTTCACAAAAATGAAATTTCAGTCGATAGTTATTTTACTCTTATCCTGATATACCACTGCTGCAAGTACCATACATGTATAATTTAAGTATATATCGCATTTAATGCACAAACTTCTTTAACATAAGATTTTAGTGAGAGTGGTCATTTATATGAAACAGTTAGTTTGGATAATAGACAAAATACTATACGTCTATGATTTGAAAAAAACTTGGAAAGTAAGCCCTAGCATGTTTTTTAGGATAATCATATTAGTCCTAATACAAGCCCAACCCAAAAATACACCCCATGCCTATATGGACACCTACCTGTATGTAAACAGAACTCGAGACTTATTGTCAAATGTTCAATCAAAGGGCAGACACATCACAGCAAGTAAGAATTAAAGCTGAAATTTGAAGGTTGGAGAATTATGACAATTATCTTAAAGAAGATGATAAGATTGTATTTGAATAAATGTAAACTTACATAAACTAATTATAAATTTACATTGTTGTACATAAAAAGTAATACAACACTTGAAAATAAGGCCTAATGCATTTTTTGGTGCAAATAATAGTAGACCTGGCCTTATTTATGGAGAAAAACGAAACTATTGACTATCTAGACTCTATGACTAAAAGTAGCCATTGAATTTGACCTGGTCCATTCTGATTTTTTTAAAAAAGGTAAATTAACGCTATCTGCCCCTTGGATTGCGCATGAGTGTAGGACTCTCTCCCTTTTTTAAATCTTGTTGTTACTAGAGTTAACTTTTCTTTAATATGATAATGGAATGTTTTAAATTAAAATTTCATTGGTTGGTTAATTATAATATTAAAATTTGCGGCATTTTGGAAAATGGGTTTAATTATTTTGGTGGAACCTGAAATAAAGTGTGTAAAAGTGTATTATATGATACTGTAATTTGGGTTATCATTATTTTGTATTGTTTTTTTTTTCATTTTTACATTTTTCTTAGCACAGTGTGTAAGTGTAACTGTAGCCACACACGTGTTTTAGTTGATGGAAACAAGCACGTACCAGCTGAAATTACGTCAGGGAGTCATTGAAATTTCTTGCTAAATATTTAGATGGATACAATAAAGTAGCTATGTTCACGACCAAATGTATCTGCGGAAATTGTTTCATTAAATCTTAACATTTTGGTCCTATTTTTCATTTCTCTCTGTAAATAGTTAGCCCAACACATTCTCTTCCTTTCCCCTCACCAATTTTAGCAGATGTGAGTTTTTTTTTACATAAACTACCACAAATGACATCTGAATAGCATTAGTATCTAAAGGGACCCGGGTTCGAATAGTCCATTCAATTATCTTTCATCTGATGCCAAATGTTGTCTTCCAAACCCAACATCAACAATAGTAATATTGTATATTTTAATATTTTTTTTAATCATAACCTCTCACTCCTGATACCCGGTCCGATTAGCCACTTCGAAAATAAAAATGGGAACATATAATCTATATACAACAATTTATATTAAATTAATAATTGACTTTGGTAAAAGGTAAATTCAGACAATTGGTGCCATGACATATCACACGGCTGCCATTTTGGTTGCCACGACCATGAAATTTTATAAGTCACCACTGTCACTTAACCTAACCTGAATCCTAAATGTATCCCTAATTCTAATGGCACCAATAGTCTAAATTAGCCTGGTAATTTATTATTAACATTAATCGGTAATCTTGCAGTTCACATGCATATATTATTTCTGATTGAATTTCGTATTATCGCATGTAAACTTAAGTGTATTCTTTATAAAATTAAGTCCAGACAGTATTAGTTAACACTAACACTTAACACTAAATTGTACAGCACTAACTTTGCTTTCTATTGATTTTTACGGCCCCCATTGGTACCTAGCCGGTAGCGTTAACAATCCCTACATTTTCTTGTTTTTTTTTATTCACCCTACATGCAAGATTGCAATTATATTTATACACCCCATTAAAAAAAAAAAAAAAGAATTTTGGGCCCATAAAAAATAACAGAACATCTAAGTCTAAGTTCAAACCCCCCCCCCCCCCCCCCCCCCCCCCCCCCAATATTTCATTATTTTTATTTTTGAACATGCCTACAGTGTCGTTTAGCATACCCTCTGATGGTGATCAAAAATCTGGCAACAGGGTGAATAAATACAAAACAAATAAAGCTATGTATGGAAGGTTGGGGGATGTTCAAAGACGCTTTAGTCACTTTAGAAATAATAGAAAATAAGCACTTTAAAATTCAGTAGTATTAGTAATTAGCTAAACATAACTGACTGGATTTAATTTAATGAAGAATACATGTAAGTTTACATGCGATAATACGAAATTCAATCAGAAATAATATACGCACCTGAACTGCAAGATTACCAATTATTCTAGCACAGGGCAGACGATTATTAATTAAACAGGCGCCTTGATTTATGATGACATGATAGTAAGACAGGAACAGCGAGTTAAGATCGGTGACATTAAAAAAGTTGAGCATTTCGGTAATTTGGTATAACAAAAGAATCCGAATAAAATTCACTCCGAAATTTGATTATATTGTAACACTAGTAATGACTGACAAACTCGCCTAAGTGTAGGAAACTCGTTTTCTCCGTTGATCTGAGAATTCCCCAGCCCAGTTTGATACGACTGATGTCCCTTTAAACAATAAACCAGTGAAATAAAAAATCGGGACTAATTTATAGCTGAAACAATTTTAAGCCAAACTATTTTTCTTTAAAAATGTTTCAAATTATTTAAAAATCATATCGTTCACCGATGGGATCCCATTTTCCGATGAATCCTGATATCCGGAGGGATCTTGACCCCATTTGGATCCCAATCCCGGGTGGATCCCGATTTTGATGGTTTAACTATCCCGTCGGCATTCCGATCCCGGTGGCAGTGT
The DNA here is from genome assembly GCA_964017045.1 of Omphiscola glabra. Taxonomy (NCBI): domain Eukaryota; kingdom Metazoa; phylum Mollusca; class Gastropoda; family Lymnaeidae; genus Omphiscola; species Omphiscola glabra. Next base: position 36,890,506 of record OZ024794.1, on the reverse strand, counting down.
TTCTTTCAGGGGGCATTTCAAATTAAAAATAATTTGGGGTAAGGGCTGTGTCATTTGCCAGTGGCGTAGCTAAGGGGTGGCAGATGAGGCATATGTCCCGGACGACAAACTGGCGGGGGGGGGGGGGGTTGATGGTATTTAATGGTTGAAAATAATCAGTTTCAGAGTTGAAAAAGGGGGGGGGGCGGAAAAATGAATCTTTCCAAACATTGTAGATACGCCCCTGCTAGTGACATCGAAATAGAAAGGGTGGGGTGGTCCACCAAGGTGTCACTTTTTCTTTATATGCAGGTGTGGCGTCGGGAAGGAGGTTGGAAATTGAGGGTGCTGATGAATCTTGATCGATGGAGGGTTTTGAGGAGCGTGCTCCCCAGAAAATTATTGATTGTTTCCAAATCAAGAGGTGTAGTTTTTAGTATAGGGGGCCATCCATAAATGACGTCACGCGTCTAAGGGGGGGGGGGGGAGGGGGTCCGATTTTTGTGACGATGTGTGACGAGGGGGGGACCCTCAAGCAATGTGACGTCACATGAAAAGTAGAATATTGTAGTAAATAAATGCACTTAATAACGCTAAATTACAGACATTTTTAACATATTCATATACACAATTACCATCATTTTATTTTTAAACTGCTATCACTGAGAGAATCAGTGCAGGTATGCGAGGTCCAAGCAGACTCAGATCATATTACAAGACGCCAAATAGGAAGAAACTCTGGGTGTAGTTGCAATGACATCTGTGAGAATTTATGGCTAAAGACGGACACTGGAGTCATAGAATTCGCATTCCACAGCAACCACAGGAAGTGGGGTGGAAGGATAACAAATGGTTGACCGTAACAGGGTGGGGGAAAGAGGTGGTGGTATCTTAGTAAATGCTCTAGGGCAGGGATTCTTAGCATTTTTTACAGGACTACAGGCCCACTCCGTTTTAAACACACACCCCAACGTATAAGTTATGTTGTAATAAAATTAACAATAATTAAACAATTTAGTTATGTTAGTTTTATTTCTTTAATTAACTTTATAGACAATGGAAAACATTACCATTAAAAGCAATGCGCCGACAAAATTCACAAGAAAAACATTTACTGCTGTAATCAAAATGCACACAAACGAATTAAAAAGAAAGCAGCAACAGTTAGCAATTGCAGCAATTACAATCAGGGGCGTAGCTAGGGTTGGTGTCACTCGGTCCGGTAAGCTCATAGTGTCACCCCCCCCCCCCCCACACACACACACACACCCTTTCCACGATGTAATTCTTCTTGTTAAACTTAGTCCACAGTATAACAAATACAAGAACAAAAAAAAATTAATTGAAGGCCTTGAGGTAATTGTATTTAAGAACTGTGACATGTACTTAGAATCACTCATTGTTATCAAAGGATAATTTTATTTCTCAGAATTTAGATGAATACCGGTATAGATTAATGTCACTTACAAAAGTTAACGAACACTCCACTCGGCGTTGAAACATGGTCAAAACGACGTGTTTCTGACTTAATAATAAGGTAACCTAATTGCTGACGCATCAACTTTGAACTTTTAATTAAAAACACATTTTTATTGGTTACATGGGTGGAAAATGTACGCGTCATCTGTAATCCTTTTGTGGATTTCGGTTAGACCGAGCAGTGTGTACTCTGGAAATACGCAATTTTTCAATTTGATGTCACCCCCTGAGATGGTTTCACCCCCGTGCGGTCTGCACCCCTCTAGCTACGCCACTGAATGCACTTTTCTGGTCTACCACACCTCAGTGCTGGGGAGGTATTTTTACCACTGGATAAGAACCACTGTTCTAGTGAAGTGTTTTTTACACAGGTGCTGTAATTTGATATCCACGGGAGGTGACTCTCTAAAGGGTTTGTAAAGGACAATAATGGACACAGGGACTTTTTGTAGAAGTGGGGGGGGGGGGGTGTAGAGATTTGTGACGTTATATTTTAGGGGGGGGGGGTCTAACTTTTTGTGACGATTGTGACGATGGGGGGAGGGGGGGTAAAAAATCGGCAAAAATTGCGTGACGTCATTTATGGATGGCCCCTAGCCTACTTGAATTAAATGTTTCTATTATACTTTTTGAACGGGGAAGGATATTTTTAAGGTTTTGTGGGAGGCATTATGGCGTCTAGTGTCATATATAAGCTGAATCCTCTCAGTTTGTGGCGTGCCCCAGAGTAATCATACTGTATAATTGATCAGCGTGAGCGAAGGGGTGCAGAAATTGAGGGTGCTAAAGACAGTCGGGCAAATTCAAAATGCAGGGGTGCATTTTGGCGCATACTTAAATTTGATCTTTCTTTCAGGCCGATCTAGAATTTTCCAGAAAGTTCGATAACTTTAAAAAGCTATATCTATTGCATTTTAAAACTTATTTAAGGGGACGACTTTTAAATTTTAACTTTACTCCTCACCTGACTAATTTTTATAGGGGTGAATTTGATAAAATATATCAGGCAAAACTAAATCTTTACACTTTTGGAAGGGACCCCGCGGGGCCCCTCTTTCAGCGTAAATATACTATAGTTATAATAGTGCATTTAGTTTTATTGGACTTGGATGAGTCACTTCCTTGTTTTGTCACGTGATATGAGTAAGCCTTCGGCGTAGGCTGTCTACTACACATAACAACACATAACAACAGATATCAGCTGATCAGCCATGATCATTAATTTTTAAGCAAAATGTTTGTCTCCATCAGCGCTTCCCCAATGTTAATTAAAAATTTTGGTAAATTCGGATAGATCGTACAGCATTTTTTTTTACCATGGCTGCCATCTTGGTTGCCTGAACCCTGAATTTATCCCTTAACCTAACCTGAATCCAAAATCTATCCCTAAACCTAACCTGAATCCAAAATCTATCCCTAAACCTAACCTGAACCCTAAATCTATCCCTAAACCTAACCTGAACCCTAAATCGATCCCTAAACCTAATGATGATGTACGATCTATCTGAATTAGCCAAAATTTTACTTTTCAAAATATTCTTGAATAGGCCTACACGTGTTTTTTAAATGACATTCATAAATTTGACAATAATTATAATTCAGTTATGATTAAAGGAAGACAGTTGTTTGAAGAAAACTTTGTGAGCGACTAGTGCAGGGGTGGGCAAACTTTTTGTGCGGCGGGCCACATTGACAAATGTAATGGCTATTGTGGGGGGGGGGGGCGGATGTATATTATGTCCAATTTTATGCCGATAAACATTTCTCTATGTTAAAATCGGTAAATTCGCTTTTTAGCCTTACATGACAAAAGTCAAGGACTGTTTTAAAAAAAATAGAGAATTAGAAAGTTGATCAAACATTGTTAAAACAATCATAACGGTACAGTACATGAAATTCTGTAAAATTCAACAAAATAACTTAAAAACTAAGTAATTTTTAAAAAAAAATGTCTTAATGCCTTCGAGGAGGATATTAAATGTATTCTAGAATGTTCCAGAAAGTTCTATATTGTTCGACGGTGATATATATAATAGGATCTAAGAGCTTATTGAAATGTTAGTTTAGTTCTATTCATTTCTAACACTTTCATGTGGATTTTCTCTAAACATACCCTTCATAACCGTACCGGGAATAAAATACCATTGGAAATATGATCCCACCAAGAATCAGGATCCTAATGGGGAACAACATCTAACAATACACTGGAAACCACTGGTAACGCGATCCTATCGGGTAAAGGAATCTAATCGGAATCCTATCGGGAGACAGGATACCTTTGGATAAGAGGATCCAATGCGGGTAAACAGGGTCCCACCAGAAAATGAGATCGCATCGGTATCCTGATCCACTGGGATCCGGATACCGACGGTATCGGGATGTCACAGGTATAGGAATCCCATCGGTATCGGGTACACACCGGTATCGGGATCCCACTGAGACCGGAATCGGGATCCCATCGGTAAACGAGAGCCCACCGGGATAGGAATCTAATGGGATCGGAATTCTATCGGGATCGGAAAATGGGATCCCACTGGGATACCAACGGGATCGGGAAAGAAATGGGAACGGGATCCTAGTGAGATAGGGATCCTACCAGCATCGTTATCCCACCGGGATCAGAATCCCAAAGGGAAACGAGATCACACCGGAATACGAGATCACACAGGGATCATGATCCCACCGGGATCGGTAGAATACAACCGGGATCATGATGCAGTTAGGATGCCTCCGGGAAACGGGGTTCCATCGGGAACCGGATCCCATCTGTAAGCGTGATCCAATGGGGATCCCATCGGGATCGGGATCCTTTCAGAGAACGAATGGTTGTAATTATATGTTTTTTTCCAGGTGACAAAAATTAAATGAATTGTTTTATTTATTTTTTTACTACAGCCAAATGTGTTTAAATTAATTTTTTTTTTTACACAGCGCTTAATTTCAATGCTATTTAAAATGCTTTAGAAGTTGTTACGTTTTATGATAGTCACTATAATGCTCAATGTAGTATTCATTGTTGGCATATTCAATTAATCTTGTGAAAGCCTGGACAATTGATGAACGGTAATTTTTAATAATGCAGCTATAAGATATCCTTCCGTTCTCAACTTGACAAAACTGAACTTTTTGTGTAACCATCGAATTTCTTGATGTTGAAGATTATTACTAATGCAGGCTACATAACAACTTGTTGAGATGTTGTAACAATATTATCAAAATTAGAGTTTGAACTAAGAAAATCACCCCTTGTATTAAATAACCTTGAATTTTAAAAATGTACAATCTTTTAACATATTGCATGAGACAAACTCCTAATCCATAATTAGATGCAATTGCTACTGTTACGTAACGTTGTAAGTGTAGAGAATTTAATCTCTTCTTCATATTAAGGGCACACGATAAATTTATTGATCATTCTGGCTCCTATGAATGTAGAGGGGATTTGCAATGTTTCTGTGCCTGGTGTTGATGAGGATATTTCACTGGTTGCATGAGTTATTTAGTGAGGATATCATGCACTGGGGGTTGGAAGGCCTGAGGAAATAGACGCAATTGAGACAAGTGTTGTCGCCTCAACTTTTCTTTTTGAAATCTCGTTTCAGTCCCTGATTGTCTTTGGCAGGAATGAGCAGTTCCTATACTGGCTTCTCGCTGGTGTGAGCCGGAACTGCCTGTCATGGCCTCGTTGCTGTCTATGGGGGAGAGGGACGACTTTCTGTTTAATGCCAAAGCAGTGGACCATCCCATTATTTATCTTGTAAATCATGGAGAGCCTGGATAGTCGTCGTCGTTCCTCCAATGGTGACCAGCCAAGTGTTTCCAGCATGCTGCCAACACTAGAGGTATTTCTGTGGCGGTTCAGGACAAAGCGTGCTGCCCGTCGTTTCCAACATGCCTCTAATATTTTACTATATGGCTCGTTGACAAACGGTTCTCAACAAAAGACGATACCATAAATTAAATACAGTAGAACAGAAACGACACCCAAACTAGGGCTAATTGCAATTAATAATTTTATTATTAAGTTAATTTAAAATTACAAAATAAAATAAAGAATAAAAACTAAAGCTATTAACTTAGAGTACAGTGATGGATATTACCGGTACAATGTTGAAAAAGGTACAATGTTGAAAAACGGAACATACACACACATGGCCAAATATTTGTAAATAAATCTTTGTCTTGTATAGCAAATCTCTCTCCCTCATTTGTCTCTAGGCGTATATATAGTCTGTTTCATAGACATTTCTAGAAAGGGCTTACACATTATATCCCCTTCTCGAACAACCTCGATATTTCTACATAATTCTATGTCTACTTTTACAGGCTTTATTTGTAATCGATGTCAAGGGAAACTATTTATAGTTAGGCCACACCCAGTCGCGGTGGCGAACTTGGGCTCAGCTAAAATTTAAGTACAAGGAAAGATGTTGTAAACAAGACGCCTATAACAGTTACTAAGGTAAAAGTTGTGTCAAAATTAGGTGCAATGAAGATTTTGTTACTGGACCATACAATCTTTATTTATTTACTGTCTTAGTGGTTGTCTTAGTGGTTGTGAAAAGTTACACAGTCCAGAAATTCCGTTAACTTCTTGCTGACTCTTTTTTGGGTATTTATGTTTAATATTTGATATCTATTTATATTACTTGCTCATTTTTATATTACTTGGTTGTATTTATATTGATTTCCTCTGTATCACGTGTTTTTTCATTCATTTTATCTTTGAGTTTCTGTAGCTATGTGTCTTCAATTTGTAGTTTTGTCAATTCCTCTTTTGTAATTTGTTTTGCTTCTATGATTGCTTCCTCTTTTTCTACTTTTCTTTCTTGTTGAACTTTTTGTCTTGTAATTACTGCATTTATTATGTCCCAATCTTATCATTTTTTTCGTGATCCATTTTAAGAATATTTCTTGTGAATTCTCAGGTTCACCTGGTGCATTTCCAATTATAAGTTGAGATATTGTGTTTGTCATCACTATAGCTGTTACTGTACCTGACAACCATATACAATCTATGTTTACTGCTGATTTCCTGCAATCTATTTGTATGTAGTTGGTCTATGAATGTTCTGACTATGCCTCTTCACTGATGATCCTCCATTTGTATTTCAATTCTCAAGTCTCGCTCTTTTCAACTTTAGTTGGTCAATCTCTTTTTTGTGCATTTCTGTCCGCTAGATGTCCTCTATTCTTTTTTTGTTTACCTCTCTTTATTTTTCAAATTCTTCTTTACAAAATCTTCTCTTTTTTCTTCTTTAATACATCTCTGCTCTTAAGCTCTTAATAATTCCATATATTCTGCCATGTTATTGATATTTTTACTCAAAGTCAGTGGCGTAGTGAGGGGAGGGGACAAGGGGGGCATCATGCCCTGGGCGCTACTCACAAAGGGGCGTCAAATGGTATATTTTACATATAATATTGTATGGTTTTCGAATAGAGGGGGGAGCGCTAATAAGGCATTGTGCCCCGGGCGCGAGTTAAGCTCGCTACGCCACTGCTCAAAGTTAGTTCATTTTGAACAGTTAACAGTAGGTAGTAGTCTAAATTGACTCATTATTTATTATACCGTCATTACTTATATTACTTTCACTATGAGTGTCAAATGTTACAATAGTCAATTAACATCATAGTAATCCAAATAAGTGTAAAAATAGTGTAATTAACCAGAATGTGTTGTGAATGAAAAGTTAATTTAGTTAAATATTCAATGTGCATCAATATGTGTAGTTTACTACTATGAAGTAAACACTATGTCACAAGACCTATGTAGCCTCAGTTTAGTGTATATCTCTTTCAAATATGATCAAAGTTATATTACAATTATACAAAACTTCTATTTATTTGTGAAATGAGCAATAAAAAATTTAAAGTGAAAAATGAATAGTAAGAAAAGTGTAATATGACAATAAAATTACGTACGGTACACCATAAATACAGATATTTAAATTTATATATTTATACAAACTAAAGAACATATATAAAAATGAAGCGTGTAAAATAAGACGACTGATAGAAGTATACTTTACAATAATGATAACAATGACGAGATGTATGTTTACACATAACATGAACAAATGTAACGTTTCACAAACTGAACTATACAGCTGAACACTAAACACATGAAACAACACTATAAAATTGTTCCACAGTATTATATAGCTCAAATAAAGTTAAAATAAACTTCAATCAAATAAAGTCACAAGATAAATTAATATTACAGACGCTTCCCAAACCCTCCCTCCCATAGTTATGTATTGTTTACACAAAGAACATATAATACAATTAATGGTTAGGTAGATTTACTTATCAATATTTGTTCAACTGGCTTCATTTGTTACATCGATGAGTTCTTCAAAGCAATTTTCAATGTATTTCTGGTACATAGTACATTGTACAATAGTCCTCATTTGGTAATACTTCCAATAGTTCTAATAGGCGGCTTCTAATGTTCCAATGCAGTGTCACTTCAAGTAAGTCTCAAGTCTAAAGTATCTAGTTCAAATTGAGTTAATTTTATCGAAATCCAGGGTTTCTTTCAGGCAGCTCTCCTGGATTTATTATTTGTTTTATTAAAATATAGACTCGTTCATTTTTTTATATCTTGATAAAAAATGACTCGATAATCGGTGTGTTAAAATGAAACAACTGGTTATCCATCACAAAATGAGAGATTGGAATTTACCTATGAAGCAATAAAAAATACATGTATCGACTTATACCTTGTTATTCATTGAAAAGAACCCTCAGACAACGCTTGCATTTCAAAAACTAGTTGGAATAATGACGTTAGTAAAGCACAAGCTCACAAAACATGGGTCGTGGGTCTCCGATTATAACAATTGAAATAGAAACTATTTTTTTTTTTAAAATAAGAAAACAGTTTTCGTTTAATATGTGTTTTGAAGTTTCAGTTTCAACTTCAATCATGGCATTTAATAAGTCTTAAATTAAAATTATATTGAAATAAATTTAACTGAAAAATCCATTTTTACCATGTTTTCATTGACCCTAATAAAAAGTCCTATTCATGTACATCGTAATCGAGGGGCCACCCTAGTTCTATAAAATAGTCGGAAGCATAATTGAGCGCAGTTATGCAAGATTTTACAAGCAGGGCCATGCAATGAAAAAGTGGCGCCTGGGGCGAAGCCTAAAAGTGTAGCCCACCAATAAATATAAAAAGTGACCCATAAAAAGACGTTTTTTCACCCCTTGTCTTTATGACGTACACAACATTTTATATTGTATTTCAGTATAAAGACGATGTTGGCGCCCCCTGATGTTGGCGATCGAGCCCCCTCCCATCGGATGGTCATGTTTATAAGTCCGACATGTAGCTACAATGTGTAACATGCTGAAATAAATTATAAAAATAATAAAAATTAACCGGGATCCCGATGAGAAACCATTTTTCCTACTCTTGCCACGTGATCTATTCCTTGCAATAACTTTACACCCTGTATGACTTGACTGGCATGATGAAATCTATTATCACCCAGCTACTGGCATGAAGCGATTCTCCATTCATAAATAGATTTATTTCAGATATCGCATTTTCGTTTTAAGCGCCATCATGATCTGCTTTGTTCCAACCATAATGGTAATAAAGATTATTTGTTCAAACAAACAACAAACCGTTCACGCATAAGACTGTTCATTCCGTTTGATTTCCCATCTCATTAATAAGGCTAGCCTCTCAGCGCCACACGACGGAGAGCTCTGTACATCACATCAACATGGCCATGCTATTGACGTTAGCAAGCCGCACGAGCAGAAATATTTGTGGCCGGTGGAGGGGGGGCACTGGAGTCGTTGAATATGTTACGTCGACTCCGATCCAAGCTATTTACTTAAAGCTCATAATATCACAGTATCGGAATCTGTACTGTACGTTTTTAATGTTGCTTAACGCTACTGATGAGTGTTGTAAAAAGAATGTATTTTAAAAAATGTTATGACGACCATCTATAATTAAGGAAGTCGATTCCGACATCAGTCGAATCCAACTCCCTGGGTTACTGTTTGTGGCACCTAGTTAAAATGATTTCTTAAATCTTGTTTCCCCTTCATCTGCTCAGATAATGCTGATCGAAACGCGGTGGCTGGAAGAAATTATCACCGAGAAATTTAGCGTGCTTGGCTATTGACAGAAAAAGTTTGTTTTTGTCAGTGGCTGTTTTAGCCTTTGTGAGAAGAAGTTTGTTTTTGTCCGTGGCTGTTCTAGCATTTGTGGGAAGAAGTTTGTTTTTGTCAGTGGCTGCTCTAGCCTTTGTGGTAAGAAGTTTGTTTTTGTCAGTGGCTGTTCTAGCCTTTGTGGGAAGAACTTTGTTTTTGTCAGTGGCTGTTCTAGCCTTTGTGGGAAGAAGTTTGTTTTTGTCAGTGGCTGTTCTAGCCTTTGTGAGAAGAAGTATGTTTTTGTCAGTGGATGTTCTAGCCTTTGTGAGAAGAAGTATGTTTTTTTTTCAGTGGCTGTTCTAGCCTTTATGAGAAGAAGTATGTTTTTGTCAGTGACTGCTCTAGCCTTTATGAGAAGAAGTATGTTTTTGTCAGTGACTGCTCTAGCCTTTATGAGAAGAAGTATGTTTTGTCAGTGACTGTTCTAGCCTTTATGAGAAGAAGTATGTTTTTGTCAGTGGCAGTTCTTGCCTTTGTGAGAAGTTCGTTTTTGTCCGTGGCTATTCTAGCCTTTATGAGAAGAAGTATGTTTTTGTCAGTGACTACTCTAGCCTTTATGAGAAGAAGTATGTTTTTGTCAGTGGCAGTTCTTGCCTTTGTGAGAAGTTCGTTTTTGTCAGTGGCTGTTCTAGCCTTTATGAGAAGTTCGTTTTTGTCCGTGGCTGTTCTAGCCTTTGTGAGCAGTTCGTTTTTGTCAGTGGCTGTTCTAGCCTTTATGAGAAGTTCGTTTTTGTCCGTGGCTGTTCTAGCCTTTTTGACAAGTTCGTTTTTGTCCGTGGCTGTTCTAGCCTTTATGAGAAGAAGTATGTTTTTGTCAGTGACTGCTCTAGCCTTTATGAGAAGAAGTATGTTTTTGTCAGTGGCTGTTCTAGCCTTTATGAGAAGAAGTATGTTTTTGTCAGTGGCAGTTCTAGCCTTTGTGAGAAGTTCGTTTTTGTCCGTGGCTGTTCTAGCCTTTGTGAGAAGTTCGTTTTTGTCCGTGGCTGTTCTAGCCTTTGTGAGAAGTTCGTTTTTGTCCGTGGCTGTTCTATCCTTTATGAGAAGTTCGTTTTTGTCCGTGGCTGTTCTAGCAACGTATGTGAACGGGATAAAACAAAAATAGCCACCAAATGTTTTTGGCGGTCAAATCTTTTGAAGGCTAATTGACCCATTCTCTGTTATCCTATCAAGCTTGTGGACGGAGCATTAGTATTTTTCGTTCTGTTTACTCTCGGGACATTTTCACTTAGTTGCTGGTTCTCTATTGAAGTGGTCACCTGAAAGGTGCTGATAGTCTGTTTGCAACTGAGTTTTGTCAACATCGCGTCTACTTCTTTCTGTAAAGTGTGAAAAAAAGGGGGGGGGGTAGGCGCGATCATATAAGAGCTGTAGGATTTTGGGGATTAAAAAATAATGCTGTTATACTAAAAACTAGCAAATAAAAAATATACATATAAAAATATACTTATAATAAATAGTGTTGGCTGACGAATTCATCATCTCGCATTAACTCTCTAAGAGCCAGTTGACACAAAACAAGACAAACACCATAGAGCCACAGTATCAAATTACAGCGCACATAAATAAAGATCACAGAAGTCTTGCAAAAAAGAATCAAGTCCTAGAGACATCTGCACCTATTGTACAAAAGAAGGTTATAAGAGAGATGATTGTTGGAAATTCAAGAAGAAAAATAATAAGACCTCGCAACAAGGTTCACCACACAAATTCTCCACTTTAAGATCTTGCAACCTAGTTCACCACACAAATTCCCCACTTTAAGACCCCGCAACCTGGTTCACCACACAAATTCTCCACTTTAAGATCTCGCAACCTGGTTCATCACACAAATTCCCCACTTTAAGATCTCACAACCTGGTTCACCACACAAATTCTCCACTTTAAGATCTCGCAACCTGGTTCACCACACAAATTCTCCACTTTAAGATCTCGCAACCTTGTTCACCACATAAATTCTCCACTTTAAGACCTCGCAACCTGGTTCACCACACAAATTCTCCCCTTTAAGGTCTCGCAACCTGGTTCACCACACAAATTCCCCACTTTAAAACCTCGCAACCTGTTTCACCACACAAATTCTCCACTTTAAGATCTTGCAACCTGGTTCACCACACAAATTCTCCACTTTAAGATCTCGCAACCTTGTTCACCACACAAATTCTCCACTTAAAGACCTCGCAACCTGGTTCACCACACAAATTCTCCCCTTTAAGGTCTCGCAACCTGGTTCACCACACAAATTCCTCACTTTAAAACCTCGCAACCTGTTTCACCACACAAATTCTCCACTTTAAGATCTCGCAACCTGGTTCACCACACAAATTCTCCACTTTAAGATCTCGCAACCTGTTACACCACATGAAGTCTCCACTTGTACGTTGCGTCAGATATCTGGAATCATATTTTCAAAATCCAACAGAGTATGCTTTTCTCCAGATGTCCATACTAACTTCAGAAACGTTTGTCACGACTGATCAAAGAGTTTTGTTCTGAACAGTAAGGCTAATTGTATTGACCTCAGCCAAGTTCATGATTCGACCGCGAGTTTTATGAACGTATCACCAAGATCTTGCTGCTTCATAAATAGGTATACCTCGAGAGTGCGTTCTGTCCAAGACTTGAGTGCAAGTTTTGATGACTCTACTAGAGTTTTACTTCCTTCCCAGCCACATGTTCTCAAGACTCCGACAAGAGTTGTCATACCAAGGTCCAAGCATTACACCAGAACGACTGATTTTCATCAAGGTGTACTTGTTTTCATATAGGAAGGCTTTACTTTGTGTCACTGCCAGGCGAATCGTCCAGTCTACGACCCATCAAGATTTGACGAGATACGGGTGCCTCACAGTCCTTACTGACGAGACACCTGTGCTTTACAGTCCTTACTGACGAGACACCTGTGCTTCACAGTTCTTACTGACGAGACACATGTGCTTCACAGACCTTTCTGACGATACACATGTGCTTCACAGTCCTTACTGACGAGACACCTGTGCTTCACAGTTCTTACTGACGAGACACATGTGCTTCACAGTCCTTTCTGACGATACACATGTGCTTCACAGTCCTTACTGACGAGACACATGTGCTTCACAGTCCTTACTGACAAGACACATGTGCTTCACAGTCCTTACTGACGAGACACCTGTGCTTTACAGTCCTTACTGACGAGACGCCTGTGCTTCACAGTCCTTACTGACGAGACACATGTGCTTCACAGTCCTTACTGACAAGACACATGTGCTTCACAGTCATTACTGAAGAGACACAGGTGCTTCACCGTCCTTACTGACGAGACACAGGTGCTTCACAGTCTTTACTGACGAGAAACAGGTGCTTCACAGTCTTTACTGACGAGAACCATGTGCTTCACAGTCCTTATTACTTGAGGATATACTTGATAGTAGTAAGACTTTATAGAAAGCCAAAGGATTCCAATTAAATGTAGAAGAAACTTAAATAAGTATTTTATTCAAATTTTGAAAAAAAAATTCAGCACATACTTTTCTTTGCATAATGAATTTTAAAAAATGGATACTCAACTTTTTCAAACAACAGAATACCACCTATACAATTAGTATTCCCTCTTGTTGTACTAATATTGACATTTCAACGCTAAAATTGAGTGCATAATATAAACTCCATAAAACTTGCAAATACAATCCGTACTATATTTACTTCCCCTTAGCCTGCTTCATTTTATTGATTAAACAAAAGTTTTAATCTTACAATTTTTAAAAATTCCCATTAATTACTAGAGTACCTAATTTTGGATCATGTTAATTCAGCAGTGAATAAGATTTTTCCATTATTGATATTATTTGTATATTCATTGCTTAACATAATATTTTACGCGCAATAGTGTCACAAAATTTTTCCACGCACCATAATTGCTTGGAACAACCTGGACAATACCGCCGTGAACTCGACAACGATCGAAAGCTTCAAGGCCGCCCTGGCATCTGCTAGGAGCCGTTAGATTGGCAACATCGCTTCCCCAACCGTTGCACATATGCCAGTTTATGGATGCAGCAACGTACCGAACCAGAACCAGAACCAGACCGTTTTTTAATAAGGATTTGTTGGATATACTACCTCAGAGGAAGAAAACATAAATTAAATTTCATTACGTTAATGCTCTGATAATGCCTTTGTCATTACGTTATTGATCTGATAATGACTTCTTCTGCAAGCGACCAGTATAACACAAAACTGTAGCTGCAAATGAATGAACTGTAGTTGCACAACATAATGATAAGGACAATTCTTGTTATCAGCAGCTATGCCATGCTGATATTAGATGTTATCAGCAGCTATGCCATACTGAAATTAGATGTAATCAGCAGCTATGCCATACTGATATTAGATGTTATCAGCAGCTATGCCATACTGATATTATATGTTAACAGCAGCTATGCCATACTGATATTAGATGTTAACAGCAGCTATGCCATACTGACATTAGATGTTATCAGCAGATATGCCATACTGATATTAGATGTTATCAGCAGCTATGCCATACTGAAATTAAATGTTATCAGCAGCTATGTCATACTGAAATAAGATGTTATCAGCATCTACGCCATACTTATCTATATATATAAAAATGAATGTATGTCTGTATGTATGTATGTCTGTATGTCTGTTTGTCTCATATGCGCTCCCACACCATTCCTGCGATTGCAACAAAACCTTGGTGAGTTGTTGGCCACCTACCTGGGCATTTAACTGCGTAATTAAAAAACTTTTCAATTATTTCGTTTTCGGCCGTTGGCCCTTCATTCGTTTTTTTTCTTATATGAGCTTTGTAAAAAATATTTCCGTCTGCGCTCCTACACCATTCGTCTGAATGCGCTAAATCTTTGGTAAAATGTTGCAAGCACGTCCACAAAGGTTTGGAAATAATTATAACCGTTTTAAAATATTCCGTTTTGAGCCAGGGGCCCCTTGTTCGTTTTTTCTTATATGAGCTATATAAATATAGTTTCAAACCGTATGCGCTCCTACACCATTCATGCGATTGCGACAAAACATTGGAGAGTTGTATTCCATAAGCTCGCGCATTTTACTGGGTCATTATAACAGTTTTAAAATGTTTCGTTTTGGCCGTTGGCCCCAAAATCGTTTTTTTTTTCTTATATGAGCTTAGTAAACAATAGGTTTCGTCTGCGCTCCTACACCATTTATTCGAATACGCTAAAACTTTGACGAGATGTTGCGAGCATGCCCACAAAGGTTTCTAAATTATTACAACCGTTTTAAAATATTCCGTTTTGAGCCAGGGGCTCCATGTTCGTTTTTTCTTATAGGAGCTATATAAATATAATTTCAAACCGTATGCGCTCCTACACCATTCATGTGATTGCAACAAAACTTTTTTGAAAGGTTGTCCATAAAGTCGCGCATGTTAATAAGTAATTACAATACTTTTAAAATATTCCGTTTTCAGCCGATGGCCCCAAATTCTTTTTTTTTCTTATATGAGCTGTGTACAAAATAATTTCGGTATGCGCTCCTATATCATTCATTTGAATGCGATAAAACTTTAGTTAGATGTTTCTCCCACGCCCGAAAAGCTTTTCCAATTATTACAACCGTTTAAAAATTATTTTTTTTTTTTGAGCCAGGGGCCCCATGTTCTATTTTTCCAATATGAGCTATATAAATATAATTTCAAACCGTATGCGCTCCTACACCATTCATGCGATTGCAACAAAACTTTGTTGAAAGGTTGTCCATAAGGTCGCGCATGTTAATGAGTAATTACAATACTTTTAAAATATTCCGTTTTCAGCCGTTGGTCCCAAATTCTTTTTTTTCTTATACGAGCTTTGTACAAAATAATTTATGTATGCGCTCCTATATCATTTATCTGAATGCGATAAAACTTTAGTAAAATGTTTTACCCACGTCCGCAAAGCTTTTCTAATTATTACAACCGTTTAAAATATTCTGTTTTGAGCCAGGGGCCCTATGTTCTATTTTTCCTAAGTGAGCTATACAAATAAAATTTCAAACAGAGCTAATGTGTGGATGGATAGATTTTTAATCAAATACAAATAGCGACATTAAATTGTGTGTGTCACATAATAATTAGGTTTCTGAAGTAGTTACAACACTTTTAAAATAATCCGTTTTTGGCCGTTGGCCCCAAAATCGTTATTTTTCTTATATGAGCTTTGTAAAAAATAATATCCGTATGCACTTCTATACCATTTATCTGAATGCGATACAACTTCAGTAATATGTTTATCTTTTTTTTAATTTTGTGATATATTAAGTAGGTTTCTGAAGTAATACAACAATTCTACAATATTCCGTTTGTGGCCGGGGGCCTTAATTCGTTTTCCACCCTTATATTATCTATAAAATTATCGTATGCATTCCTATACCATTCATCCTATTGCGATAAAAACTTTGGTGAATTGATATGCGCGCTCCCGCAAATGTTTCTAAATTAGAACAACATTTTACAATATTTCGCATGGGCCGATGTCCTTAAATTCGTTTGTTTTCTTTAACAAACTTTATCAAAATAATTTCAATCGGATCTATCAACTTAACCGCCCTTGAACAAATGCCAACAGACATCAATTTGTAGCAAGAGCAGAGAAAACATGTTTTTGCATGTTTAGTGTAGAGAGTATTTTTGTTGTTTTTATAAATAAGCTTGAATTTTGTGACGTATTTTAGAATCGGATATAGCTTTGTAAATGTGTTGTGATTTTGAATAGCAATGATGTAGTAATACATCTATTATATAAGAATGATCTATGCTGACCGTAACTCCAAAGAACCGATACGATTTAAATACGTTCCCATTTTTTAAAACAATCATAGTTTTCTTCTATTATTTTAAGGAACTCGAATCAATGGTAATGCGAAAAATATATTGTATATTCGCTTTAATTTTAATAAAATTTTAAGTATTAATAATATAAATTACAAATAAATGTGGAGTAACAACTAAGGAACTATTTTAAACATTTTATATGTGGTTGAAAGTTATGAAAATTAATAAAACAAATTATGATCAAAGAATTACACTGTAATCACATTTATCGGGGAAACCAAAACATCTGTTGATTTTAGTGCATTTTTTAAGTACGTTTCAAATACTGCGTAATAAAAGTAAAACTAATTTGTTCTAAATAATAACGCAAATGACGTCAGAACTCAAATTGTCTATTTATTCAATGCAAAAATTTATCTGATTTAATAACCGCGCCTAATAAAATTGATAATGTATTTCCCCCTTCCTAAAAGTAAAATTAATAAATATAATAGATTGCTTTTTAAATTTAAAAAAAGGAAATACAATTTGTGCTTTTTATTTTTAATGTTTAATAAATTTTTACTTTTATTCTGTCCAAAAATATACATTTATGAAATTTATAAATTAGTAAAAAAAAAAAAAAAAAAAAAAAAAAACTAACCTTTAAATATAATTTTAATACGAAAATGCCGTTTAATGCAATCAGTGCAGCGAAACTACATATCCAAATAGCATCCACTAATGCACTTATCACTCATTTAAATAAGAACAAAGCATTTGAAATGCAAAAAAATTGTTTTTGCGTAAGTAAGTGGATTACAATCCCGTGGATGATTTTATTAATTTCTTTAAAACTCTGTTTGGGGGAGGGGGAAGTTGTAATTCAATAGTTTAATTTGCACATGGCAGCACACTATACGTCTCAAAATGAATTTGACAAATAATTTGCATTCTTAGGTACATATACATGGGGGTTAGGAAATAGGGTGTGTACAATTTTATATCTTTAAATCCAATGATATTACTGTTGTGAAAAATAGATGCTATATTCTCATTTTACGAATTAAGAAAATCAATGACGTTAACACAACGTAAGTACATTTACAAAAGTATATCCATGAATATCAAAACCCATTCATTTTACAAAGAATTACCAGTTTTGGACCGGGGCCCTATAGTAGTTTTTCTTTCTAATATGAGCTATTTAAATATAATTTCCGTATGAGTTCCTATACTATTCATCTGAATGCGATAAACTTTCAGTGAGTTGTTGTGTGCAGGCCCGCATTAGGTTTCTAAAGAAGTGCAAATATTTTACAATATTCCGCTTTGGGCCGGGGGCCTTAAATTCTTTTTTTTTTTTATCTTATATGAGCTATGTAAATATAACGTCAAGCAGAGCTATTGCATAAGTGGGTTTAATTACATTAAATATAAACTGTGACATTTCATTTTGTATATGTGACTTAATAAATAGGTTTCTGGTTTAGTACAAATATTTCACAATATTACTTTTGGGCCCGGGGCCCAAAATTTGTTTATATGTAATAAATGAGCCATTTAAATATAATTTCAAACATAGCTATTGCATGGGGGGATCAATCGCTATAAGTTTTGGGACTAAATTTGGAAAATCCATGCTTCCCACACGGACAGCTGCGTGTGGTCTGCTGACACTTCTTAAAACCTTCTAATTAATTCGAATACGCACCAGACGGTTAAAAAAGGTGGTTAGTAGAAGAACTTACAAAAAAAATTATTAAAACACGGTCACTTTATTTCGATGAGTGGCATTGCAAAGCATGCCGGGTACTCACTAGTATTAGATATTATCAATAGCTATGCCATATTGATATAAGATTTTATCAGCAGCTATGCCATACTGATATTAGATGTTATCAGCAGCTATGCAATACTGAAATAAGATGTTTTCAGCAGCTATGCCATACTGATATTAGATGTTATCAGCATCTATGCCTTACTGATATTAGATGTTAACAGCAGCTATGCCATACTGATATTAGATGTTATCAGCAGCTATGCCATACTGATATTAGATGTTAACAGCAGCTATGCCATACTGATATTAGATGTTAACAGCAGCTATGCCATACTGACATTAGATGTTATCAGCAGCTATGCCATACTGATATTAGATGTTATCAGCAGCTATGCCATACTGAAATTAAATGTTATCAGCAGCTATGTCATACTGAAATTAGATGTTTTCAGCAGCTATGCCATACTGAAATTAAATGTTATCAGCAGCTATGCCATACTGATATTAGAGTAGAGCGTCTATTTTCCGAACTAATTTTGACAGGAAGTTTTTCGGAAACCAACTTGTTTGGATAAGTCGAGTTAACGAAGACGTGCTCATACTATTAAAAAAAATCCTATTATATTTTTTTTAAAAAGTCTGAGTAATATAAGCATTGTGAATTATTGTACAGTGAATTTATCATATTGCCGGCGTCAGCAGGTTCCCGAAACAAGATGGCTGACGTTTAGAAAACAATCCGACGTCACCTGATATACACAGGCTTAAAACCAGGAGCGGTCTGCACCAAAACAATGCGTTAGATAAATTAACAAATTTGAAGATCGCATTATCCCAGTCTAGCGACCGATTCACGACTGAGACGAAGAAGGCGGGGCAGGAGGGAAGGCATTCGTATGAAATGCAGAAACAGAGGACAGCGAGGCTTTCTTCCACTTGTTGTTTTGGGAAATGTTAGATCACTAAGTCACAAGATGGATGAACTGGATTGTTGTTGTCTTCTTCATTTGGATTCGATTGAAAACATTTTCTTATTGAGCACAAACTGTGTCGATTTCTGTAAGGAAAATAATCACCAAACAAAGAATTGAAAACCAATCTTTATAGTAACCAAGATGCTGGTTCGAGAAGAACGCGTCTTCGGGGAAACTCGAAGGCGTCCACAAGGGTTGTGCCTCTACGTGGCGTGGCAGACGATTAAGGTGGAGGTGACCACCCGAAACTAAACAACCCGGCTCAATGCCTAACGTCCTGACCGAATGACCCCTAGGGAAAGGGGACTAGCGACGCAAAGCTAGTCCTTAAGGGGGGGGGGAGCGTTCTTCCCAGACCCACAAGTACACATGGCAAGTACAATTAGACTATCAAACATGGAGCTGGCAACTCTGTCACTGCCTTCTTCGCTAGTGTCCGGGGACAGGCTAGTGGGGGACGAGATCACTGCCCCTGGGTTGGACAACCAGAATCCTCTTCAGTCAGCGTCGGGTGACAGGCTGACGGGGGACATAGCTACTGTACGTGTCATGCGTGGCGCCAAGGGTCGCCCCTCCCCACTTACCTATCGATTATACAATTGAATGTCTGTGGCATCAGACAGAAGGGAGGAGAGATCACACGCTACTCCACGAGTGGGACGTGGACGTAGCACTCTTCCAAGAGACTCCACTAAAAGGTAAGAACTTCCATATCACAGGTTACTCCCTCTACCAACGCAAGTGTAAAAATTGCAGAGGTTTGGCCACAGCAGTCAAAAGTTCCCTACCGATGGAACAGATTGAGGCGAAGTCGTGCCAAGGCACTGACACCCTCACCGTCAGAATTTTCAAAAATAATCAGTATTTTGAAATAACTAACGTCTACAACACACCCTGAAACACGATCAGTCTCCCGATCGGCGACAATATAAATTTTCAGAGGAAAATAATAGCTGGGGATTTTAACGCCCAGTCACCGGACTGGTGGTATGTTGAGCTTAACGCATCGGGACGTTACGTGGAGGATCTGTGTCTCACTACCAACCTCATTCGCTTACAAGACGAAAATAGTGTGCCCACACTATTACATACAGGGCTAAGTACGGAGTCCCGACCAGACCTGACGCTTATTTCAGCGGACCTTGAGTCCAAGCTCAGTCTGGAGGTCTTGGATGAGGTTGGAAGCGATCATAAACCGATCCTCCTCAGAATTTTGCTAGCTACCACCAAGGCACGCCTTCGGAAAAGGCATTGGCAGTTTTGTAAAGCAAACTGGGCCAAGTACGAAACAGATGTCGAAGCCAGTTTGGCTGAGACCCATGCAATATCTCATTAGGAAATGGCGTCAGCGGGCCGTCGAGCTTACGCTCCTAATGCCCTCCCCGGCGCCCACTCGCACCTGCCAGCCGCCTCGGCGGCAGGCCGTGCGGGAGGGCGTCAGAGACCTCCCCGGACGTGGAGCGTCCCCGCCCGCAACCGCTCGATCGGGTTCGCCGACGGAGACCCTCCCCGCCCGGAGACATCTGGTCGACCGAAGACGCTGTGTTTCAAGCGTCCGTGGTCCACTCTCCTAGGGGCCGGGACGGTAAATTAACGTCCTAAAATCTCCCCCCACCCGTCCTGGGGAAGCATCGGACGCCCTCTAAGAGGGATTCTACAGTGGGTTTCCACCCCGCAACTAATTTGCGAGATAGCTGGGACGAAACGGTTGCCTAGGAGCAGCTTTCTCAGGGCTGCATATTTAGAATCACCGGCTATAGGCTTCCACCACAGCCTATAGCCTCATATCCCTTAACGGCAACTTGTAATCATGATCCCTACCCTGTGTTTGCCTTTTCTTCCCCCTGCGAAGTATCACAGGTGGCAGCCCTGTAGGAGCCGTTTATTCCAGCAACTACCATGCATGGCCGTGTCTGCCACGCGGGACACGCAATGGTGCTAGTGTTCCCCGGGTTAACGCCGAGGGGGTCGGTGGCCAGCGCTTCCAAATCGACAAGCCATGCAATAAGAACGAACGATTTAAATTTGGAGTACGAGCTCCTCATAAGCAAAATTCTCAGGCCCAAGCGGCACGAATAGTACTGCAACTGATGCAGAGATCGAAGCTATATTGATGGGCTTGAAACAAGTGCGTCGTAGACTTGCTAGGCGCAAAACACTTCCATCCATCGTAGTGTTCACCGATTCGAAATGTGCTCTCGAAACTGTGAAGAAAATGGTAAATGCAATCATGGAGCTCGTGCGAGACATACAGTCTCACGGAGGCCAAGTGACCCTTCAATGGATCCCAGCTCAATTTCTTCTTTGAGCACTTTCCTACCATTAGTGAATAATGCGTACACGATCTCTTCCGCGTTCACCACCAATCTCCATTTCCGAGCATAATCTTGTGTGAGATCTTTTTGCAGCCGGCTCTGCAACTGCTGGATGGATTTGCCCGAACTCCAGATTGCCAAATCATCCGCGAACATTGTGTTCTTTGTTACCAAATGTGACTGCATGTCATGCACGTACGCCAGGAACAAGGTGCAGCTCAAGGCTGACCCCTGTGGGAGCCCGTCCTCGAGTGCACACATGTTCGAAACCTTATCCCCTACACAGGTGGATATTGTACGATTTGATAGAAAAGAGTGAATCCACCTGTGCATGTTGGCTGTTACTCCGAGCTGTTGCAACTTGTACAGCAGACCTGCCCTCCAGACTTTATCGTAAGCGTTCTGGAGGTCAAAGAACACCGCGACAGTATGATTCTTCATCTGAAGTTCATTGGTGGTGCTTTGGATAAACTGGATCACTTGATCCATAGGCTGTCTCCCCTTGCGGAAGCCGCCTTGGTTGGTAGGAATGCTCTTGGTTCCTTCCAAGAACCAATAGAGTCTTGCGTTAACCATTCGCTCTGCTACTTTTCCGACACACGATGTGAGGGATATAGGCCGGTAGCTAGACAGTTGGTCACTTGGTTTCCCCTCTTTGGGAATAGGGACAATCACCGCTTTTCGCCACGTCTTTGGCAAGGCGCCTGATCTCCAGGTTTTGTTAACAAAGTCTAGTAATGTGCGTTTTCCCGTTTTGCACAAATGTGTGAGCATTTCATTACAGACTCTGTCGGGTCCTGGAGCTTTACCTATTTTGAACTTTCCTAGGGCCTTTAGCAACTCGGCCATAGTAAAAGGTGCCGTGAAAACCTCTTGCGGTCTCTCTGCCACTATTTCTCACCTTATCAAAATGTCGGTTAAGCGTTTCGGCGCGCTTAGCACAGATAACCTGTCAAAACTCAGCCTAGTTAAAAAAACTTGCCAGCACTACCTGGGGAGCCGATGCAAGACTCCTGATAGCTCTTTATCTTGGGAACGTAAGAGGTGCCATGGACTACAGCCTCCCGGTCCAGGCCTTCGCAAGCCGTACGGCTCTAGAGGGTCTTGATCGGATACAAAATCTAGCTCTAAGATTTGTATGTGGGGCGTTACGTACCACACCCACGGCTGCTGTGGAAATTATTTCAGACATAGAACCACTCCACATCAGGAGGGACAAGGCTATCCCGACCATCGTTGAGCGTTACCGTCGAATGGAAAAGACGGAACCCTGTTTTCAACTCCAAGACCGCTGGGTAAGGCTTAAAAGACCCTCCTTCATGAATGCGGTCTATTCACCCGAGAACAAGCACCCTTTACCAGAAAACTGGGAGAAAATACGCCTGATCCAGGAGAGATCACCTCAGGATGGCTGCGAACCGAATGATGTCTGTCTGACCCTGTCAAACCATGTCTCTATGTGTCAAACACGGCAGTTAATAAGTGGAGCCCCCAACATGAGCAAAAGGGAGCCGCACTAGAGACAATTGAGGCCTATAAGGACGACGTGGTGCAAGTCTTCACAGACGGCTCCTATCTCGCCAACGAAAAGCGGGCAGGCTACGGTGCACTCATACAGTATCCAAAGGGGTTACCTTCAACTGAGGAGATTTCAGGCCCAAGTGGCACGAATAGTACTGCAACTGATGCAGAGATCGAAGCTATATTGATGGGCTTGAAACAAGTGCGTCGTAGACTTGCTAGACGCAAAACACTTCCATCCATCGTAGTGTTCACCGATTCACAATGTGCTCTCGAAACTGTGAAGAAAATGGTAAATGCAATCATGGAGCTCGTGCGAGACATACAGTCTCACGGAGGACAAGTGACCCTTCAATGGATCCCAGGTCATGCGGAGATTCCACCACAAGACAGAGCCGACTGTCTCGCGATGCAAGGCTCTTACCAGCCACAACCTAACCGGCCAATGACCCAACTGGGGGCCCAAGCCTGGATTAAGGACCTCTTCCATGAGGAATGGTTAAAAGAATGGGAACAGGGGAACACGGCCCGTAAACTTTACCGGAACATGCCCAAAAACAATTGCAAAGGCGACCAGTGGTGGAGTCTTAAACGCCACCAGCAGAGCCTCATCACTCAGATGAGAACAGAACTCTGCCCTACCTGTAACTACCTGAATAGGTTACACCCACTGTGGGACCCGAGCTGCCGCCACTGTGGCCAGGCACCGGAGACGAACGAGCACCTTCTAGCTGAGTGCTCAACGCTGGGGACTGGCGTGACTGGGGTCCTCACAGCCAACCATGCCGAGAATCTGATATACGGGACTGCCCACCAGATGAGGCAGGCCTGTACCTTACTTGCCGGGGCCATTAAAGAGCAATAGCTCGGTCCCTTTCAGTGAATGTAATATTTCAGTAGCTAAGATGAGACGACTAAGTGGAATTACTGTTATCGATACTCTTGACCGTGATATCTTGGAAAGTTGTAATTGGTAAAGTTAAGAATAGCAACGTAATATATGACAGCTGGAGATTGTCTGTTTTCCACTTCTATTGGTATAGTAATACATTATTCATAATTTATACTTAGTGGGTAACTGAGTGAACTCGTACAGATGAACATCAAAGTGGTTCGTATGGAAAAGTATTCAATTTCTTTCACATCTTCAGGATTCTTCACAACGCTTCGTCGCCGGATCGGACAGCGGTTTCCATGATTGGGTCAGAGCTGGCCCCGTCTGCTCACAACCCCCGCATTTACCGGTTAATTTCCGCAGTGCAGCCTCAACTGTCGATTTCTCTCCATCAGCTGAACAGGCTGCCCCGTGGTGACTCGCCATGAGTCGTTCATCATTTGGTTTCAGGCGATCGTTCATCACCGGCCGGAAGTTGTCGAGGGAGAACCGGAAAGACATCCCGGGGTAGTCCCGGAGCGAGCTTAATGATATGTACGAGAAACGCCAGCGGAGTCGCCATGACAACAGCGACGAGGACAAGACCACGTGTAGTATCTTTGGAGATATCCCCCTCACAGATACCGAGAGGAGGTTCCTGTGGGCGACATAGAAAGGGAACCTTTCCACCTTGGAGGTGTTGGTGGAAGAGGCGGGGACCTTTAAGCTTGGCTGCAGGGAATACCTGTGCCGTACTGCTTTACAGCTGGCGGTTCTTGGGGAGCATTACGACTGCATACAACTGCTGCTGGAGAAATCTCGTCTTGACGTCACAGAGGAGGGACTATTGCATGCCATCAAGACAGAACATATCAAAATCTGTGATATGTTCCTGGCGCATCCGGTCTACATGGACAAGAAGACAGCAGCTCCGACTTCGCCCTTGACATCACCCCCATTGTTCTCGCCGCCCAATGCAACAACTTTAACATCGTTCACATGTTGATTCAGAAGGGCTTCACTATCCCCACGCCTCACAATTATTTATGTCAATGCGCGGAGTATTACAATCATAAAAACTTTGACATGGTGGTCCACTCCAAGTCCAAACTGAACGCTATTGTCTCATGGGTGTATATTGACTTGTGTTGTTTGCGCTTGCGAGGGGATGAAGGACTTTGAATGCGTGTGCTCGTATGTAGTTTTTGTGGTGTTACGTTTTGTGTTTAGGTGTGGTAAGGTATAGATTGTTTCATTTCTCTTTTGGTATGGTTGACATTGTACCGCGCTTCGAGCCTTTGGGGATGAAGCGTGATTTTCAAATAAACTTTATTATTATTATGTTAAGCTGGTATGGGGCTGGAAACGTGTTACAGTGTTACACGGAAATATTCTAAGCCATACGCATTGTCAACGATAACATTTGTTTTCAACAAGGGCAGTTCGGAAAAAGAAGTTTCGTATTAAAGGCGTTCGGAAAATCGAAGCTCTACTGTACTGATAATTTGGGAAGGAAAAGGGGTCTTAATTATTGGCGCCCCCTGGGTGGCATTTAGTCCAGGTTCGCCACTATGATCAACGATCCCTAAGGCCTGGAGTTTTCAAACATATTAATCTAATGTCAGGTTCCATGTCCCTCAGATATTCGGGGTCAGCTTCATTGTCCCTGGTTAACTGTTTGGGACCGGACGAAAGTTCACATGAAAAAATTCTTAATGTGTTTAAAACAAAACGTTATTGATTAAATGATTACAGCCATATTGGCACGTGACTTGGTTGTATGATTATCTACATCTAAAAGCCGTATTCGATTATATTCAAATACATCCTTACAAAGCCTTACTTGATTTTATTCACACACATCCTTACAAAGCCTTACTTGATTTTATTCACACACATCCTTAGACATCCTTACACAGCGTTATGCGACTGGACTAAAATAACTTATACCGTAGTTTTACTTTATTGTATAAAAACACCAAACAAAATCCTACTCCTTTGTATTAATACGGTCACGGTTAAACAACACTAGACGACTATATCACTGTACGAGTGTAAGACACTGCGCTTGTATATCTTACTTTACGAGTATCGACACTATACGATCATATAGTAATTTACTCGAATAGTTAGTCGTGAAATGGCTTAGTTTCCATGGAAACGAAACCGAAACGCTGCCGTACAATTAGTCAGGGTGGTAGACCGTAAAGAAAAACACATAATCCCAGTTCTTTTTGTCAGAGTTCCAAAATGGTTAATTTGTTCCAAAAGCCCGAGGCATCCGTCTCATGGCATGGCTATGTACCAGAAAGTCTTCATTAGCGATGTTGTCCACGCTAGTTCTAATATCGAGAGCCCAATTCGGCTTGTGTGAATCAATAGTGACATATTTAGAGTTTCATTTAGAAAAGATAAGTCAATCACAAAACTAAATTAAATACAAGAATCATCTCTGAAAGAAATTAAGGCATACTGAAAATACCGGTGTTTATTCACCCACAAGAAAAATGTCACAAATGACAATGCCGAAAAATAGCATAGCCAATAACAAAAAAATTAAAAGTAAATAGCTATAAATAGCATACAACCATTGTGTATCTCATTCACGTTTCGACATCCAAGGCCATATCCCTTTTGTAAGAGAAGACACATGTCTGAATGAGCGCTAAGTAGGAACGCCCTTTTACCCTGCATAGGACCGCACAGTGGTGCGTCCATCTTCCACTAATGACGTGCAAGTTGTGTCTCGGGGAATTCCCGACGGAACATAAACAGCACCCATGGTCTCATTAAAATTGTTCACATCCCAAACAATTTCCCTGGACCACTCGAATCTCTGAATCAAGACATTTCTATAAAAAACACACACCAACATTTCAGAACCTCCTTCATAATTATCTGCATTTCAATACTTATGACAACAACATCGCATTACTAAAATAAGGATGTTGCAAAAATATTTTATGAACAAGCCGTGGAAATATTATTTGTAATTATATGATAATTAATTCAAAACGATTGAATTTTAACAGCCCCTTTTAAAAATATTTTCTAACCCAAAATTTGTAAGAAAAACGTTGTCAATTTTGAATGGTACATTTTAAAGTTTTATTGTACAGCTTACAGTGTTAAGGTACAGCTTTCAATTTTTAACACAGCTTACAGTTTTACGGTACACTTACATTTTAATGGTAGCTTAAAGTTTTATCGACCAGATTACTGTTATAATGTATAGCTCACCGTTTTTTTTAAAAGCGAACACTTAAATATTTTTGTTCTGAAATAGACGTTAGTGAAGTTTTAGTTAGAAGTTGCGAAACCATAAATCATAGGCGATGTGTTGTTATGAAGAATCAACTATCCTCGTATAATATTGTTGTTGATCGCCCTTCGCATGCGAAGGTGACCAAGGCTATAATCCACGGTGAGCACGCAGGTGGTATGGAAAGTTTTCCCGAATGAGGAACACACGTTTTGCTTTTGGCCTAGTAGGATTTGAGTCGATTCTGCTTTTCGTTGTCATGCGTTTTCTTTGGGCGTGAGGGGTCCGCTTATTGTCTAAGGGGTGTCCTCCAACTGTGTGTCTGCCCCGACAGCTTGTACAATCTACAGCAAGTGTCTCACACGAATCAAGGTCAATGCCCATGGATTTAAGATAAACTTTTCTACAGTCATTGAAGCGTTTTTTCTGCCCACTAACTGAACCTTTCCTTATATAGAGTTCACTGAAAATAAGTTGTTTGGGAAGACTGATGTCTGTCATTCTTGCGACATGCCCTGCCCATCTGGGTTGTCCTTTGTGTAGGAGCGTGTGGATTCTGATAATATCAGCCCATTGTAGGACCTCTTTGCCAGGGACTTTGTCCTGCCACCTTTACGTAAACAGCGTAGGTGGAGGTGGTTTGGTTGTCGAGCATGTCTGCTGTCCGCCATCTTGGAAACAAAGGTATGATTAAAACATGTTACACATAAAACCGAGAATTCGCTTGAACAGAATATTTTCAAAATGGCACCGTACAATCTAGCACCTATATACCTGTAAGAAACTCTAACCATAAACAGAATGCCTTGCTCCAGAACAATTTTTGTACAGACAGTGGCGTAGGAGGGGGGAGGCTCCTGGACGGAAATTTGTACTCGAAATGGAGACATTTTCGGCAACACAGCAGAGTTACTTTCATGATAGGGGGTGCGGTAACATTATTGGCCCATCTCAGGCAGCACTAACCTTAGATCTGCCAATGGGTACAGGAATAGTGTTTAGGAAAATTTAGAAATAATTCCATTTTACCCATCTTTCATAGAATCATTAGAGATGTCTTCAAGTGATGCATAGACACTCACCAAGAAAGACGCAAACCTGATAAATACTGGATAATGAAAATCACCAGAAAGATATATAAGACCTCTGCAGTGTTTCTTTCAAGCATCTCCCCGGTCAACTGCCCTACCGTAGAAAAATATGTACAACCATAAAGCGAAAATATATTTTATTTTAAAAAAACGATCCAATTGTCATTTTTATTAAATTTTTAAAAGAATACAGTAACTGGTGCCTTGAAAAGATTACAGTTAGTGGAATCTATGAAATATCGCTACGATCGATATAATTGATGATCCGTACATTTAAAGCTAATCTTGTTAGAGGCTTACACTGTTCAATTATAAATATCGTATTTCTCTGAAAATCAGCTTCTCTCGGTTACAAGATACAAAGTATTACTTCTTGTTATTCGCATATATCGGTTTTTTTTTTCTTTTTGCAACTTCAAAAGTTTAAAGACTTAAAAAACACGGTATTAAACTTCATCAATATCAAGGTCTTTAATTTAATACAGTTGATTATCAAATATGTGCAATCTGTTTTAAAATTATATTTGATCATAAAAGCATGACCTTTAAGTTAGGTTATGTGTTAATTATATATAGTACTAGCCGATATACCCGGCGTGGCCCGGGATTGCATTAGGACCCCGATCCTGGTGGCCTACAGATCCCGTTAGGATACTGTTCTCTTTGGGATCCCGTTTCATCTAGGGACCCTCCTTTCCAATGTTATCCCGTTTCCTGATTTGGTTGTGACATAGATTTAGCTTTTTAAAGATATCGAACTTTCTGGAAAATTCTAGATTGGATATTCTTAGTTTTAATTACACCGATATCTAAAAACGGACAGTGAAGTGTATTGCTACCACCCTAGGCCTATATTCATGTTAGGCCTATATCCATCAATTCACAAAAAAACTAAAGTGTTATCTAAGCCTAATGACCTATAGAACTTTCTGGAACATTCTAGATTAAATGTATTATCCTCCTCGAACTGTGTAAAAACAGTCTTTTATTAGTAATAATTATTCTTAGAATACGAAAAATTATACGACTAAATGAATTTCTATAACTATAAAACATTTAAGTTAAAAGATGGGCCCCGGGGGCCCATTCCATAATTGTACCGAATTAGTTTTTCCTGAGATGGGGCCCTATAATAATCATTCAGTTAAGTTATGAAGTTACAATTTTAAATTTGTCCCATTAATATCTATTGAATAATGCCATAGATATAGCGTTTTAAAGTTATCGAACTTTCTGGAAAATTCTAGATTGGATATTATTAGTTTTACATCCACCGTTATTTCCATATGGACTAAGAAGTGTATTGCAACAAAGCTAAGCCTATATCCATCAATTCACATAGAACCTATAGTGTTGTCTAAGCCTATTAATATTTATATAACTTATATAAAGAACAATGAAATGGGGGCCCCGGCCCCAGAGGAATGGATATTATGAGTTCAGTACACTTTTGTATTTGAGTATGGATAATCAAGTGTATGTGTACTAAGTTTGGTCAAGATCCATCCATTCATATAGGAGTATTAAGCTTATCGCTATTTATATAGCTCATATAAGGAAAAATGAAAAGGGGCCCCCGGCCCCAGGAGAATGGATATTATGAGTTCAGTACCCTTCGGTATTTGAATATGGATAATCAAGTGTACGTGTACTAAGTTTGATAGATATCCATCCATTCACGTAGGAGTATTTGTTTGTAATTTTTTTATATAGCTCATATAAGGAAAAAACGAATTCGGGGCCTCCGGCCCCACACGAAATGTAATTAAAAGTTCTCAACCCCTTAAGAGTTCCTTCTGGATAATGATGGATACATGTGCCAAGTTTGGTCAAGATCCATCAATCCGTGTAGAAGCCTTTGTGGAACAGACAAACCCACAAACAAACAAACAAACCCACAAATTTTCACTTTTATATATATACTAGCCGATATACCCGGCGTGGCCCGGGATTGCATTAGGACCCCGATCCCGGTGGCCTACAGATCCCGTAAGGATCCTGTACTCTGTGCGATCCCGTTCCATCTAGGGACCCTGCTTTCTAATGTTATCCCATTTCACGATAAAATCTATTGAATAATGCCATAGATATAGCATTTTAAGAATATCGAACTTTCTGGAAAATTCTAGATTGGATATTATTAGTTTTACATCCACCGATATTTCTGTTCGGACAGTGAAGTGTATTGCTACCACCCTAGACTTATATCCATCAAATGACATAGAAACTATAGTGTTGTCTAAGCCTATTGACCTATAGAACTTTCTGGAACATTCTAGATTAAATTTATTATCCTCCTCGAACTGTGTAAAAACAGTCTTTTATTAGTAATAATTATTCTTCGAATACGAAAAATTATAGGACTAAATGAATTTCTATAACTATAGTACATTTAAGTTAAAAGAGGTGCCCCGGGGGCCCATTCCATAATTGTTCCGAATTAGTATTGCCTGAGATGGGGCCCTATAATAATCATTCAGGTAAGTTATGACGTTAAAATTTTAAATTTGTCCCATTAAAATCTATTGAATAATGCCATAGATTATATAAGGACAAATGAAATGGGCCCCCGGCCCAGGAGAATGGATATTATGAGTTCAGTACCCTTTTGTATTTGAGCATGGATAATTAAGTGTATGTGTACTAAGTTTGGTCAAGATCCATCCATTCATATAGGAGAATTAAGCTTATCGCCATTTATATAGCTCATATAAGGAAAAATGAAATGGGGCCCCCGGCCCCAGAAGAATGGATATTATGAGTTCAGTACCCTTCGATATTTGAATATGGATCATCAAGTGTACGTGTACTACGTTTGATCGATGTCCATCCATTCACGTAGGAGTATTTGTTTGTAATTTTTTTATATAGCTCATATAAGAAAAAATGACAATTTGGGCCCCCGGCCCCAAACGGAGTGTCATAAAAAGTCGATAACCCCGTCAGCGTTTTTTCCGAATAATGATGGATATATGTGCCAAATTTGATCAAGATCTATCCATCCATGTAGGAGTAATAAGCCTATTGACCCATAGAACTTTCTGGAACATTCTAGATTAAATGTATTATCCTCCTCGAACTGTGTAAAAACTGTCTTTTCTAAGTAATTATTCTTCGAATACGAAAAATTATACAACTAAATGCATTTTTACAACTATATTACATTTAAGTTAAAAGATGGGCCCCGGGGGCCCATTCCATAATTGTACGAATTATATGTGCCTGAGATGGGGCCCTATAAAAATCATTCAGGTAAGTTATGAAGTTAAGATTTAAAATTTGTCCCATTAAAATCTATTGAAAAATTCCATAGATATAGCGTTTTAAAGTTATCGAACTTTCTGGAAAATTCTAGATTGGAAATTCTTAGTTTTAAATCCACCGATATTTCAGTACGGACAGTGTATTGCTACCACGTTAGGCATATATCCATCAATTCACATAGAAACTATAGTGTTGTCTAAGCCTATTGACAATTGATATTTATATAGCTTATATAAGGAAAAATGAAATGGGGCCCCCAGCCCCAGAGGAATGGATATTATGAGTTCAGTACCCTTTAGTATTTGAGTATGGATAATCAAGTAAATGTGTACTAAGTTTGGTCAAGATCCATCCATTCATGTAGGAGTATTAAGCCTATTGATATTTATATAGCTCATATAAGAAAAAAACGAATTCGGGGCCCCCCGCCCCACACGAAATGTTATTAAAAGTTCTCAACCCCTTAAGAGTTCCTTCTGGATAATGATGGATATATGTGCCAAGTTTGGTCAAGATACATCAATCCGTGTAAAAGCCTTTGTGGAACAGACAAACCCACAAACAAACAAACAAACAAACAAATTTTCACTTTTATATATATATATGATTATGGTATAATTATTGGACAAATATAGTTCTTGGTATAAATTTAAATTTAATAGTTTACGTGTATGTTCAGCTAGATAAAATGGAAACGTTAAAAATGATATAAAAAAAAGATTTAAAAAAAAGAATGTAACGAGCACATACAATCAGTATAGCGAGCACATACAATCAGTATAACGAGCACATACAATCAGTATAACGAGCACATACAATCAGTATAACGAGCACATACAATCAGTATAACGAGCACATACAATCAGTATAACGAGCACATACAATCAGTATAACGAGCACATACAATCAGTATAACGAGCACATACAATCAGTATAGCGAGCACATACAAACAGTATAACGAGCACATACAATCAGTATAACGAACACATACAATCAGTATAACGAGCACATACAATCAGTATAACGAGCACATACAAACAGTATAACGAGCACATACAAACAGTATAACGAGCACATACAATCAGTATAACGAACACATACAATCAGTATAACGAGCACATGCAATCAGTATAACCAGCACATACAATCAGTATAACGAGCACATACAATCAGTGTAGTGCAAGTTTCGTCATTTATGATTAAATCCATAGAAAGTATTTGTGTTTTCTTTTGTAATACAGAATTCTGAATAACAGAGTTTTTAAAAAAAAACGTTGCTTTTATCATATATATATATAAAAAGTGAAAATGTGCGAGTTTGTTTGTCTGTTCCACAAAGGCTTTTACAAATACTCCTACATGAGTCGATGGATCTTGACCAAACTTAGTACACATACACTTTATTATCCATATTCAAATACCGAAGGGTAATGAACTTATAATATCCATTTCTCTGGGCCGTGGGTCCCATTTAATTTTTCCTTATACAAGCTTTATATAAATATCAATAGGCTTAGACCGGTACCCCACCGGTATCGGGAACCGACAGCTATAGTTATACCACTGTTATCGAGATTCCCCCGTGATCGGAATACCGAAGTGATTGGGATCATACCGGATTGGGATCCAGAGGGATCAGAATCCCACCGGGAAACGGTATACTAACGGGAGCAGGATACCGACGGCAATGGGAGCCCACCGTGATCGGAATAATTATAAGGTTGTATACTATAGAAGTTCCTTCGTTCCGAATGCTATCCCGCTAGTTTATTATATTTCCAAAAGTTTTCCCTCTTTTAATATTAGAATAATAAACAATCATCTGCCCCAAGAATTTTCACGATTTACAACCAAAATATTTTCTTAGATGAGAATCCAGTAGAAAGCTAACAAAAAGAAAATGTTTTTGAGAACCATCATCTCGTATATCATTTTGTATTTAAAGTCAATCATCAAACAACGTTCTACATCACAACTTTAAGCCCCTAAACTATGCAACGCCCCCTTGCGGCTTTATGGGTTTCAGTGCTCATACGATGACTCTAAGTTCAAGTGACAATTTAAAAAAACAACAAAAAAACTAGCATCTCTCTCGGTACTCTACGATTAAGTGTTAAATGATGCAAACTAAATTCAGTTATGCGTTAAATGTATTCTTGAATTTTGATTTTATCATAAATTTTATGGGGACTATTAAGATGTAAACTGCAAAACTAAGCTGGGCAAAAAGCATACGCTCAAAAGTGCAACAACTGGAATAAATTTAGTTTATGTTGAGCTGGGGTGGTGTTAGAGATGTTCCTAAACGTTATTATGTCTAAATTTGGCGCTTCGCATCCCAAAGTTTGAGATCCGCACACCAAATTGGTTTGAAGAAAAAACGAATTCAAGTGATTGCCAAAATGCATTCATGCATTTTGATTTACTATTAAGACACTAGTTTGGCGCCCAGGGATATTGTCCCCCCTGACCCATCTTAGCTGCTTATCTTGCCACTTGCACTGCCCACGTGAGAATTTGAAATGCCCCCCCCCCCTGTATTTGAGCATTAAACAATACCCAGAGTTGTCACGTGGGGGCCTGCAGCTCCTGCAGCTTCTGGGGCCTCGTACATTCAAGAGGAAGAATTTTTAGATGTGGAGAAAAAATATTGTGAAATTTGAATGCAGGGGCAGACGATCGAAAAGTGGCAGTGGGCCTCCAAAAGTCATGCGATGGCTGTGCCCCTTCCACAAATAATATAGTAGTGCGTGGCAATCGACGTATAATTATTGACCCTTCCACAGGAATCAACATTCTCAAGATGAAGCGATATGATGCATATCAATGGAGGAACGTAGTCTATTTATAAATTTATTAGTTTTATTTGGTCTGCACCCAATACCAATATTCTAATGGGACTTGTTTTCAATCACCCCGTCACTCGTCCTAAACAAACACTCAAAATAACAAACACTTCACAAACCGGTCTAACCGTAGCACAAGAAAAAAAGGCTATCAATAAGGAGAAAAAGAATATCAAAATAAAAAAGTTGCCTTCCAACGCAATCCATTTTAGGACAACTGGAGAGAGAGAGAGAGAGCTCTCATTGCTCAAAGAACTCTGTTTTTTGTTTTTTTTTTGTTTAAGATGACCCGTCTGAAAATATCTGGACAAATAAGACAGGCCATCATCTTAAGCCTAGAATGATGCACATTTACATAGTGGCTGGCCACTAGTTGCATTATTACTGTTTAGGGCAGGTTTTTAATAACTGCTCATAGACAACGAGAAATATTTGTTCTATATGTAATCGATACTTAAGCCGGATGTGGAGGAGGGTCTGTGACGCCGCGTCTTGTAGTTAGTGGGAGGAAATCTGATGTGCCCCAAGGGAAATAACCATTTAATTATTCATACCCAGGACACAGAGCTGGACATTGTGGCTTGTTGTTTTTTTTAAAAATATTTCATTGCATCCTGAATATTCATACGACTTATGAAAATTGATGTCCTTTATATTTCCATGACTTATAAACTTAATGTGCTAAATATTCCTATGGTTTATAAAAATTGATGTAAAAAATGTCTATTTTACAATATTATTTGAATAACCTGCAAAAAAAGATTGCGGCTGCAATGCGTGAATATCGCACAGTTACTTAACAAAACATTAATTCAAGTTACGCACTTTATAAAAATCTCAGTTAGTGCTAACCGCACATTTTATTTCATGCCCCTGAATTATATTATTATTAATCCCATCCACTTTTATACCGCAGATTTACCATATTTAATTTGAGACTATTTCCGTAAAACAAAAGAAAATAATTCGCCCCCAACGCAATGTAGCGCCGGTATCGGTCAAGTTAATCTGCTCTCTATTGAACTCTGCGTTACACTATACAGAGATAATTATTACTTGGGATTCTTGTATCTATAAAACGTATATTACTGTATCTATAATACGTATATTTTTTTATCTATAATACGTATATTGTTGTATCTATAATACGTATATTTTTGTATCTATAAAACGTATATGGTTGTATCTATAATACGTATATTGTTGTATCTATAATATGTATATTGTTGTATCTATAATATGTATATTGTTGTATCTTTAATACGTATATTGTTGCAAATAGTTGGGTATTTTTTACCCAGAACAGTTATATAGCATTATCATCTGTTTTTCACTGCAGAGCCAATCCTTAAAATTTCACAGTTCAATGTAGGAAAAAAGTAGCCTATATTATGCCTATGATTGCTTATATCAGGCCTGCACAATTCAAAATGAAAGACGGGCCGAAAGATAATAGGACCCGGGGGGGGGGAGGGGGGGAGCTATTAAGAATATAATAATAATAAAGAATATTTCATTGCTTTGCGGGCCACCAAGTGGGTGCTGGCGGGCCACCAAGTGGGTGCTGGCGGGCCACCAAGTAGGTGCTGGCGGGCCACCAAGTGGGTGCTGGCGGGCCGTATGTTGTGAAAATGATATTTTATCATTATTCTTTTTTACACGAAGCGTACAACGTTGTCTGGTTTTAACCTACCAAACTTCGGCTATCATTTTCAAGGAAAGATAATCTCAAGTACTTATGTGTGGCTCTATGTTAAGTCTGGGGCATTACAAAAAAAAAGACAATAGGGCTTTAAATCAAATGAGTTTCTACAATTGGTGCCAATCACAGTGTTGCTACTTCATCTTGCTGTTGATGTTGTTCTCTTTGTTAGGCAGTGTGTGTGTGCCGGGGGGGGGGGCATAAAGAAATAAAAAAGAAGAAGAGAGAGCTTTTAAAAAATAATCTAACTTTGTATCTCTTAAAAGATTTAGATAATGGGACACGCTGTCTCAACTTGTTTTGAAAGGCAATACTCAAAACGAGAAAGAACATCAGAAATAAATTATCATGTATAAGACCGGAAGTCTTTTAAAATGCTGTCAATGAAGGCTTTTTGCACATGGGTGGAACATGGTGACACAAAAAGGGAGGATCAATTTCAAGGTACGTCACCAATTGCGAAATTCTGGGACATTGAAGAACACAGACAATACTTGACGCTATCTGAATGTATGACATTGAAGAACACAGCTCATACTTGACGCTATCTGAATGTATGACATTGAAGAACACAGACAATACTTGACGCTATCTGAAGGTATGAAGGACATGGCATAGTAAAACAATGTTGGGACTCACCAAACAATTTATTGCTTGTTAACCTTATGGAGTTTTCTAACAACTGTCTTGGCATTGGTTGGTGAGATCAGAATTGGGATGTTACATCACTTAGTCCATTACTAAATATAGTTTCTGTGATCTGTAGGTTTGTCGGTTGGTGTGTGTACATCTATGGGGAGGTGATAGGGGGTATAGGAGGAGACCCGGATGGAAAGTGTCCTTAATGTAAATAGCATGTAAAGATGATCTATAACATCCCAGATTTGAGCTTGAATTGAACCATTCATCCATAATTATGGCTGTTGTCATTCTGTCCATCAAAACCAATCTACACGTGCAGGCCTTAATTTGAATCGTGCTAGTTGATTATTGGGGCCCAGTGCCCAGTGGGTGTATGCTGATGGAAAGTTACCTGATCAATCAATCATTTGTTGGGGGATTCAAATCAATCTTCCGAACCACGCAATGTTCTCAGGATATATTTTATACAATCTAAAAATAGTAATGGTCATTGATTCTACACTGATTATATGCGGCTCATTAATTTGTTTGTTTTATTAGATCAACTTTTATGATTGCAGTATTGGATTATGAGATAACCATATCATAGTGGTTTAGCGGCCCAAGCGGTTCATAGTTATTTGAATACAAGTTACTTTAGCTTATTGACAGGTTCGACGATCAGTTTAGGGCGTACAATTGCAAGTTGGTAAGGTAAGCTAGTAAAAATAATGGGGTTTTTTCTGTCACACATCCTGCCGCTCCGTGGCGTAGCTAGGGTTAGTGCTACCGGGGTCGTGCCGAAAATGATGTCGCCCATCTTCCACGAAAAGTACTCTGCAGATGGCAGAAAATGCAAAATATAAAGCACAAAATGTGTTCCCCGGGACGGACACCCCTCCCCAACACTTCCTACGCCGCTGCCTCCTTACAAGATTTCCTTTGAATAAATAAGTACTCTTATCTCCACCATCTCCCCCACCCCAACACATAAGCAAATAATTTTAAGTGAAGTTTTGTGGTATTCTGAATAGAGAAGTTTAAGCCATAGGTTCTCTTGTGGTATTTTGTATGGAGAGGTTTCAGTCGTGAATTTGTTTTGTGGTATTTTGCATACAGTTATTTCAGGCATAGTTTGATTAGTGGTATTCTGGATAGATATGTTTCAGGCATAGATTAATTAGACACGAACAATCTTTGTCAATATAACAATATATATATAAGCTTTGATAAAAAAATTACATTATACATAAGCAGACATTTCGGCACATTCCTTCATCAGTACAACGACAAGACATATAAATAAGTATAAATCAAATTTACATTATATATATATATATCCTACCTAAAAAAGAGAGACAAAAATAGGAGGGGGCGAAAAAACCAGACAGAAACAAAGTAAAGAAGAATGGAAAAGAAGTGAAAGGAAGTAAAATGTAAAGGCCCAATCAGGAAAAAGACATGGCAATTATGTAAAATTGTGGATTTGGTTTACCCCGTTTGGAGTTAACGTACCAAATCTTGTTAATAATTTTTTCTCCATATAGATCCTATTCGGTGTGTCACTAGTATACAGTATACCTGTAACTGCGATGTCTAAAATGCCATCATGGTTAGTGCTGTTGAAATGTTTGGAGCCCGAACAGAGAGCCTGTTAATTTATGTTGAAGAGGTGTTCTCTAAACCGGTCTCCAAGGCGACGACTTGTCTCTCCTACGTATAATTTATCTCACTTTTTTCAAAGGATGGTGTAAATCACGTTGCGACTTGTGCAGGTAAAGCCATCCTTTATTCTGAATATTTCCAGTGGGAAAGTGATCTTATCAACTTGAATCACGTAGGGACATCTGTTACATCGGCTACGTTTGCAATTTTTGGTGCCTTTATGTGCTTGAATAGCCGGGAGGTGGCTTCTAACTAGCATGTCCCTAAGGCTCTTGTCCCTAAGGCTCTTGTCCCTCTGGAAAGCGAAAAGAGGAGGTTTTCTGAAAACCTCATTGGTGACAGGGTCTGCCATAAGAATTGAGCAGGTTTTCAGAACCAGAAAACGAGCTTCAAGGTTATGGGGATGAAAAGTTAAAATAAATTTGGACCT
Organism: Omphiscola glabra; assembly: GCA_964017045.1. Classification (NCBI taxonomy): domain Eukaryota; kingdom Metazoa; phylum Mollusca; class Gastropoda; family Lymnaeidae; genus Omphiscola; species Omphiscola glabra. Next base: position 36,851,746 of record OZ024794.1, on the reverse strand, counting down.
ATCACTAGCGTCAGAATGAGCAATTTTAAAAGAATCTTGTCTAGTCATGTCTTTAACTCGAGTGACAGCTGCTTTTAAAATTTGCCGAGGATTGACCTGCGTCGGAAAAAATCCAACATTTCAGCCGTCCTTTCCCCAAAGTCCTCATCATTACTACAGAGTCTTCTCAGTCTCAGCAACTGATTTCAGGCATATATTTGTTTTGTGGTATATTGCATAGAGATGTTTCAGACACAGGTTTGCTTTGTGGTATATTGCATAGAGATGTTTCAGACATAGGTTTGTTTTGTGGTATATTGCATAGAGATGTTTCAAACATAGGTGTGCTTTGTGGTATATTGCATAGAGATGTTTCAAACATAGGTTTGATTTGTGGTATATTGCATAGAGATGTTTCAGACATAGGTTTGTTTTGTGGTATATTGCATAGAGATGTTTCAAACATAGGTGTGCTTTGTGGTATATTGCATAGAGATGTTTCAAACACAGGTTTGCTTTGTGGTATATTGCATAGAGATGTTTCAGACATAGGTTTGCTTTGTGGTATATTGCATAGAGATGTTTCAGACATAGGTTTGTTTTGTGGTATATTGCATAGAGATGTTTCAAACATAGGTGTGCTTTGTGGTATATTGCATAGAGATGTTTCAAACATAGGTTTGATTTGTGGTATATTGCATAGAGATGTTTCAGACATAGGTTTGTTTTGTGGTATATTGCATAGAGATGTTTCAAACATAGGTGTGCTTTGTGGTATATTGCATAGAGATGTTTCAAACATAGGTGTGCTTTGTGGTATATTGCATAGAGATGTTTCAAACACAGGTTTGCTTTGTGGTATATTGCATAGAGATGTTTCAGACATAGGTTTGCTTTGTGGTATATTGCATAGAGATGTTTCAGACATAGGTTTGCTTTGTGGTATATTGCATAGAGATGTTTCAAGTATAGGTTTGCTTTGTGGTATATTGCATAGAGATGTTTCAGGCATAGGTTTGTTTTCTTTAAAAATGCAAATAACGTAAGAAAATTGTTCTCATAAATGTGTATTTAAAAAAAAAAAAAAGAATTTAACTGTGGTTGGATTCGGGAAAATAGGAAAATGTATTAACGTCAATTATGGTTGATCCCGTAGTTCATGTTATGCATCTTTAAGATAATTAACTAACAACATTTTTTAAACTTGGTCTATCTGTTTAGAAAGGCAATTTTCTTAATAGTCGACAGACAGCGTTTAAGCCGTGCCAAGCGAAATCTTTAGCTCACGTTGTGGAAAAGCTTGAAGTTTTGTTTTGTTTTGTTTTGTTTATTCTTTTTTTAACCGTTGACAACTTTTATGGAACCGTGTGAAATCTGCTTGGCTTTTTACAATCTTCCCTCAGTTCAACATCTATTTCGCTTGTCGTCCTATCATTGTATAGCAGTCATGTCAGTATGAGCTCTCTATTTCGTAAGGTCAATGATAGATGTCATCTGGTCATGGTATTTAATTTCGTTGATAATTTTTGTTTCTTGTCCTGCAATATTCATGTTCCTGTCATTCTAACATATAGGGGATTTTTTGGGGTCCAGAAATTGATTTAATTCGGCCCTGCCCCTTTTCTATGTCTTCCATATGCAGCAATAAGAATAAAAAACATTGTGAATAAATCCTTTAATGAAACAAATATTTTTTTCTCACTTTTAAGAGAACACCTTCTTTTCTTTATATTCATTCATTGCATTCATTGAGCAACAGGAACTGTTTTGTTTGTGTTCATCCCGTGAAACAAAAGGCGTTAAAGCTAGTTACAAATATTGAAAAATGGACAATAGTTTCTGGAACGAGGGTTTCTGAAACAAAGAAAAGAGAATTTAATTTGCTGCGTGTTTTTGTAAAAAAAACTTTAAAAAAAATAATTATATCTTAGCCGTGTATATGTGTACTTTAAAACAATCTGAGGAACATATTTTGACGTGAACTTTTGTTTTAACCCAGTCTCAAATGTAAAAGTGTACTGTTTATATCAGATCTAGATGTTGCCATATTCTTCTTCATTTCTCGCGGATCAATAGTGTAAGACTACTATTCTAGTCTTTAGTAGGACATGAAGAGTCCTATTGATGAGTCAGAGCGTCGTTCTAGTAGTAGGACATCCAGAGTCCTATTGATGGGTCACAGTGTTGCCGTAGTATTAGTTAGGACAATGATTTCTATTGATGGGTCACAGTGTTGTCCTAGTAGTAGTTAGGACAATGACTTCTATTGATGGGTCACAGTGTTGTCCTAGTAGTAGTTAGGACAATGATTTCTATTGATGGGTCACAGTGTTGCCCTAGTAGTAGTTAGGACAATGACTTCTATTGATGGGTCACAGTGTTGTCCTAGTAGTAGTTAGGACAATGACTTCTATTGATGGGTCACAGTGTTGTCCTAGTAGTAGTTAGGACAATGACTTCTATTGATGGGTCACAGTGTTGTCCTAGTAGTAGTTAGGACAATGACTTCTATTGATGGGTCACAGTGTTGCCCTAGTAGTAGTTAGGACAATGACTTCTACTGATGGGTCACAGTGTTGTCCTAGTAGTAGTTAGGACAATGACTTCTATTGATGGGTCACAGTGTTGCCCTAGTAGTAGTTAGGACAATGACTTCTATTGATGGGTCACAGTGTTGTCCTAGTAGTAGTTAGGACAATGACTTCTATTGATGGGTCACAGTGTTGTCCTAGTAGTAGTTAGGACAATGACTTCTGTTGATGGGTCACAGTGTTGTCCTAGTAGTAGTTAGGACAATGACTTCTATTGATGGGTCACAGTGTTGTCCTAGTAGTAGTTAGGACAATGACTTCTACTGATGGGTCACAGTGTTGTCCTAGTAGTAGTTAGGACAATGACTTCTATTGATGGGTCACAGTGTTGTCCTAGTAGTAGTTAGGACAATGACTTCTATTGATGGGTCACAGTGTTGTCCTAGTAGTAGTTAGGACAATGACTTCTATTGATGGGTCACAGTGTTGTCCTAGTAGTAGTTAGGACAATGACTTCTACTGATCGAGACCAACTGAGCGTTGATCCGGTAATTGGACGTGGCGCTTTTTTTCTCCGGAGTCTATTTAATTGATTGCTCACTGACTAAATATGGTGAAATCATTACATTTTATGTTGTTAGTTAAATTTAGAGAAAGCCTATGATTAACCTCTTTCATAATCATTTACATTAATGTCTTAGGTAACATTTAGTTTTGGGGCCCCAGTATTTGAGGCCCATGTGGTTAGGGTCTGACGCACGGGTCAAGCTTACCTTTTGCGCCCTTTTTAAGTATTATTACATTAATTTTTGCAAGGAAAGAACTAGGGTTTGGTAACGAGTTTATTATCTAGCTTGTTTTTTTAAACAAACAATGAAGAACAATATTTTTTTCTTAGCTCGTATTTCGACTCTATGAACAACTAGTCTACCGTGGCAAAAAGACAAGAGACTGCAATCAGGCTAGCAAAATAGTAAATGATTAAAACATGGCAAGGTTAAACATGAAAAAGGAACTCAACAAAATAACGAACGTGTCGGCATGAAGCCTTCGTCAGCGAACAAACAACAGAAAAAACAGAATAAAATTTTAAAAAAATAGCACTCAGATGAGAAGTAGTATCTGGGTGGGCAGCAAAAGAATTGTGACAGAAAATAAGTGGGTGAGAGATTAAATAGGGAAGTGGGAAAGAAGTTAGTCCACTGCGATAGGTCATGACGTGGAGGGGCGGAGTTAGTCTCAAACTGTGGCAAGGTTAAACATGAAAAAATGAACTCAACAAAATAACGAACGTATCGGCATGAAGCCTTCGTCAGCGAACAAACAACAGAAAAAACAGAATACAATTTTTAAAAAATAGCACTTAGATGAGAAGTAGTATCTGGGTGGGCAGCAAAAGAATTGTGACAGAAAATAAGTGGGTGAGAGATTAAATAGGGAAGTGGGAAAGAAGTTAGTCCACTGCCATAGGTCATGACGTGGAGGGGCGGAGTTAGTCTCAAACTGTGAATAGAGACATGACGTTCATGCCATGTAGTATCAATGTGTCATATGTCAGGATAAGCTTGTGTTCCGACTTCACCCGGCTGGGTGTGTTTGTGCTAATCACTATCGCACTTATTGTTAAGTCCGCCTTGCCCTGGTGGTCGCTTCTATTGAGGTGTTTAGATACAGGATACTTTTTATCTTGCTTAACATAACGAAGGTGTTCAGTACACCTGTCAGAGAGTCGGCGTCCTGTCTCCCCCATGTACGACATCTGACAACGGGTGCAAACAATGGCGGCTAGTACAAAGGAAACCGTCGAGTATCTGAAAACTGCACCTAGGGAAGCGTATGTGTTGAGTCTGGGCGACAAAAGGGCGAGTGTTGCAACGGCTGCGTCCACATGGTTTGGCCCCAAAGTGGGAGGGGGCAGCTTTGATGCGACTGCGCACAAGAAAGTCTCTCATATGTTTACCACGTCTGAAAACAATGAGAGGCGGGGAAGATAAAATGTCCCGTGTTTCCGTGTCGGCGAGGACTATAGAACGATTTTTATGGAAAACGATTGTGAGGGTGATAAGGGATAATAAGTTTGGTCTGTAGACATTGTCACTCGGACGTGACCTGAAGGCATCAGCACGGGTAATATTTTTAACTCTTTGAAAGGCTGATGAAAGTATTGTCTCCGGGTAGGACCTATATCGGAAATAGTCTATCATTTCAAGTGCTTTGTCCCAAAAGTCATCATCCGACCGATAAAGTCGACGAAGACGAAGTAATTGAGAAAAAGGAATGGAATCTTTACATGATTTAGGGTGTGAGGACGAGTAGAGTAGATAGCTGTGGCTGTCAGTAGGTTTAAAGTAGACGGAGGTGAGTAGGCCGTCTTTGTGAAGGGTGACTGTAATGTCCAAAAAGTTGACTGAGGTTTCAGAGACAAGAGATGTTAATTTAATGGAGGGGTGAAAGACCCATACCAAGTTAATGAATAGGTCAAGTTCACGCCTCTCCATGTTGGTGTCCCCTATACCGTCATCAATGTACATCTTGATGTACAGGGAGGCATCCAGTATGGTATCTTTCGACCATGTGTTCGAGATGTCCATTAACAAGCATGCATAGCTGTGTCCCATTTTAGTCCCCATAGCCATATCACTGATTTGGTCCACGTATTGGCCACCAAACTCAAACGAATTGAGGGTGAGAACGAGTTCAGACAATCGGAGGAAGGTGTTGGTGGGTAAGATGGATGGGGTTTAGTCTCGAAAAATAATTTTAGAGCTAAGGGACCGTCAGTGTGGGGGATAGAAGTACCTGGTATATAGAGAACATACATCAAGCCGAAATAGAGGATGTTTCTTTTCCGGATTGATGATGATAGATTCCAACGTTTTTAATGCATGGCTGGTGTCTTTAATGTAAGTGGGCAGTGAGGCTACGATGGGTTGAAAAACTCCATCCAGGAATTCCGACATACGTTCGGTCTCAGCATAAGGGTATGCTGAGACAGTGGGTCTGCCAGGTTTACCGTACTTGTGTATATAGGAAGAAGCTAGAATCATGGCTTATCGAGATCTCTATCAAATATGTGTAAGGCAGAGGCCGTTTTAGTGAGTGCCGATTCTGTAATCATTTTCTTGATAATCTCCTTGACCATATCATTATGTTTGGTAATAGGGTTGTTGGTCCTTATCGAGCTAAGTGCTATATTAAAAATTGTATTCTGTTTTTTTCTATTGTTTGTTCGTTGACGAAGGCTTCATGCCGACACGTTCGTTGTTTTGTTGCGTACCTTTTTCAAGTTTAACCTTACCGTGTTTACTCATTTCCTAGTCTACTATGGGCAGTATGAACAATTAATCTACCGTGGGAAGTATGAACAATTAGTCTATCATGGGCAGTATGAACAATTAGTCTAGCGTGGGCAGTATGAATAATTAGTCTATCATGGGCACTATGAACAATTAGTCTACCGTGGGCACTATGAACAATTAGTCTACCGTGGGCACCATGAACAATTAGTCTACCGTGGGCAGTATGAACAATTAGTCTACCGTGGGCAGTATGAACAATTAGTCTACCGTGGGCACTATGAACAATTAGTCTACCGTGGGCACTATGAACAATTAGTCTACCGTGGGCAGTATGAACAATTAGTCTACCGTTGGCAGTATGAACAATTAGTCTACCGTGGGCAGTATGAACAATTAGTCTACCGTTGGCAGTATGAACAATTAGTCTACCGTTGGCAGTATGAATAATTAGTCTATCATGGGCACTATGAACAATTAGTCTACCGTGGGCACCATGAACAATTAGTCTACCGTGGGCACCATGAACAATTAGTCTACCGTGGGCACCATGAACAATTAGTCTACCGTGGGCACCATGAACAATTAGTCTACCGTGGGCACCATGAACAATTAGTCTACCGTGGGCACTATGAACAATTAGTCTACCGTGGGCACCATGAACAATTAGTCTACTGTGGGCAGTATGAACAATTAGTCTACCGTGGGCACCATGAACAATTAGTCTACCGTGGGCAGTATGAACAATAAGTCTATCATGGGCAGTATGAACATTTGGTCTATCATTGGCAGTATGCACAATTAGAATACCATTGGCAGTATGAACAATTAGTCTATCATGGGCAGTATGAACAATTAGTCTACCGTTGGCAGTATGAACAATTAGTCTACCGTGGGCAGTATGAACAATTAGTCTACCGTGGGCAGTATGAACAATTAGTCTACCGTGGGCAGTATGAACAATTAGTCTACCGTGGGCAGTATGAACAATTAGTCTACCATGGGCAGTATGAACAATTAGTCTACCGTGGGCAGTATGAACAATTAGTCTACCGTGGGCAGTATGAACAATTAGTCTACCGTGGGCAGTATGAACAATTAGTCTACCGTGGGCAGTATGAACAATTAGTCTACCGTGGGCAGTATGAACAATTAGTCTATCATGGGCAGTATGAACAATTAGTCTACCGTGGGCAGTATGAACAATTAGTCTATCATGGGCAGTATGAACAATTAGTCTACCGTGGGCAGTATGAACAATTAGTCTATCATGGGCAGTATGAACAATTAGTCTACCGTGGACAGTATGAACAATTTGTCTATCATGGGCAGTATGAACAATTAGTCTACCGTTGGCAGTATAAACAATTAGTCTGTCATGGGCAATATGAACTATTACGATTTTGAGATGATATTGTACGGTTTTAGGAGATCGAGGATAAGCAGGTCTGCTATTAAAAAAAAGAAAATCTAGACACAATAATTGAACATTGAAAATGATTAATTTAAGGCGCATACGTGGAGATCTCCTGAAATTCTAAACATACTATTTAAATTTCAATTGTATGACAACGTCTCGTGTTCCATGACAACGTATCGTGTTCCATGACAACGTCTCGTGATTCATGACAACGTCTCGTGTTCCATGACAACGTCTCGTGTTCCATGACAACGTCTCGTGTTCCATGACAACGTCTCGTGTTCCATGATAACGTCTCGTGTTCCATGACAATGTCTCGTGTTCCATGACAACGTCTCGTGTTCCATGACAACGTCTCGTGTTCCATGACAACGTCTCGTGTTCCATGACAATGTCTCGTGTTCCATGACAACGTCTCGTGTTCCATGACAACGTCTCGTGTTCCATGACAATGTCTCGTGTTCCATGACAATGTCTCGTGTTCCATGACAACGTCTCGTGTTCCATGACAACGTCTCGTGTTCCATGACAACGTCTCGTGTTCCATGATAACGTCTCGTGTTCCATGACTACGTCTCGTGTTCCATGACAACGTCTCGTGTTCCATGATAACGTCTCGTGTTCCATGACAACATCTCGTGTTCCGTGACAAAGTCTCGTGTTCCATACGTTTATCAAGCAAATTCAGGTACCGTCAGTTGGCCGGATGAACTGACGTCGGAGGCCGGATGAACTGACGTCGGGGCCCGGATCAGGCCAGCGAGCAGTACTTTGGTGACCCCTAATTTTATACGATATAAAAAATAATCTCATTGTAATATAAAACTTAAAAAAATAAAAACTTTATAACGGATTCATTCATAACACCAAGCTTTTTTTTTTAAAAAAAGGAAAGTTAAGGTAAAATTTTTAAAAAAGTTAACGTTAAAAACATATTGAATATTAGTTAAGAAGTATTTGGCTCGTAAAAAATGTTCATCTTTCCTTCACTTCCTACTCAGTTTTAAGAGTTTGATTGGATGATCTTAACATTTCGCTTTTTAGGTTTTCGGATGATTTATTGATGTTTATATTTTAAGAAATCTTGCAGGGCACAACTAGAGGAGGAAGAAGAAGAGGAAGACAGAGAAAAAGATGGGAAGATAACATCAAAGAATGGACGAGATTACAACTAGGCGATGCTGTGCATAGGGCAGGAGACCGAGAGGAATGGAGAAGTATAGTTTTTATGTCATCTGTGGCGCCCCAACGGTCGAAAGACTACGGGACATGATGATGATATTTTATGATGTATTGCACTAGTGTAGGATACGTATTAGAGCATTATCTCTGAACCTGTGGGTCGCAACCAACTCGTGGTTGTCTGAGAATATGTCGCTTAAGAACTTCAAACATTTGAATTTTTTAAAGAATGTTCATTTTTATCTAATTTTTCCACCTTATATTCTATATTTTAAATATTATTTACAGTGATTGGCATTCCATTAACTTCCCAACAACCGTTTGTTTCTATTATGAATCCTGTTTGTGGGCAGTGCTGTTGGTTCAAAATTTTGGCACCCTCTGAAAATGGCTCCCGGGGTGCTGGCCCCAGTTGTGGGACGCCACTACTTGATGAATGTTTTCAAAGGTGTAGTGGCACCAACAAAGTAGAAAACTGTGGTATTGTAGGTAAAAGAATCTACAAAGGCAACCGGTTGGGGGTGAAAGGGGGGGGGGTAAATAAGACGTAGGATTAAAAAAAAGACTTTGAGTCTTAACGAAGTCATAACTCACTTAACACTACATTATTTGCTGTATTTCCCAGACAAAGGCGTTTAACACATTTTTGATATACGGCGTCTTTGTGAAATTTTTGTGATATAAAATTGTGAACCACTAAAATCTCCAAAACTTGTCGGTAATACAAGGTGGCGCCACCTGGAAACATTTTAGCTTCAGACGGGTGGGCGACATAAAAAAACTAAACGACCTAATTGTATGACTAAAATGCCTGAGATGGTTCAATCAAGCGGCTATCATTTGACGACTATGACCCAGGGGAACCTTAATTTTATACGAAATTCCTCCCCCATTTAGCTGTGATGTCGTCCCCCTGGCGCCCTACTTGTCCAGGAATGGCAGAATGACATATTTCTTAGTGACCCGTCAATCCCATCTCTTGTCCTGAAACAAATGCAGGGGCGGGGGAAAAGTAGGCCACTCTTATGGCAGTGGTGGGAGATATAAAGGATAACTCTTAGCATTTGAATGCGTTATGAATGATAACTCCTAAGGAAGTAGGTCTGGTTATAAATAATAACTATGATATCAGTGGTGTGGGGTACAAAGTATTACTCTGATATCGGTGGTGTGGGGTATCATGATAACTATAAAGTTAGTGTTTCAAAAAGACCAGTCACCGCCACCTTACTGACTCGATACTATAGATAGATTACACGATATATATATTTATTACACCAGATAGATTTACCACATTAGATAGATTTACCACATTAGATAGATTTACCACATTAGATAGATTTATCACATTAGATAGATTTACCACATTAGATAGATTTACCACTCTATAATATAAGCTTATAGCGATACATAAATTTAAATCTATACACATATTTATAAAGATAGAAATATTTATCGCGATAGATATATTTACCACAATAATTAGATTTACTATGATAGAGAGATTTACCAACATAGATATCTTTATCAAGATGAATATATTTATCACGATTGAGAGAATCCCCATCATACATGGATTTATTATCATTTCCATTTCTCACCTAAAATTATTTTTAAACATTTTCTGAGACCCAGAATGACAAGTCTGACCCAGAGAAGGGTCACCACAAGACGCTTAGACTGCACGGCCAGCTCACTAATAACATCTTTTTATGACAAGTCTGACCCAGAGAAGGGTCACCACAAGACGCTTAGACTGCACGGCCAGCTCACTAATAACATCTTTTTATGACAAGTCTGACCCAGAGAAGGGTCACCACAAGACGCTTAGACTGCACGGCCATCTCACTAATAACATCTTTTTATGACAAGTCTGACCCAGAGAAGGGTCACACAAGACGCTTAGACTGCACGGCCATCTCACTAATAACATCTTTTTATGACAAGTCTGACCCAGAGAAGGGTCACACAAGACGCTTAGACTGCACGGCCAGCTCACTAATAACATCTTTTTATGACAAGTCTGACCCAGAGAAGGGTCACCACAAGACGCTTAGACTGCACGGCCATCTCACTAATAACATCTTTTTATGACAAGTCTGACACAGAGAAGGGTCACACAAGACGCTTAAACTGCACGGCCAGCTCACTAATAACATCTTTTTATGACAAGTCTGACCCAGAGGAGGGTCACACAATACGCTTAGACTGCACGGCCATCTCACTAATAACATCTTTTTATGACAAGTCTGACCCAGAGAAGGGTCACCACAAGAAGCTTAGACTGCACGGCCATCTCACTAATAACATCTTTTTATGACAAGTCTGACCCAGAGAAGGGTCACCACAAGACGCTTAGACTGCACGGCCATCTCACTAATAACATCTTTTTATGACAAGTCTGACCCAGAGAAGGGTCACACAAGACGCTTAGACTGCACGGCCAGCTTACTAATAACATCTTTTTATGACAAGTCTGACCCAGAGAAGGGTCACACAAGACGCTTAGACTGCACGGCCATCTCACTAATAACATCTTTTTATGACAAGTCTGACCCAGAGAAGGGTCACACAAAACGCTTAGACTGCACGGCCATCTCACTAATAACATCTTTTTATGACAAGTCTGACCCAGAGAAGGGTCACCACAAAACGCTTAGACTGCACGGCCATCTCACTAATAACATCTTTTTATGACAAGTCTGACACAGAGAAGGGTCACCACAAGACGCTTAGACTGCACGGCCAGCTCACTAATAACATCTTTTTATGACAAGTCTGACCCAGAGAAGGGTCACCACAAGAAGCTTAGACTGCACGGCCAGCTCACTAATAACATCTTTTTATGACAAGTCTGACCCAGAGAAGGGTGACACCAAACACTTAGACTGCACGGCCAGCTCACTAATAACATCTTTTTATGACAAGTCTGACCCAGAGAAGGGTCACCACAAGAAGCTTAGACTGCACGGCCAGCTCACTAATAACATCTTTTTATGACAAGTCTGACCCAGAGAAGGGTCACCACAAAACGCTTAGACTGCACGGCCAGCTCACTAATAACATCTTTTTATGACAAGTCTGACCCAGAGAAGGGTCACCACAAGACGCTTAGACTGCACGGCCAGCTCACTAATAACATCTTTTTATGACAAGTCTGACCCAGAGAAGGGTCACCACAAGACGCTTAGACTGCACGGCCAGCTCACTAATAACATCTTTTTATGACAAGTCTGACCCAGGGAAGGGTCACCACAAGACGCTTAGACTGCACGGCCAGCTCACTAATAACATCTTTTTATGACAAGTCTGACCCAGGGAAGGGTCACACAAGACGCTTAGACTGCACGGCCAGCTCACTAATAACATCTTTTTATGACAAGTCTGACCCAGGGAAGGGTCACCACAAGACGCTTAGACTGCACGGCCTGCTCACTAATAACATCATTTTTTTTACTATCAGATTAGGCGGAAACATAAATACTAAACACAATTAAAATTATATTCAATATGGCCGACAACCAATCTAAAAGCTTGGCCAAATCTTCTGCAAACATAAAGAAACAAACTGCATTCTACTGGTTCCCCGAAGATGTGCACATTAGCACATAAACAAATTGACCGCTCTGTTTACACATACACACATTGACCACTCTGTTTACACATACACACATTGACTGCTCTGTTTACACATACACACATTGACCGCTCTATTTACAAATACACACATTGAGCGCTCTCTTTACTCGTACACAAATTTACCGCTCTGTTTACACATACACAAGTTGACCTCTGTGCTCGCTCTTATATACAAACATGCCTATCAAGTGCATTCTAATTAGGATTTCATCTTAATATTACTTAACAAATGTTTTCCTAAATATTCCAAGAGGTAAACGAGATTTAAAATAATTACAAAAACATTGCCTCTGAAATAAAATGGAACACATTTTGAAAGCAAATAATTTTCCACCCGCAGTTTAATGGCTCTTGTAAAAGAAGACGTCTTCATTATTATATTTTTCTTATTACATACGTCAAATAAGCAGAGTGTTGTCTGATATAAAAGTATTAACAAGTGTAGATTAATGAGACTCAACAGATTTGTGTAAATAACATAATATAGACAAAGTAGTATATAGGTTAAGCTTTAATAACTGTTACACAGAATAAAAAGGAAAAAATCTTTCGTCAAATGCCTTCATCAGTACAACAACAAAAAAACAACTTCATATAAGTGTAAATTAAATTTAAATTATATATATATATATATGTATTCTACCTCAAATTAATTTTAAGAAAGGATTGGGCAAAACAAAGCTCAGAAGAACGGAAAGAAAGTGGGACGAAGTAAAATTTAACAACAAACGGGAAAAAGACATTGCAACTATGTCAAATAGTGAATTTGGTTTATACCTAATCAAGTCAACGTATAAAAATCTTGTTATTAATTTATTTTCCATAAACAATATTTTTCCAACCGTTATATTATTTCAGTTTGCCATATCATTTGATGTATAAATTAAACAAAAAAAAAACGAAAAAAAACGAAAAAACTAAGTTTTTCTTCTAAATCTTTGATAAGATGTAATATAAAGCTCACCAAAACATTTCATTAAAAACTGCAGAAAGTTCAAAACTCAGCTGCTAGGTTAGTACTAACGGCTAAAAAACGTGATCACGTCACTCCACTATTTCACTCACTTCATTGGCTCCCTATACAGTCACGCATTGATTACAAGTTGTCTGTTCTCTGTCACAACTTTTTCTCTCGTTCCTATCCTTCCTATCTTACTGAACTTCTTACTGTCTATTTACCCCTTCGAAAGCTTCGTTCCCCCGCAGACTCGCGTTTTCTTTCTGTTCCCAGAGCACGAAGTAGAACATATGGTGAACGATTTTTCTCTTTCTGTGCCCCAAAACAATGGAATTCTCTTCCATCACACATCCGCAATATAACGACCATCACAGCCTTCAAAACTGCCCAAAAGACCCATCTCATCAAATTAAACTATACCGACTCATTCTCACCCGCTCTGACTGATAAACAACGCTCGATCCTGCTGGGTGCTGTCCATGGCTGGACTAGGGTAGATGGTACTTCGGTGGATGAGGTCAAGCTTTTCACCAATTGTTGTTTTTAAATGTATACGTTTCTGAAATTGATAATTTTTATGTAAAGCGCAGTGAGCCTAGCCCTAGGCTGGGTACTGCGCTATATAAAACCACCTAATAATAATAATAATAATCGAGCAATTGGTGGGAAAATGTGTCAATATATTCATACAAGTAACTCACTTTATAAAAATACCAATTTCACTCCCCTGAACTATATTATGATTCTAATGTCCACCAGCTTTTACACCGCAGATTTATTTGACCAGCTATTTCAGAAAAGCACAATGAAATACTTTTTTAAAAATAATCTCAGTAGCGCAGTTCTCAGGAATTTTCCTTTATATTCCTCTTGAAAATCATGAAAAACTAGGATAGCTTGACGGGAAGTGGGTCAATTAACCGTTCGAAGATTTAGCCACCCAGCAAGCCACCCACGAACAAAAGCGATGTTAACATAAACGTTTAAAAAAAAAAAGTTAAAACTGAAATTTGAATGTACAGCAACACAAGTTGAAATGTTGACCAGAAGATGTCACTGAAATTTGAATGTACAGCAACACAAGTTGAAATGTTGACCAGAAGATGTTTCATTCATAACCCTTACCTCACTCGAGTGGCTTGTGATCCTAAAGACAATATATCCAAGCCATTGTATGAAACTTAAGCTTCCGAAGTTATTTTTGTTACACGTCGCAGAAAACAAATGGAGAGTCGTATTATGTTTCAGCCATTATTGAATTTGAGGAGACTTTATCTACAAGGAATCTCAAGACACTTCAACTCATTTCTGCTGTACTCACTTGTTTTAACATAATTACTTCATCCCATTTGTTCTCTAATAAAATGCTCTAATTAAACATTCACTATCTATTCTCCATTTTACCATTCTGGAAAAAACTAATTTCTCCAAAAGTCCATGGTCCATTCGCTCCGTGCATTGGCTGGGTACTGCGTTATATTTGGAGAACATCTATGAGTTTTTAAAAGGAATAAAAGACAAACATAAATTATCTGCCATGTGAACTATTTACTTTAGTGGCGTCTAGTGCAGCAATGCACTTTCATATGTTATGACTAACTGAAAAATCTAGTTGTGCCTAGTGCAGCAAAGCACTGTTATATTTTATGACTAACTGAAAAATCTAGTTGTGCCTAGTGCAGCAAAGCACTGTTATATTTTATGACTAACTGAAAAATCTAGTTGTGCCTAGTGCAGCAATGCACTGTTATATTTTATGACTTACTGAAAAATCTAGTTGTGCCTAGTGCAGCAATGCACTGTTATATTTTATGACTAACTGAAAAATCTAGTTGTGCCTAGTGCAGCAATGCACTGTTATATTTTATGACTAACTGAAAAATCTAGTTGTGCCTAGTGCAGCAATGCACTGTTATATTTTATGACTAACTGAAAAATCTAGTTGTGCCTAGTGCAGCAAAGCACTGTTATATTTTATGACTAACTGAAAAATCTAGTTGTGCCTAGTGCAGCAAAGCACTGTTATATTTTATGACTAACTGAAAAATCTAGTTGTGCCTAGTGCAGCAATGCACTGTTATATTTTATGACTAACTGAAAAATCTAGTTGTGCCTAGTGCAGCAATGCACGGTTATATTTTATGACTAACTGAAAAATCTAGTTGTGCCTAGTGCAGCAATGCACTGTTATATTTTATGACTAACTGAACATAGCTCAAGTCAAATTATTTTCATTAATGATTGATTGATTAAATTATACCAAAAAATATGCGAGGAGGAGGAAGGAAAAGAGAAGAGATAGAAATGAGTGAGTCCTGTAAAAGAGGAACATAAAGATAGAGCAAATGTGTTAGAGAGAGAGAGAGAGTCAGAGTAAGAGAGAGAGAGAGTCAGAGAGAGAGAGAGTCAGAGAGAGAGTCAGAGTCAGAGAGAGTCAGAGAGAAAGAGAGAGAGTCAGAGAGAGAGAGAGAGTCAGAGAGAGAGAGAGAGAGAGAGAGAGAGCCAGAGAGAGAGAGTCAGAGAGAGAGAGAGCCAGAGAGAGAGAGTCGGATTCATAGAGAGAGTCAGAGAGACTCAGAGAGAGAAAGAGAGAGTCAGAGAGAGTCAGAGAGAGAGAGTCAGAGAGAGAGAGAGATTCCGAGAGAGAGAGAGTCAGAAAGAGAGACAGAGTCAGAGAGAGAGTCAGAGAGAGAGAGTCAGAGACAGAGAGAGAGAGAGACAGAGAGAGAGTCAGAGAGAGAGTCAGGGAGAGAGTCAGAGAGAGTTAAAGAGAGCGTTTAATAAAAGTAAGCGAGAAAATGTGAAAAATATAATATTTGAAAGAAGAAAGAAACATTGGGAGAGAATATGAGATAAGTAGATAGGGTTACAAAGAGAGAGTTGGAGAGCATGTCAGAGATAAGTAGATATGGTGATAAAGAGAGAGTTGAAGAGCATATCAGAGATAAGTAGATAGGATGATAATGAGACAGAGAGAAAGAGAGAGTGAGGATATGAGAGAGAAGTAGATATGTTGATATAGAAGGGAATGAGAGAAACAAAGTACAGGGAAACCTGAAGAAATAATGTCGGCAAAATGCCTTCTTTGGCGAAATTAACAGCAGTAAAAAATTAAACTAAATTAAAATAAAAAGCTGCAATGTAGTATCTGAGAGGACAGCAAGAAGAATGCGAATGTTGAAATAGGTAAAGAGAAAGTGAGCGACAATGTGAGAGATAATCAGAATGAAGGGTATAGAGAAGGAGAGAATGAACATTCGAGAGATAATCAGAATGAAGGGTATAGAGAAGGAGAGAATGAACATTCGAAAGATAAGCAGAGAGTGTGGTTTTGAGAAGGAGAGACTAAGAGAAATTTACCTATTTGTAACTAGTTTTGAATCGCTGGCTTTACCAACAAACCTGTATAGAAAACATCTGGTTATGTGAACTTTATTTCATAGCTATTATTAATAGTAACAAGACATTTTGTTCAGAACGACTGACAATGTCTTGCAACGAGAGATGAACTAGAGAAGAAATCCACCAGTTTATGCATAAGACCGACTTTGTCACCCAAACTATATTATTTTTTTATTCCCATAAAACCTAAAAAGAATATTCCTGCATAATTAATGAGCATTCAATCACTACGCTGCATGATTCAACTAAGAGTGTGTCCACAAATAGAGCAGCATCGGCCCGTGCTTAATTTCCCCTGTGCTTCTGCTGGAGAAGTTTAGAAAAGAAACTGCAACTCGGGGATGGTTCTTGGGAAATCGAAAATACGCCTAATTTGACTAATCACAAACAGTGTAGGAGTGTTATTTTCACCCCTAAAAATATCCACACATAAGACGCATATGAGGTCTTTTATGTAAATATTCTATTTTGGGAAGGTATTTCGTAAGTTGAAATAATGTGGTCTCTTGTGAGATATGGTGCTGTAGTCTCTTGTGATATATGGTGTAATGGTGTCTTGTAAGATATGGTGATGTAGTCTATTGTGATATATGGTGTAATGGTCTCTTGTAAGATATGGTGCTGTAGTCTCTTGTGATATATGGTGTAATGGTCTCTTGTGAGATATGGTGCTGTAGTCTCTTGTGATATATGGTGTAATGGTCTCTTGTAAGATATGGTGCTGTAGTCTCTTGTGATATATCTTGTAATGGTCTCTTGTAAGATATGGTGCTGTAGTCTCTTGTGATATATCTTGTAATGGTCTCTTGTGATATATGGTGTAATGGTGTCTTGTAAGATATGGTTTAATGGTGTCTTGTAAGATATGGTGCTGTAGTCTCTTGTGATTTATGGTGTAATGGTGTCTTGTAAGATATGGTGCTGTAGTCTCTTGTAAGATATGGTGCAATGGTGTCTTGTAAGATATGGTGTAATGGTCTCTTGTAAGATGTGGTGTAATGGTCTCTTGTAATATATGTTGTAATGGTTTCTTGTGAGAAATGGTGTAGTAAATGCAAACCGACTGAATGGTGTGTTTCCCGCGTTCAATATTATCTATTCCTGTACTGAGCTCAACTCTCGTAGAAAACATAAAACATGTTACAACCCTGGATATTAGCAATAAAAAAGTACAAAAATAGCTAGGGAGATTAAAAACATCGCCTCTCATTTTGTGGCAAAAACTCACACATTAATTTCCCTTGTTTTCAAAAACTATTCAACAATGGGCTATTTTTAGACACAAATAGATCTCTTGCTGGCGTTCTATCTTCTTTTAAAACGTAGTTTCTATTCTTATACGCTTTCAGGGACTACTGCGTACGAGTGATCAACAAAGGGATTTAACTCTTTTCTTTCGTTCTTTTTCTTTTTTTGCGCGTGTAAGAAATGATAACTATAAATAGACTGGAGATTGAGGGATGCTACACGTATGTTTGGAAAGAAATAAAATTATAACAGTCGTCAATACATGACCGTATAACATTAGCTCACTCCTCTGGATAAAAGTCATCGTTGTCTCCCCCCCCCCCGGTCCCGCCACCCTTTTCCTTACCCCAGACATTAAAGAAGGTTACATAACAAACCCACTGTAGCTGCCATTTAAACGCGGTATGTAACCTGAGCCAGTGAGACAAGGAAAAGCCTAGATTGTATTTAGAATGAAACTCAACAATTCAACGGATGTGTACGATTCATTGTCTAAAGATGAAAGATGTATCTGCGTGGACGGGGGGGGGGGGGGGGGATTTTTTTCTTTATATTAAGGAGTGACATTTTCGGACAACTGCAAAGTTTCTTTAGTGTAAAGGTGGGTTGCAAAAATAACTATAGCTATTCCAATGCTTATACACACGCCAGAAGATGGACTAATATAAATACAGTCGATCTCTTTGACAGTGGCTTTTCCGTGCTGCGTAAGCGGCAACGTCCCCGAGGAGACTTGGGGGCGTCCACATGGGGTTTGCCTCTTCGTGGCGTGGCGGACTAGTAGGGTGACTTGTTCACCCGAAGCCAAAAACCCCGGCCAAAACGCATGACTCCCAACGCAACAGGAGTAGCGTCTAAAATGGTTACTAGTTGCCGGTGATGGATATGAGGTTTGGGTGGCGGCCAAAACCCATGCCGATGATTTTAGCTACGCGGCCGTGAGAAAGCCGCTCCTAGGCAACCGTTTCGTCCCGCCACTACTAACGTCCCGACCGAAAGACTCCTTGGGCGGTGGGGTGTGGTAACGCAATACTTACCCTCCGGAGTGGAAGCAAAGCCGTCCTGACCCACGGAGAGTGGACTGCGGACGCTTTAAACAAAGCGTCAACAGTCGACCGGGCTCCACCGACGCCTTCTCCAATGCGACATTTTCAGACAGTGGCTTTCTTCAGTCTATCTGACAGTGACCTCCCTTTGGCTACTGACGCCCGGGGTGGGCCAATATTTGTCCAGCCTCCCACTTTTCCACGATAAACTATGCAGTCCTTTTTATAAAGAGAAGATAAAGTGCCGCCCCCCCCCCAATCTACGCCGATGCCAACTGGTACTCACTACTCTTGTCCTCTATATTTATTTCAGAATGAGTACATGTATTTGAGCACTGCTTCCTCTTAGTCTCTGTACATATTAACAGACTCCTCTTAGTCCATGTCGCATTATCAACTTCCTTATAGTCTATGTCACATTAGCAACCTCCTTGATAGTCTGTGTACTCATCAACAACTTCCTTTTAGTCCAGCGGTTCTCAACCTGTGGGTCGGCTAAGACCATCGGAAAACACATATGCTCTACAGTTATGAAGTAGCAACGAAAATAATTTTGTGGCCGGGGGGGGGGGGGTCGCCACAACATGAGGATCTGTATTAAAGGGTCGCGGCATTAGGAAGGTTGAGAACCACTGTCTTAGTCCATGTAAACGTTAGCAACTTCCTCATAGTATTTGTACACATCAACAACTTCCTTTAAGTCAACGTACACATTAACAACTTCCTCTTAGTCGATATACATATTAACAACTTATTCTTAGGCATGTACACATTAACAAATTCCTCTTAGTCCATGTATTCATTTAAATCTACTCTTGGTCCATGTACATATTAACACCTTCCTCTTAGTCCATGTACACATTAAAATCTCCTCTTAGTCCATGTAAACATTAAAATCTCCTCTTAGTCCATGTTCATATTAACACCTTCCTCTTAGTCCATGTACATATTAACACCTTCCTTTTAGTCCATGTACACATTAAAATCTCCTCTTAGTCCATGTACATATTACCGCCTTCCTCTTAGTCCAAGTACATATCAACAACCTCCCCTTTCGCTTTTCCACGCCCATCTGTTCTAAAGTAAAAATAAAAGTATAGAAAAAATGATTATGTTCAAATATTTGGTCTGTAAAAGCCGCTGAACGCAGTGCTGAGAACATAAAACCACTCACAGAAGGCCAGCTCGCCTCGGACACGACAAAAGCGCGACGCTGGCCGCTTCTACTCCCTCAATCTTCCTCCACCCCCTTAATTCGCGCACCCTGTCATTTTCCTGACCGACGAGACTGGCATTGCACGTCATCCCAGATTTATCAATAGCCCCACTTGTTAAGACGCTAGGGTAGTGATTTCAAAAGCGGGGCCTACTTTGTAGTTTAATTATTTTTTTCCTGTGTAGGTGCTAGGAAGGGTTTACAGCAAGCTCGGGGGGCGGAGTGCTATTTAAGGCTAACGAAGTGAGTTTGTGAGCAGCAGACGACCAGACAAAGCTCAAGAATTAGTTGCGTAGAAATAAAAGTTGAAAATTGTTGGATGGTAGATTTTCTTTTTTTAACATTTATTGAGTGCAATTGTATAGTAGTTGAAAATTTGTACTTTAAAAGAACTACTATCGTTAAGAGTAGTTAATGTAAAGGATGCTGTAGTCGCGTAGGCTGGAAGTATCTCGTGCTGTTGTACCGTTCTTTTCGCCCCAAGAAACGCAGCGTGTTAAAGTGACCACCAGGATTTCCCCTTCGAGATGACCTCTTCTAACATTTCTGGGATGGTCATTATCTGCTCTGTACTGCTGTCCGTGGCCAGTGGCCAACCTCCGAGTGGCCTTCCTGTCTCCAGAGCGGAGTTGCTCAAGGAGCCGGAGATGATAGCAGCTTTAATGTATGGACCCGACTGGCCAGGTAATTGCATTAACTAATTCTTGATAGGGTCTATTGCGTCACACTTATGATACGCCTGTGATTCGGTGTATATTTGGTCAGTATTTTTTATTACCAAAACTGATGGCATATTCGGTGATTTTTCGTAAAATAAGAAAAGATACGATTTTTATACAGATCCAAATAAAATGGAATTTTTTATATTATTTCTTTTTTCACTACACTGTGCTTATTTAATTTCAACATATTTAAAAATTCTTATTAAGAGAGGAACTACTAGAAGAATTTAAGTGTAACACATTTAAAGTATCATGTCATAAAACCTATAATAAAACCTAAATATGGACTTAAAAATCGATTTTTAAAGTTTTATTTTAGTATTTCTTTTTGAGATAAAATTATGTACTTTCAACTTTCATGTTAATTTTTTAATGGGATATTTAGAAAACTATAACAATTTTCAAACTAATAGGGAACTTTTCCTTTTTTAAAAACATGATTTGTGATTTCAAGTTAATAGGACCCCCACCCCCCCCCCCCCCACACACACACACACTTTCTGATTTGACATTGACATTGAAATCACGGGAGTCCATGGAATCAATGAAAATTCCCCGTTATCGAACAGAGTCCACAACTTTGGTTTCAGATGCTAAAATGATTCGTTAAGACTCAATGTCCGTTATCGCTAGCACAGGAATCTTTCCGAACTCATTTATTTTGGTCTTAGAATTATTACTAACTGAAGATAATGTATGAAAATAAATCAGAGAATAAGGAGTAGTGGATCCCTCATCAACGGTAACAATAGTAAACACCTTATGATTTTTTTTAATGTGTACCTCAAAGGAAAACAGCAGTTAAACACAATGAAACAATGTTAACCTGGTGAACCTCTTTAGGGAAACATCTTTAAGAATAGTCAACTTCTTAGGAATTCAAGATTGTGAATTGTGACACCTTATAATTGTCTATTTTAAGACAGCGTGTGAGCTCAGTCGAGTGTATGTGGGAAGTGTACTAGACTAGTTAAGCGTATTTCTCTAGTGTACAAGGTCACTTAAGCGTGTTTAGCTAGTGTACAAGGTCAGTTAAGCATGTTTAGCAAGTGTTAAAGGTCAGTTAAGCGTGTTTAGCTAGTGTGTACTGTCAGTTAACAATATTTTGAGACTGTACAGTTACAGGTAAGTTGTGTCCAATGAAAAGACTTATGAAAGAAATCACAACTCTTTCTCGATACAAAGCTTTTATTGTGTCGAACAAAATTGCTCCTTACCTACCACCCAAACAAAATTCATTCTTACCTACCACCCTCACGCAACTCATTCTTACCTACCACCCTCACAAAACTCATTCTTAACTACCATCCTCACACAACTCATACTTACCTACCACCCTCACACAACTCATCTTTACCTACCACCCTTACACGACTCATCTTTTCCTACCACCCTCACACGACTCATCTTTTCCTACCACCCTCATAAAACTCTTCCTTACCCACCACCCTCACACAACTCATCCTTACCTGCCATCCTCACACAACTCATCTTTACCTACCACCCTCACACAACTCATCCTTACCTACCACCCTCACACAACTCATCCTTACCTACCACCCTCACACGACTCATCTTTACCTACCACCCTCACACAACTCATCCTTACCTACCACCCTCACACAACTCATCTTTACCTACCACCCTCACACGACTCATCTTTTCCTACCACCCTCACACGACTCATCTTTTCCTACCACCCTCATAAAACTCTTCCTTAACCACCACCCTCACACAACTCATCCTTACCTAGCACCCTCAAAAACATCCTTATCTACCAACCTCACAAAAGTCATCCTTACCTATTACCCTCACAATGTGTTCGACAAAACTTGCTGATCCTGATTCTAACAGGTATTCTCATCCCCACCATTTGCTTCTTCAGTCGGGATACAAATCTATGTTTCCTTGTTCTTTACAATCGCCTTAGTGCCGACACTTCTTACGTGGGGCTAAGTAATGTTCAAGAATCCATTGTAGGACTTGACCCTATACACTGGAAAATGAAAAAAAAATGACTTTCCTAAGGGGACCTGTACCATTTAAAAGGGCTTCACATGTATCAGTCAAAATGGGATTTGTGTAATTGTTTGCCAACTATGCCGCACGTGTTGTATATGTGAGATTACAAGCAGGCTATCTGAAAGGTTCAGTGAACATCTTCAAGATATTGAACACACAAAAAACATCCCCGGCTTCATCCCATTTCAAAGGAGGGGATCACAATGCCACATCAGATGTGTTCAACACGGCTCTAATTCCTTGCACCAATACACAAGCGAGAGTGAAGAATGAAAACAAATTAATTGAAATACTTGGCACCTTATCACCATATGGAATCGATCAAATACTCTCTTATTTCCGTTTTTTAAAGTTCGTCTTCATTTCTATACAGAGACTGAGAAAACTATACATTGTGTCCTGGGAACACCTAAGTTTTTAATTTCAAATAATTTGTTATTTCTTCTTTTTCCTCTGTCTGTTGAAGAAGGCATTTCGTCGGAACGCCCGTTTAATTATTCATTCTTTTGTTTTTCAAGCTTAAACATATCATGTTCCACTACTTATTTACGTCATATGGCTTGAACGCAATCCCCCTTATGTTAAAATCCTAGGTCATTAATTGCGATACTGTAAATTGGAGACGGTATTTCGTTCTTTCAATATTTCCTTCATTATTTCTTACTGCCTTTCTAGTGATATCTTTTTTCAGCAATTTAATCCTAACATACAGTTAACAAGAAATCCAACGTATTTACGACCAGACTGAGCTTATTTCCAAGGCTTAAACTTATTTTGTTTAAAGATACAAGACACACACGCAAATGTATATCTTCTACTGACCTTCACCATAATTGCCCCAGAGCAATTTTCTGCCAATTTTGGATGCTTCTCCTCTACCTTGATGCGTCATACCCGACTGGCACGTGGTTTCAGCGGCCGACAAATGACCACATGATTGGACTTTTTACTAACTTGTATTAATCTAAGAAAGGCTATGTGTCTATGAATAGAATACTAGGGCATTGGTCTGGGGGATTTCATGGGAATGCTCTCAAGTTCATGTATGCTGGTAGTGAGGTTGAAAGGTAGTGTGTGGAACTGAGGGGCAAACACATCTGATAGAATTCATTGGTGGACAAAGAGATACCCGAAGAGAGGGGAGGCAGCTCCCAACCTTAACATCATTGAACATGTTTCAGATTATCTTCAATGGCGGCCAATGCCTTCCGGCATTACTAAGCGACACGACAGTGAGACCTGGACAGTGAAAGGAGACGTTATTAGAGATAATAATAAGGCACTCGACCATCAGTGATCCCAACCTTTGGTTGGAACCCGTGAGAGTTGTGAGCAAGAGCATTGTGAATAACATTGAATCTCGCAAGTCTTCCAAAAACTGCATGCTATATCCTAGTGTTAACTTGTTATGTGCAAGATTCTAGAGATGACATGTCATATTCTAGTGTTAACTTTTGTTATGTGCAAACTTCTAGAGTTGACATGTCATATTCTAGTGTTAACTCGTTATGTGCAAGATTCTAGAGATGGCATGACATATAATATGCTAGTGTTAACTTGTTATGTGCAAGTTTCTAGAGATGACATGTCATATTCTAGTGTTAACTTGCTTTGTGCAAGATTCTAGAGAGGACATGTCATATTCTGGTGTTTGTTATTTTCTAGAGATTAGATGTAATAACGCGGAAGTCTTAGTCTTAGCTACTTGAACAAGGTGTAGCGCACTGGGCAGTCAAATGCGTCTTTCTTCAGCCGTCTGTCCGATTCTTTCAAGACATTTCTGAATGTTTCCCTTGAGATCGTGCAAATCTTTTCTTTCTTGGCCTCATCTTTCTCTAGGATAGAGTCGAGTTTCTAAAGTGGTTTTGTAAGTTATGTCACAACGGAAACAGGAAACCATGTTTAGAAGGAAATATGTAACACGGTTTAGGGGAAAATTTGTAACATGGTTTAGGGGAAAATATGAAACACAATGTAATCTGAATATGAAATACAAATTTGGGGGACATAAACACAGGATAGGGGAGATGAAAAACGGGATAAGAGGAAACATGAAAGAAGACTAAACAAAAGAGATACGTGTTTTTGAAATAAATTGTTTCTCCGAACAAAAGACAGTACAAATAACAATTTAAAAAAAGACACTTTTATGTTAAAAATCTTCTCATTTCTTAAAAGTTGCCTGTCTGAATGCCATGTTTTGATAGTCTAGGGCAGTGGTTGGCAAACTCATTAGTCAAAAGAGCCAAAAATCAGCAGCATGACGATTAAAAAAAAATTTGAGAGCCTAATTTCTTTTCAATAACCTGTCAAGAACCATGTTTTTTGGAGTCAAAAACTATTTGTGGCCGACTGGCCGAGCCGCACTCGGGTCGTTAAAGAGCCGCATGCGGCTCAAAAACCGCGATTTGCCTACCACTGGTCTAAAGTATGTTTACTACTATTTCTTCATCCAATATCTAGTTGGCAAGTTCTTTGCTTAATTCATACAACATTGTCATGGTAGACATTACCACTTTTCTTTCAGTATGATAATTGATCAATTCCGTGCTTTAAAAGACTTCTTTGAGAAATAATAACAGATTGAATTTAAGGGTTTAAGTTTGTAAATATTTACTCCTCTTAGCTGCGCTTACAACGTTTCAACCTGCGCCTGACGTCAATTTTTTTTTTGGGGGGACGGGGGGACTGGCTCAAATCAAATAGCTAACGGTCTGGTGTTCAATCTCCACCAAAGCCAACATCCGAAGCACCCCGGGTGGATGGCACTCGTTAGCCTTGGACGGCAACTCATCTAAGAGAAGGCAAACTCTGAATTCAAACCAGGAGCCAGAATGATCGTAGGCCATCAACTATACGAAGACGAAGAATTCAACAAATATCGATTAGTGAAATTGCACGTTAAAGCGAAACTCCTTCATCCCACCACCCACGCACAAACACAAACACACACACACAAACACAAACACACACACACAAACAGTCAGAGAGAGAGAGAGAGAGAGAGGTAGCGTGAGAGAGAGAGAGAGAGAGAGTTTGGAAAATAAATCAAGAAGAAAAAATACAACAACACACACACTGAGAAGTCATGGCATTCAACGTTAAGTTGTCTGACCAACTAATAAGTGTTGGAGACCATTCTCGAACATTCCTTTACCAAGCCACACTTATTAATTCAACTATTTTTTTAATATAAACATTTTATTTGATTGTCTTACCTTTGATAAATGAGGACGTGGGCGGGTCGAGCTATAAGGCCAGACTTTATTTTTGTTCAAAGAGTGAACTCGCCCACCTCGTTCCCAATAGTAGAATAGACAGGCAACAAATGAACTTACCTACCACGTTCCTATAGTAGACTAGACAGGCACGAATAATCTCGCCCACGACGTTCTCAAAGGTTAAATAGACAAGAGATTAATGAACTCACCCACCATGCTCTCAACAGTAGAATCGACAGGCATACTGTCTCGTGAAAGAAATCGCCTATGGATACAAAATAATGCATAAACATTTGAGAACATGATAGGAAGATTCGTTGATGTTCAACTCAAGATATCTCACTCACATCGTCTACACCTTGTTGGGTTACGGAATAGGCAAACAATCACCAATTAAACCAAAGTTACACAGCATAATCTCTTCATGCGACGTAGGACTGACAATTTCATATTCTGGCTTAGAATCTATTTTCTCTGACTCAAATATTTTACGTGAACTCATAGTTCCATCAAGTTGTGGGAGGCTCATGTGGGAGGCTCATGTGGGAGTCCTTCAAAACTAATTTAAAAACTCATCTATTTCGCAAACACCTGCTGGAATGATGTTGTCTACCATCTTTTCCAGCTTGTTATTATCTCCCAGCTTTGTTTTTGTACCGCGCCTCGAGCCTTTGGGGATGAAGCGTGATTTTTCAAATGAACTTTATTATTATTATGTGGGAGGCTCATGTGTTGATTTCGCTTGTTTTCCATTCAAAACAGCGCACACATAAACGCATACTTTTATAAACCGCTCGTCTTTTTGGTTTGTTATTATTGTAGCCTCTCATAATGAATCTTGACAAATACGGAGACAAAAGGGAAAACTAATTCGGTGGTCGAGGTGAAACCTATAAAGTGGCATTGTGTTGCTGGACAGAGAGGGGAGTCGTCATCTCAAAGGTCAAACAGTCTCAGCTGAAGAAGACGCGGAAGCACTCCAGCGTTTCGAAGCTCCTGTTTCTACGTTAAAAGGGATATTACATTCAAGGCGTTGAGGTCAGAACTGAGAAATGAGAGTAAAAAATGCCCCGCTGAGATATCTTGAAATTGACAGCTAACACCCGTTGGATTGTTCAACAGAGATCACGACATTGAAGTCAACACCCATTGGATTGTTCAACGGGAAAATTATCTACGGATCCTGGAAGTGTGATAAGTAAATTATTTGTGACAACTGTCAAGAATTAGAGATCATATTTCTTCTCCGTTTGGACTTGTTTTGAGGAGTGGATATTGAAGAAAAAAAGTTAAATTGATGGACAATTATTATTACAACAAAAATAGCTCACAAAGAAATTTCGTCACCCCCACATCACTAAGCTATTTTATATTTAAAAGGAACGTTCAGTTTGGTTAACTCGTAGTCAGTTCTTTTCTCAAAGTTTACAAACTTGAGTGGATGGGACAGTCTCTTTACGTCAAGGCAACACTCTTTTAGATCGTACGATTGCAGTTGTTCGTTTTAGTGCCCTAGTTTTATATGCTAATACATCGGGCGCCAAAGAATAGCCAGCCATAGAATAGCCAGCCAAAGAATAGCCAGCCATTGAAAAGCCAGCCATAGAATAGCCAGCCAAAGAATAGCCAGCCATAGAATAGCCAGCCAAAGAATAGCCAGCCATAGAATAGCCAGCCAAAGAATAGCCAGCCATAGAATGGCCAGCCAAAGAATAGCCAGCCATAGAATAGCCAGCCATAGAATAGCCAGCCAAAGAATAGCCAGCCATAGAATAGCCAGCCAAAGAATAGCCAGCCATAGAATAGCCAGCCAAAGAATAGCCAGCCTTAGAATAGCTGTTTTCAAGGGAGTATATAACCAAATGCCACCATTCAGCCTTTTCTGGCATTTATCCCTGAATCTTAACTTTAACATTAGGAATATATGAACATTATTTTGAACAGGCAATTATACAAATTCCTGCCCATTACCGAAAGAGAACCTAACCAGAGTGTCAACAAACTGAGATAGCGAATGTTCTGGGTTGACAGCAAGCGAGTTAAACGCTGTTCAAAAAACCTGATTGTTTAACACATGCAAGGAAACAATTACCCTTTAAACCAAAGCACTTAAAAAAAAAAACCATCAACCCGAGCCGGGGGGGGGGGGGGGATCTATCGAATGTTTCAAACAAAGGATGTCGATCAATGCGCTATGAATGTAGAATGATGTGCGTGGGACCACATCTCGAATTTTCTCACATTATTTTAGCACCAGGAAAAAAGTTAATCTTTAACCATTAACAAAGTCTTCTCTATATCAGAGGTGCCAAACCTTTTTTCCTCCCCTACCCATATTTTTAACCCTTTTGATTTATAAGTACACCACACCCCCTCACCCGCTATTAAAATAAAGCTTTTCATTTCTCGTCAATGAATGTGTGGAAAAAAAAAAAACACTCTTTTGCCGTTTGCTGCCATTATCAATAAAAGTTGTGCGTACCCAAAAGCTGTCCGCTGCGTAAGCGCAGGCGTACACGTCTCACAGGTTGGGAACAGCCGCTCTAGATTAATTAACCCTCCCACGCAGTGTTTGTGTGTGTGTGAATGCGTTTGTGTGAGAGTGTGCGTGTGTGACCGTGCGTTCGTGAGTGGGATTGTAATGTGGGATAAGGTTACGGGTTTCCCTGAATGGTATTCTCTGAACGTCAACTCATTTGAAATGACATTTTGTTTCATGCTTCATTGCTGGCAACTTGATGAGTTCATGCTCACAAATGCTGATATTCATTACTGGCTACTTGATTAGTTATTGCTCACAAATGCTGATATTCCTTATGTTATTACCAAATGATCGCCTTTGGCAAAATGATACCACGCACCCCAAAGTTCACGTTATGTAATATGTGCACGGTGCTCAAGAGTCATACGAAATAAAATGATTTATCTCTTCATTATATTTAAAAGTTAAATGTATTATATATGAGGGGCCGGGAGTTAAGCGTCCTGTTGCCTTCTGAATCCCAGTGCTGTTCTAGGGTATACGGGAGTTAAGCGTCCTGTTGCCTTCTGAATCCCAGTGCTGTTCTAGGGTATACGGGAGTTAAGCGTCCTGTTGCCTTCTGAATCCCAGTGCTGTTCTAAACAGTACGGCGTAGATCTTCTGGTTTGTTACGAATAAATAGCAAATACCAAGTACATTTGAATTAATTTGATGTTTTATTATAGATTAGGTTATTTAAGTATATATTTTCTACTGCTTTACGGTTACAGCATTGCCTAATGTATAGGTTGACCCCGGCCCCGGACTGAATCAATTTTATTTTATCTGTTTTAATTTAGACTAGGCGTAAACAAACCAAATTTCCTTCAATATAAAAACCTACGCTTAAAGTGTGCCCCCCACAACAGCATATCAAGTGCGACACATAAAATGTAAATTTAAAGCTTGTTGTCTGCTCAATAGATATTGGCTGGATTCTTATTAAAATGTTATTGAAAACTTTTTGGTGCTTTAATCAACAAGAAATACGAGGTGTTTTTTTTATGATTCTCCAATAATAAGGCCTTGCTGTACGTGGGAGACTGAGTAATAAGGTCTTGTTGTACGTGGGAGACTGAGTGTACATTAAACAAACCAAACCACATCCCAAAGAAAGGTCAACTGAGGTCAAGAGGCGGCCCCAGACAAGTTTTTTTTATTTTAAATTTCTAATAAACAGATGATTACCTCTTGAGAACCGCCACAAGCAATCAGTTCATTTTTTTGGTGCGACGCGAAGCAATAATGGCCTCCAGTTTATGAAGATTGGTCTTAAACTGTTTTAGACAGATGAATCGGTTTGCCTTGAAAATATCCGATTAGGGCGGTCAAAGTTCTTGAAATTAAAATTCACTGACCACAATTTAAACTTGCTTGAATGTCTTAAGGCTTCCTTGTTCAAAGGTTCTCAACACGCGCTTTGTAGTTCAGAGGCTTACACTTTGAGATGAATAAGATTCAAAGCTCTAAGATGACAAATGATTTATCTTGTTGGTAAATTGGAGCCAAGGAAATGGAATCACGATGTGTAAATAATAAATAAATCACATTCTAATCGTCCTACTACTTAGCAATAGGCGCTAATAAGGAATAAAGGACCAGCTAATCAATGAGTATTATGGAAGCTAAACAAATGTAACATATGCAAACTTGTTGTTCATAATTTCAATTATTTTACTAGTTATGCGCTTTTGTGGGGACAGCAAGGAGTCAATGTTTAAATATATTTGTTTACATAGAACACAAAGGACTAAGACTTAGGACCAAGATAGTTTGGCCCACCCAGCACTATAGAACAAATCTGTGACCAAGACAGTTTGGCCCACCCAGCACTATAGAACACTTCTATTTCAATTTTGTTGTTTAACATAATAAAAATTTCTCATAACATATTTATAATTTGGAAAAGGGAAAAAAGTATCTTGAAACCCCCCCCCCCCCAACCAACCACAAACCACCACAACTTTTTTCCTGAAGATCATGTTTGGGAAATATTGTTAAATGCATAAGACCATATGTTTGTTTTATGCTTGCTTTATCTGGGCTCTTCCTTGACTTTGTACAGAGAACTGGTCCAAACTGTTGCTTCGTAAAATATGAATAGTTTCCAGTTTTTGTTCTACCAAGCTAAGTGGAGTTTTTATTCTCTGTGGTCTTGATTGTTTTTGCTGTTAAAAAGCTTCAGCTGTTTTGTTTCGGGGTTGTTCGGGTTTTCTCCTACCGTGTGCTTTCAATTTCTCATTGCTTCCTTATTCTTAGCGCTTTATTCTCAAGTTGATTCCCGCACGTGGTGTATCCATGGAAACAGAACAACAATTGGCTATGAAGTTGATGACATTGCGAGGTCATTACGATAAAAATATGCGTTAGTCACTTGTTGCAATATCTTGTATTGATAGTCGTAGAAACTCTATGACGCTAACTAAAACAGTTGTGTATGAGAATTATAATTCACTTTAACTACGTCGAGTTCTCAACCTTTAGTATTTCATTAAAATTACTTTTAAAATGACATTTTCATGTTGTAAATCTTAAGTACATTCTAAAAACAAACAAAAACACCAAAAGCCTCTATCAAAATAACACAATTATAGCTTTGGGGCAACTTACTTGCGTTGATAAAAATATTTCTTAATGACATCATGCATTGTGTATGAAAAAAACACTAGGCCATCCATCAACGTCAGCTATTCTTAGATTTGGAGGCGTTCATTTTTTTTCGTTGACATTAAAAAAATGTATTTATTGTTCAGGGCATATGTCACAGCTCTGATCATCCATTTGAACTAAATTGTGCATTTAAAAAAAAAATATTTCTTTAGATTCTCCATGCATTGGCTAATTTCATTTATTTCATGTGCCGAGGATGTTAAAACTGCAATTTTAAAGAAAAATATGCCAGATATGTTTAAATTCAGACGAGGTGTGACTCACTAAATAATATTATACAATTAAATGCATATCCTAAAATAAGTGTCTAAGATAATCGACAAAGAATTCTTTAAAATCCTAGGATACACGCGTATTTTTAAGTGCAGATGTTACATCAGCCTAGAGTCATACTAATGTAGGAACATCAGATCCTCCCTGTCCATGCAGCAGATGAAGCCACATAGTCAATGAAATAGACACCAACAAGGAGTTGCTAGAGGTTTTATTAGTTCCATGTCATAACTCCCGTGACAGGACTCCGTCTCAGTACTAAAGGATTCATTGGTTCCATGTCATACCTCCCTTGACAGGACTCCGTCTCAGTACTAAAGGATTCATTGGTTCCATGTCATAACTCCCGTGACAGGACTCCGTCTCAGTTCTAAAGGATTCATTGGTTCCATGTCATAACTCCCGTGACAGGACTCCCTCTCAGTACTAAAGGATTCATTGGTTCCATGTCATACCTCCCGTGACAGGACTCCGTCTCAGTAGAAAACAATCCTGGGTAAAAATAATTCAACAAAACTCGTGATGTCTTCTCGCCGATGTTAAATCAAAGAGAGGACATCCGAAGATAAGATTAACTTCAAGATCTGGGTTATTTCACTAACATCAACATCAGTTTATAGTTTGATATCTACATTAACATTTCGACATTCCTCGATGTGATTAAAATCTGGATTCTTATATTTGTCATGACAAACAACTGAAGAAACTGTATCACTCAGAAAACCTGTTTCATTTGTACAGTTATGCTCATAGTAATAGACCATTGACTTGTTAATAACATTCAGCACAGCCACCAGCTTGTTCATTTATTTTATCATCAGGACTGTTAACGCAAGTTCATTAGTTTCATCATCTATCAACACTGTCAACTAATTCCTTATTCAATAAGTCCTTTACTTTGGCAATCCCATCATCGACACCACTCAGTGCTACCTCACTAAAAACTCCACCATTCAGGGATAATCACTAAAAATTCTCAACTCAGTGTTACATCACCAAGAACTCCACCACTCTTTTCCTACCTTACTGAAGGCTTTACCTTTGACAGCTACTAACAAATTAGCCACTCGGTGCTACCTTCTTCTTCTTCTTCTATATTTTAGGGCCCACGATCAATGTATTGATCATTCTATGTTTTTGTGGAGTTTGCGATGTAACTGTGCATAGTTTTGAAGGTGATACTTCACTGGTTACAATGGCTTCTCAGCAATGGCATTATGAACTGGAGATTGGAAGACTGGAGGCAATAGAAGCAAATGTGTCAAGTGTAGTCGCCTTAACTGTTGCTTTTGGAAGCTTGTTCCGATCCTTTATTGCCTTTAGCAGGGAATGAGGAGCTCCTGGACTAAGTTCTTGTTTTTACGAGCCGGAACTGCCTGTCATGGCTCGTCAGTGTCTACGGGAGAGAGGGACGAGTTTCCGTTTAATGCTGAAGCAGTGGACCAGCCCATTTTTTATCTTGTATATCATGGAGAGCCTTGACAATATCACTGTTAACTCAATAACAACTTGACAATATCAATGTTAACTCACTAACAACTTGACAATCTCAATGTTAACTCACTAACAACTTGACAAACTCAATGTTAACTCACCACTAACTTTCTAAAATCACAGTGGCTCATCTGTTAATCTCTGTTCTCCAACGTATTTCCTCCTCCTGTGCCAGGACAAACATGTAGGAAGCTATCCCCGATCGATGACAATGCCATATAGCCTGATCGCCCTACATGATAGATCATTGAACTCAATCATTAACAAACATCAGCTCGTCTGACCGTAGCGTCATCACCAACGTCCCTGATTTTCATCATCAGAAATGTCCTACTTCGTCTCGACGCGTGACCAGTGTTTCTGACAGACATTCCCCCCTCCCCCGGGGGCATTTCAAATTTTCGGGGGGGGGGGGTGGCTGTGCCATTTGCCAGCTCCGTAGCTACTGGGTGGAAAATGGGGAATATGTTCCGGGGCGCCAGACTAGCGGGGGGGGGGGGCAAAATGGCCTGTGATGGTATTTAATGGTTCAAAATAATCAGTTTCAGAATTTAGGGGGGTTTAAAAATGAATATTGTCCCCTGACGCCAAACACTGTAGACACGCCCCTGCTAGTGGCGTCGAAAAAGGTTGGATGGGAGGTCCATCGAAATGTCACTTTTTCTTTACATGCAGAAGTGGCATTTTCAGAAAACTGTAGAGTTCATGACGTCAAAGAGAAGACGACAAGAATATTTGTCCCCCACCCCCCAATGGCAGTACTAATAGTAGATGCGCCACTAGGCAGTGTATCTATCGATACCAAAATCGTCGATCATTTTAATATGAAAGTAATGCTGAATTTGAGGGCGCCGATGAATCTTCCCAGAAAATATTTGATAATTTCAAAATCAGTAGGCGTATTTTTTTAGCATACTTGAATTCAATGTTTCTATTTTACTGTATGAACGGGGAAGGACATTTTTAAGTTTTTGTGGGAGGCATCATGGCGCCCAGTGCCATACATAAAGGTGGGAGGCATCATGGCACCCAGTGCCATACATAAACGTGGGAGGCATCATGGCGCCCAGTGCCATACATAAAGGTGGGAGGCATCATGGCGCCCAGTGCCATACATAAAGGTGGGAGGCATCATGGTGCCCAGTGCCATACCTAAAGGTGGGAGGCTTCATGGCGCCCAGTGCCATACATAAAGGTGGGAGGCATCATGGTGCCCGTGCCATACATAAAGGTGGGAGGCATCATGGCGCCCAGTGCCATACATAAAGGTGGGAGGCATCATGGCGCCCAGTGCCATACATAAAGGTGGGAGGCATCATGGTGCCCAGTGCCATACATAAAGGTGGGAGCATCATGGCGCCCAGTGCCATACATAAAGGTGGGAGGCATCATGGTGCCCAGTGCCATACATAAAGGTGGGAGCATCATGGCGCCCAGTGCCATACATAAAGGTGGGAGGCATCATGGCGCCCAGGGCCATACATAAAGGTGGGAGGCATCATGGCGCCCAGGGCCATACATAAAGGTGGGAGGCATCATGGCGCCCAGTGCCATACATAAAAGTGGGAGGCATCATGGCGCCCAGTGCCATACATAAAGGTGGGAGGCATCATGGCGCCCAGTGCCATACATAAAGGTGGGAGGCATCATGGTGCCCAGTGCCATACATAAAGGTGGGAGGCATCATGGTGCCCAATGCCATACATAAAGGTGGGCGCATCATGGTGCCCAATGCCATACATAAAGGTGGGCGCATCATGGTGCCCAGTGCCATACATAAAGGTGGGAGGCATCATGGCGCCCAGTGCCATACATAAAGGTGGGAGGCATCATGGCGCCCAGTGCCATACATAAAGGTGGGAGCATCATGGTGCCCAGTGCCATACATAAAGGTGGGAGGCATCATGGTGCCCAGTGCCATACATAAAGGTGGGAGGCATCATGGTGCCCAGTGCCATACATAAAGGTGGGAGCATCATGGTGCCCAGTGCCATACATAAAGGTGGCAGGCATCATGGCGCCCAGTGCCATACATAAAGTTGGGAGGCATCATGGCGCCCAGTGCCATACATAAAGGTGGGAGGCATCATGGTGCCCAGTGCCATACATAAAGGTGGGAGGCATCATGGTGCCCAGTGCCATACATAAAGGTGGGAGGCATCATGGTGACCAGTGCCATACATAAAGGTGGGAGGCATCATGGTGCCCAGTGCCATACATAAAGGTGGGAGCATCATGGCGCCCAGTGCCATACATAAAGGTGGGAGGCACCATGGTACCCAGTGCCATACATAAAGGTGGGAGGCATCATGGCGCCCAGTGCCATACATAAAGGTGGGAGCATGATGGTGCCCAGTGCCATACATAAAGGTGGGAGGCATCATGTTGCCCAGTGTCATACATAAAGGTGGGAGGCATCATGGTGCCCAGTGCCATACATAAAGGTGGGAGCATCATGGTGCCCAGTGCCATACATAAAGGTGGGAGGCATCATGGTGCCCAGTGCCATACATAAAGGTGAAAGCATCATGGTGCCCAGTTCCATACATAAAGGTGGGAGGCATCATGGCGCCCAGTGCCATACATAAAGGTGGGAGGCATCATGGCGCCCAATGCCATACATAAAGGTGGGAGGCATCATGGTGCCCAGTGCCATACATAAAGGTGGGAGGCATCATGGTGCCCAGTGCCATACATAAAGGTGGGAGCATCATGGTGCCCAGTGCCATACATAAAGGTTGAAGGCATCATGGTGCCCAGTGCCATACATAAAGGTGGGAGGCATCATGGTGCCCAGTGCCATACATAAAGGTGGGAGGCATCATGGTGCCCAGTGCCATACATAAAGGTGGGAGCATCATGGTGCCCAGTGCCATACATAAAGGTGGGAGGCATCATGGTGCCCAGTGCCATACATAAAGGTGGGAGGCATCATGGCGCCCAGTGCCATACATAAAGGTGGGAGGCATCATGGCGCCCAGTGCCATACATAAAGGTGGGAGGCATCATGGCGCCCAGTGCCATACATAAAGGTGGGAGGCATCATGGTGCCCAGTGCCATACATAAAGGTGGGAGGCATCATGGCGCCCAGTGCCATACATAAAGGTGGGAGGCATCATGGCGCCCAGTGCCATACATAAAGGTGGGAGGCATCATGGCGCCCAGTGCCATACATAAAGGTGGGAGGCATCATGGTGCCCAGTGCCATACATAAAGGTGGGAGGCATCATGGTGCCCAGTGCCATACATAAAGGTGGGAGGCATCATGGCGCCCAGTGACATACATAAAGGTGGGAGGCATCATAGCGCCCAGTGCCATACATAAAGGTGGGAGGCATCATGGTGCCCAGTGCCATACATAAAGGTGGGAGGCATCATGGCGCCCAGTGCCATACATAAAGGTGGGAGGCATCATGGTGCCAAGTGCCATACATAAAGGTGGGAGGCATCATGGTACCCAGTGCCATACATAAAGGTGGGAGGCATCATGGTGCCCGTGCCATACATAAAGGTGGGAGGCATCATAGTGTTTTTTTTGTTTCTTTTACTTTGGCTTTGTGGCGGGTGTTGATGATCGATGTCCAAAAGCAAATACTTATTTGAAATACCGAAGTTTCATTTAATATAGTAGACAGGGCGAGAGGGGACATTGATATGGCTGACAGGGAAGAGTGGGGACACATATATGGCTGACAGGGAAGAGTGTGGACACAGATATGGCTGACAGGGAAGAGTGTGGACACAGATATGGCTGACAGAGAAGAGTGTGGACACATGTATTGCTGACAGGGAAGAGCGTGGACACATGTATGGCTGACAGGGAAGAGTGTGGACACATGTATGGCTGACAGGGAAGAGTGTGGACACATGTATTGCTGACAGGGAAGAGTGTGGACACATGTATGGCTGACAGGGAAGAGCGTGGACACATGTATGGCTGACAGGGAAGAGTGTGGACACATGTATGTCAGACGGGGAAGAGTGTGGACACATTAATGGCTGACACGGAAGAGCGTGGACACATATAATAATAATAAAGTTCATTTGAAAAATCAAGCTTCATCCCCAAAGGTTCGAAGCGCGGTACAAAAACAAAGCTGGGAGATAATAACTAGCTGGAAAAGATGGTAGACAACTTCACCCCAGAAGATGTTTACGAAATAGATGATTTTTTAAATTTGTTTTGAAGGACTCCAGCGTCTGGCTGTTTCTGAGAGCGTCAGGAAGGGTGTTCCAAATGGTTGGGCCAGCAAATGCGAACGTGCGCTTTCCGTAAGTCTCAAGGCGAACACGCTGTATCGAGAGTTTGCCACTATCGGATGAGCGGAGTTGTCTAGTTCGTACATAAGGCGTCATGAGCGCTTTGAGATAGGACGGCGCCAGGTCATGCAAGCAGCGGTAGCACAGAGTTGTAATTTTGTACTCTATGCGAGCGCGGACCGGCAGCCAATGAAGTTCTCTCAGAAGAGTTTTAGCATGGTCGAATTTACTTTTATGTTAAGAAAAATTCGAGCCGCATTATTCTGTGCTTTTTGAATTTTATCCAGGAGCGTAGCTGGAAGACCCACCATGAGAGCATTGCAGTAGTCCATGCGTGATAGCACGATTGCAGACGTCAGCCTCTTTGATGCATTCAACGTTAAGAAAGGTCTGATATGACTAATTCTGCGCAGCCCTAAAAAAATCGCCTTGCAAATCATGTTGATGTGATTTTCCATAGTTAGTGTTCTGTCTAAGTAGACACACAGGTTTCGCACTGGTTGAGCAAACTCAATCTGCATGCCTGAGAGAGTAAAGGATAGTGCATTTTTAAAAGATTTTAGTTTTTGAGCGGTAGCAATGGGGATCAGCTCAGTCTGTTCATCGTTCAATTTGAGCTTGTTTATTGTCATCCAGTGCTTAACTGACTCCACTGTCTTCTGTGTCATATTAAGAAGCTGAGGGAACTGAGAGGGGATCACGGATTTCTGAAGTTGGGTATCATTCGCGAACATGTGATATTCCATGTCAAACTGCTTGATCACTGCACCCAGGGGCTGAACGTGCATAGTGAAAAACACCGGGCCTAAGACTGAGCCCTGGGGTACTCCGAATTCAGTAATGGATTTCTTGAAGGTCAAGCCGTTTGCGATAACTGATTTGACCCAATTTGTCAGATATGAGCGGAACCATCTCAGGACGGTATCGATGAAACCGAACGTATTTTGCAGACGTTAGAGAAGTATGCCGTGGTCAAGCGTATCGAACGCTGCCGATAGATCCAATATCTGGCCCTCACCACAAGACGACAGATGGTCATTTACGACGCGCAAAAGGGCTGTCTCAGTAGAGTGATGCATTCTGTATGCTGACTGAAAAGGCTCAAACAAGTCACACTGAGTGAGGTGATCCAGGAGCTGTCGAAGAACGACCCTCTCTAAAATCTTTGATAAAAATGGTAGATTAAAGACTGGGCGATAATTTTCCAACAAAATAAGGCCGAAATTTGCTTTCTTTAGCAGTGGAGTTAGAACCGCCTCTTTAAAAGAGGATGGAAGAAAACCAGTTTTCAAAAACTGATTTATGATATTAGTAGTGATAGGGAAAATTTCGTCCAAACATTCATACAACAGACCTGCCGGAAGAGGGTCAAGCAAACGTGACTTTCTTGAGGAGTCAACCAGGATTTTCTTCTGACAAGGAAGAGTATGGACACCTATTTGGCTGACAGGGAAGAGTGTGGACACATGGCTGACAGGGAAGTGTGTGGATACATATGGCTGACGGGGAAGATTGTGGACACATATATGGCTGACAGGGAAGTGTGTGGATACATATGGCTGACGGGTAAGATTGTGGACACATATATGGCTGACGGGGAAGAGTGTGGACACATATATGGCTGACAGGGAAGTGTGTGGACACATATATGGCTGACGGGGAAGTGTGTGGACACATATATGGCTGACAGGGAAGAGTGTGGACACATATATGGCTGACAGGGAAGTGTGTGGACACATATATGGCTGACGGGGAAGTGTGTGGACACATATATGGCTGACAGGGAAGTGTGTGGACGGGCAGAGTGGAGACAGGGAAGTGTGTGGACGGGCAGAGTGGAGACAGGGAAGTGTGTGGACGGGCAGAGTGGAGACAGTGAAGTGTGTGGACGGGCAGAGTGGAGACAGGGAAGTGTGTGGACGGGCAGAGTGGAGACAAGGAAGTGTGTGGACGGGAAGAGTGGAGACAGGGAAGTGTGTGGACGGGCAGAGTGGAGACAGGGAAGTGTGTGGACGGGCAGAGTGGAGACAGGGAAGTGTGTGGACGGGCAGAGTGGAGACAGGGAAGTGTGTGGACGGGCAGAGTGGAGACAGGGAAGTGTGTGGACGGGCAGAGTGGAGACAGGGAAGTGTGTGGACGGGCAGAGTGGAGACAGGAAAGTGTGTGGACGGGCAGAGTGGAGACAGGAAAAACGTGATCACTTTACTTGAATGTGATTTATTCTATTGTCACGTGCAGAAACTACATCAACTGCTTCTTCTCATTTTCATACATTTCACAAAGTTTTCTTTTAAAAATTGATAAATAAAACCAAACACGCCCTTCAACATCTATCCCTTCAACATCTATCCCTTCAACATCTTTCATTTCAACATAAATCCTTTAAACATATATCCTTTCAACATCTAACCTTTCAACATAAATCCTTTCAACATATATCCTTTGAATATCTATCCCTTCAACATCTATCCCTTCAACATCTATCCTTTCAACATCTATCCTTTCAATATCTATCCTTTCAACATCTATCCTTTCAACATATATCCTTTCAACATATATTCTTTCAACATCTAACCCTTCAACATCTATCCTTTAAACATAAATCCTTTCAACATCTATGCTTTCAACATCAATCCCTTAAACACATATCCTTTCAACATTATCCTTTCAACATCTATCCTTTCAACATAAATCCTTTCAACATCTATCCCTTCAACATCTTTCCTTTCAACATCTATCATTTCAACAAAAATCCTTTCAACATCTATCCTTTCAACATAATACCTTTCAACATCTACCCTTTCAATATCTATCTCTTCAACATCTATCCTTTCACTATCTATCCCTTCAACATCTATCCTTTCAACATATATCCTTTCAACATCTATCCTTTCAACATCTATCCTTTCAACATCTATCCTTTCAACATAAATCCTTTCAACATCTATCCTTTCAACATCTATCCTTTCAACATAAATCCTTTCAACATCTATCCCTTTAACATATATCCTTTCAACTTATATCCTTTCAACATAAATCCTTTCAACATAAATCCTTTCAACATCTATCCTTTCAACAACTATCCTTTTAACATCCATCTTTCATCAACTATCATTTCAACATCTATCCTTTCAACATAAATCCTTTCAACATCTATCCTTTCAACATCTATCCTTTCAACATAAATCCTTTCAACATCTATCCCTTTAACATATATCCTTTCAACTTATATCCTTTCAACATAAATCCTTTCAACATCTATCCTTTCAACACCTATCCTTTCAAGGTCTATCCCTTCAACATCTATCCTTTCAACATCTATCCTTTCAACATAAATCCTTTCAACATAAATCCTTTCAACAACTATCCTTTCAACATCTATCCTTTCAACATCTATCATTTCAACATCTATCCTTTCAACATTATCCTTTCAACGTCAATCCCTTCAACATCTATCCTTTCAACATCTATCCTTTCAACATCTATCATTTCAACATCTATCCTTTCAACATTATCCTTTCAACATCAATCCCTTCAACATCTATCCTTTCAACATATATTCTTTCAATGTCAATCCCTTCAACATCAGTCAGATCAACATCATTTCTTATCACAAGTTGAAAAGTAAAATAACTACCATTTCAATTTGACTTTTTATATGCATATTGTAAAGGATTACACGTCATGCTTTCTTTACAAAAATAAAGTTCCCGCAATAAAGATTATTATCTTGACAGATGATGTTTTTAAAAAACTTAACAAAACTCAATTAAATGTAGGAGGGGCGTATAAGATTAATAACCCTTTTGGTGGACGTTACAAAAATATATCATGTCTAAAGTTGCTCGGATGACTGATTATTATGGGCATAAGACTATGTATTACGGACCGTTATAAATGGAGAATTTAATCTTGTATCTTTTGTCTATGGCTCGTTCTAAAAACAGTCCATAATAAAGGACGATACCAAAGTTTAAAAATAATAACAAATAATACGACACACAAAGCCAGAGCTAATTACAATTAATACGTTTTTAATGTGTGAATTTCAATTAAATTACAACAGCAAAAGAATGTGATTAAAAATAATTAACTTACAGTTTGCAGGTACCGGTACTGTGAATAAATATACAATGAGCACAAAATTGTAATACGAGGAAATAGAAAAATCTACACACAACAAAGTATTAAATAATGACACAGCACATCTCGTGATAAAGGAAAGGAAAAATTCTACCTCGTCATTTAATCTTATCCCTTTTATACCCTGTTTCAGATGATCATTCTCAAAATGGAATACGCAGTCGTACTGCTTCCCGCAGTTTTAAAAACACTTCTTAGAAAGATTACAAAAGGTTCAAAACTCAGCTGCTAGGCTAGTTTTAAAGGCAAAAAAACGTGATCACGTCACACCACTACTTCATTCACTTCATTGGCTCCCTGTACAAGCACAGATTGATTATAAACTCTCTGTTCTGTGCCACAACTTTTTCTCGAATTCCTGCCCTTCCTATCTAACCGAAATTCTCTCTGTCTCTTCACCCCTTCGACAGCTTCGCTCCTCCGCAGACGAGCGTATTCTTTCTGTCCCTAAGACTCGCACAAAAAACATACGGTGAAAGATCTTTCTCTTACTGTGCCCCCAAACAATGG
Source organism: Omphiscola glabra (assembly GCA_964017045.1). Classification (NCBI taxonomy): domain Eukaryota; kingdom Metazoa; phylum Mollusca; class Gastropoda; family Lymnaeidae; genus Omphiscola; species Omphiscola glabra. The sequence goes on along the minus strand of OZ024794.1, from coordinate 36,809,992 downwards.
AATTCTCTTCCACTACACATCAGAAATATATCAAACATCACAGCCTTCAAAACTGCACTCAAAACACACCTCTTTAAACTTTACTATCCTGACTGATTCCCCTTCTGAAAGTTAAACGATGCTGCGGAGTGCCGTCCATGGCTTCACATGTAAATTGATATGGAATGGATGGTTTTTAATTTATATTTTTTAAGTTCATTTTAATTTGTATGTGCAGCGTGGTGAGCCCAGCCGGGGTACCACGCTATAGAAAACTACCCATAATAATAATAATAATAATAATAATAATTCTCGAGATCATTCTATCATGTTCGATAGAAACGGACGATAGTAGCTAAAATGTCAACAAAGTGATATTTTCCTAGCCGCCCCCAACACGGCTTCGACTGAAAGAGGTCATGCACGTGGAAGGCGTGCAAAGCGTGTATCAAAACAAGTCATCCCTCATAACACTATGGGTCAGTTAGATAACATGACTCGGATGACTGATTATTATGGGCATAAGACTATGGGTCGGTTAGATAACATGACTCAGATGACCGATTATTATGGGCATAAGACTATGGGTCAGTTAGATAACATGACTCGGATAACTGATTATTATGGGCGTAAGTCTATGGGTCAATTAGATAATATGACTCAGATGACCGATTATTATGGGCATACGACTATGGGTCAGTTAGATAACATGACTCGGATAACTGATTATTATGGGCGTAAGTCTATGGGTCAATTAGATAATATGACTCAGATGACCGATTATTATGGGCATACGACTATGGGTCAGTTAGATAACATGACTCGGATGACTGATTATTATGGGCATAAGACTATGGGTCAGTTAGATAACATGACTCAGATGACTGATTATTATGGGCATAAGACTTTGGGTCAGTTAGATAACATGACTCAGATGACTGATTAGTATGGGAAAAGACTATGGGTCAGTTAGATAACATGACTCAGATGACTAATTATTATGGGCATAAGACTATGGGTCAGTTAGATAACATGACTCAGATGACTGATTATTATGTACATAAGACTATGGGTCAGCTAGATAACATGACTCAGATGACCGATTAGTATGGGCATAAGACTATGGGTCAGTTAGATAACATGACTCAGATGACCGATTAGTATGGGCATAAGACTATGGGTCAATTTGATAACACGACTCAGATGACTGATTATTATGGGAATAAGACTATGGGTCAATTTGATAACACGACTCAGATGACTGATTATTATGGGAATAAGACTATGGGTCAATTTGATAACACGACTCAGATGACCGATTATTATGGGCATAAGACTATGGTTCAGTTTGATAACATGACTCAGATGACCGAATAGTATGGGCATAAGACTATGGGTCAGTTAGATAACACGACTCAGATGACCGATTAGTATGGGCATAAGACTATGGGTCAATTAGATAACACGACTCAGATGACCGATTAGTATGGGCATAAGACTATGGGTCAGTTAGATAACACGACTCGGATATTCAATCAGTTTGATCATTTAAAGAACTATTTTTAGAAGCCTATAAGAAGTAGTTGGCAAACATGGCTACCTTGAGCTTTTGTAGCAAACATGGCTACCTTGAGCCTTTGTAGCAAACATGGCTACCTTGAGCATTTGTAGCAAACATGGCTACCTTGAACTTTTGTAGTAAACATGGCTACCTTGAGCTTTTGTAGCAAACATGGCTAACTTGAGCTCTTGTAGTAAACATGGCTAACTTGAGCTCTTGTAGCAAACATGGCTAACTTGAGCTTTTGTAGCAAATATGGCTACCTTAAGCTTTTGTAGGCTCCTCAGGATATAAGAAGTTAGGAATGGCCATGTTCACTAAGGGCAGTACGAAGGGGGAACTCGCCCCGGGCGCTAACATAAGGATAGAAATAGAATGTAAATAGCGAATTTAAAAAAAATCCCTTGTACTTTACAGAGGCAGGCGGCGATGAAATGATCATTTCACCGGTCCGTCACGTAGTCCGGCACGGGGACAAACTGAAATGATCATTTGACTGGTCCGTCACGGGGGACAATTTGTTCTTACATTGATGTGCGAAATTTTCAGGCTAGGCCCCAGGCAATACAGTCATTTATAGTTAATCTTGTTAAATAGTATTTTTTATAACTTAGCGTTAATATTCATCAAAATTTGGGAAGACCATGTATAAAAGTCTGTAGAGAGTTGTCCCAACAGTTATACAGAATACAGATAGCACGAGTCCTGTTGTGAAAAATAGGTTATGTTATCCTTTGATCCGCAACACATGAAAATGTATCAAATTATCGGAATTTTCTATTTCTGGTTCATTAAGGCGGTTCGACCTCATCTAGTTTGTCTGGAAAACAAAGTGACCTTTGCTACTTTTGAACAGAATCGATCGACTCGGTGACACAAACAGTGACAAGCCTGTAAGTCACAAATCCTTGATGCTTAGACCGTTTATTTGTGGACCAGATGAAATGAAATGTTCGCTCATTAAATCGCAGGAGATTGTCATAAGAGATCTGATGTGAGAATGCCAATGACATATGATGATGGTGGGTTGAAAATAGCTCTTAGATAGCAAAGAAAAGTAGGATATAAAACGAGAAATTATAAAAGACGTGCTTAAAAAATGAACAACCCAACATACAACCCAACATTGTTGTTTGTCAGTCGAGAGTTGACCATGACCACTTTAATGATCAGATTTGTGCTAGTTCTGTCTGTGGGTGCTCAGATGGCTAATGAGGCCGATTCTGTCACGAAAATGTCTTGTGCAGTAGGTGCAGAGGAAATATGGGGCATCTCCGGGAGCAGAGTCAGACCGGGCCTTCCTGGCCGGTCTCTTGTGCTATTCAGACGCTTTTCCATCAACTTCATGTTGCATGGAGCTCCTGTGTAAAGAGGAATGTCATGATGATCGATCCTTTGCTTTATCTTCCCACGTGTCTGGGTTTATGTCGAACGCCTTCAGTGAGGCTTTTAGGTTGTCTTTAAAACGTTTCTTCTGCCCGCCAGCAGACCGCTTTCCTTGTTCGAGCGCACCATAGAAAATTCTTTTAGTCAGACGGTCGTCTCACATTCTAACAACATGTCCCGCCCAGCGAAGCTGGGACTTCATCAAGATGGTAAAGATGTTGGGGAGACCTGCCTGTGTTAACACCTCAGTGTCTGGGACTCTGTCCTGCCATTTAATGTTGAGGATTTTTCTGAGTCTTGTTGTACAAAACCAACATACAACGCAACATACAACCCAACATACAAATCCCATTTTAACAAACAAATCAGGCCACAACAAGTGTGGTTGTAAAACACAACATCACTGGAGTCATTAAAACATCGCAACTGCTGCACATCGAAATTAAATCACACACAGCCATTGGTCAACTATTTCAACGTTATGTGTAGAGTGATTAAGATTTTGAATAAATACTGGCGCTTCCTGCTTGTTAGAACATCGACGGATGGATATGTACGAGTGGCTTAAACAAACTTTGTAAATTGCTGTCTTGTTGGATTTTTAAAGGCACAGCTACTTATCTCAGTGCCGATCTCAAAGACTTGAAAGAATAACATTGCAATATTCGCAAGAGAATTAACTTTATTTTATAAAAACGTTTGCTAAAGACATTCCAAGGCAATCAGGGTACGACAATCTGTTAGCGAGCGAATAAGATAGTCTGCTCAGTACTGAATCGGAAACCAAAAAATGTATTTGAATTTTTATTCTCTACTAGCGAGTACCCGGCATGCGTTGCAATGCCACTCATCGAAATAAAGTGTCTGTGTTTTAATAATTTTGTTGTAAGTTCTTCTAATAACCACCTTTTTTTAACCGTCTGGTGCGTATTCGAATTAATTAGAAGGTTTTAAGAAGTGTCAGCAGACCACACGCAGCTGCCCGTGTGGGAAGCATGGATTTTCGAAATTTAGTCCCAAAACTTATAGCGATTGATACCCCCATGAAATAGCTATGTTTGAAATTATATTTATATGACTCATTTATTACATATAAACAAATTTAGGGCCCCCGGCCCCAAAAGTAATATTGTGAAATATTTGTACTAAATCAGAAACCTATTTATTAAGTCACATATACAAAATGAAATGTCACAGTTTATATTTAATGTAATTCCACCCACTTATGTAATAGCTCTGTTTGACGTTATATTTACATAGCTCATATAAGAAAAAAAAAAGAATTTAAGGCCCCCGGCCCAAAGCGGAATATTGTAAAATATTTGCACTTCTTTAGAAACCTAATGCGGGCCTGCACACAACAACTCACTGAAAGTTTATCGCATTCAGATGAATAGTATAGGAACTCATACGGACATTATATTTAAATAGCTCATATTAGAAAGAAAAACTACTATAGGGCCCCGGTCCAAAACTGGTAATTCTTTGTAAAATGAATGGGTTTTGATATTCATGGATATACTTTTGAAAATGTACTTACGTTGTGTTAACGTCATTGATTTTCTTAATTCGTAAAATGAGAATATAGCATCTATTTTTCACAACAGTAATATCATTGGATTTAAAGATATAAAATTGTACACACCCTATTTCCTAACCCCCATATATATGTACCTAAGAAGGCAAATTATTTGTCAAATTCATTTTGTCAACTTCCCCCTCCCCCAAACAGAGTTTTAAAAAAATTAATAAAATAATCCACGGGATTGTAATCCAATTACTTACGCAAAAACAATTTTTTTGCATTTCAAATGCTTTGTTATTATTTAAAGGAGTGATAAGTGCATTAGTGGATGCTATTTGGATATGTAGTTTCGCTGCACTGATTGCATTAAACGGCATTTTCGTATTAAAAGTATATTTAAAGGTTAGTTGTTTTTTTTATACTAATTTATAAATTTCATAAATGTATATTTTTGGAAAGAATAAAAGTAAAAATTTATTAAACGTTAAAAATAAAAAGCAAAAATTGTATTTCATTTTTTAAATTGTAGCAATTTAAAAAGCAATCTATTATATTTATTAATTTTACTTTTAAGAAGGGGGAAATACATTATCAATTTTATTAGGCGCGGTTATTAAATCAGATAAATTTTTGCATTGAATAAATAGACAATTTGAGTTCTGAGGTCATTTGCGTTATTATTTAGAACAAATTAATTTTACTTTTATTACGCAATATTTGGAACGTACTTAAAAAATGCACTTCAATCAACAGATGTTTTGGTTTCCCCGATAAATGTGATTACAGTGTAATTCTTTGATTATAATTTGTTTTATTAATTTTTATAACTTTCAACCACATATAAAATGTTTAAAATAGTTCCTTAGTTGTTACTCCAGATTTATTTGTAATTAATATTATTAATACTTAAAATTGTATTAAAATTAAAGCGAATATACAATACATTTTCGCATTACCGTTGATTCGAGTTCCTTAAAATAATAGAAGAAAACTATGATTGTTTTAAAAAATGGGAACGTATTTAAATCGTATCGGTTCTTTGTGAGTTACGGTCAGCATAGATCATTCTTATATAATAGATGTATTACTACATCATTGCTATTCAAAATCACAACACATTTACAAAGCTATATCCGATTCTAAAATACGTCACAAAATTCAAGCTTATTAATAAAAACAACAAAAATACTCTCTACACTAAACATGCAAAAACGTGTTTTCTCTGCTCTTGCTACAAATTGATGTCTGTTGGCATTTGTTCAAGGGCGGTTGAGTTGATAGCTCCGTTTGAAATTATTTTGATAAAGTTTGTTAAAGAAAAAATAACGAATTTAAGGACATCGGCCCATGCGAAATATTGTAAAATGTTGTTCTAATTTAGAAACATTTGCGGGAGCGCGCATATCAATTCACCAAAGTTTTTATCGCAATCGGATGAATGGTATAGGAATGCATACGATAATTATATAGATAATAAATGGTGGAAAACGAATTAAGGCCCCCGGCCACAAACGGAATATTGTAGAATTGTTTTATTACTTCAGAAACCTACTTATTATATCACAAAATTAAAAAAAGAGAAACATATTACTGAAGTTGTATCGCATTCAGATAAATGGTATAGGAGTGCATACGGATATTATTTTTTACAAAGCTCATATAAGAAAAATAACGATTTTTGGGCCAACGGCCAAAAACGGATTATTTTAAAAGTGTTGTAACTACTTCAGAAACCTAATTACTATGTGACACACACAATTTAATGTTGCTATTTGTATTTTATTAAAAATCTATCCATCCACACATTAGATCTGTTTGAAATTGTATTTGTATAGCTCATATAGGAAAAATAGAACATAGGGCCCCTGGCTCAAAAAAGAATATTTTAAACGGTTGTAATAATTTGAAAAGCTTTGCGGACTTGGGTAAAACATTTTACTAAAGTTTTATCGCATTCAGATAAATGATATAGGAGCGCATACAGAAATTATTTTGTACAAAGCTCATATAAGAAAAAAAAAAGAATTTGGGAACAACGGCTGAAAACGGAATATTTTAAAAGTATTGTAATTACTCATTAACATGGGCGACCTTATGGACCACCTTTCAACAAAGTTTTGTTGCAATCGCATGAATGGTGTAGGAGCGCATACGGTTTGAAATTGTATTTGTATAGCTCATATAGGAAAAATAGAACATAGGGCCCCTGGCTCAAAAAAGAATATTTTAAACAGTTGTAATAATTTGAAAAGCTTTGCGGACTTGGGTAAAACATTTTACTAAAGTTTTATCGCATTCAGATAAATGATATAGGAGCGCATACAGAAATTATTTTGTACAAAGCTCATATAAGAAAAAAAAAGAATTTGGGAACAACGGCTGAAAACGGAATATTTTAAAAGTATTGTAATTACTCATTAACATGGGCGACCTTATGGACAACCTTTCAACAAAGTTTTGTTGCAATCGCATGAATGGTGTAGGAGCGCATACGGTTTGAAATTATATTTATATAGCTCATATTGGAAAAATAGAACATGGGGCCCCTGGCTCAAAACAGAATATTTTAAACGGTTGTAATAATTGGAAAAGCTTTTCGGGCGTGGGAAAAACATCTAACTAAAGTTTTATCGCATTCAGAAGAATGGTATAGGAGCGCATACCGAAATTATTTTGTACAAAGCTCATATTAGAAAAAAAAGAATTTGGGGCCAACAGCTGAAAACGGAATATTTTAAAAGTATTGTAATTACTCATTAACATGCGCGACTTTATGAACAACCTTTCAAAAAAGTTTTGTTGCAATCACATGAATGGTGTAGGAGCGCATACGGTTTGAAATTATATTTATATAGCTCCTATAAGAAAAAACGAACATGGGGCCCCTGGCTCAAAACGGAATATTATAAAATGGTTCTAATAATTTAGAAACCTTTGCGGGTATGATAGCAACATCTCGTCAAAGTTTTAGCGTATTCGAATAAATGGTGTAGGAGCGCAGACGAAACCTATAGTTTACAAAGCTCATATAAGAAAAAAAATGATTTTGGGGCCAACGGCCAAAACAAAATATTTTAAAAGTTTTATAATGACTCTGTAAAATGCACGAGCTTATGGAATACAACTCTCCAATGTTTTGTCGCAATCGCATGAATGGTGTAGGAGCGCATTCGGTTTGAAACTATATTTATATAGCTCATATAAGAAAAAACGAACATGGGGCCCCTGGCTCAAAACGTAATATTTTAAAACGGTTGTAATCATTTATTAACCTTTGTGGGCATGCTCGCAACATCTCGTCAAAGTTTAGCGTATTCGAATAAATGGTGTAGGAGCGCAGACGAAATCTATTGTTTACAAAGCTCATATAAGAAAAAAAAACGATTTTTGGGCCAACGGCCAAAACGAAATATTTTAAAAGTGTTATAATGACTCAGTAAAATGCGCGAGCTTATGGAATACAACTCTCCAATGTTTTGTCGCAATCGCATGAATGGTGTAGGAGCGCATTCGGTTTGAAACTATATTTATATAGCTCATATAAGAAAAAACGAACATGGGGCCCCTGGCTCAAAACGTAATATTTTAAAACGGTTGTAATAATTTAGAAACCTTTGTGGGCATGCTCGCAACATCTCGTCAAAGTTTTAGCGTATTCAAATAAATGGTGTAGGAGCGCAGACGAAATCTATTGTTTACAAAGCTCATATAAGAAAAAAAAACGATTTTGGGGCCAACGGCCAAAACGAAATATTTTAAAAGTGTTATAATGACCCAGTAAAATGCGCGAGCTTGTAGAATACAACTCTCTAATGTTTTGTCGCAATCGCATGAATGGTGTAGGAGCGCATACGGTTTGAAACTATATTTATATAGCTCATATAAGAAAAAACGAACACGGGGCCCCTGGCTCAAAACGGAATATTTTAAAACGTTTATAATTATTTCCAAACCTTTGTGGGCGTGCGTGTAACATTTTACCCAAGATTTAGCGCATTCAGACGAATGGCGTAGGAGCGCAGACGGAAATATTGTTTTACAAAGCTCGTATAAGAAAAAAAACGAATGAAGGGCCAACGGCCGAAAACGAAATAATTGAAAAGTTTTTTAATGTCGCAGTTAAATGCCCAGGTAGGTGGCCAACAACTCACCAAAGTTTTGTTGCAATCGCATGAATGGTGTGGGAGCGCATACGAGACAAACATACATACATACATACATTCATTTTTATATATATAGATAGATAGATTCTATATAACTTTTGTGAATTTCATTGTGATTTTATCACCCGCACAAGGGCCGTGCAATTATGTATTCTGAAAATTGATTTTTTGTTTGTTGTAAGGAATCTCTGCGGGTAACCTTATGGCAAGATGGGAGCGAACCGAAAAGAGTTTGAGACTAACTCTTTAAATGTATTATTCTTTTGCTTGTTCTTTTCGCTCTCACTTTCTCAAAACATGATGTTATTTAAATGCATCCTCACCATCATCACTCACCCCACACTTCACACACTTGTGTATATATTCATGTTGTTCACTTTTTAGAATTATATTAAGTCTAATTTTCACTAAATCTCAACTTAACTCCAATAATTCTGCTGACATGTTGTAGGTTTTGTTCTGGAATATTCCTCTCTGACACAATTGCATTCCACATTTCTTTAACCACTATTGTTGAAACATATACGTTACATTATGGACAAGAATATTGGTTCAGAGAATACATTTTGTTTATGTAACATTGCTCAAAAGTACATTACCCAATTTGTTTTAATGTTCCTATTACAAGACACATGCCAATTATGTCATGCCACATGTCATGTTGAGGCACGTTTCTCTCAAATCTAAACATGTGGGTGAGCAGAGTTTCTTTGTTAGTGACGTGCTGACATCACGTGATAGATCAGCCATTAAGAAAAAACAACGCTGACCTGGTATTGCTGCTGTGCATGTGCAATGTGGGACATGACGAGCGCACACAGATCCTGTTTAGAACTAATCATATCGTCATTACAGTTAATATCATAATAACAGAGTTTTTAAAAAACGAAGCTAATCTTAATGGTGTTCATTAAACCCCCATCACGTTCTTCTAGAAAGGAAATCAAGTATCAGGTGCTTGGGAAGGGAGGGGAGGGGCGGTCTGCCCCATGAAGCCCTTTTTTCACTTAATGGAAGCGCGGCATTTTCGGTAAGGTCCTAAGGTTGTTTTTTTCCGAGTGAAAAAAAAAGGGGGAGGGGGACAAAACTCTTGGCCCACCCCAGATGGCACTACAAAACTCTTGGCCCACCCCAGATGGCACTACAAAACTCTTGGCCCACCCCAGATGGCACTACAAAACTCTTGGCCCACCCCAGATGGCACTACAAAACTCTTGGCCCACCCCAGATGGCACTAAAAAAACTCTTGGCCCACCCCAGATGGCACTAGCCCTAGCTACGCCAGTGTCAAGAATGCCTTCGATTCTGTTTGTCACAGAACGGTTGTTACGGAGGAGGGCTCCGGTCCTGACTTATCACCAACTGTATTGATTTAGTAGTGGTCAGTGCAGGCCAGCTCCTCTCTGTGATTTATATTGTGAGTATCTAGGCGTTGGGACAGACAAAACACAACGTAGACTTGAATGACAACTAAACAACTCAAACTCCAAGTGTCCAGATAATCAAAGAGAATGCATTTGTTACTAAAATATAAGAAGCTCTTCTGGTAGTCCTCACTGATTGTCAGTTAACTATATGAATCTCTACAGTTGTGACTGTTTCTAGACTGTTACAGTTTTGTCTCAACTATTCCTATGTTCCACAAGTCAACTATCGTCTCCTGAGGTCTCTTGAAACTATCCCCTAACAACCGCTATCTTAGCTCATTTCTCTTTACTTCCAACTCAACAACTTCTCATGTCAGGAAGAGTTCTGACTTATATACCATTCTCTACATCCTTAGGTGGTCCAGGAATGCTCTCTATTAACACATCCATGCCCCCTAATTTCCGGTCAATTAGAATGTCCCGTTGTTAACACCAAGATTATCATGCGAAGTCATGGAAAGAAACCATTCTCTCTATCTCAAAGATGCGACAGTCTATTAACCTTAACCTCGACCCCTTAACAATGCTCTCCCAAAACTAATTAACAGCGATTTCCGTCCATCCTAAAATTTACCTTAACAATGGAGCTCTGTCCTGTATGACCTCCCAAGTCATTTGTGACACTGTTATACCCTGAGAAATGTTTCACTGGAGAAACGGGCATATGTTTCTTGCATAAAATTTCCTCGGGGGGGGGGGGGGTGAGAGGTACATATATTTTCTTTGGGGGCAGCGCAAGTGGCCAGATTCATAGCTAAGGGAGGGCAGAAGGACAGATGCCCCTGGGCGTCAGATAACGGGGGCGCTAAATGAGTTTTGGTGGTATTTAAAGGATAAAAATAATGGTTTTCAGAAATGAGTGTGGGGGGAGCGTAAAAATAAATATTACTCCTGGTGCTAAAACTCTAGCCACACCTCTACGAGAGGTGTGAATGGTTGGCCCAGCCAGCTGTCAATTTTTAATTATATGGAAGGGTGGCATTTTCTTATAACTGCATAGTTTGAATCGTGAAAGGGACTCTAAAGATACGGTCTGTTAAGTCAGCTCCCAACTTAATTGTTATTTCAAATCAAGAAGTGCATTTTCGAGCATACCTAAACTCAGATTTTCTATTGCTCGGGGGAAGGAATGTTTTAAACGTCAGGGGGAGACATTATAGAGCCCAGTGCCATACATAAACTAAATTCACTCTAGTTGTGGTGCGCCCCAGAGGAATCATTTGGCAAACCTTTAGGTTCAACTACGTACTGTCACAATGATCAGCGTGAGGAAAGGAGAGTGCAGAAATTGAGGCTGTCGACGACTCTCGGGAAATTTCAATATACAGGGACGCCTTTTGGCGATACTTGAATTCGGTGTTTGTCATCATCCTGTAGAGCCATTGTTTTGTTAGCTAGCGCACATCTCCTTTAATTTTCGCATTTTGCCTTGTCACTACGCTGAATTGTGCGTTCTTGTTCTGAAACGAGGTACTCCTTATTTTAATAATGGTAGACCGAAAATGATCTGGAACTGGTACAGTTCAGAGAGAAACATTTGATAAAATATTCCAGTTTTTCTCATTAATCATGACATTTACAGTATCTTGTTTGAATCAACAATATTAGCACCCCGTTCCCACGTCTTTTACTTGCATTTCCACGTCAATCTCTTTCATTGTCTGCGACATATGCTGCTCTATTGAATGCATGCTGCTGGTGTCAGAGAAATCTGTATCAATTTTAGGCTGAAGAATGTCTTTCGGTGAACCCTGGTCATCTTTGGTTTCATGACATAGGGAAGCATGGATCGTGTTAGTGATTTTTGTGAGTCATATTTTGTCTTCTTTGCTTTTAGCTGCCGGCAGCCACTAGGTCATTTAGATGTGTGGCAGGATAGAATCATCTTGAACAAAAAAAAAAGGAACTGCTTTAATGGCATCGTGTTCAAGGTAACCAGAAAAAAGAATTGCTTATGGCAGAGTTCAAAAGTCACAGTCAGAGCATTATCCAAAATACAATACACAAAGGTGGGAGGTAAAACCCAGCAGTCGAAATATGACAATCATGCTCAATTGTTAAGGGTTGGTGCTAGTGACGAATCTGCGAAAATATTACATTTTGTTCATTTCTGGGTTTCGATATTTTTGGTTTCATAAATAATTTAAAAAAAAAAAATTAAACTTAGTTATTAAAAGATTAATATAAAATTTTGTAAAGTATTATTTTTTAACCTATCAATGTGTAAAAGGTCATTTTTAAAGTTTTTAATTATTACCGATTCGATTCATGTATTTAGAATCGCCTGTATTTGGTATCAATTAAAATCTTTATTTCTCAGAATTTCCATACATATAACTTCCTGTCACTTACCAAAGTTAACGAACATTTCAATCGGTGTTAAATCATTGTTAAAAAGTAGTTTTTTATGACCTAATTATAAGGTTACATCATTTCTGACGCATCAACCTTGAACTTTTAATAAAGCACGCATTTGGGTTGGTTACATGTGTGGAAAATGTACGTGTGATCCGTTATCATTATATGAAATTCGATTAGACCAAGTAGTATGTGCTATTTAAATATGCAATGTTTTTAAAATTTGGTTCAGCTCTTAGATTGGGAAAAGCTTTGTAATGTTCTAATTTGTTCTAAAGGATGCTAACAGTTGATTCCATTTTCTATAAATTCTTTTCTGGAGGTTTCTAACACCCTCCATATAAATAAACACAGGTTTCCCAGCGGAAGAGATTTGCTAAGCTTCCTAGACACGAAACTTATGAGACGTAAAATACATATGGGAGCCTTGCACGATTTACTATTTGTGTGTGTACATTAATATTTGAATTTTTCGAGGATAGATACTTTGTCACTTGCTGTTCTGTACGTTAATATATTTTTTATTATATATATTTGATTTTGTATGTTTCTATAAGTTTAATAGTGTATTTAAATTGTAAATTGTATCCCTAGCTTTGTTATAGTTTTTCTTTGTACGCTTTGTTCTTTCTACGAGCCAAATCTTGAAACAGTATAAGTTTGCAAATCCATAGAACGGTATGTAACAGTGATCTTTTTTTTTTTTGCCTGGTGAAATATAATTTAATTTTAAAAAGCTTTAGATGTTTACTTTTAAAAAAGATAAAACGTTAGAAGCTCTGCAATTTTAAACAAGCGTCTCTTTGACCATACACAGTTTCATTAAATACCATGTTATTATTGTGTGGTAACCCAACCACTTGTGTGACGCACTCCCAGAGCCGCGTGATGAATGTTAAATATTTGTGAAAAGTTGTATCAGGTTTGAAACATGACAACATAGTATGGAACACTGTTGATTGTCCTATACGAAAATGCTTGGATGCAGATAAAAAGAAATTTTTCAAAGTCTGGGTCGCAGATAAAAAGAAATTGTACAAAGACTTGGTTGCAGAAAGTGGGAAATTGTACAAAGACTTGGTCCAGAAAGTGGGAAATTGTACAAAGACTTGGTCACAGAAAGTGGGTAATTGTTCAAAGACATGGTCGCAGTTAGTGGTAAATTTTACAAAGACTTAGTCGCAGAAAGTGTACAAAGACTTGGTCGCAGAAATTTGGAAATTGTACAAAGACTTGGTCGCAGACAGAGGGAAATTGTACAAAGAGTTGGTCGTGGAAAGAATGAATCTGTACATAGAGATAGTAGCAGATAGAAAAAAACCCAGTTACAACTCCATCTATGCACATACAGGTCCGGATGTTTAACTATCTACTAAGTCAGTACAACGAGAATCAAACTGATGCAGCAGACGAATACGTTATTCGGAGGCAAGCGTTATTTTCTACACGAGACACCGTTAGATGAGAAGAAAATAGTTTCGATTTTTTTTTTACTGGAAGCTGGCTTGAGGGCTTGCTCACCACACGAGTGAACGGTCAAATTAATTGTCAGCGTATCTGAGAGATACTCGCGTGAACTTGATTAGAAACACTACATCATACTCACCATTAATCAGAAGCCTGGAGAGTGTGAAGTATCGAAACAAATTTACCCGTATTCGGGTTAGTTTGCTGTACCCAATCCAAACACAACAAGTTGACGTTTATGATAATAGAAACAAAGTAACATTTGGGCTCGAATAATTTAAAGCACTCAGAAATCATTATTTAACTATGAACATCCTTGTTTATACAGAGTTTCCCGGGGAGTTTCTAAAAGCTTTTCTACATTCTGCATCCACTACAAACTGATTGACGTAGTCTCACATCCCCTACAAACTGATTGACGTAGTCTCACATCCCCTACAAACTGACTGACGTAGTCTCCCATACCTTACAAACTGATTGACGTAGTATCACATCCCCTACAAACTGATTGACGTAGTCTCACATCCCCTACAAACTGACTGACGTAGTCTCACATACCTTACAAACTGATTGACGTAGTCTCACATCCCCTACAAACTGATTGACGTAGTCTTACATCCCCTACAAACTGACTGACGTAGTCTCAAATGCCCTACAAACTGATTGACGTAGTCTCACATACCTTACAAACTGATTGACGTAGTCTCACATCCCCTACAAACCGTTTGACGTAGTCTCACATCCCATAAAAACTGATTGGCTTAGTCTCATATCCCCTTCAAACTGATTGACTTAGTCTCATATCCCCTACAAACTGATTGACTTAGTCTCATATCCCCTACAAACTGATTGACTTAGTCTCATATCCCCTACAATCTGATTGACGTAGTCTCACATCCCATAAAAACTGATTAACTTAGTCTCACATCCCCTACAAACTGATTGGCTTAGTCTCATATCCCCTACAAACTGATTGACTTAGTCTCATATCCCCTACAAACTGATTGACTTAGTCTCATATCCCCGTGCCTTAATGGTTAACAATCGATCTTACATGTATTGATCAGTATTGCATTTCTCTATTCCTTCCTCCACCATTTCTCCATTCACCCTTCCTTACTTTACCATTCTTTGCTCCACCATTTCCTCCTCCACCATTTCCTCCTCCACCATTAGTTCCTTTGTCATTCCTACCTCCATCATTCCGTGATACACGATTCCTTCGATTATCATGCCGCCCTCCACCACATCTTCATTCCCAATTCCTTCATCCACTTATCCTCAAAGTCTTCCTCCATCATTAATTCACCCATTATTCTTTCCTAATCATTCCTTCATCCACCACTCCTTTATTCATCATTCCTTCACTCATTAACCCTTCCTTTATCATTCATGTCTACAACATTTCTTCATCCACATTTTTTAAACACAATTCCTTCCTCCACCATTTATTTACCCCCATTCCTTTATCTATCATTCCTTCATGGACAATTTCTCTACTCACTATTACTACCTTCATTTCCTTCCTCAATCATTACTTCCTCCATCATTATTTTATCCACCAGCCCTTCATCATCATTCAATAATCCATCATTCCTTCATACATCATTATTTCATCCGTTATTCATTTTTGATCTCTTTTTTCTACAATTCCTTTATCCGCCATTCCTCCAGTTTAGTCAATTGGTTAATATGATCCGATGAAATGACCAGTGCCACATTAATCTAAGGCAAACTGGCAAGTTGACAACGGACACCAACATTCTAAAGGCAAACTGGCAAGTTGACAACGGGCACCAACATTAAGCCAGTTAAGCCAATTTAAGCCACAATCACAGCCATCTATAACACGCTGCTACTCAACGATATTCTTAACAACAAATAATACATAATGTAACTGCTGAGAAACTGCCAGATTTTGATCAACAAACTTCCTTTATATATTTTCAAGAAAAGAACTCGACTTTTCAATAAATTTAACTGTGCCTTATCCAAAAATATATGAATGAAAAAACAACAACAGACATCTTAATCATACATTTGATCTTTTCTTGGCTGTCTGGTCTATGGCCCGAGATTGGCACGATGGCAATTTTGAGTTGATGTATCGCTGGCGTGTCCAACACCCTCAATTATTCCGACCAGTAGCTCAGTTAGAAAAAAAATAATAAAGTCATCGTACATGGAAAGGTCAAGGCCACAATCTTTTTCACACCAATATCCAATATGAAATACGAATTTAACTTTAATTTGAGGGATTTCTTTTTTTTAAATTACAACATCCCTCATCCTACGAATTCATACACGCGCGCACACCACACACACACACCAGACACACACAGACACACACTACATGCTATGAACACGAGCATTAGATCGTCATCACGACCGAAATTATGAAAAACTTGACTGAAATAGAAGCTAAGGTGAAAGAAAACCTTTATTTTAATTTGGATAACATTTCAATAACAAATATTTTAACCTTTGAACAACGATTGATGATTTGCATTTGTTTTTTACTATTAGTAGTAGTTATTATTTTTATTTAACAGAAATTCGAAATCGGTACTTGCAAGGAACGAACACATACAAGCAAGATGGTCCTGGTCCTCTCTACTCACAAGACGATCTCGATTACCTCAGAATCGATCCCAATGTAGGACTCGGATACAAGGCTCAGCGAAGCGCGCTAGAGATGGATGGCTTTGTTCTACCAGGGACTTATGGCAAACGAGGCATTTACCCACCAGAAAGAATGAGTAAGGGGAAAATCTCTTAACTTTTTCATTTTAAGTTAACAAATATAGACTTAATATGAGATGAGAACAAAACTATACATAAAACCATAATTTTGAAAGTAATAGAGCATTGCATGTGCTAATTAGGGAATGAATTCATATTAGCAAACAAGCAGTGGTGTAGGAAGAAGGGGCGGGATTTTTGGTAAACTGCTTATGTTGTTTTTGTTTTTTATTTGCTTGGAAGGGGCTGAAAAACGCTTGGCCCACCTCGGGCTAATCTAACCTTGGCTACGCCACTGTAAATAGGATTTTGCCGAGGAACATAAATTGAAGAAGTTCCGCCCCAGGGAGAACCAGTGACATGTGTTTTGGCGCCCCTTGTTATTTTTTTAATGTATAGGGATTTTATCGTTTAATTGACTAATAAGATCATATCTAAGGACGGGTTTACCATTCCCCTTTTTGATATTGTCGTCCGGGCGATGATCCCTTTGCATAGCTCAATAAAAATATTACTATATAAATTAAATCCATTAAAGAAATTTTTTTTTAAAAATAGAGGTATATCTAAGAGTAGTAAAAATACATCATATATATATATATATATGGTATGGTATGGTATGGCATCTTTCCGTCTACGAGAGACGATAGATTATCTTGTCTGGTTGCAGCTCTTCGTGTGGCTAATGAGACCGATCCTTGAATGGCAGTCTCTTGTGCATGTCCCGCACACGAATGCAGTGGAGTAGTGTTTTCTTGCCTTTCTCCGCACTCTCTTCACAGCTGCTTCCGTCCTGTAGACCTCCTCGGCACGTAGTGATCCTTTCTTCACGATGCCCCGCCATGTGGATCGATCCTCCGCCAAGCCCTCCCAATTTGAGATGTTGATGTTAGCCGCCTTCATATCTCTTTTGCAAATGTCTATGTATCTGAGACGAGGCAGTCCAACTGACCTTTTCCCTATCGCCAGCTCGCTGTACAGCACGTCCTTAGGTATGCGACCAGGTTGCATTCGCTTGACGTGCCCAAGCCAGCGGAGGCGTCTTTGGATTAAAATGGCTGGGACGCTGCACATATTTGTTTGAGACAGGACATCCGTGTTGGGGACTTTTTCCTGCCATTCGATGTCAAGGATGCGGCGCAGGCATCTGAGGTGGAAGCCATTGAGCCTTTTTTCGTGCCTGTTGTATGTGGTCCAAGACTCGCAGCCATAGAGGAGTGTGCTCAGTACGCAGGCCTGGTATACCTGCAGCTTAGTTCTTGTTGTGAGCTTGGCATTGGACCAGACTCTTTTCTTCAATCTCGTCATGACAGTTGCGGCCCTCCCTATCCTACCACTTATCTCATCCTCCATTGAGAGGGTGCTCGAAATGGTCGACCCTAGATATGTGAATCTGTCAACAGCATCCAAGTTGCAGTCGTCGATGGAGATAGTGGAACCTCTCATAACGAGCATAATTCGTTCCAGAATCTTACTCGTTACGCGAAACACTCGTTAAACGAAACAATTTCCCCCATACAAATCAATGTAAAATAAGATAATGCTTTCTATGCTGAAAAAATACTCATTTTTCAAAATTGTTTATTAACATTTATTCCAATAAAATTACTTATGAATTGTTAAGGAGTGTAACAGTAACAGCTTGGAATACAATTTAGATTTGAAACAAAAAATTTAAATAAAAATATTAATTTATGACAAATAATTAATCCCTTTTAACTAGAAAACTGTCTAAAGACATTTGTTTTTGCCGATGCTTCAAAATTTGACGAAAATGTGTCACAGCATTATCGTTGAATAAATTTGTAGCACGAAAAGCCAACTCCTTATTAGGGTGATGCTTCTCAATGTACGATGCAACAGTTTCCCATTTCTCTTATTGCTTAGAAGATTTTTGCTCTGCTACTTCTTCCTCCATTAATGAGCTCTCCTCTATTAATGAGCTCTCCTCCATTATTTCTTGCTGTGAAACACGATGCAACTCCATAAGCTCTTCTGTGGTCAACTCTTGACTGCTCTTTCACAAGCTCTTCAATATCGTTGTTGTCCACCTCGAGTCCCATGATATTGGCCAATGACACAATCTCGTAACTGTAGACTTCACAGGTACTGTTTCAAAATCACATTCAACAACTCTACATGGCCAAAGTTTTTTCCAAGCAGAAGTGAGGGTCCTCTTGGAAAAAGGGACTTCCCCTTTCTGCGTAACTCGTTATGCGAAATGTCGCTCGTTAAGGGAGCAACTTCTTCACATTTGTTTTTGCTCGTTATGCGAATTACTCGTTATGAGAGGTGCTCGTTATGAGTGGTTCCATTGTAATATATAAAATTTTTATTTGATTGTTTAAAGGCCCCAAATGCATAAAACTCACATAAAACAACATTTATTTATTGTGGTCTAGTTTCTAGAAGAATTCGGGGAAAGAGATTCCTAAAACTATTTTTCTTTTTAAATTTATGAATTATAAAATCGAAATACGCGTAGATGCACTTAAAAGTATAAGAATTTTATAGGCCGTGCAATGAAATGTATATTTTGGTGCACATGCTAAAAACGTATTTCCCAAATGTAGTTATTTTTCAACATTTAAAAATAAAATACTAATCATCATTTCCTTTTTTTTCTCGCATTGCCATCTTGTGGAGCGTCATTTTTTGTTTACACGCGTGACATTTTAAGATTGCGTCTTTCTCGTGCAGTGGTCAGCTGGAGAACGTTTGGGAGAGGCTACCGGCTCGACGGAGGCGGTTTGAAATTGTCGCTCAAATTATCGACGTTGACCGCGGCTGCTTAGTTGAGTGAACGGGTGGGTGGGTGAGCTCAGATCTACTTTTTAATAGTATGCCTAGGGAAAGATTAAGTCACATTAACCGAGATTTTTTAAGCATTAGATGTTAAAGAATGTAAAAAAATCTACTTTTGTCGATAATTTAAAGGGTAGAAAAAACATATTACACGACTTTTAAAAAAAATACAAAGACGAGTTAAAACATACTATAAAATAAAAATGATTTAATTTAAAACTAAACCACCCCTAAAAAAATTGTACGTATAATTTATAAAATTTAATATCGAGCTGTGGGTGTTGGGCTGAAAATTTGACAAAACATGGACACAAGTAATGCACTGATGAGAATCCCAATTAGTGCTCCCCTCAATCAAGGCCTGGAACCGCACATTTTTTTCACGTCCCTGAACTATATTAACATTCTAATTACCTACCCACTTTTACAACGCAGTTTTATTTCTCCAATTATCTCAGAAAAAACAAAGAAAATATTACGCACCAAACGCACTTTGGAATTTTTAAAATAAAGAAATTCATTTATTTCGTGAAATCAATGTCATCATAGTTCCTTCATCTTCCCCTTGAAAAGGGGGAATTTTTGTAGTTTGCGGTTCAGGGTGGGGTAAAAAATTTAAGGAATGTGTTGTCATCGACAACGAGTCTATGATCCAAGTGTCAGCAGGAAAAGTTGACGGGAAGTGGGTCAATTAGCCGTCTGAAGCTTTTTCCTGTCCGCCGCCCAAATATATTCAAAAATTAATAAAAATAAAACATATTTAAGTTTGGCCTACATTCAATTCGATTCATTTGGCTACATACAGTGTTGATCTACTACATTCATTTGGCTACATAGTGTTCATCTACTACATTCATTTGGCTACATACAATGTTCATCTACTACATTCATTTGGCTACATACAGTGTTGATCTACTAATTTCATTTGGATATATACAGTGTACATCTACTACATTCATTTGGCTACATACAGTGTTCATCTACTACATTCATTTGGCTACATACAGTGTTCATCTACTACATTCATTTGGCTACATACAGTGTTCATCTACTACATTCATTTGGATACATACAGTGTTCATCTACTACATTCATACAGTGTTCAACTACTACATTCATTTTGGATACATACAGTGTTCATCTACACCTGTGCATAATCTTTCTTTGCGTAATTAATTTTAAGAAATGTACAATTATTTTTCTTCTCGACTTTTAAATTTAAAAACAATTAATGAAAATTAATGGAGATAGGGTAATGTTGCATCCACCGTTACCCGAACATGGGTCTAGTTGATCTCTACGTAAAACAGATGAGTGATGTAGTTGTACAAAGAAGATTTCCCTGCATTTCATCTTAACACCAACAACGACATTAATTAGTTCCTGACTGCGCTGCATTTTTAAAATAATTCGTCGACATGCTTGCCTCTTAGGTTTTGTAATATACAGGGTGGGCCAATAAAAGTGAGAACATCTCGTAAAATGTGATTTATTCACATAAAAGTAGTTGAACTATACCCATACTAGATTAAATAGTTTACTGATTTACTTACTTACATATTGAACATGATTTCTGATTAGCTAAATATTTGCAAAAAAAATGTATGAAGAATTATTATTAAGTAAATTATATTTTGAAATACATGTAACTCATATGCTACGAGTTGTTCTCACTCTTATTGGCCCACCCTGTATATTTTAAAGGGGGGCTGGGGTTAAATTAAATTAAGGTTAATTATGTATTACCCCAGCGTATAATTTATTATTGGTAATTTTATTTATCGTATATTATGATGTAAACACCATTTCCTTTTGTCATACTAAACGAAATCCATAGATCCCATTGTTTAGTTGTTACAGTTTTCAACCCGACACACGTCTGCCACAAAGTAGAAATTTCCATTGAAGAATATCACGATTTGATTTTTTTTCCTTTTTTTATGAACCCAAATACTCTCCAACCTCCATAACCCATTACCGAGCTTTTAGAGTTGCATAGGTGCAACTAATTTGTTTTTAAAATTTTACTTTCAGAAGCATCAAGATCCGGTAATCATACACCCGCTATCCCCCACCCCCTTCCCATATGCACACGCACTTGTCCTTTTACACCACACACATTATTACAATATGTTAACTACCCTATAAAGCATTACTAAATTAATTATATTTAATAAATAAAGTTATTTTGTCCTCCTTCTATTCCTGGTTATGTTTAGCCCAAAGAATAAGAAAGCTGCAATTTACTCCGAACAAAAAACGCTTGGGATAAGCCTAAATTTATCTCTTCTTTTGGGGAGTAGAATGGGTTTCTATTGATTTTAAAAAAAACTACTCATTTAATTAATGTCACAACATCACTTGCTCTTCTGATGAGAACTGACTACTGAGTTCTCAAAAGATGCAAACGTTGTTACAAAGATTAACCCTTTGTTCCTTAAGCATAAAGGACGGTGGTCAATAATCATTTCAACAGAATGGCAAAATACGTCAGCTGAATCAGGAAGCAGAATATTTCTCACATCTAAAGATAAAAAAGCTTACCGTGAAAAGAGAAAAGAAATATATTTAAAGGAACAAAATTCTGGATGTTGAGCTTTTATAAAACATTTTCAGAGTTAGGAAAGAGCGACTGGGAAAAAATTAGTAGAAATGACATTATTGACCCCTTTTATTCAACGTTTTTTTTTTAAAGTCCAGTTTGGGGACTTGGGGGAGCCAGCATTATTTTTCCGGACATTGCTTTTTTGTAACCCGTTGAAAATGTCAGTTATAGTTCTTTTTATAGACAAGAATTATTTCCTATTTGTTTGGACGTAATATTCGTTATGGGTTGTTTTGGGAGGAGAGGGTGGAACCGAAAACGGACATTTTTGATACCCTAAGTTTCTGAAAGCTGTCCTGCATGGATCCGCCACTGTGATGGTATTGTGGCCCCATGATTCGACTGGTCCTTAATTAGTTTTATTCGTCTTGTCGTCCGTACAAAGCAGTAGAGAAAGAAAGGCTTGCTCCAGTCAGATCAGAACCTGATGGACAGTCTGGGCAGTGTCCGTTTGATGATATCATGATACAAATGAGATTATTTTGTAAATCAAAAGACGTCTGTGTGACCAAAGGCTTAAAAGTACATCAAAAGGTGGATTATTGTGACCAAAGGGTTAAAAGTAATTCAGTACGTGGATTAGTGTGATCCAAGGATTAAAAGTACATCAAAACGTGTATTAGTGTGACCAAGGGGTTAAAATGACAATAGGTGGATTGGGTCTGTGTGACCAAAGGGTTAAAAGTGCATCAATAGATGGATGAGGTCTGTGTGACCGAAGGGTTAAAAGTAC
The DNA here is from genome assembly GCA_964017045.1 of Omphiscola glabra. NCBI lineage: Eukaryota > Metazoa > Mollusca > Gastropoda > Lymnaeidae > Omphiscola > Omphiscola glabra. The sequence continues at coordinate 36,787,241 of OZ024794.1, read as the reverse complement.
ATCAATAGATGGATGAGGTCTGTGTGACCAAAGGGTTAAAAGTACATCAATAGATGGATGAGGTCTGTGTGACCAAGGGGTTAAAAGTACATCAATAGATGGATGAGGACAGAAGAGGACCTTGATTGTATGTCAAATATTATATTCGAAAATACTCATTAAGGTAGGGTGCAACCAGTGGCATAGGAAGAAGCGAAGTTAATAGGGGTGGTTTCACCGCGGGTGGCTTTTTTATTCAAAAGGGGTGCTATTTTCGACCAACTTCAAAGTTTTTTTGGGGGGATATCGGGGCGGCACAAGGCTTGGCCCGTCCCCCGGTGGCATTAACCCTAACTATGGCACTAGGCACACATGCCAGAGAATGAAATGGAGAAGGATAGTTTTCATGTCAGCTGTGGCGCCCCAACGGTCCAAGGACTAAGGGACATGGTGATGATGATGAAAAATGCCCGTAGCTTATTTTAACAATGTTCTATGTCTGGCAATCTATTGGCGATTAAGGACGCCTGATTTTTCAATTGTAATTTAAGGATTTAAAGGGTTGCATTTTTAACCCGATGAACGGAGCCCTCTGGTTCTTATCAATGCATTATTCTTATCAGTGTCTTAACCCCAGGCCAGAACCACTGATATAGAAGAAATAAAGATCCATAAAATCGGAACAAACATACATTGCTGAACATCGGTCGATCTTGATGTCAACTCTGGCATATAATATGGCTTTAAAGAATCCGTTAAAAACAACCTACCTTTAATAGTTCGAGAGAAATTTGTTTAGCCAAGATGCACAGCTGTTTTATTTTGTTTGGAGGGAGGAGGTGGGGGAATGTCTTGGCATTCATTCAGACAGACCTTCACCTACACACAGTAAAACAATTAATGAGTAAATGTGATATAGTTAACTCTCGGAGGAAATTGGCTTCCACCACTCAGGGTGGGGGTGGGGTGGGCTATAAGGCCCTAGTGAGTACCAAAGCTACATTTTATATTTTGCATTTAACTGTGCGACAAAATTAAGTCTTTCTTTTTTAAAATGTAAATGAAAAACAGTAAAGCTTTTTATATATGTTATTGTCATTATTTTTTTTTACCAATTTTCTATCCTAATTTTATCAAGTACCTAAATTCATTAACATTTTAATTTAGATATATAAATACAAAATGCATGCTTTAAATGAGTTTAATATATTTTCTCCAAACAGATTACTTCAAAAGGAGCAGCCTAAATGAATTAATTAGGAGATTGATGGCTTTGAGAGGAAACTATTACACAAACGGTCGAGCTTCTATGATGCGCTTTGGTGCTGGGAGAAAATAATATCTTCTTTTGTTTCGTCTTCGTTTTCTTATTTTGCATTGACCTTAAGCCAAAATAACAACTTTTTCAAAACTTGGGCAATTATTTTACAATGAATTCATTGGCTTATTCGGTAACTTTAAACAGATCCAAGCGTTTAAAAACTAAAGAAAGATTTTTGCTTAAATTTTTGAACATTTAAGAGAATGCTTTGTAACAAGTCCTTTAAAATTAAAGCAGGATTATAAGACCTGTACAAGAAATGTGCACTAACACAGGAGAGTTGATTGGTCAAATAGAGATGTTTCTACAAAGTTAATATTAGTTCTATGGTGGGAATAAATACAGTATACATCACATGATTTGTTCTTATGTTTAAATAAGAATAAATTGTGACAAAAAAGGGCGATAGAAGCACAATGTTAAGTACAAAGATGACTGCAAAGCCGTCAAACCAGGTACAGATGTCAAACCATTGACAGATGTGAAACCATAGACAGCATACGGGTATTTCCCTCTTGAAGTTTGCAACAGTGAGGCGGAAATTTTTTAAAAATTATATTTGGCATTGCTAATTTTATCATTAATTTTGTTTAAAATCCGTTAAGGTCTCATTGGCCATAACGTCTGATGTTAAAGGAATTGATTAATTAAATTTTATCAATCATGATATTGTTTCCTGTCACTGAGGACAAGAATCTTAATTTGAAATCAGCATTTTGTAAAAATAATAATCATAATAAATGATCCGAGTAATTAAAAACCTCCAAGCAGATTGCGTTATTTGTCTTTGTCTTAAGAACTGAGCGCTTTTTCGTGTTTGTCCTTAATGTGTTTTGATAATCTTTCAATTTATCGCTGTTAATAGAACTGCGACTGATTTCAAGACGATATCCTGATATTGCTCTAATTATGATATCTGGTCCACATTACGGCCATCCAACAGTTGTGAGTAGATGGTGAATATCGAATTGAATTATAACAGTGTAGATCCTAGTACGTATCTATACCATAAACAAAGTGTGGTGATATATGTTTATATAGATAGATAGACAGACAGACAGGCAGGCAGATAGACACATAGATATACAGATAGATAGATAGATAGATAGATAGATAGATAGATAGATAGATAGATAGATAGATAGATAGATAGATAGATAGATAGATAGATAGATAGATAGATAGATAGATAGATAGATAGATAGATAGATAGATAGATAGATAGATAGATAGATAGATAGATAGATAGATAGATAGATAGATAGATAGATAGATAGATAGATAGATAGATAGATAGATAGATAGATAGATAGATAGATAGATAGATAGATAGATAGATAGATAGATGGACAGCGAGCGAGACAGACAGACAGACAGATAGACAGACAGACAAACAGACAGACAGACAGATAGATAGACAGACAGACAGACAGACAGACAGTTCATATCCCCGGCGTTCCATTGGATGCATTCGGAAAACAATTCTACAGCATATGAGTGAACATTGAAATTAAAAAAAAGGTCGCTAAAGAACAGTCAAACAATTTTAATTTTTATCGTATAAAAAGTTCATCCATTATAACTTTTGTAAACATTTCTTTCCCCTACAGGATTCCGTTCCCGGTTTGATCCCGTTTCCCAATTGGGTCCTTGCCTCCGTTGAGACCACGTTCCCGGTGGGATCCACTTCCCAGTTGTGTTCCGTTCCCCAGTATGATTCTATTCTTCGTTGGAATTCCATTTAAGTATGGATCCTTTCCCCAACAATAACGCGTAGAAGTGTATACTGTTATATAAACCTTTGGAACTTTCTAGAATCTTTAAAATATATTTATAAGTCTTTTTCCAAACATTCCAGGAAACTAACTGAAAGTTATAGACGCATGAAAAATTATAGCACTTTTTTTATAATCCTAAAAAAAATGGTTATAAAAGAAAATCGAACCTTGTAGACCAGAAGTTCCAAAACTTTTTGTCTCGTAGACCACTTGCCATGTTTTTTTCGGTTTTTAGTAGACCCCCTGCTTACCTAATATTGATTTTTTGCGAATTCATTAATTTCAAATGTATTTTTGACAGCCGGTATAGTGCTACTCACTTTGAAAGATTTACATTTATATTCATATATCAGAAAATATACCTATTAACTTAAATTTTAATATGATTCTTCATGACGCTTCATGATTATTTATGTTTTTAAAATTTTTACTTCATAGGTACTTTTATAATTTATTTAGGAAGATATATGTCTTTATATTATATGGTAATATATTGTAAATAAATAATCTGTGTAAGTGTATTATTCCATTCATGGAATGCCGAAATAGAATTCACGACCTGCTTACATGAGATCCACTATCGTTTACCCCCATTTTCATTTCATGGACCATCGATTTTTTTTTCTCGCCGACATGGACCCCTTGCAAGTTGTCGTCGATCCCTGGGGGTCGATATAGACCACTTTGGGAATCACTGTTCTAGCCTAATCTAGAAACTTCATACACCTTATAAAAAGGCAATTCTCGGATACTTATAAATTTTACTGGAATGTGTTGGAATCTATGGAATTAAACTAAAATTTCCATATAACATTTATTTAATCTTAAAAACTTATTTAAAAAACCCAACCTTCTAGAATAACAAGGACACATCAGAAACGTATATATGATAAATTCAGTGATACCGATAGGGAAGTTAGTGGGGGTGGTGGTAAATTAATTCGATATAATAGATAATGGAAACGTCGAACCTGAGACCCATGATGCCTGTAGAAATTTCTTTTAAATTAAAAAGATGGTTTGGGGGGGGGGGGGGGGGTGCACGCTAGGGGTTGGTCAGTGGCGTAGATACAGTTAGTGCCACTCGGGTCAACCAAGAATTTAGCCGGCCTCTTCCACGGAAAAAAGTTCATATACCCATAACATGCAATTGTTTTTAAAATTAGTAGACTTCTCCAAAATATTCCTAGATGGCCGCAGCATTGTTTTTTCTTTCGCGTGCTAAGATCACCAAGGCTTCGACTGGAGTATTAGCCTCAACTTCAGCTGTAGTTTGTTTAAAGTGAGGGAAAGTTGCTCAGTTCGTCAGCCTCTCTCTCTCTCGTCCTTGCCTATTTGTTCCAATGGCGAGACTTAGTCAAGACTACAAGGAGATGGGCTGGGATGCATTGGATGACCAGCAGTGTTTCTTGTGTCTCACTGTGCCAGGATGCATTGGATGACCAGCAGTGTTTCTTGTGTCTCACTGTGCCAGGATGCAGTGGATGACCAGCAGTGTTTCTTGTGTCTCACTGTGTCAGGATGCAGTGGATGACCAGCAGTGTTACATGCGTCTCGCTGTGTCAGGATGCAGTGGATGACCAACAGTGTTTCTTGTGTCTCACTGTGTCAGGATGCATTGGATGACCAGCAGTGTTTCTTGTGTCTCACTGTGTCAGGATGCAGTGGATGACAAGCAGTGTTTCTTGTGTCTCGCTTTTACGCGTTCCACATAGCAGGAGATGTCGCGATTTGTGACATATCTAGACACTGTGCCACCCGATGCGGTTTACGAATTGCCACAAAATCTAAAAAACACCGCCCCACACCCAAAAACAATAAATACTATTTTTTTTTTTGCTGGCATCCGTCCGTCACAAGGTAACGATGGTATGGAATTCGCAGGACGAAATTCACAATGCCTGGGATTATTCTTATAGGATTATTAGCTGGTTCCCAACAGCAAATCGCCTCTCTCCACGCCGCTGGATGACCCAAAGGGAACTATAATTACTCAACAATTTACACACAAATAGCTTCGATTATATATATGCTATTGAGACGTGAACATTGTACAACACATATGTCGATAACTAAACCATCTCCACCTAAAAACTACCTGATACATAAGTCCTAAATGAGAATTCACAAAAAAGGATAAGCCAGAGGGTCTGGGCATGTTGCGAGAATGCCAGACTTCCTAAACAACTGATGTTCGCCATGTTGCGAGAATGTCAGACTTCCTAAACAACTGATGTTCGCCATGTTGCGAGAATGCCAGACTTCCTAAACAACTAATGTTCGCTGAAATCTCCAGAAGGATATCTAAAAGCTTTCCTGAAATCCTTGGACATCGACCTGAATTCGTGGGAAACGCTTGCTATGGAACGTACAAGCTGGCGAGGCAGACTCACTGTTGGAGCACAATCCTCAGAGAGTAAACGCACCGCTCATGCCTGCGGAAAGCGCCCAGCAAGACAATGCAAAATAGACTTCAGTCCAACTAGGACCCAAAACACATATGTCCTCGTGCGTGTACGCTTTCCAGGCACTAATGGGACTGGCAAACCACGTACTTACTCACCGTTGAATATAACCTAGGTCATCTCTGTCTGCGGAGGACGTACAACAACGTCTGTCTGTAAAGCGCCGAAAAGTGTTCTCTATTTTTTAATTATTGCCTACCGTGATACATTTTCGCTAAATATTAATCTTTTCTCAAAGAACTCTCCATATGCCATAATCGATAAGTTGGGTTTAATTTAAATAATGGCTGTTTGAGGGGCACATGACTAGGTCAATCAAGGTGATTTCTTCTGATGCAAAATGTTATTAGTGTTTATGGTAGTGTGAGATGGTGCTCCTCACTGTTGCAAAGTACAGTTATGGCAACCACAATATGGTTGAATATCAAGATTCAAACATTGTTTGATAGCACGATCAAATTAATATTCCATGTTACGGTTGGCTCCGCATTAAAAAAAGTTACACAACGCTGATTGATTTCTCCATTCGAGGCACAATGACCGAAACCCTGATATAGTGAATGAACTATTCTTTTTCACCTTCGGGTCTGCTTTCTGGATCCTGGCGCATATTCTGTTCAGTTGAATACAGACGATCATTTAGCGGATTTACTGGTGTGGTTTCAGTGAATGACTGTTAATTAGATGTCAACCATTGCACTTAATACTTTTATCAGAGAGACATCTTTGCCGACTACGCTGTAAGTGTTTCAATTTTCGCACACCCTATGTATTTTTTCTAAATATCCAAAATAAAAACGAAATAAAACTGTAAATTGTGTAAATATCCAAATTTATTTTCAATTTTATATTAATTTAATAGCTGATGGAAAGACAATTTCTAGATTAATATCTTTTTTAAAAATATTTTAATGGCGTTAGTTACAAGTGCATCTATGTAAACAAAAGACCATGTCAACAGAAATGTCTGGTTAAAATTCCAATGATATAACTATACATGTATACGCCTCAATATCTTGAGAGTGTAGGTAGGAACGAAAATACAGTGAATTCGTTTAGTTATACAGATTACCCTATGACATTTGACAATTTCAGAGAGCCATTTACCTAATGTCATAATCTATAAATAGACATGTACACATCAAATGTGCTCCGTAGGGAAATGAATTGTATTTAAATATGGCCCATTCCTTTAGTTCTGATTTATTTCGATCACATGCAATGTGACCTTCAACTTGAGAATCTCGAAATAAACCGTTCAATCTTCTCAATGTATTCGCGGCCATGATGGAGAGACACGAAAGGCGGCAAGGCGTGAGACCAACCCACAAAAACTAATTAGGAAACAACGCCTACGGACAATGTTGGACAAAACATGGTCAATTAACGCGTCAAGAACAAATCAAATGGCATCGAAAAAAAACACGATAAAACGTTCTTATTTCTCATCGTGTGTCAATGTGTATGTGTAGGAACATGGGTGATGCAATGTGTACGTGTAGGAACATGGGTGATGCAATGTGTACGTGTGGGGACATGGGTGTTGCAATGTGTACGTGTAGGGACATGGGTGATGCAATGTATACGTGTAGGGACATGGGTGATGCAATGTGTACGTGTAGGGACATGGGTGATGCCAGGGTGAACTATTCGCAGTCACGTGATATTTAGAAAGAGGATGCACAATCGATATATAAACGTCTACTGAACAATGAGACCTCTATAGATTACAAATATTTTATTTCCTCTCCTATCGACCAGCGATCTACTACGCTCACGCAGGGACGTCATTTGGGTAAGGCAGGGTAGGGCGTTTGCCCCCCCCCTGAATTTGCAGGTTTTATTTAAATTGCTATATACTGGGCCCTCCCGTAATAAAAAAACTTAACAGGCCCACCAAGTTTTGGTCCTCACCCTCCCCCACCCCCAAATGAAAAACCTGAAATGATGCCCCTGCGGGAACGGCTTCTTGATTATAAGAAAAATACGTAACAAATACTTGGTGAAATGGTGAATGATTCAAGTAGAAAAGTGGATGTATTGAGTGGGTGGGGAAATGGTGAATGATTCAAAGTAGAAAAGTGGATGTATTGGGTGGAGCGGGGAAATTGTGAATGATTCAAAATATACAAGTGGATGTATTGGGTGGAGCGGGGAAATGGTGAATGATTAAAAGTAGAAAAGTGGATGTATTGGGTGGAGCGGGGTTGGCACCACCATATTTATTTCTAAAATCGAAACATAGATGTCTATAAAATTAAGTTGTTCATTTACATTGCGTTGAAACTGGTTTGGTCAATCATTTCTTGTTCATACTGTTTCAAAGGTGAAAAAATTCAAATCCTTTTCACAATCTGAGTAATTTCCATCAAGTAACAAAAGTCTATAAGAGTGGCATTAAAAATAAGTCATTGAAATTAACATTCAAACTTTTAAAAAGATTAAATCTATTGAAAGTGGCCTGCACTTAAACTGTACGTCCATATCAGAAAGTCTGCTTGTCACACCATCAAACTTTCGACACTCGAGTTATTTTCCACATCTAATTTCTAAGGACCATCCATATAGTACGTATGCAAAAAAAGTCAAATTTTCTCCGCCTTCCCCGCTTTTGCACGCGCATATTTTTAGAAAACACAACAATGCGTGCGTACAGTGAGCTTTCGACAGCGCCCCCACACCCCCACCCCCCCCCAAAAAAAAAATCAACCACCAAACAAATATTTAAAACTTAGTATTTTTAAAATCAATTCATTTAGTAATAATTATGACGTAACATTAAATAAAATGTGGCACACGTTAAATCACTGTTTGCAAATGGTTCCAGAAATATGCGCCACATGCCCCTGGGGCTCCACGTCCCAAGGCCTTGCGAAATGGGCAACCCTTTATGTAATGAAAAGGTAATTGCTATCTATAATAAGTTATTTGTGTGAATTTGATATTGTGCCATTTCATCATAATCAGCGTAGTTTCGGTTTAGGGCATAGAATTCATTTATCTGTGAAATTCATTTGTATGTACATTATCATGATCATAAAATGTTGTCATGGACAAAATAGTATTGTAGCAAAAAGAAAAAAAATCATATGGAATAGTAACATTGTCATTATTATTATATTATTATTACTAATTTTTTATATTAAACAAATTAAATTAAGGAACCTTATGCTAATAAAATTAATTTAAGGCTTATGTCTGAAAATGTTAGTGGGTCATAGAAATAAAAATACATATGCTAAGCTTTCGATCGATACGCGTATGTCTTTGTAATGCAATTATAGTTTAAAAGCAAAGAGCGCCCAAGAATTTTGCCCCCCTCGCTTTTTTTTCAAGTCATAATTTTCCCTTAAACCTTAAAAAATTTAAAGAATTTATCCGTTAACTAATTATATTTAATTTTACGGACACCCATGTAGTGATTATTTAAGGCACGCACATGGCAGGATAGTTACTATAATATTGTAAATTATAATAACCGTTAGTTCGATACTGCTGTATCAATCGCTTTGTCATTTTCAGACATAATCGCATTGCAATATGTCTAACTATATTGATACGTCGATAATATACAGCTGTTAGTATTATCCTAGTGCTCACGCCATCTTGAAAGTGACAATTTAGCAAATGGCAGGACAGTTACCAATATTAATGTTACCAAGTATAACAGCTTGTTGGATACTGTTGTATAAATAGTTTTGTCTTTCTCAGGCGCATTACAGTATGCGAGACCAGAATGTTATAAATGGTTAGTATGATGTTCGCATACACATTCATTTCTAATTTTATTTAAGAATTTAGCGTATTGCTGTATGCTTCGCTATCACAATATCCTTGCTACAATTGACGAAGCCAACAAGTCATTAAAACACAGAATAATATACGTATCAAACAGAAACCTTCCTTTACCCACACCTAACAAATGCACTCTACAAAAACACAAAGGCGTAGGCTTCACTCACAAAACGTCCAGACGTTGCCGGCCAACAATGATGCACTTAGGGTGGCCGTTCCAACTTTGATGCAAAATACGTGGAGAGTGCTACAGATAATTGGATTTCCGCAAACATATCGGAGGAAAACAACAAGCCAAGTATTTTGGGCCGCCTGACAGCTGGACGTTTTGGTAAAATTGACAATCTTTAAAGACTCAAACTTGAATAAAATTAAAAACCCTGAAGACTTACTTGTTTGTGAATTTTTATGCTCTGTTTTTTTGAGAACCCTATTATATATTTATATAGGTTAAAGTTGAATGGACTTTGAGATATAGTAAATTGTAGGTGTTTGCACTCCGCCCCCCACCAAAAAAAAATAATAATTGAGAAACAAGAAAAAAATATTTCCTTAATATTAAAATATCCTCAAACAGGTGGAGAAATGCAAATACATTAAAAGACTAGCTGGCGGCCGCGATGCATTCAAGGCTTCTGTTAGGCAAAGCTCCAAGTCAAAAATGAGAGTGACATTTTTTTTTTTTTTAAACAAATAAATTTGATTTTTATAACATTTTTTTTTAAAGTAATAGAAATGTGTGCCTTTCATCGATTACAATTTAATGGAACCAATAAAATATAGCTTTGCTCGATACATATTGAGGATCTATATCGTTCAGGTTAATCTTGTTACAAGGCTTACAGAATTCGATTATAAAATAAAAAAATTAAATATCGTATTGTTTAGAAAATTGGCTGCTCCTGATCATAAGCCAAAGCTTACTTTTTATTGTTCGCATATATCGGTATTTTATTTATTTTTATTTTGCAGCTTCACAAGTTGAAAGATTTAATAACACTGTATTAAACTAGCTATACATTGATATAAAAGTCTATAATTGAATATAGTTCTTGCTAAGTATTAAACATGTGCAATCTGTTTTCAAATTATATTTCATCATAAAATCATGACTGTTAAGATAGAGATAAGTGTATATTATAATAGCATCATGCTTTAAAATTTACGTTTTTAACATATTCCATCCATGTAATGGAGTTATATAAAATGAAAGCTTTTTTAAAAAATGATATTTTAAAACGAAATTTAGGAATTTAACGTTTGCAATAAAATAGTTGACGGTTCATCAATTATTATTAAATCGAGTACGTTTCTAATTTTGTGACACAGTTTCGGGAACACAGAGTAAAAAGAAATTGTTTTTTTTTTTTAAATTTTTCTTTTATTGATCTTAAGAAAATTATAATAGTTGGAAAATCTAAACCAACATTTCAATAAACTGCATATTGGGAAAATAAACTTTATTTTTATATGATGTCCTTCATACAAAATCACACATTAATAAATATATGATATCTGTTGTAAACAATTCGTGTCTTCTTAACACAATTATGCAGGTTATATGCAATATATTTTTTAAAAATACACATTTTGAAAACCCTTTAAAATTATTAGCCCTTGTTACAAAAGATTTCTTTTTGAAGTTGGATATATTTAGAAATAAACGTATACGTTTTTAGGTTTTTCTTTTCCGTTCCATGTGTAAAATTATAAAAGCAATTCTTTTTTGTGATGGATACCTTTTTTGAAAGAATTTATTTTAACTTTAAGCTCCCAAAATATACGAGGCCTCATGCATCTGTGCGGGTTGCGGCGCCCACAAGTTGGCTCTGGGGTCAAGTAACACTTAAAATCTCAAACTAACATTTCTCCCATTGCTAACAACTTAAGGCTATACTGATGCAAAACTAAATTTAACTATGTACACAAATGCATTCTAGCATTTTGAGTTTATCACAAGTTTTTCGGGGGCTTAAAAGATTTCAGTGGCGAGACTAAGCTAGGCAGTGTATCTATCGACAAAAAGCATAACCCTAAGGACCCCCAACTTGATTGAATTAAGTTCAGGTAGGGCTGGTGGAAGAGTTAGAGATGTCCCTGTTATTGTGGTTATTTTTAGTGCTCCCTGCCCAAAAGTCTGAACTGTCTTCATCAAAGGTGCTATATCCCACGTAGGGCGCTGGCCTGCTCAACCTCATACTTCCTTTTGGATCGCCTCCATGCGTGAACCCTCAGGTGATGCAAGTCCTTCTCTATATCGTCGATTTGTCTTAGTCTTGGTCGACCGTTAGTTTTTGCCAGTATATCTTTTTTGCTGCTCTACAATCCGCATCCTTAAATCCGGTCCAGGGCAGTTTGCCTTTTTTTTAAATATTGTTGCGACTATGGGGTGGGTCTTTGTACAATTGATGTAGCTCTTGTTTTGTTCGGATCCCCCCCCCCCCCGGCCAATGGTCTATCACCATGCTATATATTTTCCTGATAGTTTTCTTCTCCCATGCACTGAGCCGGTTCTCTGCTTTTCTGGTAGGGACAAAGTCTCACTAGCAAAAGTTACTACTGGTCTTATGACAGTGGTTTATATTGTCTTCTCTGTTCCCCTAGAGAGGTTTTTACTTCCTAGTAGCATTTTTAGTCTGTAATAAGAACGGTTGCCTGTTGTTATCCGTTCTTTCACCTCCGACGTGTTCATTGTACTCATAGTCACACCTAGATACTTGAAAGCAGCCCTTCTCTCAAAGTCCTGAACTCTCAATGTTTGATAAATTTAAAAGGGGGAAAACAAGATTTGCCCCCCCCCCTTTTCCCCCACACACAACACAAGAAGAAACACTACTTCCTCTTCGTTGCACGGGAACCGAAAGTTAGTGCCGCCCCCCATCTCCTTCGTTCCTACATTAGGGGGTCAATGATATAACAACACATTTTTACCTTGTTTTTAGATATTAAGACCGTCACTACGCCAGAGACCGGTGCAACATTTATTATAAATTACGCTATCATTTACCTTTTTCTAGTTTCTTGTCTTATTTTGTGCGGACCGGCAACACGATACAGACCACCACTTTAAGTTTAAGCTCCCTCTTCCCCAAAAAGTATATCGAGCCCTAAATTCAGGCTTTGCCCAGGTGCCACTTGTGCTTGTCGTGGCTCTGTAGAGAAGTTATAGGCCTACTTATGATTTTGTTATACCGTGTAAATGATGGAGTTCAATGTGACCATGAGTGCCGTACTACATAAATCGTATATATGTTCCTTTGGAGGTGCATCTAATTCTTCTCTCTTTGTCACAGCGCCCGTTTCTCGTGACAGCGACTTTGATTTGTTGGCGGCGACGACCGTAAGTTTGTCTGCAAATTGCTAATCGACTTTGACCGTTTGGCGGTGGTGACAATTAGTGTTTGTAGACCTGTTGCTGAGGAGGCGGTGACTAGAAATGTGAAGCTTGCCGGAATATGGAATCGAATTTTGAGTTGTTGAGAACAATATATATTCAGAGCCCTAGAGAGAATAAAATCAGTGCGATCTCTAAGTTGTCGAATTTCAGTTTAATAAATAGATAACAAATGAATGACTAGTAAAATATACCTGTTTGTCATCTGCCTTCTCTCTTTTATATTTAAAATATATCAAATAGACCAGTACTTCGCGACAATTAGCTTCTGGTATTTTTGTTTTCTCATTTATAATGAGAATTATAACCTTTATTGGCTGGACACATTCCTACAATTACAAACTAATCAAGCTATTGATAAGGAACTTAAGTAACAAGTGAAAAAAGAAAGTGAACAATGACTTAAAGTTTTAGAACGTTTAAAAAGCCTCACTTAATATTTAGCTGAACGAAATTTGGTTTTTAGAGGAACTTCAGACAATTATTTACACCACGGGATTTATGTTAGTTCTTGTTGAGCTATTATACTTGGAAAATTCGATTTGATAATGAGTAAACATCTACATCAAATTGTGTCCAAAGAAACTCACGTTCACTATTGTAACATAATGTTTAGTTAAAACAAAATAATCAATATTTTTATGAAATGCCATTCAAGAAAGTATTATTAACTGAGCTAAATCAACCAAATAAGTGACAGCTGCACTCCAGATAATAGCAGGGGCGTCATTTCAGGGTTTTTTTTCGGGAAAAAAGGGGGGGGGGCAAAACAAAAACTTGGACGGCTTGTAAAGTTGTTTATTTTACGGGAGGTGCCACAGTACATATAGCAATTTAAATAAAACCTACAAATTCGGGGGGGGGGGGGAAGCCCCACCCTGCCCTACACATTCAGAGTTCTTGTGAAGAAATGACTTGCAGGGTGGTACACGAAGGTAGACTTGCAGATCACTTTGAATTTGCAACTGAAGTCAGACAAGGATGCCTCTTGTCCCCATTCCTATTCATCTTCGCCATTGACTGGATAATGAAACAATGCACAGATAAAAAGAGGAACGTGATACAGTGGACACTCTGGGAACAACTGAATGACATAGACTTTGCAGAAGACACTGCACTTCTGTCCCACAACCAGCGACAAATGCTGGAAAATACTAAAGATGTAGCCACCATTTCAGCACAGCTCGGACTCAGTATAAATAAAAGTAAGACAAAGATCATGAAGGTAAACTCAGCCAACAAAGATCATATATCTCTGGCAGGAAAGGCACTGGAAGAAGTGGAGTCCTTCAATTACTTAGGCAGCACCATAGGCACAAACGGCGGATCTGATGGGAATGTAAGGGCTAGCATTGGAAAGGCTAGATCAGCATAATTTGTGCTATAAAAGAAAGTATGGGAGTCGAAAGAGCTGCAGCTTCACACTAAAGTCAGAATCTTTAAACACAAAAGTCAAAACGGTCCTACTATATGGAACTGCAACTTGGAAAACAACAGCGAGCACTATGCAGAGAGTACAGATCCTGAACGTCAAATGGCGAAACACCATCACCAACAAAGATCTACTCGAAAGGACTTACCAGGTGTCCATTGATGAAGGCATGATAAAGAAAAGATGGAGGTGGATTGGGCATACTCTCGGAAAACCCCCTAATAGCATCACCAGACAATCCCTAACAGGGAATCCACAGGGGAAAAGAAAGAGAGGAAGGCCTAAGAATGGAAATGAGCGCTATATAAGTGCTCAAATCAATCAATCAATCAATACACGGAGACGCGAGCCAGAGGCAGACATGCAAAGTATGGAATACACCTGGAAGCAACTGGAAAGGAGAGCACAGGACCGTGATGAGTGGAAAATTCTTGTGGACGGCCTATGCCTCAGATGGGGTAAAAAAGCATAAAAAGAAGAAGATAAGCTCGTTACCTAGTCAGCAAATTCCCTCTCTCCACACATCTGGTCAACCCAAGAGACGTCAAGTGCATAATATAATTAGTTTATTGATACAGTTTTGCTGGCACCAGAAGCGTCGTGGGAGTTGTCGGAACTTTCACTGAATTATGCAATACCGCCTACGTACTTTGAATTTAAAATTATCTTTCTCTTAGACGAGTTGCCATCCAAGGTTAACGAGTCTCATCAAAGTACCATCCACCCAGAGTGGTGGTGTTAACTTTGCAACCTGTTCCCGGCATATTTAACTGAGCCTGTACTGTAGTAAGCCTTTTTAACCGTGCCAGTAAATGATACTACTGTGCCGATTGGATTAATATCAAATGCAAGTTTCTTAACATTCTAAAACTTCTTTTTTTTCTTTTCAATTTAATTCTCATTTTAACACCAATAAACGCAGCTACCTTATTTGGTCTCGGATTCCTTTAAATCTTTAAATTAACTCGCTTTTGTGTCTTTATGGAAAAATCATCGGACGGCTAATGGAACCACTTCCCGTCAACCTATCGAGCTGAAACTTGGCACATAGACTCGTTGTTAATGATAATACATTATATCAAATTTACAGCCCCATCCCTCAAAAATCAGTTTTTCCTGTAGTTCAAAGGGAAAGATGAAGGACACATGATGCTACTTATTTTAATGAAATAAAATTCCCGATATCTCATTCCCTAAATGAGATTCTTTAAATAATTTATCGCAAGTGCGTTTGGTGCGTAATATTTTCTTTTGTTTTATTCTGAAATAGTGAGTGATATAAATCTGCTGTGTAAAAGCGGATGAGACATAAGAATATTATTTAATAATAAAAATGAATTTAAACTTATATTTAAAGGATTTAATTTATGGGCCTACTAAACTACGAAAAAGTTTGTTTTTAGGGATTGTTCAAATACATGTAGGCGTAGGCCTAGGCCATAAGTTAGTAAGACTAAGTGTGACACTGATAAATGGGTAGAGTAGTTGAGAAACACAGAGTATGATCCAAGATGTTTTCTTCTCTTCTTCTTCTTATGCCTGTTTACCCCGTCTGAGGCATAAAAGACCGTCTACAAGAATTTTCCATTCATCACTGAACCGGATTTTTTATTTCGTCATAAAAATGAGAAAAATAAAAGGAACAAATCTGCAATATGAACCCAAATTTTAATTTACACGGCTTGAAGTCAGTATCAATTATCATGTAATTTTTTTTTCATGAATTTCAAATTTCCATTAGACATTAAGCTAATGATTAGTCTAATCAGGTTTGCTAACCTTTAATAATTTTAAGAGTTTGTTCGCGTAAACTGGTAGGAAACCACAATTAGTTATAATTAATATTTAAGTTGTATTTATACGGCGTCCTATTTATAGGCCATAGCCTAGTCCAGCGGTTCTCAATCTGTTGGTCGCGACCACTTTGAGGGTCGAATGGCCCTTACAAAGGGGTCGCCTAAAACCATCGGAACCTACTCTACAGTTATGAAGTAGCAACAAAAATAATTTTGTGGTTGGGGGTCGCCACAACATTATGAACTGTCTTAAAGGGTCGTGGCATTAGGAGTGTTGAGAACCATTGGTCTAGCAGTTTTACTCCTCAAGAGTCCACAATCCACTATGGCATGGTCTCTGATAAGGTTGGGGACGATTTCCTGTTTCGCTTTCTTGTTGTAGTTTTTTAACTCAAAATAGTAAAGAGGTTGATTGTGAAACGGCGAATCGCTCAAGTACAAAAAAAAACAAAACATTACTTTCATGTTGATCTTTTTTTAATTTGATTTTAAGGGTGTTATTATTTTAAATATTATGACTAAAATTTTAGATATACCCGATATTCTGTACATTAGAAATGCACTATGAAACGATTTTACACACAAAATAGTTGGTATCAAGTAAAAATAAAACTTAACAGTAACTGGTAACACCACAAATCAGTTACATCGGCAGTGTCATTCATTTTCATTTCAACTTTTTTGTCATGATGACAGATTAAATGGGAATTGAATTGTGAATTGAATTGTTGATTCTCAGGTAAATTTCAGTTCTTTTAGTGAGTTTTAATTTCAAACAATTTCATTATTGGTTTTAATAGACCTCCAATCAAATTCTCATTCAATTCAAAATTCAATCTACTATTTACTGTTAAGACTATCACTATTATAACTATAATTTATAACCTATTATATTTTATTTTTATAAATTATTATATGATTATGATAATATATTATGATATATGAACCCTAAAATAGGGCCATTATTGAATATTTGGCATTCCTCTGAACACCATTTGCAAATTCAACAAAACACTAGTAAAACGATTTGAATGAGCAGTTACTTTGGCAAGTCAAAAATGGTTTATCATAATGATAATCATATCATTTATCAAGAACACGGTCAGATGTGATAATTTTCCCTCAACAACTGAAAACGTGTTCTTGTGGCTAAAGTCTAAAGCACCACTGAAAAGCACAAAAAAAATTCCAGGTGCATAAACTGCATGTCAAGCATTTTCAAGTGTCTCAGCAGTGTGTTTTAAGTTTGCAGAATGTTTCCTGGCCTGGCTAAATATTATTTGCAATATGAACCAGCGGTTGCAGTCTGCCAGCCATGGTATTATAATATTTACAAGCAAGACCACTCTATTTATTCAGAATCATAGAGGTAAACAATTACGTCACAAATTATCGGGGCACTCGAAAGAAAAGTATATTATTTGAAATTTGGGACTAGCATTCAGAGGAGTGCCGAATATTTTATAGTAATCAATATATATATATATATCTATTCAACTCCTAATCCTACTTTTATTGACCCTATCTCTTCAATCATCGTAATCAAATTTAGGCTGAAACTGAATTCTTAAAACTTAAACTTTAACTTTCAATTTAATATTTGTTTCAGAAGCTATTTTGGATTAATTAATAACGACTGTTGTCAACATAATTGAGAATGTAAAATAATGTACCATTAGGCCTGATCACTGATAGAATATTAAAAATTTGAAGCTATGACTTATAAAATAATATGATCTTTTGGTCAATTCAATAATCAATTTATCTGGAATCACTAATACAACTCGAGCACCGTAAAGACTAAGTGTATAATCACAGAACATGAGATGAGACTGAGTGAGTACACATTTAAATTCCTAGTTAACTAACTTAACAGTTTTCACTTAGCAGACCAAAATGTTAACACATAGGTCTATCACACGCTTTCTACTCTATAATGACTTATTGACTATTATGTAAAAATGACTGTCCAAATACTATCATTATGATGAATTATTAGGTAAGTACAACGTTCTTCTTACTACAGCCTCACAGTCATATAGTGAGAAGCACCAAAAATGATTTACAGGTGAATTACTGCTATAACCTTTATTCATGTCTAAGTCGTGTGCCAGTCAGCTACTGTAATTTGTTTTTCATATTGGTTTGGATAATTTCTCATTTGTAAAGTAAGCTTTGATTATTGGTTAGGGCCTTGAAAGTCTAAAACTTTGATACTTTTGCTAATCAACCAGGGAATTACTATTTGAATTTTTTTTTTTTAATTTCAGGGTACAATATGATATATTTTGTTTGTAAAAAAATTACAAATTTACAGACTTATTAAAATTTTTGTTAGAAGATCATAAATGACATTTTGTTTGCTTATGAAAAATATGATGAACGAATAGATTTTAAAGTTAAATAAATGCTAGCACAAGGTCATTTAATTGATGTATTGACACTCATTGACAGATTGTTGTTTCAATGGATGGACAGAAATGTGAAAACACCCATCAACTTGAAAGTATAAACAAAAAAACAGTATTTTTGTTTAAAAGTCCAAAAGACAATGAAACAGACAGATATGCTGAGGTAAGACTGTTTTTTTTATCCACATTAAAAATTAAGTAATTGATTAATAAAACATACTATTTTTAACTACTTAAGTTAAATAATGATTGTTTAAATTATTGGTTAGCATTGAAATAAGGAAAAAAAAAAAAAAAACAACACATTCCGTCTGGGTTACTGTGCAATTATCACAATGAGTTAAAATATAAGCTTTAACAAAAGAAGAAGTTGGGTAAAGGTATTCAAAGACTATATTTCACCTGGCAAAGAACTAAATAATGGTTGGTAAATAAAGTTAGAAAAAATAACAGCTAAGATATAGTTTGAAAACAACCTGTTGAAACCTGTGAATAGCAACAATTTACGCACTGCTGTCCCTATCAAATGTGCTAACTCACTCTTTGCACAGATGTTTTCTTAACAAAATCCCTTTGAAAATAGTGCAAATCTTGTTAAAGGGGAAATGCACAATGGTTTCTGTGACACATTTGCCATCCCGAAAATATTATGAATGGGGTGTGTTAGGGACCTTTTGCTTCCCTAATCAGTCTGCAACTGCACTGTGTTTCTAAATTCATAATGACAAGCAGTCAGCAGATGTGTTAAGAGATTGAGGTTTGTGAATAAGAATTTAAATGAAGAACCGGTTTTCGGTTTTGAAAATGAAAAAAAAGGAGTTGTTGATTTTTACAAACCATTTAAAGAATTTTTTTACTGTGATGTAAGAAAGGATAGATAAAAATCAAGATTTAAAAAAAAATAATAATAATAATTAAATTAATTAAATTGATTATTTAAGAAATAAATACTGTACTTGTTAAAAAAATAGAAAGATGCATAAAATTGGTAGCAAAATTGATATGGCAAGCATTTATTGTGCCATTAATATAAACTAGTTGGCAGAACAGTCTCCCATAATTTAATTTTGCCCAAGACTGTGAAGACAATACCAGTAAATAAAGAGAGAAAAAAAGCTCTGAAGAGTATGAAAATAATGCCGCCTCCCTCCAAAAATAAGCCTCCCAGGTGAACAGCCCTCTCTCTATGCCCATGAATCGTAAGATCTTATAAAATATCTGTCAATTTGACATGGCTGTTTAGAAAAGCATTACAAATAGGGGTCAAGTCCTCAAGGTGAAAAAGTGTGGAAACTCACAAAAGAAATTTTGAAAACCTATTGCAAAAAAAAAAAAACAGGGTCTTTTAACATCCTAGTTGCAAATGAACCTCTGTTTTGTGTAAACTTCTCAAATTCTGAACGTGCACATGTTGATATAATGAATTTTTTTTAAGCACAATAAAATCATGCTTAGTTTCATATTATTGTTCTGTTATTACATACCTGTAAAAGAATGTACCTTTTGTTTGTTTTGATAGTTTTATCATTTCTCTTCTTTCAAATTATTTTGTACATGATCATTATTCTTGCAGAACCTGTAGAGTATATACCATATCTCCAATTAGCACCGCTTCTGGTTCTGTTCCAAGTCTTAATGCTATTCACAGGTTTCACTATTCTTGTACCATGTTGCTTACTTGTATTGAACAAAAATGTGTTTTTTCAACAACATTTTCATAAAATTTATTTTTCAGACTCTAGAGAAAGCAGGGATTCCCAGTGTGTCGCTCCCAGTTTTGTCTTTTAGTTTTGTTAATCAGTCTATTCTCAAGTCTTACATGTCAGCATTTCATTTATTTTCTGCTATCATATTTACTAGTGTTAGAGCTGTGGAGGCTGTTGTTAATGTAATGAAAGGTAAATCTTGTTTTATTTTTGTAGATTCTAAAAAAAAAGAAAGAATATGAGCGACTACAGTCTGGTTTTACTTTAATTGGTGTTAAAAATGGAATCGATTTTGAAGTTGTTATATGAAAAATAGTTATTTGCTTCAAATTGTATTTTCAAAACCTTTGAAAACTTTGCCACAATATTTTTTTCATAATTCATTTTATAATTACTGAAAATGTGTCAACAAATAGTGTCAAGGTTGGTCAGTAAAAATATTGTTTGCAAATTTTATTCAACAGAACTTAATGTTGAGAATTTAACAAACCTTGAAAGCTTTGTTGTTGGGAGAGCAACAGCAGAGGCAGGTTAGAAATATATTTTAAAACAAGTAATACTAATTTTATCAATATAATTAACATTTAGTGAAAGTGACCGTCTGGCTGATATAAAGCATTAATCATCTAAATTGTTTTTACATTCTTTTGTTAAATATTAGATATTTTTTTATGTTTTTCAACTAAATATATAGAGAGGTGAAAGTTTATCCAAATTAAATTAATTTCACTGCAAATAATTTAAAAACAACATACAAAAAATTATAACAGTTAAAATAAAAATAACATCACATCAGTTTTAATTATATTACCATATCTAAACATTGTGTCTTCATTAAGTTACCATATCAAAAACATTTATTTTCTACTTGTAGCAAGAAAAGCAAATTTCAATCCTAAAGGTGAAGATACGGGCCATGGTGAAGCATTAGCAAATTTTATTTTACAACAAGGTGAGTTCAAATTAAAAACTTATCAAAAATATTTTTGTCTGCATTTTGTATAATTGCAAACACCACCTTACTTACATGGACAGCCTTTACACAACTACACAACAGCCTGTAGGCACCAACAAGAATGAAATACTTAATAAATTATTTGTTCTATTCTGCACATCGCTAATTGCTTGTTTGATTGGCTATGAGATTTATTTAATGCATACATTTTTGGTACTTGATTCCCATGGGCTTGAAAGTCTCATTCGATGCATGTCTTTCAAAACCTTTATTTGTGACACTTTGATAACTAGCTTGAAAGTTATTTGAATCAAAGCAAAATATTATAAATGAGGATTGATGACAAGACATTGCTCTTACAATTGAGATATACAAGTTTTTACTTCACTCTTATTCAAAACTGTTAAAATTATATTTGCTGCGAAGGGTATCAGTGCAGTAACAACTAACATGCTATTTTCAAGCTTCCAAGCACTGTCCTTTAACTTAAAATATTATCCCAGTTTTAATTTTGATATGTTCTGAGACAAAAAATATATAAAGACAAGAGTTTTTTCCTACAGTTAAGTCTGATAAAAGCAAGCCCTTCTTGTATCCATGCTCTAATATACGGAGGGACACTTTGAAAGAAATGCTGACAAGTAACGGTAAGTCATTGTAACTTATTCTTTTCTTCTGCTTTGTTAGTTGGTACACAACTCTTTTAACTGTTACACTGTATGGTAAGGTCATAACAATTATTTCATGTTCACATTGCTATATGTGTTTACATGACAGTTAAAAGTTCACATTGCTATTAAGTGTGTACATGACAGTGAAATGTTAGCTTAATTTATAGATTTTGAACAAAAACAATTTTTTAAAAATATCTAGTTCTTATCCACCTCATGGTTTGATTAATTTTACAGGTTATTTGCAACCTAAATGAATTTGAAATCCAAGCAGCATAAAAAAATACACAGCAAAAATTATATGGAGTTCACGTGCGCCTAACAGGCAGCAGTGAGGCCTCTCGAACATCTAACATCGGAGCGTTACCAGATTCAGCAGTGGCACTGGACTAATTTAACATTTTCCGTGCACCACTTTGCCGTCATTTTACCTACCTACGAAATTCACACAAACCTGTATCATCCTGAAAACCCGGAGATGGGGAGATGGAGTTCACGTGCGCCTAACAGGCAGCAGTGAGGCCTCTCGAGCATCTAACATCGGATTTATTTTACGCGCTTCGAGCCTTTGGGGATGAAGCGTGATTTTTAAATAAACTTTATTATTATTATTATGTTTAATCTTAAAATATATTTGAATTTGAATCATTTTAAATGTATTTCAGGTCTGTCCATTACAGAAGTTATAGCATATGAAACCTGCCCCAATGAAGAATTGAAGAATGCAATTCATGGAGCTCTTGCCCAACTGGTACTTAACAAAACTATATTAAACTAACATGAAACAGCTGGTACCTACTGATAAATAGTTTAAAGAGCATGTTTGACTTAAAAGTTAAATCTAATTGTAGTTAATGCCATTATTAATACCAATAAATTAACAGGCTTCTTATTAAATCATTAACTAAACATTTTAAAGATTTAGAACACCAGTTGTTTTGACCAAACATGAGAGAAAGAGTCCTGAGGTGAATATTAAGATACGCTTTGAAATAACTGTCACTGTTTCCAGGGTGTTCCAAACTATGCAGTTTTCTTCAGTCCATCGGGTTTTCAGTATACTCTCACAGTTATGGACAGAGATGCTTTACCACTTGAAAAAGTGAAAGTAAGTTTATATAAAAGAAGTCTGGGGGTATTTCATTTTAGTCTCCTTATTTTTATCATTAGCTAATTAAAACATTTTAACATTTAATTTTTTTTTAAATAAAAATGTTTCATGTATTTTATTTTAATTTGACAGATTATTGCCCTTGGCCCAGCAACTTACAAATCTATATGTGATTTAGGCTACACTCCACATGGCATGGCTGAAAAACCTGACCCTGATAGTTTACTACAATTACTGAAATAAACATAAATCTGGCCATTAGCTGAAATTTTTAAAGTAATCAGAAATATAAACAGTACTTATTGTTATGTGACTTATCATAACACAGTTTTCATTAATAAAGTAATAAATTCCTAATTTTAACCAAAGAAAAAACTAAATATCTTCAGTGTTGGAGCTGTGCTGGAAGTTGTCAATGTAATAGTAATAACAATATAACGGGTAATTTTTGTTATTATTTTAAATTTTTTTTTTTTTGTAGTTTAAAAAAAAAAAAAAAATTTAAATGAGTGACCGCTGGCTTTACTATACCTGATATTATTTTATTATTAAAAAAAAATGTTTTTCATACTTGTAATTTTTGATAAAAATTAAACATTAATTTAGATGACTTGGCTTTTTTTGCCGTGACAATATGTCTAAATGAGCTTTCTTCAACAAATATTCTTGGTGTACAAAGTTTAAATGTTTTTTTTTAAATGGCTGTTTTGGTGCACATCTCTTCAAAAAAAAATTTGTTTTTTGTGTGATTCTCAGTTGTGCTTGAAAAAAAAAGTTCTTTTATTATAATTAATAAACCTCGAGTTTTGTAACTGTTTTATTTTTTATCAGGGAAACTTTATTATTATTTTTTTGTTGTCAGAGCAAATAATTGTGTCTTTTTCTTAAAGAGAAGAATTAAATGGACCTCACTGATGCTAAATTTTAAATAGCTAAATTATGAAACGCTAAGTTAAATAGGTTAATGTTGAATTTTTCATTACAATAAATTATAATAGTCAAATAAATAACAATTATTAGGTTAATTTAAATGAATAATAGCTTTTTATCTACTTCAAAAGTTAATCCAAAATATTTGATACATTGTGTCAAGTCTTGTATTACTTGTATGGTAGCTCAATGACCATTTGCAAACTTTGGACTGATTGTGGCTATCGTTTAATAAGACTGAATTGGAGCTGCTGCAGTTTCTGAAAAGTCTATTAAAATAATTCTATAATTTCTGTTATATTCCATTGCTATATTTGCAATATGCTCTTAGCTTTTTTTTGTTTTGTTATGTGCTTAACATACAAAGCTCTATTTGTATATTTGATGTTATCTCAGGATATAGTGTACATTGACAAACGAATTATTTTCTTAACTTCTGTGCCAGGTGTGGGCAATATTCATATTCAAAATTCAACTATTTTGTAATATAGAGGAAGGATGCAATCAAGATATAAAACAGTATATATGAACAAGGTACGGTATGTTAAAGATTTACAAAAAGTAATAGCAAAAAATTGGGATAGAAACCTTCATCTATTTCTACAGAGCTGAGTTTGTTTTCTTCCATCTTACTTTGATTATTTCTTTCTTTGTTTTTGGATAAGGGTCCCTACTACTAGCTCACAGTTGTTGATTTTTTTCATGCTTTACTTTACCTTGTGCTTCGTATATACTAATCTATTTAATGACTAACACCAGTTTACCATTATTTATTCAACCGTGCCGTTAGTATATTCCAGTTTTCTTTTATTATAACTAATAACATATATTTATTTAGAGAGTCCTTTTGTTATCTAATTCCACCTATGCAATCTATAATAAATGTTGTTTTAAAATGTTAATTGATGAAATAAACATGGCATATTTTGAATATCCAAAGTGTTCCTCAAGATTTAAAACCTTTTAATACATTTACATGAGTGTTGAATGTTTGTTTTAATCATGTTTGAGACAAAATTTCATTAGGTTTCACATATCCTAGAGAGCTAAAATTTGTGTAGAGCCATATGCTGCGGGCACCCATGAATAGGCTTACCTTGTGTCCAGGTTGGACTGAGATCGCCGATGTTTAGCTAGTCTGTTTCTTCATCCTGGCTTGTTAGAATTTTGTCATAGTTTCAAAGTCTGGTCTTAGTTTTAGTATAAATTAATTTGACTTATGATAGAAAGTCTCGTACGCACTGTTATTATCAGAACTTGTTAGTTGTCATATTCCTAAATTTCTGTTTGAAGAGTGTTAAAATGGTTTATCTGCAATCTATGAGCCCCACCTGTAGCGTAGCAGAGGTGGCAGTCCCCACCCCCAGACCTTTTTCAAGGATATATTACTTTTTTTTCATCCCCAATATTTGTATTTCACTTTCATTTTATTACAAAAAAAATGTTTTTCATTCGTGTAATTTCTGGGGAAATAACTGAACACTACTTCAGATGACTAAGTAACATGAACAAAGTACAATTTATCTCCATTGTTTGTCTTGTACTATCCTTAAGTGTAGCGTAATTCAAAAGGGAATGGCATAGGTAGATAATAAAGAAAGGCATTATATGTGAGGATTTCTATTGCGTGAAGATAAGTCGCTTAACATTCATGTGTGGCAGTAATGCCAATAAACAACGCTTGTACTCAGAGCCTTGCAATGATGGAAGAATGACAAGATATCATTTATTAAGGAACTGGCTTAAAAAAATTAATATTTTAAATAAAAAAAGTATAAAACAACACTATTATTTGATAACAACTGAACATAAAAGTTTTGTTTAATCATATTCGGGTCAGGAAACCTATATTTTTTCCAACTTGCTAGTTGTGTTTGTTGTTTAAATACAAAGTAAACTAATGTATTCATAATAAAGTTTTTAAAAATATTTGTTGAATATTATTTTGGTGTGGGCCTTTCAAAAACAAAATTCACTCCCCAACGTCAAAAACTATCGACACTACTGAAGCCCACCCCCTTCCTATAAGAAGATATAATATTACGTTAGTAATCTAAATCTAATATACTTTAAATTAAAGTTGGTAATCTTCTCATTATTATATTAAGATTAATTACTAAGTTCAGAGATTTTTCAAGAAATTTTTTTTTAAATTCTGTAGGAAGTAGATTTAATTGAGAAATATGATATAATGAATAGTCTTTCCCTCCCCAATATCCGACGTACATGATATGAGTGGCTTTTCAGATCTTGCAAGATGCTAGTGACCCAGCAACTAAATCCTCATGCTATCCTGGGCAAACTTTTGCCCACAACCACCCAAAAAATAATAATTATAATAAATAAATAAAACAATCTAATATTTAAATAACATTGGTAATAAAAATTAAGAAAAGCTTATAAAATGAAATAGCCTGACTGACAGGCCTTTATCTCAAGGTTCTCTTTTTAAACAATCCTTTATATTAACTTCGCTTTTGTTTGTGACTGGCTGACAAGACCTTTGGGTTTAATTGACTCACTTCCCATCAACCAACGGTGCTGATACTTGGCATATAGACTTAATAACAATGACATTCTATCAAATTTCCAGCCCCAAACCCAACCCCCCGAAAAATCAGTTTATCCTTTTTTTTTCAAGAGAAACATGAAGGAAAATCCCTGATAACTGCGCAAAATGAGATTCTTTTTAAAAAATATATCCCAAGTCCATGTGGTGCGTATATTTTCTTTCGTTTTTCTGAAATAGATGTTGAAATAAATCTGGGATTTAAAAGCAAGTGGGTCGTTAAAATATTAATATAATTCAGGAGTGTTAAAAATGTTTGGTTGTGAGTGGGGGAAAAAAAAGGGAGGGGGGGGGGAATGGGGCACTAATTGTGATTCTTATAAAGTGCGTTACTTGTATGCATGTTTTGTCAAATTTGCAGCACCCCCTGCGCTCGATATTTCATTTTAGGAAGGATTTAAACAAAAAACTTTTGTTAAATTTACTTAGATTTCCAATCTTGATTTTAAAAAATGAGGTTATGCCATCCGGGCCATCGCTTAAATTTTAATTATTTAAAAATTATGTAAAGCATTCAAATTCAAATGATCAAGATTATTTTTTTGATATATTATTATTTTGCAGAAAGGGGGTAGCAGAAAGTTTAAATTAAAATTGAAGAAATGTGTGCGTTTTATGCCATTTACCCCTTTTAATTATGAATATCGAAATACATATAATGAATCTAAGGCCTATAACTGATATCCATTTATAAACTGTAATGGTAATTTCGATTACCGCCCATCTGCACAAAGGGATCCGAACTCCAAGACCTACATTCATAATGCGATGCGATCAGACGAATTGTTGTGAATTTGTGAAATGGTGGTGATAGTTATTTTGTAACGGGAAGGGAATATTTTGCAAAATGCAAACTGTATAACGTTTTAATTAGGTAAGCCATCGCTGCATTTTAAAATGCGTGACGCTGTTTACATTCAAACCGGCCAGCTAGGCCACTGGACTAAAAATAACTAATGGCGAGTTGAGCGTCCAAAAGGCAAAGCTGTCATGATGGCGGCGGCCTGGGTTCGCACCCCAAATCTTAAACTGACCTTATACTCAGACCACCGTCTCCATTGATTCCCATTATACAGTGTCATTAAATAAAATAGCTAAGATGTTTGGCCCTAAATTGGCGAATTTGTATTCTTTTTACATCCATTTTTAATGATTGATTTTACAAATTACACACTAATGTGCGAAGTACATGAAATATTAAATAATCGGTAAAATTGAAATGATGGTCTGAAGTGACCCGTCAGACGAGTGCATCAGATGAAACTAAGACAAAAGTCAGATTTGGGTAAGAACACCAGTTGCATTATACTAATACAAAAATCTCCCTCCCGATCTAACAAAAGTTATATATTTATCAGATTTCGTTTTGCAAAAGTTTATCTAAGAATTATTAGTTAATATGTTACATTATATTTTTGAAAAAAAAAATTAAAATGATTTAAAAACGTATTTTTTCATAAAGACCAATAAAGTGATAAAGTATAAAGTAGAAAAACTCCGTTGTGTAATCTAGTACGTCTTCAAATTTAATAAGTTCATTATTGGTATCTGTAAATTAGGGCCTTGTCAGAAATGTTAGTGATCAGGCCTGTTTGAGAGTTTAGTTTGATTGATTTTGTTGACTGAAGAATTTAAAAACAATTAAAGTATATTATTATTATTGCATAATATTCTTTTTATTACTTTCCCATTCCAGGCTGTCCTGGGGCTAGGTAGTCTACCATTTTCATTTAAATTTCAAATAGTTACCTATCATAATAATCATAAAGATAGTAGTCAGTAGTAATTCTACTACTACTAGTATGTTGGGTTATTTAATTTATTTTAGGCCTAATTAAAAAGTTACTCACTGTCAGTGTAACTTATTCACTACTTGACTAAGTTGGTGTAATATTAAAAAATACAAGATAGAAGCCTAGGCCCAGTTTGACCTTTTTTTTTTTTTTAAACATCAATACCACCACCCCCCACCCCCCTAATCAAAAATAATAAATACAAAATTTTAAAAATTAAAAAGTACAATAACCAACCAACTAAAATGAAAAAACAAATCAATAATTAAAATAATTGTATTAAATTTATATTTTAATTCTGAGGGGATGGGGAACACTTTAGACCTGATTGAAGTATTCTGTATCTTTCCATATCCTATATCATACCTTTGTGTTCATTGTATTAATATATACCATTGTAAATATATACCATTGTATTAATATATGGCCCATATATATATATGTGTGTGTGTGTCTGTAGGCTAGACTTAAGTAAAAGAATATTTCTTTATAAAATTGCAGATGTCCAAATAATTGATTTCAAAATACTTGTTTAAGTTATTAGATTTATTAGTAATAGTATTAATAGAGAAAATCACTACATCAAAAAAAATAGTTTCAGCTTACCTCTATCAGAATAAGCCTTGTTAAAAAATTAAATACTTGTATAATTAAGCATAAATTTACAATAATATTTGTTTAAAAACTTCTTTCTTTTCTACTCACTTATTGGCCAGTTTACTTAATGCCAAAGCCCTAGTATTAAGAACTGAACTTGTTTACTAAGTGAGGGGTGCAATGTATGAAATTATCTCAGGGGAATAAAATCTTTACAATGATAGTTGGAGTGAAAAAAAATACATCTTTGGACATTAACTTTCAGTTTAATATGAAATTTAAATTTATTACTTAAGATGATATTGGCATAGTCTTTCTTTGTGTAATATAATGTTCCAAAAAATTATTTACATTCTTTTATAACTTGAAAAATCAATGGCAGGTTTACTTGACTGGAAACAAATGATAGCTGTGCAATCATGCAGAATCGAGATCTTGTTGATCAAGATGAGATCAGCTCGATTGCCAGTTTATTAAGGACATTTTTACCTGATGATGAAGACCTTCCATTCACTGGCAGTACGGAACAGCTATTACAGCAAGTTGGAGGAAGTCTAAACTATTTCAACAGAAATGATCCAGATTTAAAAGAGCCAAATAATGGTCTATGTTTACATCCCATTGCTAAAAGAACTTTGCAAATAAAGGTAAAAAAAAAATGTGAAAGTAAGAAAAGCAACATTAAAATAAGTAAAAAGAAAAAGTTAAAATCTAAAATCAATCTCAACATTTCCATCACTGAGAATGAGCCAACCGCTATTCACAATACAGAAGAACGAGACAGTGAGGTTACCATTGATCTGTCAGACAAAATTAAATCTAAATCAAAGCAACACACAGAGGGTGAACACCTTCTTCACTTTCCTCCTGGGTGTATCAGGAAAATGGCTTGTTTCCTTTGTGATGAAACATTCACCACAATGGCTGTGTACTCTTCCCATATGATCATCCACTGCCAGGAAGCAGCAAGTGTGAAGTGCTCGGACTGTAATGAGATTTTTTCCAACAAAGCTCAGTTCAGCAGCCATCGTAGGCTATCTACATTTGAAGTCTGGGTAGATAGAAGCAAAGTAAATGACACAGCTTCCACAGAGCATGGAGAAGAGAAAATTGAGGAAAGTCCATTCAAATGGAAAAGTAAGAAAAAAACAGGTATTTTATCATTTAAAAAAACAGTTTACAGATTCTATTGATTTTTTGAAGGGGAAAAACAATCAACCTTTATTTTTTTCTTCCCCTAATTCAGTTTAATGAAACGAAGTGGCTATTCGTACCCGGGTACCAGAAGTGAGAGTTTGGGATTAATAAACTATTTAAAATATTATTGCTGGGTTTGTAAGAAAAAATGAGGTATCAAATGAAAGATAATTGAATGGACTATATATTTGTAAACTTAATTCTTCAGTTTAACTAAAATAAACTGCCACAAATGACATCCAAATAGCATTGAGTCATAATGGACCCAGACATGCAGCGCCACCATTTGCACCCGAGTCCCTTTCCAGAACCGTTTAACTTTGTGCCGTCTTTTTTTTTAAAAATCTCTATTGGAATTGTTCTTTCACATTTTTTTGGGTCTCCGTTTAGGTTCACTAAAGAAATAGCAAAAATATTGCTTAACCATGAATAATTTGCTTAACTATGAATACTATTTCCTCTGTAGAGAGACCCATTTCCAAAAGCAACAACCCAACATATAATTGTTTAAACTTCTATGTTCACATGGCTGCTGGAGCTCTGCATAGTTGTCAAATGCAAGCTCCTGTTCAAGATTCGTGAGTTTCAGCACTGCTTGTTTAGGCGGATGCTGTAGTTGTTAATTTTATTATTATTCATCTCAAGTGTCTCCCATGAAGATAGTTTTTATTTTGTTATTCAACAAAGTGAGTCATTACATAGAAACAAGCATTGTGCTTTAGTTATACAGACTCTAAAACTCTTGAAAAAGTATCTTTAATTCAATATTTTTTTTGAGTAGTATGCCAGTTGTCTTTAATTTCTTTTATTTATGAATTCAATTGCAATGTAGGGCTTTGGCCTGCCTCACTACTTCCTTCCACTCAGACCTAACTAATGCTTTTCTTTTCCATGCTTGGATTCCCAGATGTTGTAGATCTTTTTCCATATCATCCATACATGTAAGCCTAGGTCTGCCTCTGAGCAGTTTTCCTCTGGGGTTTTGGCGATGCACCATCTTTGCTCCTCTGTCTTTTGCCATTCTCTATAAGTGTCCTGCCCAGTGTAGCCTACCATTTTTTATTTCTGTTACTAGTGTGGGATCCTGATATAGACTGTACAATTCGTGGTTGGTTTGTATTCTCCATCCATATTCATCCTTTGTTGGTCCATATATTTTCCTGAGAACTTTTTTCTCCCATGTGTTTAATAGTTTTTGTTATGGTCCAAGTTTCACTTGCAAATATTACAACTGGTCTGATATCAGTTTTATAGTTTTCTTTGTTTCTCTTGTAATGTTTTTACTTTTGAGTATTTTCTGCCTACTGAGGCATGCCCTATTTCTGTCCAATATTCTTTCTTTTATTTCTGTCTGTTAATAATTCGTTTCTTTCATTTAATGAAGATCCTAGGTATTAGAATAGAATTGATTTACTTTTTCAAAAGTCTGGTTTCTAATTTTAATGCCTTCATCTGTCTGTTCTTCTCTTATCATAGTCATGTATATATTTTTTTTTTTGGGATGTAAACTTATAGCCATCCTTGTAGAAATACGTCTTCTAATTCAATGAAGGCTTTTGATATGTCTTGAATACTTTTCCCTAGCAGTGCTATGTCATCAGCATATGCAAGATACTGAAGGAGTTGATTGCAGAGAGTGCCCATTGGTTGTGGGTCTTGGGTTTCACTCAGAAAGTCTCCTGTTATTGTTCCTCGGATGTCAATATGTATACTTCTTATAACACTCTCTAATGTTAGTTTAAATAGCATACAAGACAGTGAGTCTCCCTGTCTTAGGCCTCATCTAATCTGAAATTCCTTTGAATATTCTCCTTGAACCTTGATTTTGCTTTTTGAGTTGTTTAATGTTACATGTATCAGTCTTGTCAGTTTGTTGGGTATGCCACACTCCTGCAGAGTCTCATATAGATATTCTCTTATAATAAACCTACCTAGTTCTCAAAATTCCATTTCTCCACAAATGCTGATTTAACAAAATAATTAATCTAATTATGTGACCTTTAAATGTCTCTTCTAGAATAAAATTGAAACATCATTTAGAGCTGTTAAGGAGTAATGTTATTTATAAACTACAATTTCCCATGTTCCAGATGATATAGATGACAATTATATATGTAATGTGTGTGGCAAGACTTTATACAAGTATCACTCCTACCTAAAGCATGTTCGTGCCCACAATGATCCACAAGGGTTCCAGTGTGCTGTGTGCCAGGAGAGCTTTCTTGCCCCCTGTTTGCTCCGTAACCACATCGATTTGCAGCATTCACATGTCCTTCCCTTCCAGTGCAGACGCTGTCTACGCAGGTTTAAGATGAAAAGCTCACTGTCAACTCATTTGAAATTTTGTGATGTAGAACCAGGGAGTCTTCCATTTGCTGAAGAAATGCAGTTCATAGATCAGCTGAGTCAGCAAAGGTAAGGTAACATCTCTTTTAACCAAGGAAAACTTAATTTTCTGTTATGAAACAGAGAACCAGAGTCATTAGAATCTAAGGAGGTAATATCATTTGAAAGACTCAGGCTATGATGACTGAGGATGAACGCTATCCCTTATGATCTCCAGTAGATGTCAAAGGTTACATCATCATAACATATCCAGTGGCCTTTTGACCTATGGTCATGGTGAAAAATTGTGTATTTCATCCTTAGTTGGTGTGTGTTTACTGTGTTTCAGTAAATCTGGTGATCGGGGTGTTTTCATATTAAAAATAGTTTATTTATTAGCACTGTCTTCACATGTCTTAACAAAATTAAATTAGGTCAGGGTTGCATTTACCCTAAATCTTTATGAGAACCTTTAAAAAAAATGTGTAGTGCATAAAACACATTATTTTATGCAGCTTTAACTTCAGTTATTACTCATGCAACTAAAAAAGCAAATAATAAATTGATAAAATACATTTTCAGTTTTAGTCTTGTAAATGCTGAGCTTGAAAAGCTGGTCAGGAGAAGAAAGAGAAATCTTTAACTTGTCAGCTTGCTTTTGTATAATATTTAATTTTATGGGTGGTTCCATTGCCCCCTTTTATTCTCTCCCCCCAGATGTTTTAAGCAACTTGGTTTTCTATATTTTTTTCTGTCATTCTTTTGTGATAAGTATAGGTCACATAGTTGTCTCCTCCATGTAATAATAAATGGTTTGGACTCGGATAAAGCTTTTTAGTAGATTAATGAGACACATTTTGTGTAAATAAAACAATTAAGTTACGCTTTAATTATGATTTTATCTGAACTATTTTATCTAATCATAATTAAAGCTTAACATATAATGTTTTATTTACACAAATAGTTTGTGTCTCATAATCTTCCAAGTAAGGTGAAAATCTGCCTTCTTCATGACTCTTTTCCAACATTCTACAACATCAGTCAAACAGTGTTCCTCTCTTTCATTGGATTTTCTTACTATCTTTTGATTCTTTGCCATTTTGGGGGCTCTAATTGGGGATCTTATAGGAAGTATGTGATATAGAACAAATACATATAGGTCACCGGAGACCTTGAGACTTAATGAAAGGGCATAAACGGAAGATTCATGGTTGTGGGAAGACCCAGATTCTATTTGCATTTATATTGGCATTTTTTATCATGGGTAAATGGGAAATATGTTTTGAAATCAAGATGGTGGTGCAAGAAATGTTTTGAAATCAAGAGGGGGGTGTGGGGCTGCAAAAAGTTTAAGAACCCTTGTTTAACCAGTCCTTATAATCATAAATCTGATATAATATCGATGTATTGACATGTATAAGCGCAGAGTAGCCTAGTGACATTTTATATTCTGTGTCATCAGAAAATATCTTGGACCTGAAGGGGATGATGCAGGACTGTCCCAATACTCTTGTCCCATTTGTACCGTCATGTTTGACTCACCAGAAGAACTCCAGAAGCACATGAACTATCATGATGAGACCAAACCTTATAAGTGTGAAGAATGTGGTAGAGGGTTTCGTTCCAAACGTATGCTGCAGAAACATTCTTCTCTCCATAAGACTGGCCATGACTGTAAATGTGAGATCTGTGGTGTCCAGCTTATAACTCGTAGTGGCTACAATGCTCACCTGCGGGGTCATCGCAATCAGGAGATCATCCAGGCTACATTTTTGCCAGATTCTAACCATGAGGCGAGTGGTGAGAACACATCATCTGAGCCAGCCTTAGAGATTTTACAAAGGCTTAAAGAAAAGAATGAGGGCCTATATCCACAAGAGGATGGATCACTGGATCCAAATAAACCAAGAACACACAAGTCAAAACCAAAAAATTACTCATGTCCTTTTTGTGGCATGAAGTTTTTTAGTGGTGGTGCTAAATTCCAAGCACATGCTCGTAAAGTACACAAAGATGGAGAATTTATTAAATGCAACCTTTGTAGTAAAAGCTTTTTGGGTAAAGAAAATCTAGAAAGACATCTGAAACTTCACAAGATTTACACTGAAACATTCCCTTGTGAAGAATGTGGGAAAACTTTTAGACGCAAGTATGCACTCATCGTGCACAAAAAAATGCACACCTTCAAGAAATTTGTCAAATGTGACATCTGTGGCCAGGAGTTCCGCTTTGTTTCAGAAGTGGACAAACATAAAAACACCAAACACAGATATGATAGAATGCTGAACATCTACAAGTGCAATATATGTGGCCAGCGCTTCCCTATGCTAAGTCACCTCAGTGTTCACTGTTACTGCCACAGCTTGCCAGGCTCAAAACCTTTTGAGTGTGATCTCTGCAAGATTTCCTTCAAGACCAGCATTGAACTTAAACAGCACATCTTCAAGAAACATGATGAGCTGATGAAGAGACTCGGTGACTCCACTTACATTCCAGATACTGGAACGTTCCTGACATTCTCCAGCACCAAGGTGTCTGGATTTGATGGGATAGTCGTGAAACAAGAGCAGGTGAAGCAAGATGGCAATGACACCGATGATACAGAAATCATCGGTCCGCTATCGCCGAAAGATGATATTTGTGCTTCACTAACACCAGAAAAATGTGTTAAATTGGAAGAAACTTTCAGGACATTAAATAAGAATCCAGTCAAGATGGAGCCTACAAATGAAGAAGATGGTGGACTGCCAAGTAATGTTGAAGCTTACAACTGGGCGACCAGACAATTCTCTCACCAAGCTAAGATATTAAAACGTTGGACTTGTGAAGTATGTCAGAAAGCATTTTCTTCAAATTCGGACTTGAAGACACACAGAAGAACCCACAGTGGTGAGACACCTTTCAAATGTGACTTCTGTGATCGCAGTTTCAAGCAAAGAGGTCATCGTAAACTGCACATCCAGGTTGTTCATACAAAAGATATGCCATTTAAATGTGATCAGTGTGATTCGGCGTTCCCCACACGTTACCGCTACCAAGTTCACCTGAAGAGACACACAGGGGTCAAAGAGCATCAATGTTCCTACTGCGACAAAGGCTACTACACTTTGGGTAAACTCAATGAGCATAAGAAAAAACGTCATGCAGCAGAATGGGAGGAAGAGCAATTGCAAAAAGCAGGCAGTGATTAGTAAGTTATTTTAGCTCCTTTACTTGTAATAAAAGTAAAGGTTATATCTTTACTTGTGTATATTATTCCATACTAATTGGGTCAAAATAATTGACGTATTAATTTAAACAACATTTTTTTTTAATTCCCCATTTAACTTTCCTAGTCCTTATAATGCAAGCTTAGAATGCTTTTTAAATTATTAGAACCACAGAATGTTGTGATAAGCTTAAGTTTGATGAGCTAATTTTTCCAGAATTCTTTAATAATTGTCAAACTTGTGCAAATTAAAAATTAAATAAAGCCCAAATCTGATTTTACTGTAAATGTTACAGTAGTCTCAATAATTAGATGTAAGTTGTTGATTCTACATTGCATGTTTTGTGTATATTATAATATTATATATTATTATACATTATTGAAATAAAATTAATGTCCTTGTACATAGATATTGTAATTCAATTTTAGCTCCAAGCAACTCAGATTTGTATAGTATTTAACTATTTAATAAGTTATAAGTGTTATTTTTAAACCAACATTTTGCATAATAGTAATAATAGTGTAATATAATGTAAATACATATTCTGTTTATTTTTATGTATTCATAATTTTAAAG
The DNA here is from genome assembly GCA_964017045.1 of Omphiscola glabra. Lineage (NCBI taxonomy): Eukaryota > Metazoa > Mollusca > Gastropoda > Lymnaeidae > Omphiscola > Omphiscola glabra. The sequence goes on along the minus strand of OZ024794.1, from coordinate 36,751,231 downwards.
AATTTTTTTGAAATTTTAGATATTTTAACTGCTATATTGGGCAATAATTATTTATTCCAAAGACTACTTGACACCTTCCATGTTGTTCTTTGGTTTACTCTCATATCATATTCAACCAATGTTAGTATTAGCATGTTCATTCATGAAAAAAACCAGGTACAGGCATCTCCCTCAGAACACATTCAAATACTTAAACTGTCTGTTTTATTGTTCACTGGCACTACCAGCTACCAATCTGCCAGATTGAGATAATTCAGTTTTCAGAACAGCCCTATTTCACAGAGACTGAAGAGTCACTAAGGCAAATAGCTAAACTATTTTTTTTTTTTTGGGGGGGGGGGGGGGGTTTATTCTCAGCCAAAAAACATTAGCTACAGAGACCTATAGACAAGAGGTTGTAAAATCCAATTTTTTCATTCCAACTCACAAATCACCTAGCACTCATTATAAAGTATTGCACTTTATGATCAGGGTTGATGGTATTAAATTCTTTATCCTGGATAATCAAGGTAAACATTTTTTTTGGAATTTTGCTTTGATTTCCACTTATCCTTGTCATTGTTTATGAGTATGATCGATTTCTTATAGTTCTTTAAAGTTGATGCTCAAGTTGACTCTACCAATGTTGATTGCACAACAAAAGCACAAGTAGATACTTTGATTGCTTCCTTATTCTTTACTACCCTAGCTTGAATTATTTTTAGTTAAAGCATTACATGTACAAAACATTTTTTTAATGTGGGAGGGAGATTTTTAACAATTTTTCTTTTCATAGTTTTTTTATTAGTTAATTTTTTTTCTTCCTTTAAAAAAATGAAATTGCTGTTAAATTTACTATTAGTCACCTCTAACTTATTGCTGGGATATTTTAATCTGTCCTTTGTAAATATGTTGTGGCTGTTTTATGATTGTAGAGTTCGATTTTAAGTGATATATTTTTTTTAAGTTGATTTTTTTTTTTTGCACTAAGGGCAAATCAAACAAAGTTAATAATTTCCATTTTATTACATACAAATAAAATGTCAAAATACTCTTTTTTTTTTACTTTCTTTATTAAGCATTTCTATTAATATTTTAATAGTTTTTTTTTTCAATTGTGAACAATTTAATTTTATTTGCTGACTTTATATCAGTCAACATTATTAGAGTATTAGAGACTCTAAATGCAGCTCAACAATAGTGTACAAGAGTCAAGAGGATTCCTACTTTATTGAATCTGTATTTTCCCATCACAGGAACTCCCCAACTTTATGTTGCTTTTGACTTGGTTTATGTTTAATAATCACCTTATCCTGGGATTACACACTTTCTGTGGGACTTAAAAACTTTTGACTGGCATGACGCCATTGCACTGTGCCAGTAAAATTAAAAGGCACTGCTGGTTTAATCTTACTAGAGATATTTTCTCTTAAGGCTGCATCAGATTATAACAAAGGCTGTTTTATAAGCATATTCTGGTGTTTCCGTTTGTTGTAAAGAGACATCAACCCCATCTTATCATTACCTATTAATATATTTCCAAAACCTTTTTTTTTTGGATCAATTTCTACTACACCCAATGCCTGATTGCTTAAACAAAATGAATGAACTAATGATAACCAAAGGAAGTATCTGGACCATAGGTTATAGTTTCATTATAAATTTGAAGTACATGCCATCTTTTTTATTTTCAGGAGAAAAATAATGCATTTTATATGTACGTGTGAAAGAAAGGCTTGAAATTCCTGTCTTTATAATTATGTAGGTTATGTCCCATGGAACTGGAGACAACTTAGTTCTGGGGGTGCCTGCGTTCTGTTCATCCATCCCTGTGTCGCAACAGCCCATGTAGGGCTTTGGCCTGCCTCACTACTTCCTTCCACCAGACCTAACTGATGCTTTTCTTTGCCATGATTCGATTCCTAGCTGCTGTAGATTCATTTCCACATCATCCATCCATGTAAGCCTAGGCTGCCTTTGAGCAGTTTTCTTCTGGGGTTTTGGTGATGTACCCTCTTCACTCCTCTGTCATTTGGCATTCTCTCTAAGTGTCCTGACCAGTGCAGCCTGCCTTTTTTTATTTCTGCTACTAACCTAGGATCCTGATATAGACTGTACAATTCATGGTTGGTTCTTATTCTCCAGCCATATTCATCCTTTGTTGGTCCACATATTTTCCTGAGAACTTTCCTCTCTTATGCGTTTAATAGTTTTTCTGTCGTTTTTGTTAGGGTCCAAGTTTCACTGCATATGTTGCAACTGGTCTGATTACAGTTTTATAAATAGTTTTCTTTGTTTCTCTTGTAATGTTTTTACTTTTGAGTATCTTCTGACTACTGAAGCATGCCCTATTTCTGGCCACTATTCTTTCTTTCTGTCTGTTAATAATTTGTTTCTTTCATTTAATAAAGAGCCTAGGTATTAGAATTGGTTTACTTTTTTAAAAATCTAGTTTCTAATTTTAATGGCTTCATATGTCTGTTCTTCTCTTATCATAGTCATATTTTGTGTTTTGGTTGTTACCTTCCAGCCCTGCTTGTAGTGATACGTCTTCTAATTCAAAAAAGGATTATGATATGTCTTTAATACTTTTCCCTAGCTGTGCTATGTCATCAGCATATGCAAGATACTGAAAGGGTTGATTGCAGAGAGTGCCCATTGGCTGTGGGTCTTGGGTTTCCCTCAGAAAGTATCCTGTTATTGTTCCTCGGGTGTCAATATGTATGTTTCTCATAACTCTTTCTAATGTTAGGTTAAAAATCAACAAGACAGTGAATCTCCCTTTCTTAGGCCTCGACTAATCTGAAATTCTCTTGATTATTCTCCTTGAACCTTGTCCATACAGTTTTATAATGTCTATCAGAAATTTCCCATAATTGGAGTAAAAAAATCTATGACCATTTGGAGTTTTATCATTTTATAACCTGATGATTAGAAATAATTTATTTTTATTTTGGTTCCATTTTTTTATTTTTGTTTGCTGTTAATTATTGAATCTAATTTAGTCATTTTTGTGATAATTTTAATTTCAGGTTTTTTTCTTCTGTTAAATGCTTTTGCACCTTGTAATAAAGAAAATAAAATGTAACAGATTTTGCTGTTGCAAGACAACCAATTATATTTTTAAAAATAATTTTTAAAATAAATTTCAAGCAATTTTTAAAGTGACTAATCATTTAATATGTAAGTCCTATTGTCAAATATTTATTGTAAGATCCATTTGTAAGTTAGAATCTTTGGATTTCCTAAAATATGGTGTATTTTGTAAAACACATTCAGGAAATACATTCCGGGTGAATTTGTCATTAAAATGAATACCGGTAATATATACCTGTAAGACTTTTTATTTTGAAGCAAAGTGAAAAATATTTTATTTGAAATTTTTTGTTAGAATTATAAATAAAACAACTTTTTTCTTCTAACTTAAGTAATAAAAGTAAATTTAGTGCTCATTACTTAGCTTTTTCAATTTCTCCATAAGATTGTTGGGTCTATAGAATTAAATGTATTATCACTTGGGATGTGTTCATTTCTCCATTTACAGCGTGACTTTTAGTGTTGAAAGATGCAGCTTGCAGAAGGGTTGTAAGTTTTATAAATTCAATATTTTGAGTTGCTGTAGTTTAAATAGTGTAAAGACACCAGTCTATCAGACAAGAAGGGGATAACTGTGCAACCCTATGTTGTTTTGTTGGTCATAAATTTTGCATCCAGTTTAAATATTTTATCAAAGTTCCAGTTGAAGATGTTTAAAAATGTTGTCAGAAGCATGTTGTAACTTTGTGTGTCAGTAATGGTTTACCATGAAATGGGCAGTATATTGTGATATTAAACATTTTAAGTACATTTGAGTCTTCTTTGGTTCTTTCAATTCAATTGTACAAATATATAGAACTAAATCCCTTTTGGGGTTGCTAAATAATACTCGAATTATAAAATAATTGTGCATGGTTAGCTTTTGAAAAAATATATATTATGCACCTCAGTTTTCTTAATTATGGACTTATTTATTCAATTTATTTTTCAAACACTTACCTTTAAATTTTTAAATATTTTTTTTTATATTTGAAATTGTGTATGGTACCTTGTACTACAAATAAATAGTGCTCCTCATAGCAATGTCACTCAGTTTATTAATACACTCCCACTCACTTTGTTTATCTGACAAGGTGTCTTGTAATTTTATATTAACTCTTATACACTGGAGACATTAATGAATGGAGAATGTTTCTCACATATCAAAGTGGAATGTAAGTTAGAAATAAATTGTTGTAAGTCATAAAAGCCAATAACGTGTCTTTTAGATGCAAAACTCTAAGAGGACCACACAGTATTCCATTATGATGCATACCTTGAAATTTAAAAAATTAAGTTTATTCTCAGCTCTTAGGCCATACAAAATGAGGCAGCAGGTAGGTTGGTCCCAAGACTAACCCTGCTCTAGATTATTATCTTAAGAATATCTGGAAGATACAAGTAGAATATCTATCAAATTAATGAAATTATGCACAAACGTATTTAATCTGATAAGCAGTGGTGGCAATTCTTTTTTGTGAATTAATTGGGGTCCCATTTACTCAGGCGATGCTTCATCTTGAGCAACTAAATAAGGATTTTGGACTCCAAAAATGCCTGAAAAGATGACTGGCCATTAAATACAAATTCGTTGACTAGAAATGAAAAAAAAAAATGAGTGCAATATCTGGCATGTTTTATTTCATCAAATAATTAATAATAATCCATTGATAATTGAACAAGGTTAATTGATATCACAGTTTTGTAATGCAGAAAAAACTTATAAATAAATGCATTTTGTTGGAAATCATAGTGTGTACCTTTAAATGAAAGACCAATATTAACTACATTTATCTTAAAAGCTGAGGAATGGGAAGGTGTAAAATATTACAGGTAAAAATGGAAAGGGACTTTAAAAATTAATGTTAAAAACATTAGCTAATATTAATATTTTTTGTAACAGTCAATAGCTCAATGTTTTTGTTTTTTTAATATATCAACTATTGTGGCTGCCAACAAAATTCTATTAATACTAGAATTTTTAAATTTTTTTTGACTTTGTCAGTTTTAGACCCACACTATAAATTTTAGTCTATTATGTTATTGAAATTGTGTTACTACAACCTGAATATAGTCCTCCCCATATTTCTCTACAAGTGAAGTATGTAAGCCACTATTTTTCTGCCTTGTTTTCAAGTTTATAATAAGGCTGTTTGTTAGTTTATTAATATTTAAATAATGCTTTGTGCTACCAATAAATACAAGCTTTACAAAGTTTTCATTTTATTATTTACAACATTTTACAATGTAGCTTTCTTAAATATTTTATTTTAAAAGGAAATATTTGTCAGTATTCATACAAAACCAATTCATAATTTTTTCATATTTTTTTCCCCAAAAGAGTTGCAAGTGTTTGCAAATATAAAGAAAATTTTTAAAAAATTATTAAAAAGTATATTTTTCCCCACATAACAGATAAATTATATAAATCAAGAATTGAGAATGATTGTGGGAACATAAAACAATAAACCCCAAAAATCTAGCATTACAATAAGATTCTCCCTAAACTCTATTCTATAATTTAGTCAAATATTTTGTTGATAAGTCAGTCAATAACAGCCTATAATATTAATACAGCATATGATCACATTAACTGGCTCCTAGACTGGGTATGAATTACAACTAATTAAAGGGAAATAAATGAAAAACATGTTGATGAGCGTTAATGTGTTTTCATATCTCTGTGCAAATACCTCAGCTAAGATGTGATTTTGTGATGAATTAATAAAATTATGTTTCTGATCTTGTTAACCTGAAACATCGTCTCGAGTAAAGCTACATAGCCTGGGTGCTATGTAAAGCTGCATAGCCCGGGTGCTATGTAACGCTACATAGCCTGGGTGCTATGTAAAGCTGCATAGCCTGGGTGCTATGTAAAGCTGCAAAGCCCGGGTGCTATGTAAAGCTACATAGCCCGGGTGCTATGTAAAGCTGCATAGCCCGGGTGTTATGTAAAGCTGCATAGCCTGGGTGCTATGTAAAGCTACATAGCCCGGGTGCTATGTAAAGCTGCATAGCCAGGGTGCTATGTAAAGCTGCATAGCCAGGGTGCTATGTAAAGCTGCATAGCCAGGGTGCTATGTAAAGCTGCATAGCCTGGGTGCTATGTAAAGCTACATAGCCTGGGTGCTATGTATAGCTGCATAGCCCAGGTGCTATGTAAAGCTACATAGCCTTGGTGCTATGTATAGCTGCATAGCCCGGGTGCTATGTAAAGCTACATAGCCTGGGTGCTATGTATAGCTGCATAGCCCGGGTGCTATGTAAAGCTACATAGCCCGGGTGCTATGTAAAGCTACATAGCCTGGGTGCTATGCTATGGAGACCAGCTGTTACCCAAAGCAGCAGAATGGCAGGGAAAAGTGTCAGAAAAGGGTTCTGGAAAGGGCCACAGTATGTCACATACTATGTGCAGAATGTACTCCATTAAGAGGCATCTTCACTGGTTAGGCTTTGTAATGAGAATGGAGAAAGGCCATATTGTAAAGGACTTGCTGTATGGAGAACTGGCAGATGGGGGAAAGACAGATGGGATGGCTGCGCTATAAGGTCATATGTAAAAACATGAGGGAAGCCAACATTGAAATTGGTGAATGGGAGAGTTTTAATCACTGTGCACAGCAGTAAGTATGGGGTATACAAAGACATATCATGTGCAAAATGAAACCCATGTAGAAAAAGGAGCAATTAGGAAGGCTAAAGAAAACCAGCAGTCGAGGTTCTTCCTCATAAGCCACTGGAGAAAGAGTAAATAGTACAGCAACTCTGAGTACAGTAACTAAGCCATTGTGTCACCAAGACAGAATGATGCCAACTATGTTCATGATCTTAATTTTTTTTTATAAAGTGAATAAAAAGGTGATGCAATAAATATATTATATTTATATTGGCTATGGCACTAAACAACTGCATCCCACATACATAATGTCAGAGCAATATTCAGTTTGTAAATTAAATTAAAACCTGAAGCCCAATGACAGAAATATGACGATGTGGGCTGCCTAATTTTAAAAACAAACTACAGTACCGGGTACCGTAACAAAAATTAATAAATGATGAAATTTTATGTTAGTAGCTGCTTCAAATCAAATTATAAAACAAACAAATATAATCAAAAGAAATGAACAACTCAATGTAAAATAAATATAAAAAGTATTAGTGGTAATAAAAATATCATACAATCGTGATTTATGGACAATCTGGTTGGGCAGAATGAACGCATGATTACTGTAAACTATCTTTAAAAAGGAAAATGCATTTATACTGAAAAATAAATGACTATTAACTTCCTGATGAAAGCATGAAAAACACCAAGATATGTTATAGTTACAATAATGAACAATAAGTAGATGGTAATAATTGCTTGGCATGAATACCACTCACAAACAATTATTCTATTTATAATATTAACAAAATGGTTTATGTAATACAGTTAAGATTTTAAATTAACCAAATGTGATTGAATATACTGCAAACACTGAGTTCTTTGATTCAATTTTACCATTTGAAATTTTGTGTCCAGATGCAGCACTGTAGTTGTAACGAAAGGCAGTAAAATGTGATGATTGTCTATACAGTGTTACAATAGAAACTATCAGTAAATCTTCATGTCTGGTTCTTTGAAAACAAATCATGGTCCAAAGGCAATTGTTGTAAAAACCAGAAAAAGTGACTTTAAAGTGATGTCATAGGAATCCCATCCTGTGAAACAATGCATGCAAAGACAAATGTATTATTTTGTAATGAAACTGAAATAATGAATATAGAGTATAAAAAACATATATTATTATTGCTCTGACAAATATTCACTGCAGTAACAGAATGGTTAAAATCCTAGTACTGACAATCCAATTTATCTATGAGACAAATTCCTAATGAGAGACTCACCAAAGTCAGAATTGTTTTTTAAAAACATCCAACAAGAAAACCTTAACCAGAGAGCGTCATGTGAGGATTTCCCATAAGTTTGATAATAAAAAAACTTCTGACATATTTCTAGATGCTAAGGCATTTGCATTTATTGCCTTCTGCCTTACAACCCCCAGTTCCTCATACCCTCTCTGACTAGCCCTTATAACCAGTGAAATATCATCTTCAGTACCACACAGAAACATCACGAACACCCTCTATATAACTAGGAGCCAAAACAATCAATACATTGATCATGGGCCCTCAAGATATAAAAGAAGATGTCTCCATGTTTGTGATTCTTCACAAATTCATTTGAAATTAACATGATAAAGCTGAGATGGGATTTTTTAACAAAGGAAATACAAGAAATTCTTACACAATTTTTGTCTCTGGGTGACATGATCTATTACCAGAGACCATAATTAGTATTATTGAATTTATTGCTACCTTTAGAAAAAAAATAATATCAAGACAATTTTAAAGCATTTTTTTGTTTAAATTTGATCGAATTGCACATTCCAGAACACATACTATATAGTTTTACGGTACCTAGTTTTCCAAAAAATTGAGTGCAAGTTATATTTTAAAAAACTAACAACTAACATGATTTCTTATATTTTTTTATATGAACATAAAGAAATTTGCCTTACTTCATTGCAATAAGTTTTAGTTCCATCAAATTCAGCTAATATCTGAAGTCCTATCTCATCATCACTCACAAATGTCATGTTGTCAAACATGTAGTCATCAATGGTGGAGTCTTCTATAAAGCAATGACCATATGTAAAATAATAACCAAAAAAAATGCCATTTTTTAAACTAATATTTAACTATATTTAAAAGTAGCCTACCAGACTGGATAGATTTAATATTTTAATTAGACATAAATACAAACTAATGAATGACACCTTAAGATTAATTTTTTTTTTACAATTTAAAAAAATAATATAGGCCTACTTCATTTTAAACTATTCTTTGACAAGATGATAAAAAGCCTTTAATTCTCAATAAATACTGCTAAATACTTAGATTATTGCAACTTAACATGATGAATGAAACATTTAAATAATATATTAATAGTATATTTAACAATTTCAACTTACCTCCCATAAGTTTGGACTCATCATTTGTGATGCTCATCCGCTGGGTGTACACATACTCAGGACAGGATGTAAATCTCCTTTTTCTCATTCTGACATGCCTGGCTGACTCACTGTTACCAGATGAGTTACTCACATCACTGGGAGTGTCAGAAGCAGAACTTAGTTTTTTCTCCATACAGGAACCATCGCTTAGGACCTTTTCAATATTATTTTCATCACAAACATTTTTAGGGAAATTTTGTTTTTCACTGTCTGTATCTAAACAAGGCCATGATCCATATTTGTCTTTTTCTATAATGGAAAGAATGTCTCTTTCTGGTGAGCCCATACTGCTGTATTCAATGTATTCACTTGTTGAAGAGCGTCTCTTGCGATTGCGAGAAGGTAATTGCTTTGGCCTTTTTGTAACCTCATGTAAGTTGTAAGAGGCTTCAGAGCGTGGAAGTTTATTTACAAATTGATTACTAGACTCAGTAGTCAATATATCTTTAACTGAACTTGTTTTTACGAGGTTCTCAACAGTTTTTTTAATGTTACCAGATACATCCAAAATAGTTTTATTGTGTAGAAATTTTGTGGGCTCCTCTTCTTTGTGATTACTGTCAATAAATGCTGTCTCCCCTTCTAGAGAAGATAAATATTGTTTTGACTTCTTTGGCAGACTTGAAACTTTTACTGGTGCTTTCTTGTGTAATTTATTAAGGCCTTCTACTTTTGTATTGGACTGTTTGTGGGTTACATCAATATTCGCTGGATCTGAAGTATATACATAGTGGGATTAGCCAAAAGTAGGATCTTGAAATATTTAGTAAATTAAATAAAGTTTCAGTTTAAGTTTTTAATAAGACTTAAAAATACTTTTTTTATGTTCTAACTTGAAAAATGATGTACAATAAAGATTTGAAAGCATTAATATATCTCAAAATATGCATTTTTTGATGTTAGGAACTCAAATTTCTGTACGGATTATGATTCTTTTTAATTTTAATTTAAAAATTGACTTACCATATAGTTTTGATTCCCTTTTATTTTGGAGGTAGAGAATTGTTTCCTGTGGAATAAACATACTGTCAGATTAGTTAATGCATATATAGGCTATTTATGAATAATAGACATTGGATAATAAATTTTCAAATGAGATAAATAATAAATGCATAATAAAATTAAATTAATTTTGAAGGATTCATCCCACCCTCTTCACAGAGATACTTAAGATCAGCTCGATCAGGGTAAATTCTTTTCCTCAAAGTTAGGACTAAAAGATATAAAAATTGTTTGTTCCCCAATCTGTTAGAATTTTTAGGGTGTTACAAGTTATGTATCAGGGAGAATGGCATTAGTAATTCTTCTACTTCTATATATTAAGGGCCCACGATCAATTTATTGATAATTCTGGCTCTTTTGCACGTAGAGGGGATTAACAATGTTTCTGTGCCTGGTGTTGATGAGGATATTTCACTAGTTGCAAGAGTTAATTAGTGAGGGTATCATGCACTGGGGGTTGAAAGACAGAAGGCTATAGACGCAAATGTGTCAAGTGTAGTTGCCTCAACTGTTGCTTTTGGAAGCTTGTTCCAGACCCTGATTGTCTTTGGCAGGAATGAGCAGTTACTGTAATGAGCTCTTGCTGTTATGAGCGGAGATTGCCTGTCATGGCCTCTTCGCTGTCTATGGGGAGAGGGATGAGTTTCTGTTTAATGCCAGAGCAGTGGACCAGTCCATTATTGATCTTGTAAATCATCGAGAGTCTGGATAGTCTTCGTCCTTCCTCATATAGTGACCAGCCCAGTGTTTCCAGCATGCTGCCAACAATAGATGTATTCCTGTAGTGGTTCAGGACAAAGTGTGCTGCCCATCACTGTACGGCCCATCGCTTTACTGCCTCCAACCTGTCGATGCTCTCCTGGGTAAATGGGTCCCAGACTGAAGATTCATAATCTACAAGCGGTCGGACAAAGGCTTTATGGGCTCTTTCTTTCATACTGTTGTTGCTGATCTTTAGATTACACCTTAAGAACCCCAGGGTCTTGTTTGCCTGGTTGCACACATTGTTAATATGCATGTCCCAGCGGACCTCTCTTTGAATGGTAACTCCTACAACTTCTAGAGACTGACAGTGTCTAGCACTTGGCTAACCGATTGAGATCCTGTTGTAGCTCGTTTTGGTCAGATCTATTGGTGATCGTCCTATACAATGCCATGTCATCTGCTAACAGTTTTGCTTGGGATGTCAGTTTCTCGGGTAGGTCATTGATGTATGCTAGGAACAAACAGGGGCCTACCACCGAGCGCGGGGGGACCCCTGACTTAACACTGACAAAGGAGGAGCTGTACCGTCCACCACTACTGCTTGAAATCAGAGACTCTTATGGGCCCCCAATGAGCCCAATTCACAGAATCTCCCCTCCTTTTATAGATGGATGAGATTAAATTAAATCCCTATCATAATATGCTTTCTTGTGGATTTGTCATTTCAAAAGTTTATAGTTCTTTTAAAAAAACAGTTAAATTTTTTTATTTGCTTGTCTGTCACTAGACCTTGAATAGCTTTACTTTCTTAAAAATTGCTAGATAATCCATGCAAAATACAGGTTAAAGCAGATAAGGTACTGTCAGGGTGAAAATATTTTAATTTCAGTATCAAATAAATAATCTTATAATATTTTTAAAAATCTCAAGAATTTTTTACTCATCTCATAACAATGTATCAGTTTTCAAGCTTATGTCTGATACTTAGTACTTTATTAAAATATGTAAAGACTTTACTTATGCAGAGGCAAATAGTGTTAAGATTTGAAAAAAAATAATGTGAAATGATGGTTACATTTCAGGTAAATCAATGTAAACATTCATTTGAGTATAAATCTAAATCCTAACAATACAATTCTTTTTAAATTCAAGAAGATACATAATCTTGATCAATCTTTCCCAATCATTTTGAATGAAAAATAAAAATGACAAAAATGGTAATGAAAATTAATTTTGATTGACATACATCTTTCTGTGTTAAAGCATCCTGCAGGTTTTTTATTCTTTCCTCAGCTTTCAGTCTGTACCTCTCTAAGTCTTCAGTTACTGTTTGCTGCACTAAATTAGAGTGAACTGTAAAGATAAACATGCATCAAAATAACCAGTGAGCAATAATAATGAAATTGTTGAATGAAATAAATACATGGTAGAAAAGATCACAATTTTTGTTGAGTTGCTTCTAAACAGCAGTGATATAATAAACATTAGAATAAATAAAGGATAATATAGTAGGGCAGGGGTTCTTATCCAGGAGTGTCAGGGTGTGAAAGAAGATTCAGAAAATCAGATGTATTTCCATTTTTGTTTTTAAATTGAGGAAATTGGGAAATGCTTTGAAATGAAGAGGAAAAAAAAATTGATCAAGTGAAAAAAAAAATTAAAATGAGAGAGTTGGAAATTTGAAATTCAAAATAAGACAATAAAATAAAACTATCAGCTGAACGTTACTAAAAGCCTCCATTCACAACTAGAATAAAATTAGAAACAAAAAAGATAGACACTTATATTTTTCTTTTCAAAAATGTTTCTTAAAGTAATATAAACAGACTGAACTATCTTACTTACTGGTGCATATGACAGGTACACGCCACAGTCGCAACATAACAATGTAGGTCACTGAGTACAGGGCTGGATCACTCAAAGTCACAAAGTAGAAGGTCAGCTCAATACTGAGAGTTGCAGTGACCACCACAACATCAAACACCTGAGAGAGTCATAGGCTGTTAGTTTTGTCATTCACATCATGGCAATGTTTTATTTACATATAAATTGAAATTAATAAGAACACATACATTATAAATTTACTCAGGCCTAAAGGTTAAAGTGATATCAATAAGGAGCGTTTATAAGTGAATAAGAAAATGCAACATTTAATAAACAGCTTAATGGGTATTTATCATGAAATCGAAAATCATTGTCACTTTTGGTATTATTTATGTCAGGACAAAAATGCTCGGTTGTATATTGGAGTTTGTGCCACTATTCAAAGGTGATGTGCCACTATTCAAATGTTATGTGCCACTATTCAAAGGTGATGTGAAGTAGTGTAACTAGACTGATGCAGATGTTCAAATCCAATACAGTATTTATTTAACTGTATTGTAACTAACTGAAATGTTACTCACATGCCATGGGTTTGCTAAAAACTTCTTCTGTAAGGTCATTACTTTCAGTAATATCTGCAATACATTTAATTCATTTTTTATAAACTTAAACCATTTCTCAAATGGACATTAAATTGTTTACTGACAGTTAAATCATAGAGGATATAGTTTTCTTGTTTTGCATAATGATAATGGAATAAAAAAAAACTAACATATTATCTACATATTTCATTTATTAAAAATAATTGGTTATCACCTAGGAGGACTATTCTTGAAAAATTGATTTAGAAGTTAAAACCCAAAAAGACAGATATATCTCCTTACCTCCAGTGTAAAGACGGCTGCCACCACTAAACTAGTGTAACGGAATATTTTGTCTAACAAGTCCAGCACTGAAAGATTTTCTCTGATAAGATCAAGTTGCTGGTTTTCTGGACGTGTGTTGTTTGGGAAACGTTCATCTTCTGGAGTTACTGAGAGATGTTCTGGCACTAAAAAAAATAAACAAAATTAAAATTGTACCGAAATGCGCTTGCTTCTGTAATGTTTCCTAACTCATAGATAATGAGTTGATATGTTTCCTAACTCATAGATAATGAGTTGATATGTTTCCTAACTCATAGATAATGAGTTGATATGTTTCCTAACTCATATATAATGAGTTGATATGTTTCCTAACTCATATATAATGAGTTGATATGTTTCCTAACTCATAGATAATGAGTTGATATGTTTCCTAACTCATATATAATGAGTTGATATGTTTCCTAACTCATAGATAATGAGTTGATATGTTTTCTAACTCATAGATAATGAGTTGATATGTTTCCTAACTCATATATAATGAGTTGATATGTTTCCTAACTCATATATAATGAGTTGATATGTTTCCTAACTCATATATAATGAGTTGATATGTTTCCTAACTCATATATAATGAGTTGATATGTTTCCTAACTCATAGATAATGAGTTGATATGTTTCCTAACTCATAGATAATGAGTTGATATGTTTCCTAACTCATAGATAATGAGTTGATATGTTTCCTAACTCATAGATAATGAGTTGATAGCCCTATGATGCTGGGGAGAAAATTAAGGACAAGTCTCAAAAATTAGGGAAAGAAGTGCATAAATTAGTGTATTCAAAACATTTTCTAACACAAAACGTAAAAAAAAAATTATTTGTTTGTGTGTTGTGAATACGTTTTCTTGTGTCTATTATTTGGTTATTTTTTTTTCGACACCTAATGAATGGAAACAGTAAAAAGTGGCGGGGGGGGGAGAGAGGGGGGGATTTCCCCCCCCCCCCAGGTGGGGGGATTGTAAATGCACCCAATGGCTTAAGTTAATGGCTACAAAATGTTAGTTTCTTACATCATTTGGCTTGTGATTTAAATTAGTCCCCAGAATGACAATTACAAGGGCGTGATGTTTGCATTGAAAGGGGGGCAAAACATTTGGGTTGTGATAACTGTGACACTGATTGGGATAGTGTATACATAAGGATGGGATGGTTATAATGATTAGGATAGTGTATACATAAGGATGGGATGGTTATAATGATTGGGATAGTGTATACATAAGGATGGGATGGTTATAATGATTTGGATAGTATATACATAATGGATGGGGTGGTTATAATGATTGGGATAGTGTGTATACATTATGGCTATAAGGATGGGAATAATGGGACTAGAGTACTGGGTGGAAGATTAGTTTAGCGTAAGAACACATTATGTTGAGAGCTTTGCACCGTTTTAGCCAACGAATCATGGAGAGATTGATCGATAGATTGGCAATAAGAATAATGAAGATAAAATGATATGGGAAAATGCAGCACATGGGCCGAGATTATGATTGTTGTCACTGGGTCAGGCTCGTACAAGATAGAAGATCTACAGAAATAGAATAAAGATAGAGAAAGAAACGCAAAATATTCACGTGTGCTTTCTGTTTAATAAAAATAATCAAATTATTACTCCTAGAGGGGTAGGAAAGGGTGGAGGGGCCGTCTGCAGTTTTTCTGTATATTTCAAGGGTGTCTTTTTTGAATAACGGTAGAGGCTGTTTTTTTGTTTGTTTTTTTTTTGTTGTTTTTTTTTTTGTGTGGCAAAGGGTTGCAAAAAATCTTGACCACATTGGCTAGTCTATTATTTTGTTGACAAAAAATAATAATAAGTAAGATTGAGAAAGAGGCAGGGAAAAAGGAGAGAGGATGAAGGGATATAAGAATGGTGAACCTATAATATATAAAGTGCAAGAAAGATTATAGAAAAATTATTAATATTAACAAAATAATATTAAACTAGCGGATGAGACAACTTCATACGTATTTAATCTCACGGGGCGTCAAGTTGGCAACATAAGAACCTTTGACAGCAGTCTGGGAAACTCGCCATCCAGGGCCGTATCCCTTTTGTAAGGGCGGACACACTAACACGTCTGAATGGGCTTTCATTAGCAATGCCGTAGGTCACCACGCAGGGGCGCACCGTGGTGCGTCCATACTCAGACGATAAGGTTTGTCTCGGTAAATTCCAGTCGGAACACAAACAATATGCGCCATCTTATAAACCTTTCACATCCCAAACACTTTTCTTGGAACACCCGGATCTCCGGATCCAGACATTACCCAATGCCCAAAATGTGTTTCTTTTACCCTACACTATCTCAGGAACACATCTATCAAAAATCATTTCACGACCCCCTTTAAAATTACAGACATCTCCCCATTTATGACTAACAACGTTGCATTACTAAAAAAAAGATATCAATTTTCAGCTCATACTATACATAAATAAAGGTTTAAAATAATTAGAACTATTAATTTTATTAGTCTACATACAAGCAATGTATCTTATTAGGTAATAAAAGCAATACCTGTTATTAGATCGTATGTGATCAGATTTCTCCCTGTAATGGCCAGACCTGACACGAAGGTCAGGGTGATTACAATACTCTCCACGAAGACGCTGTGTTGCAGACATAAGCACTCAAGTTTCCTGAAAATAAATTAAAAATTGAAATTAATATCTTTCAGAAATAGGGGAAATGTTAATTTTTTTGTCCCATTGCTTTTCTCAATAAATAAGACGTAGTCTACATTTGTCGACTTCAGAACACTAGGCCTTTATGAAATATATGTGTAAGAATATGTTTAAACAAAATCTTCAATGGTTCTTATCCTATCAAAATCGGTTAGCCCATTAATTTGAGTGCTCTGAGTCACTTTCAACTACAAAAACGTCCCAAAACAAGTGTGCCGCCGCAGGACTTTTATGTAGGCACGTCAATATGATAAATTTGTTAATACCAAAGATGGACATTGGTTATCTAATTGCCAAGCTGTTAAACTTTTGGAAGTTTCATATCACAAACTATGTGATCGTTTAAATTTGGCAAGTTGCATCGTCCCAGGTCACGTTGCATAGTCCCAGGTCACTTTGCATAGTCCATGTCAAGTTGCATAGTCCCATGTCAAGTTGCATAGTCCCATGTCACGTTGCATAGTCCCATGTCACGTTGCATAGTCCCATGTCACGTTGCATAGTCCCATGTCACTTTGCATAGTCCCATGTCACGTTGCATAGTCCCATGTCACGTTGCATAGTCCCATGTCACGTTGCATAGTCCCATGTCACGTTGCATAGTCCCATGTCACGTTGCATAGTCCCATGTCACGTTGCATAGTCCCATGTCACGTTGCATAGTCCCAGGTCACGTTGCATAGCTCCATGTCACGTTGCATAGTCCCTGGTAAACTGATCACTTTTTCGAAAAACTGTGGCAAACGATGAACAAATATCTAAACTTCATAAACATAAATAAAACAAAAAAGATGATTAGGAATGTCTCTAAGAAACAACGTGGTTAAATGACAAAGCAATCTCTTGGTTGTATGACAAAACAATCTCTGAGTTATATGAAAAACCAATATCTGCGTTATATGAAAAACCAATATCTGCGTTATATGACAATACAATCTGAGCATAGTTGATTTCGCTCGACATAAGATAACACTACGACACCAGAAATTTGTCCAATACGGAAAGTTACTATGCAACACACGGAACAATAAAATGTAGGTACCATTTAGCATTACATGCCATAATGGATGTTAGCTATATTCAGTGGCGTCACAAGGGTTGGTGTCACAGTGCAGTAAACTCATTTTGTCCAGACATCCCAAATGGACCTCATACAAAACAGGTTGTAGACTTCTTTGAAAAGGTATCGTAGTCTTAAGTCTAAGTTTTTCCTCCTTGGAACAGCTCGTCCTCACCATACTCCTCACGCCATCACAACCTTACTCCCTGCGCCGTCCTCACCATACTCCCTGCGCCGTCCTCACCATACTCCCTGCGCCGTCTTCACCATACTCCCTGCGCGGTCCTCACCATACTCCCTGCGCCGTCTTCACCATACTCACTACGGCGTCCTCACCATACTCTCTAGCCCGTCGTCACCATACTCTCTAGCCCGTCGTCATCATACTCCCTAGCCCGTCCTCACCATACTCCCTAGCCCGTCCTCACCATACTCTCTAGCCCGTCATCACCATACTCTCTAGCCCGTCGTCACCATACTCTCTAGCCCGTCGTCACTATACTCTCTAGCCTGTCGTCACCGTACTCTTTAGCCCATGTCACCATACTCTCTAGCCCGTCCTCAACATACTCTTTACGCCATCCTCACCATACTCTTTACGCCGTCCTCGCCATACTCTCTAGCCCGTCCTCACCATACTCTCTACGCCGTCCTCGCTATACTCCCTACGCCGTCCTCACCATACTCTCTATGCTGTCCTCACCATGCTCTCTGTGCGATTTTTTCAGTCTTTAGAGAAAGCGCAAAGTGCTAAAAATGTGAATCTTGAATCTTAATTAAAAGGAAAATAAGACGAAGACAAGATGATGTAAATCGTTTGATTCTCATATTAAATCCACAAACATTCTAATTGGGGGATCAAGATCATGAATACATGATAAAGAATGTCAAACGCAGACACTGTTGGCGTTGACAAGGGGAAAAAATAAGCAAGATGGTTTCTTTTTTTATTATTACTTTCGATTGTTAGGAAGAAACATTATTTGTAGTACCGATAACAAGAACTATTGACGCACTATGAAATCACAAAATATCTTGAGAAAGGTGGCATGAATAGCTTAGTAGAATAGGTAGCGGAGTAAAATGCATGGTCTACTGAAAGGAACGGTTGGGGACGTAACGGGAGGGGCGTAGGGGGTTTAAATTGCCAACCAATCTGACAGATCTCATAATCGGAGACATAAGTGGGCCATGCAGTGCCATCTTAACGCGTAGACTGACCTGGGTAATACCAAGGGGCCCCCACATTTTTAATTCCATTAAGTGTGTACAATTACATTCCTAACATTACTTTCATAACTTAGAGAGGAATTGAGGCCCGGTGCATTACTTTGACGAGGGTCACACATTGTTGTCAGAATGGCACTATGATTGTGTTGCGCATGCTTCGTGTGTTTATGTCTGTGGTGGAATGTAAGAAAGAAATAACGCATTTCTTCAAGCAGATGATTTATGGGCCTCGAGCGAATCCAAATTTTGAACCCCCATACACATCAAAATAATATTTTTTTTAATCCGCCCCTGGGAGCCCCCATGCGGGCAGGATCTTGAATGATTTACTCGATGCCTCACTGCACGGTCCTTCTTAAAATATATGAAATATGTTTACATTTTATGTTCTTTACATTGTAATCTTATTGAGACGCACTTGACCATTAACACAATAATATGTTCGGCGAATTTAAGGACTCTGTTTTATTTAAACTAGAGTAAACCAAATGTCCCACAGGACGTAAGGGGTTTAGTCCTCAAATGTCCCACAGGACGTAAGGGGTTTAGTCCTCAAATGTCACACAGGACGTAAGGGGTTTAGTCATCAAATGTCACACAGGACGTAAGGGGTTTAGTCCTCAAATGTCACACAGGACGTAAGGGGTTTAGTCCTCAAATGTCACACAGGACGTAAGGGGTTTAGTCATCAAATGTCACACAGGACGTAAGGGGTTTAGTCCTCAAATGTCACGCACGACGTAAAGGGTTTAGTCATCAAATGTCCCACAGGACGTAAGGGGTTTAGTCCTCAAATGTCACACAGGACGTAAGGGGTTTAGTCCTCAAATGTCACGCACGACGTAAAGGGTTTAGTCATCAAATGTCCCACAGGACGTAAGGGGTTTAGTCCTCAAATGTCCCACAGGACGTAAGGGGTTTAGTCCTCAAATGTCAAGCAGGACGTAAAGGGTTTAGTACTCTTAGGAAATACAATTATTGTTGGGAAGTTTAAGTTTTTTCCTCATTACAATCAACGCCCCTGCCATCAACGCCCATGCCATCAGCGCCACTGGTTATTACGAAGGGTAATTTTCAAATGCGGCCGTCAGACGAGCGTAACTACTTTAGATTAGACTCCAGCCACAATTCGTGTAGCAATAGCTCTAAACAAGGTTATTTATTTTTTTAAAGCTGAACGAATTCTTACACACAATGTACGTATCTCAATTGTATTGCAAAAAAAAAAAAAAAAAAGGTGTGGGGTGAGGACAGGGGGAAAAAATACAATATTTAAAATGAAGAACAATTTCAATCAACATAAATGTATAAGTTTTCCAATGGGAAGTATATTCCTGCTTTTTGGCTTAATAGATGGTCAATGAACTGTTCCATATTGTTTACTGCTACCTGGGAACCCGCACATGCGAGCCGAGTTAATTACCCCATTCGGACCGGATCTGGCCCGCGGGTCGTTTTGAGGACCCCTGACATAGGCGTTAGATGTATCATTAAACAAAAATATTGGCACTGCTCCAAACATAATAACCCCAACCTTGAACTCGTGTGCAGTAAATACAATTGAGGTAATTACATTTAATACAATGCTTTGACTAACCTTAAATATGACATAATCCTGGCATCCACCTAAGGATATAGACTGTTTAATAACTACATTGTGATCCCTTTACGAATTTTTAATAGATCACTTACAATCTCCTCTAACGTTCCATACAATTACATTCATAAAAGATGAAAAAGAAAATATTAATTTTAGTTATGTTCTGAAAGACTATCTAGAAGTAAGCGAACACGCCTCACACAATAATTAACGCATGTTACGTCATAAAATCACATGATTATTTCAACAAACAATTGGTTTACATCACAAATGATGTTTGGCATCAAGGGAAGTTACTCCGTCTCAAGTTGAACAATGTACCAAAGACGAGGTTAGGATAGAAATAGAAGCCTGATGCGCGGTTTATTACGAAAAATCAACAATTCAGATTTGCCCCAGCTGTTCAATTGTTTTCGTTGTGGTCAGTGGCGGATCTCGCCAATATACTGACAGGGGTAGGGGAGGGGGCATTTCTTAAATTTAAATGAAACTTTAACAGTTTGATATCATGTTATTTATACTTGAATGTAAACAAAAGGACTAAATTCGTGGGATGGTTTGTTTTGTAAGGACTAAATTCGTGGGATGTTTTGTTTTGTAAGGACTAAATTCGTGGTATGTTTTGTTTTGTAAGGACTAAAAAGATAAACGTTCGTTGTATTATTATATTTTAGTAACAGCCGGGATACTGTGATACACCAGCCGGGATACTGTGATACACTAGTCGGGATACTGTGATACACCAGCCGGGATACTGTGATACACCAGCCGGGATACTGTGATACACCAGCCGGGATACTGTGATACACCAGCCGGGATACTGTGATACACCAGCCGGGATACTGTGATACACCAGCCGGGATACTGTGATACACCAGCCGGGATACTGTGATACACCATCCGGGATACTGTGATACACCAGCCGGGATACTGTGATACACTAGCCGGGATATTGAGATACACTAACGTTATACAAGAGTGACCTCTCATTGTACTTTCAATCGGAGATCCTTATTGTGTTGATGTATTGGCAAATCTTTATGTGGGAGGAGGTGGTTTTTAAGTATAACATAAAATAAGGGCACACACATTGAAAATTTTCTAAAATTGTGCTATTTGCAGTCCATTTATTTATAACTGAGCTGATTAATTTTGGCAAGTTGGGGACTCGACAAGTTAAATTATGCTATGATTTTAATCTGCTGTTAAGAAGCTCGTTTATTTCAAAGTTAACTGGTCAAATATTTGATGGCATAAAACTCTGGGGACATTTTAAACTGATTGAGATTTTTCAAAGTATCTCTAAAAAAAATTAACGACCGCCATAAATTTGAGGATAAAGGTCAAGTTAACCTCAACAGGTCAGACTGACCTAAGAGCAATGTCCTCAGCGGGATAATTCATCAGTCGAAACTGTTAGTGCAGACAAGACATGTTCACGACTTTGTACTTCATATTTCTTAGTTTACTATTAATGTATTGCCTTCCTTCTTGGTATCAGCATTAATGTATTGCCTTCCTACTTGGTATCAGCACTAATGTATTACCTTCCTACTTGGTATCAGCATTAATTTATTGCCTTCCTACTTGGTATCAGCTTCAGTTTATTTCTAATTACATTTTAATTCAATTTTTAAAAAAAACATTTTTGCTATGTTTAAAAAAAAATATTTGTTTAGAAGTGGGACTCATTGTAGTCAAGCTATTCAATGTGTGAAAGCCTTGGAGGTAACAGTGATAGGACCTCGCTAAGCTGGACTTAAGCCTTCTTGGAGGTAACATTTCGATAGGACCTGGATAAGTTGGACTTTAGCCTTAAATGACCTCATTGAATATGAAGCGGCAGACAGAGAAAGTGGATATTGTTTCCCATTGGGGGACACCGTGTGACCACACTCAGTGAGACCACACCCTGTGAGACCACTCCCAGTGACACCACACCCAGTGAGATCACACCCAGTGAGATCACACCCAGTGAGACCACACACAGTGAGACCACGCACAGTGAGACCACACACAGTGAGACCACCCACAGTGAGACCACCCACAGTATGACACCAATTATTAGAAATATTTAGTTAGTACTTCTTTTCATGATATAGAAGGTCATTATTATATCAAGAACCGTGTCAATTAATCCAAACAATGTCCAGGTCCAACACACGTCTGTAAATAAATATGTCGGCCAACATGTGTCTCGCAGCATTAATTAAAGAGCGCTCGTGGGTGAATATCAGAGAAATCATTTGAGAAACCCTGTCCCGGAATCTGGCTAAGTGCCAGGTCAATGTTAAAAAGGACATTAAAATTAAGACATCGATTTTGATATATCCCTACGCAGGTTGCCAACTTTTTGTATGGCACATTCTGTTGTAATTAGTAATTTCATGAAGGGCAACTGAGCTACCCCCTACATGACCAGGTAACCATTCGACCCCCACTAAAAAAGTGTGATTTTTGACCCCCTGCAGGAGTACAATTTATGACTTCCCAGCGGAAATCAATTTTAAACACCACCCCCCACCCCCCCCCCTCCAACACGAGGAGTGATTTCAAAACGGAAGTTGCCAGTGGGCAGTGTGTATTGTTATGCTTTAGGGGTTGTCATCGGAAATCTTACTGCTTGACTTTCGTCGTGTGCCCCGCTACAATCGGCTGTATGACGTACAGACCATTGATCAAAACACAATGGATGTAGCCTATATCAACACCAGGTCGATGGGGGAGGTGGTGTGTGTGAGACTTTGTATTTTGAAACTAATTCAACTAAGACTTCTTATGTCAGACTTCAGTTTGTTCCATCGAGGTTTTCATTTATAATCTTTTCAATTTAATTATACGATTTCATTGATGATTGATTATTGGCGTAATTTTTTTTTTTGCGATTGAATGAAATACGTTTGTTTAATGGCTTTTAAAGTGGCTTATTAAAATCCACTTTTAACCAACTTTCACAAGTCTCAGAGAGCTACAATTAGAGTGTAGTCTCGCGTTACATCATAATCTATATTTAAGATTGCCAGATCGTCAAAGGTCGGTTCACACGATCAAATTTTCTTTCAAGCATTTGATGCAATTCGCGTATGAAGCCTTGTCACAACTTTCAAATTACTATTTGATCAAATCCCTTCATACAACAATTTGACGCGAAATTTGATTGCGTGAACTGACGCTAATTTGAAAGTTGAGACAAGGCTTCTTACAAAAATTGCATCAAATGTATGAACGAAAATTTGACGCGAATTTTATTGTGTGAACTAAGTACAAATTAAAGTAAAATTTAAAAAATAAGATCAAAGTGTAAAATGGCCGCCACCAGAAACCATAATTAATATTTGCCAAGGAGTGTTGGTCAATGCGCAAGGAATTGCAAAATCTGAAATAAGTTCAACAAAATAGAAAGAAACGAACGCAAGCCTCGAAATCAGCTGAACAACTCACGAAACATAATCACACAACCACACATCATTGCACAATCACACATTATGACACATTATCATACAATCATACATCATCACACTTCATCACACAATCAAAAGTCATCACACAATCAAAAGTCAACACACAATCACACATCACCACACAATCACACATCATTGCACAATAACACATCATCACACTTCATCACACAATCAAAAGTCATCACACAATCAAAAGTCAACACACAATCACACATCACCACACAATCACACATCATTGCACAATAACACATTATCACACATCATCACACAATCACACATCATCACACAATCACACATCATCACACAGTAACAACACTTGTGTTCAGTGGCATAGGAATGGGGTGGAGGGGACATTTTTTATATGAAGTGGTGGCATTTTCATCCAAATGGAGAGGGTTTTTTTCGTGGATGGGGCGTCAAAAATACACGCTACGCCACTCCAGGTGTACATTGGAAAGGTCAAATCACCACTTCTTTGGCTCTCGTACACATGTAGGAATCCCCCCCCCCAAAAAAAAAACAAACAAAAACAACAACAAAAAAAAACAACAACAAAAAAAACAACACTTAACGAACTAGTAAGTATTAAATTATTTACTATTGGGTTATCCGCAGGATGTGGTGGATCCCTTCCGACTCAGCATACACTTAAGGTCAACTATAATATACATTATATGTCAAGTTGTTCCTCTTATGTAACAAGAAATGTGTACTTTATAACTGTCCTCCCAGGTTCTTCTCATCTCTTTGTGTGACATGTAGTCCTTTTTACTGTGTCCGTCTGTGTCCTTCAGATTTCATTGAATTAGAAACGACTATCTAAACAATCTGACATTGCTACCTTGAAACGTTATTTAAAATACTGCGCCTAGCGTGGAGTGTGGAACGCAACGCGTAAACGAACTTTTGGGGTGCTAAATTCTGATTTGTCCGAGAACCCATCACGTGATGGAGAACAATTGTCCGTTGGACAATATTGACAACTGGGGGAAAACATCCGTTCAACCTTGACACACCAAAAGATCACCCCTGTTGGCGCGCTTGCAGCTTTTTGAAAGGACCATACAATAGTGATATCAAATTTTATTATACAATACATCGTGACGAATAGATCCCATGTTTTCAAGCTAGTTTGAAAGCTCACAAGTAGATTTTTTCTTAATATTGTAAACACACAACTCTTTAAAGACTTACAATTTCCCTTTCAACACTTCAAAGTTGTGAATATGTCAATGTCTCTTAAAATGTGTGAATGTTTCAATAACTTGTGAATGTTTCTTGAGCCTCACAAACTTGTGAATGTTTCAATGGCTCTAACAAACGTGTGGCTGTTTTAAGATATAGCCTACCAAGAAGTGATCTTCACACTCCATGTAATTATCGGCAGTAGTTAATGATTCATTAGGCAGTGCTTCATCTGTGACCACAGAATATAATTGATTGTAGGCCCAGTCTAGCCGAATCTTTATTAACATACGATTGCTCCGTCTACGCTTTATTTGTAAGGTATATGTTAGTTTTTATCTCATTGGCTACAATGAATTGTTGCATCTTTCGGCTACATTAAATTTACTTGACCTCCGCGTGCCACCACATCAGCCCTCCCCCCATGTACTCTAGCACAAAGAGTAATTTTCCCATTACCGTAGCTCGATCACAGTCCATATAAATAAGCTCTGAGGATTAGCCATGGATGGATGAGCAAACACAATCAGAATTTTTGTTTATAGTCTGTAAAATGTTAACCCCCAGGTTATAAAGCTATCGTAGAGCAATGCTTCTCAAACCTGGATACAATCGAATAGTAAAGATTTTCATTGTAAGAACATAAAGATTGAAACAACAAGGATATATTGAACTTAAAGACTGACACAAGGAGACAGTTTACAGGTTGCCTAAACTGTCATCTGAAAAGAAAGTTTACAGGTTGCCTAAACTGTCATCTGAAAAGAAAGTTTACAGGTTGCCTAAACTGTCAACTGAAAAGACAGTTTACAGGTTGCCTAAACTGTCAACGGAAAAGACAGTCTACAGGTTGTCTGAACTGTCAACTGAAAAGACAGTTTACAGGTTGCCTAAACTGTCAACTGAAAAGACAGTCTACAGGTTGCCTAAACTGTCAACTGAAAAGATTATTTTAAGAGACAATGCTTGCAGCAAGCGTAAGGTGTCGAGGAAATAATTTTGTTCTTCTCTCTCTCTCTCTCTACATCTCTCTCTACATCTCTCTCTTTCTACATCTCTCTCTCTGTCTCCATCTTCCCCTCTTTTTCTCTCTACATCTCTCTCTACATCACTCTCTCTTTACATCTATCCCTACAAATCTAATTATATCTCTACATATCTCTCTCTACATCTCCATCTCTTACTCTTCCTGAAATATCTCATTAGGAAATGGCGTCAGCGGACCGTCGAGCTCGCGCTCCTTATGCCCTCCCTGGCGCGCACCCACACCTGCCAGGCGCCGGGTTTCCCCGAATTCGGGCCGTGCGGGGGAACGTCAGAGACCTCCCCGGGCGTGAAACGCCCTCACCAGCAACCGCTCGATCGGGTTTGCCGGCGGGGACCATCCCCGCCCGGAGACATCTGGTCGACCGAAGACGCTGCGTTTAAAGCGTCCACAGTCCACTTTCCTAGGGGCCGGGACGGTTAATTTAACGTCCTAATATCTCCCCCACCCGTCCCGGGGAAGCATCGGACGCCCTCTAAGAGGGATTCTACAGTGGGTTTCCACCTCGCAACCAATTCGCGAAGTAGCTGGGACGAAACGGTTGCCTAGGAGCAGCTTTCTCAGGGCTGCATATTTAGAATCATCGGCCAGAGGCTTCCACCACAGCCTATCGCCTCATATGCCTTAACGGCAACTAGTTATCATGATCCCTACCCTGTGTTTGCCTTTTCTTCCCCCTGTGAAGTATCACAGGTGGCAGCCCTGTAGGAGCCGTTTATTCCAGCAACTACCATACATGTCCCGGTCTGCCACGCGGCACACGCAATGGTTGTTATGTGCCCCGGGTTAACGCCGAGGGGTCGGTGGCCAGCGCTTCCAAATCGGCAAGCCACTACAGACTTGTCGACCGGAATCCCGGGGGGGGGGGGGGGCTCACTCTTCCTACATCTCCCTCTTTCACTACATTACTCTCTCTTTCTTTCTCTCCATGTCTTTATATATCTGTCTCCCACTAAACCGGTTTACTGTATCAACATGTTAACGTCAAGTAGAAGCCAATATCCAAAACATGGGATCCCCTGGCGGTCTGTTTACTTGTTTCCATGGAAACAAAGACCATCCTCAATTAATTTAGCCTTTACGGTAGATGAACTTTCGCGTGTCAGGTAATAAATAATTGAACTTACCAGCCATGAAAAGAATATTTCCCTTGCATTTTATCCCTGTCTTGAATGTGTAGCAAATGTCTCAATTTAATCCAGTAGCAGTGAATTGTGCTACCTTCATAGTGAGCTGTGTTTGTCGTTGAGACAATCCTTTCAAAGTACGAAACATCTGATCTTGGTTGTCGGTGTGTGTGTGTGAGAGGGGGGTGGGAGGCTGATGACTAGGATAGTCAGACGGCAATCACATTGGAGGGTTGTTTTATAACTATCTGGTCGACAATGATGGAGAGGCGGTTGTTGATAGATTATTGATTTATTTTTTTACTTGTTGAGTCCGCGATGGGGTATCTGCACCCACACAGAGATCAAATGTTACACAGGCAGGTACGCGTAGGAGTAGATTTATTGGTGACTGTTCATCATTGACATGTACTGCAGATATGAGACGACGTCTATTTTAAAGCTCCACTATTATATCGTTGAACTTCTTCTAAACCTTTTTTCTAGAATGTGTTTATTCATAGAATTTCCCCACTTCAAATGACGTCTTGGGAATCGGTAAAACCCGCTGGGGGAAATTTGGGATGAATAGGTTTTAAAAGTCTGCGGAAACTGAGCTGGTTCGTAAATTACGTCACGCAAAAATTGACCTGTTTTAGAACCCCCTCCCTCCCTGTCACGAAGTGTCACACATTTTTTACCCTCCTCCCTCCTCTCCGTGTCACGTCACACCTAATAAAATCAAAACATACATAACATTTTCATAAATAAACTAAGTCATATTTTTTAACATTTTCCCATAATGGATTAAGATGTAGTATTATTTGGAAACTGTGACGATAAACAACGAAGTCATCCACAAGCCGAATCTAAAATGGCTACAACAGGTTTTGCGTCATTTTTCGATATGCGCCAAAGGTGTCAGTGACTGAGTTCATAGTATCTATAATACCTGAGACAATTTCGTCCTCAAATTAATGCTTTTAAAATTAATTAAATAAAGATTTCTCAAAATTAGAAAATTTTAGATTTAAAAAAAAAACAACTTGAGGTCACAATTTTTTTATCCCCCCTTTCCACCTGTGACAAAGTGTCACAAATTCTGGACCCCTTAGGACGTTGTGCGGGTTGGGGAAAAGGAAGGGGGTATCAAGACGTAAAAACATAATTTCGTTCTTCAGATGTAAATAATTAGCGTTCATTAATTTTTTACCCGGTCCAATGTAAATTTGAAACTGGACAACACATGACGAACTATTAAGTTATATTCCAACCAAATGGTAAGAAGTAGGTCACGATTGGAAATAATTATAAAACCGTTTTATTTGATCAACATTTTTCTACGAAGCAATTGCCTGCATATTTTGTGGAGTGAAACTATCCTATTTGAGTAACATCGTGGTCGATATTAACATACAAGGCCTGTATGAAGATATCTATCTGGTGGTCTAACAACTCTGATAAGACAATAATATAACCAACCCTATAATCTCTTATTTCATTTCTACTAAACGTATCATTATCTAAACGCATACTTTACTTCAGAAATTTAACAATAATATCTCAGTCCAACAATACCGTCACAGTCCAACAATACCGTCACAGTCCAACAATAATATCTCAGTCCAAGAATAATATCACAGTCCAACAATACCGTCACAGTCCAACAGTACCGTCACAGTCCAACAGTACCGTCACAGTCCAACAATACCGTCACAGTCCAACAATACCGTCACAGTCCAACAATATAGCTCTACACGTATTAAGCGCCGTACACAAATGTTTAACACAAAAACACTACGTGTTAGACCAACCCACAACCCTTTATAACGTTACAGTACATTTCCATTGCCAAACCCCCCTAATATTATATAACATTTCTGCAACCAGTCTCCCTTGATAAACCCAAAGACAAGACAATATTAAGGAAAGGACAATATTATTTATTTATTTATTTTTAAATGTGCTAATTATTTTAATCAAAAATGTATTTTAGTTATTTTTAAAATCTAGGATAATTTCCTAAATTTGAAGAGCAGAAATTTTGGAAAAGTAAGAATCGATTAAAAACAAATAAAAATATTTTTTTTATATAACATTGCTCTCAACCCCCCCCCCCCTTTCCAATATAACACAATGTAAGAAAATGGTAAACCACCCCATCCCCTATCTCCAATGTTAGCGTTATTATACAATGTGCGCGCGGTTCTTATTTCAATGAACTCTATTTGTGCATATAAATTATACATCATCCTCGGGTGGAATTAGTTGATTCTATTTTAGAATGAAACGGTCTTTATATAACATTGACTACGATACAAAGACAAATGGAAAATAAATGGGATGACCGACTAGTTCAAATTTAGCAAGCTACCGTACGTTGTCCGATGTGAAGGCATCATTCCAGAGGGCGAAGTTCTTCCATAAATGCATATAAATATTTCATTGGACTCTCATGACTGAAGGAATGCCAAGGTCACAGCCTGCTCCATTGCTGCCCATTGGTTAGAACAGGACTGAATACAAGGCTGGCTGGAGAATGGAGCACACAAGCCTTAATTAAAAATCTTGTTATAGATGTCTGACAGAATTCGGACGCACAATTGGTGTTAATTTGACATTGACAACGGCGAGACATTTTAAGAGACGAAACATAAAATAAAGCATGTCGTAATGACAGCCCTATGGACAGGTACAATTTGCCATTGTGACAAACAGCCCTATTGACAGGCACAATTTGCCACTGTGACAGACAGCACTATGGACAGGCACAAGTAGCCACTGTAACCAAGAGCCCTGTGGACAGGCAATTTTAGTGACTCAAACAGACAGCCCTGGGGACAGGCACAATTTGCAATCGAAACAGACAGCCCTGTGGGCAGGCACAATTTGCCACTGAAACAGACAGCACTGTAGACAGGCACACTTTGCAATTTTAACTGACATTCCTGTAGACAGGCACTTTGCCACTGAAACAGACAGCCTTGTAGACAGGCACAATTTGCAAGTGTAACAGACAGCTCTGTAGACAGACACAATTTGCAATTATAACAGACAGCACTATGGACAGGCACAATTTGCCATTGTAACAGACAGCCCGATGGACAGGCACAATTTGCAATTTTAACAGACAGCCATGTTGACAGGCACAATGTTACCGAATTTTTTAATTCATAGACACAGTTTGTTCAACAACCACCATTGGAGATTATCCGGTGATACAGAGAGAGAGGGAGTGGGAGATACATAAATAGATATAGATAGAGAGAGATAGAGACCTAAATAGATAGAGAGAGAGAGAGAAAGAGTTCCTGCACTTACACGGAACAACAAACAAAACAAATAATTATAAGGACCAAAATTATTCATTGATTAAAAATTGCGCCCATAAATATCATGTTCATGCAAAGGAGGAGTTGGCAGGCGCCCAGCTGAATGTGCACACAAAAATTACGCAATTGGTCGAACACTAGCGTTAACTTAACTCAGTGTCAGACCGTGAAACAATTGAGCAAAACTGATCACTCCATGCCTCCTAGCTAACAATGTAATGAACCTGATTACACTTCACTTCATGACTCCACCTAACAATGAACCGAGTTTCCCCATGTCACCACCAACTACATAACTTGACATCTGAGCCCAAACTAAAGTGTGGGTCGCACACTGCAGGGGTCACGGTCACCTAGATATCACTAGATATAACATCGATACAAATCGATTTGTTCAGTGATAGG
This sequence comes from Omphiscola glabra, assembly GCA_964017045.1. NCBI lineage: Eukaryota > Metazoa > Mollusca > Gastropoda > Lymnaeidae > Omphiscola > Omphiscola glabra. Next base: position 36,720,557 of record OZ024794.1, on the reverse strand, counting down.
GTGACAATGTAGCAGAGTGACCCCATTTTGTTCTCTTATTCACCTTAAATACTCACCTTTACAGAGGTTAAGCATTCCCTTTACTTAGGTTAAACATTCCCCTTTACATAGGTTAAACATTATCCTTTACATAAGTTAAAAATTCCCCTTTACAGAAGTTAAACATTCCCCTTTACATAGGTTAAACATATCCCTTTACAGAGGTTAAACATTCCCCTTTACATAGTTTAAACATTCCCATTTAAATAGGTTAAACATTCCCTTTTACATAGGTTAAACATTCCCCTTTATATAAGTTAAATTCCCCTTTACAGAAGTTAAACATTCCCATTTAAAGAGGTTAAACATTCACCTTTACAGAAGTTAAGCTTTCCCCTTTACATAGGTTAAACATTCCCCTTTACATAGGTTAAACATTCCCCTTTACATAAGTTAAAAATTCCCCCTTACAGAAGTTAAACATTCCCCTTTACATAGGTTAAACATTTCCCTTTACAGAGGTTAAACATTCCCCTTTACATAGTTTAAACATTCCCATTTAAATAGGTTAAACACTCCCCTTTACATATGTTAAACATTCCCCTTTATATAAGTTAAAATTCCCCTTTACAGAAGTTAAACATTCCCCTTTAAAGATGTTAAACATTCCCCTTTACATAGGTTAAACATTCCCCTTTACACAAGTTAAACATTCCCCTTTACATAGGTTAAACATCCCCCTTACAGAGGCTAAACACTCACAATTACAGAGGTTAAACAGTCCCCTTTATAGAGGTTAAGCACTCACCCTTACATAGTGCGTAAAGAGCAGTTTTAATACTATATTAGTCGTCAACATAAGCTCACATACACATTGGTAGCACAATCCGGTCACTATATCTATCAGGTCACTATATCTATCAGGTCACTATATCTACCGATCCGGCCACTATATCTAGCAGGACGCTATATCTATCAGGCCGCTATATCTATCAGGCCGCTATATCTAACCATATATATTACCAGTGGGAAAATAGTATGGAACTGTGGGAAAAGAGCGTTGAACCGTGGCACAAGACTATAAAACGTTGTGACAATAGTATGGAAATGTGGGACTAGAGCATGGAAATGTGGGACACGATTATGGAATTGTGGGACAAGAGCATGGAGCTGTGGTACAAGAGCATCGAAATGTGGGACAAGAGCATGGAAGTGTGGGACAAGAGCATGAAGATGTGGGGGATGAGCATGGTGATGTGATATAAGAGCATTGAGCTGTGGCCCAAGAGCATGGACATGTGGGACAAGAGCATTGAAACGTTGGGCAAGGGCTAGGAGCTGTGGGAAAAGAACATGGTAATGTGTGACAAGAGCATGGAAGTGTGTTGCAAGTCATGGAGAAGTGAGACAAGAGCATGGAAATGTGGGACAAGAGCATGGAACTGTGGGACAAGAGCATGGAAATGTGGGACAAGAGCATGGAACTGTGGGACAAGAGCATGGTAATGTGAGACAAGTGCATGGAACTGTGGTTCAAGAGCATGGAAATGTGGGACAAGAGCCTGGAACTGTGGTTCAAGAGCATGGAAATGTGGGACAAGAGCATGGAACTGTGGTTCAAGAGCATGAAGCTGTGACACAAGAGCATGGACATGTGGGACAAGAGCATGGAACTGAGGTACAAGAGCATTTAAATGTGGTACAAGAGCATCGAACTTACCACGGCCAAGAGGGCAGAATACCCAAGATATTATTCATTTATTTCCTTAACTACTTTCAATAGAGTAATTAGACACGAAAAATATGTGTCCATATAACTATATGTTAAGCTTTATCAATAATTTGACATACTACATAAGTAGACGTTTCGGCCCATGCCTTCATCAGTACAACAACAAAACATTTAAATAAGTATAAATTAAATTTACATAATATGTATATATACATATATCCTATCTAAAAAAGAGAAAAAATAGGAATGGGCGCAGAAACCAGACAGAAACAAAGTAAAGAAGAATGGAAAGGAGGTGACTTGAAGTAAAATGTAAAAAAAACAATATATATATATATATATGTATATATATATATATATATATATATATATGAGTCGTTCTTCTTACAGGTAGGTCTGTCTTATATATATTTGGGTAATAGGTAACCATATTCAATGACGTTTCTATTTTTTCTTATGTCTGCCCGATGTTACTCAAGTGTTCGGGACAGAAGATGGCTAGACTGACAACAGGGTCTACTTGAGATATTGGACCTGTAACACTATCGAGATCATCAGCCTTCTTGTTATGACTATGATCAATAAAGATTGACGTTATCTGTTATCGAAATGACTACCAGCCAGATTTTTATCTTCGTCGTCCTTTGACACATTTATGTCATTATCATCTCTTATCTTTATATTCAATATATATTTATTAAAACTAAATAAAGAAATAGAATCACTTAACGGACTTAGGCCTATTGTAGCCAATATAAAGATCGGTTAAGTTATTAATATTAGACTACATGTTAATGATGCTTTATTTATTTCATTAGTATAGAGTCCCGACGTGTGCAAAATGTTATATTCAAAATATCGTCGTCATGAAATGTATTTATTTGTAAAATGTAGGCCGTAAAGTCAGCAGTAACTCCACGGCTTAAACCATTACCGACTGATTAACTAATACAATTCCTTCGTGTATGTCTCTATAGACAAAGTCTTAGACTGTAGCTCCATTACCTGGTTTGTAGCTTAAACATTTGCGTCTGCTCAACGACCGAAACGCGCAACAACACTGTGCAAGAAAATCTTGTTCCGGTATGTCACGTTACCTAAGTGTCGGTTATTGTGGATAGAATACATACAACAAGTGGTACCCCGCGATAACGTACACTGCTATAACGTACACTTTTATAACGTACAATGTCATAACACGAATTCGAGTAAAGCGCAGTCGTAACATGACTCCTGAATAATCGTTGGTACATTAGCAAATGAAATATTTTTTTGGGGGTTGTAACGAGCAAACAAAATAATTCGTAAAAACTACTGTAAAAAATACCCCCAAGCAAGTCCACGTTCAACAACACGAAGATCATTAACGAACTTAGATTATTTTTAGAGTGAGAGAGTGAGGGAGGGAGAGGGGGGGGAGAGAGAGGGAGAGAGAGAGAGAGATAGGGAGTTACATACAAAAATAGCATAAGAGAAAAAGATTAGGATAAAATAAGATTTTGAAAGAGTGGGACATAAGGATAAATTAACAACTTTTAAATTGCAGCCCTTTGAAACGTAATGTTATCAAGTCTTAGTAATCCCTAACTATTTCTCCCTCTGCTCCTACGATCTGTGGGTATGTACTCTAGTCGCATATATATTTAACTGTACAAGTTTCCAGTATTCATTGAACTATGGTGCACTTATATCACAGAGGTTATCTCACGAGGTCCAAGTTATCATCTTATCAAGATTTGCATGTCAATGAGTAACGACCATGTACAGCACTAGACCATTTGATTCAATGCCGTACAGTGTAGTGGAAGCGCCACGACCATGTACAGCACTTGACCATTTGATTCAATGCCGTACAGTGTAGTGGAAGCGCCACGACCATGTACAGCACTTGACCATTTGATTCAATGTCATACAGCATAGTGGGAGCGCGAAGAGGTGTGCAAGAAACTGAGACATTGAAACAAGAATAAATTCAAAGGTTTTTAGACTCATTCTAATCCAATCTGACTGTACATTATACAACAGAAATGTTGAGAAATGTGACTAAACTAGATGCCCGTAAATAAATGAGGGTTTAACCCCCACCACCCCTGTATCCCGGACTCACCATTTCTTCTATCTCCAATAAGAATATTTATTTAAAATATACATATTAAGGCAGCGGTTCTAAACCTGTGGGTCGCGACCCCCTTGGGGGTCGAATGACCCTTGCCCAGGGGTCGCCCAAGGCAACCGGAAAACACATACACTCTACAGTTAGGAAGTAGCAACGAAAATAATTTTGTGGTTGGGGGGTCGCCACAACATGAGGAACTGTATGAAAGGGTCGCGGCATCAGAAAGGTTGAGAACCACTGTATTAAGGCAATACATGTCAGAAGCTAAGTTAGAAGTACAAGTATCATCCACACACGAGTGTGACACGACTTTCTAAAGGAAAACATAAACGATGGATATTTATATGTCATCATTTGATGCTGACAAGAATAACTCACATACTCTCCACTCCGGATTATATATACACACACATTTCTTTGCCATAATCACACTTGAAGTGTGTCATTTATTTTGCTTCACTTCACACTAGCCAAAGAAATTATAATATTAGATTCGACAAAATGCAGTTAATCATTTTCTTTATCTATATTATTGCTCCATTAACTCAAAATTGGAACACAAAATAAAAATAATCACTACAAACATTAATTATAAGACAATTTATTTTCTATGATAAATATTTGATGACATTAAGTTACATTACAATACACAAAGCAGAGAATGAACAAAGTCTCATCTTATTCTCTCAGTTTCTCCTATACCCTCCCAACCTCACTTTAAAAAAACAATTAGATAAGTTAAGATAAGATTATTTTATTGATCCAAATAAATGGGAATACATTGTACATAATCTTATTCAAAACATAAACAAATACTTATCTAACCTTGACAGCATTATACAAATATAACAATTTAAACACAAGACATCCTATGTATATCTCTAGCGAAAAAATCAGTCGTCACATACCACAAGACTAAGCAAGTGATACTATGACGTAATTAGCGATCATTTAGATTAGGCCAACGACTGGGGGAGCAAGTAGGTAAATTCTGAGACCAAAAAGATTCGCCTCTGAATCTTCCCAGTGCAGCCCTTCTTAGTTTCAATGGCTTATTAATTAATTGGCACTTACGAGAAACGTGCTTGAGTGAGTGTTGTGCTACCACGCCCTGACGCTGAGGTGGTCTTCAATTTACAAGTGCTGCCCCCCCCACATACACACACTTTTATGTAATAGTCCCGACACTCAGTCGTGTTTTGACAAGGGGAGTGATGAAAAAAAGGGGGAGGGGGTGTGATGACAGGAGGTGTGGTGATTGGTCGTAATTGTTAGGTCGTGATTGACATGGCCGTCATTGGGGGCCCCTGGGAAAAGTCAGGCACTGGGGCCCCTCAATCCTCTCCAACCTAATGAAGTAATGTTAATAAAAGGATTTTCGGGCCCCGTTTGGACCATATTTTAAGACCAGTTTTTCTTGCAGACAATTTCATCGAAGGAGAGGTGGGGAGGGGGCTGTTCAGCCATAAGGAAAGGGGAGGGGGCAGTGCATCTATCAGCAACAAATTTAGGCACCCTGTCGCCCAAGGCGGCTCTGACTCCTTCGTTCGCGCCTTACATAAACATAAATTCTTCATTCCGGCTGGGCACCCCTTGAGGTTATGCTTTAGACCCTAACTAAGTTTCACCCCTGAAATCTATATAGTTCAACTATATACATATACCTAATGAAAGTAAAGTCATAGTTTTGGATGTTCAAGAAGATATTTTTTTAAATTTACTAACTTCCTGTGTTGTTTTTTGTTTTGTTTTTGTAAATAAAAATGTGTCTGTATTGTCACTTTGATCGGGAAAGGAGCAGAAATACAGAGTACCGAAGGCGTCCGAAAGAAACTAGAGATCGGGTTTGGTGAGTGGGCTTAGTGTTTCCAACCACAAACAATTTCTGATAAAGTTACAATGCAGGGGTGCATTTCTGCGCATACCTAAATGCAGTTTAGTACCATTCTTTTTTAATCGTGGAGCAACAAAAGATTTACTAGTGGAAATGTGTTGATACGATTCCTTTATTTGTAATTGTTTTATATAGAAATGTGGCTTTAAAAGCTTTTATTTCAAACTTCATATTGGTTTATTAGTTAATGTCTGTATTACTTTTTTGGAAAGAAATCAGCTAAAAATGTTGCTCGTCACAAAAAGGACTGCCAATAGCCTTATGTGTGCTGAACACATAATAGCATTATGTAAGCTGAACACATAATAGCATTATTTATGTTGAACACATAATAGCATTATGTATGTTGAACACATAATAGAATTATGTATGTTGAACACATAATAGCATTATGTATGTTGAACACAGAATAAATAAAACAACAAGTATACTAATTAACTCTTTGCATTTATTTACATGTGTATTTCCAAGTTTTACATAAAAAAAGAGAGCAAAGACCGATTTGTAAATAACGTCTATTGATTTTTATGGTTATTTAAAACGTGTCAATTTTAATAAATTAAATAAAAATATCATAACTTTGTATATTATAGAAGACAGGAAATATTTACAAATGGCCTCATGTATTGATTATTTGATGGTTTATTTTAAGGATATTGAAACAGTAAAGACGACCTCAAAAAAATAGTCAATCTAAACTTTTATTTGGAATTTCAAGCTAGATAACTTTCTAAACATAATGTATTTAGATCTATGCGTCTAATTGTTGGATATATTTAGATCTATGCGTCTAATTGTTGGATAGATTTAGATCTATGCGTCCAATTGTTGGATAGATTTAGATCTATGCGTCCAATTGTTGGATAGATTTAGATCTAAGCGTTCAATTGTTGGATATATTTAGATCTATGCGTTCAATTGTTGGATATATTTAGATCTATGCGTCCAATTGTTGGATATTTTTAGATCTATGCGTCCAATTGTTGGATATATTTAGATCTATGCGTCCAATTGTTGGATATATTTAGATCTATGCGTCCAATTGTTGGATATATTTAGATCTATGCGTCCAATTGTTGGATATATTTAGATATATGCGTCCAATTGTTGGATATATTTAGATCTATGCGTCCAATTGTTGGATATATTTAGATCTATGCGTCTAATTGTTGGATAGATTTTAAAACATTTCACCCCAACACCCCACCCTTCACGCAGACAAAAATCAACAACTTTTAAATTGAATTTTTCTGGAACTGGTACCAAAAGGAAATGGTTTGTTTTGAAAGTTGAAAGACGTGTTCACAAAAGTTCACAAACATGATGCCCTTAGAATCGTGAAGTCCGCTTGATGTGTGATGCCCTAGGAAACTGTCCAGTGTGCCCATGCCCTAGGCAACTGTCCAGTGTGCCCATGCCCCGGGAAACTGTCCAGTGTGCCCATGCCCTGGGAAACTGTCCAGTGTGCCCATGCCCTGGGAAACTGTCCAGAGTGCCCATGCCCTGGGAAACTGTCCAATGTGCCCATGCCCAGGGCAACTGTCCAGTGTGCCCATGCCTTAAGACGGAACTGAGGATTGACTAGGAATATTTAAAAGCCCTACAAGCAAACACCCAAGCATGCCAACACCCAATCATGCTAACACACAATCATGCTAACACCCAATCATGCTAACACCCAATCATGCTAACACCCAATCATGCTAACACCCAATCATGCAGACACCCAATCATGCCAACACCCAATCATGCCAACACCCAATCATGCAGACACCCAATCATGCTGACACCCAATCATGCCAACACCCAATCATGCCAACACCCAATCATGCAGACACCCAATCATGCCAACACCCAATCATGCCAACACCCAATCATGCAGACACCCAATCATGCTGACACCCAATCATGCAGACACCCAATCATGCAGACACCCAATCATGCTGACACACAATCATGCCAACACCCAATCCTGCTGACACCCAATCATGCTAACACCCATACTAGATACAGAAATATCGTTTAATAAGACATTTTATTTAACGTATTTATTTTTATTTACTGACCAGCATTGTTTTTTTATTATTATGTTTTAAGCCTCAGAGCAGCACCCTTCAGCTGTTTTTTATAATGATATTCTAATCTCTTAAAAACTACATTTCAATGTTTAAGTCCAACGAAAGCTTTACAGAAACCTATTATCTAATACAGATTCTTGACGACAGTGATACAAGTTTATTAAACCGAACCACATTTCAAGAAATTGTACATTAAAAAAAGAGAGCTGTAATTAACGACAATTTAACAAACACTTAAAGAGCTGTAATTAAACCCAGTTTAACAAACACTTAAAGAGCTGTAATTAAACACAGTTTAACAAACACTTAAAGAGCTGTAATTAAACACAGTTTAACAAACACTTATAGAGCTGCAATTAAACACAATTTAACAAACAATTAAAGAGCCGTAATTAAACACAATTTAACAAACAATTAAAAGAGATTTAAAAACCAGGATAACATTCATTTAATTACAAAAATAGATTCTAATTCTAAATATAACCGAAGTGTCCGGAAGAGTTGGCCTAAACATGATTTCTTTCTATCGCATAAATGTCCGGGGAAAAATGGATTTATGACGACTTTCATTGGACCCTGATGATTATAAACGCTGCGTGGAGGCATGACCTCAAACTGGAGTCGTGAAATGAATGTCAGATTACACAGGCTTCGTCAGAGTTTAGACATACAATTTCAATTTGACCAATTTAAAGAGAACTCTTTGGACATACAATTTTTAGTTGAACAAAATACGCAGGCCTGATTGGACATACACTTTCAAGTTGACCATATTACACAGGCCTGATTGGACATTCACTTTCAAGTTGACCAGATTACACAGGCACTGATAAAATATTTTAGTCGTATCTTTAAAACAAAATATATGTAAATTAAAAGTTGTTAGATCTGTTGTATCGCCGTACTATTTATCTTTCTTATATCCGTGTGTTTTAGATGTTTAATGTGACTTCCATTTTGTCATTAAAACTGAATACAATAATAGACTTAAGCCTAAAAAATGTGGCACCAACGTGAAAAGTTAGGAAAACTCTGATTACTAAACTGAGTCACTCAAGTAATCACACTGGCTTTGCAGCTTGAAATAAATAGGATCATTGGCGTATGGGGGGGGGGACGTGGGCGCGGTCGTCCCCTGGCGGCACAATATCTCGCTACACCACTGACTATGATATTGGTTAGAGTTTAAAAAATCATACTAAATTTTTTTTCTCTTTTCTAAATAAACGATCACATTACTCACCTGTGTTTTTCCACTTTGATCATTTTTATACTCCCCGAGCCAGCGCACGTGTGAGAACTCTTCTTTGTCTCACCGACGCTGCCATGCGGGTGTCACTGGTGTGTGACTCAAAGGCTTTGACTCCAGCGACAGGCAGACGGGTCGATACCAAAATGTTGTTCGTCCAATCGAGTCTCCAGTTGTTTAGTAATCACGGTGATATTTAGGCAAGTCTTGTTGATGTTTGGTGTTCCTAGAAAATAAAGATGAAGGATCTCAGCAAAATGACTGCTATGTAGCTAAATATAGAAACACTCGAGACAGGAGACCCCCCCCCCCCCAACTTTTATAAGATATCCACTTCAGACAGCAAGCATGGGATACTTAATGTTATATTAAACATAAAGGAGAAAATAATTTTGATTTTTGACATAATTTTTTAATGTGTGTGTGGGGGAGTGGGGGGGGGTGGGGGAGTGGGGGGGGGTGGGGGAGTTAAAAATGAAATCAAACAAAACTACATAAATATAGCATAGTGCCGTAACTAGAACGGAAGCTTTTGGAGCAAGGCTAGACTCAGAGGCCTCGCAATTTTAAAAGGCCTAAAATGACGTAATCACGTGTTAATTATGCTTGACAATAATCTTCCCCTATTAAAATGATTTTATATAAAATATAAAATGAAATTGCGAAATAGTTTAATAGTCAAATTCTGTGGTAACTTTTTGTGTCATTTGTTTTTCCAAAGGCCTCTCAAACTCTGCAGAGCTTAAGGTCTTTAAAACGCACTGTTATTTGGGAACTAAATAAATAAAGTTTTCTTTACTTTTGGGGGTCAAAGGTTTTTGGAGTGTTTTTAAAACAAACAAAGATTATTGGTACATCATGACATTTGAAGAACTCCCAAAGTATGAACAATTAAGTAGATCCTCTGAACGCGCCTCAACGTGAGTTTCTTAACTGATTGCATGGATTCGAAAAGACATTAATGCAATGTTGTGTTGGGAAAAACTAGATTGTTACGACATAAAACAAGCAGAATGATACCCAGAAGAAGAAATTGTAATAAATTGGCAGAATGATTCCTAGGAGAAGAAATTGTAACATATTGGCAAAATGATACCTAGGAGAAGAAATTGTAACAAATTGGCAGAATGATACCCAGAAGAAGAAATTGTAACAAATTGGCAGAATGATACCTAGGAGAAGAAATTGTCACAAATTGGCAGAATGATACCTAGGAGAAGAAATTGTTACAAATTGGCAGAATGATACCTAGGAGAAGAAATTGTAAAAAATTGTTTACATTTAAGAAACGCGTTTGATATGTTTTTAAAATATTTTTGTTGTATTGTAAATGTTAAAATAAAGAATTTGTGTGGCAAGTATCAAAACTTGTTTTCTGCACATTTGTTTAGACGCATTTATACACTTATTGAAAAGCGCTATAATAATTTAACATACATTTGTTATATGACTGTCACATCCTGTCATTTGACTGTCGCTTCCTGTCATATGACGTCACGTCCTGTCCCATGACTGTCACGTCCTGTCCTATGACTGTCACGTCATGTCATAAGGTTGTCACGTCCTGTCACATTCTGTGCAAATATTACCGGAAAAATATTAATTTTAAGACTTACCAGTAAAATATAATCCACGCGGTGACGTGCAAAGTAAGTGCACCGATTACTCGGACACCAGACAAACTGACCAGATTGCGAAGGATGGCCGAGTGATCCGGTCAGCTGTGCTTGATATTGATCGAGTTTGTTGTAGGTGCCAGTATAACACAACAAAGACACGCTGTCTCGGGCTACAGGGGCCTGTCTCGTGTACGAGTCCGGCCTTCGTTTGGTGGGACTATTTCGTCGGATCGATATCCGCCACCCTACCTGGTCACAACGTGTGGTGTTGTGAAAGGTGGTGACAATCCACGAGTTACCTGGCTACCGCCGTCCTATCGTCTGTTTGAGAAGCAGCACGGGAAGTGGTATGTGGTGATTGGGGGGGGGGCAGGTCTCTCGTACAAAATCTCAGGGGGTTGGGGGTGGGGGGGGCAATAAAACAAACAGCTTTGTTTCTTTCTTTTTAACATTTTGCCACCACAACGCGATCAAAAAATATTCAGCAACTATTTTAAGTGCCCACAAAAATCAAGACGGTATTTAAAACTACTTTTTTATTCGTTTTTTTGTTTGTTTTGTGGTTGGTTATTCCTCAAAGTACATCATTCATTTCAGTTACAACTTAGGTGTGGGTATTTATTCTTTATATCAGTTATATTAGATGTGTGTTGTTGAGATAATTAATATTGAAAAAGTAGGGGGGGGGGGTATATATAAAAAAAATTTTTTTTAAAAACCAGCACTAATCGAGGTTTCTGTATTTTAGTGTCTTTTTTACAAATAACACATGGAATGTGAAGTTTACCACACACAAAATATCCACGATCCAACTGTGAAAATTATAATTGGGTGGAGGGTGGGGTCACCTAAACCGGCACCGGGATGTTGTAACAAATAAAATAACTCTGACAAACACGCCCAACAGTCTTTTGACATTGTTTCCCTACATTACAGCAAGTCACGCATGATCTAGTGGCCTCATTGTGTTTATCAACTATACAAATCCTAATATTACTGTCTTGCTATCAAAATACAAGGTTACTTTTTTTTTTAAACACACAAATCAGTGGCGTAGGCAGTGTGGTGCAAAGGGGTTGGTCCGCGTTGGTAGCAATTTTGTCTTTCTAAGGAGGGGCGCACTTTCAGTCAACTGCAGAGTCTTTTCGTGGAAGGTGGGCGGCCAAATTATCTGCACGTCCCTCGTGGCACTAACCCTAACTACGCCACTGACACAAGTCCCCCCAAAAATAGTCGCTTTCAAATAACAGTATAGATATGCACGTTTTAACAAAAATCTTTCTACCTCACGGCATTCTTCCTTGTTCACCATCATGTCCCGGTCAATTGGAGAGAAATGTCTACAAGGATATATTCTATAGACACGCATGTATTCTATAGACACGCATGTATTCTATAGACACGCATGTATTCTATAGACACGCATGTATTCTATAGACACGCATGTATTCTATAGACACGCATGTATTCTATAGACACGCATGTATTCTATAGACACGCGTGTATTCTATAGACACGCATGTATTCTATAGACACGCATGTATTCTATAGACACGCATGTATTCTATAGACACGCGTGGAAGAGGTTAGATGAACTCCACTTTTCAATTTTTATCAATAAGTTTTTTTCAGGCTGAGTACACATCCGATATAATTAGACCATATTAGTGTCAGATGAAACTGAAGCAATAATGGTCGGCAGTGTGTGGCTTGGGTCAGTGCCGCCCGGGTCGGGCTAAGATTTTTTCCGCGCCCCTTTTCCGCTGATTTAACAATCAGAATCTCCATGGCTCTCAAGGTTTCGGTGTTGGTCGGGTTCGGTCGTGCATTAAGGAAAATAAGAAAAAGGATTTGTGTGATCTAATTCAATATAAAGTTTGGTGCACAACATTACTAGGTCTATCTTGCACATAGATTTGAACTTTCGAATAAAATAAACATCAGCATGCAAGAAATAAAATAAAATAATAGCGGGAAATCATAACAGATCATGTGATTTGGAGACAAGATAGTGGAATATCATAATAGATCATGGGATTTGGAGACAAGATAGTGGAATATCATATTAGATCTGGGATTTGGAGACAAGATAGTGGAATATCATATTAGATCTGGGATTTGGAGACAAGATAGTGGAATATCATATTAGATCTGGGATTTGGAGACAAGATAGTGGAATATCATAACAGATCATGTGATTTGGACACAAGATAGTGGAATATCATAATAGATCTGGGATTTGGAGACAAGATAGTGGAATATCATATTAGATCTGGGATTTGGAGACAAGATAGTGGAATATCATATTAGATCTGGGATTTGGAGACAAGATAGTGGAATATCATATTAGATCTGGGATTTGGAGACAAGATAGTGGAATATCATATTAGATCTGGGATTTGGAGACAAGATAGTGGAATATCATATTAGATCTGGGATTTGGAGACAAGATAGTGGAATATCATAATAGATCATGGGATTTGGAGACAAGACAGAAATATTTCAAACTAGCTAAGTACGAGTAAATGTGCTATTAGCTCGGTAATTAATTTGACATTAATACAAACGAATATTGCTCCATAACTTCCCAAATGCTAAAATCCAAGAATATAATTGTCCGAGGAATTCATTTCTTTCTTATTGACAGAAGAACTTTTCACTAACCCGGTACTGAAGAAGATTTAGCTGAAATAACAAATCATTGGACTTTGTTGATGACGTGTGAAGAAAGTGATTTAGCCTTTTGATTTCATTTCAAAACTGATTCTAAAATATAATTGACAGGTTTTCATGAGATAAAATGTTGCGTCATCATACATTGCATAACCGATATTACATTTTATGTTTGTGACGTATGTCTTGAAATGGGTTTGTTTACTTAAACCCCGAAATACCAGTAAAACCGACTCACCGTGTCTCCTGCATGATGTGAGAGCCTATGTTTGTCTCCTGCAGGATGTGGGAGCCTATGTGTGTCTCCTACAGGATGTGGGAGCCTATGTATGCCTCATGCAGGATGTGGGAGCCTATGTGTGCAGAGGCGTAGCGTAGGGGGGGCAGGGGGGTGCAGATGTACCCGGGCGCCAGCTAGTTAGGGGCGCCAAAATGTGCTTTGGTATTACTTTATTGATGAAAATAATGGGTTTGAGAGTTGAAAAAAGGAAAAGAGGGCGCTTTAAAATGAATCTTGCCCCCGGGCGCCAAACACTCTAGCTACGCCACTGTATGTGTGTCTCCTGCAGGATGTGGCAGCCTATGTGTGTCTCCTGTATGAAGAAGATGCCTGTGAGTGTCGCCTATACGAACAGTTAATTGATTTAGGCTGCCAATGTTCAAAGTTTAGTTGCTACTTCTATGTAGAATAAGGTATCTTACCTTGTCCCAAAATATGTTAGTTTTTAATTAGTTCCAAAAGGTGTTAGTTTTTACTTTGTCCCGAAATATGTTAGTTCTTACCTCATTCCAAAATATGATAGTTCTTAACTTTTCCAGATATATGTTTTTTTTTTACTTAGTCCCGAAAAAGTCAGTTTTAACTTGTCCCGAAATATGTTAGTTAGTACGTCAAACAAATCAAGACAATTTATATCACTGTAGTGGCCTTGGGGCTGATTCAGCCTGATGCTGTCAGTGGGTGCGTACATGGCAGATAATGACCACTCCGGTACGGATCGTTCTTGTGCAGTAGGTGCAAGAGATGGATGGGACATATCAAGGTGCAAGGGATGGATGGGGCATATCCAGGTTCAAGGGATGGATGGGACATATCCAGGTGCAAGGGATGGATGGAACATATCCAGGTGCAAGGGATGGATGGGACATATCCAGGGGCAAGGGATGGATAGGACATATCCAGGTGCATGGGATGGATGGGACATATCCAGGTGCAGGGATGGATGGGACATATCCAGGTGCAAGGGATGGATGGGACATATCCAGTTGCAAGGGATGGATGGGACATATCCAGGTGCAAGGGATGGATGGGACATCTCCAGGTGCAAGGGATGGGACATCTCTAGATGCAAGGGATGGATGGGACATATCCAGGTGCAAGGGATGGATGGGACATATCCAGGTGCAAGGGATGGGACATCTCTAGGTGCAAGTGATGGGACATCTCCAGGTGCAAGGGATGGATGGGACATATCCATGTGCAAGGGATGGATGGGACATATCCAGGTGCAAGGGATGGATGGGACATATCCATGTGCAAGGGATGGATGGGACATATCCAGGTGCAAGGGATGGATGGGACATATCCAGGTGCAAGGGATGGATGGGACATATCCAGGTGCAAGGGATGGATGGGACATATCCAGGGGAAAGGAATGGATGGGACATATCCAGGTGCAAGGGATGGATGGGACATATCCAGGTGCAAGGGATGGATGGGACATATCCAGGTGCAAGGGATGGATGGGACATCTCTAGGTGCAAGGGATGGGACATCTCCAGGTGCAAGGGATAAATGGGACATATCCAGGTGCAAGAGATGGCTGGGACATCTCCAGGTGCAAGGGATGTATGGGACATATCCAGGAGCAAGGGATGGATGGGACATATCCAGGTGCATGGGATGGATGGGACATATCCAGGTGCAAGGGATGGATGAGACATCTCCAGGTGCAAGGGATAAATGGGACATATCCAGGGGCAATGGATGAATAGGACATCTCCAGGTGCAAGGGATGGATGGGACATCTCCAGGTATAGCGTTAACCCGGGCTTTTCATGCAGAACCTGTTCTGTTGGCGCCATGTGTTTAGAACCTTTGTACCAATACGAACACCCGTTACGGACATACTGTGCACGTTAAAGACATACTGTGCACGTTAAAGACATACTGGGCACGTTAAAGACATACTGTGACGTTAAAGACATACTGTGCACGTTAAAGACATACTGTGCACGTTAAAGACATACTGTGCACGTTAAAGACATACTGTGCACGTTAAAGACATACTGTGCACGTTAAAGACATACTGTGCACGTTAAAGACATACTGGGCACGTTAAAGACATACTGGGCACGTTAAAGACATACTGTGCACGTTAAGACATACTGTGCACGTTAAAGACATACTGGGCACGTTAAAGACATACTGGGAACGTTAAAGACATACTGGGCACGTTAAAGACATACTGGGCACGTTAAAGACATACTGGGCACGTTAAAGACATAGTGGGCCGTTAAAGACATACTGTGCACGTTAAAGACATACTGGGCACGTTAAAGACATACTGGGCACGTTAAAGACATACTGTGCACGTTAAAGACATACTGGGCCGTTAAAGACATACTGTGCACGTTAAAGACATACTGTGCACGTTAAAGACATACTGGGCACGTTAAAGACATACTGTGCACGTTAAAGACATACTGTGCACGTTAAAGACATACTGTGCACGTTAAAGACATACTGTGCACGTTAAAGACATACTGGGCTCGTTAAAGACATACTGGGCACGATAAGGGCATACCGGGGTAAATTGTTTTGTAGTTTCTTTGGGGTTTTTCCTTTCATATATTGATGTGCGTTTGTTGGGGGGGGGGGGGGGGGCGGAGGAGATTTCGTCTTGTATTTTCGTAATAGTGGACAAAAGACGATATTCTAAAGGATGATTGTATTTTGTGGTGTACACTTTGTTCAAGTATTACCTTTAATGTACATAATTTATTTTGCATTTCAGTTGTTGTTTTTTTTTTTGGACAAAAATAATAGTTTTTGAATTCAAAATCTTTATAAAAAGGCGTTCAGTTCATCCCGAGAGGTTTAAAAATATTCAAAGATGAGATTGTATTCAGTAGAAGCCTTTTATTCGCTAACGTATCTAAAACATTTGGAAAAGAAAATTAGGAAGTCTAATGATGAATGAAAATGGCCGTCATCTGAATATTAAAACTATTAAATAAACTATTCAATGCGTCTCCCTTAAGCAAGGCGATTCAGAAGATATTTGGGCTCCGAGGTAATCCAAAGTTTATGCCCCAAAATAAATTGTATCATGGAATCAATTTCCGCCCTAGGAGATCCCCTTAAGTAAAAGTTGTTCGACTCATTCTCACATTCATCTCGTGTTTTCTAACGTGAAAACATTCGGGTATTAAAGATAAAGTGCGGCAATGTACAAGACAAAGTTCATTAGTAGGATACATATAATATAAAATATTTTTAAATTCATTTTGAAATCACGACCATTTCCCCCATTAAACTGAAGCCAACTCTGAAATGCGTGTCCAAAGTCCAAGGTTACACCAAATTGCAGAGCGTTCAGAACCATTTAAGTTATTCCAAGAGTGCAGTTGTCTGCTCAAGAAGAGGATGTCAGAAATGTTGCACCCAATAGCGAAAGTTATCCCCCATTCAACAGGCGTGTTGGACTAAAAGAGATTTTGTCCTTGACCAGCGACTGAACAGGGAACTGGGGATTACTGATCTTGGGGTTGGCCATGAAACACTCCCTTCCTCGAACTACTTTCTTGACCGTTGTAACCGAACGGGTTCAAGGTTTTTCCATGTCGGTGTTGCAGAAAACAGATTGCTCAGCCAAGAAAAAAAAACACGTTTGGGAAAATAGGATATGGACATTTTAAAACAATTTAGAAATAGAAATCTTAAGCTCCCGTGAGTTAGATTTTAAATTATAACAGGAGATTTTGCTAGTATCTTTATAAGAAACAACGAACGGAGCTAATAAAGTAAGGCTTTGTACAGTTCTTGATATTTCCGGTAGAATCTTTAGTTTTGGTTAAAATTCAGTTTTATTTCAAACATAAATAATTACACGAAAGAAAAGGCTTTCAGTTTCCTACTTTAATTAATACGCCTGCTAGGAAGTAGAAAAAACACTTGGCGCCATTACTAAAATTGGCGGATTTATTCCCTAGACAACGCCAATGAAACAAAAAACTTTAACTTGTTAAGACTATATTGCCCATTTTGGCAGTCCCAGCATCCCTTAGAATCTCAACTTTTTTTCAATGCACCTTCGGTTATGCCAAGAACGCCCTCCTTTGAGAACCACTGCTTCACAACATTAACTGGTACATAAAACTAAAGAACCCATCTGAAATGAAACATTCCGTGGTACTAAATAAATCCGAAACTTCTAAGCATAAACTAACTTCTTAAGCTCCACTTTCCTGCTCCTGATGAGGACAAGTAAGCTGCCCGAATCTGTTACCGTAGTGACATTTCTTTCCTTCATTGTGATAAACAATTAGGCTGCACCTATTGGTACCCAGGTACCAGAATTGAGAGGTTGGTATTAAATAGCAACCGGGTACCAATAGCCACTTGGAAACAAATATATATTTATAATTAAAATTCTTTTAGAAAGCTAAGTTGTGCAATGCAAAAATAAAGGAACAATAAAAATATTGCTATTTTTTAAAATGATTTAATCATCTGTTTATCATTGAGATCAATAGTTATGGGTTAACCAGACAAGCAAAAACAAATGATTAAATAAAATGGCTAATAAATAAAACGTTTTAAAAATAATTTGAATAGATTGCACACTTTTTCTTGGTACTAAGAAACATAAGAAAACAAAAAAGATACAAAAACTTTACATAATGGAACACATACATGACACATTGCTAAGTTTATTGTATAATTATACAGAACACATACATGACACATTGCTAAGTTTATTGAATAATTATACAGACAGAACACATACATGACACATTGCTAAGTTTATTGTATAATTATACAGAACACATACATGACACATTGCTAAGTTTATTGTATAATTATACAGAACACATACATGACACATTGCTCTGTTTATTATGTAAACATAGAACTGTAAAAAAATCCATGCAAATATCACATAATTATAGCAACAAATAACATGTTTAGCTAAGAAAGATATCCACATCTTAATTAAACTATAGGCGAGTGTTAAGTTGACAAAGCTGCTTTCAGTTAATGCAGACTGTACTGTGACAGATTTAATGCAGACTGTACTGTGACAGATTTAATGCAGACTGTACTGTTCCAGATTTAATGCAAGCTGTACTGAAACTGGTTTCTATTAATACAGACTTCAACTGTTCCAGATTTAATGCAAGTTGTACTGAAACTGGTTTCTATTAATGCAGACTTCAACTGTTCCAGATTTAATGCAAGTTGTACTGAAACTGGTTTCTATTAATACAGACTTCAACTGTTCCAGATTTAATGCAAGTTGTACTGAAACTGGTTTCTATTAATACAGACTTCAACTGTGCCAGATTTAATGCAAGCTGTACTGAAACTGGTTTCCGAACTTATCTCTGACCCGCTTGTAGTCGGTGTTGTCAAGGGTAGAGCATACACGCTTGAGAGATCTTCTGTTAAGGAAAGGAAAGACAGTGTTTTAAAAAGCATGAACAAAGTTTTCAGTTATAATCCACTCGTTGACATACAACAGGGAACAAGTGTCCACAATAAATTTATTAATTGTCTAGCTACTATATCAACATTATTGTGCTCTTGTCTGAACTACTTGATCAACATTCTTATGTTCTTGTCTGAATTACTATTTCAACATTCTTATGCTGTTGAAGATGTAAATACAAATGAAGAATCCTTATTTACATAATACTTCTCCTACTTTCTTATCATTATTGTATCTTCAATTAATACAGTAATGAATATTTTTTTATATCATTGAATGAGGATTGTAAGATGAACATTTACTGTTTAGCTATTAGTTAAGTTTTATCGATAACTTATGAGATGCTAAAAAGTAGCTTCTGCACAAATTAAATGTGTTTGGAATGCTAAGAAGTAAATGTCATACTTTAAACGATTCTAGGAAATAACATCAGTACCTATAACAATGGGATGGTATGAAGTAACTAACATACATATGATAACTATAGGGAATGCAAGACATTAACTACCATACACATTATAACTGTATGAGATGGTATGAAGAAACTAACTTACCAGTCCTGTTTACCCTCAAACTCCAAAAATTGTAAAATATAGTATAAAAATCGTACAATACAGAATCTTAATAGTAAATAAATAAACATACAGTACAGTATACAATAACTACTGGCATCACATTCTAGTGGGATTGAGTTAAGCTAGTATCAAAAAAGGTAACCTTATAATATATATATGATCGGCATTTATATTGCAATCTGCTGTCACTTTGTTTTGCAGACGTGTATTTGCTATTGATATTAATTTATAGCGAGTTAACGTGCAGCTCACATTATCTCAGTCCATCACTGAGAACAGTTGAGAATGCATTCTCTAGTTTTCTCCAATTCTGCACCCGCCACAGTTTGGCGAAAAAATTAATTATGTCACAAAATTACGTCACACAGCAGTGAAGAAAACAAAAGCAAGGACTGACTAAAATTTCACTCAGGTGAATTCGCTAACATTACTGTTGCTGTGTCTAGCGAGTTATTTATGAAAACACACAAAGCAAAAATATGACCATCACCACTAATGTTATGAAAATGTGGCTGTCTTAATTTTATAGACTTAAATATTTAGACCTGTCCCCTGGAATACCTAATCTTCTTAATCAACACCACCGCCTTCCCACTTAGCAGGGCAAGCGTAATATTTTGCCCCCAATCAATCATATTTCTTGATCCACTCACTGCTGGATGTAGAAAGCAGGTTATAACTAACATCCAAAAATGTACTATTTAATTACTATTTTGTAACTGGAAAAACTTCCAGAATGTATATATTTTCAAACCGTTTTTTAAAATCATAGTTGTGACAGGTCTTGCGTGCAATCCCAAAAGACTCATCAAAAACATACACTGTACGCCAAAATCGTAAGAGTAAACATCTGCAATACACTTAATAACTATGCCACACACTATGTCAGGAGATGAAATGTGTGTGAAAATTAGCTTCACAATGGCATCAAATAAACATTTCAAAGATCACTCACTTATTGAACACTCGATCCTCCAAACGTTTTCTTGTTGTATTCTTGCTGGTGTTGATATTTGTGAGATTGGATTTCTTTCCTTTACCCTTCCCTTTCCCTTTCTTTCCCTTGTCTAAAAGTTTCTGAGACCGGGCTGAGCCAAGGTCATGGCCAGTGGCTTGTTCAATTTCTCTTTGCAGCTCTGGGTCCTTCCAAGGTGGAAGCTCTACTAATTGAACCAAAAAGTGAAAGACCTTGAAATGAGGACACAAACTTGAAACAATCAATGAAAGATCTAACAATCTCTACTTATCCCATCACAACAAAAAAAATCACATGAGAGAAAATTTTGTATCCGAGATCAATCCGAACAACTTTTATCAGAATCCGAACCTGTCATTGCTAAGGATGTCAATAAAATTGACTGGATTTCTAACTGGACATCCCTGTATCTTGCAGTGTAGTGTGTCTAGAAAAACTTAGTTGATACAAGGTCTGTAAATTAAACTTTCAGGATTTGGATATGAGTTATCTCCTCATGTTTATTACTGTACCTGTTGTTAAGCTGACTGATGACGGCTCATCAATACTGGCAGACAAATTTTCTGGTATTTGTGTCACATTTGATCGACCCTGTTCATCTCTGGCTATTATTTTCCCGTGAAAAGGACACTAAGGACAATAACAAGAAATTTAGGGAAGCATTGAATTGTTCAACTTGAAACTGCATGGCATAAAAAAATTGTATCATTAAACATAGTAATTTAATTATTTACAAGCCAAAGTTTTGCATTTAATTTTAACTTTAACATAGTTTGATTTCTACTTTTTGTTTCAGTTCTCCATTTTCAATAGAATAATGCAGAATAATTGTAAATTCATTTTTAATATTTAATGTCAAAACCTGGAGACATTTTCCTAGAAAAGTTTTATGGATAAATATCCAGTGAAATTTACAAACACTGTATTTTTTGTGTGGATCTAAACGCAGACCTGTTTAACCCTTTACTTTTGCTATAGTAACTACGTTTTTATGGCTCAGACTACGGCAAGCCTAAAAAAACTACGGTTTTGGGAGTTTTTTTAAATTTTAAAAAAATTCTTAATCTTAAAAAAAATTGGGGTTTTTTTTCAGTAAAATGTTACTGCATTTGTTTATGTTAACATAAGTTATCTATAAGTCATCTAAAAAGAATGACAGTGATCTGCCTTTGCAGTCTTGATCTCATAATGAGCCATATATAATATTCTATACTTAACTGCCCATGTGACCGTCAATTTTTAGCCCTGCTAGTGGTTTTCACTTGATTGCACATGCGCTTTCCAAGTTTCAGATGTTTACATATTTTAAAAAAATGAAATTTTATATCATAATAGTAATAGTAATACTGTAATGACTTGGAAGTTTATTCTGTACATGTCACTTATCAACATATTTAGGATTAAGTAAAGAGTAAAATTATTTTTTTTATTTAAATTTAAGTCAATAATTATTTTAATGCAGTTTTTCTATATTTTACTTGAAAATGTTAAAGTAGATAAGCATTTAAATAACTATGTCTATGTCAACTATCATTATATATGTATCCAATGCCGATGACTAAAATTGAAATTCCGTTTATGTATATTGCCTACTTACTAACTTTTCACTAAGCTTAGCCTATTTATTTTTTTTGGCTTTACGGTAAGCCTAATGATACTAAAAATACTAATCTGAATAACAGTAGTAATAGAAGTTTATGATATGAGTCCTAGTTCTGTGCTATGATCAAAGTCAAAGTAGAGGAATTTTATATTTATATTTAACATACGATATGCAATTCTTGTACTTTAGCCAAGTAATATAATAGACCTTTTTAAAAAAACTCAAAACGTAACGTAACATCTAGCCTTTAAAAAATGAACAAACTATAAGTTATTTTATTAAAATCTTTTTTTCCGTGGTCTTCATAGTGCAAATGAACAATAATGCCAGCGTTTCAATGTTCAAAATGTTCTTGATATCCCATCTTCTGCACTCTGTTGTCTCAGTCCTGTGTCACTGCATAGGCCTGTTTTATCTCTACCACATTAATACTCGTATAATTAATATAATAGTTTATACTATATGATACATGACCCTGTATGAGCCTGATATTGATAATATATTAGTTCTTTTTTGTTTCTGTATTCAGGGTCTTGGGTTAATAAAATAATGCCCAACTACTCGCACCTTTGAATACTGATGATGGTTAGGAGAGCAGCCAAGGTAGAACAAGTCATCACTGCTACACTCTACTAGACTTATTGATATCAAGTATAATTGATTTACATCAGGTGTCTAATTCTTGAACTTCTCTGACTCAGTAAAGATGTGTCTGTCCAAATATTACTGATTACAGAGATTTTATAGCCACTAAAGTGTGTTTACTTTAACATTTAATTGTCCCCTCAAATAAAATAAATTGAATCAATGTATGAAAATAAGTTTTCTATGCGTGGTAGCTAAATACACACTCTAGAATGACCAAGAGACTATGCAGATTGCTAAACGTTTTCAGGACTTTGAAAATCAAGGCCAAAAAAAAATGTAAATTTTTTTTAAAGTAAACTGCTGACTATCCAATTTTTTTTTTATCTTGACTGTCAAATCTATTTTTACCTTAGCTACAAAATCTGTTTTAACAGTACTATCAAATCTGTTCTCATCATACCTATATAAAATATATCCTTACCTTGACTCTATCCATCCTTTCACAAAGTTTTCCATTGGGCAAAGGTGCCCGACACTTCCACTTGACTGGTTCAAATTTACCAGCAAATGTAAAAACTCGATTTTTTAAAGCTGCAAGGTCATGCTGAATAAAAAAAAAAACAAAGCAAAGAAAGTAGATAAATTTAATGATCAAACTATTCTGGAGCATAAAACAAGGTTTTACAATCTTAACTTGAAAATAAATAATTGCAAATTTTTAACACAACTAACAACTAAACTTACCAGTTATTAATTTAAAATTTCTCCACTTACTTGAGATGGCTTTTCTGTCTCTGCTTCTTTTGGTGCCCAAAATCTATGCAGTGAATCAAACCTGTTTCAAACAAAATATTCAACAGGTTTCTAAAAGAAATAATACAGTGAATTCTATGGTTTTATTTGAACTGTGGTTTGAAATATTATTGAAACATCATAGTTTTAAAAACAACTGAATTGACAAACTCAAACTATCATATTATTTTGGACTACTTTAAATTGCACAACACTTTTTCCATGTAAAAATAAAAGAATAGGATTACTTTATTATAGACGGTGCCTCCATTTGGTCTGGGTTTTCCCAGAAGGCCAAATCTGTACCAAACTCAACAAATGGAACATCTGGCAACTCTTTCGTTGTCACCTCATGGCTGCCACCTGCTCTTGCTTTGTTTTCACTTGAGGTTTTTGATCTAAAATTAGAATTATGAACTGTTCATTGATAAAAGGTTATATATTTACAGGCTAGTAAAGCAATAAAAAAGTGAAAGTTTCATTTTTGGGTTTTGAAACCAGTTGCCAATGGTCACTGAAGACCAAGATGGTGTTTGTATTTGAATGGATGAATTTGGGGGAATAAAAAATGTTAAAAATCAAGTGCAACCCTTTTTTATTTATGTCATATTAATTTTTACACATGATAAATATAACCTTGAGTTTTTTCTATTTACTTTTGTAACAGATTGAATTTTTCTATTTACCTTTAATTATGAAGCCAAGCTTACTAAATAAGTGAATACAACTGACTGACTCACTTCTGATTTGCCAGACTCTCATCTTCATCATTATGTTTAACATATCAATGTTATTACTAATACAACCAATATTAAGATAGTTACATCTCCCTCATCATCATATTCATCATGTCCCTTAGTCCTTGGACCGTTGGGGCGCTACAGATGACATGAAAACTATCCTTCTCTATTCCTCTCAGTCTTCTGCACTACGCATAGCATCGCCTAGTTTTAATCCTGTCCACTCTTTGATGTTATCTTACCATCTTTTTCTCTTTCTTCCCCTTCTTCTCCCTCCTCTAGTTGTGACCTGCATGATTTCTTTGGCGAGCCCCTGTTTTCTGGTCACATGGCCGTACCACTTAAGTTTGTGCTTTTTTCACAGACACCATGAGGTCATCGTACTGCCCAATTGCTTGACGAATCCTTTCTTTCACTTGTTCATTGGTGATGTGGTCTCTATGGCAGATCCAAGAATGCCTCTGAAACATCTCATCTCCATCGCCTTTATTTTCCTTTCACGTTCTGAAACTAACACACATTATACATTCCCTTCACAAACAACAAGCATTAAGACAGTTCCAAACTCCAATACGAAAAACACAAAATAATCACCTCTCAGATTTCACTTTGGCCAATGCTGCTGCTAATGATGTGGGATCAGCAATATCATCCTTGACAATCTTTTCTTTCAGGTTCCAAGTTGACTTTTTTTCAGAAGCCTTTTCAAATTTGTTTACACCATTTGTTGATTTTACTGGACTTGGATTATTTTTATTCAAAGTCAGCTGTTGATTGCTAGTAGATGGGCCGGAAAGTCCTAAGAGATTTCAAAATTTAATTTAATAAAAAATTATATCAAAGTCACCTAAATAAAATTATAACACTGGTACACATACCAAAATATGATAGAAATATACCAGTTAAAAAGATTTTTTTAAGTACAACATATCACAGAAATGTATATTAAAATGTAATTTGTGTCTTTTTTTTTTACTTGTAAAATTTCTTTGTTTGACCAAATGTAAATGGAATAATGGAATGTAAGATGTAATTAATTTTTTTTTAAATTAAAAAATCCACTAAACATTGCACAAATAAACATGGTAGATGAGACAAAAATTTTTTGTAAATCTTTACTTTCTAGGATATGTAGTAATTAGAAAATGAAGAAACATACAAACAAGACTCATATTAAATGCAAGTAGATTAGAATAGGGATACTGAAGAGATCTCTTAAACTATATATATCATAAATGATTTAACCATTAAAATATAATACATAATTATCAATTACAAATGTAATACTTGAACCAACTATATACAACTTAACTGTCTCCATATAAATAATTTAACTATCTTTATATAATAATATACCTTATAAATAATTTAATGTCTATAATTTAATGTCAAATCTGTATATGATTAAACCATGTTCATATAATTTATTTCATATTGTCATTTCCTACCATACTCAGCCCATAAATGGCTTGGTATCCTGGCTTCATATCCCTCTTTTTCTGGCACCTCTTCAAAATCATCATCTAAAAAAAAAAAAGAGATACAAGATTTTTTGTGTGTGGCATATACATAAGAATCACTTAACTTAATTAATGAACAGTTATAAAAAAATGTTTTAAAATTTTATACAAAATAATTCAATTATTTTAATTGTCCTAATGAATTTTTGTTTAAAGTAGTGTGACTTATGAAAGTGGTTATCATTTTCAAACCTGTTTCACATTTGATTTTTTTAATAAAAAAAGATACTAACTATTGCTAAACTTGATTGCATTTTTTATTTGGTGGCACCCATTGATCGCATTTTGATTGGTGCCACCCATTGATTGCATTTTTTATTGGCAGCACCCATTGATTGCTTTTTTGATTGGTGCCACCCATCGATTGCATTTTTGATTGGCAGCACCCATTGATTGCATTTTTGATTGGCAGAACCATTGATTGCATTTTTGATTGGCAGCACCCATTGATTGCATTTTTGATTGGCAGCACCCACCTGAATCATCATCCAGTTTCTCTTTCTTCATTGACACGAGTTTTAATTCCACACATTTGTCCCTGATGGCCTCTAAATGAACTTTCATCTCAATGGCAGCTTTGATGTCTGCTTGTGCAGCTCCATTTTTACTGAGAATCTGTCATGACAAAAGTCAAAGGAATATTAATGGACACAATAGAATATATACAACATTTATAATAAAACACTTGTCAAAGTAATCCAATGTTGATCACAAAGAGTTTTCTGAAAATTCAATAAATAAATTCAAGAATACAAGTCACAATAATTTCAAATATTAATTAATTGGTTAACACATCTATTTATTAAGCAGTAATCTCAAAAGAAAAATACAATTTAGTAAATTTTGTTTTAAATATTTCTGTGGTGTCTTTGTTGCACAATAGTTATCTTTCTATATTCCATATCTATAATTTGCCCTGCGCTCTGGAAACTTTGGGATGTTGCAAATTATGCAAAGTGTACTGGTCCCAAAGTGAACCCTCATTTAACTGACATTAACCATTCTTGAAATTTCCCCATCACATACATCGATTTAGTTAATGTTTTTATAAATGGGTAAAATCTTCATTTATGTGTTATAATTGAGTGGAAGATACTGAAATAGTTTTAAAGTTTAGAGGTTGAGGACAGAAAACTACAATTGCTTTAGTACATGGAGTCCTTAGCCAGACAGATGAAGGCCACAGACCCCGTATTAGAATATATTTTTTAAATGCATATAATTTAGTTACATGGAGTCCGTGAACCACAGGCTAAGAGCCCCTGCTTTAGCACAAGTTATTAGCTGTCAACTAACCTCCAACCATCGGGTCACTTTTGGAAGGTACATGCTGGAGATGAGTTTGCTTGCTTCCTTCAGTGTACAAATTACATCTGTGTTATCCCCTGTCTCCTGCACAGACACGTACTCTGGCACTTCCAACGTTAAACTGAAATTATGATTGGGTACGCCATGGGCGTACAAGTCCTCACTTTCATCATAATCCTCTTCATCCTCCCCCGCACTGATACTTTCTTCCCCGTCCACGTCTAAGTTGTTCATGCAACCCTTTGGCAAACCTTCATGACCTGATAATGAATGTCTTGGTTCAGTCAAGTCCTCACACACAGTGGACTCACTGACTTGTATGTCACCAGCTGCTGAAACTGAATCACACGACGTTGATTTACTGAGACCTTCTTTGTCATTAAAAGACTTCTTGACATTTTTTTCCCCATTCAGTACATCATTTTTACTTTTAGAAACATCAGACCCACATATTCTTTCTTCTCTATGTTGAGTTGTTGAGACTTGTTGAACAACTACCTTCTCGTAGTTTTGTTCATCATTAAAATCAATTAGAAAGTCTGTTGGTGATGGAAGTAACAAATTTAAACAGTTCTCTGCTTCCTTAGTACAGTTTTCAATTTCTGATTTTGTCTCTGGGGAAAATTGAAATTTTCATTTTATCAATTGTAACTGGGAAAATTTAATGCAAAAGATTTTATCTAAACAGAAGTGATTTTTTTTTCTGAGCTGTTTTCATAATGAGTTGAATTTATCAGTGTGATATCTAATAAAAAAATATTTTTTTGCAAAACATAAGCTTTCCTCATATGAACAATGTAATATGTGGAAGACTGTGTTCAGGTTGAACCAATACGAAACATAAAATACAGGGTAAGGGAAAAGTTATTTCTGTTGAAGGCTTTCAGTCTTCCATTGTTTTGTTTTAGTACTCTTCAAGTTTTTCCCTACTCTGTGTTTTGTATTTCTCATATATATAGCATCTACAACAAAGGAAGCTTAAGTTTATTACTTCAGGCAGGTTTACTTAATCATAAACAAAGCTATACAAATACAGTATTATTTAATTAAAGGTTTTTGTCACGGTATGACACTAAAAAAAGGAATAAAATGAACACTTACCATTAAATTTGACTGAATAGACAAAATTGTTTGAACATCCCAATCACAACCAAATGAGTCAGAGAATTAAGTTTTAAAAGAAAAAGACTTATAACCCACCTGCAATGTCTTCCAGCACTTTAGCTAATTTTTTTGCCATTATCTTTTGCTTTCTCTTTTCTTCATTTTCCATCCTGAGCCTGTCTGCTAGATGCTGTGCTCTCATTTCATTGAAGTCCACCTTTGATTGACAGTAAACAAAGAATTGAAAGAAAAAAAAAGAAAAAGGTTTCAACAGACAAGTGACCTAATGATTTCAACAGACAAGTGACCTAATGGTTTCAACAGACAAGTGACCTAATGATTTCAACAGACAAGTGACCTAATTATTTCAACAGACAAGTGACCTAATGGTTTCAGCAGACAAGTGACCTAATAATTTCTACAGACAAGTGACCTAATGATTTCAACAGACAAGTGACCTAATGATTTCAACAGACAAGTGACCTAATGGTTTCAACAGACAAGTGACCTAATGGTTTCAACAGACAAGTGACCTAATGATTTCAACAGACAAGTGACCTAATGGTTTCAACAGACAAGTGACCTAATGATTTCAACAGACAAGTGACCTAATGGTTTCAACAGACAAGTGACCTAATGGTTTCAACAGACAAGTGACCTAATGATTTCAACAGACAAGTGACCTAATGGTTTCAACAGACAAGTGACCTAATGATTTCAACAGACAAGTGACCTAATGGTTTCAACAGACAAGTGACCAATGGTTTCAACAGACTAATGATTTCACAGACAAGTGACCTAATGATTTCAACAGACAAGTGACCTAATGATTTCAACAGACAAGTGACCTAATGATTTCAACAGACAAGTGACCTAATGATTTCAACAGACAAGTGACTTAATGGTTTCAACAGACAAGTGACCTAAAGGTTCCAACATACAAGTGACCTAAAGGTTTCAACAGACAAGTGACCTAATGATTTCAACAGACAAGTGACCTAATGGTTTCAACAGACAAGTGACCTAATGATTTCAACAGACAAGTGACCTAATGATTTCAACAGACAAGTGACCTAATGGTTTCAACAGACAAGTGACCTAATGATTTCAACAGACAAGTGACCTAATGATTTCAACAGACAAGTGACCTAATGATTTCAACAGACAAGTGACTTAATGGTTTCAACAGACAAGTGACCTAAAGGTTTCAACAGACAAGTGACCTAAAGGTTTCAACAGACAAGTGACCTAATGTGTGTTCCCTTCAAGTATGTTTTTTTTTTCCATTTTAGTTTAATATACCGTAAGAATGTTCCATAGCTTGTTTGTCCCCATGACTGTTTGAGTCATACCACAGAACATGTTAAAGAGAATGTATTCAGATGCTCACGTGTCTACAGTTTTTGAGATACTCGTATCCCAATGCCAGCTTTCTATAACCTTGTCCAAATTTGTCATGCCAACGTTGTACAGCATGAAGGGTTTCTGTCTTAAGTTTGTTAGCAGCTGCCTT
Organism: Omphiscola glabra; assembly: GCA_964017045.1. NCBI lineage: Eukaryota > Metazoa > Mollusca > Gastropoda > Lymnaeidae > Omphiscola > Omphiscola glabra. The sequence continues at coordinate 36,690,784 of OZ024794.1, read as the reverse complement.
GGGTGGAGGCAATGGCATATTTGGCTCAGTCTCTGGATAAGTAAAAATAAAAGTGTAATAATGTGCAATCACTGTAAAACTAGTACCTTCAAAATTAAGACTTCGCTAAAGGTTGATGGTATATAAGTAAAATCCTTTTTATTTTTAATATCAGGCTGTTTCTTACATGTTTTAAAGGGAAATAAATAACAGTGAGTTATTTACTCCTACATAACAGTTGTGAGGGTATGAAGTCAATCCATTATTTACTCCTATATAACAGTTGTAATCCATTATTTACTCCTATATAACAGTTGTAGGGGTATGAATCATTTATTTGCACTTAAAATAACTGTTGTGAGGGTATGTAGTCAATCTATTATTTACTCCTATATAACTGTTGCAGGGTTATTAAAACAGTTAATTATTGGTAATTATCTTAAGGTTTTTAGAGTACCAGTTTTAAGACAATTATTTACTGAACTTTTACTTACCTGTCGTGAGGGTGAGAAAATGTTGTAGATGGTTGACCAACATTTCTCTGAATGCATGTGATCGGTTGAATAATTCATCAGCAACTTGAAATGTTGACAGTCTTATCTCTGAGTGTTTCCTTTTCAATTGTTTCATTATTAGGAAGAATGCATAGCGGACATAGTCATCAGAATGTCTGAAATCACCAGTTTAAAGAGTAATTAAATTAATAGCAAATTTATTTATTTTTTGGTTAAATTTTTTAATTAGATATAAGAAAATTGGACGGCGAATAAAAATCAGATACTCAAAATAAGTTTAAGCTCAGTCAAAGAAGCTAACTTATAGTTCCATTCTCCGTTTAGTGCACTGAACAAAATATTCATAGTAGTACTCCAGGCAAGCCCCTACTTAGCAATTACGTTTTTGGGAAAGGATTATCCATTACGTAGCTAAAGCACCCTCCTTGATGGATTTAAATAAACTAATTAAAAAACTTTTTTTTTAAAAACAATATCCCACAAATTTAATAAAGCTATAACAAAGAAGTAAAGATTTCATCTTTATATAAGGAAAAATATACAATAATGTGTAAATACCTGTCTCCTTCAAACTGAGCCACTCAGCACCACTTTAACATATCATGATTGTTGTTGAAATATAAAGAGTGGATTTTATCCTTTTTAAAACTCTTAAATGGTCACTTAGGTGACAATCTGTTGCACCAAGGTAATATTTCATATACTTTTTTATGGATGTTAGTATAAATAACATAAAGGTAACATTGATTGTAAAACTGTTTTTCAGGTAATCTCAACTTGCACAGAATTGAGACACATTCCAACAATGACAGAATGTATTTTTGAGCTCATGTATTTTGGTCGGAAGATGACAAGGTTAAGTAAACTTTTTATAGGTTCAGTGTACAATAAAAATTCCTGGTCTTAGAATATAATCAATTTTTTTTTTTAAATGATGGTGTGTTGTACCACTGTTGTCTGAAACAGATGCACTTCATGTTATGCTATTGATTTAACCCAAATTTATTATATTAAAGTTTGAACCTACTTTTTACCTTTTAAACCCAATGAGACCTCCACATTCAAGCTCCTATAGTTTGGGTCTTTTTTAACACAGTCATTTCACTCAACACAATTTTAGCATGATCCTGAATGTATGCATCATTGTTTTATGGCATTATGATTGACTACTGCTTACTATATTAATCAAATATATCTCAACAAAAACTATTATGGTACCGGTATAGTCATTCGGTCTTCTGCACTACGAATAGCATCGCCTAGTTTTAATCCCGTCCACTCTTTGATGTTATCTTCCCATCTTTTTCTCTGTCTTCCTCTTCTTCTTCCTCCTCAGAATGATCACTACATAAGGCCCTCAAAACATAGAAGAGGAACAACAACAAAGAAATATTGATAAAAAGTATCACCTGCACAAACGTTTAAATTTTTTGATTTCCTCTTCATTAAGCGTTGGGTTTCCTGTGGTTGTCAGCTCCTGGAGGGATTTATCCATCTGTTTAACTGTTTCCGTATTTAGCTTTTCTGCAGCTTTTTTCAATTCTAGATCATAATATTAAGAAAATTAACGTCATGCAATTAAATTGATAAAGGGGTCCTCTCAAAAGGAAAAAAAAAATAAATAAAATTATTATTACTGACATCTTCTTTGAAATAAGAACTGTAAAGTTCTAATGACTATGACAAGTTATTAAAGGATTAACATAACAATAATTAAGTTAATTAGAAATGAATAATCAATTTTTAAGTTTTTCTTTTATAAAGGTGAGGCACCATCCATAATTCACATTATGCACCTAGTGTGGGGGATTGGGGGGGGGGGGGGGGGGGGAGAAGAAGGATCATGAATTTGTTATGTTATCTATCAAGAGGGTGTCAAATTGTTGTTTAAATATTTGTGTTGAAAAACCAGCCCCAATAGTGTGATATCCTTTATGAATGGGGCCCAGAGTCTTTAGTTAATTCTAAAAATAGCATTTCATTATAGCTTCCTTTATAATGTAAAATAAGTCAAAGAATGTTCAAAAAGATTAAAATTACTAGGGTATGTGTTAAGTAAATTATTGCACTAAAACACTGATTTCTAAAGAGATCATGATTAGATTAGAATTTAGATAATAGCAATACTAATACTTGTAATAACTAGGCCCAACATTACTAACACTCAGTAGTGACATTTATAATTCAAGTAACAAGAAATAATTCAGCAAGAATGCAAATTAAGTCTGTTAGAATGTCTTTAAAATATATATTATATAATTACTTGATCAGGTGTTAGCAACCTATTTTTTTTTTAGCGAAAAGTAATTTTATAAATGATATCTGCTAAGATAACGTTTTTGAAGCCACAGGCAGGTAGGACTGTTTAAAGACTGGCACAATTTGTAAAAAAAACCTTCAAACTCACCACATCAATATTACAGCACACAACAGTCAATGAGTCATTTTCTCTTTGATGACAGTCAACAAGCATGACAATGCATATCTCATGTGTTTAGCTACTTACAATTTTGACAGTACAAATCACTACAGCTCAAGAAAATGTTCCATGTGACTGATATCTTTGGCAAAGAATGGCATTTATTGGGTGTGGTGTTGAGTAGGGAAGAAGCTTGCACAATGTCAGCACAGGACTTTTTCGAGGATGAAAGCCGTACCATTACCAGACAATGTATGGGTGCATCACAGCATTCAAAGGAAATCTTTCGCTGTCATAAAAATATATATCTTTGAACTGCAACTATCCAAGAGTGTGTACAATTATACTTGATTACTTACTTATGCCTTTTACCCTGTCTGAGGCATAGGCAGTCTACAAGAATTTTTCATTCATCTTGGTCCTGTGCTTTCCTCTCCAGTTGCTCGCAGGTGTATCCCATACTTTGAGTGTCTGCCTCTAGCTCATGTCTCCATGTTTTCATTGGCCTTCCTCTCTTTAATTAACCCTGTGTATTCCATGTTAGTGATTGTCTGGTGATGTTATCTGGGGGTTTGCGGAGAGTATCTTTTTCTTATGATGTCTTATGCAATAGGCTCCTGGTATGTACTTTCCAGTAAGTCTTTGTTGGTGATGGTGTTGGGCCATTTGATGTTCAGGGTCTTTCAAAGTCTAGTGTTCAAGAAGGTCTTTACTTTCTGCGTGATGCTGTTGTTCTCCAAGTTTTGGCTCCACAGCGTAGGACTGTTTTGACATTTGTGTTGAAAATTCTGACTTTGGTTGGCACAGTCAGCTCCTTTGACTTCCATATTTTCTTTAATAGCACAAATTCTGACTTAGCCTCTCCAATTCTAGCCCTGACATCTGCTTTAGATCCAACCTTTATGAAAATGGTGCTGCATAAGTATGTGAAGGTCTCCACTTCTTCCAGTGCATTTCCTGCCTTAGAGATATGATCTTGGTTGACAGAGTTTACCTTCATCTTTGTCTTGATTTCATTTATGAGTCCAAGTTGTGCTAAAATGGTGGCCACGTCTTAAGTCTTTCCCTGCATTTGTTGCTGGTTGTGCAATGTCATCTGCAAAGTCTGGGTCATTCAGTTGTTCCCAATGTGTTCATTGTATCCCGTTATTCTTTTTGTCATTCGATTTTTTTTATTATCCAGTCAATGGCAAGGAAAAGGAAAGTAGAAAAGGGGACAAGAAACATCTGTGTTTGACTCCTGTATCCAATTTAAAGGCCTCTGTGAGTCTACCTTCGTTCATTATCTAGTATGTCATTTTTTCATAAAAACACTGAATGATCTTGACTAATTTTCCTAATACCCCATAATGCAGAAGTTTCCACAAGAATTGTTGGTCTAAGCTATCATAGGTCTTTTTGTAGTTGATATAATTTATATATGGGGGGAATTCCATTCGATGGACTGCTCTACAATTATTCATAGTGTTGCAATTTGATGTGTGCATGAACTGTTTCAGCAGAAGCCAGCCTGTTGATCTCAAAGCCGCATGTCGACCTGGTCTTTCAAAATAATTCTGTTAAAGACCTTTCCTGGTACAGACAGCAGTGTCATTCCTCTATAGTTTGCACAGTGTCTGAGGTCCCCTTTCTTTGGTATCTTGATGAGGAATCCTACTTTCCAATCTTTTGGAACTCTCTCTTCTTCCCATATCTTTTAAAACAGTGTTGACTATTGTATCTGCTCTCATAATCTCTGTTGTGATGTAATCTGGTCCTGATGATTTACCAATTTAATCTGCTTGATAGCGAGGGCTCTTTCTTCCTTATTTGGGGAACTGTCTTCTTTTCATAAATCTTCATTTGTTGGTTGCATATCTGGTGTGTCTGTGGGTAGAGGTCTGTTGAGTAATTCCACCCATATTTTTGGTCTTGTTCTTACCATTATTGATCTACCTTCATGTACTTTACCGGTCTCTCTGGCCTCTTGTATCTTCCTGAGAGCTTTCTTGTTATGCCATAGAGGTCTTTCATGTTTCCCTTTCTCGCTGCTTCCTCTGCTGTTGACGCTAGACCCTCTATGTAAGCTCTTTTATCTTTTTTGATGCTGTTCTTTACCCTTGGATTTGCTTCTTTATATTTCTCTTGTGCTTTTGTTTTCTCTGCCCTGATGCAGCCGTTGTTAACTACACCCTACATTTCTTTCCTCGTTTATTTTTTTGCAATGTGTTGAATTAGAGCAGATCTATGCATTTTTGCTTCACTGGTCCTAATACCTAGTTGCACATGGATATTACAGACATCTTAATGTTTTGCCCTATAGGTTCTATCTGGTCATCATCTGTTTGGTCTTGCAATGCCTGGAACTTATTTCTCAAGGTAGAACTAAAGGTGTAAAATTTATAAACTTTATAAAAATATTTATTGTATTAAAAAAAATATTGAGCCTATGACTAATACTTTCTTGTGATACAGCAGGGTGTTCGATCCCCCAGCAAAAGCCTGGACAAGCATAAACAGTGCCAGCACCCCCGGTGGATGGGACTCACTAACTTTGGATGGCAACTCATTTAAGAGAAGGCAAACTCTGAAATGAAACCTGGTGATGGAGTCACGTATGACATTGACAAAATGAAAAATCTCACAACATGGAAACACTGCTGGTAATCTAATGCATCCTGGTCTATTTCAAGTCGTCATGACTAAGTCTTGACATTGGAACAAATAAACAAGGACAAGAGAGTGACTATCCCTCACATTAAATAAAATACATAAATACAGTTCAAGTCAAGGTTACTATTGAAGTAGAAGCCTCCGTCATCTTTGAATGCAAAGGACAAACAAGATGATACAGCACTTTGGACATAATACCCTGACGAATTTTGGGTGTTCATAGTCAGGAATTCCCAGGTTTTTTTTAGTGAACAAGGGTGATCAAGGGTGTACATTTCATAATGCCCTGTGTCACAATCTGTGTAAAAGCTGGCTTTTCATAATAACCTCAGGTTTTCCAAAAAATAAATATAGATACCAATTGGAAGTAGAAAAAGATCTATTAATAATAACCTAAAGTTTTAGTTAACAAGTAGAGTATCACAGTATCATCTAAATCATTATTTAAATATTTAGTTGTATAGATTTTAAAGAAATCTTCAAATGGACTCCATCTCTGGGGTTTGATTTCAGAGTTTGCCTTCTCTTAGATGAGTTGCCATCCAAGGTCCCATCCACCTGGGGATGGTTTTGCTTGTCTAAGCTTTTTCTGGGGATTGAATTCCAGTCCACTAGCTTGGGAATGACTCAATTTAGATTGCTCGGCCACCCAGCACCCACAAAGAACCTTAGAATCTCTTGTAAAACACATAGTGCTATGACAATTAGCACACATGTAGATCAATATATATTTCCTTGGACTATAATAAAAATGAAAAGGGTATATATTAACCTTCAACTTAATCAAATGATGAAAGATGCATTACATTAACAATGGATTATCTCAAAGTTCACTGATTGTGAATGGAAAAAAAATCGATTGAAAAATAGGCCAAGATGCCCTGAAAAGCAAAAGGATGGAAACAGAACACAATTGTGGGACAAAATAATTATTTTATGAATGAAATAGCAGTATCATAAAAAAATTAAAAACCTTGATGTTCCTGCGCTAACACCAATTGCCCATACAAATGTTTGTATATATTTAAATTATATAAATGATAAAGTTTTAGTGAGTCATGAAACCTAAGTCATATTTTTATTATGTAAATGTACAAAGATAACAACCACTGTAATGTAAAAAAATATTTAATTACAGAACTTGTAGTCAGACTTACTCTCAGCTAAATTTTTTATTTTATTGATTCATTAATAATAAATTAGCATTTATTTTTTTTAATGTTCCAGCTGTTATGTCTTTCCTCAGGTCTTTCCCTACCCCATAGACTGAACTCTGTCCTCCCCATAATAAATTACTTATTACACTTCTACTTCCCAGCAATGACCTGTTGTTAAATCTAACTAGGTACATGGATATGAGGATATTTTATAAATATTTTAAAAAGCTATTCGTTGTCCCATTTTAAATCAACCTGGTGTACCTGTAAAAATGTATTAAAAATAACCATGTAAATTTTTTAGTCTCTAAGGTGGCCATAAAAAGATAATTTTTTGCCAGAACGGGTGTCTAAAACTGAAAAAAAAAATGGTTGGAATTGAAAGTGATAAAACAAAAACAGTATAATTTGATTGACATTGATTGTTAATCAATAAGTTTTAATATAAAAATAATATAAGTATAAGTTATAAATATTTTGGTAAATTCGGATAGATTGAACCACGTTTTTTTACCATGGCCGCCAACTTGATTGCTGTGACCAGTAAAATTAAGAATAAAACGTTAAAAACTAATGAAAAAAATAACCTAACCCGAACCCTAAATTTAAACCTAAACTAATGAAATGAGGGTAATTTACTCAAAAAATATTTGAATCAATAATTTAAAATTTACATCAAAAGTAATATTTTTATTTACAGTGTTGTCATAGTCTTTACTTTTAATTTATCTTACCACTTTCTATTCCTACATTAAATCCATCCATTTTTGGTTGTCAGCTGTTTTCTTTTTTGACTGGGGCACTGAGCCTACCATTCAAGACTAAGAAAACTTTGTCGTTTTAAAAAAAAAGGTCATACTAAGTACGGAAACGATAAAGCAGTTACGAAATTTTGGAGATATGTTATCCTGTTTAAACCTTTTAAAATATATATATTTTAAAATGTGAGAATGTTTGAATTCTGAAATTTACTGCAAAAAAAATACAAATGACTTGAAGTTTTTGTGTTTTTTTTTGTGTTAACTCTTGACATCAGTTCTCACAAAACATCTGGTGAGGAGACGGGTGTGACATAAGGGGCCATCCATAAATGACGTCACGCAAATGTTTCCGATTTTTCAACCCCCCCTCCCCATCGTCACAAAAAGTTAGACCCCCCCCTCAAATATGACGTCACAAATCTCTGTAAACCCCACCCCCCTAAAAAAAATTATCTCCGTCCACTACAGTCCTTTACAAACCCTTAAGAAATTCACCATTCAATGATATCAAATTACTGCACCAGTGTCAGAAACATTTCACTAGAAAAGTGGTTCTTAACCAGGGGTAAAAGTACCTCCCCAGCCCTGAGGTGTGGAAAACCAGAAAATTGCATTTGCTCCCATTGCTAGCTGTTGCTTTTTGTTTAAAAAAACATATTTTATGCATTTTGATTAGCAGCAGTAAATGTTTTCCTGGTCAATTTTGTTTGGGCATTAATAATGCTTGTATAGGTAATTTTTTTCCCTTGTTTGTAATAAGTGAATTAAAGAAATAAAACAACATCGAAATCATTCGCAGCCGGGCACCAGAAATGAGAGGTTGGTATTAAACAAATTTTTAAAATTTTATTGTTAGGTTTGTAAGACAAAATTTGGTATCAAATGAAAGATAATTGAATAGACTATACATTTGTAAAGTTACTTCTTCAGTTTAACTAAAATAAACTAACACAAATGACATCCGAATAGCATTGATTCTAATGGGACCCGGGTCCGAATAGCGGTGATGAGTGTCTGGATCCATTTTGACAAAATGCTATTCAATTATCTTTCATTTGATACCTCATTTTGTCTTACAAACCCAACAATATTATTTAAAATAGTTTTTTAATCCCAATCTCTCACTTCTGGTACCCGGGTGCAAATAGCCACTTCGTTTAATTATTTTCATATTTTAAATTTTATAATAATATAATTTATACGGTTAGGGAAAGGGGGGGGGGGGTGTTTAAAACGGAGTCAACCATTTTTTTTCGTTCCATCCCACTTCCCCTGTTTCAATGACTCCCATTTCCACATAAATTCTCTCAACTGTCAACGTCACTACGCCCATTTTCTCCTCCTCAGTGTTGGCCTGTAACTTGATCAGAGGCCATACCTGTACTGGTTCTCTCAGTGATCCTAGTTTAAATATAATAGTTATAGTTGTTTTATAAAAGAATAATGTAAAAAATGTCTATAATTTAGGGTTATTATATGCAGATTTTTAATATAACATTCCGCTTTCCATGTGACGTCACATTGCTTAAGCCCCCCCTCTCCCTCGTCACACATAGTCACAAAAATGTGCCCCCCCCCACCTTTTTTTAGACGCGTGACGTCATTTATGGATGGCCCCTAAGATAACTTTGGTATGACTGGTAATTGGTGGGTGATGAAAGAATGGAGAATATATATTGTGCGATTTTATTTCTATCTTTTAAAAACATTTATTTATGTATTTATTTATTTTTTTTGTGAGCGGGGAGAATGGTCATTGACACTGACATAACTAGGGTGGGGGCCGTCCCCATGGATGGCACATTTTTCTTTGTCTTTGTATTGAGGCTGAGGGGTGGCATTTTCGGCCAACTGCAGAATTTTCTGTTGAAGGAAGGGGTCGGCAACAATCTTGACCCTTATCGGGCTGCACTAAGCCAAACTACACCACTCATGCCACTGGTCATTGGAATGCCATGTAAGTCTTGATGAGAAGCATGTTTAGAAATGCTCATGATTTGAGAACGCCAATTCTGAGTGTATATTTTTCTCAGTTTGTATTGGATATTTTCGTATAAATATTATCTGTGAATCGTGTGAAACGCCAATGTTTATTTTCTGTACTTTTTTTTACTCATGTGACTGTATTTCTTGTAGAAGCCAGTAATTAAAGAAACCCGACGAAACGTTCAAACCGGCTCATGTTTATTTTACTAAGAGGAAAAGAATAAATAAATTTAAACTCTGTTATTTTATTATTTTGTTCCTGTCTAAGATGGGACACAACCGCCAGACAACTTGAGCTTTACACTAAATATGACACAGACATAGTATGCGTAGAACAAAAAACACAAATGTTTATATTTGGATTTTATCATTTCTAATGTTTCTTTGACTCCTGGACTTCCAACACGGCTTTAACTTTAATGTGATTTTCTATCTGTGTAGAGCAGAACAGAAAAAGTCAAAATTAGCTATTTGAAATATTTGGAAATGTAACAAAACTAAACAGAATGATTCCATGATCCTATTCACTTTTTAATCTCTTCTATAAAAATCGGTATTGATTGACATTTCAGATGTTTGCATTCAGTAATGAGGTACTTCTAGTATTTCACACTTCACGCATTTAGAATCATTTACAGTGATATTATAACTGATCTAATCATTGTAATTTTAGATAAAGAAAGAATATCTTTAAAATCATGAACATATTACCACCAAAACATGGAGACACCAGAACATATTGCCACCAAAACATGGAGACACCAGAACATATAGCCACCAGAACATGGAGACACCAGAACATATTGCCACCAGAACATGGAGACACCAGAACATATAGCCACCAGAACATGGAGACACCAGAACATATTACCACCAAAACATGGAGACACCAGAACATATTGCCACCAGAACATGGAGACACCAGAACATATTACCACCAAAAGATGGAGACACCAGAACATGGAGACACCAGAACATTTTACCACCAGAACAGAGAGTCACCGGAGAGAATTTTTTTGTCTAATTATAATATTGTACCCGGTACTGGTTAATAAATTCTTATTTTAGAAATGCCTTAACAAGACCACATACTTAGAACTTGATAGACTGAGAACACATACTTAGAACTTGATAGACTGAGAACACATACTTAGAACTTGATAGACTGAGAACACATACTTAGAACTTGATAGACTGAGAACACATACTTAGAACTTGATAGACTGAGAACACATACTTAGAACTTGATAGACTGAGAACACATACTTAGAACTTGATAGACTGAGAACACATACTTAGAACTTGATAGACTGAGAACACATACTTAGAACTTGATAGACTGAGAACACACACTTAGAACTTGATAGACTGAGAACACATACTTAGAACTTGATAGACTGAGAACACATACTTAGAACTTGATAGACTGAGAACACATACTTAGAACTTGATAGACTGAGACCACATACTTAGAACTTGATAGACTGAGACCACATACTTAGAACTTGACAGACTGAGACCACATACTTAGAACTTGATAGACTGAGACCACATACCTTCTAACAGGGTTTCTAAACCTGGGGTGCTCGCACTAAACCACATTCTCACAAAGCCCGCAATCCCACTGAGACAACAATCCCACTGAGACAACAATCCCGCTGAGATAACAATCCCACTGAGACAACAATCCCACTGAGATAACAATCCCACTGAGACAACAATCCCACTGAGATAACAATCCCACTGAGATAACAATCCCACTGAGACAACAATCCCACTGAGACAACAATCCCACTGAGACAACAATCCCACTGAGATAACAATCCCACTGAGACAACAATCCCACTGAGACAACAATCCCACTGAGATAACAATCCCACTGAGACAACAATCCCACTGAGACAACAATCCCACTGAGACAACAATCCCACTGAGATAACAATCCCACTGAGATAACAATCCCACTGAGACAACAATCCCACTGAGACAACAATCCCACTGAGATAACAATCCCACTGAGACAACAATCCCACTGAGATAACAATCCCACTGAGACAACAATCCCACTGAGACAACAATCCCACTGAGACAACAATCCCACTGAGATAACAATCCCACTGAGATAACAATCCCACTGAGACAACAATCCCACTGAGATAACAATCCCACTGAGACAACAATCCCACTGAGACAACAATCCCAATGAGATAACAATCCCACTGAGACAACAATCCCACTGAGACAACAATCCCACTGAGACAACAATCCCACTGAGATAACAATCCCACTGAGATAACAATCCCACTGAGACAACAATCCCACTGAGACAACAATCCCACTGAGATAACAATCCCACTGAGACAACAATCCCACTGAGATAACAATCCCACTGAGACAACAATCCCACTGAGACAACAATCCCACTGAGACAACAATCCCACTGAGATAACAATCCCACTGAGATAACAATCCCACTGAGACAACAATCCCACTGAGATAACAATCCCACTGAGACAACAATCCCACTGAGACAACAATCCCACTGAGACAACAATCCCACTGAGATAACAATCCCACTGAGATAACAATCCCACTGAGACAACAATCCCACTGAGACAACAATCCCACTGAGATAACAATCCCACTGAGATAACAATCCCACTGAGACAACAATCCCACTGAGACAACAATCCCGCTGAGACAACATTCCCACTGAGACAATATTCCCACTGATTATATTTCATGCTCCTTATAAATAATGTAAATATCGTGAGTGAGTTCGATTCTAAATGCAGTAGAGTGTCGATTATCTGGATTAATTTGGGGGCTTGTTGTTCGGATAACCTTTTTCATTTAACCGAACGCTCAATTGGAAAGGTTGTCGTGAAGAGGTTTGTGTCTATAATACAATACACTCTTACCTTATCCACGCTTGGTGCTTTATTGTACTGTTTATTATGTACAGTAATCAGCAACGTTGTATCGGGGTCAGCTGAATGATGTCAAAATCAGGTGAGGACTGGAAAGGTTTCGCGAAGAGGTTTGTTTCTATGATACAATAAACTCTTACCTTAAACACGCTTGGTGCTTTATTGTACTGTTTATTATGTACAGTAATCAGCAACGTTGTATCGGGATCAGCTGATTGATGTCAAAATCAGGTGAGGACTGGAATTTTTATAGCGAAAAGTGATCGTTTACAAAAATACATAATTGGCGCAGAGTATAAAATGCGCGTTCATTTGTCTTTACAGACGTGTGTTCTGTGATAAATATTATTTAACTAGTTTGCAGATCGCACTATCTCATCCTGGCCATTGCACGTACACTACATATTTATCTAGTTTTCAATTGATTTGTGGGAAAGGCTTGTGAATTTTGGGGATTTTGTGATTGTAAGCCGATGGCACGATTAAGACTATATGTTATTTCGATAACCAACGTTTCGGATAATTTTCGTTCGAATAATCGACCATCTAATGTAATTGAAAACTTTTCCAAATTAATTTTTAATTTCACAGTGTCATCTTAAAATGCTTCAAATATAGAAGCATTTTTTTTTTAATTTAGTCGATTCTATGAATGTTGTGCGTGAGATTAATGAAACCTAAAATAAATTGATAGCTGTAAAACAAAATATTATTTTTTAATAGGCCACATATTTAAACTGGAAAATGCAATTCATCACTATTATTGAAATTGACTCTAAATCATTTCTATCAAATTTTATTTTGACATTGTGATATAGTGGTTTTTCTTATGGAGGACAGGAAAGTAACAAAAAACGATTACTAGACATGACATCTTCCAAACTGCTAATAGCTTTTTAAAATCAGAATATTTTTGTTTTTAAAACCTCTGCTCTTAATAATTACTTTTGCAATCATTTACTTAGAAATTAAATATTTCCAGCTTGATATTAAAATGAAAAAAAAATTGCTGTTATATATATATTTAATTCTCAAACTAATAATATTATATATATTACATATTTTAGAAACGTTTATTGTTTCTTTAATAAATGACACCTTTTGAAAAACTCTTCAATCTAATTCAACACAAAGAATGTATGAATAGAGCACAAAAATAGTATGTGTATGGAGTATGATGAACACAACACACAGATAGTATGGGTGAAACAAAAACACAAAATATTTATAATTTCAAATTTTATTTCCCCTCAAGGAAATCCAACAAGGCTTGAATTTCTTTATCTCGCCTGTGAAGAAGAAATTAACAAAAAAGCGAAATTAGAAAAAAAAAAGATTTGAAAATATTTTGAGATGTACAAAAACAAAACATTTTAAACACTTTATTTTAATTTCTTATTCACATTTAAATCCCACTTACAAACAAATCAAACATCTACAATTATGATAAGTAAATATTCGAATTCAGTTTTGTCTTGTATTTTTACAATTCATTTTTAATTGTGATATATATTATTTTATTGTATATATTATTTATATACAATAGTATCATAACCTAAGCCTTACAAATTTTGATAGAGAAAAGGTATCTTTAAACTAACAGCTTACCCCGTTTCTACAACACTAGCAAATACCCATCAAAAAGACGGAAGATAAATCATTTGTAAAAAATATATTACCGGTACCTTAGAAATAAGTTTTATGTTATTGAGTGAATGAGAATATGCACATCTTCTTTTAAAAGTGATAAACATTTATACATTAAGAACAAAACACAATATAAGTTTCCTTTTAAAAAAAAAATCCAATGATTCGCATTTAGTAGCCTCAAAACAATTGTGTTTTTTTTTTTCAAATCCCACTTTAATTAAATACATATAATGATATAATTAAAAAAAACAGAACAGTTTTAAATAATCATTATAAGCTAATTAAAATATCACATTGCTTTAAAAATTGCAAATATCATATTTGAAAATACTACCTCATTTTTTAATATAGGTAATTATTTTTAAAAAAACAATACAAAAACTCGTTTAAAAATGCTTTTCCAAAAATTTATGAAAAAAGTATACAATAAATGTCCCCAAAACTTCAGAGTTGTGACAGTCAAAGTTGTGGCAATCATTTGACTAAACATTGTGGAGTGCCCGTGAATTCTATGTACTTTGTCTCAGTTCAATTGGAGATCAGGAAGTGAGCCAAAAGTGAGTTGCAAGATTTGACCACACAAAAACTAACGAACGGACAGAGCAACCTAAGAAAAAGTTATGCGGCATGATAGTGTTTAATGGGCGCCCCACGCGTTTTTCTTTTTCATATGGCTGTAACAACTTTGGGAACATTTCTAAATACTTTAAAGTAAAGCTTTGGAAAAATTAGCTTTTAAAAAGTATTTTAGTTATTAGTTTATCTTGTACTTTTTAGACAACATGAACAAAGTTTCAACTCATTTGGAGATCAGGAAGTGAGTCAAAATTGAGATGCAAGAGTTTATCTGCAGAGGTCACTCAGGGGTCAGGGTAGGTCACTGGTGACCTACTGATCATGGAAGGTTTTATTGTCATCGGGGGTGGGTAAGAGTACAAAGTTTCAGCCCAATGAGACACCAGAAAATGGGTGAAAATTGAGATGCAAGATTCGACCCAGACAAACAGGAAAACAGAATCCCAAGATAAATAAAAGCGTGTAAGAAGTATTGCGAAAGTTTTATATCATTTACTCTTTGACTAAGTGTGTCTTAGGAGATGGACATCTATATGGAGGGAAAGGGGTAAACCGAGGAAGATATTGAATTCTAGAAGAAGAAAAAAAATAAGGAAATCCTTTGAGTCAGCAAACATAAATACACTTTACCTGCCCCTTAAATATTTCAATCTTATCTACTGAATATTTAAAAGTAACAGAAAGAAAATTGGCGGCCAGAAATCCCTTATAATAACAAAGATGAAAAAACAATTAAGAAAATGAGAAACGCCAGTAAGTCAAATACATATATTGCAGTTATGTGAGTGTGTGTGTGGGGCGGGAATCAGCGGAGGCAGTCCGAGCCTAGAAGCTATTAGAAGGAAATTGTAAAAGGCTAATAACTACACATTTTTTCACGCCTCTGAACTATATTAACTATATTAATATTCTAATGACCAACCCGCTTTTACACCACATATTTATTTCACCAACAATTTCAGAGAAACAAAATAAATATTACACACCAAACGACCTGGCGATTTCAACAGCTTCTCATTTAGTTCAGTTATCGGTAATTGACCTTCATGTTCCTCTTTAAAACCATCTCATTTAGTTCAGTTATCGTGAATTTACCTTCATGTCCCCCTTTAAAAACATCTCATTTAGTTCATCTATCGGTAATTTACCTTCATGTCCCCCTTTAAAAACATCTCATTTAGTTAATCTATCGGGAATTTACATCCATGTTCCCCTTTAAAAACATCTCATTTAGTTCATCTATCGGGAATTTACCTTCATGTTCCCCTTTAAAAGCATGAAAAACAAATATTGTTGAGGGTTGGGGGTGGGGCTGAACATTTGATAGAATGTGTTTTCATCGGCTACGAGTCTGTGAGACAAGTTTCAGCTCGATATGTTCAACAGGAATAGGCTCAATTAGCCGTCCAAAGATTTTGCCAGCCACCCACGAACGAAAGCGAAGTAAGTAAAAAGGAGTGGTTCTCAACCTTCCTAATGCCGCGACCCTTTAATACAGTTCCTTATGTTGTGGCGACCCCCAGCCACAAAATTATTTGCGTTGCTACTTCATAACTGTAGAGTATATGTGTTTTCCGATGGTCTTAGGCGACCCCCCAAAGGGTCGCGACCCACAGGTTGAGAACCGCTGGTATAAATGATTGAATAAGGACAATCAAATGGACGTTATGGTTATGAAACCTTCATCGGAAGAAAATGACAACGGAAAGAGAATATATCAACTTAGCTTGTCATTGGCGGTAATTTTAATGATAGAGAAAGGAAGCTTTCTACAGCTAAAACGTACATGCTACCAAGGAGGCTACAGGAAACAAAAGAATATAAATAGTGTTATCAAATCTGAATTAATTTCTTTCCATTTTCACTGTCGCTGGTGTATAAGCGTTAGAAATAAGCGCCTTGATGAAAACATCATGTGATGTGCTAATGTGTTCAACTCCGTTGAAATGTGATGAGATGGGAGATTTCTTTATTTTTCAATACGCCAAAGATGTTCACTGAATCTATCGGGTAATCTTATTCCCGTCTCCCTTATAATAAATAATATATTATAAATATGTTGCCTCTAGTGTACCCTGCTTCCTCTTAAAAACCGTCTCTACTCCACATATTTATATTGTTAGTATTGAGTTTTAAACAAGGCTGTCACGCAGTGAGTTTTGTGCGTCACGGTTGAACTCCAGTAAATATGCTGATTAATCACTATACAGCCACCAGTATGGTGTAGGACTGTCAGTACAACTGTTGTTTAAAGGTCAGCAGGTAGGGTGTAGGACTGTCTTTAGGCCTTTAGATTATGGACAGGAAGGTAAGGTGTAGGACCATCTGTGGGACTATTGCTTAAGTTCAAGGCCAACTCATGTTAAAGAAAATGAGAAGTTAACTCTTTTTGTTTTGTAACACTAGGACCTGGTGTAAAAAAACTGCATCCGGTTAAGGCCTAGTAAGATAGCAATTTCATAAAGATTAAGCCACATAGATATGGTTTAACCCCCACCCACCCCCCTATCTCATTAAATTTCCATGGGGAAGACCACTTAACAAACTACAAAAAATAGTGTTGCACTTACTTAAGAGTTTCTAATCTCGCCCTAGCTTCAGCTGATCCATAGTTGACCCCGCCAATACCACCGGAAATGGCTGTTGGATTCAATAAATATATTAGAGATCAAAATGTGAAATGGAATCAATGCCACGCAGATCCTCTGAAATGTTTCTATTAAATGACATGTTTCTATCAAATGACATATTTCTATTAAATGACATGCTTCTTGTGTGTGTGTGTATCTTGTTTCTATATTTTATTGATAATGTTTAATTTTAGTTATGATGTTTCTATTTATTGACGATTTTGCTATGTAATGATTATGTAGCTAATATTATGATGTTTCTATTACACGTCGATTTTTCTGTTGATAAAGATGTTTCTATTAATTTAATTTTTTGTATTCAATGATAAAAAAAAAATATGACGATTCCATAATTTAATGATGACGTTTTCGTTACTAATGATGTTCTATTATCTTAAAGATGTATTATTTATAGATGATGTTTTCAACTGTTTATAAGATAGGATAAGCTACGATTCTTTTATTGATCCAAACAAATGGAAAGGAGCTTATCTTATCTTATATATCTTCTTATCATATTTGTTTCAATTAAACAGTTGAGTTGAGTACAGGTGTAGGTAAGTTTTAATTAAAAGAGACAAATTCCATGTTTCAGCCAATGCAGTACACAGTGTTATACATACACTATTAAATTGTACACAATCGATATATATAAATATATTAAATAATGAAATGAAGATAATAATGGTGGGCACACCTCTCTGTCTCTCTGTCTCTCTCTCTCTCTGTCTCTCTCTGTCTCTCTCTCTCTCTCTCTGTCTCTCTCTCTCTCTCTCTGTCTCTCTCTCTCTCTCTCTGTCTCTCTCTCTCTGTCTCTCTCTCTGTCTCTCTCTCTCTCTGTCTCTCTCTCTCTGTCTCTCTCTCTGTCTGTCTGTCTCTCTCTCTCTCTGTCTCTCTCTCTCTCTGTCTCTCTCTCTGTCTCTCTCTCTCTCTCTGTCTCTCTCTCTCTGTCTCTCTCTCTCTGTCTCTCTCTCTCTCTGTCTCTCTCTCTCTCTCTATGTCTCTCTCCCTCTGTCTCTCTCTCTCTGTCTCTCTCTCTCTCTCTCTCTCTCTCACTCTCTCTCTCCCTCTCTCTCTCTCTCTCTCTCTGTCTCTCTCTCTCTCTCTCTCTGTCTCTCTCTCTCTGTCTCTCTCTCTCTGTCTCTCTCTCGTTCTCTCTCTCTCTCTGTCTCTCTCTCTCTCTGTCTCTCTCTCTCTGTCTCTCTCTCTGTCTGTCTCTCTCTCTCTGTCTCTCTCTCTCTCTGTCTCTCTCTGTCTCTCTCTCTCTCTCTGTCTCTCTCTCTCTCTCTCTCCTCTCTCACTCTCTCTCCCTCTCTCTCT